>OY754329.1:144595265-146092889 GCA_963573305.1 Pyrrhosoma nymphula
ATTGGAATTGAGGGTTGAACTTGCTCACTTGAAGATGTTTGATGCAGTATGACAGTGTTAGAATGTGAGTTGATAAGTTGTTTATTTACTCATCATAATTCAATGTCTGTAGTGTGAAGTGCATTTCACTAACTTCTTCCTTGTTTGCAGGTGAATATTCTATGTAATGATATTGGAGAGTAAATCTATTTTGCTCGCATTCTACATGCCATGAGTCTGCCAATGAATTTTACTGGAGTGCAGTCTGATGATTTTGAAACTAGATTGAGAGGATATTTCTTGGTTATGAAATGTCAAAAATAATTATCACCTGACAGCCATGGTGGTGTGTACCGAATTGGAATTGAGGGTTGAACTTGCTCACTTGAAGATGTTTGATGCAGTATGACAGTGTTAGAATGTGAGTTGATAAGTTGTTTATTTACCCATCATAATTCAATGTCTGTAGTGTGAAAGTGCATTTCACTAACTTCTTCCTTGTTTGCAGGTGAATATTCTATGTAATGGTATTGGTTGGTCTATGATTTGTAACTCCATGGAGGGGGATATTTCTTGCTTATCATAGTAGATTACCACCCAATTTACGTGAGACTACTTTTGACCTACCAAATGTTGATTGTAGTGTTGTTAGTACTTTTTGTTGAGACCTTTTTTTTGGTCAACTTTCATAAATAAATACCTGATTTTATTTATTATTTTCTTTCAGGTAATCCTCATTATGTACCTTCCTTTTTGGATTGATTTTTATGGAAGGAAATCTTTCGGATATTATGAATGATTAAAATCAATCCTTGACATGGATCAACATGTCCACATGGTCCTCCCTGAATAGCCATTAATGATACTCACTGGTACCAATTTAGATTATTGTTTTAACCTGAATTCTGTTACCTACCAACTTTTTTTTACACGTATCACCTTGCTTCAATGGGAGTCAATACTGAGTTTACTCTTCATTTCTTTTCATTTCAGCACGCAGCTCATTTTTCTTTTTAGATAGTGGTTGGTTTTATTAGTTGTGCTTTTTTTGTTATATTAGCCTAATCAATCAGTTTACATTTTCTCTAATATCATGAACCTATTAATTGAGGTGATGCTGTTCTCTTTTCAGATTATTCATCAGCATTACCCTCTTTCCAGGAGTATAAAGAGTGATTTGTCAACACTAAAATTTGTATATTCTGCCTGTGTGCATTACTGCAGATTTAAGTTTCCTTGAAATGTTTGTGCTATTTCAACCTGATGTTTTTATTTTGCAATGAAGCTTCATTTCTCCAAATATCCATTTTCAGTGATTTCTTTGTCTTTCAGGATTCTTTATTTTTTACTTCAATGAATTTTAAAGTATCAATAATTCGTTGCGTCATAAATATTGCTCCATCATTCCTGACATTTTACTGATTGGTTGGTTTTCTATTCTCCTCTGCTCATTTAAGTAATGATTATTTAAATTATTTTCTAGTAGTGTTGAGTATTTTGTGTGGAGATAATTTTTTCTTGATTGAATGTTCAAAAATTACTCCTTTATGGTGATGTGTATTCTTTTTGTTCCAGGTTATCCTGATGATGTCAGTTTCTTTTGGATTTAAATGGGAAAATTTCAATATTTTCCTCAACTTTGTTATGCCATTTTTTTGTATTTAAAGAAATAAATCATGTCAACCTGATCAGTGTTGTATTTATTAGGAACTAAACAGTTTTATTAATATTAAATATAAGTTATTCCTTTGCTGTCGTTGTATGGCATTTCATTCTTTGCACTATCAGTTACAAATTGATCTGAAAGTTGCTAGGGGCAATTTTATAACTTTCTCCTGTTTGCTTAAGAAGATACTGGTTTATTAAAACATACCTTCAACTCGTGGGGGATATTCTGAGTGTTTTCTAATGCACTTGATTCATACTTGATAGTTCTCTGGCGATTTTTTAAACATGGAGTTAAAATCTTTCCCGCTGTTCTTGGTGGAGTCGCGGGGTTACTTATATTGATGACATGAATTTTGTTGTGTTACGACCTCGTAATCGGGGTTGTGACACTGATGGTAAGGTGGCAACTTAGGGGCTCATAATTGTGTTGTAAGTTCCTTGCGAATTTTGAGCTTAAAATTAGCCTGGGGTGATTGCTCGTGAGTTAATTATAAGATTATGGCTCTGTGCGCTTTAATACTTCAGCATTCCTCATCTAGTCGAATTCCTGCTGTGTTCTGTTGTCTAGAGTGATGCTGAAAGAATGCCTGCGTGTTTTATAATTCCCTAATTCTTCCGATAAAAGTGATATATCCGCTCTGATACGTACTCTTCCTATGTCTTTCGCCAATATGTCCAGGTCCCTCCGAGTGTCAGCGCCGCGAGTGGCAGCTCAGGACAACCTAATAAAATGCTCGGGCAGTGGCAGCACTTGTCGTGCCCGTCTCGGAAATCCTTTATACAGTATCCGTGCTCGCGCCATAGAAACGCTTTGCAGAGGAGTGCTCCGCAATAAAAAAAAGAAGGAAGGAAAGCGTTGTGAGGGAAGATAGAAAACCTTCTCGCATTCTCTTCTTTTCACTTTATCGCTCTTACTTTTTCGTCCGCTGACGTCTTATTCATACGTGATCTTTTTCCGGGTCGACACGAGGGATAAATAAAAAAAAAGCTGCGAATTCCGTGCGCCCTCTAACCCGGAAAGAGGAGGGAGTTGGACGGAGAGAGAGGGTTGGTATTAAAAACACCCGAGGTTTGAAAGGAATTGATGAAAGATAAAATCATAGCACTGCCCGTGAAGGAATCTTGTTTTTTTACCCTCGTAACCAACACGGCTGACATTTTCGCCTTTCCATCGGAGGCTATAATTGGAAACTCATAACGCTCCTTCCTAGATGCATTTTTTTACCTCAACCCTTATGAATTTTTCAAATTTTGGAGTTAGCGAAGAGAGAAATGCTGGTTTTTCTTCTTACATTTTTTCGTATTATCTCAGTCACAGAACCTGATGTCAAGGATCACCTGATATGATACTACAGATCAATGCTATTGTATTTTGATTTGCATTTTGCCTAGAAAGATATTGTAATTTGTGAGTTATGACATTCCTGCACTCACTATTTGGTAATAAAACCTGCAGCAGGGAATTAAAGCTTCGTTTTAAGAATAAAGGTTCTGTTTTAATAAAATAGAAGAAGCTCTAAGAATCAGCCAATCCTCATACACTTAGAGTCGGCTGGTTTGTATATTTAAATTTTTTACTGCATATTATTTCATGTGCCTTCTGAAAATATTTTATACAAAGTTGATATTATGGACTCCTGCAAGTTTAAGAACTTACCTCCTCGTGATAGTTCAAGTTTTAATATTTGAAAGATGCAGAGGATCATTCCTTTTTTGTCGTTAGTGTTTTCATCAAACAAATGGAGTGTTTTTAAGTACCTATGTATCGTCATTATGTAATTGCATATTTTCTGAGGTGCTTCCCTTAGTTGAGAGAATTCCTTTTTAGATATTCAGAAGCGCTGTTTGTTACAACACGCCATGGAATTCGTGTCACTAAGTATATCACTTACTTTTTAGTGAATCTCTATGATGATCGTTTATACTGCGTAACTCAAGTAGAACCTTAGTTTAAGTATTTCATGTGATACTTTTGACGTCCCACAAAACCCTTGAATGATTAATTCCGATTCCCAACTCGGGAATAGTCGGCACTTGTCAGCGGTTCATTCCACTCCCCGTTGCCACGGAACATGGTGAGCCATAAATATGAGGAGCTTAACGGAGGCTTTACGCTAAACTAATTGGCGGTTTTGTTAGGAATGGTGATGAGACTGTTATGAAGTACTTGAAGGAAAGGGCCCGTCTAACATCTAGCCATTCTGTTGGTAGGACTCTCAAATTAAAAGACTTATACGTGGTGTTATTCCACACTGAATTTGAGTGGCCTTAATCGGCTTTGATGCTAAGCATGCGTCATTTTCTAGAGGAAAAATGACGTGGGCTTAGCGTCGACAGGCGGATGTTTCTTAAACAAAGTCTACAAGTATAATGCTTTTAATTACGTCTCAATGCCTCGAATTGAATTCGCCAACTATTGAACTCTTAAATGCTGACCCGTTGTCTCGCGGCTTATCTACCGGTGACTTCTACAATTGGAAAACTCTCCCTTCTTTTTGTTTCCTCCACTTTCCATCTACTGGTGACTTCTTCAATTGGAACTCTCCCTTGTTTCCTCTACTTTCCAATCCTCCAAAGCCTTGCTCTTGAGAGAAGGAGCCCCGACAGTTAGATCGCGAGAAGACGGGGTGGCACCCCTCCCCGCCCCCCCAAACGGCGAATCCCGTAATCCATCATTAGCCGAGTTTGAATCGATTCCTTTTCTCTCGTGGGGATGACGATGTTTCAATCTCTCTTCAGTGCTTTCGTCGACCGCTTTCAGAGGACTAGGAGCGAGTTGCGTTAAATGTTTGTCTCGCGGAAGAAAAAAAGAAATTAAATGTGATGGGTTTATAGAAATGCCGCGTGGGCTCTACTCCAACCCCTCACCTCCCCCCCAACCCCCTCTCGATCTCGGCCATTTATTTTCACTCGCCTCCTCCGGCTCGTAAAGTTTCCTCCCTCCCTCTCCTTCAACCTTTTTTAGTCTCTTTATGAAAGTTTCGGATGAGTAAAAAAAATGAGGAAGAGAAAGGGGTGCCTCCCATCTCTCCCTCCGGTATTTTTCCGTTGTGTGCATTTCTATTTTGGACCGCTTATGCGCGCGCTTTGGATCCCAACCCCGCTGCACCATTGTGGCGGCAGCGGCAGTAGCCTTGTATACATTCTATTTGTGTGCCTGACGGCTTATGCGAGAGGGAGTATAGCCTGGCATCCTGTTGTAACAACGGTCGCGGGGTGGGTGAACAATAAACCACCCCCTCCCGTCAACGTACCCACCTCCTCCCCCTCAACCCGTTCATCCCTCCCGCTCCACCCACCGCCCATTTCACCCTCCACGTGGGGAAGGAACGCTCTGGATGACTGGCCCAAGCCCATATCTCCTCTCCTGTCCTGTCCTGCGAGAGCACCTCTGTCCCGTTCTCTACGCCGTCAAGCTCTTCAATAAGACCCATAAAAAATGCCACCCTCATCACAGAAAAACTCTCCCCTATCACCCACCTCCCACGTCCACATCTCCAATATCTATGAGGCACGGGATGGTGTGGTGTCTATTGTTCTGACATCCCATCCCGAGGTCCTACGTCGAACCCCGTTGGCGTTTAAGCTTCTGTTAAGCGCTGATACACGTCTAATAATGAAGCCGTCCTTACCCAGGCATAATTTATTTATTTTATTTATTTCCACAATCCCGAAAACATCTCTACTGGCATTTTACACCGGTTGCATCAGCAAGTTACAACGGATGAACGCGAACACCCATATCCTAAGTGGTGAAAATTCCATTCAGGCGGGACTCGAACCCGCGACCCTCGGATTGGTAATCCAAATGGAGGGTAATACCATCAAAGACCAAAGTTGAGTATTATTGTGTGAGATGATCACTTGAAACTTGTGTTCTGTGTCAACATACAGCTTGGGGACCTGGTTGGCGTGGTGGCGCGAGCACCCGGGTTTCCATGACGAGGAGCCGCGTTCGATTCTCGGCAGTGGTGCAGATTATAAGTGCAGTCTCGTTCTATCTTTGGGCACTATGTGGATAGTGCATCAAGTCTAGTAATCCGTCCGGCGGATGGGACGCCAAACCGTGGCCCACTTGATGTATTTTGATTAAAAGTAGTGCTGACGTCTAGTTTCTCTCCACACTTATGTCATTCCTGCGGGAGTCCTTCGTTACCCTTGCCCGTTCATCACCGCTTGATTCACCCTCTGACCTCAAAACTCTCATCTGGCGAGTGCCACCAAGTTTTGCCATGTTTATACAAACACTTGGTTCCCTTCGATAATATGGGATGTCCTACCCTTTCTTATCTGCATCCCCCTTAGTCACCAATTTCCAACAATCGCACCCCTTACTTATATGAGGAAAATGTTTTCTGTTTTCATTCTTAATCCTGTTTCAACCTTGTTTCCGTCGTTGCTCGGGTGTTTTTTTCAAGTGCCCATAGCCTTTGAAGCATGTACCCATTCTGGGTACGAGTACCACAGGTTGGAAACCGCTCCCCTACGCCGTTAAAACCCTCAAAAAAGAAAAACTTCTTCGATGATCCTGAAAAAAGCCCCCCTCCTCAAAAGAGCTCCCCCCTCTCGTCCACCGGCCATTCGTCCACTCCCTGTCCCTCTCGCGTCTATATCTATTGGCGGCGCGACGCGGACGCTTCAAACCGATATTTTTATGGTCGCGACTCCCTGCCTGAAATTGAAATGGCAATTAATTCGCGGGCGCCACGAGAGATGGCGCTCTCCCTCTCTCTTGCGCCGCGCGCGTTTGTGTGTGTTTTTTGAGTGTGTGACGTGTGGCAGGGGGTGGTAGTGGGGAGGAGGAGGTGGATTGGTTATGGAGAATAGGTGGGGGGAGGGTGGTTGGGAGTTGTGTGGTGGGGGAGTGAACGGGGGTGGGGAATGGGGTTGAGCAGAGGGCGGAGTGGTGTGGGGGGGGGGGAAGGGATGTGTGTACGTATGTGGAAGTGAAAGAGAGTGAGCGGGTGAGGAATTTGTTTTCAATGGCCACCGCTGCAACACACCGAAATTGACGGATCCGGGATTCATTGCATACCTCATCGTTTGGCTTTTATACAAGGTAATTTAATGGGTCCAAAACATGGGACGCGTCATAAGTGATCTACGCCGTGGAAAATTATGACTCGGCCCGTTTTAATATGCGGCATGGTGGTTATAATGCTTCCGGGCCCGCATCATCTCTTTCCCTCTGTGTGTGTGTGTGTGTGTGTTCCCCACCCCCCACCTCCGCATTATCCACCCCCAAAACCACCCCCCCACCCTGCCATCCCCCCCCTCACGCATAAATACACAGCCCCAACCCCCTGCATCCCGGCAAAGGACGGCTCAGTCCTCCTCTCAGCCGCCCCAATTATTGCCCCCCCTTACTCCCAACCCTCCCCCCGCCCCCAATCCTTTCTCTGCCCCCGCGATACCCGCCGCCTCTATCCCTATTCCCTCCTCGGCCCCTCCACGCACGAGTTTCGTTCGCATTTCTCTCTCTCTCTGGCTATGCCGCTCCGGGCCTTTTTAATTGTTAATACTCTCGCGCCAATTTATCAATCATATTTGCCCCCTATTCCTCCACCCTCTCCTGTCTGCTACACCCCCCCCCCCACACACAACGCCCCTCCCATACCTCCCACCTCTCCTCCCCGTTGAAATCCCTGGGTTCCCACTCCCCGATTCACCTCCCGCTGCCTCCTCCACTCCCTTTCTCCACTTTATTTCAACGTCAGGCATTCGGTTTTCACTGCAGTTTTAATAACTGCTTTATTTATCATATTGTTTGTGATTGCAAACGGTCGATTATTCCCTTTGAATCCATTGCCTGGACTTGCTTTTTGTTTCTCCCTACCCCCCCTGCTGTGTCGACGTCACCTCGTCCCCGGTACATCTCTCCTCACGCTCTTTCAACACCTATGTATTTATTTTTTTCATTAAATATATTTTTCGTCGCCGCATCAATGTTTAATTTATATTCCCCAAGTGCGTATAAATATATGCATATATTTGCGAGTGTATGTGTATGTTTTTGTGAAATTTCGTACAAATTTCGTGTTTGTGTGCGTGGGGTTTTTCGAGTGCTTTGGATTTCGTTTTCATTCTCGTCACGGGAGGGCCACGGGGGGACTGTCTGAATCGTTTCGCCAATTATTTCGTTTGTTTTTTGTTTTTTTTTTAATTCGTGGCGCAAAATCGGACGATAAAATCGCAGGAGCGGACTCGATTCCTTCGCGGGAGGGAGGTTTCGGGTGTGGCCCGGTGTGGATGTGTGCGAGTGCTCGAAGAGTGTTTGAAGCGAGCATAACGTGCTTTTATATTTTGAATATTTTTTCCCCAAAAATAAAGGGAGAGGGCAAATGGGGAAATTGTCTGAAACGAATCCTGGGAATATACATAAATATATAAATGCGCACATGTATTTACGGAACGATGTTTAGTTGTTTTCTTTAGTTTCTTTCGCCTTTTTATTCTTTATTTTGTTTTTGCAACGGGATTGATTGATGCGCTCTTTAATGGTGGAGGAGAGGGGTGTTTGAAAGGGGAGGTTTTTTCCGAGTTAATGGATTAATGAGTTTGAAAAATGGATGAACGACGCGTAGTCGTTTGTTTTTTTTATTATTTTGTTGCGTCTTTTATTTTGTGTTGATTTTGCTCCCCTGCACTTTCCCCTTCATTTGCTCGCGCTTTTCTTTTTGCAATTCGAAATTTTATTTTCTAAACTTTTTTTTTGTGCTGCCGCCACACCAAACCGTGTTGTCTGTTATATAGGCAGTGGAGCCATCAAGTGAACGATTGGAATATTCGATGATTAACACTTTTACGTCCGATTTAATGCGGGTAATCGCCATTCCTTGCGCCCGAAAAAATATTGGCCGATGAAAAGTCGCTTTCGGCGTGAGGACTGTGAGCGATCCGCGCTAAATCATCAAGCTCTCTCCCGCGGCGCAAATGCAGTGATTGCATCGATCGCTAATCACCAGAAAACTATCCGTCAGCTGTTTCCTTTTCTTTCCATCGAAGAGACTGTTGGAATCATGCCCTTGGAAATAGAAGAGTTATGCCTAAAATTGATAGTTAAATCAAATATGACGCGAGTATTGTTGTTATTCTCCATGGCTGTAATTTTTTTTCTTGTTGGTTACTTTTATTATTAGCTGGTATTCCAGATAATATTTTTAGTGTAATAGAATTAATTTTCTGTGATCCATTTCATCACAGTTTTCGACCACAGTAAAATCCATTGATATGGTAGATTTTTTTGAGGGTTTGGTCGAGAATAAACAATGGCGTCTACTTGTTCTTGACCAAACCCTAAAAAAAACCAGCCATTATCAATTGACTTCTGTGATACCTTTTCAGTTCTATTGTGCACAAGGGTATGTCAATACTTGCTGAAAAACTTATTGGTACGCTGTAATTGGTGCTTAGGCATTGTGTTCTGGCTGCTTACTCAGTTTAATTTCATTCGATTCAGAAGTATTAACCTCGCAAATCTTTGGTTATTTACGCTTATATAACTTATCCATTGAAGATAAAGTGTGTGAATAGAAGGCTGGCTTTTCAGAAACGGGAGAGAGTAATAATTGGGAGGATAAGCTGAGTGGATATGTGGAATGAAGTAGAATTGTATAAGTATGTAGTTTAGTGGAAATGAATTTATGAATGTAGTGGGAGAGTAGAATAAATTCTTGGGGGAACGGGGAACCAGATAAAGAGAACTATGAAGAACATTCTAACTTAGAGGTAGGTAACGTAAGCGGTGATAAAGTGAACATTTTGGGTAAGATGGAAAGCCGAAGGAAAATGCTTTTGGACGCTATGAAGTGCATTAGATATACGATGAGAGAAAGAGGGATATAATCGAGCAAAGGAGAATATCTAATTTTCCAATGCATAGTTATTGCTACGGATTACCTCGACTTCATTCTACCTTGCCGTCTTTTCTTGCCACATCTTACCACTTTGTAGATATTTTCATTAGCTTGCGGTGTGTGAACCTAGGCACAACCATGATAAAAATCGGTTAAATACTAATATTTAATGTTTAACACCGTCATGTTTTAAGTTCCCTTCATAAAATCATGGTCTCCGTGGTAGTTTTCTTTTTGAATATCGTCTGATAATTATGAATTGAATGAATTAATCCGTAACTTATGAACTCCTTTTAATTTAACGAGCAATTGAATTTTAGGTTTTTGTCTTACTATTAGTTCACTACATGACTCTTATCAGTAGTCCATAGCACGCGTTGTTAGTGACTGGAACATTGTAATGCAGTGGCTTTGGCCTCTGTCAGCTCTCCGCAGGGTGTATCCTGAACCATTCAATATTATCGTGCATCAAATGAATGCGGGAAGCTTGTTTTTCCTTTGGTATCATTGATTATGAATCCGTAATGCGACTAAACATGATGATGCGATCGGAATTGAATCCCGTGACTCCTCCAGATGCGGCGACCGAGCCAAAATATTATCGGAAGGGGTTGACTGATAATGCGGCAGATATTGAATAAATCCGTTCGTCTCCTCCTCGCACTCGAAACCTCAGTTCTCTTCTCCCGCAAACGAAAACGCGAAACTTGTTGGATGCGGGTGAAGTGTGTCGTTTTTTTTAGTTGGGGCTGCTTAAAGCCCCTGAAAACCCAAGTCGGCATGAATTTTCATGAAAGCGGTCGTATTTTTAATTGTGAAAAAATGCAAATTCCGTTCAAATTACGAAAATAATAACGGTTTTTTGTGAGTAATATTTTTCCGTTTTTCCCCTTTCGCATTTTTCGAAAAATCGCACAAATGATGCTAATATGCACAAAATGGTGAAGCATGCAAAGTTATGTAAATGCGAGTGATTTGCATGGGAACTGTGGCCCACCTCATTAAGTTTGTCGTATCGCTATCCCGACGACCTACCGCACACTTGTGTGTGCGTGTGTGTGTTACGTGAACTATCTGATTACTCGTACATTTTATTCCGACAACGGTTATCATGTTTTTTTCCTTTAGCTCTTCTTGTTAATCTTGAATAATTTTGTCTCCTATGTTGTTGCGATACTCGGACTTAATTATTCGAAATGCTTTTGTTTCCACCCAGTGTTCGCTTACAAAGACTTCTTACATCTCTGCACGCAAGTTTCATTTTCATCATTTGATTCACCAGAAATGCACAAGAGACTCGATTTGAAACTGATTCCACTACATAAAATTGAGCTATAAAGACGAATAATACCGATTCATACGAATAATATCGATTTTGGGGCGTAAGTAATTAATGCGGACCTCATTCATACGTCATTTTAGAACTGGTGCTACTAATTTACAAATTTGTTAATTGTATGTGTTTCCAAGCTATGGTATCAAGTTTCTTACCCCTGTCACAAGGAGACAAATGGCATGCGATATTTTCTGTATCTTAACCGAAGCCGCTTTTAATGGCATTAGCAGTCATTCAATTTTATAAATCCCATTTTAGTGTATCTATTATTGAATATTTGGAATTAATTGTGAGGAATTAAGTATGAAAGAGCTTCACTTCGTGGCACTAATTAAATACGAAGGAACTCATTGCATAGAAAGACGAACCGCTTTGATCTTGCACATAGTTTCCCAGCCCTTATTGAGATAATCTCGGTCAAAGAATGGAAATTATGGCTTTCGGAATTTTGCGACATTTTACCTCGTTTTCTTTTAGTTATCGTTTCTAGGTTCTTTGATGTTGTGATGTTGATCAGCCTCTGCTCGCTCTTAAAACAAATTTTAGTCGGGTACAGTGAAGTCTTTTTCTCAATGATATGTCAATTAGTGAAATTTCTATTGCTCCGCTGTGTGGTACAGTTGGTAGATCATGATGAGAAACTCTTAGGCTTCTAAGTTCTCTTTTTCAAAAATTGAGAAATTTAAATAGGTTTGTTTTTCTTCAACTCATTTTCTTCGGCGGAAAGTTTTTGACTGGACCATGGCAACGTAATGACTCCCTCTGTTTCGGGGACAAGCTGCGGAGACTAACGGGCAAACAAAATGCAGCCCGGCGTCGAGCATGTGCGACAAATTGTGTTCGGGGGAAGTCGTGGAGGACTGCGGTGCATGTTTTCGATTCCCAGAAATCGGGTCAACGATGTGTTGCTACCCCGCGAATACATTTCCACTCGTGCATCTACCGTACTTTCCCCCCTTCAGGGAACGAGCCGATACTTTGTCTTCTTTAAGTATTCCGGTGACCTTATTGCAACCCCTATCTTCAAAACATAAGTTGGCGAAACGGTTTACTGCGCGGGACTGCCACTGATGGGGGAAACGGCTCCTGATTTGGCCATTTTTTTAGTGGCGATATAAAGTCCCGCAAAATTTTTCCAGCCGCCCCTTCCCGTGGCGTTCGGGTGCTTCGCGAAACTTTGAAGAGAGACGGACCCGGACGGAGAAGCTTGTAGCGTTTTGTGCTGAGCCTCCGTCCTCCTCCTCCTCGTTCGCGAAACTTCAAACATATTCCCTCTCCCGTTCCTACCTCCCTCGACCCGTCTACGCACCCCCCCTTCCCCTGCGAATAAGTTTCGTCTACGCGTTGGGAAATAAAAATGTTTTTCGGCGAGGGAGGTGGGGTGAGAACGATTTTCGTCGCTTCCGAGGATGAGTGAGCCGAACGAGTGGGTTGGGAAATTTATGCCAAACCCCACGCCTCCCTCCCTCTCTCTCGTCTCCTCCTTTCTCCTCTCCTCTCGCGAGAGCCTCTCCTTTTCGCAGAGCACCCTGGGAAGGGGGGGCTGGAATGAGTCAAATGAATTTCGCCTCCGAGGCGCCTCTACCCTCACGCCACATCTCTTCACCCGTCTCGTACCACCTTTTCGCTCCTCCCATTATATCTATTCCCTCCACCACCCATTTCTGCCCATCCTCTCCTTTGCTGCATCCGAGATCTTCTAGAATACTCTTTTTAGTTTTTGCTCTCTCTTCTGTGTTTACCAATATTTTTCCTTCCTACTTAACGTATGGTCGCTGCAAAAATGTACTTATATTTTTGATAAACCTTTTATTGCTGCTTTTATTTTTATTTAAAAAACTAAATTCGTGTTTTACAGAGAAGTTGATTTTGATTATGCGTTATTAGTTTTGTTAATTTATCGTTGAGATATTCCTGGAGTAAATCATGTGTTGACAGGACTGATCTCCAAAAAGATCTATTTAAAGATAAATAAATTGACGCTTATTGGATATTATTTATATGTTAAAATTTGGTCGATGCTATTCTGCACTGCTGTATTTACGAGCTATGTTCCGTTAAACAAAACGGGATTCGACAGCCTCTCTTTCCATTGCAAAGAATAAACATTTCTTGTTGCCTTAAGAGAATTCATTCTTGATTATACCGAAGAAGTTGGTAGCCGCATATTGGTGTTCAAAGTAAAAAACCTGTTGCAATGGCCGATTCTGTAAGGTGTAATCTCTTTTTTCTTGGTCTTTAGCCACCCTGATTTCCGAGCAGCCCGTAATTGTTTAATTGGTATAGTACGTCGAAAGGCGTGACGCTTGTCCCAGTTATGGTTCTGCCTTCCAATTTTCTTACATATCGGCTTGATTCTCATAGTTATTACTTAATACCACTGTCTCGAGTGGGTGTATTGAAATTCTTCCTGCCAAGTCATTTATAGTCTCAGTTTACGTCGACTATTAAGACCACGTCACCCTTAGATGATCTTTGATGGACATTTAACCTCCCAGCCCCACATGGTCTTCAAATATTTCACCTTTTAGGCTTCCGAAAGAGAGAATGGGCATTTATTTCCCTGGTCTTTTGGCTTCCCCTGGAGAAATTCCTCTGTCATGATAATGCTTGTATTCGTACCCACCTTTTTCTGGGGAAAGTGGTGAAAAAATAGTTTAAGCAGTGCGTCTGGTTTTTACCATTGGCTCTTTTGTACTTACTTTTCTCACGTTGTACTATCGTTGCAAAATTATTCCGCGTCCATAGTCCTAAGTCTTTCATGCTTACTCCTTACTTTCTCGATCAACAGCTTACTCTCACTATAACCATCCTGAAGTATTATATCTTGCTGGTAAGTTGACTCTCGTCCATTTTCACATGTTAGCGATGGAAAGTGTACTTTTCCCATCCCTCACTTTTAATTTCCCTCACTTACATCCCTCACTTTGCCACAGATCTCGGTCTGCTTGTTACCGCTACCACTCTTAGTTCCTCCTAGTCGACTTCTCACTTCGACAACTCCCGTCTCGCCCTACCGCGTCTGGATTCGCCCATCCTCACCCGAAATGTTTCCCCTGTCTTGAGCTCCATCCCTATGAAAGGTTTACGACCTCGACTATTGCTCACTAAATGCGAAACGGCCAGCATTCATCCCGGCTGGCCGTACTTGCAATCGGGACAAGCCAGCGACGACGGGCAGCGAGCCATATGCGGTTCGCGATCTTGGAACCATTATAAATCTAGAGCTGTGGGATTGAGTGAGAAAGGTTTTTGCACCGTTTCTGTGCAGAAATTGTGGCGGAAAGCAAGCCCATCGAAAGCCTCGGTAAAATATCACAATTTTCTTCAACTCTACGCAAGCTCCGTTTATTCATTGAGGAAAAAGATAAACTGAATTCCAGCGTCGATGACGTCAAAGTGGGCTCCGGCTATAGCAAGGAAACATGTCTGATTCGATGTTTACGGGGAAGGATAAATTAAACATTTGCAATATTTGATTTGATGTTATTATTTATAGAGGTCACTCCTGCCGGATTTATTTCCCGCACTAGCACTGCCTTGTCGTTTTGATGGTTCCGTCGGTTGACAGCGAGACGTGAATAGGCGCCAAGTATAATTACTTCAGTGGCTGTGTTATTTATTTCGCTCGCGTGTAATTTTACCGTGTGAAAGGATTTCTTAGAATCCATTTATGAAGCTTTAGTAGCCTATGGCATTAGTAGCCCTCTACTGCGAGAAAGGACCAGTGGAGACTAATAAGGATAAAATTATGTGTGAGACGAATGTGGGTGTCGGTTCTAGCCTGCTGTCTCGGACTGATTTCACCATATCATCTTGCTTTTTCCGTGATTCGCTGCTCATTTGTGCTCCAAGAAATGTAACAATTATTGTCATAATGATGATGATAAATCCTAATGCCTCTGCTGCTAGAAGTGATGCATCGTAATTCGTTAAGCTAGAAATATTGATCCGAAGAAAAAAGTTATACCTTATCTTTTGAGCCAACTGCTTCCAATGCTGCGTGCGAGTTTCATTTTTTTCATAGAAAAACCTTGTCCTCGCCATGGTTGGTGTATTTTTTAAATTTTATTTGTCTCTAATTCCTCTGGAATATATTTGGTGTTATTTATTAAAAGTGATTGATATTACAAGAAACTATATGTCTCAGGTGGAAAGGCCCTGCTATATGTTCGTATTAGTTCGAGAAATCGCAAGTGCTTTTCTTTTTTTCCTTGTTGTAAATAAGGTTTTCACTTTTTCCGGTCCATACGTCATTCTTTCTTAATTATTTTTTACCTTAGAAATTTGTGTGCTACCATTAGATAGGCACCTTTAAAAAGTCTATTGATTCCCTAGCTACTCAATCGCCTTTACGCGGTCAACTACAAAGCCCCCTCCTCATTCCCCATCAGCAATGACATTTTCTTCCCCCCATAATAGCATCTTTGTGGGATACTACTTCCACTCCGATCAGGGAACTACAGGGTTTACTTCCGTTATTTATGGTCACGCCCAAATATTCCTCGCGTGTTATATTGATGCTGTGCGCCAGCGTAAGCTTCTGTTCGAACCCAAGCTGAGTTGTAGAAGAACACTGTCGAGAGTTTGGCTGCGTTACTGACCTAAATTAAGTTCTTCAAATCGCAATTGTCATCAGGGCAGATTATTTTATTTTTCATTATTCCTTTGTGTTCTTTTGTTGATTGCGTCACTGGTGTAACATTTCCGTATTGTTTTAACAGTGGAGGTTTCCCCACGCTTTCTCCTCTTACAGGAATAGGTATTATATAATCACAAAAATCCTTTGAAAATACATTGTCCTCTATAAGAGATCCTCAGGATTTATATGGTTGTGATCGTGATTACTTATGCAAGTGTGGTACATTGAAAATATTCCTTATTGTTCTTAAAGTCATCGTGAATTAATATTATTTTAATACCGTTATTTTCATATTTACCTAATAATTTTTCTATTTCTGTTTCTTTATAGGTAAGTCCAGATTCATTTTTCAAAGGAATGTTTTTGGGAGTAGGATTGTTGGCTCGATGCAAGCCAGATGCAAAGGATACCGTAAGTAAAACCTATATTAATGTTGTGTGCCTTTATGGTGATTTTTTTCGTTCAGATCTCATTTGAACACGTACCTTTACTTCTTACCTCAATATTTTTACAAACCAACGCGTGATAATATATCTAACCTCAACATTTTTCAACCTTCTCCGATCACCTCATAACTTCAAATTCACTCCTGGTTGAATTCTTTGTCTTAGTGACCCATTATGATGGTTTTTCGTCCTCCTCCCCATCCTTCCGTTTTTCCGGTAGTTTGAGCGAGGTATTTCCCTAGCCATAATAGAGACCATATTCGAAATTTATATTTTAAATTTCAGCGTCTCTAAGAAGTATGAAGTAAATATTATAACATTAATGGTGCAAAAATATAGTTATGCATTCCAAAAATTCTCCGTAATTAAATAAATATATCCAGAGTAATTATAAATTCTGAGTCATGCTCAATTGTTCTTTCACCGTCAGGAACGCTTACAGGCTTCGTTTATCTTGTTGAGCCTTCAATATCTTATTATACAAAAGTATAGTAAAATAGTGCAAAACCCTTGTGAGTATATTTTATATTTTTGTGAAACTTTTCAGCATTAATAAGTTCAATTACGAGTTTAGAGTTTTTAAAGTCAGGAGATGCCTCGGGCAACTTTCGTGTGATCAATCATGAGTCAAAGACTCGCCCATGCCGTCCGTCTCGTCGCAATCGTGTTGTAAGAAGTGCTTTTCCTCTTAATTAGATTCAAAACGGCGAACGAAAAACTTCAAAGTAGGTTAGACCTCGGCGGCGCTCGGTCGGTGAGGTAGGGAAGACAGAGAAACGGATGCGAGGATGGAGGAAGGATCAAATACTTCACAGGCCGTGTGCCGTCTCGGGTAGTCAGTGGAGCTGGGAAGTGAATGTGGGGCAAGGGTTAGGTGTGGTTAGCGCTGGGCGGTTTTCCAATGCATTGGTTCCAATATCAACATTTTTAAATATTGGAATTCCAAAATCACTACTTTTGAACGACCAATACCTATCCTGTATTGGATATTGGTGGTCGGAAAAACCAATATATTTATAATTGGAATATTTTATATTGAAGAACCAATATTTCAAATTGGAATATTGAATATTGGATTAACAATGTTAAAAATTCAAGTATTGAATATTGGAACTCTGCGAGGAGGGTGGTCGCAGAGCGCCCTAGTCTTTGGAAACATGGCACTCAGTGCAACACATCCTTTTCCACCATTATTCATAGTCAGGGGCGGCGTGGCCAGAAGGGGGGTCACAAAAACCAGGCCCCTCTGGACGTGTAGCGGCCTGGATCTCGGAGCACCCATGCCGCCCCTATTTATAGCAATAACTGGGGAAAGAAGCTTACATTGCATTTCTTGTTTTACTGATAGAGTTTTACATAGTTAACACAGGCAGCATTTGAAAGCCATTCTAAGCAAGATAATTTTACCTGTAAATAATGCTATTTTCAGTATTTTCCAATTAAAGTACTAATATTTCATTTTTTTAAATTATTTCAAATATTCCAATATTTTCCAATATTCCAATATTGTCCAATATTCAATAGTCCAATACAGGTTATTGATATTGGTACATTTTCCATATTTTAAGATATTATATATTGATTTTTTTATTCAAATACCGCCAAGCCCTAGGTGTGGTGGTCAGTCGTCTTAGCCCGTGGGGCGTTAGCAGGGATCACGGTTCGCGAGACGTGAAATTCCGTGGTGGGGACTAGCGGAAAGAGAATAAGATGTTGGAAAATGTGTTTATTACATATGAATACTCCGGGGCGCCGGCTGGTATGCATTTCTCTCTTTCCCCATCGTGTACTGAGGATGCACTGGTCCGTGACGTCACGGTGACGTCAACCCATTTATACCGTCTCCTCCCGCCCACCTTCCGCGGACTCTCCACCCCTTCCCACCCCCTTCCCTCGTCTCCATTCTCCCTCATACGTCCCCCACATCCCTTCCTTTGCTCCCCTCTCCACCCCTTCTGCCGCTTCGTAAAATGTGGTTTCAGTAGGTGGAAGAGTAGCATTAGATGAATCGCTCAAAAACCTCTCCTCTGCCACCCCTGATATCCTCGCCACAGCCCTACGTCATCGCCAAAATGACTCCATCTGCATACGTACATTAAGTTCTTGCGCGGGTGGAGTAGGTGAAATAGAAACGGCTCAATATTTGTTAAATGTGGGTTGTTTTTATTCCTCATTGTCGGATCTTCTCCGCGCACCTTAGCATCAACATGAAGCAGGTTGAAAGATGTGTGCATTTTAAAAAAGCTGATAAGTGTTTTCTGGGTTTACTGAAGTGCATTTCTGCGATGTGACATTCCTGAGTATGACTTTCTTATTATTTATAGCCTCTGTATATTGAAAATCTTTCAATCTCTATCTATCTACAATTTGTGACCAGGGAGACTTGGTAATTTATTTATTCATGAAGAAAAATAGGATTATATTCTCCTTTTCAGTTTTTCGGTGTGTTTGCTCGGATAGATATTGCATTATGAACAACTAGGACTTAAATTCCTTGCGTATGACATCATCGCCTTCTTTGATGCTGTTTTCTTCGATAACCTTTTTGTTAATGAAACTCATAATTGCTTGATGACCGCAAACGGCGATGGCCTTGGAAGGGTTATAATGTCATGAGTGAGCCGAAGTGAAGATAGACTTGCAAATGTTGACGTTAATATCAAAAGAATAATACTGATAGCATAGCATGAGACAATAGTTGCTTGCAGCTAATGGGATCGTCAAGGTTTGAAGCAGTTAGCCCAACTTTTGGATGGTAAGCAGTTTCACTTGTAGATTAGATACGCCTGAGAATGTGTATATTTGACTTGCTCCGCCATTCGTTCATTACTGGGCGAGATTATCTGTTGAGTTATTATTAAAAGATACTGTGGGCTGTTTTTAAGACCTACCGATGGCTGATGCCATATCGCATCGTGAGTGAAAGTTCATCATTCTTGCCGGCTTATCTCACGCCTCTCTCGATGGTCAACCTATTCATTCAGCCGCTTC
This sequence comes from Pyrrhosoma nymphula, assembly GCA_963573305.1. Taxonomy (NCBI): domain Eukaryota; kingdom Metazoa; phylum Arthropoda; class Insecta; order Odonata; family Coenagrionidae; genus Pyrrhosoma; species Pyrrhosoma nymphula. The sequence goes on from OY754329.1 coordinate 144,614,184, forward strand.
ATTGTAGCACTTTGTGAGCAAATATCTTCCCACTTCGTTTACTCTGCGCTCTCATAGTATCTCATTGAGCTCCGCATGAACTTATCACCAGATGAACCAAATTTGCCCCCCGAGTCGGAGGAGTGTTATTCCCAAGCCATGTACTTCCTCCGCCAGGCGAGGCCAAACACGGCCAACAGATTAGGCATCTCTTCGGAGCAGCGCTCCGTAATGGACCCCAAAGAATTCCTTTGTGCGTACATCTTAATCATTTCTGCGGCCAGTGCCCCGGTATCTTGCCGTATCGCCCTTCGAGGGCGACACAGCGGGCTCTCTGTGTGCGCTCGGCGCGATGTTGTTTTTTCGAGATGAGGAGGCATAAATAATCGCGGGCCGGCTGAAATTAGCGGAGCAATGCCTTCTCTCCTTCCTTTCGCAGAGGCGACCAGACTCGCCATGAGAAAACGTGGAGAAGAAGGGGTTAGGGATGGGGGGGGGGGGGGGCGGTCATGTTATGGTTACGCCGAGGGGATATGACTGCGTCGCCACTTGCAATCTCAGGGGCCAAGTGAAGGCACAGACGGGGTGAAGGAGTCGCCGACAGAGATTTTAATTCTTCTGATGTGCGAAGGAGAGTCGCATGTTTGTTTTCCATCGGACTCCGCCATCCGGCCTGAACACTTCACGCCCACTCAACCCCCCAGAGACATGTCCAGCAGTTTTGCCTGCTTCTTGCGCACTTGGCTCGCCTTCTGGTGACTGTTCTCTGGCGTCTGGCTCTCTCCAACGAGTCCCCTTGGAGCAGCAGGTGGCCGTGAACTGCTTTAAGAGGACGCAGTACATAATTTTTTTTCCTCCTCCGAGGGTGAGGTTAGTTTTCTTATTGACCAGTAGAGCTACCGAAGTCAGTGCCTAACTAGTCGCCGCATTTGTCGCGAGTGTAGCCTCTACGTACATTTACTTTGCGTGTAGGGGAGGGGAAAACCACGAGCCCTCCCTTCCTTCGGAATGTTTTTGTACCACGTTCTTTGGGACGTCTAAACGGACACGCTGTTGTGACTTCAGCGCGGGTGAGTTTGACTTGGCTCATGGATACTAACTTGGCCGATGGCCGCATGGCAACAGCGGACCAGTCATTTTTGCAGCTCGGTAGTAGTGCGATGCCGAAATGATGGCATGCCGAATGACGCGCTTACCTGTGGATAAGGGATAGCGCGGTTCAATAGCATATATGTATAATTACGGTAATCTAACGGTTAAGGTATGCTTAAATGGAAGAGAGTAAAAGTCCTCTAGATTTTTCATGGTGCACACCTCCATATACCTTCATAACTTGAATATATCTGAATGCGTATTACGTCTTTTACTTCATCCAATCCAGGATACAGTATCGCGCGCTCATCCCTTTCCTAAACAAATTTGGCCCTCTTACTGATCCTCACTTTATGAATACTTCGCCATTTGCACTAGCCTTCGGTTAACTAATAATAGGAATGTCTTTATAGCATTAGAAATTCGATTTAGTTTCATGAAAGTTTAGTTTTTAGAGGAATAGGACAAGAAAATAATTTATTTTCACGAGGGGACTTTCCCAACTCGACTCAATGATCATGGACATAGACAATTAGTTGCGATGAAATAAACCCAATGAACATAAAATATTGCTGCATACAATAGCTTGGGAGAATACTACAGAAGGAGTTGACCACACTAATTATTATAGTGTAAGTCAGCACAGTTATAAGGAAAATATTGCCCCACGGCATTAACCTCACAGAAAAGTCTATAGCATAAAAAGCTACTTACGAAATATCCAACATAATATTCTGTAGTATGAAATTTTGATTTTTCCTACGTTAATGGTTAATTAAATTTGTAATAAGCGCTAAATAGTCGATATAAACATTATTCCGGAACCACAGCCGTCCGTGCATTGATGTCAGCAAGCTTCCTAGCGAGAACTTAGAACCACCTCGGCTCTAACATCTGTGGTGCAATCTAAGCAGAGCTCCACTCAATGATGGGATACAGAAAGAGCTATTGAAAGAACACATCATGCTGGCTATAATTGTTTTATTTCTTTTGCTTTTTGCATTTAAAATTTCCTTTCTGATCCCTCTCCCCATCCTTACGTATGAAAGACTCTTCTCTTGGGCTGCCAAAATACTAGGGGAATTCCGAATCGGCATTGACCGGGAAAATATCGCATCGCCTAACTCCGGAAGCATGCATTCAAAATAGAATTGTTATAATTTGTCCACCATGAATATCTCCCAGAACCCATTGTCCCTGAGGATCCTCTCCACTTTCAACCCCTTCTTCGTCCACACAGCAAAGATGCAGAAGTCTCGCTGAGAAATATGGAGCTGGCCTTGTATCTGAGAGTGGTAATGATGCTTCCGGTTTATTCTCATTCCGTGATTCTTCATCCAAAAATCTACTTTTCCATTTCCGATCGCTTCATCTACACTCATCTCTGCAACCGATGATGGGCATTTTATTTCCACAATTCTCCGATCCCCCACTATTCCATCGGAAGTTGCTCCTTGGAAAGGGTAAAAACTTCTCTACTATGCTGTTTCCAATGCCACGCGAGCTTTGTCCTCATTTACCCTTCCGTACTCTAGGTGAGGAGAATCGAAATAACGGTACATGATTAATTTTTCGCAGCCTGTGTGTGGACGAATTTTACAGACCTGGCCAAAATCAGAGGCAGTGAGCATCTTCTGACGCATCGCAACCCATTCCACGCTTTCCTTCTGTCGTATCGTTTTCCTCTCTATTTCTTTAATTTCTTCCTCATTCACTTTTAGAGATTCCTTAAATAGTTGACAATCAATGTTAAATTCCTCAATAGGCATATCAGGCCTTTCAGAATTGGGACCGTAATCGAAATCAGGCTTTGTCCCAATCAGTTGATTAAGGAGGAACCTGCGCCCTTAAGTACTGTATTCATAAGAAGAATTAAATATCACCTGGTGGGGGAATTTAGGATTAATATATCATTTTATGTATTTCTCTTCGATCTCGGTGTTTTTTCCTTCGGTTGGAAGTGGCAATTGCCTTCAGCTGTCTTCTTTAGAGTGATCTTTTGTAGTAGTACCCGGGACTCAAATTACAAACATTTTTGTAAAGGGAATGCAAAGGATTTCCCGAGTCAATGCTGACCACAGATCCGGCACATCTTCCTCTTAAAGAGCGGGTAAGAGCAAAATTAACTCATTTCCCGCCGATAAATTTTGCTAAGATAGCGTTATAATGCTCTAAAGGACTGTTATCGTGAATAAGGCTTCGGCTGTGGCGAATATTGTTTTGTGCTAGGTTTTCAACTTTTCATACACCCGACATTCTTTTAGTGCTGGTACATATGTTGTTTTTTCTTCCCGGGGCGTTTTTTCCATGATATAAATATCCTAAATCTACACATCGCTCATTTTCTCCAAAAACATGGCTGGGCCTATTGAGGATATCCTGTTGCAGTAGTTAAATTTTTTTCGCTAGTGCTACATTTTGGCATTTCCTAAACTCGACAGCTTTTATGACCGCCATTCTTAAGCGTAAAATGTTATCGGCGAATAATTTTATGTATGGCGGTATTTTTTTTATGTATGGTTATATGTTTTTGAAAAGTACGACGGATGTGCTTTTACCTTTGCTCCTCTCGCCATCGCGCTAAGTTTTCTCCCTTCCATATTTTACTCGCGGCAGACAAATTCAATTTAATGCTACTATGCCTCTTATTTATACGCTGCTTATCAGGAGGCATTTAAATGATAGAAAATACAAGTGTAGTAAGCTAACAATGCTGTAGGAGGCAATGAAATCCTCAATGTAGAAAAGTTTCTCCTAAAGCGGCCAATGCGCGCGTTAGGGAAAACTGAATGCGAGAGAAAATAACCCGATAGTTGCTGCTCTTGAGCGACAACCATGCTCCCCTCACGCATTGTTCCCCTCTCGTCCCGCAGACGAGCAGAGAAAACACCATATCTGAGATAGTGTGTTCAATTTCTGATGGAGCGCTCGCGGCGAGAAAATGGAGAACTGCGACGGTAGTGGGAGCTATCATAAATGCCCATTACTGCGCTGCAATTCATCAAAACTCACGTTCGCTTTTCCTAAATTATACATTTATTTGATAAAATTTCGCATCGGCAGTCGGCGTATCAACTACAGACAAGTAACTCTTGGGGGCTACCTAGCCATAAATGGCGTTCCTTGAATCGGCATTCCGCAACATTTCGTGCAAAAGGCCTATATTTGTTATAAAACCTGCCTTCCAATATTGGATTAAGAAAATTTTGAAAAAGGTAGCCCCCTTATATCACTCCTTGACTTTAATAACTCAAAAAGCTTGAGTTGAAATAAGCAAAATTGACTGATTGAGAACGGAACGCAGAAGAGTCGGCAAAATAGGGGTGTCCCACGTCCTCTTAAGAAGTGGTTCCCACGGCCCAGGGCATTGGAACGCGCACCAGTCAGGGTGGTCGAATTCAGGGTGCTTTGTCTTTGAAAACTGGGCTGGATAAACGTGGGTGCTCGAAGCGATTAGCCTTTTGATCTTCTCATTCACTCCTCGAATGGCTCACGTTGTTGCAACCCTAACCGTTTCCATTGGCAGCCTTGACATTGTTTCGTAGCGATGGGTGACTGGGCAAATGGCGTTGAATACTCAGTTTCCCTGATACTACTCCCTCGGAGAAGGTAGATAAGAGTTCATTGTGAAATACTCATTTTCTTCTTTATTTCCATTTATTAGTTGATTTATGCGGTACATGTGCGTTCCATAATGTGATCTTAATTCTCCAGTATTTTTTGTAAGCTGACGAATGATTTTTGAGTGTCTGGAAGGAAAATTTATTAAACTCTCGTATTTAAAATAATCATATTTTCAGTGTAATCAGTAGGTGTTCTATAAGTATTGATCCTTTGAAAATTGATGTTATTAAAACATTTTGAGAAACGGCATCGAGAAATGAATATGAACTTCTCTCGTAGTATGTTCATTATTGCCGTTGTAACTCATTACTCTGCATGATTAGAATTTAATCCTTGACTCCGAGTTAATTTATAATATACCTACTAGATTTTTCTATTCCAAGAATCTTTTTTTTTAATAATTGCTTTGCTATCAAAGAATTGCAGTGCGTTTGGAATTATCAAAATATTTATTTTATATTTTTGTTCGAATAGTTGGTAATTTAATACGCGATTGCTTATTTAATCACAACGTAATGAAATAAAGAACCTCATGAGTATGTCACGAATATTTATGTAACTGGCGAGCAATGTTACCCTTATTGGAAGATTTACAGGACATAAATTTCAATGCTATAAAAAACCTTTTTGGTTCGATATGGTTTCGGCACCTATTAATTTTACGGAGAATTGACTTTAAGAGTCAGTTGTACTCTTTAATTTCTAGTTAAACCCGGGTTTAGAAGGCTTAACTTGAACAAAGTGATGATTTTAGTAGGTCTAAAATTCAATATTAGGCATCTCAACAAGGGATACATTAAACGTATCATTATATGCCCTACATCAAGTGTCCTCAATTAAAGCAGTTGGGACTAACGTGTCAACGTTAAAACGACGCTTTGAATTCTGATGTATTGCGATTAGATCAAGGCTGCAATCACTTCATCGTGCGGAAGGACGCCCTTCTTTGGACCCGGTTCACCAAAATTATGAATGTCGCCAATAGTATCTCAAGAGCACGGAAAATTGAAACAAGGTTCACGATGGTGGACTGTCCGTCACCGACAGGTACCCATGTGACCCTAGTTTGACGCCGGGGGTTATCGGTGGTCGACATTGTGAATGGATGAAATGCCGAAGCCTCTTGAACGAGGGGCTGTCGTCACCCGCGTGCCAGTCGGAAGCGTTTTCCGTGAACAGGGCGCAAGTGGTCTCTCGGGTGAGGGCGGGAGGAGGGAACGAGGCCATCATTGGAGGATTCGCCCGTCCGCCTTTGAAATCCGAACGAGGGACGGTGCTGCGGGTTGAGGGTCCGCTCTCGGATCGACCGATCGAACGGAGTAGTGTGTTTTGGACGAAGTGCGTGGTGGGAGAGATAAGGAAGTGGGCGGTGAATGCACGTCGGCCGAGGGGAAGGAAGATTCACGGAAAGGAACCGGGTTTGGGAATGTATATTGGAGGGATAGGTTGTCGACGAGGTTGTAACCATGACTGAGAAAGCGAGGGAGGAGCGTGGAGTAGCAAGTGACAAATTGATCTCCAAGCGAATCAGTTCTGTTGAAAGGTAGCATTCGAGGGTGCCTATTACGGGTAGTGTATAAAACCTATTAATAATATAGGAATTATTCATTAATAAAATGGAAATATGCGCAAAATTTGAACGACAATGATTGAGGATAAGGAGTGTTGCGAATGCTGATGTGGGTTGGGCAAAGCTAGACCTGTTGGCAGTTCAGCCATCCACAAATAATTTTGCTTATTAATTGCTCTGCCGAGTGTATTTGATTAGTGAAGTTAAATAAGGTTCTGTGTTGCTGTAAAAAAATCAGTGACATATAATTAGCTCTCGTTGGTCTTATGTGAACTGATTGCACAGGCTACTCTAATGATGCAAGTATTTCTTACCATGTCATAAGTCATGGAGCTGAGGAGTTATTAAAGATGTGAATTCATCAGACAAAATGTATTTTTTATTTTAATTACTTTTTTAGAGCTATTATGTCGATAACTGAGGTCGATGGCGTGAATGTGTGCATCACATATACGAGTGTCATTATTTCGATAACTTAGTGCATTGAAGTTGGTTGTTTTAAAATATTTTTCGTTGCAGTTATGCATCATTGTAAATGTGTTAATCCCGCCCATTCTGCAGTGGCTTCTTGTTACATAGACCAAGGAAACGATCTTGTGTCGTGCTCTTTGAAATGCCTCCTGTTTAATTGGGACTTGAACATGAGAGAGGGAGTGCATCGGCTAGCCATAGAATCTGTTTAAAAAAATCTAAGGATGGAATAAAAAGGGCAGACATTCGGAGTGGCAAGGCGTTGTATCTTGAGAGCGAAGGAGCGAGCTAAAGATGATGCCCATCGGTAGTGGAGCATGGGGTGGGGCGGTAGTCTGGAGAAGAAAGGACCGTATGCATATACGTGTAATGGTATCGGCTCTGGCTCTCCCTCTGCCCCTCGCTCTTCTTCCCTCCTCCCCCTTCAAGCAGCTTCCTCGGGAAAGCACAAGAGAAGTCCATTCATCCCTCAAGGACGAGACGCCCGCCCACGCCTGGCCTCACAGCCTCGAATTCCGCCTAACCCCGCCGCGCAACTCCTCCCCACCTTTGGGTGCAGTCTTCTCCTTCCTGCCTCTCCCGCTTTCTGCGAAGGAGGAGGAGGAGGGAAATTAAACAGTTAGTATCATATTTCTCCTCTTGTTTATTTTCCCATCTTCCTTCTCTAAAACTCTTTTCTCCCTCCCTCTTCCTCACGTACCATCTCGCTTCTCCCACCCTTTTCCTCTTTTGGATTTGAATTTCTCCCTCCCACCCACCGTCCCTCCACCCATCTAAACAGAAGAGACTAAAAGGGCTTACCCTTGTGCGATATGCGTGAGTGTATTTGTGTGCGAGAGCCATTCGAAGCTCGTTTTCCACAGTGGACGTGGTGGCTGAAGACGATTATGCTATCCTCTTTTCCCACCCCAAGTTAGTTCTTCTCTCTCTCGCCCTTTCTCCTTCCTCCTGACCTTTTTTTCACCTCCTCCTAGTTTTCTCTACACCCTCTCGCACCGGGGCCTTTCCAAGACCCGGGCTGTACTCAGGAGAAAATGGGTATGCTAGCACCGCGTGGGCGGTCTCCTCAATCACCAGGTTCGGAGCATCCACTATCTTTCCAACCATCCCCTCGCTGACGCTTGGATAATGATCCGTCCTCGACTGGGGATAGAAATCGAACGTTTCATTCCGCTGATCGGATTCTAGTTGGGCGAGCCATTCTTGACCCATGTGCCTTAGCATAAAGCTTAAAAATTAGAAGTAATTCACTGGCCAAAATTAGAGTCATCCGAAACTTGGACAAGGAAATGTTTTTAAGAGCTCAAAAAATTGGTGTAGTTCCATCGACCTCCTCTATTTTAAATGAAACACTTTAGAAAGTCATGTAGTGAAGTTCGCCAACCATAAAGCGATGCAGTTCAGCTTATTTGCTAGACCGAATTGGTGGTATTAGCTCGACCTGAAACTTCGAAATACTTCAAGTGCATTATGGGTAATAACCGTGACCTAAGTGATTTATTTCATTAATGTTAGAATATGATTCAGTAGTCTTGGTTAGCTATGAATAAATTTGCTGCGAAAGCCGAACGGAATTTTATTTTTCTCTCATTTGACATAAATTCTGACTCAATTCATCCCTTTCCTAGTGAAAAAAATAATGCAGAAAACCAATTATATCAACCTCGAATATCACCTTTCCAGCAGTTAATTTTCCTAGCGAGAAATGTTTCTTTGCCTCTTTTTTTTCTACACTTGTGCATCTTGTGTACTACTGACGACGATTACTGACGATTGCTCCTAATTTATCGAAGAAGAATGGATATTATATAGGGTGATTATAACTCCTAAATGAACAACGAAATGTTATTATTTCCTTTCGATGGACTTAATGACTTTTCAGTATGGGAAGAATATCAGTACCTACCCTTTGTTGGTGCATAAAAAGAGAGGATTCCACTGATTCTCTCATAATATAATGTCATAATTGTTCCTACATGCAATTATATCAATGAAAAGTTTTAACCTTGATTTTTATCCGATTTGGTTTGTATGCGATGTGTGTAAGAGCCAAAAGCACAATGCTTTAGCCAAAAACAACGAAGTTACTCGTTTGTGGAAAGTAAACTTAATGATGATGGAGTGAAATTTTTAAATGCGAAGTAGCACAACAAGCGCCCCTTTACAGAATAGAAAACAAGGGCAGCAATTCAATACTTAAAATTTTATAGCAGTGAAAGTAGTTTATTTCTATTAGCGGCATTTGTATCGTGAACCAGTTGAAACTTTCGTCACCTTCCCCATGGGAATTGATTTTCAAATGTACCGCGCTGTAGTCCTGACGCTGGAGGCACAAATAGCTCGCTACCTAGCGCGCGCTACTTGGCAGTGACGCCGCTGCCTGATTGGAGGCAACAGGGAGTGACGGCCGGGGGCGCAAGTAAATCCGTAAGGGGCTTGACAGGCCACCTCGCTCGCGGAGGTTAAGGGCAGGCCGGCATGCGAGGGTGGGTGGCTCCCTTTTGGTGTGCCATCTCAACCCCCTCCTCCTTTCTCCTTCACCTCTCCCGAACCAAACTCTCTCTTGCCCTGTGCCCTTGCTACCGTCTTCGTGACTTCTCTTCGGTTCTTTTATATGCAGGCCCGCTTTATTTTCCCAACGTTCCCCCCTCTTCGACCGCGCCGCTGTCCTGTACGGCACGACGTACCACCGTCCATCATGCGATAATGTTTGCTGTGCGCGCGTTATATGGGGATGAGAGGCAAGATGGACGGAACGCGATAAAAATTTACGTGTTTGGAACCTTTCTTCCATTTTATTTGTTTCCGTATGACCTCCCATGCTGCCTCGCCTCTTCCTCATCCCACTTGGTTGCTTTCGCCGATGTAATAAGACCCTCTTTCACCCCCCACCCCCCTACGAGAGTATATGATACCGAAATCTACTCGTTTCCCGTGCTGTTTATTCTGGGTCACGTCTGAATGAATCGCCTGCACAAATATCGCCGTTTTGCCCAGTTTCCATGGGTTTTCGGAGGGTGTTGTGGGGGAGGAGGGGGGAGATGAGTCATTTCGTAATGTCCGTCGTGATGGGCAGGCCATCTGTTCGCGTATTATCATATCAATGAAGTTTTAACGATGTAAATAAAAACTGTTGATTTCGTAATTCTTGTCTCCGTGCCGAGTCTCCTCAAGTATTATTGAAAATTTGCTGCTTTTAATGCCCCTTCGGAGCGGAGGACTAGTGGGCAGTTTGTTGTTTCTTCTCTTTGACCCCTAAATTGATCGGGCGAACCCTCAATTGCTTGATTGCGAGATTATTTCTGGAAGGAATTGCACTACGGAGGAAGATAAATTGTGCCATTGAGCGTGGCGTACTTATTTTTGTGGCGGAATGAAAGAGGTGATCCCGGAGGCCACGCTCCGTCCGCCTCTGCAAATGCCCGATCCTTTATGGGCTCTGGCTATTAATCTAGAATAATGTGGCGTCCGTGCGCCGACTGTTTTTATGCGAGGTCGAGCGTTGTTTTCTTTTGCCTTCCTGAACCGCCATTTTTAACCCCACCACATTCTAAATGATTTAGCCTTAATGGCACCAGTTTGCATAACTTCCCCTTTTATACATATACATATTTTTAGTGCGGCTTGTTTAATTTTTAAATTATATTTTCCGCATGCCTTTTCAGCGCGAGCATTTTCTCAGCATCTGGTGTCAGCGTTTTCACGTGAGACGTAGTTTATTCAGCGGGGGGGGGGGGGGTGGAGAAGAGGGGGGTACGGTGCACGAAGTAATATTTCATGCGAATTTTTCCGCTGGTACCCGCGGTATTATGTTTTAGCCCGCCCACCTTTTGTGCCAGGGCCCTCCCAAACCCACTCCGCAATCGCTGAAACATTGTTGTGTTTATTTTCGGTTCGTATTTGTGGCCCGCTTATGGTTGTTATTACTTCCTGTTTCGTCCCTTTCGTCAAAGTGCCTCTCATATGTAGCGACCGTGCGTATTTGTGTGTGTTTGTCATTTTTGTTTGCTCTGGGAAAAAATTGTCCGTCTCCGCCTCATACCAGCAACCACTCCAACCACTCCCCTCTTTTCCCCATCATCCCTTATCTATTTGCTCACATTAATCCGCAGGTGCCTGGTTAGCCTGTCTTCCGTACCGACTGTTCCTCCCCAACCCCCGCCAGCCCACACTCAACACATCCCTGTTATTCCGTTCCCCGCATTACGTTCACTCGTATGTTTAATGTGGTATGCGCCTGAAATATTCCCCGTGACCTTATTTCGCGCGCGGCGAAAAATTTAAAAAATACGTATCTCGAGGGGAGGAAATTATTTCGCGCTTATTTAAATTATTAAAAAATTCTATTAAATTTAATGGCTTTTTCGTTAATACGAATTTAATATGCATGCACCTCAACCCACACTCCTCCGTTTTCGTCGTCCTGCATGAATTAATTATAATTTCTCTCCCCTCTTCCACGTTCTCATCTTCCCTCCCCCCACATTTCCTTCACTCTCCCCCCCCCCTTCCTCTTGGGTTTTCGCCCCTCGTACGCGCGTCACAAGACTGCGCCAAGAAGAGTATAAAGCCCGTAATTTATATGATAACTTTGTTCGTGTCTTACCGGAGTATGAATCGTTTTTCAGAATTATTAACCATGAGAGAATCCACTTTTCTTAATTAAGCATAATTATTTTGACCTTTCACGATAGTTTGTGGAGGGAAAAGAATTTTTTCTCCCTCTTCGTTCCTCCTCCTTAATTTTCCTCGTTCTCCGAAGTTTTGCCTTCCCTGCCGGCCCTGCCTCGTTCCCTTTTCCTCCACTTCCATCTCCTCACTCCTTTTACAGTTTTCTTCCTTCCCACCTCTCCCTGTCTCCTCTGCCTCATTCCCCTCGCCTTTATCCACATCTCACCCTCCTTCCCCTATGCCACTTATCTCGCCCGCAAATCTTACTTGTGCGTGTAAAAGTACATCCCACCTCCCCCTTGAGGATGCCCTTCCCCCCCAATGTAGCCGAAAAATTCCACTTCTACTTCGTCAGCTCGGTCGTCGTCCCCTTGCCCCCCCTGTTTTCTTTCGTGGTGCTCTTCTGTGGGAAGACGGCTGCAAGCCAAAGCGAAGTGCACACAAGCTCTTTTCCGTGGTCAGCGGTGACCCTTGATCGCTGGAAAGTTTTTCCGTTCTCCCTGAGGACCGCGGTTCGTCCGCTGAGCTTGTGAGTGCAAAAGTTTGGGTACCAGATCTGACCATTAGCAAGCTGCTTGTAGAGCGAAAAAATATTCCCGTGAAATTGCGAAATGCCATCCAGTGCTTATTGCGAGACCAGTAGACTTTTCTACATGTTCAAACTCGAACTTAAGTTTTTTTTTTCGGATTCATGTGGTATGTTATTCTGCCTGCTGGGATTGCCGGACGGTAGTTTATTGTAGCAAAGATCAGCCCAACTAAGACTTAATCGCGAGTAAGGGCATAGCTATGTTTAGGGAACTTAAAATACAACTCCGAAATGGGGAAGCTGCAAAGCTTCCCCCTTTCGGAGCTGTATTATAAGCAAAGGGAGCAAGCATGCTAGAGCAAAGCAAATGGAATATGCAAAAGCTAACTATCAATTTTCACTCTTACAAATGAATAAATGAGTTCCACTGATGCACAATATCTATCCTTATTTTTCTTATTTAGTATTATATGTTACTACTTTTAGGGTAAAAACTTGGAGATGTGGAAGGAATAGTATGCATATGGAAACCGATAGCCTATGTATTACGGAGTGATATTCAAAACTTGGCCGTCGGCGCAAATTTCCATATCCTAATCTTGTGCATCTAATGGGAAGGAACTTGAGGTACTATGCCTTCCCTATGCGTGATTTCTCATGGGCTTGAATCGCCGCTGTAAACTCGCATAGCGGCCCCGTGTATAATTAATTTTGCCCAGAATATTTCCGCGCTCCTTATCCGGCCGAATTTCTCTATTCGCGCAAAAGGAAGGAGTGGAAACGCCGGGAGTTTAAAAGATGTCCTTGCACGGCGATTGATTTTAACTCGGCGCCATGCTCGGAACTATTCATTAATCGTCGTATCTATTATTCTCCATTCCCACGATTCCGTCTATTTCCCCAGAAATTCCCTCCCACCCTACATTCCCCGCCCCCCCCATCTCTTTTTCCGCTTCTCCACCTCACACCACCTCTCCCTGTCTCCGCTCCGTCCTCCCCCTCCCTTCCCTCCCCTCACATCCACCCTCCGTTACCGTCGAGCACCCTCCCTGTCAGCTTCTTAGCCTCATGCATAAATCCTTCGCTTAAACAAAGTCGGCATAAAATCGGTCACGCAGACGCCTGTTATTCTCCTCCCCAACCCAAGTCTCCCTGCCCTCAGCCACACCCACCTCTCTCCTCTCCCTCTCCTCTCCTCTTGTTGTCCTGAGTTTTTACAGCGCATTGATGTTGGTGGGTCATTGGGGGAGGGGGGAGGAAACGGAGAGGGGTTGGATAAATCGCCCCGAGGGAAAGGAAAGGTGGAAATGGTGTGTTTTGTGGAGGTAAGGGGTGACTCGGAGGAGTGGCTAGCTGAGGGGTTGTCGGGGTCATAATTCGGGTTTCTAAAAATATTTTTTTTTTTAATTCTTTTATTTCAGCTTGAGTTCAGAGCGTTTAAGAAACCAGGGGAAATCCTACTTTTTCGCGCTTGCCTCTCTTTTCAGAAAGAATTGACATTGATGATGTTTTTCGCATCTCCGTGAACTCTCTCCTGATGCCTTGTCTTCTCTCTTCCCTTAGCCGTTCCAGTTAGTTAGTTTCGCCAGTGAATTCTATCGCGGAATTGAGGTTTGGACGCTGAGGTCGGAACTTTGATGATTATTATGCCTATATTTTTAATTCTCATCCTATCTTTCTTGTCCCCTGTACATTCGCATCCTCTAGAAAGAATATATAGGCATTTTTATTTAAGATTCGTGGGTGATTTCCTCCATCACTCATTTTTTGCAGCAATCGTACAAGTAGTCTAAGTGAGAGAGATTGGGAGTAGAACTAGAAAACAGAATGGTGTATGCATATTTAAATGAAGAGATAGTCGTACCCAGTATCTAAAAATGCTTACGTAGAGGAGGGTAGAAGGAACAAATGTGGTAGCCAATGCATTTATGATGAGTAGAAGCAACGCTAGAGAAAGAGAACAGTTAAGCACGGAGATAAGGCCATTAGGAAGTGTATTTCGTGGTTAAATTATGATCTCCAGATCTGGTATGAAATTTTAACTAACGAGGCAAGGCGAACTTTCTTGATGTCACAAAATATATGTGGAACGGAACCCTGGCTTTTTGATGCAGCATTGAGTTTTACGCTGCGATACCGTGTTAGAATTTCTCCCATGCCTCATAGTGTACTTTTATTTTCTCTCTTCCTCTGCCTGGAAATTCCAAAGTTTTTAGTCTATAGTTGGTTTTATTTTGAGGAAATTCACTTGTGTTTGCGAGTACATGTAACGAAATTTAAACAGATCATCAATCATTCGTTGCATGTGTGTGGTAATTAGCCCCAAAACTAACTTTCATTTAATTACCCTAAATTCACAGTAATGAAATTTCCATCTAGGTTTCTTATTCACTATGACTCAATTTTCAATACGAGTTCGTTTGATGTCACTCTTCGGTGTCAGCCTTTAAGTCTCTCGGTTATAAGTTTTCCTAGCTCCGTATTGGAATCCCAATTACTGGCATGTCAGTCAACCAATGATGAGGGAAAGAAAAGGAGCGGAGCAAAGACAACCGTCACGACGGCAAGCCATCGAATATTTTCTCTGGAATATGGCTAACTGAGAAATAATTACGGCGCCGCACAATACAGAGCCATGAATATGGATCAAATGAGCTTCAACTGTGCCGCCTGGCTGTCTCCCCCTCGAGAAAGTCATCTAATGTCCTGTGGAATGTTTTCTCTGCGACCTTTCACCCATAACTTCCGGGGAACTCAGTACTCTTCTCCTTTCTCTCTTGAGTGGAACACTTAATCAGAGACTATTTGCTTCGCTAGATCTGCTGTAGTATGTATCAAATGGTTTTCTGCGTTTTACAGTCAAATTTAGCTAAACAGGTGGGAAATAAACTAGTTTCCTGCGGGAATTTCTAGCAAAAATAATGAAAGCATGTGTACGGAAAAGCATGGTAAATGGCAATAGGGAATCAAATTTTTGGTAGAACCCATGCTGTTGGTTATATACTGTATTTTACAAATTCGTGTTGCATCTGCTCTTCCTTCCTTGATTGAATTTGCTTGCTTTAGGGAGAACATAAGCAAGGGTCCGGCGTAATTTAAAAAATGAAAGCACGCATTCTTAAATATAGGAATACCTTTGAACTCGTGTGTTCGTAACTTTTACTACTAAACCAGGCTAACTACTTAGACTAATTTTCCCCAATGTTTTTTATTTACCACTCAGTTGTTCTCTACTTTATGTAAGAATGTACGGTAAGGAGAAGGTATAGGGAGGAAGCTATGTAAAGGAAGGCTTGCGGGAGACGAGGTTGGTTGTGGCGTCGGAGCGGATTGGAATGGAATCGGTGTGGAATGACAGGAAAACGGGCGGAGGGAGAGAGGAAGGGGGGGGGGGGAGTGGGTGGAAGAAGCGAGTGAGGGGAGATGAGGAGAGAGAGAGAAGAGGACGCTATATATCACCACGCTCACAATGTTGGAAACATGAAATGGTAATGAAGCGAATTCAAAGGAGAATTAAGTGGAGGGAAAAGAGTTGGGAAGGAAGTGGAATAAAAGGGGTTTGGGGTTGGCTTGGTTGTACTGGCGGGGATGGTGTCGGGGGGCGGAGGGCCCTCCACTCGGGGGGGGGGGGGGGGCGACGGCGTGGGGTCGGAACGGGGGTGAGAGAGGCGCGGAAGGGACCACCACCGCTCCGCGTTTATTTGTTGAGATAAGTCTCCGCTTCGAAGGCGCATTGAGGCGAGCGAATACCTCCTTCCCTCTCTTGGGTTGGCATTTGCTCGATTCGAGACCTTCCCGATCCTGTACCTCGATTTCCTTAAGTCACTTCATGCGGTCGTCGGAAGTCATCGGGGTTGGAGGAGAAGAAAAGGATGAACTGTTGGGATTAGTCGGTGAGGGGGTTCCGGGATAAGGCCCTGTTTGTTTTTCGTCGCGGTGGTTTCTTGTGATCTGAACGATTGATTCTTCTGGACGCCCAGCTGGTGTTCGGAGGTCTGCCCTTGAATAGAACCGTTGGTCTTGATTCGCCGTTTTATTTTACGCATGCGACCAACATCTTTGGAGAAATCGTTTCGCACGTGTACGCAGTGGAGAAAAACCTCTTGCCCGCTATGTTACTTGATGAAAATAAATACGATATACGCTTTGCAGTACGTGGACTAATATGCAATATTGATTTACGGACGCCTGTCGTGTTTAGTATTCCTCTGTCATCCCCAATTATTCTTCATTGATATCAATTCCGCGGCTCTGAACGACCTAAGTCTGCACATTGCCAATTCTTGCGACTGGACTTTGACACGCGACCTGCAGCTGGCGGGGAGACTTTAGAAATCAAAGAGGATAATTCTACCCCATTCGTGTTTTAACTGCTTTTACTTTCAAAGGGAGTAATTATATACATTATTTCTATTGAAATTCTATATATTGCACATATGATGCAATATACTGGTGGCCTCTGTCTGGCTCGCTGTTGAGAGCCTTCTGCCCTTTGGTCGGCGACGCAGCTTTTTTATTTGCCTTTTTAAATTCTCAGACAAAACTCCAAACTAAGTAATAGACTCAGCGTGTATTCAATAATTCTATAATGAGGAAATAATCCATCCTCTTCTCAGATTTTTTATGCTCCATTCTGCTTCTAGATCGGCTAGACGTATGGGTACCGTAGTGTTTTAGCGGATTTAGTTTTGCGAATGACGGGTTCTCAGATATTGTTGATATCCGTCGATAGGAAGTGAAAAATTGGGTGCCATTTCACCGTTGACTGCAAAATTTTATTTAGAATTGTTCTTCGGCACTTCCTGCCAGCGCCCGCCGAACGTAGTAGGCCTGTAACGAAAACAAGTGAACTTATCCATACAATGGTGGATGGAGTTTCTTAGTAGACCTCCTTCATAATGAGGAGGAAAGAAAATACTTTGCTATTCCACACAGTATAAATTTATATGCAACCGGTTTCGATGCAGAGTATCATCATGTGGGGGATTGGCCACTGCCAGATGATGATACTCGGTATGGAAACCGGTAGCCAATAAATGCGTGGAATAGTAAAGTATTTTTTTTCATGCTCGAGCGAACCTATTCAATTTCATTCACTGGCCAGAAAACCGTCGATCTCACAAGCACCTCACCACAGTTCGACACCGCCTCGGGGAACGGGAGCTCTCGGCCCGACGAGTCGACCTACTCAATCCCGTTACACCTCTACGACCCTTTCCTCTCCTCTCTACACCCACCCCCTAAAAGAAACACTATAGTATTCTCCTCCAAGGGCGAGAGAGAGGACCTTTTGTTCGTCGCGAAGAATAAGTCTTTCTCCCCGCGTGCGACTAGGGTGTCGATCCCGTCCATTCCAACTCCCTCCCCGGCATCATGGACGGAAACGAGTCTCTCTCGTAAGATATGGGATTATCGAGGGGGAAGGTTGGAGGGGTGGGGAGAAAGAGTGACAGGGAGAGGGGGAGGGAAAGGTAAGGATTGGCGTCGCGGAGTCTTGGGGTTGTTTGTGTTTTAGCGGAGGGGTTCCGACAAGTGGGAGTGTTTGGGGTGGAGGTGTGGGGTAGGAGGGAAGGTATGAGAAGGGCGGTAGGGTTGGCTCATGTCGCGAGAGGAGTAAGGCCGGATGCATGAATATGCATGACGCCCAGGAATCGGGTGCCGGGCCAAAGGATGTCGGGAATGAGCTGGCTGCCACCCCTTGCCCCTCGCCCGTTTCACCCTCTCCCTTCTAACCTCCCTCCTTGCGACGACTCACCCCCCACCCCTCTTCCCTTGCACTTAGCTCGGCGCCTTGGCCCTGCACTATACCTCATCGCCCTCTGCGATGCGATTGCCCTCACGCCCCTTTCTCATGTGCCCTGTCCTTTCATCTGCTGCATAGTTCGTCACCCTCCTCGGTGTCCTCGCTGCGTAAAGAAGGAATGCGAGACTTATGGGGTCGCCGGCGAATCAAGCATTTTGAGACTGTGGTTAGGTTACTCCGTAATAGGAAATATTGTACCAAGGACGCGGTTCTATTTAGAAACGAACTAAAATTTCAAGCCTGATGATACATTCAAGCTCACGGTTTTTGCCTTTCGTCTGCATCAAGTGCATTCGGTTTTCAGTTGGCGTTGCCATTTAGTTAACCGTTACACTGTTATAAAAACGTCGAAAAAGCATACCGTAAGAATAAAGCATCAAGATTTGATGGGCTATTTTTCATTAACTCCTTTTGTTTCCGGATGGTACACAATTCCTTGGCGCAACTTCATTTTTTATGGGTGGAGTTATTGTTAAAAAATAATTCTGGCGGAATTGTAATCTGTTCATTACTGTTAAAATCTTGTCTAAAAATGTCTTGTAAAATCATTAGATATTCTTCGGTAACCCTCTATTTTGTGTAATTTTATTCAATATGAGGATTTGGCCTACAATGTTTGGTCTCATTTCCCAAGTTACCCACTAACTCTCCAAGTGTTGCAGAAATAGTTTATTTTGTTTTCAACTCCCTTCCTTTCTCCTGCCTCAACCTATTCATTCTAGTTATTCTTCTCTGTCCCTTTTCTCCGTCCTACTTTTTCCCGTCGTGTAATCTTTGCACGCAGCTCGTTTTCACTCCGGCATGGTCTCCCCTGCATTTCGTCTACTCCCCTTTTCTCCTCGGCAGTACTAGAGCACTCCTCCCCGCCTTGCCATCTCCTACCCTTTCTCTCTCCGATGAATGAGCCCTCACAGGTTGGCAATAGTTTTGAGCGAGACGCTCCCATTCTATTTCTGTTCCTGCACCTCGGGCCTTGCTCGGCTACACCCTTCGGGGAAACCGCGCGCCCACGTCACGGCTTCGGTCCACGCCCTTTAGGTTGTGTCGCTGCCGATGACGATGCCGCAGCATCCATTTACCTCGCCTTCCGTCATTTGTCCTTCCTTCTGAATCTTTCTCTCTCTCTCCCTGTGATCCCTAATATGTAGGGAGCATGCCGGAATGTTCTGGACCCCATTCGCGGCAGAGATCCGGAGAGAAAATGGGATTGGTTCTTCGTTCGTTCGCTGGATTTGCACGCGGCTTCCGGCCGACGACTTTTATTCTCGACTCGGCACTTCCGTATGCCGATTTTCTCAGCATCATCTCCCTCGGTTTGTCTCGCTAATTAGCGAATGTTGTGCCGGCGAGGACAATTCCATCTTCGTCAAGGTTCCTCGGTCGAAGGGAAGTCCTCCGGGTCACCCCCTCCACGTTTCTTTTTCCGCTTCTGGACGAAAGCCACCGCCTCGACGTCCCCCCCCCCCCACCGCCACCCAGTTTTCCTCCCTCCCTCTCATCCCTCCCACCCGTCTTCCTCCCCCACTTCCTCCCTCCCTACTCGCCCGCCCTCCCCTCTTTCTATGGATCGGGGTGGAGCCCCGTCTTGGACTGACCTAAGACAACTACCTCCTCCTCCTCCTCGCCTCCACTACTCTTCTTTTCTCGTTGTCTGCCGCTGCAAAAGGCTTCGTTCGCCGCCGCCCCGGCGACGCGCGACGGCGAAGAAAGTGAATGAAACCGTTCCCTTCGGCGGCGCGCCTTCCTGCTTCGCCTTCCTCCCGCGCTCGCCGATTGGCGCTGTGGGGCGCCTCGGCGCGGGATGTGTCGAGGGGGGAAAAAAATAATGATTCATCCGGGTAGAGGTCGTCTTAATCCCCTTAAAGATCCCCTTATTCCCTTCAAGGTCCCCATCTCGCCGTATTCTCTCTCTCCCCAGTCTTCCTACCTTTTCGAACTCTTTAACCTCCTACCCACACCCTTCCTTGCAAACTTTGTGTGCCTCGTGCGAATTCGTTTGTTCTCCCGGTCTTATTTATTAAAAATATAAAGAAAGGGGTGTGCGGAAAGAGTCCCTTTTTCGGGCGGTAGTCCATCGGCCGCGTGGTAATGAGATGCTATGAATGGTTTATGAGGTTTCGGGAGGTGGCGTTTGGGATATGGAAAAGAGGAGAGAAAATGTACTTACGCTCGTGGTGAGCAGAGAAGGGGGAAAGAAGGAAAAAAAAAATGCCAGCCGCTCTCCCATTTCGCTCGCTCGCTCGCCCACATCCTCCTCCCCAGCGCCATCTCTCCAGTGTCGAGAGAATTATAAAATGGCCGCTTCGTCGTCGTCCCTCATTCAAATGGTTGTCACGCCACGGTAAGAGGCGAATCCTTTTCATGGCCTTCGGAGCGGCGGCGTTTGGCCGAGATCCCGTGTCACCTCGCGTGCGTGAATGGCAAGAAAGGAGCCAGCAGCCTGCAGTTGCATTTCCGCGTACTTGGGAATTCGCGAATAAAAAAAGAAATGTATAACGCGTTCGACTCTCGATGGTAGTTTGAGGAGGTCTCTTCTGAGTGCTGAGTTTTGTTTTTATTTTTCACAACACCATCCTTTGTTGTGTGATAGGTTGCCACTCATATGAAGGAGTTAACCATCTCCATTCGGGGTAACCTTAAGTTAGCCTTCCCGTGATACCGTGCAAGCATTGCATGTGAGCCCTAATCTTATAAACCGTAACCCATTTTTGGTAACCGTGTTTCACCCAGAGAAATAAAGGGTTACGAATTGATTTTCCTAAAGAATGTTGAGAGTTGAGATTAACGATCAGGCTCTATATGTATTAGGTATTGAATAAATTGTTTGTATTTTTCAGGGTAGTGTGGCCCCTATTGCCATGGAATTGAGAGTCCTACATGGAGGGGTGTTATTTATAAGAGTGAATTAGGGAATGACATAGGAAAATGCGCGAAAATTTCTCAAGTTAAGAATTGTAGCACTTCATCAAAATAAACGATGCAGAAATATTTGTCTTCACCGTATGGCAATTTATTTCCTTTTTGAGTAGGCAGGTACCCTCGATCCTAGTTGCGCCTATATTTTCGATGCAACGCCACATAACTCGATTATTGTCGTTAACATTTCTCTCGTCATATTCTATTGCAATAATTATCCTTTTTACCCTGTATTAGAGTGTTATTTGAATTTGGCTTGCGAGAAATCATAGAGTGGCCAAACTTACCTCCTCGCGAGTTTTTTTTCAAGGATTTATATGCTTAAAATTATGAGGCAAAAGAATTGTACAGAAGTGACAATTTTGACCTCAAAAGTCCGGAAGGGTTTGGAGGTGCGATATCCATTATTAATGTGGTATAAAAATGTCCTTCTTTTCTTTATATTTTAGTTAAAAATTTATTCATATCCGTTATATAATAGTTCCCTCGAACTCGCGAGGCCGCCTTGCTTGCTCTTCCGGTGACCTGGCCCTCTTTGGAGGGCTAAGCAGGAAAGATACACGCCGAAAAAAATCCATCTTTCCTTGAATCGTTCCGGTTCGAGCTTCGCATATTGTTGCATTGAAGCCATCTTCTCGATTCAGCCACGTAAGTTCCGGCTTTTTTTTTTCAAAAAGAAAAATTAGTTTCCAAGCGCATCTGCCTCTCGGTCGGCTGCCTGCCTCCGAGAGGAGGAAGAGGAGGAGAGACAGAGTGGAAAGATAAAAGTAAAAAAGGAGGAAGGAGGGCCTTTTTCAAATTACTGTTGCACCCGCAGGGCGGCCGCGGATTTTCTTCGCATGACGGGAAAAAGAGAGGTCGGGAAATCTCCAAATCCACGTCGCATATTATATCCATGCAAATGGCCGCGGATATTATAGTGGAATCTGAAGCTTGCACACACGCGCGGAGACGGGAGAATAGAGCATGTAAATGCTTAGTCGCAAACCTAGCTCGGCAGATGTGCGTGCATACGTATAAAAGTATGTATGCCTGCGTAGTAATGGTAGTGGGAGTATCCCTCTCGTATAAATGAAACGGTCGAGTCATTATTTTCGAGCCATTTTAGAGCCCGAAGCTGGAGAGAGAGAAAGAGAGACCCTTGGCGATGAGTCGATGCTATCGGTGCGCATATATCTTCCCTGCTTGTGAGAATGCACATCATTTTATTCGCCCACCCAACCGCACACTCACACCGAAGGCCCGGGCACAAACATGTGCATCGCCAGGGTTTGGAGCGATCCGCAGCAGAGGTATATACAGAAGGGAGCAGTATGAGAAGGACCTAATATCGGTGTGCGGCTTTCACGATTTCTCTTCACTCGCATTATTTTTTTTACTATAAGAGAACGATGCCGTATGAGAATATTCATGCATCCCGACTGTTTATACGTTCGGTTCGGGCGCGGGGGAGGAATATGCGAGGGGATTCGTGGGTGAAAGGGGGTGGGATACGTATTACGTGGGGGCCGCAAACGATTTTGTCTCGGAGCAATATGCCATTTCAGGAGGTCTCGTAATGTAGAAGTTTGTTGTCTTCTCCCCGCCGGTCTTTAAACTTTCAAAATGCTTGCAACTAGCGCTGTCTTTATTATTATTCCCAGTCGTAAAAAGACCCGCCGTCGCACCCCACCCCCACCACTCCATTCCCCCTCCACCCACTCCACTCGTTTCGCCACGGCATGGTTTTGGCGCTGTAAAAACCTTTTGTATCTGGGATGGGGAGGAGTGGGAGCGGGGTGTTAGTGAGGAAGAGTTAGTGCCACTGTGCTCTGGAAAGATTAAACTAGAGCCGGAAGGGGTGGTCGTGTCGCTAGCCTATAACGATGCGAGTGTGCGGATTTATGCTAAAAATACATTGCATTATCATCAATTTTTAAGTCCTTATAATAATTTTAAATGAAATCCAACATTCTTCTCTATCCGCTGCTATTTCTTCTTAATCCTGACATCTTTATTCCTACATTCCACTTTCTTCGGCTCGTGTTCCCATCCCTTGGTCCTCATCAGATCATTTTCTTCTATAATTCCTTCTTTCTCGTTTCCCGAAAATTCATTATATATCTCATAGGTTTGCCTGATCTACGTCGCTTCGTGTTTTATCTCCTCATTTGATGTTCAACCTCTGTCTCAGGGGCCAGTTTAAGAAGACTTAACCCTTTTGATGATCTTATTGCTAGTCTCTGTGTATCATGAAGTGCTAAACGACGGTTTTGACGTACTTTTTCGGTTCATACATACACATTAGTTCTGTAACCAGGTTTTTTTGTGTTTAAAGGAGGATTCGGTACTTATACAATTTTTGGCATTCAAATCTGACGAGGAATACAATTTTTACTCATTTGTGCAATGATCAGGGTCGCAGCCACCTCCGATTCACTTCCTCGGATTCCCCCATTATTTAAGTTCCTCGTTCGCATGGTAAATTCGTACATCGATTGGTATTGCTTCCTTATGTGTAAGATTTTTAGTGTAAGTTGTCATTTTTTATAGCTCGTAAGTAAAAGCCGTGACTAAATTCTGTATGACTATTATGGAGAAGTACATAAATTGTCTCCTTCATTTCTTTTCTCCGTTTCCTTCGGAAACGACCAGACACGTTGGAAACCCTGTTTTCCATTCGATCACCGGAGTTAAGCATCTTTGGTCCCGGTTCAAAGTCGGGAGGGCAAGCGTCCAATTCGTCTCGGGTGCCTGTCTGCAAGTGGCAGGTGCTGCGTGCGAAATTATCCTAGCTGTGGAAGCATGTCTAACTGAAATACCACTGGGTGCTCGTTTGTGTTTGCATTTGTACGTCATTCATTTTTTTAGGTGAGGCCGAGGTGCTGTGACGTCCCCACTCTAATCTTGTCTCGTTTTCGTCCTATTATCCCGCCTTCCTCTCTTCTTCGCCTTGCCTGTAGGCTCGTTCTCCTGCACCCTTTCTCCTTCATAATCCCTTCCTATGCCTCCCCACCTTTTCTTCCGGAAGGCGTCAAGTGGGAAGCAAGTGAGTGAGTGTACAAGCATCGACTTCCCCATCTCTCACTGTCTCGCACGTGATTCAGCACTCACCTCTCTCAGTGCCTCATTCGAAGCCCCTCTTCACTCGCCGAAGCGGTTAGTACCCCGCGGAACATATGTTCACAAAAATATATATTTTACCGCCGGATTTAAATTCTTCTCTCATTCGAGGCTTGTCACTTAATGATTTTAGTCTGTTGCTTGGCGCGAAGGAAACGGCCCGAATGATGCTGTATTGTTGCGTTCTGCGAGCAAGGAGAGAATGGCGTCATTTGCGCTCTTTGTACACAATTTACATTCGCTACAAAAGAAGTTCCAGCTGAAGGAAATACCTCCTTGTTGTTTCCGGTGTTGAAGTTTTGCGCTGTAGAAAAAAGTATTTTAAAATTTTACTCTAAACGTGAATGAGTAGAATTGAAATCGGAAAACGAGGTGATCGGGCACTGATGCAGGAACCTGACGTCCGAGGAGTACCATGGGGAAACTCTCCCACCCTTAGAGTTTAACCGCTTATCAGGTGAAAAACAGTCAATGTAGTGCTTTGTCATATAGCAGTCGTAGGATATCGTTAATTCCTTCTTCATCGGAAGGATATCTTTCTGCCCATCGACGACAGATCTATTTTTTTTAAAGTTGGTCAATTCGAATTCTGCTCCAATTCTGCGACCACCTTGACATCTCATCCTTCACTCAAGATTTACTATCAGTACAAATCCCTAATGGTCCAAAGGTGAATTTGTGACCAGAAAACCTCATTTGTAGTGTTTCACGTAAGTTCAGTTTCCATGTACAAACCACGATTTAATTTGGCTTAAATCTTTTGACGTTTCTTTTTTACTTTAATCAGTAAAATGTCCAGTGAAAATGTGCGGGTGAGCTGCTATTTCGCTCTGGTTGGTCCACATTTCGGATGGTTGAGACCATTCGGGACCCTGCAGGATAAAAGTCGAGAAATAAACAATTCAAAGGGAAGCCGCACGATTTTTAAAAACTGCTTCGTGCTTAAAGTGTGTGTAAAACAGCGCATGATGGAAGGACTATGATGAGAGAAGCTAGACTCTCATAGGGTACACGCTGGGCTAAGATTACTTGAAAATTTCAGGTCATGCACAGTTGTAGGGTGACGCAGGGAATATTATTTATCTCCCCACTATATCTCTAGAACTGATGGAAGTTATTAAGTGAGAGAGATACAGTGCTGAACTGATGCGTACAAAAAACCCTCTTCTCATGCACCATTAGTGCCTATGACAACTACAGAGGGAGGCACTTAGACACTCCGTTAGCATGTAGTTCACTTTCGTCCTTTGCCTCTTTCAGAACTTATTGCCTTTTCCCTCCCTTTTTCATGGCTGGAGTCCTAAAACCCCCTGCCTCACGCCACTGCGGTTGCTCATATGGTATTTTATTGATTTAGATGTTACCTATTTATGTTATCCTGTGTTTTATGCAACCCTAAATTCGCCAATCTACTTTAGCCCACTTATTCTTAGCGAACTGCAGGGGGATTACGGTTACTTATTTCACGTTGTCGTAATAGTTGTCCAAAACGCAAACCACTCTATTTTAGCAATTTCTCACAGTTTCTGTCCCTAGAACACTCTCCATCGATTAAAAATAGTGATTTTGAGCACCTGACAAAATGTGAAGATAACGTTTTCGCTTTTATGAGCGCAATGGAAAAATAACGTGAAAACGATCTCACACGTTATCTAGAACCGTGATTGCGCCCCAGATCACATTTTACTATCCTACTTTGTTTGTAAGATATCCTTTGTTGAATTGGAGTTAAAGCGAGGGCGAAGCTCATTTGCTGCGTTCATAAATTTGATTGTGTTTTTATTTGAAATAATCACAATCTATTAAATGGGTTTAGACTACTTGGTTGGTTGGAGATCATGTCGTTATCCAGTAACTTGAATACTACTTTAGGTTCCCATCATATACTGCTTCCCCGGCCCATGTAGTGCAAATTGTGCTACTTCGTACTAGCTCCCCTTGTCAAATAACATTCTCCCAGAACTTCGTTCTATGAAAGCTCTGCTATGACTTCCCTGTTCCGCGTGCATCAAATTCGTGGCAGAAATATAATGGTTTGTATAAATGATAAAGCTCTCTCTCGGATCCTATGTTGCACGTTGTTAATAATTTTCATTATTTTGTAGCTCGGACTCATTTCGTTATCGCCGATGTCATTTATATGATAGATGGCATATCATAAGTGGATATCTCTTCTTCATATCTGTGAACTCTCGCACCGTGGGCGTATTAATCTTTTGGCGATGTTATTACTCTTGCTCATGAATTAATCGTCCTAAAAAACTACTTCCTTCCTGATAACTCTTAACGTCGGCAATAAACCTTCCATTAGTCTGTTAACCTCCACATCCAATGGCTTTTCGACTCATGTTTCATTAACGTTAAGGATTAGTGGAATGCATTTCCCTGCAGCTTCAGTGTCGCTCCTGCTGTCTTTCTTTCGCTTCCCCGGGGTCTTCCGCTGCCAAAATGTGATTCATTTGACGCGACTTGATACTTTTTTTCCGTTCTCTTCACCAGGGGGTCAAGAATGATACGGTTGGAGCTAAATTTTTCACTTGGCAGCCATCTCTCTCACTCGAGGGCCGCCTCCTCGCTAGTTTTTCCTCCACCTTCTCCTCCTCCGTCCGCGCCTGCGTCCCGAAACTTCAACCTTCATCAAAATGCACGAGTTATCTCCAACAATGCAGTGATTAGATGGTCCGGTAAACGTTTTCGTTCGTTTCATTTCTAGGGAGGCATAAAGGGGGAACCTCTGGACATTGTAGACGTTTTCAGTGTTTCATAATTTATTCACAGTCCTACCCTCTCTCTCTCTTTTTCCCTGCTTCGCTCTCTTTCCTTCTCTCTACCTCTCTCTCTCTATTCTGTACTCTCGGTTCATTAGATATGCATGCGATGAATAAATAACAATAAAGGCACTTCATTGTTGTCATATGACGTTGGTCTGGGCGTTCCTCAGTTCTTTGCCCCTCCCCTTTACATACCTCCCGCTTCCCCTCCCCCTTCCCCTGGTTCTCATCTCCCCCCCTCCCCTTTCCAATCTCCCACTTCCTCTTCCTTCCACCCCCTCCCTCCCATTCTTCCTCCTTCTTTGTCTCCCCTCCCCTCTTTTCTTTCCGCCTCCATCCTCCGCTTTATCCTACACCCTCCCCACCTCCGTGCGCGCCTCCTTTCAATTACTCCACATGTCCATACGTCGTCGCAGTATCTTTTCTTTATCCTTTATCCTGCGACTCCACCCCCGTCATTCCCGCGCCTCGCGATTCGCAAAGTTTGCGTTGCTGACCGTCGTTGGCCATCTTGTCTTCGCTTGCTGAACGTTTCGCGCTATGATTCGCGCTAGAATTATTATTTTTGCCCCCCTTTTTTTATTCCATGAGTGCGCGTTGGTGTTAGTTTCTATTTATATTATCTCTTATTGTTCTTCTTCCGTTCTGTTGAATTTTTTCGAGAATGAAATAAGCGACATATTTACATGCGGAAGCGAATCTCATTTTGTCGCTGTTGGTTTTGCCAGTCTGACAATGAATTATGGTTTAAGATGGAAGAGTCCGTTGCTATAAAACAAGTGTGAATCTTGAGATTGTTTATTGTTTGTAGGTATCCGGAAATAGGATTGCCGAAGTCCTCTACCTCTTTTTCTTTTCAGATATTATTTTCATTCCTTTTCAACGTTATGCATTTCTATGGCGTCCCGCATTACCTGTCGATTTTTATTAACTCTTAATTAGTATATACTGTATGCGCCTTTGTATCAGGAAGTGGATTTGTATTGTCGTACTCTTGTCTACTTTGCAGTGTTTTCATTGGACATTTAATAACTATTCCCGATACAATATAGAAAGTCGTAGAAATCCTGTCAACATCCTTCACTTTCAGCTTCTGGTCACTCCTTTCACTTTCTGTATCCATGTGTCCTGTCATTCTAATGATGGAAATCTCAAAGTTGACCTTACCTATTAGCCTTGAGATGTTCGGTCTGTATCTCTTATGAAACTAATTTTTACTGTTATTCAGGGATAATCTTTGAAGGGGTTGTCGTTGATCTCTATCGCTTTGATTTGTTTAATTTTAATTCAATTATTTATTTAGTTACTTTGAAATTAGTTTTTACCTATTTATGGAAATGTCTTAGGAGTGCTTCTGTTTTATTCTTGTGTACCGCCTAAATGTCCCCGCCAAAAAAAGACTCGCTATCAAATATTTACGAACGTAATGTTACACCGCACTGAATACGGTAGCTTAAGGATTAGATGCATATCTCAACGAGTCGTTCCCTCCCGAATTTTTGTAATCTCAAGATTTACGAATTGATTCCCCCAAAACACGCGAATGAATTTCGAAAGATCTGGGTCTCAATTTTTTTAATATTCCGTTCCACCCCTCCTCCCTTCGAGCCCTTTTGAGTCGCGCATATAAATTTATATCCCTTGGGCCCATCTGCCCGGCCGTTTTGTTTAAACCTTTAATAGCTTAAGCATTCGGGACTGAAATAGGATGAAACATTCAAGATGGTGGATTATGTGCTCGGGATGAAAATAAAACCAATGCTCGTTCCTTTCCTTTTTTCTTCCTGCCTCGCCATTTCATCTCCTCCCACCCCATCCCTTCGACCTTTACTCCCCCACTCCCCTCCTTCCCCCCTCTCTCTCTCCCCTAAGACCCTTTCCTCCCGTACCCTTGTTTATGTTTCCCATTCGACACGTGTGTCCGCGTGTTTTTTGGTGCGTTGCCCCTATACTTCCCTGCTTTAATCATGGCGGCATTTCCTAGACTCGTAATGCAGCAATATTGGTCGCCCTGGTTATAGTATAACTCGTTCTTCTACCCGCTTATTGTTAGAAAGAATTATTGCGTGCGACGAAGTCATTTGTCTACATCCATATCATAATAACGTCACACTAATGTAGCCATTTTCGGCAGTTAAACATGAGCTTGATATTGATGGAATGGCAATGTTTCCTGATACGACGAAATATCCTCTGTATATTCTTTGATAATTGTGCCATTGGGATCGCGAAGTATTTGGGAAAGGTGATTGTTGTCGAAACGTTTGGCTGTCTATTTCTATCAACTTCTCATCGCTATCGTAGAATTGTAACGTTGACTCTCCATCCCTCCGCATTAAGATCTTAAGGAGGAGTGCGTAACTCAATAAATATATGTATGTCTTCATGTGAATTTGCAGTTGCCGTAACGTACAACTGTTCAGTACTATACACCGTAGACGCTGAAATTCGCAATGAAAAAATGATTAGACTTGTCCGGGATGATTTTTTTCAAATGATTTTTTCATGGTGAATTTCACCGTCTTCGATGTATAACATCGCACTCGTGTGCGTAACTGCGTACCACATCATTTGTAAACGCATTGATTGGAAATTTGTTCATTACTACCTTATTTTATAGTAAGATGACCCTAATGAACCGTAAGCAGTGTCGAAATCCTTATGATGCAGAAGGATGTCAATTTTTATTTATGATGTTTATTGTCAATACCGTATCATTTTTAATCCTTAATGCCTCCTCTGTCCCTCTCATTTCCCCTCGGAAGGAGCGCAGCAGCGTGTTTACTGTGACAGAGTAGAAGAGTCGTACAGACTAATGAACTATTTGCTTGATCGAATCTTCGCTACGAACCGACTCTGGCGATTCGAATCCCTTGAGTGAATCGAAATCCCACCACCCCTTCACGGTTTCCGACCTTAATGTGTCTCCATTACCCCTTTGCTTTTGGCGACATCCGGGCTTATGCTGATAAATGTCTGGTTGGCCCGCTGGACGGAGGGTGGGCGGTATAAGTTCCCTCTTTTTTTTATCCATTTCTTTTATTCCTTTTGCCGAAAGAAAAAAAAAGTTGAAGTGGGTGGAAGGGGTGCGAGTGTTTCGAGCAGGGGCGTTAGAAAGGGACAGGCCGTTCCCTTGCGCTTCGAGAGGTCGCAATCCGCAATGGGTCCGTTCCGAAAGCATATGTAGGCCTTTGCAAAATTGATTTCGACTTCATTCCGATCTTCCAAGCCCGCCCAACGCCACTGTGGAAAGGGGGGAGGGAGGCACCTCTTCCAAGCCTCCATTCGCACTATCCTTTTTCCCCCTATCATGCTCTCCCGCCTACGCTCACCACCGCTGCACCCCTCCCCGCACCGTCCCAGCTGACCGTTACCCGCACCCCTGTCTTCCCCACCGCGGCGGCGACCATGCGAACATGTGCGTCAAACCTCGCCTCACCCTCCTCCAACCTCCTCCGCCCCTCTCCAGCATTAAAAAAAAAACTTTCGTCACGTGTTTGTCTTGCATTTTTTCCCGTCGTTAATGATGGCTGTGAACATTTTTCCTCTCTCCTTTTCCCTGGCCTATTGAGGGCCAAAGGTGTCGTTAGGTGTCATGGGAACCGGGCGACCGGGGTTGGGGTTAGCGGGGATGTTTGGGGGGGAATGGTCTTTGGTGGCGTCACGGGGCAGTTGGAGGATTGGGACTTACGTGTGCCGGCTTGAAGGCGGTGGAAGAGGGTTTTAGGGTGACTGGCGTTGTCGGCGGAAACCCATGGACGGGGAATGACTTCTCCGCGGCGATTTCTTGACGTCCGTCTCCCCTCGTCTTGTCAAACCTTTCAAATCGTAGAAAAAAACATGTAAAATGCTCATATAGCCCAAAAACTTTGACTAGTCTTACTTATCTCCGTGTTTAACATAATAGTGGAAATTATGAGTGGAAGTTTATCCGTGTGGAGTGAGGATTGTTGAATTTTGAAGTTGATGCTCAGGCTGTCAATAGGAACTCAGTTTTTAACCATGGACGCGAATATTTATTCATTCTTCAAAGATCATGATTGAGCAATATGTGGACGAAACAGGCTTTCCCCAAGACATCCAGTGAATTATTTTATTTTGCGCTCATTCTTGGCTGTACGTAGCTGGGAAATTCAAGATGCCAGATGTAGGTATTTCTGTCTACATAGAATACAAAATCTCGTGTACGTATCATAAAACATGATTATAACTGCTGTGAATTTAAAATATGTTAAGAAAACGTTGAAAGGCATACTTTTTAACCAAATGCATCACCGTTGACACTCGAGCACAAGTTTTCACGTTTTTCCGTAGCCATCGGATATCGCGCGCCATAACTTAGACTGGCGTTTGGCTCGCGCTAAGGTTGAAGGAAACGAAGCTTCCTTGGGTGCTGAGGAAACGGTGCGATGTGGACGGAAGGAATGGTTTATCCTCGCGGGATGATTTGGGAACAAGGTATGGAGCTAAGGACGTTATTAAAGCTCCTATATTTCCAAGAGTGGCTTGATCCGCTCGTATTTTGAATCCCATATGTAATGGGAGAGGGTAACACTGAAGTGGAGGGTGATATTTTTCCTTTAGTAATATATTTTTCCTTTCCTGTTAATGGCCTGTGGTCTTTGAAAACGACTAACCTTTCGTCAATCGATGTTATGGTATTGAACTTTTGAAATTCAACGTTTACTGTGATTGATAGCATTTATTGAAGAAAAGCTATTTTGATGAATCCGACATCGTTTTTAATTAATTTGCCATGACAAATATGCATTCTTTATTTCGGCTAACTTCATTCTATGTAAATAAGTTTAAGGGAATTGATGCTAAGACCTCTTAAATGCTAACTTCCATCTCTCGCATTCTAATGGGATTCGCAATTGTGGAATTGCCTACTCAGTAGTATCCACGGGTGGAATCACGGTTCCTTCAATCGCGCGGTTGTTAACGTTATCCAAATCGCAAACCGCTCCAGAAGGGTAATTCTGACAGTTAATGTCCTAAAAACGCACTCCATCAATTAAAACTAATGGTTTTAAGCTCCTAATAAAAGTTGAAGAATGACGTTCACGTTTCCGCTCTCATTAGCGCAATTTAAAAGTAACGATAACGCGATCGCACACGTTATGGAGAACCATGATTGCTCCTTAGGGTTCTAGAAGTTAGGATACCATCCTGGTCACGTAACGCGGCTCACCAACCCAGGTGGGCCGATTTTGAGATGAGAAAAGAATGAGAAAATGTGGGCATGGTGCTGGTGTGCAGCTGTTTGCCAAGTAGGTTTGATTTAGATAGTGATCGATGGCCATCCACGGCGTCGCGCGCTCATTATACCGCCCTTCCCCCTCGGGTTGGTTATTTTTCTCTCTTTCTTCCCTCCCATACGTACCGGCTTCTCTCCTTCTCTTTCTCCCTTCCCCTTCTCCACCACCCCTTTCTTCTACCCCTCCTCTTCTTCTCCTTCCACTTGTGTGTCGTCTCCCTCCTCGTGAATTATGCATAAAGGACTCCTGATTGATAGGAACTTTTGAAATTTCTCCGTGATTGATATTCAAAACTCACGGGTGTATGCATTTGTGTGTGTCGGTGTGCGCGTGCGTGATTTTTGGTTTGGGGGAGGGTGGGAAAACAAAATATATTTGTTCGCCGACGGAACCTCGCGACGACTTGCCCGCCTGCTTTTTACTCAGTAACAATACAAAAAAATGTATGGCAAGACGCGTTTTCCTTCCTTTCTTCGCTTCCTGCTTCTCTTTTGTCATGTACAACGCACGAAGAGCCTGCAAAACAGTCCTGTAGTTAGGTTATCTACTTCGCCGTGATACGCCTTACCTCCTCCTCCACTCTCTATATTGCTCTCTCACTCTATCATTTATTTTACATTTCTTTGGGGATCGGTTTGGGCTAATGGCTAGGATACTTGCTTTCCTTCCTTAAGAGGCCGGGTTTGAATCCCTGGAGGGAGTTTTTTTTCCGATCCCGATTACTTTATGCATAATTCACGAGATATCGATCCCTGTGCCGCCTGAGGAATACCTCAAATGCAGTGCTCCTTCCGTCGGATGGGACGTTAAATTTAGGTCCCCTCGGCGTTTTTCGTCAACAGTAGGCTAATGCCGACGCCTGGTTTCTCTCCATTTCTCCTCTCCCAAAGCCACCGCGCCCTTATCAGCTTTATTCCTTCCTACATACCTACCCGCTAACCTTTAAATACGGAAATGACCTCAGGTGTCAGCCGCCTTCTCAAGTAAGCTTCCACCACTTAGATTTATTTTTGCCAGTTTTCCGCTCATTCGTTTTCGATTTGTCAATATATCCTCCATGGCAGCGCCCAGCTCTAGAATGTGCAATTTGTGCCGCTTCAAATGTGATTTAACCTATTTCAAAACATTATATACCGACCAGAATTTATTGTAAAATCACTGTAGTGTTATAATGTCGTAGTTTTCCATTTGCACAAGGTTATGAGATTGGTGGAGTGAATGTCATAATACCAGTTGGTTTATTTGTATTTCTTCTGTTAATATGAAAATGTAAAGATGAATCTTGTTTAATCATGAAGAGTAATCCTTTTTTTAGTAATAATGCAAGATGTGTGCTACCTGTGTAAAGTATAAACAATTAATTCTGAACTGCTGCTGTCTCCTTCTTAGCTGTCGCTTTCAGTGTATCTATCTTTTTGTTTTTTTTCATTGTTTTTTTTTTTAGAAAAATGTCTCATAGAGATGGTGAAATCAGTGTAAACTTCCATAATGATTGTGGGCGCGCGATGGTGGGAGTCACTCATATGAGGGTATGAAGTCTCGGGCCTCAACAGTGACAACCGGAACGGAACTCGCGGAAAGGGGTGGGTGGGTGAAGGGACCTCGCTCATGTGACGTTTCATGCTGCTCCACGTTTCCCCCCCCCCCCAACACCCCCCTCCCCACCACCCTTTATGGGAGAAGACGCGAGAGGGTTGGGTGAGAAGCGATGGAATTGCAACGCACCTAGGGCACTCAAACTGTCGTGAACCGTCAGCCATTGATCGGCGATATTTCCTACGCGGGCGGAGAAGGAATTTTATGTACCGCCCCGGAGCAGTTTCCACATTAGTGCGAGACGTAGCAAATATGAAAATTTGATGGAACACGCGAGCGTGCGCGCGCACGTCTCCTGGCCGATCTAAACTATTCATAAGACTTTTCCTGGGGTGGGTATGGTGGTTCCTCTATATATTTCCCGACATTGCTTTCATGGTTTTTATTTATTTTTTTTCGAGTCCGCATTAAATTTTCATTCTTTTGAATAAAACGACCGTGGGTGAATTTCACGTCTGGCGTTGAAATGGATCGGGCGAAGTTTATCTCTCTCTCTTCTTTTTTTTATATATATGTAGGCTTATGGGTATTTTTTCTCTTCGGAGTTCGGAACATCCGAGGCATTTCTTCTCGATTATTTCACGAGCGTTCTCCATGTGCTTGTTTATCTTAATTCGAAAGAATGGCCGTAATGTATGGCTGTGTTTGTTTGAAAGTTTTAGGGCGTTCGCACGTGTGTCCCGTGCATTTGCTGCAAGAATTCTCTCATTAATTATTCGTCAAATAAAACAGGAAGCGTTTTTTTATCATAAAAATAATTCTCTCCTGTCGCATGAAGTTGCCAATGAAGACATGTGAGAAACTGCCAATGGAAATATTGCCTGTAAGTTTCGAAGCAAGACTTCTTGGCAAACACTTTACTGTTTGTGTTCACTAATATTTCGATGATCGAATGTCGTACTGAAAGAAGCACCAGATGGTGAAATGTAGCACCAAATCCTGTTTCTAAATATTTGCAATTTTTATCGCCTTCTTAAATTTTATTCTCTTGATACGGTTTTATTTCTCAGTTATCATTTTGTATGCTCTAAATAGGTACTTTGCGTGACATGGATGCTCGAGGTGGATTCCATACTGGAGTCAGATGTACACGTACTCTGCTTCGCGAAGGTACACAGGTATTGAAACCTCGACAGTGAAAATAAATTGTGCGTACGATACAATTACGTTAGTGCACATTTGTTTCTTCGATTATTCCCCTAAGTTAATACGGGAGTAGTATAAAGGAGGTGAATTGATTTCTGGTCCAAATATTATCTTTAACGTGCACAAAAAATTCAACTTTCGAAGTTTACACCCTGTTTTTAGGTCTATCGTCATTTTCCACCTCTTCGTCAGCGGAACATTGTGACATGTTGCTCAAATTTGTGGTGTAATGGAGGCAATGGCAATGTTTTGATTGTGTGTTTTTGGAATTGAGTATGTTCATTCTCCTCTATTCGTAATTTCATCTGTCACTATGGTATTCCAAGATAAAATCTTTATTATCCATGTGTACACGCACCTACCTCAGCTGGAAACATCTTCCCAACGACTTACAAGAAGTATTTTTATTAGTTCATTCGTTATATTCCAGTCATATTAATGCATCATCTTATGTCTTTTGTTTTCATCTTATTCAGGTGAAGGAATCTGAAAACTCAATTAATTTAGAGCCATGAATCAAATAGAAACAGGTCCTTGGCGTGGACGAACAAGCATATTCTCCACGTCTTAAACCACGAGGCTTGATCCGGAGTTGAGACAGCTTCGGGGCGTAGTACGTGCGTGAAGGCGCGAGGTAGTGCAGGAAAAAATACTTTTGAAAAAATTGAATTGACGTCTAGGTTTGTGTAGAGTTGAACTTGCACGTACCTATTGAGAGAAAGAAAAGTTGTTGGGTAAGGAGGTGGGAGTAGGGGGTGGGAAGAGTGGGTTGGGAGAGTATGATGGAGGGGAGGAGGTGGTGGTAGGAAGGAGGCAAACGCCACTTCCCACGCATATATTATTCAGGATTGGTGGGGGAGGGGGGGCGGGAAAGTGGGGGTGGTACTCTGGGGACATCGAGGGGGGGGGGGCGGGGGGAAGGGGTTTGGAGTGTCGAGAGAGGCGGCGACGGAGGGGGGAAGGGAGGGGAGAGGAGGGTAGGGCTGGGTTGTGTGAAGGGTGGGTGCGTAGGAACTATAAAAGAAAGGCCCGGAGAGTGTTTGTTAATGTGCAAGCACCCCTATGTATAGAATGCATGTTTTATGCAAGCAGATGTGCCCATGCGTTATGTTCATGTATATAGAAAATCGTAAGGTCTGTCTTTATTTATATACATATATTTTTCCACGTGTGTGTCCCCTGATGGACCCCTTCTACTCTGTTTTTCCATCTCCAAGCGTTTCGTTCTCGACTCCGTTTCTATATCCCTGCAGTTCTGCGTTCTTCCGACCGCCCTTTTACAATATTTTTCAGTATTTCAACTTGAAAAACAATCTTCTACACACCCACGCCTCATTACTTGTTTCATAACCCTGCTGTGCCTTGTCCAAATCTCCTCAAGCCTTTTATCTAGCCTTCTTTCTCCGAATTCGAGAAGTATTTCGTCTTTAGTCTAGCTTTCTATCTAACGTAATAATTTGTTGACGCGCGCCCTGGTCGAGGACCGACCCGCGGACTTTTCGTCAGCCTGTCAGGCTGCTGAGCGCCCGTCGCCATGTGAATGCGGTAAAAGGTCTTGGAATCCTGCTTATGTTTTATATTTTCGTCCCTCTCCTCTACCCTCTGAGTCTTATTTTTCTTGGAGGGCATCTCGTTCGCGTATTTATTTACTCATTTTTCGTGGCAATACTTACTATTATTATTTTTTATCCACGCCCCTGCCTCATCTCTCTGCTCAACCCTGTGGTACCCTCTCTCCCGCGGCTACGCTCTTCCAAGAACGCATCCGCCGCTTCATTTGTTTCTCCACGCCCTCCCCCTCTTCTCTTTTCCCGTCGCTTTCAGTACTCCCTCCGCGCGCCCCTCCACTTCCGCCAACCCTGCTCCCGACGTTACCCCCCCCCCCTTGCGCCCGGCATGTTATCATCCCCGCGACATCTTTTTCACACGCGCGGCGTTCGACTTTTGTTGATTTTTACGCTCGGCGACCATGTTGTCGCGCGCGTCCCCTTGCTTGCTCCCGGGTCGTTTTGATTTGTCGTCGAAATTTTTGAGGAATCCTGCGTTATTATTGTTATTATTTCCGGCCAGTTGACGCGTCTTTGGCAAAGTCTCGATGTCGTCGAAATATTTTTTTTCCTCGTTTCGTTTCATATTCTCCCTTTTCCATGATATTTCGCGTCGCCACAGGTTTGTTTTACGGGTGAATTCCATCTCTCTCCGCTCCCTTACGCCATGTCTTTCCCCCCGTAGCGGTTTCCAGGGATCTGTTTTTGAGGATCGTGTTGGCATAAAAATGTGTCGTTTCCCTGGGCGTTACAAGTGAGGCATGTTCGTACCGCCGGGCGTGTCCTTTCCACCGATACGATTGAAGAGTTGACAGGTTCCTTCTGTCGACTGACTTTTAAAAATTGCCCGTGATCAAATAAGTTATAGCTACCGCCTTAGGGCACTGTACATGCGAGGTGTTCACTTCGTTTGCAATACTTAATCATAGCACATTTAAACTACAGATGGAGTTAGTCCCCTGCCTATTGCTTATCTTGGAATTTGTCTTATACCAAAGATTCAATCACTCGCTTCATATATTTATTAACTTAAGTTATAATAAATGTTTAGAATATTTATTTATGTATTTATCTAATTCTAGTCTTAGGTTTTGCCTTTGTCTTCCAGCTGATGATACTCCAAGTTATTTGATACGTTCCTACAGTGAATCGCCTCTAATATATTTTTGTGCATTAATATGTTTGAATTTTGTGCATAAAGTTTATTGTATCATAATTGTTAGTATATTCAAACTAGTTGCTCTTTATCTATCTACCAATGAGGAAAACTGGTGTGTATGGCTTCTATCACTGGTCTCTATTTGTGGGCCTACGTTTAATGTAGGCTATAAAATGATATTTGGGTTCAAGGTAGGAGAGTCTTCGTCTCCATTTTATGGCATTATATAGCGTATGATTGAATATTCGTAAAGATAAACTTTAACCAGTAGAATCTCTCTTGAGAGTATAGAAAAATGCATCGAAAAGCGGATTCTTGTGGATGCATGTTAATCTTTAGCCTGGCTTTCGTAGTCAATCTGGCGGTGAGCTGCGTAACCGACCTCTTTCTCGTGGTTCTGTGACTTATTCATTAGCCCCGAAGTAATCTTGAAAATTAAGCGAGCATCTACGCCAACTGCCTCCAGGTTGCTCAACCGTCTGCCTCGTGATCAGACATGTGACCCAAGGGAAATGCAAGGCGACACTCAAGTCCTGGCTTAGCGATATCGAAACCCCACCCCTCTTTTTTCCCATTTATGATACTCCAGATATTGAGGTGCACTATACATAGAACGTTGAATTCACACTACTGAATGGGTGGGTATTGATATATGAGTAATATTTAGTTCAACGTAATCCATATCAGTCTCAATATATTCAACGTTGAATTAGTCGATGAGCATGCAGGGACTTTGATGCTGTCTTTAGGACAAAATATGTTTTTCGGCGTGTTCTTGATAATCTATCCCTTCCATTTGTTGGATTTTTTTTCATCGTCGATTTATTAGTTTCTACTAATTTCGTTAAGCTGGAATAGAAGATAATCAGTATTTCTCCTCTTGTAGTAGGAACTTGAAGGGTTTTTCTTCATAGTGGCCCAGTTATATTTACTTTTTCCGATTCATCCCCTCCTTTTTTATTAAATAATTTTCCTTTCTTTTATTTCACTAATTCTCCATGTAAATATCTCTAAAAGGCTTTCTCTCTTAAACTTGTATTCATGCTTGCGAACTAGCGTCATGCGTTAAATTTTCTGTCCTAATTTGTGGAACGAGTTTTGATTCTCCCTAAGCGAAGCATTTCGACGCGGGGACGTCTCTCTGGGTCTGAAAAGGTGTCATTTGTGCGCCGATGGGTTCGTTATTTTTCGATTCGGTGACCAAGGTGACGATCGTGTTATGCTTTCCATGAGGTTAAAGGGCGATTCACCTTTCGAAGGTTTCGGAATGGCCCGACATCCGTCTACATATTCATGTCTCTATATATAGGCAGTCTCCGAATCCACGGGGGCTGCGTCCCGCCTGTCCTTGGCCCATCCCTCACTTCCCCTTCATCGCACATATCTCGGCATATGTCTTCTATCCCCCCGGGGCCAAAAATAGGACTCCTCCCTAATGTATTTTGTTCTGGGCTTATTTATGTTCTACAAAATGTGAGCGTTTATTTTCGAAGGCTGAAAGCATCCGCAGCCACCCGGGTTAAAAGTAATGGGAAAGGGTGTCCCGGCATGTAAAATAACGCCGCCTTGAAGATTTTATTTTAAATATTTGCCTCTCGGCCGCTCTGATTTAAGTGAAATCGCATTTTGGGTCCCAAAATCAAAATCTTTTATTTCTTCGTAAGGTTTTTCTTTAATATGCCGATTTAAATTTTCTGTGAGACACACCAATTCAAATTTTATCTCGCTGTTACAATACAGTTTTACTTTCCTATGCGTTTTCCCCTAATAATATGTAGGAGTGGAGTATATATACCTTGACATCCATTTTATATTTTAATTTTAATATTTTGTTAGCATTAACACTTTTTGTCTGGCATATGGTATGTTTGCTAGCTCAACCCCGACCATGTAGTCGTGAAATCGAATTCCGCCCTCACCTTCTGCGTTGTGGCGATAAGTTTCAGATCTTTACGTAATGGATAAAGTTTACATCGGATGGTTAATTCCAATGAGAATGTAGAATTTCCCAAAAACTTTTGCATAGTGGTCCGAGTTTCTTGCGCTTACCAAAGAGATTTCCATACGCAGTGCGGTGATTCAGCTTTTTAACTTAACATCTGTTGTGCTTGTTTACCTAAGTTCTTAGTGGACTAGGCGTAAATTGAAGATTTTTCCCTAATCCTCCCGGGAGACTCCTGTATTTTTGTTGCATGACAAGCGCAATAAAAATTCTCGAGAAAATCCTGGAGTGCAAACACGCTTTACTTCTCCCCTCCGAATCCTTGCGGAGAAGTAAATTATCAATAAATACAAAAGGAACGTTTATGTGTTTGTATTTGTCGTTGGCGTCAAGAAATAATTCTGATCGTGCGGCTGGCCGTTCCCCATTGCCCGACGTTGTTGCGCACACCACACTCCTCGCTCAAAACCTTTTCCTTTCCGCTGAAATTGATCTTCCCTGACACTTGACGCACACTGGAGGTTAACTCATCTCTCCTTTCTGACCCCTCAACCTTCAGCTTGATTCGCTCCCGCTTGCCGTCCTTATTTTATTTTTATTCTTTTTAAGGACGGAATCCGCGGAGCGATTAACGCGAAAATAAATGAAACGTTTGTTTGCGCTTGTAAAGACGCCTTTCGTCCTCGCAGGGCGCATTCAGCCGTCGGCCAAAGCTTCCCTCTTCATCTCTTCTTGACTCCTCCCCCCCCGCCCTCTCCCTTTTAGTCCGTTCGCTTTCCCTGTCTGTATGTCTCTGTCCGCCCACCCCCTCCCCTTTCACTTTCCCCCCACCCCGCTCTTTACCTTTTAAGCCTCTTTACGCCTCCATAGCCGAACTCATCCGCAGTCGGGCGATTTGGAACATGGGATTCGGACCAAATATTTGTTCTCCGGAAGGGCGTAATCTGCTCTAAACTCTCTCTCTCCGTCTCTTCCCCCTTCTCTCTTTCTCTCTCCCGAAGCCATGCCTAACTTCCTTCGCTTCACTTTCCGTATCTCGACGTGGTTTGAAAAAAAAATTGCGCAACCGGCGAGAACTCAAGCGAGCGACCGTATAAAAATATATATGTGTATATATTTGAGTCTCCCGCGTCCTTTCTTCCGTGAGCGACAAAAGCCGCTGCCGCCGCCGCATACTTTCACTTCATCATCGTCATCATCCCTCCTTCTCCCCGGCGACAGAGCTGACAGTCGAAGCGCGTGATAATCTCAGAAGGGGAGAATCGAGAGGGGAAACAAGTGACACACGCTCTGCGCGACTTCATTTGTTTTTCGGAAGATACCGTGTGCGTTTTCCCGGCACTTCTATATATGTGTGTGTGTTGGAGTTCTCTCCCAAACGAACCCTAACGTAAGTCCCTTTCTCTCTTCCCTTGACTCCTGCCCCTCCCCCTCCTCACAGTCCACGGCTTTCCCTTCCCCTATTTAACCCTTTTCGTCCATCAGGCTCCGTCCGGCCGAGGTGGGTGGGGAGAGGTGTGTCCCACCCCTAGGGCCGGCTCCCGATCCGTGGTGGGGATATTTTTCATTATTCCGGCGTTGGAATTTAATGAAAAGAATATTTCATCTTTCTCCCTCCTCCCCGGCCATACTTTATGGATGGTCCCCCCCCCCTACCCATCTTTTCCGCTCCGTCCCCGTGTGAAGTCGTCACATATTCATCCACACCCTAGTCGGATCGTCGGCGATTCCTAAAGGAGTTAACTAATCGGAAAGACTCCTCTTAGGCCCGTTGACGTATATGCGCTTTTCTTTGGCCCTGAACGAAGACGCAGGAGGAAAAATTACGCCTGTGTTATCCGCATTCTGATTAATCCGTGGGCTGCATTACGCTGTGGGGCGATGCCGTCGATTTTGTGCGGTTAACCTATGCACTATCCATTCATTCACGAGTAAATCGCCCTCTTTTAGCAACCTGAATGCTGGGGATGCGATATCTGTTTTTTGGCATGATTTCACATTGACCGCCTTCTCGCAGTTACGATTATAGGGGTCGGGTAAATCTCAGGTTATAGTACTGATGTAACTCCCATAGATAACGATTTCAAATTTTGGTGATTCGAAAATAAACCACGCGTTACGGTATCACTGAAACTAAAGATAACGATGATTTCGAGGCAATTCCAAAGCACGATCAAAGGAGGAATTCGTTTACGATTAGTTACTAAAGGTCTTGTGATTAACATGCAGAAGTTCGCTGCGGTCCGTGGGTACTCGTCCGTATCCTCTTCGACTCGTCTATTTTTATACAAACGGCGGACGGTAGCGGCAAAAAAAAACCAGAAAATGAATAAATCCAATCCATTAATCCGAGATTAATAATATATAAATATATGCATATGCTATATTTATTATATTTGGGCTTGTGGAAACTGTGGGAGAGAGAGGGAAATGAAGTGAGAGAGAGAGCAGCAGATTTAAAACATGTTTCTTATCGTTTTAACCTGGCGCACGTTTTTTAATTTTATATTTGCTTGGGGGATGGAAACAGATTAAGTCGCACTCAACGAAGCTGATCGGGTACGTATGAGAGACCAGGCGGTGTGGGGGGAGGGAGGAGAGGGGTGGGTGGGTCGCGGAATTCCGGACAGTGGGCGGGGTTGGCATGGAGTGAATTGTGGGGCGGGGGGAGGGTTAAGAGGGTGGGGGGGAATGGGGAGATCCGAGAGACTGCGTTGTGGGGGGGGGATAGAAAGTGGGGAGGGAGGTGGGCAGGAAGAGCTGGAGTTGGGCAGGAGATTTTTGTGGAGGTGGAGGAAGGAAAAATGGAAGGAAAACACGGCATTCCCGCGTTTTATTTGATTTCTCTACCGCCGCGAATTTTTTTTGTGAGAGAGTGAAAAAATAAAACTGCAAAAAAAACGGGGAAACCCTTTTTGCATCGTCACCCGTTTGAACTCGGTGAGGATGTTGGTGGCCCCGGCAACATTTCATCGTTTTCGTCGCGAATTCAATTATTTTCCAATTCGATGAAAAGAAAATGAGTTTGGTTGTTAAGCGGTTATCGATCGCGATAGAGCGTGTCCAAAGGATGGCGGTGGCGATAGATAGATAGGGCGGTTTGCTGATTTTGACCTGAACTTTAGTTTCTGGTGTCACTGCTTTGAATGAGACAGTAGCATTCTTCCATTCGTGCCTCTTTGACGGACTGGCTTTAGATGAAAATTGGCCTCTATGATAGGACCACGTTCCGTAGTTACTTAGAATGATGGCAAACGCAACTTGTGACTTCGATTTTCACATTGTTTTGCTCTTTTGCTAATATTAAGATAAGGAGCATATCAGATCAAGAATTACGTTGTGCTGCCATTGGTCATCGCTAATATTTCTTGTTTATCTTACGTTCCATCATTTCAATGTTCTACGCTAGTAACGAAGAACTTATTTCGTTACGCACTTGTGTAAAGTTTTAAAAATTAGAGTATGAAAGTGAGTTGAGAGTAATGAATTTGACGTTTTTTGTAAAAGTACCTGTGTACTAAAATTTCTGTGCTCTAATTTTAGATTCGACAATTGCAGGACACAGTTGTAAATTACGTAAATTAAACGACGGGCCGAAGTGGAAATGGGAGATATTTGCGAAAACGGGAGAATTACAGACTTGCTCCCGTACTTATTGTTATGTCAGTATCGGTGCACCTCGGGATCGGCGCTAGAACTTCCTCTCGATGCCGACTTTAAACGCCTTTCATTGCTGACAAATAAATCCGCGTTAGTCCCGCATCACAGTTAAGTAAAAATGGACGCCACCTCTGGATGCGTGCGTAAAGTTAACTCCGTCCCCTCGACATCGGCGTGGACCACTAAAGTAATCCGTTCCCTTTCAATCTCTCCTCGCTTCCTCCCGTGAAAATTCGTCGGAAAGCCATTACTCAGCCTTTCTCTTGTTCCTCCGCGGCACAACTAATTACGGCTCCCTTCCCCAGTCGTCGCTATGACCTCCTTCCACCTCCCCGGAATGGTTGGTCTATCGTACTGGCTCAGTCCGCGCCGATACTATTACGTTATGTCAGTTGTTTTTTTTGTAACCACCTGGTCGATATGAAAACTCGTAAAAGAACCGACATAACGTAAATCAATAATTGTCGATGTGTCCGAAAAGGTAATTTTGCCATGGGTGATATTTTGGTTTATTCTCGATTTTGCTCATCTTCCCAATATTTGTCGATGAATGTTGTATTAGTTACTTCATCGATTATCATTTCCGCCTACATAGTTTTCGTATAGGAATACAATATTGCAGAACGATCTCGTTTTTCCCTGGTGAATAGCGTAAATGCTTCCATAGAAGTTTCCAAAGAAAGTTTCCATGCATGGCTTCATGGGTTTTCCACTAAGTTAGGGATTTACGTTTCGATGGCTGACTCTTCCATCGTCATCAGGGCGTTAGAGTTCTGCGTCAATTTCTGGTAGCTGACATTGACTCAGCCATCGAAACGTCAATATCTGACCTGGTGGAAAACCCCTGATGACTTCAATTGGTCGATAGTGCAATTTGAGCATCGTATAACCCTAGACGGCCGGACCGAGAGAGGGAATATTTTGCCTCCAAACGGCTTAGCGGAGGAGATGAGGGGAGGCCAT
The DNA here is from genome assembly GCA_963573305.1 of Pyrrhosoma nymphula. NCBI lineage: Eukaryota > Metazoa > Arthropoda > Insecta > Odonata > Coenagrionidae > Pyrrhosoma > Pyrrhosoma nymphula. Next base: position 144,657,986 of record OY754329.1, read on the forward strand.
GCATCTGAAGACCCCTCCGTCCCGACGCTCCTTCCCAGTCCGCAGTGCCCGACCTCGGCGTCTTCCTTTTGTAAGTGCTTGCGTGCGTGCCAGACACTCTTGTCGTCTTTTCCTTTGCACGTGCATGCATACGTGTATACCGCCACCACCTGTCTTGCACTACTCGAATCCTTTCCCTCGCCTACACATAGGTCTACCCTTCCTTCCCGACGGTCATTCTCTCTTCCCGCCCCTAGTGCGTGCGCTCACGTCGCGTCGTTAGTTCCCGTTTGCCGCTAATGAGCTTGTGCTGTGCGCGGACGGACATTACCCGCGTGGCTCTCTGTTTCCCGGGGGGCAGAAGATGGGCTTCAAAGGCTTTTGGCCCGGTCGACCGCCCACCCCCGTCCCATAGCAAATCTCTCCGAATCCAATCATGGATGAGGCGGTACTTGGCCATAGCTGTGCGTGGGGCATGCCGTGAGGAAGAACAAGGCGCTCTGTTCAAGGCAGGAACTATATTCAGTCGCAGGCTCTCGAAAATGACGTGAACTATCTCTCGTGGGCTCTCCCCTTTGAGTTGCACGTATGACGGCCGGGCGCCGACCCTTTACTTTGGCCGGAGTTTTCGTCTTCTGATGCGAGGCGAGTGTAAGTGTTTTGGAGAGCACTTGGGTTAATTTCTATCTGAGCATTTTATGGAATAATTCCTGTCTAAAGGCTCCTCAGTTTCTAATCTAATCATTCGCGTAAGTGATCATCGGAATATATAGCCGCTTGGAAATGTTTAGATGCTAATTTTTTTAGACTAACTAAAATTTTTAAAGTTGCCCTGTAATGTGACTCGGATTTGACTGAACACATATTTTATTACGATTTTATTGAACATCTACGAATGATACAGTTGGCATTGAAGTTTCACGTTTAACGTCTTTGTCGTATTCCTTTGTGGGATTTGCAGTCATCATAATCTCTTTTTGTGAAAGCTTAGCTCTCATATTTCTTGAATATCCGACGTATTATGTGTCCCAAAAATAGAGTTTGTAATCTAAGTGACGTTATTAGCATCTGTTGATCATACTTTTCCAAATTCTTCTTTTAAACTGCGCGTTTTTCACGTTTGTCGCCAATGCAAAAGTAAAATCGCTAAATATATACCCGTGAGGATCCAGCTACTTACTCTGATTAAAAACGTCGTTCCTACGTAGCAAAATTGCACAGTATACAAGATACACTGGCGAACCTTTTTCCCGGTCATTAAGCGTACAAATGTTTCTAGAGGCTATAGTTTGACTCTTTCGAGCAGGGTATTTTGTGCCAACCCTCCTTCATGGGCTTGGTAATTCTCCTCTACGCAATTGTGAGCCATGGGAACGTGGCAACGCAAAAGTTAGACAAAGGGTGAGGGGATATGAACCAAATACTTTAGGCTCAAGTGCTCGAAATCGTAATTTGAATGAACGTGCGTAGCGTTCTAGGAAATTGAGAATGGTTAAGGGTATTTTGCGGCTACAGTTGCAGGTGGAGCAACAAAACTACATTACAGAAATTTCAGCATCTATTTTTTTATTTACATTTGCTTTTGTTTCCTACTTCTCGGGTTGAAAAGCCGTGTTGCCGGTTGCTTTTTTTTCTTTTTTCCCCTGGCTCTGTATTACTGCGAGGAAGGTGTGTAATCCATTGTGTCAAAAGGGGGAAGAGAAAAGTATATTCTGGGTGGAAATCGAAATACTGCTTTCTACTACGTGGCGTCTGTTCAGATTTTCATCGAATATGCGATCGTCTACCAGACCTTATTGTTTCCCGAAAACATTTTATTGAAAAAACAAGTTAATGCTGCCATGAGCATTGAGCATATGTATTTTCTATCCCGACAATAGTGTGAGAAACAATATCGAATGGCGGTGAACTTCATCGCTCAGTCCCTCGGGGCCGAACCCCTTTTCACGTTTTATGGCATCCGCGGGAGCAGATCCGCTGTCACGGAATCGTATCTTGCGTCTCCGTTTTAATTCAGTTTTAGAGCGCTTCTCGGCGAGGTGTATCACCAGTTTTGCACCAAAAAATCTCTATCGCATTCTAGAGATTTTGTGATGCACGTGAAACCCAACTAACCTGGAAATCGCATTACAATATATCAAGGGGTTTTGATCACAGTTGCACTTGCTGCTGTCGATAAGCGTCTGTGACAAAATTTCTTTATCCTGGCGTATTGTATGGGACACTGATTTACGAATAGCTTTAGCTGTTCGAATCTCGGAAATTCGGAAGTTTCGGCTTCAAAGCCTCGAGCTGTCCAGTTTATCTAATAACAAAACTGATATAAACTCTCTTTTTTCGATTAATTTCCTCGTTAAGACGGAGGATAGAGTAAGTACCGGGTTCAATAAATGCATTTCACCCGACATTTACCTTTATATGTTCCAATTCGTTTTTCGGGTTAATAATTCCTGTAGATCCTGGAATAAATAATCATACTCTCCGTATAAAAAAGTGGTTATCCCGGCTTTCGAAACTTATCTTTTTGATAATTTTTAACTCTTAGTAGCTTTCCCGCTTAAAATTATTATTCTGAGCAAAATCTTATTTTATGTTCGAAAACGAGTTCAAGTTGTTTGGGCTCTTTCAACTGTAATGCTTAAAATGTATGACGATTTTCTATTGGCGATTCACTTTCAGTTCATTAAGCAAGCTGATGTTTTTTGATGTTTTCTCGTGGGGAAACATTTTGATTTCCCGAAATTCTCGACCTTTGCGACCAGCCAGCGCCCGTTTCCTCGCCCGAGTCTCCCTTCTTCCTTCCATTAATTAGTTTAATACACGTGATTTTGTTAAATGTCTCGTAATCTCAGCCCCTCTTCAATTGGTCGAACGATTAGAGCACACCAATCAATTCTTAATGCGCCCTCATTTCTGCGAATTTTCGTTCGATGCCCATTGGCTGTTTTCTCTCGCGCATAAATTCCCTAGATATTTATTAGTTTGGGTTAAGCCCCTTTCCGGAACGTCCAACCGTTCCCGGCGATTCAGACTTACGAAAAAGGGTCGCGACTGATATTGCCCGGGACGCTTTTAAAATTTTAATGACCTGGATATTCCGGCAAACATATAGGAAGGTATATACCCTCGATTTCTGTCCTCTTCCCCAGCTTCCAAATTTTCCTAATCGCATTTTCTTCCGCATTACGCATACATTTTCGGAAATGTTCACCCACGATTCATATCCTTTTTCCAGGTTAGTTTCCCGTATAATCCGTAATAATTGAGCTCCACTCCCCTGCCGACGGGCTCCTTGACAAATAATTTCGTTTGTAAGTCCGTTATAGTTGAAACAGATCGTCCCATACACGATACGTGACTCGGTTCCTAAATTTTTGCCCGGAGTTTTTCCACCGTCTATCGCAGTGGTAATGGTATTTCTTCATCCGATCATTTGATTAAGACTATCCTTTATCACTTTCTTTGCGAAACTGTCTGCTTTTGAGTTCATTTTCGCTTGTTACGCAAGCCAAGATTTTAGCAACGTGAATGTATTGATCCCGATTATGAAAGAATATTTTTTCTCTGAAAACATTACGACGTTCTCAGTCTTCAACCCTAAATGTGGTAGTTCCTCCATCGGTCATGTATTGCCTATATCCACATTTGTTTCCAATTGTAGTCTGCATGTTAACGTGAACGTTACTCTTGTGGTAGAACATGGCACTACGATGCCTGCGATCATTCCTCATCATGGCGTTATTCATAAGTAAACAAAATCTAATTATAAGACTGCTCCTGGTCCTGAAAATCTAATTATGAGACTATTCCATGAGGCCAGTTCGGCCAATGCGATCATTTCGGCTCAGTCACAAAACGTCAGAATATCCAGATCTTGTCCCAGAATATTTTTTCCTCGGGATTGGGCTATACTCAGAAGAAAATGAGTTACGAATGGGATGCACACTTTTGACTCTCCCTTCTTTGACAACGTGCATGATCGATAGATTTTCAAATACATACATCCTGACTTCTTCATACGTCTTCGTGGTGTGTTCTTGCTTCCATACAACCTGGTGTTAGCATTTTGAGGCCCACTGCGGTAGCCAGGTATTTTACGCACTAGTCTGGTGACTCGAAGTTAGCGGGTTGGAATTTCACTTCAGGGATGAATCTAGTATTTGTCTCAGAATTACGGACCTAGATTAGGCAGTGCGATGTGTCCTCAGCCGTTGGAGTACTTTCAAGCCCTAATCTACCTACTGCTATACGATCCTATCGAAGTTGAACACAATCCGTTCCAGGAACTCTTTCGACTTTCTAGTCGAATTTCCCATTTATAGATAGAAGAAATCCATTCCGGATCCCAAAACATTACTCCTTGCTTTACATTTTTATTGCAAAAATCAGTTAATTAATCAAGAATAGTAATTCTATATTATGTAATTGCATGCATTATATCATGCATGCTTTAGGCAATAAAAACTGAAGTGGGCTTTACCTTTTCTGAGCCATAATGACATATTGTGAAAGCAAAAATAAAAAATAATATTATTAGTTGGACTCTCAGCTCCTCTTGAATCCGCTAGTTAATTGGCAAGAGGTTTGTGGCTCACTACGGTTATCATTACTGCGGGAATTTGATATTTCTTTGGAGCAGAATCTGTCAAACTCTGGATGTTGGGATGTCGTGCATTGCGTACTAAAATTAGTTTTCTCTGCATTCTGACACCCGCCTTTGTATGGATCGAGTTCCGAGCTTCAGTTGGAGATTCAGACGTGATTTTCCGGAATTGTTCGGTCGAGATTTAAGTTCGAGCGTTAGTTCATTCTACTTTCGAGGGTCGAATTCACTTGAATTTTGAAAAGTAAATCAGGCGTCCGAGATGTGGTGTTAGAGTAGTGTTTAGAATGGTAAAAATTTGTACCTAGAAGTATATCTTCCTCTGACGGGAAGGCGTTCACGTCATCTTCCGTGCGACATTCCTCTACTGCTGCGGCACCCGGGGGGTGATTTCTTCCTTCCTCCCCCGTTCTGCTCCCTTCCTCCACCCCTTACGCCCTTTTCTTCTCCTCTCTCCCTCTCGCTTTCTTCCCTCCTCCTCATCCTTTCCCACTCCCCCACACATCTTTTTTCCCCTTCCTCCCTCCCGCGCCCCTTCCCCATCCCCTCCCTCTCTCTCCAGTGTTTTTGTTTGTCGTCCGCACACTGCAATGAACCTTGCGGCTTCCAAGCCATGCATAAATAAAACATTCGACTTTTCAGTCCATATTTTATACACATACGTGTGAGGGAGTGAGCATAAGGCTTTTGTACGAGTGCTTGGGGTTCCGTGGAGGTGGGGGGGGGAGGAAGGGATTGTGGGGGAGGGGATGGAAGGGGGTGGTAGGCATATGTGTGTCGGTTTCAGGGGCGGGGGAGCAGAGATGGAAAGGGTGGGTGCGGTAGGGGGTGTTGGGTGGTAGTTCGAGGAAGGAAGGCGAGGAGGCGCTGTGGAGGGGGGAGGGTGCAAGAGAAGGAAAGGCTGAAGAGGGCGCTTGTATGGTGCTTGTGTGTGTGAGTGAGTGTGTGCATGTGCTAGCTCTCTGCCTTCCTTCCATATGTTATCTCACCCCCTGCCCCTGTCCCTCCCACTCTCCCCGCCCATTAAAAACAACCCCTCCACCCCTTGTACCGCCACCCCCACGATGACGTCGCCCCTGCTCCCTCCTCCTTCCATTCCCGCAAGTGCCGTCGACTTCCCTTCGCGTACAGCGCACATGATATCTTACGTACATACGTGTCTCCCCTCCCCCTCGCCTCCGTTCGCCTTCCTCTTCTTTCTACCATCACCCCCCTAGCCTCCTCGCAATCTTTCCCATGTCTCACGTTTGCGCACCTCTCCTCCTTTATCTCTCTCCTATCACCTCATCTGTGTTTTTTGTGTGCTTTATAATTTTATTCTCGAATTGCCTATGCATACGTTTTGTATTTAAAATTTTAATGTATGGCTTAGCTTCTCCATCTGTAGGATTCGCACACCCGCTTCTTGTGCTAGTGATTTCTTGATGTGGGTTTTTAAGCCAAGGGTTGGAGCCAATTCCTTGATCATAATCTGAAGTTTCTGGCGTGATTGAGTGGAAAAGTAACATAACTGGACTTTAAAATTAAGTAGCTTCCACAGTGATAATATTTATAACTGTGTAATAAATCCTATCGCTGTGGAAGTTGCTCAATTTGTAGTACAGTTCAATTCTTTGATTTTTCCCCTCAAAGTTCTTTCTTATTTTTGCTAGTACTGTGTCCACTACCATACTTAGTTTGTATTGCATAAACTATTTAACGGGTGGGTAAATTAGTTATGCAAATTCATGTTCATGCATTCTATCCCGCCTTGACATGATAAAGTCATTTATTTATGCATCTCTTCAACTATTTGTCCTGCGTTTTCGACACTTATCACGCCTGTGTCTCAGTTCGCTTTTGGGATGTGTGGAGTAGAATGAAAAAGATAAGCGAGGTGGCTACTGATACGAACGAGGAAGTGTGAGAGACGGGAGACGGAGGAAAAGAAATGGTGACGGAGATAAGGAAAATGCAGCAAAAGTGGATGGGGATACATTTTGAGGGAAAGGCAGGTTCAAGAGAGTGATACAGGAGAAAATTCTGGGGAAGCTTGGAAGAGTAAAAAATTGAATAAGAATGTTGAACCACTCAAGAGAATACAAGGTCTAATAATAATAATAATAATAAATGAGAATGTATCTGTTGGTTCCTTCCCGCTTTATTTCTTGCGAAATTACGATAAGAGGATACCTATTATTTAACCCCTCTGTTCCAACCATTGTACTCCTAAGTCACTTATTATATTTATGGGGAGCAACAGGAAAATAGTTGTGTATGAGGTTCAATAATGAGCTCGATAAGGGAGAAGTTACGTTGGGGACTAATTGAAAAGCCGACCAATCATTCGGTGGAATACCAGATAGGACGTACCAATTCCGTATCAGTCTCCCGACCCACACTCGAAAGGTAATCTGTTAACTCCAAAATCTCCTTAACCACATTCTCCGGGACAAGTCTATAGAGTATTTTTGAATCAATTCCTCCTTATTACTGCAAACTTTTTCCGATTCTCTCATTTATCCTCTGCATTTGTCTTTCCAAAAACCCGTGTGTTTTCTAAAAGTTAGTGCAAGTTAATACGTTATTGTCGAATCAACCTGTTCTGTACTATTGGTCAACTAAATCATCTATACGTTGCTGAATTCACATCTACACGTGACATGCATGAAAAATATTTCTCTCTTCATAAATTCACCAGTTCTCTAGAAGCTCTACTACACCTGTTCATCCTTACTTTTTTCATTTAGAGAACATTTATTAGATGGAAGTGCTAAACCCTCGTACGGATTCCTGTTATGAAACCTTTAGCTTTTCCATGGAACTTTGTGATGATCATATTTTGGGTCTTGACGAGTCAGATCAGACTCGAGACCTGTCGGTTGGCAACACTGCATTTTTTGCATTGATTAATGTGCGCATTCCCCAAAATTAGGGATTAAAAGTATGCTCGGGATCTCCAATTCTTTCAAGTGCGCGCTCGAATATTGGAAAATTGAACCAAGAAACCGATCATTTTTCACATTTCGGGCGTTTCTCTTTTTTTTATACACCCTTATTCCATCGCCCCCTACCCCTTCTCCCCCAGCCGAAGGATATTCACCCCTAGCGGGCGCTTGAAGCGATTCATTCTCCTCCTGAAGACGTCATCGCCGCGGTGGAACGGAAAAAAATATAAAGACATACATATATAAATTTCCGTTCGGTTACGAAGTTCGTGTCGATGGATGGAAAGCTTGCGCCGGAGTCTTCCGGCCTCTTATTCACGTACCTTCCTATGTAAATGGCCGCATTATGCGGCGAAATGGACGTGGTTGTGCAATTCGCGTTGTATAATACATTGTAGTTATTCCCGCCCTTCCCAGTTTCCATGCCCGAGCCGGCGTTTTCCCAATTTTACATTCATCTCCCGGCCGCCCTCCGTGCTACCCCCAAACCCCCGTCGCCTTCTCAGCAACCCCCACCCCGAATATCAAGAGTATCCCCGGCGACTGTCGTATGTACAGCTGCACATGGCCGCATGCTTCATGCCCCTATCTTTCCCCACCTTCGTCTCCCATTTTCATTCGTCTGGTGCATCGATAACGTGTATCTTTTTGTCGTGCACTTGCTGTTGGTAAAAAGTGCTTCCTCCTCCAGTTCAACGCTTAACGGGAGTTGGAACTTTCGGGAATTAGTCTTTCGAAGATATTAAACATGCGTGACGGATTTTTCTTACCATTTCGCCCTTTAAAACGGAATGAAATAATTTGCGTCGGTTGTAATTCCCGTTGCCAAGCGATATCGTTGTCGCGCAGTTCTTTCTTTATCTTTCAGCCGTAAACCTCGGGGAAATATTATCTCTCTCCTGCCCCTCTTGTTTTTTTTTTGGTTGGCGAGAGTGAGGTGGAGGGTGCGGGAGTCTCTTTTATCTATTCTTTATGACCGCCAGCCGATGTCAGTATAGGCGGGAATTATCTCCCCTCCTCATTTCGAAAGATACTTGTTGTGTCCCATGGATAACTCAACGGTCTCGAGATGAAGGCCCCAGTGTTACAGGTGATAAAGCTCATCTGATCCTTTTCATCATCTAAGGGACTGCCTCCCATGACCTAGATCATTATTCTGTGCGTATATTGATACATAATTTTAAGCTTGGTTTTTCTTGGTAATATATATATACTGTGTCATCGTCATTTCCCTCCTCTAGTACCTAGTGCTTCTACTCCTGGATGTACAATTTAATCCCCACAAATAATTTACAAGTTACTCACTCCTCTTAGATTATTAAATGCGATGAAGTTTAAAGAAATGTGTATTTTTTCCATATCCTTTCTAATATCCTATGGTAAATGGTGAATTAACTGGGAATACAACTTCGTCAGATACGAATTATGCCTTTAGTGTTTGCTATCCGTTGGTTACTACTTGTGTAGTAACTCATTTCAGTGTTGCTTTGCTCTTAGATTTTCATCATCTCTTTTTAAGATAACGAAATAAATTGTTACAAAGTAAATTTAAATGTTATAGATTTTTTAGTCATGTCACTGGAGATTTTACATGCAGTGACAACTCTCCGAGCATTCTCTACTTTTTTCCCTGACAGGTGTACGAGAAAACTGGGTTAATATAAAGCGCCGTGAAAGGTTTTAATTTCAGGGGATGCAAAAAGATTGCATTTATACTGATTTTTTCACTCTTGGTAGAAACCGAGCAGCATGTCCGATGTATCTGCGAGGATAGAATAGTTAAAGTCGTTTATGACGTTAACGATTTTTGAAAGTTATATCGGGGAAAGTTGCTTATAATCTTCGAAGATCTTTCAGAGAGGCATTCAATCGTTATCTTCTATAAAGAATAATGCATGACTCACAGATCATCATGCGGTCGTTGTTTAAACGGGCACACGGAAAAAGTGCCATCTAAATGAGATTTTGGTCGCGAGAACCTCAGTACATACCTATCCTTATTAAAATTACTCCTTCGCTGCGGTTAATATGGATCACGGTCGGGGACAGGAAAGAGTAACGAATCGGCGCAATTATTAATGGGGTCTTACATTCAATGATGAAAAAACGCCGCTGTGCCATTAGGACGAGGGAAATAAGAAACCTTATTTGTCGCTGCGAGAGCAAATATAGTGAGAGCCACCTCTCCTATATGGAAATAAGTTGATTCCGCGCGTCCTCTCCCCATCATTTGTCACACTCCGTAATACTTTTATATTCACCACGGTCTGACCGGGGGAGCAGCGGTGGGGGCGTTTGGGTGGGGTGGGGCGGGGAGTAGGAAGAGGAGGGAGAAAGGTTGAGGGGGTTGGGGGAGGGTTGGAAGCCGAAAAAGGATCCGCCGACTTAAAAATGACCGTTGAAAAAATAAAAAGTATTATAAATATTCTGCCTTCGTCAATCCCTTGAAACCTCCATTCATGCAACTATTTATCAGCACTCTCTCTCTCCCTCTCCACCCCAGAGCCCGTCTCACTGTCTCGTTTCCTCCAATTTTTCAACCCCTTCGCATCACCACACCACTGCCCTCCCTGCCCACCCCCACTCCCCCCTTGGCCGCACCGCCGCCGCCACCCCGTCCACCAGAACCGCCACCCCCGCCCGCCCCACTGGCCACCGAACACAGCCTCCTCTTACCTAATCTCTCTCCCCCGCCGCCCCACCCCCCTCGCGTGCCCCCTCGCCAAAAAAATAACCGTATACACACCCTCCTCTCCACCCAACCCCCCGCTCAGGTCTTCGCATCCACCCCCCCACATCAGGGCACAGCCCCTGCCGTACGCTCCCTTCCCAACTCACCCATCCCTTGCTCTTCCCTGTCCAAGGGGAATTTTTAAACAGGAGAGAAGAAGAGTAAAAGGGAGGATCTGAGAGAGGAGAGAAGGGTGGGGGGGTGGGGGTTGAGTTTTGGAGAAGCGGGGGGGGGGGAGGGAGGGAGGGAGAGAGGTCACTCAGTATCCACAGCCATTCCTCTCCTGCATTATACATTTTTCAGCTCGTCCCTCTCCCCCCTATTTCCCCCCTCTCCTTCCTTCGCCTTCCTCCCCCCCTCAGCGCGCCTCCCCGTCTCCCCCTCGCCATCCCCCTCTTGTCTCCGCCCCCGAAAACCGCACCCCATGCCGTCGTCCTCCTCCTCGGCCGTGGAAATGCATGTTGGCGCGGCGGTGGCCGCCCGCCCTCACTGCCGCCGTGTCCGCCGCGCGGCGCCCAAAGTCACTCCTCCTGCCCCTGCCGACCTTCCCCGCCACACCCCCCGCAAGGGCTAAACACGCGGCGACGCATGGGAGGGGTGCGGGAAGGGTGTAGGACAACCGCCGAGGTCGCCCGCACCACACGCGTCTTTCCGTCCGCCCGCATCCTCCACCCCTTTCCCCCCCGCTTCCCCGTCTCACTCGCCGCTTCCTCCACTTCCTGCACCGCCTACTCTTTCATCCTTTTCTCCGCCGGAACATCTTCCGGCGTTCCCATTTCTTTATTTCCCACCTCACTCTCTCTCCTTCTCTGTCACACCTCTCCCAACTCTCCCACTCTGTTCCAACTCAAACAGACCACAAGGCATTGGATGAACAAGCCAACATTGTATTTAAATTAAGTGCGTCGTCATGTAAGCAACGTTCAAATTTTAGTCGAAACAGGCTATCAATCATTTTTATCTTTTCGAAGTTCACTGCTTCATAGATGTTGTGTCGTTGTTTTATTTATTTTTTTATCCCTATGCAGGTGATTTTTTATTCTTCAGCATCGCTATTTTAAGGGTCTGAATTCGGGAAGGCCATTGGATACTTTCTCTCTGTAAAATCTTTGGTCATATTTGCGGTCATTCGTAGTATTTTGTCGCAACATTCGTATTTTCTTACCCCTATCATGATGTTTACTATGACCGCACTTTTCTTCCCTCTCCTTCCACCTCTCAATCTCCCTGTACGCTCTCTAATCACCACCTTCAAGATCCCATTACTTTTTGCAACCAAGCCCGTCCACGTTTTTGCCTACTAATAATTTTACCCGCCAATTTTTTTCCGTCTTCAATAATAGCTACAATTAAGCAAGTAATCTCCCTTCAAATGTCCTAAATCAAAGGTCTTGTTTAGGCGAGTAAGCGGAATTAAGGAATCAGCTGAAAAAAATATTGACATATGGAGCGGGTAATTATATTTAACGGAATACTGCTGGATGTGAAAGTGGCGAGAATTTCTAGGACATGTCGGAAAAGAGGAAAAAATAGGTATTTTGGGAGTATTGAGGAGATGAAGCAAGTGTTCTTAGTTCAAGACGCATCCAGTACAAGGATAAAGTAGGTTGGATGGGGGAGCAGCCAAGAAATATCTCGTAGATACCCATATTGGATGCTCGGAATGCTGAAAATAATAGTAATTTTGCTGCTAATGACGTTGATTCATCTATAAAATTAGTCTTATTCTGAAAATAGTGCAATTCTTTTATTAATTTATTATTTTAAATGAGAAGTTATTTCATGTGTCGCGTATCAAGCCTGAAACTGTCATTTATTGTGTTATTCTCATTAGCTTGTTCCTCCGCTGAGGTTTCCCCTATATGATAAGGGTTTATTCTCTTCTGTTCCATTCTTCCTTCCTTTCTATGCCTATCTCTATCCTTCCCATGTTGCCACAGTCGGCCAAACTCCTGTATCCCACCCTCTGGATCCCGTCCCCCATCCGCCCTCTTTTATTTAACTTCCCACCACCGCCGCCGCGTCTGCTGTCTCACCCTCTCCTGTTCAAACCCCACTCCCTTCCCCACCTTTTCCACGTACACTCACCCAGTCCCCTCTGCGTCGCACACCTCTAATGTCCACTCCTTCCCCCCCCAAGCCCACTCCCCCCCCATCCCCCTCGCCCCATCCGTCTCATTTATTTATTTACGTAGTTAGCACGGGGACGAATGCAGACGTTTCCCCCCTTTTCGCAACGAACGCCCGAATAACCCGCGCGGCGGCGACGATCGCGACGCCCCATCCTCCCCCCCCCCAACCCCGTGCCTCCCCGCTCCGTGGAGAGGGTACGCTTCCGATCCACCCCTTCCGTCTTCCGGGAGCCGCTGCCTCTTGTCCGACTTCGTCTTTCACGCGTGGACCTCGGGATGGGAGGAGTATCCACCACGCGTCGAGTGCTTAGCTTATTTCAATCCTGCTCCCATTTATGTTACAATCGATTTCAGCATATCCAGCGTCATTTTCAACTAATACTATGCTGTTATTTATCACTAGGCCCCATCTCGAGTTCGTCGCGAGCATTTGGGACCTTGCGCAGTGAAATTTAATACGCAGAAAAAAAAAACAAAATGCGAAGGATACCCGCTCGCTTCGTTGATGAGTTATCCGAGCGAGGCACAGCTGAGAGGAGGACTAGACTGGGATCCTTTGGATACTGAAGTGAACCCACTAGATCACGCACGTTTCAGGGGGACACAAAGGATATTATTTCAGTCCGACCCCGCACTACATATCTGCGATAAATAATAGAGATACTCTGCGTAACTGATAAGTACAAAAATTCTTTTTTCTCACGTACCATTCATCTCTGTAGTAAAAACAGAGCGGGACGAAAAGACACTCCGTTAACCTGCAGTTCACTTTCCTCCCTTCCCACTTCTAATTCCTTTTTCCACTTCCCTCCCTTTTTAAGGTAGTTTGAGCGAGGTATTCCCCCAAGGTAGTAATGAGGGGAGACCATATTCGAATTTTATGTTTTGATTTCAGCGTCTTTAAAAAGTATGAAGTAAATATTGTAATATCAGTGGTGCACAAATATAGTTATGGCAAAAATTCTCGCTAAACAAATATGTTTACATAAGTATCTAATTTGACTCATTGTTTAACGCCGCACGGGGAAAACGCCTTCACTACAGTTTTTTTTGCGACTGTAAAAAGGACTGCGTAGAGTGATTGATTATTTTTTTAATATTTAGGAAAACATACTAAATACACACCGTTATTTTTTTGGCAAAATCTATGCGTTAGAAATTCCTAATTTTTTCAATATTATTCCCCTGCGTAGTATATCGCTGAAGCGCAGGGACAGGATAAGGAGGTTGAAAGGATTCACAGCTGCTTTAAAGTATACCAACGGTCAAATTTCTTCACGTGGATCGTTTTTAATGCAGAGCTGAGACTTCACATGCCGCGGACTCGATTTTACGCCCTACTGCTAGAACTTCCTATGGCCTGCCATAACCATAAGATCGCGTCCAGTTACAGCAGCCTCAGATGCTGTTTCCCGTGGTAATACGCGTAGGGCTCTTCAGTATATGCTTCACCGGTGCTGTTCTCCTTTATGCCAGTTGCATGCAGTGTTTTTGCCTCTGTCGCTTATGCTTCCAATCTCGTTGGATCATGCCTACACGGTTTGCGCTGGGTGAATAGTATCGTACTAAATTATTGGCGCTGAAAGCTCTGAAAGCATGTTTCTCAGAATTTCTGGTTGAGTTATCGCTTGCAACTCCCAGCAACACCGTTCTTTAATTCTCGTCAAAAACTCATAAAATAGTGCCAAGCCAATTTAAGATTATTTCATTTCCACTTGGTATAGGAGAACATATTTCTCATCCACTGTCGCCATTTTCAAAGTAGCGTCGATTGTTACTGGCCAATTTTTACCCATTCAAGGCTGCGAGTTTTTCGTGTAATTTTCCTCGCATTGCTTTAGGGCTAAATGCTATAAAGCAATCTTTACAGCGCAGTAAAGCCTTTATAAATCATCAGTTTAAGAGTAACTATGCGCATTAACGTCGTAGGTTGTAATTGAGTGAAGCCTCTTTGAAATTCTCAAATGGTTGAAATAGTTACTCTCCAAGTCGCCTCACGCGTTTAGTCTTAATTTTAGGGCATTAAAAACTTATTTATTCTGTTATGCACCGGGATAAAACTTGCTGCATTGAGTAAGAGAAGCCACACCTTTGAAAAAATGTGGAGATAAGTTGTTTATCATATAGAATATTGGCATAAAATCCAACGTGTGCTGTTTGAAGAAACATCACTTACAATGAGTTGGTAATGGCTTTCTATTTCGTCAGCGTTTATTTTCCTTGAAGCTTGAGTGTCACTTTCCCGTGGAGTGATTACATTTACTTGCTTTCTTATGTTTTGCGTGGGACAGATTCACATATGATTAGATTTATCACTTTTCTTACCTGGTTTTTAGCTTACTAAGCTTTTTAGTTCTGCATGGTCACTGTGCCCTTCAGGAATCCAACCACTGCTCCGTGAGGCCCATTTATATTTGAAATCGATTCCTCGAGCTTGAGTCGTATAGCTCGTCGAATTAGTCTGGGCATCCGGTTTAATTTCATCTTCTGCACAACGCCAAGTATCTATTCAGTGCAGCGTTCGGATGTGCCCAAGGAAATTCTGTCGAAGGGAGCTCGCAAAATCTCCGGGTGACAAAATGTCGGCAGAGTAGGTCACCTGCCCCAGATATTGTATCCCCCCTCTCTTACGACTTGTTCCGATAACAACCCGGGGCTTTTGCCATCGGCAGGCCCGTGAATAACGTTCCCACGCAAAACTAACGCCATCCATCTCCGCGCCTTCCCAAACGACATCTGTCTCCTCTGCCGACTTCTCACGCGGTATGAAACGCTTTTAACCAGCGGCACGGCGATCAGTTGCAAGTGCAGTGTGGGATGAACGAGGTTCCTTCTAAAGCAGAAATTTCTTTAATTCTGTTAAACTAAGGCGCCACTTATAATTAGTCGTCATTTTCCCAGCTCTCTCATTTCCCAGAAGGGCACAAGCCCATTTGCTTCATATTCTTCGGCAGAAAATGTTGATGTCAGCGACGGCAAAAACATTACATCAAGCCAAGCCCTTTCATCTTTGTAGTAAAGCGATGCAGCTGGCTAATATTTCGGCTGGATCCTGAAAAAACGCCAGTCGTTAAAAATAGGTTTTGCCGACCTCGGATCAAAAGCTCCCTTCTCTAACGAGGATATAAAATGCTTTGTAGTTTTACATACAATTTCACTGCTGTAACGTAATTTGTATGTTGTAGGCGCAATAGAATGATTGTACCTTTGATTGTGATGTAAACTGTCGAAACTGGTTGGGTTAAATTGTGTAGTAAAATAGTGTGGAAAATTACTAAGTATTTTATATCCTCGCTATGAGCACATTTCTCAAATGTACGTCGTCTAGGTCGAGCATTTTACATATCTGGGTAGTATTTTTGAGGACAATAGGTTTAGTTGTAGGGACATCCGATGCAGAATTGCCGTGGCGAAAGAAGCATTTTCGAGGAGAAGAGAATTGATGAGGGGGGTCTGATGAGAGACGTAAAGAAAAGGCTGGTGAAAACTTTAATATGGAGCGTTGCGCTGTATGGGTCGGAAACTTGGTCATTGCGAAGGGAGGATGTGCATAGACTTGAGGCATTTGAGATGTGGGTTTGGAGAAGGATGGAGAGGGTGAGCTGGGTGGAGAGGAAGACGAACAAGGAGGTATGTGATATGGTTGGAGAGGAGAGGAAGCTTGTGGCAGAGGTTCGGAGAAGGCAGAAGAGATGGATGGAGAAGGTTTTGAAAGGAGAGGGCATGTTGAAGAGAGTGATAGAGCGGAGAACACTGGGGAAGCGTGGAAGATGAAGGAAGAGGATAGGAATTTTGGACGAAATAAGAGGAGGTAGAAGATGTGAAGAATTTAAGAGGACTCTAATAGCGGGACATCCTTAGGAGGGAAATCGAGACAATGTCTATGAAATTAGGATGCAGAAAGGGAACTGTCCAATAACCTACCAATCAGCAGGTAGAATATTTTAATGAAAACAGTAGATTCTGCTCCCTTCTCTTAAAACAATGCCAACGTAACAGCCGCATTTATCTCAAGCAATCCATTTTTCTCCCGTCTTGCGTTTGAATATACAGTCCTTTTTTCCCACCCTTGTCAGTTGAAAATGTCAATGGTACTACCGCGCGCTGTTTTCGCATGTACTCGTTCTCCGCACGATCTATCTTCCCAAATTAATTGTCCTCCGCAGCATCCTCTTGCTCAATCAGGACGCTTTGAAGCGTTTTGTTAACTTATATTTTTTTATTATTTATTTATCCTCGTCTCTCTTTCTCGCCCCTCCCCGGACCGCACCACTGCTCGTATCGTCGCTGGGGAATGGTTAATCCCACCACCGGATAGAGCTATTCTATACGCACAAAAAAATAAACATATCAGCAGGACGTTGCCCCCTCGCCCGCGAGCCCACCCCACATCGTCACGTCGGCCCCGCATAGGCGAAAGGGGAAGAGGATATAAAGGATATTATTCACTTCTCCGTGACCCCACCCTCCCTCTCCGCCGTCTGTATCTCCGCCTGCCCCTACTCCCGGGGCTTTACATATCTCATACCACAACACATCACCACTCGATCCCCAGCCCCCCAGCGTCTGGCACTATTTCAGTCTATGCCGCTTCCTCTCTTTGTCTTCTTTCCTCCTCCCCCCCTACCCCCTCCCCCCGCCCTCCCTCCCCATCCAAATGTCCTCCTCCTCATCTTTTGCCTCCTCAAACCCCGCAAGCTTACCCCCGACCTCGGATAAAATAGGACCGGATATATACGTGGTAGGTTGGGGGGGCACACACCCATTCCATACCCTACCCTAAGCTGCATTGCAATGCCCCATATATATTTCCGGGATCGATTCCCATTCGGTCGGTTCTGCTGCTGCTTCTTCTTCTTCCTCCTCCCTTTTCGGTTTGTTATTCCGAGAGGGAAGGCCGTAACTTGTGAGGCGGAGCGCGTAGGTTTTTGAGGTCTCTCTCCACTCCTTTCATTCATTCTGCGTGCGAGCGACCTTGGGAAGTTCTGGTCCTCCTTTCATCGCTGGTGGTGTGGAGTGGCGGAGGCGCGGAGAACTTCGTTTCGCTCCTTTGGGGATTCATTCGAGAAGTCAGTCGATTCCTCCCGTGAACCAGCGTGTCTAAGCAAGTTTCAACCACAACTTGAGCGTGTCTTTGAGCCCCAATTTTTCAATCTAGAGAAATCCGTGACGAAACTGAAATAAAACTTGGGCAATAACGGTGTAACATTACCATCAGCGATTGAACTTAGGATCTCGAATTTTCCGAGGAAAAATGACCGTGTAAAAGTGACTGAATCATACTTCTCATACTTACGCACATACTTACGTCCCTTATTTAGGGACTTGGGCAGTGATCATAACCGCTCGGTAGTCTCTACCTTCGGCACTCATACTCCCTAAAAATAAGTCTTGTCTATGCGACGATTGCTTTCATGAAACTGAGAACTATTATTAATACCTTTGCGAGAAACGAAGAAATAAATCACTTTACTGAGAAAAAATAAGAAGCGTATTGTATTAAACAGGTTTTCCCGAAATAGTTTCAGCGTATTTAATAGTTGTCGAACTGAAATCTGCATGGGCTCAGGAGAAATTGTGGCCAATTTTAGCACGTAAAATTCATTATTTTTTCAGTTAAAGCGTAGAATATCGTTCGATTCCGAAAGTTAGGTATCGTATCATACCTGACTGGTGACTATAAAGAATGAAAAGCTTGCAATTATATTTTGAAACAATTGTTATTCATATTATCATCATCCATCACCATAGTGTGAACGACGCCTTTAGGCGAATAAATATAATAATTTGAACGGAAGTGAAAGAGAGGGATAGGAAACATATTGTTGAAATTGGACGAAGACTTGGTGATGGAACACCTGCTCTTGTGTGCCATCCTGAGGCCACGGCTACGGCGCGAAATCGGGAGGTTCCAGGTTCGAGTCCCGGCCACGGCACATTTTTACCCTCTGATTTTTCGGCTTTACCATCTTCCACATCACCTGTGTCTTTGTCCAATTTCAATTATATGTTTCCTATCCCTTTCTTTCACCTTCTATTCAAATTATTATATTTATCTATAGCTGCGTGTTTATGGTTCTTCGTTCCAGTGAAGCGCTATCCTGTATGGGAATTGGACAATTTTCTTGTTTTAAAAACACATAAATTATACGAACCACGAATAAAATTTCATCCGGTGGGGAAAACCAGTTAATTATAGAGAGTCCCGCTCAGCAAACCAATCGTTAGCCATGAACCGACGGGGTAGACTGGCTGCTTGTCTCTGTGCTCCCGCGAGCACCCCAGCGTTGCCAGAGCGGTGACACTGCGGGCAAATGAGGGTCTCGATGGCCCAAGGCTTGCCTTGACCTTACATAAGTGCATTCATTGAGGTCCACTGCTCAAGCAGCGTTCGTGTTATTATTTTAGATTATCCTCCCAGAGGAGTGCCGCGGATACACAGTCTAGCGGTAGTATGATGTTAACTTTACTGACTGCTGTGCCGCCTGTGGGTCTTGCTGGAGAAATATTTTCAGCATTCTCGATATATTTAAGTTCTATTCATGGAAATGTGTATATATATTTCACTGCTTTGTTTACTTAATGTTCGATATAAGTTTAACCATCGAATTTTGTTGTACATGTGTCATCTTAAATTTGTTAAAATAGACTGTATGTCAGATTGTAAAGAAAGTTGATGTATTTTTTTCTATTTTCAGGTAAGTTCCATGCCACCCAGAAAGAAAACCAATACATCCTGAAAGCCCGCAATCCGTAATTCGGTAATTGAATCTAATCTGAAACCAAAGTATGTAAGTATTGGAGCATGCCTTAAAGTTGTTCTCATCATCTGTCAATATTTTAATATCTCATATTCCCATCGGAAAAAAATTTCGTGGCCTACAAAGAAATGTTTGCGGTGTACTGCATTTTCAATGCCGAAATTTCATTTTATATGTCTCTCAAAAAATTGCCCCATACCAATCCAGTGACTTAATTTTGAAACTATTTTTAAATAACTCTATTGCATCATGTTGATATCTGGTGGAATACTTAAAATTTTCTCACCGTTGAGATTTTAACCTAGCATTTCCGCCAAAGACCGCTTTTCGAGATGTGGATCTAGGTTGTGTCTGACCAATACTCTGAATTATGGGAATGATTTAATATACCGTTAGTCATCTTTTACCGTTAATGGCACATGAATGTATGATTCAGAGTTACTCCTCTGAATACGTCTCATACGGCCATAACGTTGGCAAGGGTGACGTGTCGTATTTGACGGCCATTTGATGACTGATGTGAGACGAATGACGGATATCACGGATCTAGGGAATCTACCCGTGGGTAATGCGATGCTCGTTTACTGTCGTCTGTACCTGGGGCTGAGAAATGTGGTGTAGCATTAAAACAACAAACATTTTCTAATGGAAGCATTAAAGAGCATTGCGGAAATAGCCATGCGCATCAGCCTTATTCTTTGGATGAAACTAAATTCTTTTAAAAATTTCATTGAGGATTCGTTCAGTCTCATCATTCTGCATTATTATCTCTGTTAACAAAATCCAATGAGCAATTCTTCTAATTATTTTATTGCATAGTCTTGATTGTCCTCGCTAGAATGTCTCAATTGCTGCTCAGTAAAATTCTCTTTGGAATCCAGATCACTTTGTCTTCGCTGCCGTGAAATTATTGGCTATCGATATTTTGATGGTTCTCTCGTGCAGTAACATGCCAAATCTTCATTGAATAGGGCTGAATTTGAAATCAGTTACGTTAATTGTGGCCTTAGAAATATGATGCATTGCCCTTACTCATGTAGTTGATGATCTCTTTTTTAACTGTGCAATATTTTTATGATAAATTATGCTATTGAGGAGTGACGCAGGATGTTGTTGAGCAAAATGGTAAGAGCGGATAAGGAAATGCAACGTTCATCCCAGAAATATGAAATCGTCAATCACCCGGAGGCAGTTCCAATACCTAAACGTATTTTCATTTAGGAGACTGAGGATAAGTAAAAAGGTGATGTGTCCTTCAAAAATAATATAATGTAGGACTAATCTGGGTTCTGCTATTTTTGTATTTTTTGTCGGATATGCACTGCCAATTTATTATTGATGCGCGTTTTGCCATAAGTGCATCGTGTGGTCAGCTCCGCCCAAGACCGTTTTAGAGGGGTCGTCGTCTCATCTCTTTACAGTTCATTTCTTACGCCTTCAATTCCCTCTCTCCACCCCACCCTTTCCCTCTCTGCCTTGCACTTCCTAACCTCCCACCCACCTTACCCCTCTTTACCCCTCCCCCTGCCTCCCTCTCCTGACTTCCTTCCCCTCCTCGGCCCCGACCCCTCCTTCTCTCCCTCCCACGCTTCCTCTCCCTCCCCTCCCACCCCACGACGCTCCCGTTCCTCAGCCATATGTTGGCACACGTGATGGATGGGGCAACGTAGAATGCGATTTTGTTTTTATTAATCGCTCTCTCCTCTTCCTTCAGAGTCTCCGTCCTCTCCTCCTCTCCTCCCCTCTCACCTCCCCCCTCTTCCCTCCCAACCTCCACCCTTTTTGCCGCCAGCATACCGCATCCTTGAGTCCGTAAATTTGCATATCATTTCTTTCTTTCGCTCCCCCTCCCCCCCCTTTATTCCCTCAACCTCGAGTTCCTTTCCTATTTTGCATCCGTTGTAATGCCTTATTAGCGGAATCAATAAATGGATCCTTCGTCTGTAAGTATATCCGCTCCTTTTTCTCTTTCTCCTGCGCGGTTCTTATGGTCGGTATGCGTGGCACTTCTCTCAAGTGTGGTAGGAATGCCTGCGAATAGACGGACCTGCAAAATTCAAAAGAATGCCACAAAGGTGGCGTCAAGAAGGACGGGAATTCATGAGACTGTCTGCTCGGAGTATTCGGATGCCCCGGGCTTAGAATTCCCGAGGATTCATGTGAAAGGCGTTTTGTTGTTTTTTGGGAGTCACGAAGGTTAGCTTTGTTTTAAGTATTCATATTTTCGCATGCTATAACTATTCTCTTTTACACAAGTTGCCGGGTGGAGTCCTGATTCTGCGTAAAGAAAGAGCAGTGTGAAATCATATAGACTTGAATATTAAAATGACATTTTTAATGATTAAACGTGAATCATGAGATACTTAATTATTTATGCTGTGCCTGGACAGTTTTGATTTTTAAATAATCTGGCAGCATAGCAAGCTTAGCCGCTGTTTACTTGCCACGTCCTAGACATTCCTACTTTATTTCCATTTTTTTGGCTGAAGTCCTAATGCTCAGTGGCTCGCGCTTCTAACTCAGTCAGGATGTCTTTATTAGTTTTCGGGTATGCCGCCGGAATTGGACGGGCAATGCAAAACTGCGAACATGGCAAGCGTTGCTACATCTTTTGCGTCGATTAAATGATTTTTCTTGTTGCCTTTTAGGTACCTAGTTATTTTACTGTTCTCATAATTTGGGATTGAATAGTTCACCTCATGCAGATGCATAACTTGAATGAGCCTTCTGTTATCGAGCAGAACCTTACTTGGCCGTTTCTCCGGAACAATCAATGAATAGTCTTTGGGTGCGGCGACGTTGTGTCAGTCCGGCATTGTCACCAGATGTCGCCGTTGTGTCTCTCTCTGTGGTATAGCCTTGGTTGGCCTCGCGCCTCTATTTCTTCATTTGCTCATATCCCTCGCGGAGTGCATTCAGTGATTGTGCCCATCAAGCGGTGAGATCTTTTAATGGCCTTCGCCGGGCGAGCGGCCCGCGGAATTGTGTCGTTAACATTATAACTAACTTTGTCCCAGTTGAGCCCCGGATCGACCTTTTGACCTCGCCATTGGAATGCCCATTGTGCAACGCTCATACTGTTTATTCTTAGGTCTCCGTGATGAATGAAGAAATATTAATTCCACTCCCGTCAAAGGCGAACTGTCGCGAGGCGTACTCGTGAGGCGAAGCAATTCGTACATATATGCATTCTCTTACCCCTCCTCAGATCCGCCATTTTTCTTGCAGTCCCGCTCGCGCGATTGGAAGAGAAATTCCCGGCCTTCGCGAAACGGTCTTTCGCCCGGCTATCATTACTTTGAATTCCTTCTTCCCGAATGCATTTTAATCGCCTTCCTTTAAGTTGGAGATAACTGTTTTATGTTAATTTCCAAGGTTCTCCGATTGTTTGTCGGGCGTTGGCCCTGGACTTTTTTTTTCTGTTTTACCGCATTTGATATCATATTTACCGCTCCCAACAACTAGTGGGTGTGAGACAATCGGTAAGAATACAATCGCTGGCCGTGATATTTAGAACATTTCGCTGCTCATTACAATTGTGGAAAATTTGGCCTTCTTCCAACGCCTTTTCAATAATCAAAACGAACGTTAATTCGATTGTTTAACTGTAGTTATGACAATGAAGAATATTTAATAGAAGAAATTTAGAATGGTAGCGCGTGCTGTATTCCCTATGGCTGTGTAAAACGGGGCTATTGTCGCCTATGTATTGTCTAACGACGCATGCATATCCCTAGTTTTCTAGGAAACATCTTGCGAATATTGGGTTCTCGTAGTTCTGTTGTATGTAATATATAGGTATTGTGTGATTTTTGGGCGTACGTCAAATCTAAATTAAAACTTATCGTGTTGACACATCTTTCTAACGTTTGTTCTTGTGTCATGATATAAAAACATCAAAATAGTCTTTATGTGAAGGAATGACCTTTTCCATGAAGTTGATTTATGAAACTAGGCGTGAAAAATGTCATAGAGTTGAACGTCAGTAGGTGAAAAATACAGTTGATGCGAATATAAATGTTAAAAAGAAAGCCTGTAATGTAATACTGGACACACAACTTCATTCTTTTCTCCTCGCCTCTCCTCCTCACCTCGACCCCTCTCTCCTTCCACCTCCGTTTTCGCTGTTTCTCCCGTTGTTCCCGTTTCCCCCGTCCTGTCTCTCTCGCCTCCTCCCACTCTCCCACCCGCCCCCCTCCCCCCGCCCCCGACTGGACTGAATTTTTTCCAAAGATTCTTCATAATTCATGTATTTAGATTAATGATCCCGTATGCCGGGCATCATCTTCTCCATGCCTCCTCCCTCTCCCCGCTCCCCTGTGCCATTCTGCCGCCGCTCCCCCTCCTGCCCACCCCCACAGCCTCCTCCCGCCCCCTCCCCTTCTTCCCACCCACCACTACCCCCTCAACGCACCCCTCTCTCCCACCCCTGCCGCCCCCGCTTTCCGCATCCGTCTGGCACGACGGCTGATCCACGCAATCGGCCTCATCTAAAAGTTAAGGAGCGGGAGGGAGACAACTTACCGTTCCAAAGCTTATGCCTCTTCATTTTTTTCCTCTGTGAAGCTCTATTCCTCTTACAGACTAGTATCGAAGTTCTCCTGGCTTATAATGTGGATTCTGTGGAAATACACCCAGTTTATACACATCACGGCAGTTGGTATTGTCACGTAGTTCGCTCGGCCTCGTCTTTTCCTCTGTCGCTTATCAGTGATATTCATTGATTGGTTCAAACCTCCTAAAATTTCCTATCATTAAGGAGGACAAATTTTCCGTCTAGTAAGTCATAGTTCCTTTTGCATTAATATTTGTGAACGTTTTGATTTTCTTCTGTTGACTAGCGCTACTACTTAAAATTGTGCGTAAATCACCTTCCAGTGTATTCAATAAACTTATTCGTAAATTGGAATGTTCTGTGGTTTAATTTTAACCGTATTCAGTGCCCATCACCATTTCAAAGACTTAAATCTCTTCCTTCCTCTTCATTTTTCTCGGCTGGTCTCTTATTTCCTTCATGACTTGACATTTTTCCATCTTTCACTCGGTTGATGTATCTTGTTCATAGTCTTCCTGTTGAGTTCTTCCCTCTTATTCTCCCCATCTATATTGTCTTGTGCAGGCTGTGGTTCCGCACAGTGAGGTGAGTGACTCTCATTTGCTGTGTTTTGCAGCCTGCTCCCCATTTCTCTTTTCTTATTCCCCTTGTCCATTAAAATGTTACCATTCTTCTGCGATACCACATTTCCTGGCTTTCATTCTTTTCTGCTCCGCTTCCCTTCTGTTTCGTTCGCGAGTACAAATCGTAGAAATTACAGTCGTGGATGGCAACGAGGAAATCTTCCATTACCGATTCTGCTTCAATCGGTTGGTCTTAGGCGAAATCGTTTGAGCTCTTCCATCGTGTCTCAGGCTTACATAAGCGTTTCAAATATGGAGTCGTACTACTCTGCTCCAGGCGTCCACGCTGGGGCTCGCAATCATCTAGTGCTTAGAGGCTTATCTTTGAAGGTTCGTCATTGGTTCCCACGATTTGGTGGGATTTATGCGTGATTAATAGAGGCCATTGCAAATTTATGTCCGGATCGCTCACGTTCTGCGATGGCTCTTGGACTGAACATCGCAGTGCCGCCCGGGCTTCCCTGGTATCCCGTCTCCGTCACTCCCCCGCCACCCACTCCCCTTCCCCACCCCCTCCCCTCCCTACCCTTGCCCTTCCTTGCTCCTCCATCATGAATTGCTTATAATGCATTTATGTGGCCATTAGTTCGTTGCATGTTTAATATATATATGGGAGCTCCGTCTCCGTGATGGCCACGGTCCCACCTCTCCAAACCTCCATTCTCCTCCCCCCCCGCATAGTGCCCGACCGCCCGATTTCTCTCCTCAGAGTGGACTCGGGGAGGCGGGCGTTTCCACCCCCCTCCCCCCGGGTGACGCTTGTAGTACTCCGCGCTGTGCACCGCCAACGTCCACGTCACGAGTGCCAAAACACTTGAAATGCGACGGCGGCGTAAAGAAGGTGGGGTCATTCATGCCTGAATTTATCGTAATTTGAGCGAGATTTTACTCAAGGCACAATATAGACCAAATTTGATTTGAATTTTCATTTTTAGCTAATGTCTAATGTAAATGATGCTAGAAATTTGTGTTTATTGATTGAAATTATAGGTAATTTACTTACTATCATATCTAAGGCTCTAATTTCTGATACCATATGTCCGTAGGAATTTCCTTACCTTATTGTCTCTCAAGAGTGTACAGCCACTCCATGCCACATGGAAAATGGCTGTTTTGCAAATACCACGAAAAGCAGTGCGAAATCGTGAGAAACTAACAATTTGGTATAACTGTGAAAATGATATTCTTTCTCCAAAATGAGACCAAATTCATTGAATTTTATTTGTAGTGATATCTCGCTCCGCCTACCTTTCATAAGCATGAAGATTGCCGAAAGAATTACATGTACAGAATTGAATAAAGCAACTGGAGTATTGAGCTCTTATCATGTAGTAGTAACATTATTAATAGGGTAGGGAATAGACCATAAGCCACCTCTAGGTCGGTGGCTTCAACTTGGAAAGATGGAGTTTGGTCGTGTATTTGTTACCTCATCATTTGTTATATCATCTTCCTCTGAACTTCAGGAAGGAGCTCTGACCGAAGTCTATGACCTAAGCTTAAATGTGAAACTGTAAGTTGGTATTTAGTGTTTTTTGCTGATTAATTATTTAAAAACAAAATCTATCCGATAAAACGTCGTTCTCGGGATAACTGATTGTGACATCTCTATAACATAGTGGAGGAAAAGATCTATGGAAGACCTTAAGTCACGTATTTTCATATTTAAAAATATTCTCTTGCTTCGATCTGCCTCTTCCAATTTTGTCTGCGAATCTCATCTTGTTCTCATCACCATCTCATATTATTTGTAAGACATTGAATTTAGGATTCATTATCTGCAACAACTAGGCTTAAAACTCGTAGTTTCAGTGGAAGTGTTTAGACGTATGTCAGTCCTCACTATAAGCCTGGCTGCAACTGAGCTTAATAGTATTGACAGCATTAGAAAAAGGATCCAAAGCAGGATACGTACAGTGCTCCTTTGCTGTTACGGAACATCAGGTGTTCCCTTAAATAATGGTACGTTTTTGAGCTTCAAAATGTTTCTCCGGTGTAACAAATGAAGCCCTCCTGATTTCGATTCATCATCCCCGGCGATGCAACGAATGTTACCGTGCGGCGAAAACATAAATTCCCGAGTTTCACGTTTTCTGCCGTATTTGTAACTCTGCCGTCCTATTTGTATGCATGGATCCACTTACTGGATGCTTACGCGTGCCGCGGACTTCCTCCGCCTTCATCCCACGGAATGATTGATGAAGCCCCACCGAAGTTCTCCCGAATACTTTCCTGCGTCGGCATAGCCTCGCAGTATCGCTCGAGTTTCTTTCTTCGTCGATTCCACGAGTAAAGGAATCGATCCCTGCTGCAAATCCGTCACCGCCAACCCGCGGCTGCTAAAGCAAAAAATAAATTAAAGATGCCTGCGATAAAAATGAAATTCGGAACGGCGATCACTCTTTTCTCATAGAAATGTGTCGAGTAAGTTCATGTGAATTCGATCGAAATTTATTTCTCGCCATTTTTCTTTCGTTCCTTAAATCGGCTTATTTCGTATGCCTTTAACTCATGATAAATTGCGTCGAAGAACTGGGTCACTTCATCGTAAAAAATAGTGAATCTATTTAAATTGCTTTCTTCGTAACAAAGAACTATTTTCATTTCTCCAAAGTTGTGCCTTGTAATGATGGAGTAAAAATAAATATATTCACGCGATTCTGCAGATGCTGAATCTTTTATAAAAGTTATATTAGAATTATTTCGGGATACGTATAGTTTCCTGGCTACTGCTGGATGCAATTTTATGCTCCTCGTGTCTCAACTTGCGCACTTAAACGTGACGTCAGTGTCTTCGGCTACTGCATGGACTTTTTTTTCCGCTGCATGTTGTATTCAGGAGCATCATACAATATTTAAATTCGCGTTCATAAAAAGAAGAGAAGGTATTTCTGCTTCTCAAAGTGGAGCAGTCACGATGTTGACACACTTTTTCACTCCTTTTTAGACGAAGGAATTTGCAATGGTGACTTATACAAGTGTTAGAAGTAAATACCATTTACGTCCAACTCGGGCCATTTTTTTGTGTTCGTACTTTTATCCTGGGGCTCTGCATACCTCAGGAGTATGCCCCATCTACTGGCTCATAAAAAATTCGCGCTGACCTATAAATAAGCGGGAGGTATTCATGAACCGTCCGAGCTGGAATATAAGGGGGGAAAAGCGTTTATTTCATAAAATTGCATCCCACTTTTCTCTGTATCCCGATCTCTTTGTCTCAGTCTGCTATCCCATCGTCTGTGAAAACTGGTCCCCATTTTTTTCTCCTCCTTGCCGGGTGCATTTGTATAAGGTGTATTAATATGTCTCCCCACGTGTTTGCGCAGCAGTTTTGATGGTAGCGGAGCTGCCGTCTCCTCTAATATTCATCGCTGATTTTTTTCCTCTCCTCCTCCTTCTTTTGTCGTGCTGTGCAAACAATCACAATGAGACCAGATAATAACAAAGCAGCGATATGTATGCGAGATATATACATAAATCTGTGTGTAAGTGCATGTACATAAATGTATATATTTATTAATGCTTTGAGTGTATGTGTGGGAGAGAGTGAGAGAGAGACGGAGTGGAGGACTGCCGCCCAAGACAAACTCGAGTGAAAGAAGTGTAAACGTTTTGGAGTGCAAGGAAAGATGCCGTAATAAAGAATTTATGCGAGTGTGCCGAACCTCCGGCGTGGCGTTAGTGTCGAGTAGGCCCTCGAGAACACCTGGGCCATGTGCCGCGTCCACCTCTTCCCCCATTCTTCATCATCACCTCCGTTTACCTCTCTCTGTCTCTCACTGTCTCCGTCCACCTCTGCCGCCTCCCAATTCTATCACAATCTACGTTCCGCGTCATTTGCTATCAAGGGAAGCATTTTCCGCGTCGCGGACTCGTGGAGGTAACCCTTGGTGTAGGAGTCGCTGCGCACCGTTCGAGGACAGCTTTTGATAAAGATCTGAAATAACAGGGAGGGGAAAAGGTCGTTGAGAAAAACGATTGTCATCATCACGCATTGCTGAGTGGTTAGTTCTCTCGAAGTAGGGCCTCCCTAAGTCTGTTGATTACCTTCGTTTTTTTTCGACGCTTAAGTTTATGCCGACATGACGCCGAAGTGACGTATGTCTATCTTTCAAGCTTCTGTGTTTGCGGCGTCTTCTGTCGTAGTCTTAGCCTTATTGTGTGCGCTGCGTTTACCAAAGTTCTTGACGAAATCTTTCACCCATCTTATTGTTAGACGTAAGCAATGAATGCGATGGTAGAATATTTCGAAAGACCTTTTTTCAACCCGGAAGTACCATATTTCGTCGTATATTCATGTTCTTTTGAGAACTCGCGTTGGATCTCGTGTACCGTTTGGTTTTCTCCTCGTAAAATGGGATTGTGTTGTCGACGTAAGTGCATTTGATCGATTGTGTGGAGGAAAAATATCTCCTATTATTCTGCTGGTTGCATTGTGTGCATGCTTAGTGTGCTCATTCCGAATTCGAGCCCAAGCCTCTGAATGGAGCGTTTGAAATAACATGTGAATGAGCTGAGTCATTAATTGTGTAAATTACTAAGTTTTTTTTTGCACGCTCGCATTTCGCAACTTAACCAAAAGTGGTTAATTCTCCCAAGAAACGGAGCGGCGTCTAGGGGTTTACAAAAAAGCGCATCCCTATATTTCACCAACACTGTGGACATTTGAGCAAAAAATTGCACTGTACTCGTACTCACAGAGAGAGAGAGGAGGGAAGCGGTTGTTCCTTTAGTTTGAATATGAATGTGACGAGACGCAGAGGCTCCTAAAGCCGTGTTATTAACGCACGTTCCTTCGTCCCCGTTTTTCATTACGCGGCCGTCCATTGTTAGAACGCTCCCGTATCATAATTACGCTTTCGCGAATAATATAATGCCCGCCTTCGTTTGTGTTTTTCTTTTAACATATTTTTTTTATAAGCGGTAGATGAATTATTTTATTCGTGCTCAGCCACTCACAGGTCGTGAACGTAGGAAAGCGTAGGCAATGATGAAAATGCTCCGTGGGGAAGGGGGGGGACTGTGCAATAAAACATGCTTGGGTATGAAATAATAGAATTAGGTCAGCGGAATTTTCCAGTAGCGTGATGGCTTTGATGTAAGCACTGAGAAAAACTTACGCGAGATATGGGACATTGTGATATATGCTTGTTTAGGTAGTCTAGGAGAATCCGTGAAAAGCAATAAATTTCGAAACGCATTGATCATAAGTCAAACAGGTCTGTGCTGTTCCGTTTTGAAACTTCGAGTAAGGTTTTTAGGGGTTTTGGGAGAAGCTATGGTTAATTGCGTTACTCGCAGTTACGGCAAGTTTAGGTGGTGCTTTTTGGCGTATATTACGGAACCAGAATTTATGCCATTCATGAAATACTAATGAGCTATTTTTTCTATAAAAACTTTGCTGAGGTAAAGAACACTTGTTACACTTGAATGTGTGTACCTAATATTTTGGCAGCTCATGTACCAAGTTTGAAAGGAAGTATATTTATAGGAGTGTGAGGCGAACGTTTATTTTTATAGTAAAAAAACCGTGCAGTTATTTTTAGCATAGTTCTGGTTAGGAAAAATCCGCTGATAAACTGCTACGCCCTTAAACGTATTATCGAAAAAGTATTTCATCTGAAATGAAGTTTACTTATGCTTTGTAGCTCTTCTGTGAAATATAACCGAGCTACAGTTTCAAGTAATCGTGGAAATTTGAGATGTATATTGAAGTCTATATTTATACTTACACTTTTCTATCTTTTAACCGATGTTTAATTTTCATTCGGTGACGTTGTAACCAATTTTTGTGATGAATCTCTGGCTATTTATTATGTCATAAGTGATGGTGCTTGTTCTAATGGGTTCGAAGACCATCAGTCTGAGACTTATCGATGAACTTGCGTAATTCTCTCAATCCGTGGTATATTTCGCCATTCCGAAGTCGTCACGAGCCTTCGCATTTCCGTAAATCTAAAAATCCGCGAGTAATAACAACCTTCGTGTGGTGACATTGGCGAAGCAGCGCCGGGCGCAGGGGAGTAAAACATCGCGGGTGCTAAGCGTTGGCCCTGGGGCACTCCCTCTTCGGATGCTCCCGCGAGAGATGGCCGTATTTATTTCTCCCCTAATAAAAGATTTATGTTCTCCCGCTCCCTCTCCAATCATCGCCTTCTGCGCTCGGCCGAAAAAAATTAATCACCACATCGTCATTTATTCTGTCCCGGGAGGGAAAGGGAGAGGGGGACTATCTTAAATGTTCTCCCCTCTGCCGCGGAGGTCTCGACTGCTCCGCGATTCGTGGATTTCTGCCGTTTTCGCCCTCGGTCATCACGTTCGGCGTTCCCATCGTCCGCTTTTCCGTCATTCCACATCCGCATTCTCACGCCCGATCTGCCCCCACGCCCGCTCACACACACGGAATTCACGCACAGAGGCACCGGGGGAACACGTACAATGCACTGCCGAGACACTCCTGCCCCATCCTCGAAACCTCCAGCAGCACAGTTGAGCTCTCCGTCTCTCTCCCTCTCTCCTCTCTTCCAGAGTAGTGGCAGAACCGTAGCAAAGCAGCCTCCCATTTCTCCTCCGCGGCCCGGCGCATGACGCCTCATTAATCGCCAGCCATTCTAGAGCATGCCCCAAATGGGCCTCAATCAATCAGAGGGTCCCTGGGCCTACCTCCTCCTCCCTCTCCCGGCCAACTCTATCTCCCCCCTCTCTCTCTCTCTTTATATCCCGTCCCTACGCACAGCACCGCATTACGCGAGTGGTGTATCCTTCCAGCTGGTCTTCATCCTGCCTTCCAGTTGCTCTCCCAACTTCTCCTTCATACCAGTGTATGCAAAGTAGCTTCCTCCCCTCTGGCGATTCCACGGACCGCAAGGTTGGAAGTGCATTGGAATTTGTCTTTAGGTCTCTACCCCTTCGGTGATGCGACCCAACCCATTGACTAAGGGTGTCGTCATGCTCCATCCTTGACGCTATCCTTCTTAAATTCTTCCGTTACTGAACTGTCGATTGACTCGACCAGCCGCGAAGGTTTTAGGAACTTAGCCCTCTGTGCTTGTCAACCACGTACCACTCTTTACCCTATTCTCCAAAAGTAATGTCAGCGTTGATACCTCTCTTTAATGTGTTCATCCCCCATTCTTCCATCTTCCATTGGAGAGCTTCCTCTCAAAGTAGGGTCGGTTTTGAAGAAAAATGGAGTCAGATGACCCGGGTTCAGCAACCAATCAAGGAACGAGTATGCGGCTGTGCCGGAAACGGCTCCTTGGGTTCCTCGGAAAACGCTTACACACTCTTGTCGAATCTAATCCTAAAGCATCAATAGGGTTACATCACAATCCAGGTTGTAGCAAAGAAGCGAGAGTTATATTTGTGTCGACACACTGTTGGGTATCGGCTGATTTGATGACTATGCTGCTTTCTCACCGACGCCTTTTCTTGAAAATCGAATTATTTTGTTCCTGGACATACCTTGCATAATTATTTTCTTTCTTGTCCCTATAAACGCTCGTATTTAATTCCAGTGAGTCTCCATTAAGGTCTAAGAAGTGTTTTTTCGAAAAGTTGATTACTCCAAAGTCATACCGAAGTTTTCCCTTATTTTAGTGAAGTGAGGATTGATCCTTGTCAAAAAGTTGCTTTCAATTGTAAGAACACGTTTACTTTTTTCGACAGCTTTAAATTACTAACCTTACCTTTACTATTGGATTTGTTTCTCTTAAGTTCCCTTTAGCACCACTGATACTTATGCTGCACTGAAATAGCACAACTTTACATATGAAAAGTATAAAATTTATGACTTAAGGGAGGTTGGGTTAATTTTTTATTTCCAATTATTTTAATATTAGCTTTATAAGTGTAGAACTTACAAAATATGGTCCTGAATCTGTCATATCTTCCTTTCAAATCTTTTCGTTTTGCCGTTGCTCCGCCGGCATGGCATTCTCAGAATGTTCCGAATACCCATCAATCTTCTGCTCGGAAAGACAACTAGTGTCGTAAAGCCATTACAGTTCGGTAAGTCCCGCAAACAGTCGTTTCCAATTTTTTCACCCCACTTTCCGGAGGTAAGAAGAAAAACCTGGAAGCGTTATAGCAATTTTTCCGCCCTTATACTTGGCAGATAGGTAGGGAAACTTCTCTGAATTAATGATAAAATAAAATTGGCTCTTTGCTTCTTTCTCTACATGCATTAAAAAGTTGGCTCAATCTAAATAATTCACGATCTCTCCCTCTTTCTCTGTCCGTGTCATGGGTTTCTCTCCCTTTTTATCATTTTCGAAAGAATTATTCATTTCGTTCCATTTTTCTTGTGTTTTTCCTCCCATTCTTTTATACCATCCCTACTCTCCTCCTCACCTCCTCCTCATCCTCCTCCTCATCCTCCTCCCCTCCCCCCCACCTCCCCCTCCCATTCGTCTGCTAGCTTCTCTCTACGTTGAGCGTGGGCTCATGAATTATAGAGGCGGGGGAACAATTGAAGGGTGAATGCGAGTAGTTGTAGAACCCGCACAGAGATGGAGCCAGGGTAGCGGGGAGCAAGGACTGAATGGGTGGACGAGATAATGGAAATGGGGAGGGAGATGGGATTGGCTCCACGGGCCTCTCCGCCTCACCCGCCTCACCAAAATAGAATATTCCGGCCGGCCTCTCGGAAGAATGATAGAATGCAAAACTCCTTGATGGTTGAAGATTCTTCATTTAAGTCCAACGACGTTCATTTTTTTATTAAAGTTGGACAAAGTTGCAGGGATAAGAATGTACTCCTGTCATTTTAAGAAAATTTCGCGTTAAGTTAGCTGTTCCATTTTTCTCAATGCGGCATATTTCTTGCAATTTTGAAATAGGTCAATTCGTGCAATTTTTTTACGTGGCACCATTTACTTTTTTCATGAGGTGACTCAGCTTATGACATTTTCTTACCTCTATGATGCGATTTAAGCATACTATGATTTGACTCTGGCTCGGCCACGATATTTTGGAAGTTCTCTGTAAACTTATCCATATGAAGTATACTATTTGTATTACGATTACGTGATAAAATATAAGAATCCTCCATTGCAAACCTTAACAGTAAATACAGAAGAATGAGTGGGCTATTTATGAGAGTGGAATTCATCTATATCATTATATCATGCATATCATTGCTGTGTGCTCATGTTCCGGATATGACTTCGCTGATTAAATTCAAAACTCTGTAAGTGCTACAACGCATCGAGAGTGTAATCGAGCTTTAAGCTTGAGCATTTGTCATGGAAACGCAGCTTGATGGATTCAATATTTCGTTGTCTTCGAGAGCCCTTTTATCTAAAACGTCTTTCAGAAGTTACCGGAATTTTAATTTTTACCATCTTCTCTCACGACGGCAATGCCCTTTCCATTTCCCATCTGACCTCGGAGCCGGCAGAGTCATGTTCTGTTTGTACGTTGAATGAAATTTCTTCTCTCTCAGGGTCTGCCGGGGTAATTCCAAGTCAATTATTAGGAATTGATCAATTGATATTGTCTGTTGAGACGTTACGTTCTCGTGCGGCGATCGAATGCATCGTGGCGGACGGGAAAATACCAAGTATCGCCCAATCACAAATTTGCTTACGTACTCACCTTTCCGCGACTATACTATTGGCAAAACAGAAATGGAAGAATGCAATTCACCACCGGTATTATATACATTTACTTTCAATCTCCAGCCGAGTTTACACGTAGTTGATGATTGATTGAAAAAGATGTTTTGATTCAATTTACCTTAACAAACAAAGGGTCGCTAATGTGAGCGAATTTCAATTACTACGACGTCCATTGGCCGGACGGGCCCCGAACGTCAAGTCATTTTATAAAATGAGGCGCGCGCGATTGTACATTTCGGGAGGTCGCCCGGAGTTAATAACGTCCTTGGAGCTGATAACTCACCCCCTTTACTCTCTCTGTCTCGCACTCTCTCCCACTCGATCTACTCCCCACTACTTCAGAAGACGTGCTACGCGCCGCAGTCAGCCACTTAACACAACCGCTCGCCCACCGCCCGTGGTGGCCGTAAAAGCGGCGGCTCCTGTAGCCCGTGTGGTTTCCGTCCCAAAACGCTCTCCGACGACACTTAAATCTTTCCGCGGCTCTCCCAGCGGAGCGCGGGCGGGAGGCGGCGGCCGCGGTACCCGCCGCTCCCCGGGTCGTTTCCGCGCCGCGTCCGGGAGAGATATGGACGCAAAATTTGCAGGGATTTTCCCATTATCGGGACCGGCGGGCGGGTGGGAGGGAGGGTTCGACCCCCCTAGTAGAGATGATATCCACGAGCCAGCTATATCGGGATGGGGGAAACCAAAATTTTAAAAAAATCCTCCATCGCCAACCTTTTTCCCAACCACGTGAAACCGAACACACCCCCTTAACGTCCCCGACCGACCAACCCTCTCTTCCAAAAACAAACCCATTTTACGACCTCGCCACCTTTTACCGAAAAGAAGCGGGAGTTTGGGGAGAGAAAAATCTTGCGCGCAGGGTGGTGGAGAGTCGTGGGAAAGGTTTTGGTGGGTTTGGTGGGGGTCAGTGTTTCGTTGGTTAGATGGCTATCAGAGGAGCCCCGGTCAACTCGCTATAGTCTCAGCTGCCCGGGACTCCCAAAAGTTTTTCCTTTTGTGCGCATCGTGCTCCCCTCAACCCTGCCTCACTCTCCATAGTACGTGGTGTTGTTTTGCCCGCGGGAATTTGTGCCCCGGGACTGGGGTTTGGAGTAATGGGCACCGCCGCCCGGTCGGAATAAAAAATATATTAAACAGTCGCCCTCTCTCGACCCGGCCGCAAAATGCCCTTCAGTGCGGACTGGCTCGTTCCCCAGTGATCCTTGTTCCTTCTCTCACCCTTGTGCGCCTCTATATCCTCGCCTAGTTTTTCCCCTCCCCCTGTATACCTCTCTCTTTTCTCTTCACCCGTACCGAAGTAAAAACACCCCTCGTTTCCCTCTCCCCGCGCTGAAATGACAGCGCATTGTTCTTTCGCCTCATCTTCCGGCTCCATGACAATGATTGCGTAATTGTATTTTATTATCCTTTCCCCATATGTCCCCCTTGCGCTATTCCTTCATCCCTATCCCTGCCACTTCTCGCTCCGTGGCCGCCCTCCCTCGTACCCCTTCTTGCCAACCTACTCCACCCCCACCCAACGCTGGGAAACCCTGAACTCCCCCCCTGTCCCTGCCTGCAACCCTCCCCACATAAACTTTCCTCGTACCTCCTGACCCGGCTCCTTGCGCCTCTATCATATATCGCATTTTCTTTACCAAACCCGCTCCTCACGGTGGATTAAATGTTTCTTTGATGTCTTGGCGCTTAATGAGGGGGGACAATGGGTTCAGGAGGCCGGTTTGTGACGGACTACTCAGCAGTGCTAGGTTCTACTCCGTTTTTGTGTGTGGCAGGAAGTGGTTCTCCACCGGACATGCTCTAAAATGCATGCCGGTTATTAGAAACTTGCCATTGGCCCTTAATAATCTTTAATATATATCTGCATGTTTATAAAACGCAAGTAATAATGACTCACTCTCTGCCTGGTAACGATATATTTGGAACGTCAATCAACTGAACGCATTTCAATGTAATTTGCTCTTCATCTCCTCAAGTGTTTATAAAAGAATAAAAATAACCACACTATCAGGACTTTTTTAAAAGTGTCGAACGTTTATTCCGAGGATTACCTGGGGAAAATCACAGGGAATTATTATATAAAGTATTTTTTACTATGCTAACAGGCTTTGTAAAGTGTTATTTTGCTAACAAATGTCTGTTATTAAGATAAAGCTGTGTAGAAATTTTCATTATCAAAACAAGAGTGGGAGCAAAAAAATCTCAGCTTTTTTCTCATCCAACTTTGTGGAGACCTGATGGTCTCATTTGATTGCTCTGTTTTCTATTGATCAACTGTCTCTGCGTCGTTTCTTTTATACGTCACTTCTTGTACAATGAAATTTGCAGAATGTTTTTTGTTTGATCAAGAAAGAGATCGTATTCGAAATTAATTCTGAATTTGTCTTCATATTTTAGCCTGCGGTCCGCAAGTGATTCATGTTCAAGTTCATATTACAGCCTCATGAGACGAACAGTGAGCAATATTGTCATATTATCGCATTAAGGTGAGAAGCCTTTCGTGGCTTTCGGAAAAATATCACATCGACTTTTCGAGTCCCTGGCCCCGATGTGTGGAGCAGTGGAGGTTCCGTAGCATACTCCCCTGACTCTCATGGATGAAGCCGTCTGTGTCATCGGTGTTAATGTGGAGGGGAGTGGGGTAGTTTGTTGTAATGACTATAAAATGCCTAAAATGTCATTTCCTAATTTCCTTCTCGTGGAGGAAAGAATGATTGGAGAAAGGGGATTTTGATTGGAGGAACCCTTCCATCCCACATTCCGTGATAACTCTCTGGTTTCTGTTGAGTGCCCGCGTTTCCCTGTTTGCGCCCAAGTGTGCCCGTTGAACTGGAGAGAGACAGGTAGGTAAGCTGGAATGCGTCCTCGCCCCTGTATGCTTTTTCGCCTGAAGTTTTCGCCGCTGTTTTCCCGGGTGTATTTCCCGTTTTTCGGCATCCACCCACCCTTGGATGCACTGGTCCTTTCCCGAAAGCCGGCAAATATCCGCCCACCCTCCAACCTTTCCTTTTTTTCCATATCGAAATTACCCAGGGGAGGGCAGGCCGAGGTCCGCTGTGGGGATTTTCTGTGAAATCCTCTTAACAGTAGCGGGATGTCTTCGTCATTTCGTGATAGCACAATATGTTTTACACCACGGAGGGATATATTATTTTGGTTGCAATGAAAAGTAATAATTATAATGTCGGTGGAGTGATAGCCTAGTTAAAAAATGGCACTTTTGACGTCATGAATGGCGATAGAGAATATGAGCTGAAGAGAGATATTTTGGGGGAAAAAAGTGTAGTTACAGAAGAATGCCTTCAGTAATTATTATCAAAAGTTGCCACGTAGAGGCTATTCAAAGGCCCTACCGCAATTCGAAAAATTGCTTTCGATAATATCGCGATGATGGCGGAATGGGCATAGTTCGTTTAGGTGGATATTTATTGAACAGTCTATCGTCCTCAGTGGTTTTCTTCACCGTTACCGTCTTGAGAGTTCTGTCGATGAGTGTTTCAACCCCGCTAGTCCAATATTTGCCTCCAAACTGATGCTCGCGTGAGTTTTAGGGTGACACACAGGATACTGCATATTCCCGCCTTGTACCTCTAGAAACGATACAATGGGAGAGGTACACCTCCGGACTTACAAATACAAAAATTCTTTCTTCCTATTTATTACCAGTGAATATAACAAAATCGGAGTTGGGAGCTAAGGCACTCCGTTAGCATACATTAATATATATGGGTTATATGGGTTAATGGGTTAAGCTAATGGGCATACATTAACACTACCTTTTTATCTGTTCCAATTCCTTTTTCCAAACCATCACTTTTTCATGGCTGTTGTCCTAACACTCCTGACTCACGCCCCTAGGGTGGCTCTTGGAGTAATATGTAGGTATATTTGGATTTATCTGGTCAGTTTGATCGGTGGGGTAGAATACGTTTAGTACTAACTATAAGCGTACAACGGCGTGTGAAGTTTGCATATCAAGTTAAGAGGGGGCATTCTATTTCCCTGTGTCACTTGTGATTTCCCAGGAATATCTGGTACCCAGAGAATCACATAGCTCTGGCTTAGCTGGTTGCGCTATTAAGAGGCCTCAATCAGATTTGAACCCGGTACCTCCAGCCGTACGCTCTACCCATTGGCCTACCACGCCGCTCCCCTCTATTCAAACAAAGTAATTCGTTTATCATTCCCCGTGGCTTTGCGCCCTAGACCTAATCTCTATACTATTCTTCTGTCTATCCTGGTCAGCGATTTAGCTCCCATTTCCATATATTGTACCCGCCCCTGGGGCGTAATGCGTGGGGGAATCGTGCGTAAACACGAGCGGCGAGAGCGAATCGTTCTCGTGCTCGGCTTCGGACTCTCCCCAACTCGTGTCGCGAGGCAAGCACCGCTCGAAATCCACCCGGCGCCATGTCCGCCCGTAATTAACCCGGCATAATCTCGCGACATGTTATTCCGATCGTAATCGTCGAATATCTGCATCGGGGCACCTCATTCCCCCCGGAACGCTCTTCGCTCTCTCCACGGGTGCATATGTCGAGTGCTCAAATAATTGTTGTTGTCTCTCACCCGGGGCGCGTGCACCAATGGGTCAGCCTAGGGTGCAGGGGGGAGGGGGAGGCGGTGGGAAAAGGGAATGAATACAAGGGGTGCGCTCTTGAGCCGAATATTTGCGAGTTTCTGAGTGAGAGTCACTGAAATTTGATGATCCATTCTGCCGAAAATCAATCTACAACTACGTCTATGCATCGCATTATTATTAAAAGCAATATACATAGAATATCAACGCGGCATAATGAAGTATCAGAAGTAGGTGTAAAAAGATATGTTCAACTGTGGGAAAGACGTGAGGATTTTGGCTGGCATCCGTCACGAAAAAACCCACTGCAGGAAATCACCCACACATGAAGGGGGGTGTGGAAAACCCGCGAAAACCTATATAGTTGAAATCAGCTGCAATATTACCTAATGTGACGCAGATTTGTTGCTTGTTGATTTTATCCATTCAGGAAGTTGAAGAAAGACAGAAACACTTCTGTCAGCAAAGCGTTCTAATCTCGAATCGCGTGCCGTAAGAAGAGCCCCGCTTGTCACACCGGTTCCCAAGCATAAGGTGCATTCCACGGCATAATTCCGTACTGCTATCAGTTAGTCTGCTATATTCAAAGTCTCGGAACTTTTGGGTGGTGCCTCGTAGTCACAGTCAGTCGAGGAACCATCCTGCCGAAAATCAATTGACCCAACACGCATCCGTCGCCTGTTATTCAGGAAGATAGTAAAAAAATGTGGATGCCCTCCCCGCTTCCCCGGTCTGTTTGGTGTTCACTCCCTACCCTCGCCCTCTCCCAGAATTTCTTTAGCTGCTTTATTTTCGCACGTTTCCACCCGCTTCATCTTCTCGGCTCCCACTCCGTCCTCCAGCCGGGTTCCTCTCGTTGTTTTTTTTTGTTTTGCGCAAAGTGAGGAAAAAGCGGACGTAAAGGATTTTTCGTCCGTAGTATCGTGTTTGTTTTATTAATAGTTTCTGATTGTTGGATGTTGATTTTCGCCCGTCGTCGCAGAGGGGAGAGGGGGGTTAGGGCTGGACGACTGGGGGGTTGGTTTGGAGGGCGGGAGGGGGGGAATGCGGACGGGATAAATGAGGAGAGAGAACGGTGGACAGTCCCTCAAAACCCCTCTCCCCAGCTTGTTTCATTCTTCTCCTCGTAAACCCCCTTCACCCCTTATCCCGACATTGTCTCCCCCCCCCTCCCGTCCCGAATTTCTGAATCCCCTCCCCCTCCATATCCTCTTTCTCTCGACCCTTTCTGCCATTTGCTGTACAATTCCAAAAACTCTCTCTCCCGGCTCTAACTCTCCAAGTTTCGATGGAGTTTTAAGGCCGTTTGCCTTTAATTCATATGTCTTTGTGTGCTTGGAACAGGCCACCGCTGTATTTGTGTCTCCCATTTTCTTTTTTAAGAATTCAAAAGGTTTATTTTTTTATTTTTTTCGGGCTCACAAAAATATTTTTCATCGCCCCCCGACCATGAGTTCCTCTTGCCTCGTCTCCCCGATTCTCTTCTGCAATACATTCACTTTTTTACTCTTTTCTCTGCCGTCTCTCTCTCTCTTGAAATATGTAGATATGCAGGTTTATTGTGCCATCGCCATCTTTCTTTAGGCCTCCGCAGCATTGGATGTAAAGAAGGGTCGTGGAGTCGGTGCTAAACTCGTGATATAAACTTCTGTCCCACCTCTCCTCCTCCCTCCTTACTTCTCCGCCAGGCACTAAGCCACATTTTTCCCCGTGGAGTTTTCTCCTCTTGATCCTCGGCCGTTGTCGCCATGGTTTAGTGCGTGTTTTTCAGTTCATACCCTCCCATTTCCGCGCCCTTTGCTCTAAAAAGTACGCGTCCGAAGCGGGTGAGTACATTTATTTTCCCTTTTGTGTTCGCATGTCGGAGCGCATGTCGGGGCCGCTCATCACGTACCCACTCACCGTCGTTTCACGTCGTATTTTCCGTTTACATCCGATTATTTGCGCAACTGTCGCTGCACTTTGATCGCCCTCAGTTTGTTTTTACCGTAATCATTCAGTTTCAATAGTGAATTTTCCCCTTGCTGTAGTTTTGTGGTAGTATCTTATTTTGCTTGTACTCATTCACCTTCGCGTTTTATTCTTTAGCTCTCAAAGTATTTTTTCATGAAAAAAGTCCTGAGTTATCACGCATTAGAGCAATGCAGCGGAGATAATTTGCGCTATTTACGACGGGTAGGTTGATTGGTGGTGGGTGGTTTGTGTGCTGAATGAGGCGAGAATGGAAAGAAATCCGGAATAATGCTTCTCTTTTCGAAAGGTGCTTAGGTTTCCCCTGTTATTTTATTATTATTACAACGAATTTATTATATACACGACCGGCGAATTACTGCACTTCAATGTGTTCTCCATGGCACCCAAGGTAGGATGAAAATTCTACTCGCTCGATACGGGCATGTGACCGGTCAATTGGTGGTCTGCGTGTCTTCTTTTTCTTAGTCCCTGACCTCGGAAGGAGAATATATTTTCATTCACGGATGAGGATTTCCTATAATGTACATTTTCATGTTTGATTTAATACTTTGATGATGTTGTTCGATACTAAAAGAGGTGGTTAGTTGCTATGCTTAAGAAGTTCCATAAATAATGCATACTTTTTCTCCATTACACATCTAATGAGAAATTTAGAGAAGATAAAGCGCCTGGAAGGCAATGCCAGTCTCTTATCAATGTGGTGATGTCATCATATTTATTATAATATGTGGTAGAAATAATGGTTACGTGGCGTGTGTGTCGAGGCTCTGACGCCACATCCTCGATATCATCGAGTTTCGACAGTTCAGAGCTCTTCCTGAATAAGGTCTCTGGTCACCGCTCTCTCTCTGGTGACGCCCGCAAGTGCTCGTGTGTACCTACCTAAAAACGCGACTCTCGAAACGGAATCCTTAATCTAAATTGCTTGTCGTGTACGTGTGTGTTTATTTTCTCGTCCAATTGTTCTTCGCGAAAAATGAATTTGTTCGAGCGAACGGCCGGAAGAGATGGGAGAGAGGGAGGGAGAGAGTTAGACAGGC
This sequence comes from Pyrrhosoma nymphula, assembly GCA_963573305.1. Taxonomy (NCBI): domain Eukaryota; kingdom Metazoa; phylum Arthropoda; class Insecta; order Odonata; family Coenagrionidae; genus Pyrrhosoma; species Pyrrhosoma nymphula. The sequence goes on from OY754329.1 coordinate 144,699,519, forward strand.
GAATGACAAAAACGGAAAAAAACAAAAGGCATCTCCCCGGCAACATGCTCTCCTACTCCTCCCCCCGCCATCGTCCACCCACCCACTTGAACCCACCCAGCTTTTACATCCCAGCTGTAACTCACAAGTCGGGGTATGGACGAGGTGGGGGGGGGATGTGTTGGAGGAAGAGCTGGACTGTGGACGGAGGAGGAGGTGGATGATTGTTGACTGCGTATTCCGACTCCCCAGTGTGAGTGGGAGAAATTAACGGAAGTCGTTAATCTAAATTGGATAATATGGGGAGGGAAATCGAGGGGGAGGGACGGGGTAGACTCGGTAGGAGAGGAAGGGAACGTTATGCAGGGAGAGAGGGAGAGGACAGCGGGAATATAATTCAGAAAACGTTTCAATTGGTTTTAATCGCTAAAGACATCAAATCTTCCGGAGAGAGAGAGGGAGGAGGAATTGCGTATTATGTCCGCTTGTTTGCATCTCTCGTGTTTGCACTCCTCATTGCCAATTAGTCCTCTGTCATCTCCCCGCGCGCTCTCTCTCTCCCTCTCTCTCTTCCCCTCTCCCCCTAAGACCCACCCACCCTTTCATATTCCAGAGAAATGTAACCCTCCTCATCCCCCCTCCACATCTCCCTCCAAATACGTCCGAACAGGATGCTTAAAAAGAGTCCGGTGTCACCCTTGACCACGTAGGAAAACGTTTTTCGCTTGTATTTCCGCGCGAGAACAAATTCCCCGACCGGCGACCATCTCTCCTCCTTTTTCTCATTCTCTCTCTCTCTCACTATACAGTCATTCCTCCAATTTCTCTCTCTCTCTTCTCTCTCTTACCCGCCGCCACCTCCCTGCTTCCCTACCCCCCCTGTACTCACCTCACTCTCGTAAAACTGTCCACCTACCGTTCCGAAAAAAATCGCGTGGGGACAATGAAAAGGGGGAGGCTCGGGGGTTGGGAGAAATGCTCCGAGAGTTTTCATGTTGTACGCCCCCGACCGCACTTTGTTGTACGGACACACAGACCACCCACACGCTCCACCCCCTCGATTTTCCCCCTCGAGGGAGGGTGGGGGAGAAATTAGTCCATTTCTCCCGCCCCCACCCCCGCCTGTGGGGATGAGTGACCCGGCTCGACCAACCCCGTTCCTAATTAATGTGTTCATTTATTTCTCTCTTTCTTATTTTTATATCTCCTTACACTCTTTCTCCCTCGCGTCCCGCCCCGCTTCGAACGCGTGGTTTTTTTTACGAGGAAATCGGTGATCCCGACGTGGTTGTCATCCCCTGCCTTTCGCCCATATACCGCTTTGTGGGAGCGTCCAGGTGACTTGGAAGGACTCCTCGTGAAATGATTCGCATCTTTGCCTCTTCTCCATGCCGTTGAGACCCATGTGAAATGGACACCCTTAGTAAACCTATGTTTGGTTTTCCACGCAAATGGACTCGTGTGTCGTTTTGTCCCGAAGCGTCACCTGTATTTTAACAGTAAATAAGCGTTTATTTTAAAAAAATGGACGTATCCTAATGAAATGGTCTATCCCACTACTTTCATCGTCGTGAATATTTTTTACTGCTTCTTGGTGACTCACTTTCCACCCAAGCGTGAAACATAATAATCGAGTATTTCGCATTCGTTACCTGCACGGATTATGATGATCGAATTGCATAGGTAAAGCAATATTTCTTCAATATCAATCTTCAACATCAGGTATCGTGTTTAATAGGGCTATTTTTCTGAAAAAGATATTAGTGTTATCCTGTTTTCCAATTTTCTTCTCCGGTATATTGTTAAAGATTTTTTAAGTCACTCGTTAGGTGATGCGAAGCCAGATACTTTGTATTTCAGCCCTCGTCGATGCTTTCGCTGCATTTATAGGCGATTAGTGAGAGTTCATAAAATTGAAATAGGATGCAGTGTAGCTCAAATATGATTTCTGCGAGATCCTTTGAACCTCGATTTCTTTTCAAATGATTTAATCGTTTTTGACAGAGATGATGAAGAATGAATTATGTTACATTTTTTTACTGTTAAATTCCGGTAAAAATGACTTTTAGTTTGAAGCTCTTGTTGTGATTAAATACTTCGTGCCATACGCGACCGTCATCGCTTGATCTTACAAGAAATGTTTGGTTTCAGAATTATAAAGTTTTCGGAAAATGGAGTTGTTGTTTTCTACATTGCACAAACCATAAATCATCATTCTGTTAGTACTCATGATTAATGATGATACTTAGTACTTTTCTACAAAATTTTTATTGTACGACGCGTTTCACCGATTTACGGAATCGCCAGGTACAGTGCATACCTTCTGTACCTGGCGATGCCGTAAATCGTTGAAACTCGTCGTGCAATAAAAATGTTGTAGAAAAGTACTAAGTGTTATCATTAATCATGGCCAATCGTCGTCAGGTATAGAACTTCTGTACTTGACGATGCCGTTAATCGGTGAAGCGCGTCGCATAATCAAAATTTTATAGAAAAATACAAAGTATTATCATTAATCATGAGTGCATATATAATAAACTTCTACGAAGTGAAGCCTGCCACTGTCATGTTTATTCACCATTCTGTATTGACAATTTTTTCTAACACCCGTTTCTCTACTTTTCGGGACAGCTGTCCTTATTACTGTAATAGTAGGACTACATCATAAAGCGTAATACGCCTCTGGTCATTCAAATACTAGCAGTCTGGAGCGGCGTCTCTATCCTCGACCTCGCGTCCTCGCTCGTTCCTTGAGGCCCTTGGTCTTTACGGACGGCTGAATGATTGGGCAAACTAATTTAACCCGCCTCTCCCTCCGGCCGCCGCGCCTTCGAATCGAGAAAAAGGCGTATCTACCCTTTTGTCTTCTTATTAATTCGTTTGGCGGGGCTCGCCTCTGGGCGTGCCCGGTTCCTGTCCGCTAATGATCCTCGGGGCGGACATGAACAAGTGCCCTCATTGCGTGCACAGACTCCCTCCTGAGTTCGGAAGCCGTGCCTCGACGGAGGAGCGCACGCAGGGTGACGGGCATTTATTTTTGCCGGCCACGAGATTTTCCGCGTCCAACAGTTTCGGGGAAAACTGCCGAAAAATTCGCTATCGGGGCGACCTGGTTACATTCAGTCTTGCGTGCATTGGCTCCTTGGCAACAGGGTCTATCAATTGCAAATTATGCCAAAATGCAGAGCACCACCGTGATAGCGCTCTTATTTTTCGTGGTGGCCTGGTTTCTCCGGATGCTAAGGGCGTATTCGTTTACAGTAACGTTTATAGTTCTGTAAAGTAAAAAATTCGGGATCGCCTCGACGTTAAATGGTAAATATTGAACGCATTGAAATACTCTCTCTTTCGTGTACTAGGTATGTGGATTAACCAATTTGGATTAAGCTGTTTTAAATTTTCTGTGTTACTGTCATAATTTCTTTATATATTTCATATTTTGGTGTAATATTGACTTTATATGTGACATTTATTGCTGATGAGATGTCTATCCAGCATTCACGGCATGTAGGCACCTCATCTTCCAGGATATCTGAATGATATCAAAATGCCTCTTTTACTCTCACTAATCCTTCTCCAGTTCCAATCCACGAATCGAATCTTAACGGATGTAGGCGTTCAGACCCTGGAGTAATTCAAAGGATGGAGTTGAGACTTTGTGGATAGCTCCTCATTTATGCGCTAGAAGTTATTCATAATGGATTGTATAATTTGGGGAGAATTTTTCTGGTTTCAATTTTAACAGAGTTCGTCTCAAATGCTTACTATTAATCATTGTTAATTGGTTGTTGGTTACAATGTTCAATTCATGTAATCCTCAAAAGAAATTCCCTCATCTTCATTTCCGGAAACACCTAATCATCTTACATTGAATAATAAGAAACTTTATATGAAATATTTTTTTAAATATTATTTTTACTACCTAACCACTCTGGAGAGCAATTATATATCTTATGATTTTTCTGCGCTTAAAATATGTAGTATTATAGGTGCATTCATTTAGTCATTCCTCTCAAAGAATTTCTATTTTAAGAATATATAATTATATATATAATCTACCTTCATGATAAAAGAAAGGATATTTTATATATTTCTTTGCTATGACTGATGCAACGAATTACGTATAAGTATTTATTCTTACATAAAAACGAGAGGTATTCAGAAATTTTAAATGCTTTTCCATTAGGAATTTGATTAACCATTCTTCTCGGGCTCACGGCACCAGTTCCTGGTCGATGGGTTACGCGAAGCAGCTCATATTTAATGCAGGCAATGCAGGTTTCCCCGGGGTTAATGTGTGCTGGAGTCGAAAAGTCGGAGAAAATGTTGCGGTGGGTGCGAGGCGGGTGTCTCGACGACTTGATGAATTTTGGTACCTTAACGCGGTGGATTTGTCCCCCCCCTCTCCCCCCACCTTTCGGAAACCCCGTGAAATACTGGACAAAACTCATCACACTTAAAACCTTTCATCAGGAATCATGTCCCTTGGTCATTATTCCCCTCCCCTCCACCTCTCCCTCCACCATCTCTCAATTTCATTCCTCGCCCCCCCCCCCTTTTCGTTTTGTTTGCCCTATCTTCGTTTTGCCGAGATCACCTGAGCCAGTCGGATGAGCGAGCCGTGGCAGGTTTTTGCCGTTGGGATTACCCACTCCTTCCAAGCTATCGGAAGGATCATCGCCCGCCCATCGCCTAATCCATATACTTAATTTTCAGGAATTTCCGTTTGCGTGGAAAGAACAATAAATCCATAAATTATTACGCTACTCTCTTTATTATCGAATTCCATCGCACGTTTAATCCCAATTACGCCCTTAAAACGTGGATGGGGAGATAAGCTTTTATTTTTTAATTGGCATTTTAGGTGGAGGAGAGGAAAAAACGGCGATGGTCATAGTTTTTTTTTATTATTATCGCCTTTTTTCTCTCCCCTCTCGCCAAAGTGGATTAATTTTTCGAAAATTTCGCGATCCCCTCTTCATAGTAATTAATTGGATGCGGTAAGCGTTTTTCGGAATCGATAATGTCCTGTCTTTTTTTCTCTCTTTTGTTGGCGTAATTTAAAAAAAACGAAGTCGCAACAGCCATCTTGATGAGATAGAACAAGAGATGAAAATATTTTCCTTTTCTCACGCCTTCTCTAGTATAGTACACTGTTTGAACTACATATCTATTCTGTGTAGAATGTGCGCATTAACACATATGTGGATGTCCTTTAGTGGAGATCTTATGGACTGATTATGGTTCTGATTTATCTCGCTTGCATAATATGCTCTGTCTCTTACCGTTGATTTCTCCCAAAAGATACACAAGTGATATATCGTATGAGTAGTGGTGAATTAGCTTTTATAAGTTAGCAGTCCTGCGAACCGACTAACCAATATCTTTCCTTCAGTGACATGATTCTCGTAGGTCTTTCTCCTCGTCTCTTTCCCCCTGTATGTTTCCTGCCCCTTTCATCGGACGTGAGAGCACAGCTCACAAACAAATTCGATAAGATGCTCCTAGACGCGCACCTTTCCCACCCCCTCGATACACCTCTCCCAGCTTTTTATTGCTGCCGTAAATTCTTTTACCAATCCGTTGCGTTTGTATCTCGACGAGTCATAAATTGAGGATATGCAATAATGGGCCTGGCGTGGCAACAAGGCCATCCCTCTGACACTTGTCATTCCTTGGCTAATTTCATTTGGTCCGCGAAGCCATGAGTGGAGGCTTGAAGGGGGGAGGGTTTGCGTCGCAAATTAACGAGAAATTAAAACTCTCTTTCTCTCCCCCTTCCCCATCCCTTTCCTCTCGATCGTTTTTATCACGAGACGTCGAATCGCCCTTTCGAAGTATACGTGTATTTAATTGGGGGAGGAGCTCTGGGGTTGACGCGGAAAAGGGGGCTTGCGTATGTCGAGCGGATAAATGTGTGATGCCTCCATGCCGTGTCGACTTTTGTTTTACGGGCTCGTTGAAAACGTTAAACACATGCGCGGATAAGAGGGACTCTGCTCCTGTCACGTGGGTCGTGTTTTCGCTCGCTACGGGTTTCAATCATGGATCTCCTGAATGCGATTGATCAATTGGCGTCATAGAACTCTCGAGGGCTGATTTCATTACCTTTCTGGGGTCCTCGCTCGTCCACTGGCGGAGAAGCGACGTTCGCCATTTAAAATCCTAACCCTTTATGTTCCGAGGTGATATCGTCAACACTGAGACTGGATTACTTCGGATGGCCCTTTCGTCCGCCCTTTGCAAACGAAAAAATACGTCCGTTTGCTTAAGAATTTCTCCAGATGACGTCTTGCTGCGTTCCTGTTTCTTTTTCTTATTTCCTCTCACTAGGACAACTCCTTTATTACAATCTCTGAGAGGCCTCGATTGTCCTTGGAACGCTAGGTGTGTACCAAAGCAAAGAGTGTTAAATATTGTCCTTTATATTTGTGACCCACGTCTGGAGAGGCTTACATGATTTTGAAAGTATTTTTGCTGATTATAATTCTTGTAAAGCTCTACTCGACGTCCCAATTATGATAAAACTGTTTACTCTTGGGCGTTGCTTATTGGCCGTTATGGTTTATATAAGTGTTGGTTTATTTCCCCACGAGAAATTCTCTCGTCGTCATATCCGTTATGCACAATACAAGCAAGCACCGTCACTCATTTAGAGTCAATGTTCCCTTCCATTGGTTAGAATTTGAGCTCGAAAGCTGCATAAAAATCACCTTTTGCCTTTCCATTAAAATGAGCAAATTTTTTTAAAAATTGGACTGGCAATCTAAATAGGACATTTATTATAAAAAAGGATTCCTTTTCTCAGGACGTAGATGAAGAATACAAATAAAATTATAGTTGCCTGTTGTTTCAAGACGATGCTGTTATGTGTATGATGCATAAGTTCATGGTAAGCTTTCCGCCACTATTACCTCCGTGCCGTAGAAGTACTCATGAGCGTGGGAAGAATGTGTCTAGCTCATTACTCAATTAATTTACGCTATTCGTCACAAAATGAACCAGTACTCTGCCTGGAAAATGTGGACAATTTCTCCGTCCCTGGTATATAGATTCCGCCCTCGACCCCCGACTCACCCCCTTAATTAATGTTTTCGTTAGTTTTGGTCCCGGTTGTAAACAGGCTTATTGGGTCGCTCTCTTATCGAGTGATTGTGTTATTAGCTTCCTTTTCGTATCTGGCGATTGTTATCGGCTTTTGTTGCCTTTTGAAAAAGAAAGATCGGAGAAGCAAAAATAAAAACTGAAAATTCACATCCGAATTGATCCGAAAGAGGGGGAGGGGTGGAAAATTTGTTAGTAGTTAATTTCCCGTTTTCGTCCAAGTAATCGCGCCACTTCGATTTAAGTGAAATTGGACGGACATTGGGAGACTCGCGCTCGTTACTAACCCTCCCCCACCACTTACATTTCGCGGAATGGAGAAAATCCACCGTGGGGAAATTTCTCCTCCCCTACGCTGGCGCCTTCTTCATCTCTCTCTTATTTTAAATCCACCCGCAAACACACTCCCCTTGGCCGGTTGACGCGAATTCTCGAGCAAAACAAAACACTAACGCCTCCTGCACCTTCTCTCCGCTCGTATTCATTTTTCCTTCGCTTTCCAGTCATAAGTATTAGCACAACCCTTGTCCGAGCGTAAACCAGCCTTCGAATGTTTTTTTATCCCTTTCTCCTCTCCTATTATTACCACTACTACCACCCCTTGACCCTATTCGATATTGGCACGGATTCTGCCTAAGTATTTTTATTTCTCACTTTTTCCTTTCATACATTTCCGAAGTCGGCGAGCACAAAAAAATGATATTCCTGGAAATTCGTTACTCAATTTTTCCTCCCGCTCCCTGGGTGGAACTTCGAAAACGCCCAAGCCATCCCCTCCCCTCCCCCCCCTCTCGCGTCCGACAACACCCCCCTCCCCCCACCCGCTCACCCATTAACCCTCCAGCCAGCCAGTCAGCTCGGAACAGAAAATGAATTGAAAAGCGAACTGCTTGGGGGATCTTCCCATTTCCCCTCTTTTTGCTCCCGTCGGCCAATCTCCCTAACGGAAAAGAGAAGGCAGCCCAGAGCGGCCCAAGGGTTTTAGGGCGTGCGGGTTGGGGGCGTCAGGGTGCAGACTAAGGGAATCGAAGGTTGAGTTGGGGGAAAGAGGGACTGTGCAGGGGAGTGTGGGAGGATGTTGGGTGGGGGGTGGGAGGGGGTTGGGGGTTGGTTTTTTGAAAGTGACGATGAAAGCGGCGAATGAAAGGTGTTTTAATTGAAACTGAAAATGTCCTCTGACCCTTTCTCCCTCCCCACCCCCCTTTCCTCCCTCTCATGCGCGCCACATCACTCCACTGTTCTCCCCTAAACCACCCCCCTCTTATTCCTTCAGTTACTCCTCCCCCCTCCCCGCACTCCGAAACCGATTCCATTCTGACTGGGGGCTCTCTGGCCCCCTCTCCACTCCCCCCCCCTCCCGTAAGGGACGCGGAGAAGCGAGAGTCAGTTGTCGGCGGAGGCCTTTTGCCCAAGTGAAGCGACCACCCCCGTCTCCACGTCATCTCTTGGCGGCGGGCATTTGACGGCCCCTCGCGCCTTATATAAGGGATCAGCACATGTGAACAGTTTGACTGCCCTCCCCCTCTCATTTCCTCCCAACTAATCGCCCTTCCATTGTCCCCCGTGTTTATTTCTTTTTATAAAGACTGGTGGCATATTATTGCTCAGGCCCATGTGTGGTGTCGCTTCTTTTTTAATAGGCCACGTCCCTCCCCCTAAATTCGTCCAAAGTCGTCGCCCTTTCATTTTCGGCGCGAGTTGAGCATTTAAGATAGTGAGAGATATCACCGAGCATAAAACTCAGTGAATTCGATCTCATTTTGGAGAAAAACAATATCCTATTTCTATTGATTCCAAAGCATCTAACAGTCATTGCGCTACTTATCTAGATATTTGGCAAAAAATAGAATCCAAAGGATATGGTACAGCTGTGCGCTCTATAGAGACATTATGACTAGAAATGGGTACGCTCTGACGCACATATCGCGTGCTGATACTTTTTTATGAAATACTCAAATTATTTTTTTTTAATCGCAAAAAAGTCTTCTGTTTGAGAATGCGTTTTCTGTGTGCGGCGTGCAACAAATAAGTCAAGTTCAGTTTAGTTAATTTTGAATAGTTCGGCTATATTAAGCAGATTTGTTTGCCAATAACATTACTGCATTTCATTCGTACTTCTGCTTGATTTAAAATAAACTTCGAATATGAATTTAAATATGACTATTGAAAAATCTCGTTTGAACTACCTTTTACGGCATTTGCTTTGGAGGAAATCGCCTCGTCGGTGAAATCAACTTGGCTAAAACGGCGTTTTTATCGTCCACATCTGTCAAAAATGTACCTATCTTGGCAAATTATTTCATCGTTTAAATAGGACCTTATATACCTTACTTTGAAGTAAGATTTCAAATATACCTTACTTTGTAGGACGTAGAAATATTTGATGGAGGCTTGGTAAAGAGTTCATGTAAACTTCGCAAATGTCTCTTAATTTGCATTGTGTTTTTATTTAAAAAAAAGTAGGCAAACCTAAACTGTGGAAAATACCTGTACTTGCTTCATTTCGTTATGCTTGGATTGAGTTGGTGCTAATGTTTTGGCATTATAATAAACTCTTTTCACATTGTATGATCGTAACTCGGTTGTCAATCTGCTTGAATATATGGAATCGGAATAAATGAGTTAATCGATTTGTTTACATTTCACAAACTGCCAATCTCTTCAAAGGATTTTAATATTGCCTTCTCTATTTACGCCGTCATATTTTTCTTAGGTTGTAACATTCCGAACACCGAAGTAACACGCTTGCTGTTTCGATTACTAATAACCGAATGGCCTTGTGTGTGCAAATTGTAATTCTTATCATTTCTCATAAATTTAAATAATCGTATGGTACACACATACGGCATCTTAATCCCTCAAATATCTATGATCTCTTTATCTGGGTTTACGGTGATAGCATGGTATCCCATTTCTTATGAATATTTAGAATAATCACAAAAATTACAACCATGCCATTATTTTAGTTTACATTTAAAATTTGCTCGTTTATAATAGTTCATCGGAAAGCATGGAGCTATATATTGTGGGCCCTCTAATTAAGTGCTATGTTGATGTATTGTAGCTAATTTATCATTTCTACTATTATATAGGAAAATATTATCATTTAGACATCGCATTATCGTTGCTGATAGCATACCACGTACATTGAAGTAATCACCTTACCCATACATATAAAATTGCAGTTGTACTTTCGTTTCTGAAAAAGATAATTGTGTACGTAAATTGCATCACAATGTGGAACATTGTACTATAATCAGTTAACGGTGGAACTAGGCCTTGAAAAGTAGAACCTTACCCCTTATCTCATCTACTGTTGAGATACTATCATCAGATATTCATGTCGACGTTACGCTGACAATTGCGTTGCCGAAAGAGTCAATCTTGGAGATCGGGGAGTGCTGTCATCCTGCACTGCATGAATGCCGTGCGCGAGCCAAAAGTAAGCCTTTCAGCAAGCAGTATGATCATTGGAATTTTATTAAGGCATGCAAGTATATTTTTTATCCTCCACGTCCCTTTCGTCATAGAAATCGATTAAGCCGCGGACTGAAAAAAATCGGAAGAAATTTCATCCACCTCTGGGGGTAGAGTGCGAGAGAAGGGGGGAGGGTGGGAGGAGTATATTGAGTTATACGAGGAATGTTATGTTTCGGTACACAATCTCTCGGGGACTCCCCGTTTTCGTTTATTACAAATGCCTTCAGACGACAAATTTGCACGTTTTTGCCCGGCAGCATTGCATCATGATTCATTCGATCCGGCAAAAGTTCGACTCCGCCGACCGATGCCTCCCACCTTTGTTTCTCCTCCTCCTTCTCTTTCTATCCCATCCACTCCCGCCACCATCCCCCTCTCACATTTGCACCGCCCTAGTGTGGAGACCCTGTCACCCTTGCATACCCCCTCAACGGCGGCAGCAAGCACCACGACTCTCCGTTCTATCCCTTCTCCCTCCCTTATACCTTCCTTTTCTCCACCACCCACCCACCTTCCATCTCTCTACTATATCCCGTCCAGTCCATACCTACACCACCCCCTTCTCCGCATCCCCCCTTGGAACCAATTGAAACGAGAATTACAAGGAAACCGATGGCCTGGTCGAGATCAAATCAACGACCGATTCCAATCTCTTTCAATTTATACTTTTTTTCGTACCCCCCCCCCCCCTCTTTTTTCCTACCCAAACCTATCCCCTCCCACTCCGAAAATTAATAATACGTGGCCGAGCGAAAAATATTTGTGCTCCTTTAATCATTCTTTCCTCTCTTCTTCTCTTACCCCGGCCGTAGAAATATGCGTGCACATGTTCCTCCTCTTTGTGTGCTCCCCACCCTTCCGCGTCCACCTTTCCTGTGACTCGATTTCCCTTCCATTATTTTTCAATCACGACCTTAACTTTTCCCCATATAACTTCTGATTGAAGACTTGGTTGCGATCACCGAGGCACATATAGAACACACACACTCCACATACTGGCCCGTCCGTTACATTTTCCGCGATCGAGTGGAATGATTTTCGGTCACCACGCGTTTCGTGGCTATTTTTTTATTCGCTCGGCTTGAAGATCGAATTTTCTTCATTTGATCTAATGTTTTATTGTGAAGCGCACATTGTCCGGAGCATGGTTGTTGGTGACCGTGCCAGCACAGTTTCGCAGAGTATTTTCCGTGGAGAAAGGAATGTCTTCGCGCTTTTTGTTTTTTCAAACGATTCGTCCTCGCAGAATCCGGTGGAGAAATTGGATTAATTCGACTCTCATGAACATAAGGATTCTTGGTACACCATTCGACTTCTAAATTCGTTGCATTTTATTCGGGCGGGTGGTTCCCAGAGCAGCGGACCCCGCAACCTGGAGGTTACAATTCCCCGGAAATCCTACGCCCGCCTAATTGGCCTTGGGATATTTTGCTACATTTTTTCTTATAACTGTAGTTACTTGTATTGGAACTCGCACGTGCATTCCAATAGAAAAATTTCCGCTCCCAAAAAGTGCATTTGGCAAATCCTTCGTATCTTTGATTGCGTTAGAGTTCGGTGAACAAGTAATCAGTTCTTAGTGATTTCAAATTTTAATCAACGGAATCTCTGATCAATTTTTCTCGCTTTGTAGTCTTCAATTAATATTTTCCTTGTTTTATTTCCGGAAAGTTGACCGAAAGCTAATCTCGAAAAGGGCATTGGTGCCGGAGGTGATGTCAGTCGAAAAAATATGTTCTCTCCAATACCAACCTCGTATACTGCATATATTCTTACTTAGAATTGGGAAAGTAAAGATAATTTATTTTTCCAGGAAGTTTTGTCCTCTATGAACGTGCTAAAAATTGAAATGATCATTTAGGAGTACGAAATTTCAACAAATTAAAAAACATTTAGAGTAGGTACATTTGCGATGCGGGTTCAAACATTTGAACGTATTCATAGCGGATACAACCTGTCAGATGCACCTAAACGTATTACGTTGGAATTATCGAATTAGAGTTTCTAACAGATTTACGTGTAAACTGTGAGTAGGATGCAGTAATTAATATTTGAGAAGAAATAAAAAAATCCCATTCCTGGAAATAAATCCACGTTCCAACCACAACCGTTTACCGTGGCATTCGAATTATAGCGCATTCTTTTACAGGAAAATGTGCAGTCTCTTTGGTTGTATGAAATGGATAACATTGCTTGTATTCCAACAGTGTACCTATTCATGATGGAAGTCAAAAAAAATTTTTGTTACTGCTGATTCATCACTCTATCCATAAACATTGGATTTTCCCCCGGATCCACCACTGCATTGTGTCGGGGAGCTCTCTATATCTCGTCCCAAACGTGGTGTTGTAGGTTTGGATATGAAAGGAAGAAAAATTTACCATCAGACGCGAGATAAATATAATTTGGCTCATTGGAGTCTGGTGATGGATACATTTTTGGCTCTGTTCTCGTCGCACTTCTAATGAAAATTGCATTAACATTCGCAGAGTTCACGCTTCATCTTTTGTGCTATGCTCTCTAGACAGCTCAGGTTAAATTTACGCGGTATGCCCTTACCGGTCTTTTCCCGGTGTTTGAGTTAGAATCCTATGCATCAATATGTAGGAAGTGTTCCAAAACTTTTTTATATCTTCTAGTTTATCTCTCTTCTTAAAAATATTCATCGTGATATCGATGGAAAATATTAGTGCCTCTTAAAATATCATTCGCTCTTCTTTCTCTTCTGATATGAATAAATGTTTCGAGTCGCTGCAGATTTCTTCTTTCGATAGTTGACTCAATACTTAAAAAACGGGAATCGATCATTTACCCTTAGGAAACAACATTTTACATATTTTACAATACCTACTTCATATATTTGTCGTTGATAATGGACCCAAGTCAGCGGACTTAGATGATATTTCTATAATTTCATTTGGTAGATGGCACAAGTCTTTTCTCATAGTGACATACAACAGAAATTTATACATATTTTTTGATATAATTATTGGCGTTATTAGGCCTCTGATCCTCGTCTTGTGAGGGTCGAGACCCTCCCGTCCCCGTTTTTCCATCAGTGCCCGTATCTCTCATTTTTTTATCCTCCTTTCTGCCTTCATATTGGGTTTTATTTCTTTATTGAAGACCCTTATTTTCTTCTCGCACGTCCTTCATCCTTCCTTCATTGTACGGGTTTGCCGAAAATGTTGTCTGTAAATATTTTGTGTGCTTACATATATTGGCTATGAGATGGAGTTCGTACGGGAAATACAGTGTCGGAGGGTGAGTTTGGACGGAACGGGGCGTGAGGGGGGTTGAATGAAATGGGGAGGATCAGGGTCGGTGGGGTTAGGGAGGGAGGAACGGGAGGCTGGGGTGATGTGTGCGTTTGCGAGCGGCAAGACCCGGAGGGTGAGTGATAGGAAGTCCTCCTTTGTCACCCGCGCCGTCATGATCCGTTGGAATTTTTCCTCCCGTTTATTTTTATCAATAACTTTTTTATTTGATTATAGTTTCGTTTGAGTTTGCTTTTTGATGGAGTTGGTAGGGGGGGTCCGGAGATGTCAAGGTGCCTTTATTACGATATCTCATCCTGCTCTTCCTCCTCCGCCTCCTTCTCCCGTCGCCGCATCAAACTCTTCCTTCCACCCCCTCCACGCCTCTACCTCCTCCTAAAACATCCCCCTCCTGTGCCTCCCCCTGGACAACCCGTCCACCTCCTTGTCTCAGCTACAAGCGGCTCACTTCGTAATCTCTCCCCTTTCCTCGCCATCTCGTATCTGTCTATTGCAAATATTTATTCTAGCTAAATACTTCAAGCTCAACCATCAGAAAATGTATCAAACAGGGTTTCCACAGACCTGGAAAACCGGGAGAACCGGGAAAAGTCAGGGAACTTAAAAATGGTCATGGAAAGCCTGGAACAGTGAGGGAATATTTAATGCGACCTGGAAATTTTTTAAAGTTTCAACCTTTTCCGCGTCATTTTTATATTTGATTTTGATTTGTATTACGATTTGTCAAATGGTTGAAATTAGCGTATAAACGATTTACTAAGATCGCATATCAAGCATGAATAATGCCGTCTTCCCATTTAATGCGTCTGCGTTTTTGGAGCAAAGCAAAAAATGAAGTTTCTACTCACTATTTCAGCACCTCATTCACAGTACAGCTACAGATCTGCTGCATGGTTTTTTGAAAGAACTTTTAGGTCTGAACTTGAAGAATCTCTTCCAAGTCTCAATGGATGGGCCCTATGTCAATTTCAAAATTGTGACAGACCTGCAGGCACACCTTAAATCCATGCGTGATGTTGATGATCCCTTGCTTGTCTCTTGGGCTTATGTGGGCTTCATACTGTATATAATGCGTTTAAAACTGGAGAAAAAACCACTGGATTGAATGTGGTACCCTTTCTTAGAGCTTGCTATAATTTGTTCAAAGATATGTCTGCGAGAAGGAGCGACTACAAATATTATACTGAGAGTTGTACATTCCCTAAGAAGTTATGCCCAGTTAGGTGGCTCAACAATGCGGAAGTGGCAGATACCGCGTTGAAAATTCTTCCAAATTTGAGGAAATTTGTTAGTGCCATGGATAGGGATGGCAAAAGGGTGATTTCACGCAGCTATTAGGACATGTTCGAAGGAATAAAGGACAAACTCATGGGACCTAGATTAGCTTTTTTCTCATGTTGCTCGCATTGTGGAGCCCTTCCTTTGTTATTAAGAATTTTCAAGAAAAGAACTGGATGACGGACCAGAATCACGATCAGATTGGAAAGGAGTTAAAAAATATTATTACCAATCCTACAGTCATGGAGGTAATGTAAACTTGGAGCAGAAAGGATCAGAGGCTGGACCATTTCTGGATGAAAATTTTGTCTGATTCAAATTCATCTGATCTCCTTGTCAGTTTCCTTAGCAAGGTCATTCGCATTGTCATATTCGTTCATAGTTAATCCTTGAGCTTATTTGTATGTATTTTTATCATCCATTGAATTTATTACTTTGTGATTCACTATTCAGAAGGAAAGTCTTATGTTTCTTTTCCTGGTATCATTGTAATGTAATGAGTCAATCTTTAAGTCTTAAGTCTTTAACTCTCGACTTTAACTTTAAGACTCGAACTCTGATCCCTCGATATCGCACCGAGTGCTTTAGCCTGTTAAATTATAGCGGCGTTCTTCCCTGTCGATTTTTCAATTCACAAGGAAGAAGGACGCCACGGTTGGATAACTGGCCAAGGTACTTGGCGCGATATCGATGGATCAAGGTCCGAGTCCCGGTTGAGGTGGATGATTTCCGTTGTGGAATTTCCGCGCTTATGTGTACTTGAGGGTGACGCCGTAAAGGTAACACCGTGGCTAGTTCGTGGTATCCTTAAAATTGCTCTCGTGTGTAACTTGTTAACGCTGTGGCACATACCTATGCCATCTCTTATCTTCTCCCCGATGCTAAATCCCCCCTCAGAGTTTCCCCCAACCCTCCACCCTCATCTCCCTCGTCCTTCGTCCCCATCCCTCTCTGATAAATAGGTTGGCGCTAAAAATGATTGCGAGGGAGCGTCATCCTGGTGTGTACGAGGGTGTTAGGGAACGGGGGGGGGGGGTTCGGAGACCCGGGGCAAGGCAGAGGAGGAGGAAGAGGGAGCAGAGCAGAGTGTGGGGTCTCCCTGTCTGACAGTGGTCGGGAAAGGGGATTGACTTCATTTTATTTCACATATTTTTATATTCGCAAGTCCCCGAGAACGGGTAATGCGATCTCGATTGGCAACATCCTCCCCACCCAACCTTTCTACCCATTTCTCTTCCTCTCTCTCTCTCTGTATCTTTTATTTTTTCCCTTCTCCTTCCTTTCCCACCATTTTCTATCGCTCCCGTCGTTCGCTTTCACTCATTTTTTCTCCCGCTGCCTTCACTTCCACCCTTCGTCTGTTTGATCGTGCGGATTGCGCTCCTCCTGTATTTTTTTCTCCCTCTCTCTCTCGCGGGCGCTTTTCGTTTTTTCATTTATTTATTGTTCTCAATGCCGCTTCGCTTTTGTTATACCTTGCAAAGTAGGTGGTGCTGTGGTGGTGGTGGTAGTGGTGGTGCAGATCCACGGTGAGCTTACTTTGTGTTGTTCCCTCTTCCTCTTGTTGCCCCCTCTCCTCTGCCCCTCCCGCCCCCTCCTTTCAGTCCACTCCCCCTCACCCCCTCCTTTTGCGGCTTCACCTGTCTCCTCCTCCTCCCACCTCTGCGTGACCCATCCCTTCCGGTAGCGACTGCCAGCGCCTCCCTTTCCCGATCGCGGGATAAAAAGTAAACTCATCCTTTGTGAAAAGGGTGGATTTCTTCACAAAGGCAGCGAAACGAAAGCACAGGTGGGGGAGTTGGATGGGAGGGAATTGTGGGAGGAGAGTTTAAGGGCGGAAGGGTTTAAGGGATGGGATGGGTTTTGAGAAGCGGAGTGTGGAGGGGGGTGCCGGCCCCGGCGCTGTTTTGACCTGAAATAATTCTTGATTCGTTCGACATTGCGGATGGTGGTGGGGGAGGGATATATAGAATAGGAATAAAAGTTTGAGAGAAAAAAAATGAAACGGTAGCAGCAGCATTAAGCCCCTGCGTGAGTCTGCACGCTTTCGGGATGGGAAAAAAAACATCGGAATCGCTTCGCCCAGGGGGGTCGCGCGCTAGCGGAAAAATGAAGAATCGTATTGGTGGAAATTCGCTCTCCCTTTCCTCCTCCTCCCCCCCCCCCCTCCCCCCACCCCCTCTCACTCACTCCCAGACTTCCGAGATGTACGCGGACTAAAGGTTAAAAACCGTTGGGTGGAAATTGCGTTCAGTCTTTTAGTGTTTTGTTTCCGTTTTGTCGGAAGTCCTTCGATTGAAATCGTGAATGATGATTATTTTTTGTCTTTTCCGCGGGACTCCCCACCCCTCCCCAAAACACCCTCTCCCGGGCAATATATTTCGTACCCAAAAGAATAACAATTATTTTATTTTAGGATTCGTGATTGTGTCAAGAAAATTACTATCCCCCTCCCTGAGCTTGTAATTCATGTGCATTACTTCTCTTCGTTCTTCGCTGTAATTGGAACTGACTGACTGACTTGCCTGCGGGCGGGAAACTCGACCAAATCTCTACCTCGGATGGTAGGCTACCCTCCAGGAGATGTTAAACGTACCAGCAAGAGTGTGTGTATCCATGCGTTAAGCTGAAATTTTTTTGAGGCGGAAGTGTGTGAATGACGTCCGATGCAGTTCGGAAACATGAAGGCCCTGAACCTATGAATTGGCCAATCCACTTCTCTTGGTTCGAGTGACTGCTTTGCCAGTTTCCTTTTGTGTGATACGTTTCCTCGTCTGTTGTTCAATAAACGAGGTTTACTTTTCAAAATAATTTTTGCCATTCATTCCTTTGCCCTGTCCTTGTCTTTTTCCCAATCTAAATTCTGATGAGTAAAACCGATATGGATATGATTTCGAATGAACTAAGATTTGTCACCCCTTAATAAAATGCTAACAACTACGGAACGAGTGAGTGTTTACTTTAAGGACTTAAAGAATGTTTTATGTGCATTAATTAGTTATTTGAACCAAAGTAACACTAAGGTAACATTCATGCTAATATAGGCTATTCAGCATATAGGCTGTTTTCTTCGTATTTTCCACGTCATAGTGATAAAAGTTTATTTAGTAGCGTACGCAGAAGTAACTGTGATTCTGTTTATATCAATCAAATTTTAAATTACTGAGGAATGTGGAATGTTCCAACGAGAAAAATTATTCCCCATATTATTCCCCATATCTTGTGTATTTAAAAGAGAAAGGTAAATGACATATTTTCCTTACTCATTCTCCTACGGATTCCCAATCACTTTGCTACGCAGTTAATCTTTAACACAACAGGGATGTACATATCATGATGTTCTGTTTTGACTTCAATGCAATATTTTAATGATAAATGTATTTTCAGTTGACATGCACGTGTATACGCGCTGCGCTTGCGGTAAACATATAGGAGTACTGCACTACGTTGAATGGGTAAAATTGAGTTGGGAAAGTAAATACAGAAAAATTAATAAGACTATATCGAATTTACAATCGTCCCCTTAGCATTTTCAATTAATAATGCTAAAAAATATCAAAGGTGTTCTTGCGTTTGTTTTTGTTGATAAGTAGTTATTTACTCTACAAGGAGGCAATCTCAAACCCTGATTATCCAAATCATTATCGTGCTGACGCTCATGTTGATTCAGGTCGTAGTCGTCATATTATTGAGTGCAATATTCCTGGATAAGTGCAAGTTATTTCATCAGGGGCTCACGAAGTGGAAGTTCACGGAAGCCTCGCGGGGAGTGCGCCGATGCTTTTAGGAAAATTACGTCCCAATCGAAATGCAGCTTCTTCGCTCTGAACAAACACAATTAGCCACAGAGGGGGATGTCCGTGGGATTTCGGTGGTGTCCCTTTGGAAGGAAAAGCTTTCAAAACTTTGACCCAAAAGAAAAGTCAATCGGTACATGTTCAAAATCAATGCTGCGCACATTCTTTTCCCTTTTAGTTATAAAAGGGTCCGTCTTTTAATGAATTAAATTCAAATTTATTTCGGGTATTTCGTACTCCACTCTTGACTTCAGTCAATATGACGTCTTTTCACCCTCGTCCTTTTCCGGGAGTATCTTTTTTTTTGCTAAATGCAGCAGCCCACCGTATTTGTAATACGAATATTCGTGTCCGTCGCCGCTGTAGTTTTCCTTCCGTCTATATCGCCCTAATATTAATCATGCGTCGTGTCGCTTCTTTTTTCCGTGGCACAGAACTCGATGAGATAATTCACTTTTCAAAGTTTACATTTTGTCTTCTGGGGCTTCCGGCCGCTGTATTTGCCCATAGCAGTCGTCTGTCTGCCTGACCTCCCCCCTCCTTTGCCCAAGACTGCCGGCATGTCGTCTATGGATCTGTAGAGAAATGTAATTTTGCCCATCATGCTCGCTCTATTTTCCTCGTCTTAGGATCAATTTCTATCTCCCAATTGGCTCCGCGGTAGTTATTATTTTCAGAACCATAAAGCTCATGAGGTCCTGTGCGTGTCAAAGTTTTTTTAATTTATTTATTGACGTCACTTGGGCGTGCCGATGGTATTCGCGACGTTCAAATAGTAATTTTAGGTCTTAGCTTTCGACTACACCTATTCGTTGATTGGTAATAAAATTCTGTCGCACTACGGAATTCTGCTCGCAGACGGCGGTTGACGACCGAACGTAGCGACTTTGATGACGGCGATAGCCGACGGCACTAGGCATCTATTACTGCTTTCAATGTTATTTATTATTTTTAAATCATATTTCTAACATTTCAGACCATTTACCGTTGCAGTAGTGTTTGTCATGCACGGGTATACATTTTGACTGTTAATATGTAGTATATTGGGACAGGACGCATTGCCACATTCCTCATGAAACATGTTTTTTTGAATTGCATCGTAAGAGGTTCACCTTTTGAATTTGAACGTTCGCCTAAAATTACTTGTTTTTTTGTTTTTTTTTCCTCAAATATAATTCTTAACGGTTGAATAAAAATTATCGGTGATAAGTTCTTCCGAGCTTGTTCGACTGTCATTATAATGCTTCTCGATTATTAGATGTGGTCAGTATTTCTTTTGTCAATTTTCCTAATCGTCCTTTTTCTCTTTAATTGTAAGTGCTTATTAGTTATTTATTTTTTCCGTATTCTTCTTCAATCTGTGTTCTTTTTCAATGTGTATTGAATGAGTTTTCAGGATTGAACTCCTACTCTCCTTTACCTGATTGAAAATCTTCCACGTGTCCCGTCTATGTTAACGTAAATTAACTGTATTTTCT
Organism: Pyrrhosoma nymphula; assembly: GCA_963573305.1. NCBI lineage: Eukaryota > Metazoa > Arthropoda > Insecta > Odonata > Coenagrionidae > Pyrrhosoma > Pyrrhosoma nymphula. The sequence goes on from OY754329.1 coordinate 144,719,913, forward strand.
CAATTTCCGCAAAATCCAACTTCCCTTGATAATACTGTATGTTTTCAGGACATATTGACGTGTGCACCGCCGCAGTTCGTACAGGTTTAGCCTCCGGGGGACTTATACGGGGTAAATTTATTACCGCATTTCATTGTTTGACGAGAAATTTCCCAGCCTCGCGTTATTTTTGTGTGTGCGGAATACGTCAAGCTCGGAACTAATTCAATTGCCCATTACTTCGGTCGGCGGTGAGTCTCCCGCCTGAAACTTTTGTAAATGGAAGATTAAAAAAAATAATAAAAGAGGAAAGATTGAGGGAGTGAGGGAGAAATAATCTGCTCAAGCTCTCCGAGGGAGTCCAACCAATCAAAGCGCGTTACCGAGAGGAAAATATCGCGATCTTCCGATAGCACAACAAAATGAACCCCGGGAATCGCTTTCGTTACCCTGGGAGCGGCAATAAACAATAGTTTCGCGAGGAGCCCACCCCATTGCAATACTCCCCACCCCGTCGACCTCCTCTCCAACCTCCCACCCCCCTTTACCCTGTTCAGTCCAGGGATACGCCTACCCAGAAAGAGGAACACACCCATTTCGTATCGCGGCCCGATTTTCCAGAACGATATACGCCGGACAGTTGGAGTCATAAATCACAAAGGTCTTTTGACTCCTTTCTCGCACCAACACCCACCCGCAAACCCTTCCCATGACTCCCGACTCATCTCATCCTTCCCTACCTAATCCCCTCGACACCCCCTCAACCCAACCCTTTAACGCACCCTACCCTCAAAACCCACCCAACCACCCGCACTGCCGACTTTCCTAAAAATTAAAGCGAGTTTCTCTAATTGAATAAATTGCCGAGAGATGGAGTGCGGGAGACCGCGAGCGGGGCCAAAGAGCCATCACGCAACATCTCTCCACTCTTTTTAATTTATTTCGCTCCCTAATCTTTTTATATTTCTTTTTTTTTCTTGTTTTATTTTACTTCACCGAGGAAGAAGTAGGGTAGTGGAGATAGGGGAAACCTGAGGGAATGGTGAGGGAGGAACGCGTGGTTTTTATTATTATTTATTATCGTCATTGTTATTTTTCTTTTCCCTCTTTTTTTTCTAATATCTTTTGTCCCATCTTTTATTTATTTTCTTCCTATATATATCCGGAATATTTTACTCTTAATTCTTTTTTATTTTTTTGTACTTATTTTCTTTTTCAATCCGCGCTCCCCATACAGAAAAGGGGGTTCACTTTTAATGATGGCCCCTGCGGGAGGTGACGGAAGGGTTGGGAAGGGGGAGGGTAGTGGAGAGAGGGGGGGTCTGGGGAGGGTGTGGCCCCAGGGAGAGGTCACACCTCAACCTACCTCCTCCTGCGCTGCCTCTCCTCCTCAGCCACCTCACTCGCGTCAAGGCCTTCGTTCACCCTCACTCCCGAGGTCTGTCGGTTCTCTGTTTTTTTTTAACGTTTTATTTTCTTATTCCTTCTTCGAGGGGGAGGAGGCAGTGAGTGTGGAGTTTTTTTACGTGGGTGGGTTGCGTGTGAAATGCACTGCACTCCGCACCCACCCTTCTCCACTCCTTCTCTTCGCCCGACCGAAGGAGCGGGAGAGGGGAAGGGAAAAATATGTGAAAGGGTTCCGGAGTTCGGCTCCCACGCCTTCGGCCCTCTTCCTCCCTTCCTTCCTTCCTTTCTTCCTACCCCACTTCCCTTCCTCCCCACTCCCCTTCCTTTCCAACGAAGTTCCACCGTCGAACGAAGCAAATGTCGTTTTGTTCAAATTCGATCCACCAATAGAAAACCGTGTCCTCTGCTTGACTACGTCAACAAACAATTCCTCATTATCAAAATCAAACATTTGCTATTTATTTGATTTGAAAATCAAACTGGAAGTGCGTTGGCTTAAAGGCATGAGTGGGTGATGCGAAGGGAAAAGGATATTTTTCTCGACCGTTTATTTTCGCGAAACCCTGATATCAAGTACCTAATACTTCCAGCAAATTTAAAAGTAATAGAACGAAGGCACCCAACCCTCTTGTTTTGGACCATGTTTTAGCAAAAATCTGCTGTAACTGAAATTGAAAAGGCGTTGGTTCAATGGTAAATGTTCTGCGGTCGGCTCCTGGGACCGGAAAAGTATTAATTAATAATTACATTCGTCGACCATTCTATACTTTAGTATCTAACTTATGCTTTTCAATGCCAAATCATCATCAGCCAAATTAGTATTTTCTATTTGGCACCAATGAAACCTCATTTGTGGGATATAGGTAGAAATTTCATTTGTTTTTTACTCTCAAAGTGGCGATCAAACTTCCTGAAAAGAGGGAGTCGACTCCTCTTGATGAGAGTGAAAACGAGACCACGAGAAATTACACCTTTTTGCTCCTGCCTTCTTGCTAATTATTACTTTTGCCAACTCAGTTATTGCTAGGCGTGAGAGATGCGGTTTAGTCGACAATGTTGTCCGTCACCACTTTGCTCAGCCCTGAGAGCATAGGTCGAAGCTGGTTAGGATAGGATACCTCATCAACACGTTTAATTTGCAGCTATTCCATGGATTAACTGTTAAATTAGAAACGAGTTGGTGTCTTCATTTTATAACCATCTTATTTATAGGAAATTATTTTCCTGTGACATTTTTTTGCTAAACTTACATATTGCTTTGATATTAAAAATAGATGTTTCATATTTATGTAACTACATGACTTGATTGAAGTTATAATTCCATTCATATCTCTACACGTGTAACTTTTATTTTTTATGTTTTATGCCAATCTATAATAAACTAATAACTCGGAAACTGAGGCATGTCGGTGTCTTCATCATGTCACCATCATACCTCATGGCAAAAGGCGATGCATCCAACGTTTATGCCTCACAAAAATTACATGTTTGTGAAATTTAAATGTCTTTTTTTTCGTATGTGAAACCTATTCTTACCTATAAACATGTTAACTGTTATGTGGGACTAATTTATGTCATGAATGTTAAATTCTGTTGACGAAAAGAGATGGGAAGACAGTGTTTCGTTATTAGTGACACATAAGGTGAAAAAATGGATTTTGGCAATCAAGTTAATTATGCGATTCAGCCTCCCCGAACACTCCCGCCAACGTCCACAGCAGCAAGAGGCTTGGCGCCCTCCGAGCCGCGCAGAAGGTGCCGTTTTGCGTGTGAATCTTCCTTTCTCTCGCACTACAACACCCAGACACACTCGGAGCCCTCTGGGCCTCTCCCCGCCTCTTCTCCAAGTTGACTTTCGCCCGCCTCCTCGCCTCACCCGCCCGGGCGCACTCAAGATGCAGTTTTCCCCTCGTCTCGTGAGAGGGCACAAGTGTTGCTCGAGTGAGCGAAAGTGCGACTTCTCCGCGTTCTTTTTCCTTCTGTTTTTTTTTTTTTTTCATTTCGGGAAATTTTTTGGCGACCCTTGGGAGAACGCTTTTTCCCTTCCCCACCCCCTCATCCCCCCATCCCTCCCCCAAACCCCCGGAAGCTTTAATCGTGTAAAACTGGGTCCGCACTCTCCTGCCCGCCTGGCCGACTCAACCCCAAGCGACCAGGCCTGGTTATCGATGTGGGCCTATCAATGTCTCTCCGCTTCGAGGGCCTGGGTTTGGAACTCAGCTGTAGCGGAGAGTTATCTACAAAATCCCAACCCCTGGGTGCCGTGCGAGGAGCAAGCCAAGGGCAGTACATTCACCGTCGGAAGGGACGTAAAACTTAAGATTCCTTTGCGATTTTTCGAATAAGTAGGCAAATTTTCTACGCTTGGTGCCTCTCCACCCTTCCTCCAATCCCCAAAAAATTATACTTCCAGCAGCCCTCATTTTCGTGATAGGAGAAATGATTTCTGCTGTTCGGTTGCCTGCCTACATATCTACTACCACGGGGATTAGGTTCAGTCACTACCATTAAGTGTTCGACGTTCCATTGATATCCATGAATTCCTACGTTTTTAAATACTCACTTATACCGTGTTCTATTTTACGCGGTGTTTTTATTCAGTGACCTGTCGCTCTCACTGACTCGTGCAACGTTCTGAGTAGTAATACTTTAAAGGAAAACTTGTCCTCACATTCCCTGTTTTCACCGTTTTACAAGCACAGGAGAGTGTAGTTCTTTCAAGGAATCTTACTGAATGTCGAGTGAACATTGAGGGAGAAAGGTCAATAGTGATTATGAAATTAAAATTGAATGTATCATAGAAAGCATTGTGGAGTTCTGATATAGAAAAATGTATCACGATTCTGCTTCCGAACAGTGGGCTGCTTTTCTTTGTCCGGTCTCCGATTGTGTTTCATCTCCTGATCTCGGAATCACAAAATTTGCTAATCCGTGAGAAATTAATCTTCGGACTTCTTGTTAGCGTCTTGTTGTCACTCGCTGGCGGAGTTCGCACGACGAATGTCGACTGGTTCTGGCCTCTAATATGAATTCGGATTTCTGTACGCTATCCTTTGGTGAACGGCCAAGTTTTTCCCCTCATGGCCGAAATCGAAAAATAAAAACAAACCAAGCCTATTTACCTGGGTCGTACGTATCTAGGGTGATCAATACCCTCCGAAAATGTTTGTGACTGCCTTTTGGACTGGGCTTTTGTGCCTCTTGGGGCGGGCGCCAAAAAAACCGGGAGGAAAAAGGAAACAAGGGCGAAATAAAATTCGCCCCCCCCCCTTCCGTACTACTCCTCCCCCTATTAGTCCAAGCTCGGTCGTCAATCACTGATTATCGAAATAACCCTTTTTCCCGCTCAGCCCACCCCCTGCCGCCCTCCCTTTAATCTCGTACCACCTCTAGCTGCCCCCTCTCACTCCCACCCCTGAATCCCTACAACACCCCTGCAACCCATCACCCTCTTTTCCCTCCTCCCCCCCCGCCCCCCAACCGACCCCCGTCCCCTTATACTTGGCCCTCGGAAAAAACTACGGGCGACGCCCGTCTCTGGTTATTCTTTATTTATTTATTCAGTTTTATCGTCTTCCTCGCTTTATATTTTTTTCCTCTCTCCCTTCTATCTTCCTCATATTTTTGCTGCTCTTCCCCTTTCGTTTCCCCCCCCCCCATCCCATTCACCCCTCATGTCCCCTTTTTCTGTCTCCCCACACCATTCTTCGCGCTTCCTACGTGTACATCATTGTTTTCTTTCCTTCCCTCTCTCTCACGCTCTCTCTTTCTCTCTTTCCATATCTCTCTTCCTCTCTCCACCCAAGTCTTACAAACACCGCGACATGCATTCTTAAACTGTGACGTCACGCCTCATCCTGCATGTGCATCCATCTCGTTTTGTTTTTTTTTCGTATTCCTTTCTCACCCGCTCACCCCATCCACTCCATATGTCCTCCTCTTGTTCTCCTCCCCCTCCACTCCCCCCCGCAATCTTTTATGCCTCATTTTTCTCACTCCCTCTATTCTCTCGTCCCAATCGGAAACAACGTAAAAAAATATTTTAATGCGTGTGTGCACATGCATATAATGCTTCACCCACCCATCTCCGAGTCTCCTCCTTCTTCATCCTCCACCGTCTCATTCACACCGTTTCCCGTGCATGCTTCGACCCCCTCTCTACCCACCCACCCACCCACCTATTGTGTTCCCCTCCCCACCTGACACATCACGTGACACCCCTCCCCTCACCCCACCTTTCCACTCACCCGTCCTTTTTTTTGCCCCCTCTCATTATCAATGCGCTCTCTTCGAGTTTTCCTTTCCCTCTTCCTTCCTCTTATTCGCCTTTCTCTTTCTCTCTTTCTTTAAGGTGGCCCCACCGTTAAATGACTTAAGTTTCCTCACCACGTTAAAAAAACCTTCCCTCCGTAACTCCTAGGCGAATGATAAATGTTAGGTGAATGAAATAGTCTGGTAGTAGGAGTCTAAATGAATAAAGTAAATATTGTACCTACCTACTCGAGAGACTGGCGAAGGGAACTGCATACTGGATAATTAAACCAAGGAACAATCTTTTACTTTACGTGGCTAAGTACGCTTTTGTCCGGTGCCCTCGAAGCTATCAAATTCTCTTAAACCCACGAATAACGAAAAGCTTTAAATAATAAAAGAATAAATAAACAATAAAATCCACAGCTTCAGGCTCTACTTTGTACACCTGAAGATACCATAAAATTGGTGAAACGCGTAGTGTGTTTAAAAAATAAAAAGTATAGAAAAGTACAAACTTTATTATAATAAATAAACAGTTTCAAACAATAAAAATATGGTGTGAAATTTATTTTTTTTCTAATTTTTTTAGTCGTTATGTGTATTTATAATAGATGTGGTCTAACTTTTGTGTTTAAAAGTGCGTGCACGCACGCTGCGCAGTGCTCAGGTTATTAGCGTTAGATATAGTTTTTTTCGACGGCCAAAAACGTGAATTTTTCAATCGAAACCCCTTTAAAAATATTTTAATATAAATTTGCTACATCTATCACATAATTTATAATAAATAAGCTTTAACATGCGGTTCATTTCGTTGCAATGGCATTATTGGTTTTCGGGATAAAGCGTCTCAAACTCGTGTATCTTGACCTCTTGCGTGGACAGTAAGTGCTGGAAACGCGAAGTTCCCGGATTTTCATCTTCATTTACTTAGCCAGGAATTAGGTGATTTTAGCGAGCTCTGACGGCCCCTTCCTCATGCTATTTCTCGCTTAGCGTAAGCATGCCTCAGTTTCTCTGGCTACTTTTTTTCCTCCCCTGCCAATCGTAGCACTTGTTGTGTGTCACCTCGCACGAGTTGGTGACTGACATAGAGGGCATGTATTCGGATTAGTTAATAGTGATAGACTTAGAAACATTGGCCATTGAAGCTATCTTTACCTTTTCCCATGCCGTACTCGAAAGTACTACTGTTCTACTCCTCCTCAGCTTTATGATCCTCCCTCACCCATGACGAAGTTTCATATCTTGGATTTCTCCCTGGTCGTGTACTCTCGACCACCCTGCCATCCATGGCTCTACTCTCCTACCCCGTAAGCATGCGGTGGTTGTAAATGTGTGTGTGAGCTCCGTGAGTTGAGCGAGGGAGGATCACGGTAGACGGGACAGGTGTTGTGTGTAGTCAGCTATTGGAAATGGTGAGTGGGTGGGAGCAGCTGAAGAGGACTTCAGGGGAAGGTAGAAGACTTATTATTTGCTTTCCAGGGTGCTTAAATGTTCTCAAACTCCCCCATTCGTTCCCCTCCCCCCAGCTCTGCTGAAAGTGGGCGGGGGTTGACAGGGTTGGTTTAGATGTGTGTTAGAGCACGCGGGAAGGTCGAGGGAAAATATTCCTCGCTCGGATGTGTATACATATATACCCTTTTGCGTCCGGTTTCTCAAAATCTCTCCCTTCTCATCACCCTCCTCCCCTCTCTTGCGTACTCTTATTATTCACATGTTTCGGCCCTCGGGGCGGAGAGGAACTTATGATGACATTTTAACCCTTCCTTCCCACCCTCGAATCGTTGCCCCTCTTGCCCTCGCCCCCTCTTTGCTCTCCGGCGTAACATGTCGCCTTGCTCCACCCTCTCACCCCCCCCCATTCGCCACCCCCGCGTAATGTCTCCCAGAACCCTCCTCCCAGCCTCTCTCTCTCTCTCTCTCTCTTCCCCCTTTCCTCTTCTCCCCTCGACACAATGCCTCCGTCCTATCGATAAATCCTCGCTCGTTGTGTGTATAATTGGCCTCCCCTTTTTCCCGTCTCTAATATCTCCCGGCTTCCTCCATTTGTCGATCGCACGACGCGTCCTTCGCTTTCCCGTTTTCACACTCCTTCTCCGCCCGGCGGCCCGGCGCCAGTCCCGTCCTCCCGGCGCAGTTTGTTTTATTTTTTTTTATTTTAGCTCTTCTCTCGCTTGAGACAATCAATCTCAGGTGTGTAAACGCGGAGGAGGAAGTATTGAAAAAAGTCTTCACATCGAGGGCGTTCGATGATCTCGTATTGTTCGTGATATGGAAGGTTACCCGTGTGGTTTTTTGGAGGTGCTCGTCGAATATCTGGACAATTCGTCATTTAGTACTTAACCAGCTGATTTGTAGGTTTTTCAACGCACCTTTCCCTAACTGCCTCATTTGCGGGACATCTTTTCACTTTCCTGCACATAACTTCCTCATCATCAGGCATCTCATCAGTTCCTTAAATCTCTGCCTTTTCTTATGTCGTCCAAAATTCCTATCCTTATCCTCCTGTCACGCTTCCCCAGCGTTCTCTCCTCAATCACCCTCTTCAACGTGCCCTCACCTCTCAACACGCCCTCCCTCCATCTTTTCTGCCATCTCCGTATCTTGGCCACCAACTTCCTTTTTTCCCCCACCATATCCAACTCCTCCCCGTTAGTCTTCCTCACTGCCCAGCTCACCCTCTCCATTCTTCCCCAAATCCCACGACTCAAATGCCTCCGATCTGCGCGCATCCTCCATCCGCAATGACCGAATTTCTGACCTATACAGCGCCACTCTCCATATTAGAGTTTTCACCAGCCTTGTCTTTGTATCTCTTCAGAGCTTCAGAGATACTTTGTGCTCACCGTCTCGCTATTTTCCGTGGACATTACATATACTCTGTACCATGAAGCCGTCAATAGGGCTGAGCCTGGGGGCGTTGAAGTACCTGACACTTAACGTGCGTGTTTTAATAAATATTCAATGAAATGTGTATTATAATTGTATTAGCGGACTGAAGAGATATTTTTACCCCTCTTACGATTTAATTGGAATGCAATATCAGGTTTCTTTGTTGCGGTGTTGAATAGTTTCGCGAATAGGTCACCAATACTATTTTGTGTAGTGCTGCGCTATTTTTTTACAAGACTGTACTTCTGTTAAACAAGTGCTCAAGTTCAAGGGCTGAAATGATTATCAGTTTTTCAACCTCAATGTCACTTGCAACTCTGGTTTGCAATATAAAAAAAGCAGCTTGTAGTTACCACCTGAGGCGTTTCGAGTGTGGGAGAAGACATTTCTTTGGGCCCTTTTTTTCTCGGAGTGATGATGTTTCTGGTGGATACCCATCGCATTTAATGCCTTCCTCGTAATTCTTTTTGTGTTTCAGACACACCACTGATTCTGAGGCATTGTTCGTGAATGGTTGTTGTCATATCTTTCTTAGGTGTGTCCTAAAAACTTCACTTCAGTCTTGCATCCTAAGTAAAGCTACTTAAAATACGAGAAAAACGCTGTTAGCATCACGATGTGGAATTTCATGTCCTTTTTAGTAGAAGAGAAGCGCTTCTTCCAGCACGGTTGTTTCAGGTTGAATCTAGGCTCTACACGCGCACCGAAGTCGAAAACATGGCTGCACTTTCACGTGTGAGTTCCTTCTCACCACCCTGCAAACAAGGGTGAGCATTGTAAATGCATACCACTGCTGGTCGGAAAACATGCATCGTGCTGGCATTTATATTACCCCGGGTGAGTGCGAAATATATTACCCCGAGTGCGTGCGAAATATATTACCCCGAATGCGTGCGGAATGCTTTCTCGTCCTTTCACTGCAACGTACATATATTCCTCGTGCTTTTTGAATGAAAACGCTTCGTAATCGTTCGGGCACTAATTCTGTCTTAAACTCAGCGTTAATGAAAGAAAATCATGTATATACATAAGGAAGGAGAAAATTAAATAGGTGAACTGTGAGCTTTTGAAATATATTACGAAGCTGAGGATGCAGAGGGCATAGACACCTTATTTTATCTAATCCCTCTGGAAATTTTTGTACTTATTGCATATTTTCCGATTGTTATTATTAGGATCTACCGGTTGGGGTAGGTGTGAAGGGAAGAGAGCAAAACTAGAAGGTTACGGGCGCAGGCCCTTACCTGTTTACGTGATTTGTTCTTCAGCTCAATATACTTCTTATCCACTTCATCCCGTCCATAAAACCATTTCTTCCCCTTTCCCGCTTACCCCACATCCTCCTATCTATCACGGCCTTCGCCATCCTCTCGCCCCTCATTACCTGTTCCAACCACCTACTCTGCCTCCTCCTCATCTCATCCAGAATTTTCCTATCACCCTCCATAGCGAGCAAATCCTCGTCCACCTTCCTCTCTTTCCACCGCACTTTTATCCATCCTTTCCTACATCCACATCTCCATGCAGCAGAAGAGGCATGCAGCCTCTTCCCAAGATCCAGGTTGGCCCAAGTTTCCAAGGTCCGCCATATAACGCTGGATTCCATATAAAATCCTTCGCCATTTTTTTCTTTTCATACTTAACACATGGTCCCCGTCATCAGCTCCCTGCTATTGCTGAACACCTCGTTCGCTAGCGAAATTCTTCTTCTAATTTTCTTCAATTCTGGTCTTTTATTTATCGTCTTGAGTTGAAATGTGGAAGTGATTCTGCCCGTCATTGCATGAAATAGAATTTTACCCGCGAAGTCCCGTTGACAGCCTGAACTCGGGGGTTCCTGGAAGTGTTATACAAATGACGTTGAGCGAGCATATCCCACTGGTGCTGTCATCGCTCCTCTCCTTGGCTCCGCAGTGCTCTTATTGCGCTAATTGATGGTTTATTATTGTAAGCTGGACCTTGGGGTGAGGGGATCCCGTGGCTGATTCAGTGTGTGCCGTAGCGGTGGCCGCACAGCTGCCCTCCAATTGGCGGAACGAGTGAGTGCCTCGTGTGCGCTTGACTCCTTTAACTCGCATCCAGAGATGGACGGCGTTGTTATGCGGATTTCGTGCTTCTTATGTTTTTCCCTTCAACGGCAGATAGCTTGGTTTCGTGCAAGGTGGTTGAAGTATAATGGAGGCGCTAATTAGGAGATTTCGTGTGGTTAAAAGACCGGCTTTATGGTTTGCCGAATCCTATCACGTTGAGTTGGGTCTCCATTTCTCGAACTTAATTATAGGCATGAAGTAATTTTTACAGTAACTACCGATTAAACTATTTTCAGCGAGAATTTTGAAAGCAGATGTCCTTCATGCATCATCAATGACCCTTCGTCACGTCGAAAGCTCTTTCAAACCCTTCGTACCGGGTCAGATTCCCTCGTCGCTTTGCTTAAAACACGATGCCCAGTGAAGTTTTGCTACCTTCCTAGCATAACAGAATAAATGTTGATGATTTTTAATATCTGAAAGTATGTTACTTATAATCCTAACTAGGTAACTAATAATTCTCCCAGAATCTAGTAGATAATTGAAGTTACCTTTATCCCTATTGTGATTTCAATAATTTTGTCAAGGTATTTGTGGCCTTCTAATCCCAAGTACCCCTATTCTTGTCAGGTTTATGGTTCATGCACGTGACCAGCGGCACCCTATCAAGTATATTTCAACGTCCTGGGTTTTGCACTAGTGGGAATTTTGCATCGCGATCGTCATTTGTTCAAAATACTTTGACCCCCTCCCCCAAGTGTCTGTATTTATGAGCAGTAATAATGGTTTTTACGATGATTTTCCCGTTGTAGGTATATGGAAAGATTTTCTCATTAACCCAATCAATTCACGCCTGACTCTAACAATAGGGGCTTCTTGTGTGTTTCAGTGTTTAAACACTGTGTTAATTTATAAGTGATCAAAATATACAAAGATAGTTTTACCGATTATCGGTGGAAGTGATGACGTAAATTCTATGATTAATAATAATCTAATAAAAAACCACTATCAGTGGTCATTTTTATGGCGTTTATGCTGTACCCCTGGAACGTCAGTGGTCATTCCATGCTGATAAGGGTGCTTCTTTTCGATTACTTGGCGAAAACTTTTTAGTTTCAAGCGTATTCATTGAGTTTGTGTAGCAATTAATCGGAACCTTAATTGCGCGACTTGACCTTGATTCATATAATTTTGTCCAAAAGGTGACAATTTCAGTCCTTAGATAAGTGAGCGCTTCCTCCCATCATCTCCCTGGTATGTTCGTCGCGGGAATGTCGTAGATGAAGATGATACAGTGTATCGAAACTAGTCGACAATTAAAGTAAAATTGTAGAAAATAAGCAAAGTATTTCTATTTCTTTCTTTTAATATGGATTTCTACAAAGTAAAGACCTCAACCATGAAGTGTATGTCGTAGTTCTGCTCAAGGTAATAGCAAAAGTCAGCATTAAGGTAGTAGGTACACATGAGAGTTGAGTTTCGAATTTCCAGTTCAACCAATTTATGGTCTTTCTAGTAATTTCAAGGTGAGACAAGCTGTTTACGAGTACTGCCCCACGAAACGATGAAAATTCACTTATTTTTATGTAAGTTTCCATCACCTCAGGCAAATGATAATGATGAATAATTTTATTGTATGTATGAATTACATTTAATAATGGAGAAGCTGCTTTGCATTGCCTACTGGCCTTGCGTTTCTTCAAGTCTAGAACTACTACGTAATTCGTTCATGAACTCAAACACGTCATGTGAGCTTGAAATCAACTATTAAAGTCGGGCAAACAAGAACGTAAACGTGTGAAAAATTACTTCGCATTCAAGAAACTGCAGTACTCTCCGAGTAGGTACGTTGTCTGTCGCATGGTGCCTTTCAACGCCAACTTATTAAAAAACAAGAAAACTGTCGCGTTACTTCCTCCCCTCTTCCATATGCACCGTTGTATTTCTTTTTATTTCTTTTTTTTTGGGCTCAAAGCGGGCGTAAAAGTGTCATTAAAATAACAAATCCCCCTTTTTAAATAATTAAGTATCTTCCCACCTCATTTTCTCCTCGGCGCTGAAACACACACACACACACACACACACACGCCCGTACACTGTGTTGTTTTTATTCTCTCCTCCCTTCCTCTTCGCTACTCCCCGTAATGCTTGGCGCGCGTCTCATTGTTTCCGTTCGAGGGGGCGCGCTTTGCATTGTCCCGTAGCTTTAAAGAAAATGGAGAGTCGGAAGGGGTTGGGGGGAGTGCGGGGGGGGGGCTGCATGGTAAGGGGAAGTCGCACAAGGGGAAAGGGGTCCCTTGTTTTATAATTATTATTTTTTTGTGATGGAGCTTCATGGGTAAAATAAGAACGAGCAGGAAGTGTTAGTGAGTAGTTATATGGGGGGAAGGAGATTTTTTTTATTTAAGCGAGAGTAGGAGGGTGAAATATTGGGCGGGAGTCAGAGAAGTCACGTGGAGGAGGCAAACTTGAAGGAAAAGATTACAGAGTTTTTTATAAAATATTTTTTTTTGTTGTTTTTTTTTTCAGTTTTAGGGGTGTGGGCATCAGGAGAAGGATGCTTTATAATTTTTAAACTCCGATTTTTCGAGACGAGAGATTTTTTTAAGCTCCCGGTACGAGGCGCGGAGAGGAGAATGAAGGAGTCGGGAGAATATTTCACGTGCGTGGGCAATCTTTACCTTGTTTCGGAAGACCAGATGTGATGGGCGAAGAAAAAATGATGAGTAGTTGAGAGTCCCGAGCTGGTTTCGTCTACTAAACCTGGGATTGTAATTCGACGTTTTGATTCCCGTGCTGAACGATTGTCGTTAAGATTTCAGACCTTTTGGTGCCACGTGATTGAGCTTAAACAGCCTACTGAAATCCCCGTGATAAGATGCAAGTGTGAAGTTGAAATATTTTTGTCCCTCTGCTATTCGCGAATTAACTTGGATGCCCCATTTCACGTCGTCGCGATTTTTTTTGTCTCGGACGATTCTGGTAGTCAGTATGCCCCTGTGATCCCGATAAGCCATTGGCTTGTCGTCAGATTTCTCAGGTGCTGAACCACCAGAACTTGACAGAAAAACCTATTGCTCTGGGCCTGGGAAAAACCGACCCAGGCGGGACTCGAACCCGCGATCCTCGGATTACAAGGCGAGGACTTGACCCCGCCGCCACCGGGTCCGGCGTTATTATTTTATGCATAATTTTATGGAATACTGTTTTAAAACTTATCTTTACCATTCCTGGATCATCCATTCGATTGAACATAAGCATGAAACTATCATTTATTATACTACATTCAAATTTTTATACTTGAGGAAACTGTGACACACTAATTTTCCCTAGCACACAAACTAAGTTCTCTTACGTGCAAGTCGATGCAGAAGAAAACTCAACAATTGGATTTTGATATAAAAACAATATAAATATGTCTAGTAAAAGTGCTTTCTCCTAACCATCCATTCGATGTATTCCCGATTCTATTACCCTGAACTTTTCGTCTGGATGTTGCCCATTTAGTTGTATCCAAGATTTGGTGAGCTTTCTGGGCGTTGTTTGCATTCTTTGCTCGAAAGCTCCCGCCTTTCAACGCGCCCAAATACCGCATCACCCCGGAGCTCACGTGATTTTGACATCCGTGATTGGCATGTCGGTGCGCCAAAGATTTGGCGAAATTTTTGTCCGAACGTTCGTGTGTTTGGCGACCGTTTTTTTGCGAAAGCAAAACTTTTTAAAAAAAATTGAAATTGCGATATTACGCTCTCTTATTTATTTCATATTTTGCATGGGCCGAGGTTTTTTAGCCTCTAGCCTTTCCCGTGATATATTTCGCTGACTGACGTTCTCGTTTCTCTCTTTCTCTCCCTGCAGGCAAAGCTCTTGGAGACTTCCCACGCATGGCTCGGCGCCTCCACATCCTCCATCACGGGTAAGTTTTCGGGCGGAACCGTGTAGCGCCAAACCGCCTCCGACTTTGGGAAATTTATTGGGATAAAACAGAGAGCCCTGCCGAGTTTACGGGGAAGGGTTGTGGGGACGAATGTCCCCGCTCCCTCTCCCCGCCCCTGCGAATCCCTTACCCCCTCCCCTGCATATCCCTTCCCCGAAAAACCTTGGTGATTCCTTGTCCAAACAAACACACTCGCGAGTCAGCAACATCGTCGCTCTTTCATCTTCACTTGTTTCCCCTATTTGTTCATCCCGCATTGTGTCATTTTTCCGCGCTCATGAATTTTTAGTGACTCTCCGTGCACGTATTTATTCGTGTTAGTCTGTGTGTGTAAGTACTTGAGTTGAATGATGTTAAGAAGCCGAGGCGCCATTTGGGGAGGCCAGGGTATGACTCCCTCCTTAAACGTATGAATTGAAAAATTAATAAAACGAGAAATACTAATGCTGCTACAAGTGTAAGAGCTTTACTTTTCACTTTTTCAGTAATACTTCGCTCACTCTTATACGCTCTACAAATTAAATTTTCGGGTTCAATTTTGCGTAAGAAGTGCTCTTATAAATCGATGCCTCTTCAGTAAGAGTTTTAAAAAAATACTTGCAATGGGGATTGTGTGTCGAAACAAATTCCTAATCCTTATTCCTCGCCCTGTCAAGGAATCCACCCCCATCCTGGCATCTAAAATACATGCCCCCCCCCACAAGCCCCTCGTCCACCCCTGCCATACATCTCCCCTATGGCGACCTCCTCTCGTTGCATCGCAAAGTTTCGCGTGCGCGCGTCCTTCTCCCCCTCGCCACCCACTCCTCCATCTTGTCACGCTTGTAACCCCCCCCCCCACTCGGGAGATAAAAATAACCTCCCCATACCATTCTCTTAAAAACATACTCTTCCTCCTCATCATTACGCGCTCCATTTTCGGCGATCCCTCGCACTTCACGCTCTCCCGCCCCTCATCCCCTTCCCCCTCATTCCCTGCCCCCCTCCCCCCCGCTTCCTTGAAAGCCTTCCTCCTCCTCCTTCAGGGGTAGGTACCGTCCCGACTCCCGCGCGAGTTTCGCGTGGTTACGTGACGCCAACGGTCGTTCTTTTGTTTCCCTGGGTTCGCTGTTGATTTTTTTTCCGAGGAGCTGATTCTCGCAATCCAAGCCTTTTGCTCTCGAACCTTATTCTTTTTGCCCCTTTGCCTACCGTTCCGCTCAACAACCCCCCCCCCCCCTTTCCCCCGAACCTCCCTCACTTGTACCTCACCCCTTAAATCAGCCCTCCCTGCCGAGCCCTTCTCTCACCTCCGCCCTCCACCCTCGCGGTAGCGATAAGAAAGAGGTCATAATTCACAGTGGCACTTTGTTTATGGCGCCTCACCGCCTCCAATCAATTTTAGTGTCCATCCCCTTGACCCCCTCCCCCCCGCCCCCCCGCCCCCTTTCCACCCCCGCCCCCTCTCCCCCGCGCCACCCCAGCCGAGTCGTTCATCCTCCTCAACTGAGCTTTCTCCCCATCCCGTAAATCTCGGCCTCAAAAGAAACCCACCCCTTGACCGCCCTCCCGTCTCACCACCTCAATAACGTCACACGTACTAGCGTAACCAACCTTCGTGCATTCCCACTGCTTTAGAGTTACAGGCGTAACTCTGTGCTTCCCTTTTCAAGAATTGCAACGAACTAGTGGAAAGCAAGCGCTTTTATTTCAAGCCAAATTAGAATTCCCACATCCGGGAGATCTATTACCATGTTCGCAATGGTTTAAAAAGCATTCTACATTCCTTTCAATGTGTTAAACAAGAGAGCATTAAGACGACCTCCATTTAAGCCGTGTCCAAGCTCGCCAGTTACGTACCTAAATCAGGAAATTTAGGGAGGACGTCATCTTGAAGTGTCCAAACTCGTTAGGCAGCATAAGGGAGCGGATTTGGGCAGCCAAATCGCTAGCCAGATTTAGGGTACAAGTAGTCCTTCCTAAATCTGCCACCATTTTGAAATTCCCATTATTCCGAGTGGTAAAAACGTGAAAACTAGTGGAATGAGTGGAACTACAGTAAATATGGCGGGGAGGTAATTTGTTTTGAATAGAAAGGCGAAATGGATTTGAATCGAAAGGCCTCCGGAAACCTTTCCTCCGCTACATTCAATTCCCCCGAGCATTTCGGTTCTTGCAGAATAGGGGTTGGAAGGGCGAAACTGGGATATAACGCTCTCCATCCACAGCCCACCCTCTCTGACTCGCTTGTAATATCACGTTTCTCTCTCTATCCCTTTCTCCCCTTGTATAATTTTCTCTGCCGACCGGTAAAAATAAAATGCCCAAATCTCACATCTTCCTCGCGATTCCTGCCACCATCTCTAATGCATAGCTCCCTCCCTCCGCTGTGACTTCTCGCTTCCTTTCTTGCCACCGAATTCAGTTTTGGCTTTCCATGGACGTCCACCCTTCCTAGTCCTCAATTATTCCTGCTCATAGAATAAAGAAGAGTATAGAGGGAATATGGCAAGGTAGCACGGGGGAATATCGAAGCCAATAAAATGCGACAATTGGTCGTGTTGAATGGAACATTTGTTCAGTTAATGCGCCGAAAACATAGTATTGATAGCGGAAACGTCGCGGCTCCGCATTGTTTTATCTATAAAAATGCGCAATAGAAAAATTTGAAAAGTATCAATGCATTATTTTGTAAAATTTATGAACAAATTGCACGCGACAGCCATATTCAGCGAAGCATTGTTCGCAAAAAAACAGGCTTCACTTTCGTGCGTCAAGACGCCATCTTCCCTCTTCTTTAATCTATGTCCCTGTTCTCCTAGGTTTCCGGGCTCTCTGCATATCTGATCAATGAATTGTTCTTGGCTTAATTTTAACTTTGAACCGCACTTTGGCTCCTTTGATAATCGTCGGGAGTCCTTGCTACTAACTTGGTGCTTGATGTTGGTGGTGGTTTTTTGACACTGTGGCCTATCCTGAACAAGTCATTTCCTGCCTGATGTTTGTTGAAAAGTAATCCTTGGGGTATGAGTTGTATTACAGTCTGTGCTGTGGCCAACATTTTTCTGTTGTGGTACCCATCTGGGATTATTGGTTAAGGCAATTGAAAGTGTTTCTGCTTCAAAATGTGTTAGTCTAAAAGCGATATAAATTCACTTACATGGTGAATTTAGTGCCACTCATTTATGAGGGAATGAATACCCTTCATGCTGTTCCATGGGAAAACAAATAAGATACACAGACTTCTACTAAGTGGGTATTGGTGAGCCAATTATCATAAAACTGGACAAATAAATTATAAAGCCTGTTTCTCTCGTCTCTAAACATTCAGTTGTATATGATGTAATGTTTTGTTTTTGATAAGGTGTTTTTAGTAATATATAGAAATTTAACTAGAGAATATTATCTTGGATTTGTTGTTTGAATTAATCCTTTTCAGTGTTGTTATTTTTATCGTTGCTGCTGTGATTACGGGAAATAATTATAAATATACCATTTAAACTATATTCTCTCCAAGATTAAGGGAACTTTAATTCTAAAATTCTTAAGGTTAGAAAAAGATCTCACTGTAATTCATCTGTGCCATGTATTTGTTTGCTTCAAATGTAATTTCATCTTTATGTTTTTCCATGCTTTTTATTATGATTACTTTCCTGTTTTGATGAATCACTTTCTAAATTTCTCTACGGATTAATTGTAGCATATCTGTCATCTTGAATTCAATTGTATTTTTGCAATTTCAAAAGAAGAATTCAATTATTTTCACTTATTATTATTTTTTAATCAGTCAAGATATTTAATTTGTTAAAAACATATTGTAAACATGGCCAGTCTGACGCTCTCGAGAGAGTATTTTTTAATAATTATTACGTAAATACCTTCTAAATTACATGAATAACCTGGTGAAAATTCATTTTGGGCATTGGATTTAATTCAAAAAATTTTCCTTGCAGAGGAGTTATTACTACATATAAGTATTAACTTTATGACATTGCTGAAGTTTTTTAATGTAGGTGATGGAGCAAATTAATGTTTTTAGTTTTCGATTGTTCCATTTCTTGAAGTCTTATCATAATTATTCCTGAAAGCTTTTTTTATTTGTTTTTACAAATATTGTTAAAAGAACACCAATGGGAAGGTTCTTGTGGATGCTACTTTCAAAATTCGCCTATTGTTGAAAATGAATTTTATTTCATCCAAGAATTAATTATATGATATATAGATGATATATAGAAAAAATAATGTTTTCTACAAAAAATAATGTATCCATGAAATGAGTTTTTTTCATGTAGTTGTAGGATTTGTATTTGGTAGCTTTATATGTAATGCGCTGTATTTCTGTATCCAACTGGTTCTCTGGAAGTTATTGCATTAATTAGCAAGAGAATACATTTGCATCTGTAATTGATAGCTTTCATAGGTTAGGTAATATTCATAGTATTGTTGTTGTTTAACCAGATTTTACTTTCAGCGCAGGAACTGACGTTTGATCATTATTTTGGATTTTATTTACTCATTCATGTGTAGCCTTTATCCATTCAAATTTTATATGTTTTGCTTGGCGTAGAACTTGAGATGTAAGTGAAATGGTTCATTGCATTTTGCTGTCTACTTATGTGGTTTCTGCATGTGTATTTCTAAATTCTGTTAATTGCGTCTTTGGACAGTCGTGCATGAATATCTTGGGTCAATGTTTAATTGCGTGTATCTGAGTAAAAAAAAGCAAAATGAGTCGCATATTTTACCAGACTGATGCATAGAGCAGAAATGCTATTTTTTAGGGAAATATTTACAGCACTTGAATTTCATAACAATCAGTGGTTGTTTAAGATTACAAAAAAATTTATTATTAGAGTTGAAATTGATGTATGAAGTTATACCTGCCTTAGTACACCTATCTACAACTCTTCAAAGAATTAGTATTGATCATGAAATGCCTGTTGATTTTAATTTTGAATGGCAACATGGCTGTGTTTATAAAGTCATTAGTAAACAAATCAAAATAACTGGAATGCCTTACTGAACATATAGTATTGATTCTTTGTAAGGGACCAGTTTTAGTTACAAGGAAATATTTTAAAGCCCAAGGTATTTAATTAAAAATTTTAGGAAGGAATTTTGTTAATTAACAGGTATCATATTAATCTGGTCGACATTGAAGGCTGTAAAGACAGGGATAGCAGGCTTCTTGTTATGGTGGATTAATAATTACCTATCCGCTCTTTCATTTTCTTATTTTGCTCAGCCATTATTCAAAAACACCATTTTGCTTTGTCAGGATTTTTTTTTTGCTGGGAAGATTTCAAACCTCTGTATTTATTGTTGATTTTTCCTGTAAACCATTATTATTTCACCTTTTATCCTCTTAGACAGTAGATTTTTAGTTCCTCTTTTGTTTTTGTGTTTCTTAGATTGCCCAGCTCTCTGGAAACTGAAAGCGCCCGCCTGGACGCAAGATCAACTTCAGGAAGCAATACGTGCTGTAGTCACTCAGAAGATGCGATTCACCCAGGCTTCTGCCCGTTTTGGCATTCCCAAGGGAACTTTGTATGATAATATTCTTGGAAAGTCTAAGCGAATGATGGTGCTGGAAGAAGCAGGACTAACTAGTGATGAGGAGAAGGCAGTCTTAGAATACTGTTGTCAGACTTCAATTTTACCATATAATCGAAGGACAAAAAAATCACTGGCAGCAGTAGTTAATTTTGTTGAGAAGTTGAGGCAGGAGCGCGACCCAGATTTCCACTTTACTGGCCTCTCCGGTTTCCGATGGTGGTGGGCTTTCTGTAAAAAACATGGAATTGTGTCCCTTTACTTTGATCCCAATTCGACACCGCCTCCATCAG
This sequence comes from Pyrrhosoma nymphula, assembly GCA_963573305.1. Taxonomy (NCBI): domain Eukaryota; kingdom Metazoa; phylum Arthropoda; class Insecta; order Odonata; family Coenagrionidae; genus Pyrrhosoma; species Pyrrhosoma nymphula. The sequence goes on from OY754329.1 coordinate 144,740,237, forward strand.
ATGGAGAACAGATAGACTAAGCGTTTTTGTATGTAGAAGCTTTCCTGATAGTTCCTCAATATAATGCACAACTCCCCAGAATAGTGCACACTGTCACTAGGGCAGCAAATGTTTATCTGCGATTACAAAAACGTTGAGCAGATAAAACCTGTTGGTCAATTGTAATGTATTCATCTGTGTTGATTGGAATTTATAGAGTATATTGTTTCCCACCCAGAAGTTGCATCAGGATATGTACTGCATTAATGTTGCTCAGGTGTTGTGCACTTTGTGCCTATACCCCTCGTATCTTACCATTATTTGGTGCAGCCTACTTTCACGTCTATTATTTTCCTGCTATTCCAGAGTCCTTTCAATGAATATTAACGTACGGCTTTGAGTTTGTGACCTAATTTTGCATGGTGCCATTAGGAGAAAGGAATATTTTCCCCAAGTGATTGTGGCCACTGCGATTGTAAGCAAATATTTAGCATTAACACAATTCCTCCAACGTGCTACTTATTTTCTCATATAAATTATGAGCCAGTTTCAGATTACTTTAACTACTTTACTCAAGTGAGTTTTGGGTCACACATTATAACTCCTTTGGTATGACATTCCTGTTAGCATTTATTTTATAGGTGCCTATTGAGTGTTATGAATTTGTCATAAAATAATCTCAGTCCCTTTATTATTTTATTATAGTGTCTGCACTTTTTAGAGCAAATATTTTTTTAATGGTTTGTCATCTGATGTAGGTTGAATGCACATAAAGAGTTAAGACTGTTAACATGCATTTCAGTGCCAAGATCAGTGAAGGGACTAATTGTAAGTTTCATTGAAATTGTTCTGGGAAGCTGTCCTGCCTCAGTGATATGCCTGGTTACATACACATACCTCAGGAAAATGCAATGTTGATGCACGTTTATGCCAGTGTTCAATTTGCATATTTGAATAGACACTATATGTGCTTTGAAAATCCCTCATTTAATGTGATTGAGATGCTCAACTTGCGGCCCATGCTCCCTTTAATGATCACCAGTGGTAGTGATTTTATTTAGCTTGCATGTTTGCTAACCATATGGACCATTTATTCAACCGTGGAAGTGAGTATGGTGACTGTAATATATTAAGACAGTTATGCTGAGCAATGTTTTAGGCGGAGTATGCTCATGATGAGTGGATAAGTGGAAATGTGATAATCTTGAACATTTTTCAAATATATTAGATTTGACTTTTTGTATCCAATGCCAAAACATTGAACAAAATTGTAGTGAATATTAATTGGCATTACTTTCAAGTGCTAAATTATCTATGCAGGGACTGTGATGGAAGAATCACTAAAAATGCAAAACTGTTACAATAACTGAATCATAGTGCTACATTAATGTTGGTGTGTCTAAGCTTGTTATGTTCATTTTCTGGGCATTTTGCAATCACCCTTTTTGGATGTGGCATGTATATTGAAGTTGTCAATTGTATGTAGTTCAGAGTTAGGTTTCAGATATTTTCTCCATGTTGAACAATTTGGTTTGATTAGTTTGACATGTCATTGTTAAAGTTTTAGAATTATATCTTTATCCAGCTGTTAAAAAATTTTGATATTTGATGCCAGTTTGTCATTGGTGATTAAGTAAATGGTAATTTACCTCTTATCATTTCAACTCACTCTTACTCTTACTGATATGGTTTATCTAATCAATCCTAATGTTTTCATAAAGCTATGTCCTTATTTTTTATATTAATTTGTCTTTTGATAAGCCACATGGCATAAATTGATGCCAAGCATATGGTATACAATCTTTTATGTAAGGGTACGGTTCCATACTTTCATTCAAGCATAGAAATTTATGCTTTATATAAAATATTCATCTAAAATAGTTTAACCAATGATGAGGAATAGAGAAGGAATTAATTAAGTTATGTGATTGAACAAAAGTTTACTTTCATAAAGTTTCTCCCCTGTTTACCTTCCTAAAGTTGAATCCCTATAAGAATCCCTTTGTATGCTAGTATTCTGGAAATGCATATATGGCAGAGTTGAAAATTTGAGCAGTTATAAACCATATTTAGTTTTCATATATTTCCTGACTTGAAATATCTGATGATTTTTGCGTAAAAGCTTGTGAAATAATTTATTCACGAATTGGTTAGTTGAATTGTTTTATAGTGAAATGTTAGTGAAACTTAATTCATCATTGCATTGAGATGGAAATATAGCATCACCATGTATTATGTATCTGAGAAGAGTCTGAGGTCATATTAGGTAGGAGCAAGATTAGCAGACTTCCTACTACAATATGGGTCCATACTAGGCTTTGGCCGCAGTGGGCATTTTTGTAGGGTAATTTTATCCCTGCATGACTGCTGCTAGGAAAACATTTCAAGGACGTTACTCCATCTGTTTGATCGAATGATAAGTCATGGTTCTCTGCGAGTCTTTTGTCAAGAGCAGACCAATGTCATTGCTAAGCTTCTCTCCTCACCTTATCTTTCCCTATGATTCTAATACCTATCCTTCTATTCTAAGGGACTGATTCACATCAGAAAGATTTTAATTACATGAATGATTAAAAATAGTCCTCATCTAATTCTGATATCACACTACAATACTTTTCATCCCTATGCCAGGCTGAAAAAAAACTGTTTGTCTTACATTGTACGTATCAAAAATGGAAACCCAGTGTGGAAAATGTTTTCCAAATTTTAAGGACAAGAATTTTGACCTAGATAATTAACTATTCTGTTACCTACATTCATGATCTCCTCTTTTCAGTTGTTATTAGTGGCACAATTGTTTTGGATTGTGCAGGGAAAATTTTTATTGATTTAAAGGAAGCAACATTCATAGCTAGGGATTATAACTAATGGATCTCTTGTAAAACCTGAACAAAGACTTAGAAATTTTTCCAGCTGATGAGTATTGTCTCAAAAGATGAACATTCAATTTGCTCAATGTTTGCACATATTTGCCTTTTCCTCTCTTCATGAATTATTGAAATAGGCTCCACTGTGAGCTCTAGTGAAAATTCAAATTATAATATTAATTGCTTTATCTTGGTCAGACTTTTTGAGAGCTGTATGACAGTTAAGGGTAAAGTTGTCAAATCGTGGCTTCTTTTGACTGAAGATAGTGTTCACAAACCATAGTTAGTTAGTTTAGTAGAGAAGTCACCTTAGTTTTTGGAACCAAAGTTTGCCATGATAATCATTTTTGTCATGCCCAGTATGTGGTACAATCATTTTTTGCCATCACGCACAACATACTGTATAGCGAATACCTTGATAGGCAGAACCTGAGTCAGCATTATCTGGGTTAGTCTTCAAGGGCACTACCCTGATGCCAATGAGGCCATATCTAAGAAGTTTGAAAGGACTTCTTGCTCCTTATGTTACGATGTTAGGCAAGGAAATATGCATTTGTTAATGATTTGCACTATGAAAAAAAATCTAGTTAGTTATTTAGTTTGTCTTCAAAAACTTTAATGGAACAACTATAGTATTAATTGGCAGCTTAAGTGAACTATCAGTTTTTGAAGACTATCCCCTGAATACAGGGTGCATACATAATTTTTTTGAGAGTAAGAGTGAGTAAATGATTCATGGGTAACTAATTGTTCCTGTAGTCTCATATCTTAAAAAACTGCTCTTCTGTTTTTATTTTCAAACTTTTTTATCTTCCCAAAAGTTATTTAGCATGTTTTTTCAACATGTTTTAATTTATAGTCTCAATATTTTTCTCTATGTTTTTAATTTTGGTTGCATCTGAATGATTTATTGGTACAATGCGTATTTTTTTAATGTTGGACAACAATTGTTGTCATGTTCATTGCCTTTTATTCAGGCGGTCAACCAAGTGGACAATTAACTGTGATTTCAGGGTTTTCCTGCAAGATTGTTTCATTAGAAATGAAATATTCAAAATATTGTGAACATATATATTTCATGAAATACTCAAAATGACAAATTTTCCAATTTAAAGTGTCGAGGGTAAAGTTAATCATTTTCATATGAATTTTTCTGGACTGCAATCTCTCTGTAAATGATTATTGTCATTTATGGCTAGAATAAAAAGAATTGCAGTTTATTTTTGTAATTGCGGGTTTACAAGAGGTTCTCTTGTGGTTAAAATTTGAGATGCCAAAATCTTGCATTTTTTTGAAAAGTAAATCTATGCTTGTTTTGTCTTTATTAATTTGCAATGTAGTGTATTTGTATAATAAGATTTCATGAAGTGAAATTTGCCAAACACAAGCTCTGAACTGTACTATTAAGTGCCAAATGGTGTAATAAATGTTTGATAGTTGTCATTCCATTTTAAATAACATTAAGGAGCAATACAGAATGTCACTTGCGTGATTTTGACTCATGATCATTCTTAAAAATAAATTTTTGTGAATATAGTTTTTGTTTATATTTTTTCATTTGAGCCATCTTGCATTTTATTGCCAAAAATTTCATTTTAGGTATTCACCAAATCCTGTTTCTCCTCATTCGAATCAGCTTTCACTATAGTCAATGACTAGCATTTGTAATTATGTGTTTAGGAAGTTTTTTTGAGAAATTGATTTTGAGGCTTATTCTGCACACTTTTTTCTTCCCCTGTGCTGTCATACTCATTTTGCATTTATGCTATATGTATATTTTTTTATTTTTTCAAAACTCCACAAAGATATGCACACCATAGGTACTTAATTTCCATTGCCATTTAATGCTGCCTCCTCTACAGCATTTATGTTTATTCAAACATTTTTACTGCAGTGGCTTGAGATTTGTGCTGCTAGTTTTGCTTCCTATGTTTTGCACAGAACTGACCAAATGAAATAATACTTTAAAAGAGCATGTAATGCAGTAATTATTGAGGGACTTAGTTTGAACCATTGATGTGTTTGATAAAATTAAAATGTCTGGTGAGGAGTGAAACTGTGGTGATGATGTATAATGATCATTTTGCTAACTATCATGTGATCACGTGTAGACATTATATTATACGTCAGGGAAGATCAATTAGTGAATTGTAGTTCTGCCTTTGGGCAGGCCCATACATAGTGGCTCTCCATGCTTCCTAAGTCTGTGCCAGTCTCTTGCTGGTGTGGCACTTTCCTTAAAACTTCAGGTAGATAGTTCTTTGTACGACTTGGTGTTTTCCCGGCAGATAACAAATGTTAGGTGTTCTTAGGATTCACGCCAGGTTAGGTAATTGGCTGCTGCTAACATTTCGACAAAATAATCCAACATCCAAGCATTCAATTCACCATGGAGGTATTAAAAAACAGCAGCTTAGGCCTCCTTGACATTTTAATCCACTGCAAGGGGGATGGTGCATTGGCACATGGCGTGCATCAAAAACCTACACACACCGATTTGTATCTGAATGGCCGAAGTCACCACTACCCATCCCAATGGTGAGTTGTGATTTCCACCCTCGTTCATTGAGGCAAAACTGTTACAGACAAGGAAAGCCTCCCCATGGAGTTGGAACATCTACCAGCAACCTTAGGTGATGGTGGCAAATCTCACATAGAAAGTTTCCTCATTCTGGATATGACCCCTGTGGAGAAAAAACCTGTAGCCAGAGCTTGCCTCCCCTTCATTTAAACCATCGTGGGTATCTAGGATCCTGGCAAAACACAATATTCAAGTAATCCACAGACCACCGAAAAAAACTGTGGGGCCATCTTGTACGAGTTAACTACAAAGTGGGACTCAAGACACCAGGAGTATACAGAATCCCATGCCAGTGTGGAAAAATATACATCGGTGAGGCAGGACACACATAAGAGACCCGACTTAATGAACACAGGAGATGTATTAGGTTGTTCCACCCAGAAAAATCAGCCTTGGCTGAACACAGCCTATTCGAAGATCAGATCATCTCCTTTGATGATGTCCAACTCGTCACCAAAGCTAATGAGTATTGGGAGCGTCTGATAAAAGAAGCCATTGAAATCAGGCTGGAAAAGAACAAACTTAATCACGACTCCGGGTATGCTCTTAGCCAGGAATGAAAACTATTACTTTGAAAATTAAAAGTGGAAAAAAGAAAGTTCAACAATAGCCAATCAGAGATGACTTGACCCGTATATATAGACGGTTGGTATATAAGCAAGGACCTGACCCGCTAGACAGGTATATAAACGTGGACTGTTGGGCCCCAGGAATCAATGGCCTGCTGATGTTGGAAGAGTTTTCCATTGAAACGTTGGCAGCAGCCAATTACCTAACCCGGTCTGAATCCCGAGAACACCTAATAGCTAGTTCTTTGTTAACAAATTAATATCTTTAGGCAAAAGAAATCCTTATCTATTCAGCTTTCAACGTTAAGAATGTTTTACTGTTCTTGAATTAAACTGTAAATTTGGGCTGCTCTTGTTCAGAAAATGGAAGATTTTAGTTCATTGAGTTTTCTAGTTAAGTCGTGAACATGTAAGTTAATTAAATATCAGAAAGGCTACGCTGAGTTTGTGCTAGAATGTTTTTGTGGAAGATGGAGATTCAGGGAAGAAGATCTACATTGCCTGTTTCAAAAATGAAACTTATCAAAGGATGGATTTCAATTACTATTTCTTAAATTAGGTGTAGGCCTGTAAAGAAATGTGACTGCCATGAAAAGTGGGCCTCATTAGCCCCTTGGATTTTATTCTTAAATATTAGTTTATTATCAAGGAAGAAAGGTTGAATGCTTGAATGGGTTAACAATGCTGGAAATCAAAATAATTCCCATTTCCTGCTATATATATTCCATGAAAATCATATCACCCTCCTCATGATTTAGAGGTTACTCCACAATTATTTATTTACCCGTTAATCCACCCAATTTAGTAGGCATGTACATGTTGATAAATTATTGGTATATTTTGTTTTTCCATTCATATTTTTTCAGGAAAGTTCCATTTCATCATATTCTCTTAACTTGGTAAGAAAGTATTAATTAGGAATACATTATTGCCTATGATCTGTCCATTGCAAAAGAACAGTGGATGCTCGTTTGTCAAAACCAACAGACAAGCAAGAACTAAACAGATGCATTGAGAAAGCAGGTTCTCACCTCCTTAGTCTCAATAGCTTGAGATGGAGCTAATCTCTGATTAGTTTTGGCCAAACCTTAAATTGTGCTATTCCAATGGACAAATGGTAGACATTCCTATTCGCTTGAAATTTTTCTTATTTATTGCTTTAATTTTACTGACTCACAATCTATGAGTACCAATACTTATAACTAATGGGGATTGTATTTATTCTGCCTTGTGTATGTGAAACTGGCCACGAATTTCCTAATTTATGAAACATATATTTGTGTTACTATTTCACTGTAGTATTTTGACAGAAGTAGTCACAATTCTTCATTGTTAAGCATGTTTAAATCAAATTTTAATTGCTGTAAATCAGTTACCTTAAGCCTTAAAGGTAGTTGATTTTTACTGTGTGACTTCATTGTCATTTCATTAATGTCTTTTCTCAAGTGCGCCCAACTTTTCTCTGCAGCATTTTCAATCTTTGGTTTTTGCTGGTTTAATTATATAAGCTTTGACATTAATTCTCTTTTATCACTTGATACTCTATTTTGCTAGTTTGGCCACAGCAAAATGAGGGAGAATGTTGAATGGGCATGTTTTAAAAACTTTTTCAAATATTTGTCAATGTTTTTGACGTTTCTTGTTCCTCACAATTGTTTGTTGTTATGATACTGTTTTGTCATGTGTCTTTGTTACTGTTTCTCATTTTTTTCTTCATCAATTCCTTGTTTGCACAGACAATCTTGGCGGTAGCCTAGAGAGCAACTACCATCTGCAACGCCCTCTCCTGAACTCCTTCATCACATCTAGTTTAGATCAGTCACTCAATAAATGCGACAGAAGACATATTACAAGTATGATGCATGTTTTTTTTTACCTGAATTATTGCTAACAATTAGATTTCAATAACACGTGTGTTTTTAGTTTTATGTCATAACTTTAGAATAATGGATTAATATTAGTACTAATCAAATTCAAATTGAAGTGTACTTTTGTCTTCGATTATGTGGCAAGTGATTCCTGGAATTGTTATATGTTAGTTTCTAATTGGCTAACCTTTGGGTACTGTGTGTGCCATTTCGAACATATCATAATTGAGACATGAAATATGAGTTTTATTTTAGTTTTCAAATGATGTTTTGTTGGCAGAGAATTCTCAATTCATAAACTTGTCAGGGAGGGTATATAAGTAAGCCAACTTCAGTGAAATAAACCGGGTTAAATATCTTCCATCATGGTTATCATCATCCTGGTATCTCTATTTGATTGGGAAAGTTTAAAATTAAATGGACATTATTTGCTGAATCTGCCCCTTTCACCAGAGATTTATGTTTTCCCCTTTGATAATCCTGTCTTTGGTGATGTTTTCATTGATTTTTTCTGGCTGAATTCAGTTAATTTATGCTAAATTTATTATCTAAAATCATCACTCACATTTGACATTTTAAATATAATACATTTTCATCCATGTGTCATTGATTATTGTTTCCTGGTGTTGATGATTCACTCAAGAGTAGAGTCAGTTGCTTTGTATTTTGCTATATCTATCAAAATCTATAGGTATATATAAAAATGGATGTTTGTATGTTTGTTTGTTTGTCTGTCTGTCCGAGATTAATAGACATGGACACCGTTTCACCGATCATCATGAAAGTTGGCACATAGATGTATTTTTTCAAGGAGAAGGTTTATTTTTTCAAGGAGAAGCTATTTAAAAATACCTCAGGGCCCCAAAAGGTCCCAAAAAAGGGTCCTTTGGTAGTTGAAGCAACGAATTGGGTTTTGTGCTGTGGTTTCATTTTTAGCTTTTTAAAACTACTTCCGCTCAAGATAGAGGGTTGGGATTTTTTTATCAAATGGCTAAAAGAATGAAGTTTGTAATTCTTTCAATCAGTCATATTTTCCTATTCGTATTTGCTTGAAAACCGTGTTTTAAGCTGCAAAAATGCACATTTTTCTCAGAAATCAACAATAGCAAATTTCCTTGACAGCCAGATTTTGGTCTTTAATGCATTTTAAATTGATTTAGCTTAGTTTAGCTGATTAGGAATGCTAAGCATTGATTTCATGCAGTGGTTTATTTTTTTCTCAGAAATCAACAACAGCATATATCCTTGACAACCAGCTGTGGTCATTAACGCATTGAAAATTCATTTTGCTCAGTTAACCTGATTAGGAATGTTGAATGTATGTATGCTGAGTATATGTATGAATCATTAGGAATAGTGGGAAAGAGGGGGAGAGGAAGGTGTAAGAGGGGAAAGAGGAAGAGTGGGGAGAGGAAGGCGTAAGAGGGGAAGGAGTGGAAAGAGGAAGATTGGGGAGAGTGTGAGCGGAGGGGAGAGAGGAATAAAGGGGAGAAAAAGGAAGTAAGATATATATACACACAACGAAAGGTTCGCCAATAGGCCACAACAATAAAAAATACACTTGACAGGGGGTGGAGAAAGAAAAGTAAAAAGAGAGAAGACTTACAGGGAACATTTCGGGCATGTAAGCCCTTCCTCAGCTATAGAAAAAGTGCGAAGTACCGCTCCAAGGTAGGGGAAGGGAAGCCGGGAAAGAAGGGAAGTGAGGGGAAGTTGTGGTATAGGGGGGGATGGGGATGGGCACGTGGTATTGCACCTAGATATCTAGGGGGGGAGTGCAACAAAGTAGGGAGGGGCGTGGGTGTGGGTGAACTGGGATGAGTGTGGAGAATTGCACCTGGCTGTCCAGAGGACTGCAACAAAGTTGCTAAGTTGGGAGGGGGTGGGGGAGTATATAAGAGGGACGGGAATGGTCACATGGTGTTGCACCTAGATGTCTAGGGGGGGGGGGGGGGGGGGGGAGTGCAACGAAATAGGGAATTTCAAAACAAAGTAGCTAAGTTGGGAGGGAGTGGGGGAGGGGAATAAAAGGCGTCGGAGGAGGAGGAGGCAAGTAAATGGACGAGAATTCAGTGCATAATATTAAGACCGGGTGGGGAAAAGGCTTGACAATACCAAATAATTGAGAGTTCAGTATTTTTGAGTTGTATGTTCAAAGCGTCAGCGGGGAGGGCGTGGAGGATGGTGAGACGGAAGCAAGAGTCGAATTGTAGGTTGTGAGTGGAGGCGTGTTTGGGGACTGGGAAGTTGGGCGGGGTGGCTTGGTGTTCATTTATCCGGATGGACAGGGGATTGCAGGTTTCGCCGATATAAAAAGAAGGGCATACCTTACACTGCAGTAGGTATACCATGTTAAAGGTGGTGCAGCTGCCATGGGAAGAACTAGGAAATGGGATGGGGTTGTTGGGACTGTGGAAAGAAGAGAGATTATATATTAAAGGGCAGATTTACAACGAGGTCTATGGCAGGGTATTTTTTATTATATATATGTATATATGAAAACACATGTGCTTGGGAAAACCTGTGGCGTAAAAGTAGCCATTTTTTACCAAAGCCTACATTATTTAAAGTATGAAATTAAGAATACATAATAAAAAACTGAAACAGGATAGTGCTGAAAAATAAGTAACAGACTATGTCCTAGCTCTGTGTTTGGAAAGTACTTTATTGGGTTATCTTACAATGGAAGTATCCAATAGCCAGGTCCAGGATTTTGACCAAAGTTGGGAGGCAGCTAGACCCAGGATGGTGATTTACCAACCTCCTCCCTTCTGGGGCTAAAGCTGAAACAATAAAGGAGGTTAAATATTTTTACTATCATTATATTAACCATATAATTGAACCTCTTGTGGACATGAGGCAGTGATCCTGGGGGAAAGTAGTAGTAGTTATTTAGTAATGCATAATTGGTTCAAGTTCCAGAAATGGAGGTTATTTTTTTCATCTACAATTTTGTTATTTTAACTTTCCAAAAAGGAAGTATTTTAATTTATCTGAAATGCATGAAAACAATTTTACATAATTTTTCATGTGCAAAAGCTGACCTATAATCTATGGTGTGGCAAAAACCTCTATGCCTTCATTCTGCCCAATTTCAAAATGATCTTTTATGGCTGATGTAATAAGCTGGCTCAACCTTGTCAAGCAGTGTTCCCCCCACAAACAATTCTACTGCGACAGTTAGAGTAACCTGCGAAACTACAGGAAACCTTAAGCCTACAAAAAAAGGGGACATCTCTCGACTAATTGTAAGTCCTCAAGTTGTGGACAAGGTACCAAAACCTGGTATATTCAGAATCTTCTTTGCAAACATCCAATCGCTCAGAAATAAGGGTTGTGTTCTTGAGGTTTTACTGCAGTCTCTAAACTTAGATATTGTGCTATTGTGTGAACACTGGCTCATCACTAACAAAATCTCTCTACACAGCACAATGGACTTCAGTTTGATATCAAGTTTCTGCCGGACAAAATTTAAAGGTGGTAGTGTGGCTGTTTACGCTAAAACCTATCTTAACATTTCATGTTTGGATCGAATTGTTAGCCATGAGAAAGATTTTGAATGTTGTGTTTCTATTTTAAAAATTAATTGTATCACCTTGGGTGTATGCTGTTTATATCGTTCTCCTAATGGTGATTTCAACGTATTCCTGTCTCACTCTTATCCTCTAAAAACATAGTATCATCGTGTGTGGCGATCTTAATGTAGATCTCTTGAAAGAATGTAATAGTAAATGGGAATTATGCAATATGTTACAATGTCCTTGCCTCCAAATCCTTAATAATAAGCCTACTAGGATTACCCCTACTTCTTCAACAATCATTGATCTGGCAATATCAGATATCCACCCTACTAACTTGCTCTGTGACACAATAGCTACTGGTTTTTCTGATCATTTAGCACTATGTCTTTCTTTGAAGGTTCAAAATATGGTCTTGGAGAATAATCCTCGACATACCGTAAGGAGAAGTTTTAATAGTGAATCTATTCTTTCTTTAATTCATTCACTTACCCAGGAAACCTGGGACAATGTGCATACAGCTAATGGCACAGATGGAAAATTTAATGCTTTCATCAACACTTTCTTGATGCACTTCAATGCCTCTTTTCCTAAAAAAACAAGTTGGACTACGGGCTGTGAGCAGAAAAAGAAAATTCTATTCAGATGATCTACTGGCCGCTAGCCAATACCTACGTGAGCTTCACCAGGGTGTCCGGCGACCTGGAAAACCTTGAAAACCGGGAAAACTCAGGGAAATATTTTGTCCTGGAAAACTCAGGGAATTTTTGTATTTTTCCGAAAAACCCTGGAAAATGCATGGCAGCCGATTTCCATTAAGGCAGAGAGAGAGGTTTCGCCTGTGCCTATGCTTGCATTATGCTCTTGGCTCAGCGTAGCCTTGCGCTCCCTGTGTTCATTTCATAATGTTTTCGTAGCTCTGCGCCCGCTCTCAGCTTGTGCTTCGTCACTCCCTTTGCGCAGTCCAGGGGGTCGATTGATCGAAATCTGTCAGCGGAAACAGAATTTCACGCGGAAATCTTGATTCCGTTCGAAGAGCCGTACGAATGGAATTCTTGGTGTGGCCAAATTTACGATAAATCTAAACGTCTGAGCATGCGCAGTGGTATTTCCCGCATTATACGAAAACCATTCGGCCGGCAACCTAAATGGATAATTGGGTATTGGTAATTGATAATCCTCTCCCAATAATCTCCACCCTCCTCGTTTTAATGTTTGCAGAAATGTTTTTGAAGGAGCGGAAATACATTTTGCGGTCACTGCGTATGGAAATCACGACCCTCGGGTTCGTAGTCGACAGGGCCACTGTGCAGGGGCAATTCGTGAATTGTCCAACGAATACAATTTTGTTATACATAATTGAATGCTTTCGGGCGTTAGATCCGTACCTATCACAAAGCAATTAATTCACAGTTTCCGAAATGTTCATGTAAAGTACAGTGAAGCCTTTGGGGATGAGAGGAAAGATACCAAGGCCTCAAGAGAAAAAGAATAAGAAAGAGGTACACACTGCAAAAGGTTCAAGAGCTGCAAACCAAAATAACGTAATTTCTTGAAAAGCCGAGAAATTTGTTGCTGAAATTGAATTGGAAATGCACTCATTTAAAAATGTCACACCAGTTTCTTTTATTCGCATGTTCTTTATCAAACTAGTCTGAATCTACTTTATTGTGTTAAAATTGCACCTGACCCAGAATTTTGTCGTCAGTTAACCATTTTTGTTTATTTGTTGGTTGAAATAAAACCCGTAATACTCCACATTCCTTGTTTTCTCTTACGTATTTAACTCAAAGTAGGGACCGAAATTTCTCGTTTTTTTCATGTTGACAAAATTATACCGATTTTATTAGAAATTAATTAAAAATATGTTAGAAACAAAGTGCAGAAAGACCCTGGAAAATGCAAAACATTTGCCTGAAAAACCTGGAAAACTCAGGGAAAAAAGAAATTGAGATTCACCGGACACCCTGTTCACTCTCTATGTAAATTTGAAGGCCCAAGTCTTCTCAACTACTAAAAATTATGTCTCAAGGATTTTAAAAAACATGTTCATAGATACCGTAAATGCTCAAATGAGGCTAACATATGTTTATCCTCAAACATCTAAAGCTGCATGAATAATAATTAAGAATAACACAAATGCAGCAAAAATACCTAAGCAACAAAAAATTATTTTTAATAATACTACCTCTGCAAACCCTGTATAAATAGCCAATAACTTCAACCTTCAATTATGTCAAATTCAATCCGATGTTCTCCCGTTAACAAACCACTTCTCTAACTCCTCCTTTCTTCCGTCATCTAGATCCTTTTTTCTGTTCCCCACTAATCCTCTGGAAGTCCAACAGGTTATCTCTGCACTCAAAAACAAATGGACAGCTGGCTTAGATGAAATCCCCATTCCCATTATTAAGGCTGTAAAGGGGCTTATTTCCTCTCCATTAGCAGAAATCATAAATACATCCTTTGCTGAAGGTCAGTTCCCTGAATATCTTAAAATAGCTTGTGTGCATCCCATTCTTAAAAAAGGCCCATTATCTAACTCTAGCAACTATCGTCCAATCTCTATCCTCCCGAGTTTTTCAAAGGCCTTCGAAGAGTTGTTTTACAACCACCTTACTAATTTTGTAGAGTCACACTGCCTTATCCATGAATCTCAGCATGGGTTTCGCTATAATAGGTCTACAAAATGTGCTTCTTTCCAACTACTGAACAATATCTGTGATTCCCTAGATTCCTAAAAACAAACCCTGGGTATCTTTTATGACTTCAGTCAAGACTTCAACACCATTAACCACGATCTGCTCTTTAATAAGCTACAAACACTTGGGATAGTTAGCAATCCCCTTTGGTGGATCAGATCTTTCTGTATAAATTGACAACAAGTGGTAAATACACTGACCATACCCCTAATGGCCCTATTCCGGTCTTTTCTAAATCCCAGAAAGTTCTTCAGGGTGTATCCCAAGGATCCATATTAGGACCCTTGTTATTTATTATTTTTATAAATGATCTCACAGACTCCATTTCTTGCAGCCAACCCATATTATACGCCGACGACTCAACCTGTTTAATCACATCAAATAACACATCCTTATTGCTAAAACATCTATTAACAGTACATATATCCCAGTGGTGCCTCACTAGTAAGCAACGCCTAAACATTCAGAAAACAGTATATCTACAATTCCACTTAAAAAGGGCTCCTCCAAGCACAAGCCTTCTACTAAAGATTAATGATAGCCATATTGTGCGGTCATCAAATACTAGATTTCTAGGTCTTTCCATTAGTGAAGACCTGAGCTGGCACACTCACATAAAGAGAATCGCAAGTAACTTAACTATAGGGATCTTCATGATTAGAAGACTGGCTCCCATTATTTCTCTTAATATCTTGATGTTGCTATTCCATGCAGAAATTCAATCCTTCCTGACTTACGGAATAATATTCTGGGGTCATGACAGCTTTAGTAAAACTGTCTTCTCCCTTCAAAAGCAAGCTTTGAAGGCAATGCTACAGCTACCATATCGCACCCCCGGTTGCCCCCTTTTTCAGAAGTACAACATCTTAACCCTACCTTCACTATGTATCCTACATTATGCTATTTTTGTTAAACAAAATCCACATCTCTTTCCTGATAATCGTAGTTTCCACTCATACCATACTCACAGTACACATGATATCCATATTTATAGCCAACATCTCTCACTGTCCCTAAAAGGACCTCACCATGCAGCATCTATAATTTTTAATAATTTACCTTTAAACTTAAAGACAATATGCTCTATGCCTAAGTTTAAATTAGAACTTAAAAAGTACCTCTTAAGCAGAGCATTTTACAGTGTCTATTATTTCTTTAACAATCAATGCACCTGCTGTGAGGAGGCCTAGGTGATTAAATTTCCTTCTCACCTCAATTTGTTTATATTGTGTTATTTGTTTTTTATTATAATTGCACTTGATTGTTGTCTGTCTATTCAAATTGACGATTACTATGTTACTGAATGTAACCAACAGTAATAAAAATATTATCTATCCATCTATCTATGGGTCAATAATTACCCATCCTTAGTTCAAGGAGGATAAAAATTAAGGGATGAATATTAACCATTGGAAGGCAATGGTAATAATATTCTCAAGAGGTAGGAAGGTTAGACTAAACATTTAAGGGGTGGACTTAAATTGGAGCAGATGGAGCAATTTACATTTATAGATAGAATTTTGGAGGAAACTTTTAGCAACAAAGAAGTGAGGAGGAGAATAGCTTTTGACAAAGAAGAATACACTAATGGAAGGGAATTGATGAGAGGCACCCTAAATAAAAGTGTGAGAAATGATTAGTGTATAATATTTCATGTGGAGTGTTGCAGCCTCATATGGTTTCAAAATTTGGTCTCCGAGCAATCAGGATGAGCAAAAATTGGAGGCTTTGAGATGCGGTTATGAACAATAATGAGGAGGAGAAGCTGAGTGGAGAGTAAGATGAATGAAGAAGTTTTAAATATTTTATCGGAGGAAAAGTGATTATAGGATGATATGCAGAGGTGGCAGAGCAGGTGGAGGGAGAGCACATTAAAAGGTAACCGGATGATAAAGAGAAATTTTGTGTAAGTGGGGGTGAGAGAGAAAATGAATAGGTGTTTTGTTTTAGGTGGCAGGAAGTGAGGTAAAAGAAGTGACAAGTTAGATGTGTTCTAAATGTCAGGCAAATCGAGGATTGCACTCACGGAGGCATAGGTACTGTATTTACTAGCCCATAAAATACAATATTTTTTCGAAAATGCACTCTAAAGTCGACCTCCATCTTTATGATCTGAGGGTCAAGCTGTGTTTTCATGCATCAGGTTATGCATCTCTATGCCATGTCTGTGAAGACTGCATTTTGGTCGCAAGCTAAATATGCACTCTCCAGCATTTTATGTCTGGCATTCTATGATGAATGACCCAAAAATCACATTGCATCTTATGGGCCGGTTCGTCCTGTGGTCCATAGAAATATGGTTGATAGTTTTTGTGGAGTTCCCTGGTCTGAGTCCTGAGGCACTTCAACCTGCTGGTCCATTTTGTCATTCACATTATTTAGTTTTGGGACCAGTAGTATTTCCAAAGTCGGCTTTGTCTCCAATGGAAAGCCTTACTGTCTTATCCTTGGGTTCTGGGATGGGTATATCCTGGTAGTATTTCAAGTCATAGCAATCAGTGAGCATTTGCATAGTAGATGAGATGTGGTTTCCTCATCCTCTGCACACCATTTAAACTCAGTGTATCTTCCCATGGTGTGAAGGTGTTTCTTCAGTGGGTAGAGGCAAGTTAATAGCCCTAACATTGCATTTGAGGGAAGGTTGTAGATAAAGGAAAGTTGGGGAAAAGAGGGACGTAATGCAGGTATATAAAAGAACTAACGATGTTATTAGACTATTTGTATTGGTCTGATTTTCAGTACCTGGCTCAACCGAGCTCTCACTAAGGAGAAACCATTTATAATATAAAACAGGACTAGGGTAGTTCATAGATTGCATTCATACCCAAAGCAATGACATAGATTTTGTCAGAGTACTTCGTGGAATGATCATTTTTACTGAAAGTAATTATGTAGTGGAAAATTGAAAGTAGAGAAAGGGCTGGGCCAAAAGTTCCCTTTGGAATACCTTAAGAGTTATTATGAGGGCTAGGCATGAAAAGGTTTCAGACTATATAAGTGAGATAATACATTCTTGTCTGACTCCATAGTTTCTTTTAGGTTGGATATCTCTTCCTCCTTTCATGCCGTTAGGGACTAGTTTTAAATGAGATAATTAGTGATTCTTCTGTTGTTTTCAACCATTACATGATTTTTGGTGATCCAGGCATTTTTTTCCTCTCAAAACTTTCAAAGGCCTTCTCTAAGTCCACAAATGCCACTTACAACATTTTATATGTTTACAAGTAATATTTACTAGTTGGTGGCATTGGTCTGATTTTGGCCTCTTTTTCTTTAATTAAGCCAAATTAGGTTCTCTCTGGGTTCTCTTAAATGGTACTTCTTTCTGACGTCTGAGAACTCTGAGAAACCTCTTCCAATCATATTTGTATTTTGAACCAATTCTGATAATTTCCGTTGTTCACCATCTCAAAAATCATGGTTACCCATCTCATGGGAAGGAGAGGAATAGGAAAGTATAAAAGAGTAATGGTTCTCCAGTTTATTAGACCAAAAAGTATTGTAAAATTATGATGATGTGCTAGAATGTACTCACCGACATGCAATTACAGTACATATAGATCAAAATACCTTGTATTATGCCTGATTTAAAAGATTTTTTTAATCTCTTCCTTGTGAATGGTCATTATATTGAATTGTATCTGGAAAAGAGAGTTTTAAATGGCTAAGTTTAAAATAAATGGAGAGTCTATTTACTTAATGTCATCTAAGAAAGCATTCAGTGATTCTTGAAATTTTAGTGTATTTCATTGAAAAAACCATTTCAAATAACTCTGGAGTTTATTGAAAAGAGCATTCATGCAATGATACCTTTTAAAATCTCTGAGAGATAAGTCAGATTTGTGTGCATTTTTCTACTAATTACATGATTTTTAATGGGAGAATATTATTATTATTAGGGTTATCATACAATTGAGGTAGTTTAAATGGAAGTGAGTAAATATCCTCTAAGACTTTTGCAGGTGCCTATCTCCTTACATGATTTCTTCTTAAGCTCAGTATATGTGGAACCTCTCTTCATCACAGCCTTCAGCATCTCTTCACCTCTCATTAACCATTCCAACCACATACTTTGCCTCCTTTCTACATCTACAATATGCCTAAAATCTACCCTGCAAGCCACCTCAGGGGTGTGTGGTGGCAGGGGGTCAGCCAACTCCATTTCTTATTTAACATTTTAGTTTCCAAGCCCTCATCATTGTCCTAACATTCCCAAGTTCCCAATGTTCTCGCTGCTTTCCTCTTCTTATTCTTGGTCTTCTCCTTTGTCGTACTTACAACCGCTGGTAATGTTGTGCAAGGATTTAGTTTATCAATGAGGTCTAGGACGCCTTACCTCCCCGACTCCCAGACAAGACACCAACCTTAGTGGACCGAGTCCCCCAATCTCCCACGGTTCAATTCTCTATGATTCACTTCCATGTTCAGGGAAATAGTTGGATGGGCTTCCTATTGCCATTCCCTGCAGTGTTTGTAATGTGATACCATCTGGTCAACTAACTTTCATCTGGCTCCTACTCTTTGACCTATTTGGCATGGATAGCCGTACCAGGAGCAATTATTATTCCTCCTACTAGTCCTGCTCCAGTAGTTATTGGGATGTGCTAGCCCTTCCATCTCATCAAGGCTGTGGTTCAGGGAATGGGGATTGATCATGATATGTATCTTGAATATTGAATAAGTTTGTGGTAACACCCAAATAATTCTGTTAAATGAGGATATTTATCCTTATTTCTTATCTCTTTATGTTGATATCTTTGCCTTGCAATTTTCGATCGAGGAAAGGAAGAAAACTAATAGATAATGAGAATTTGATGCACTGTGGGTTGCGGATTGTACAGGATATGTAGCATTTAGCCCGATGGAAATCTTTAAAGAAGGATATATATGTATCATAATAGGGATGTTCTGTGAGGACACCTACGTGTACATTTGCCTCATATGCAAGGAGACCATACATCATATATTTTTTTAGCAGTACATATCATGCTTCTTAGCTCCTGAAATGAAAAGTTAAGTAATTATCAGCCTTTAAGTTGCCAGCTTTCTTTAATCTGGCACAATATTGGATGTTGTGCTATAAGGAAGGAAAATGGAAAAAATGTTGAGACTTATAAGAATAAAATAGATCAAAAGCAAAATAAGTTAGAGCTTAATAGCAAAAAATTCAGATGTTGTCAGCACATTATTTTCTCCATAAATGGTGTTATCCTTATTAAGTGGCTTGAGTGTTGCAATAAAAATATGGGATATTGAAATTTTTATGCTGGAGTCTCAGTTGAGAAAAACTATTTCAACCAACCACTTGTCCTGCTGTAGTGATAAACAGTTTGTTGAGTTAAACAAATTAATTCTATTGTAAATAGATTTAAAACTTCTGTAAGGGAAGGGTATGTGAAGTAGGGAAGGAATTGTGGCCTAAAACATTGCTTTTCCCAGTACACCACATTAACCATATTACATATATTGTTTGTAAATGAGTTAGAAGGGGGATAAAAATTCTCCATCATTATTCTGCTTGATTGAATTGTAACTCATAAGTGATGAGGGCTAACCTAAAATCAGAAGTGCACGAATTTTAGAAAAAGTTTTTAGCCTGTGATGATGTGTCTACAGCCTTTTGATGAAATATTTTCAAATATTTTTAATCGAATCTCAAAAATTTTACATAATATGAAATAATTCATGACTCCTTTTGTGTCTACAGTTGTTAATCTCTAATAATTTTAACTCATCATTCACCTTCATAATATAAAGTGCTGTGTGTAATAAAAAATACACTGCAATGCAGGTGCACACTGCCAAATAACCTTCCATATATCATTGAAATATGTTCACTGAATCTTAAAACTTTCCATTGGATTTTAGAGCTCAATATTTTGTGTCCGAGTGGTTTTTCCCATATTTTGTTTTGAGAAAGTAAAAGGACCTGATTTAAATTTTGTCTCAAATCAAATCTTTCAATTTGAAATTTAAGAAACCTCACTTAAAAAATTTAAATGATAGACATTGCTAATGCAAAGAAATTTTCATTGAGAAATTTTTAGCTTATGTTAGTGAAGTTGTGAATGGCTTTATTTATATAAATGGAATGGATTTACCTACAGGTCGTTCAAATAAATGAAGATGTGAATGTAGTCATTATATTTCAAAAATTAACTACTTCCATTAAATTTGATTAAATAAGCAATTCATTTATTCATTTGGCGTAAAAAACCTTTCATCTTACATACACACCTTGCCCTTTAAAAGGCGCTACTTTGTCTCCCAGGGGGTTAATGATGGGAATTGAAATGACAAAAAGCATTGCATCTCCTTGTTTCCTAGCTTATGGGTACCCTCCTTTTAATATATTGTATTCTGTTAGATTATTTCAGGTATAGATTATTTTTATGTGAAAATAAAAAATCTATTACAAAATTGCCATATGTTCCATGCATAGGTTTTAATATTTGGAAAGCATAATTTAGTATTCCAGTTAATAGTTGCCGGTGTAACTTTATGGAACAGCTTCATGATTGAAAATAAAAACTTTGTGAGTTCCACTTAAATTATTCCACATACATAAATAAATAAAATCTATGTTGAGCTCACAAAGTTTTTCTTTTCTAGCATTCTAGTATTTAAGGTAGTATTTAATGGTACATCATGATTTATTCATATAAGCTTTGAATATGTATTAGATTTTCCTGAGAGTACCACTTGATAAAGTAATATTGCAAAGAATCCAATTTCAGTGGAATGCTTTTAATGATTTAATCCATAGCTTTGTGTTTTGGGTCTGGACAATACCCATGTCATATTTTTGCTCTTGTAATAATCTGGGTTTGTACTGGATTAGACTTTTGATAATAAGTCCAGCTTCATTTTCCTCTCATTGCAGATAGCTACCAATATCAGCTACAGTCTATGTGGCAGAAGTGCTGGAATACAAACCAGAGTCTTGTGCACAACCTTCGGTTCCGTGAGCGTGGACCACTGAAATCATGGAGACCCGAGACAATGGCTGAAGCCATTTTCTCTGTGCTGAAGGAGGGCCTATCTCTTTCCCAGTCAGCCCGAAAGTATGATATTCCATACCCAACATTTGTGCTATACGCCAATCGTGTGCACAATATGCTTGGCCCATCAATTGATGGAGGATCTGGTGAGTCTTAGCTATTACATTTCATCCCAAATTTTTCATTCAATACTTTTTCTCCGCCATTGAGAACATATCTACCATAGAAATAAACATGCAATTTAAATTCGAAGGAGAGTTTTCCTAAAAAATTGTGAAAATTACCCAAAAACCAAGAGTCCAAAAAAGTTATTCAGGCCAATAGTTGTACGTAAATAGTAAATGTTAAGAAGTTAGGATAGATTTCTATAGACATCTAAAAAAAGTATTTTGGTAAAAAAAGAAAGAATTTATGTAAAATCAATTTTGAAGCTCTGCCATTTCGTGGCCTGCCCAAATAAACAGTTAACCAGTAAAATATATTATTTGGTATTTCCCATTTTCCACCATTGAAAAAAAAATTAAATAATTTTGTATTATTGTACCTAACATTCATGTACACATTATTCAATCAATCCCTTGAAGGAAGAATTCTACTTCAAACTTATAAGTGACTGAGTTATAAAAAAACATTAATTCCCTGCTCCTCTACAGAAAATTTTGGGCTATGGCATGGAATTTTTCTTTTATAATATTTAAGTAATCGATAAAAAAAATTATCACAGAGAATGTTTAATTTATTTTAGAATTTCTGTAATGTGCACCAAAATATAGGCACTGTCACACACTGTGAAAAGTGAAGATGAATGCTGCTTACATAAGAAGTGCAAATGATGTTCTTAGTCTGAATAATTTAGGCATTTAATTATTTTCTATGCCATTTTTATTCAAGTTATTTCACAAGCAATAATTTAAAAAAAATAATAATAGCAAATCAAAACATTACTATCCAAAGTATTATTGATAGTACTACACATAAAATTCCTCCTCATTATCATTCCTCCCTCAGGGTGACAATTAGCGCTTTGTTTTCTACCACTGCAATAAGCAAACAAAATGCAACAGTCATTAGATGACCAAACTAATGTATTTTCATTCATTTTACGAAAGTCTTTACACAGTCAATGGTTTTTATAGTATTTCCCAATGTCTCACCTGTTATTTGAGCCAGCAGTTTTTGTTTTTATGACAGCTACACAGCTTCATCAAGGCTATCCTTTCTTTGCAGATCTTCGCCCTAAGGGAAGAGGGCGGCCCCAGCGCATTCTTCTTGGAAACTGGCCTGATGATCATATTCGTGGCGTCATTAGAGCAGTGGTGTTCAGAGACACAACTCATGTCAAGGATGAAACTGCACATCTTTCCTATCCTCCTCGCATTCAGGTAAAGTCAACAACTTCAGAATTTTATTTATTGAAATAGTTTCGTGAGAAAATTATTTCTGAGTTTCTCAAAATGAAGCAGAAGACAATTGCTGAGGCATTTTGTGGAGATGATAGACTAAATTTATCATTGTGGTATCATTACCAATTACTTGACATTCTGTCATAGAATTGAGATAATATCTGATGGTTCCCCTGCCAGCAAGAAGCATTCCCTCCCCGCCCATCAATATCCATTACTTCCCTTCCTCCTACTGCTTATGGCGAATTAAATTCTACAGTTTGGCTAGTTTTTTCCACAAAAAAGGTTTTTCATGCTGTAGAGAGTATATTTTGTGCAATTGACAGTGTTGCTTTATGTCTAGTCCAATGAGTAATAGCTCAATGCTGTCACAACCGAAGAATCTTACATTGATTTCTCAATTCAGTTGTAACCTCAATTTCCCTCTGAACTACTACCATTAAAAATGCTTGATTAATCCAGACAAAGGAAGCATTTTTCACTGAATAATTCTGATGATTTAAGTAAAGTGCGATAGTGAATAAAGAGCAAATGTAGTTTTGGAATGGGGAGATGACATCTCATTTTTTGAGCAATGTGAGTGTGGATGGACATGGAAGAGTAATTAATGGTAATTGGTAAGGTATAAAAGTGATTTAAAGAAAAGTTCCAATTCATTTTGTCTGAAAAAATAGATTTTGGCAATATACTTTGGGAAATCTTTATGGTGGACATAAAAGATTTGACACCGCCTCATCCACTTCAAAATAGCTGGTTACTGATGCTATTAAAAATAATTATGTAAGTTGTCATTTTGTGAGCGTGCCACTGCAAGCAAAAGCTTGAGAAAGAGGCAAGTAGCACAACATAGTTTTAGGGTAGGAGAGGCCAGTGACATTGATTTCCCAGCTTTGAGAGTGGGGTAAGGAGGAGTGGGGGGCTGAGTGCTTGTAGAAGGTGACCTAATATCATCTTAGTAAAGCTTTGTGCTTTGGTTACTTTTTGCTTACTGTTGGATAAATCAGTCTCTATTGGCTGGTGCCATTTACCTAGTGCTGGAATTTTAGGCTTATTTTGTGAGACATGGATAGAAGACCAAAAATAGTTTCTTTTACACAACTGGAGACTTGTCTTAATTGGTGTATGACAGTACGATCATGTTAAAATATTTTCTAGACATTATCTGATAATCAGGAAGTCCAAATTGAATTTCTGGGCAATGATGATGCTTAAACTCAGGCGCTAAAAACAACAGTTTAAGTGGTTGTGAGAAATGTTTTTCAGAAGCAAATGAAGTATTAGTCCATAAGTGGAGTGATGATAGAATCATAACATCCCTGTAAACACAAAATTCTGCTGATGCAAATCAGCAGCGAAAAGCTGCAGCTGCTTCGGATGTGCTGCTGATGCATGCCTGACACCCCCAAATTTCCATTTTTGCCATGTCATATGCACTGCAGTGGGACTGCAGCAGCATTTCAGAAGTGCTTCAGTAGCATTCCGGGCATTCATATGCAGACACTCATGTGAACGATTAGCCCTAACCATAATGGCACCAGGAATTATCGCTGAATGGCTTTGCACTGAGTTCACCAGCAGACCAAGTGTAGCTATCATGACATTAATTACAAAACCTGCATCTACATACATAATTTCTAGATGGTGACATGCTATCATGTTTGCGATGTTTCTGTTCACATATTTTGCCTGGCTTGTGGACATTTCATGGTAGTTACTACTTGAAGACCATAGGTTAGTAATCTTTGCCTGAAGGCTGCTACTAGAAACACAAAATTGTACCTCACAAATGCAGATTTTCATTGCAATGATAGACATGTCAGGTATAACCGTATTTCTCCGAATATAAGCCACACTTTTTTTCCCAATTTTGGGGCCTCAAATTCGGGGTGCGGCTTAAATTTGAGAACTTTCTTATAAAATCGTAAAAATGACCGATTTGAGCAAACCAGCCATTCGGTTTCATGAAGACGCCAGCTCAACTCGACTAACCACGGGGAAAGTAAGAAATAACGCTGAAAAAGGTCAAATTGGTGCACAATTTATTCATATATTAAAGGATAATATAGGTAACATTGTGTCACAGTTTCATAGGTAATGTAAAAACAGATAAAAATTCTAATTCCTAATACTGTCGGTAGTACGGGATGCACTAAAAAAGGTGCTGCTTAAATTCATGTATTAACTTTTTTCCCTGTTTGAGACCCCAAAAAATGGGGTGCAGTTTATATTCGAGTGCGGCTTATATTCGGAGAAACACGGTATGCACAAATGATACTCATAATCACTTTATCGCAAGCACTTTGCTATGTTCTACAGTGCTGCATACGTTGAGAGCTAAAGACATGTGCTTTTCCATTGTGCCTCATGGTAATATTGTGGGTTCTAAACTAATGTTTGCATGATGTTAAACTGTCCACTACAGCCTATAGTTGGCACAACAACAATCTACAGTTCATCTGAGACATCAATGGTTGTCAGCACCATCTCTTAATTGATGGCGCAACCCATTCCATTCAAACTAGGCATGAAATACATTGTGGCTGTCTGAGTATGTAGCATATGTAGCTTCTTATGTAAGTGGTTTGCCCTATGGACATTTTTTAAATTTTATTTTCAACAAATTTTGAAAATTGAAACTGAAACCGAGAAATACAAGAGGCTAATAGAACTGCATGTTCCATTCTGAGAACTTAATGTCATACTCTGCATCTAAAGTCATCTCGATGAATAGGCCTGAGAATATACTATCAGTAACAATTTAACCTACCCAGTTCCATGTTAAGGGTGGAGTGAAAGCCTAAGTTCTTTCAGCGGTGGCTTTGTGAACATGCGTTAGTCGTGTATCAGCGACGTGTTACGGGCATGCATTACACCTGCCCTGTTCTTTGAAATAGTCCTGCAGAGACGCTGTTGCAGCGCTTCATTCAAGGAAAGTTAAAGTGCAGCCTTGACATCCTTGTGTCCCTGCTGTAGCTTTTTGTGTTTACTGGGAAGTAGTATCTGACTTTACTGGGAAGTAGTATCTGATCAGGACTCTACAGAATGATTGCAAATAACAACCTAATCACCTGGAAATTGAATAATCTTGGATTACTTAATTTTCATTATGAAAATGAAAAGGCATACTATTTACTGAAAATTCTCAGCATACATTTGATTATGATGATCTTTGAGGTTGAAATTTAAAGATACCATGTTAAAAAAATTATAATGGAATTGTTTAATATGTACCTACCAGCTTTTCCTGTGGTAGTGTGTGATATTGAAACCTATAGTATGAATAAAAATATAGCCCTGATGTTAAAATTGAATTTTGGTAGCAAATATTGTAGGATTGCCATATTTACTGAGTAGCTAATTGTAGAATTAGTATTTATGCATTCTTTAAAATGTCCTGTTAAAATGCCTCATATGAACATTATTCATTCAGCTTCTGTCAGAGGAATACTGCTAACACTTCTTTGTGTCTGTATTCTTCTCCGAGTACACATACATCTATGTTATCTTCTATCACTGTCACATTTCCCTTTCTAATTGGGAAATCATTTTCATCTTTCTATATACATACATATGTCATTGGTTAGCTATGTTATATGTTTGGTATATAAAATACATTATATGATGGTATATAAAATACTTATATTGATAATGAGCACCCTAAAATTGTTCCATGTATTTTTTCAGATTATTTCATTTGATGCAAACTTCATGCTTATTCTTGGAAATCCATTTTGCATGATCCAACTCCCTTCAACTGAGAGTTTTTGTGCTTGTGATTTAAAATTTATATTAATATTTTTCTGATGCCATATTTGGGATTGACCTTTAACTCCAGTATTTAATTCTCACTGATGGTCCTTCTGCCCAGAATTTTTCTGAGAATTTAATTTAAACTAACACAACCAAGTGGTTCCTAAAGTTCCCATTTAGTTAGCAGGACCCTTTTTTTGGTGGGAGTTCCCTTAAGGTGGATAAAGGTTAAATCTCAGAAACACTTATTAGTCTCTTTTTTACCCCCGGTGAGGAAACAGTTTTTGAAGAATGGTCGCAGGCTTTCCCGGCGTATAGAATTGTGGAAGGTTACTCGGGATTTCCACCGGGTCAGGTTCTCCAACTCCATCTCGGCCGACGTTTCGATGAACGCGTTGTCCATCGTCATCAGGGCATGATGACGATGCCCTGATGACGATGGACAACTCGTTCATCAAAACGTCGGCCGAGATGGAGTTGGAGAACCTGACCCGGTGGAAATCCCGAGTAACCTTCCACAAACAGTTTTTGCATTGTTGTCAATGTTTGCTGACAAATATTGCAGTAAATAATTACTGATGATTTTCTAAAAATATATCATTGATTATTATCCAATTAACATCAAATTAATTCTCTTGCTTGTAGCGATTGGTCATGGATTGCCGTAACTGGATTCAGTCTCACTTAAATGTGTTTCCACTACTATATAATGATTTCAATGTTTATTGCATTAAATTATGCCTTTTATCCCATAAAGCTTCCAAGTTTTCTGATTTTAGCACTCAAGCAAGTATGTATTGTGTGAAACTGTCTATAAAATCAATACTTCCCAAAATAGTCATGTTCTTAAAGCAAAAGAGTATGAATCGTGTTCTGATATTGCCTTCCTATCTTTCCTTTTCTTTCTAAAAAGGAACCTATTCCTCCTCCCTCTCCACAGAACTACCCGCCTCCTCCTCAGAATGTACCTTCTTCCAACGGACCAGAGCCAGGCACGCTCTCTGTGGCGGCCGCCGCTGCTGTAGCCGCAGTGGCCCAGGGTCTACGGCAGCAGCTGTGTGCATCTGCAATGGGCCCCCAGGCCCTCCCCCCTCCTCCCCCACCTCCAGTTGCACCGCAAGCATCCCCACCCCCCCAGCAACAGCAACAACCGGATCCTACTGCGGGCATGGCGGCACTCGCCAACAGCCTAGGCAGTCTTGGCAGTGGCCTTGGAGGTCTCGTCGGGAATAGTATTGGAGGCATAGGAGGAATAGGAGTGAGTGGGATGACGTACAAACCAGGAGCAACTTATGCAACACCGCGTCCAGAGAATCTCTTCCAGGAGGATATCGATGAGATTGTCAAGAGCCCCCTACAGCAGCATGGAAGTGGCAGCAGTGGGGTAGGTGTCGACGATAGGGTCATGTCCAGGGAGCCTCCCCCTGAGTTACAGCCAGTTCAAGTAAAGATGGAGCAGTTGGCTGCCGAGGGCCATAACGAGTGAGATGATGGTGGGGAATGCAATCCAATGGCTCGAGGCAGCCCTGGATACCCATTCCCCTCAGATGGGCGGTGGATGATTGGCTGGCCTCCCGTTTCCCCGCCGTCAGACTGGCAAAGGCCCAGACCAGCATTTTGAGTTGATTGTTTTGTTTTTCTCAGTGTGGTTCACAGTTTATACATAAATAAATGAATATATATATATAAGAAAATGAACTATAGGAAATGCATATGAATTTGCCAGAAAATCTTTTTGGAAAAGTAGAAAAAAAGAAATATATGATGGGCTATTTCAGTGTGATATATCATAGTGTATGTCTGTTTCAGCCTAGTAAAGCCTTTTAAATTTGTCTACTTTTCAAAGTTTGAAATACTGGCAAGTATTTAAGAAGTAGAAAACATTACAGAAATAGGACCATAGCATGCAGGTGCAATACTGTTTAATTTTGCCCTTTCCTAAATTGTAAGTACTGGTGGTTTAAAAAAAATGCTTAAGTGTTTTCACAGTGTAAGCCATTCCTTGTTTGAAGGAAACAATGATATGTAACATTTTTGCTTTGAACTAACAAATGTTTTCCATGTGCAATGGATTATAATTACTGTTGTGTAGAACTTACATATGCACCTAAAACATTTGCTGAAATAGCTTATTAATCACAGCTATTTGGCTTTGTTTTTAAATCTCACATTGTATTTCATATATAATCTACAAAGCAGTATATGATGCTGGAAATCATCCAGAGCTCTTTAACGTTGTTGTTTATCCCAAAACTGAACTGAATGATTCCACTTAATTGTGATGAATGAGCTGTCAATATAATTTTTATTTGAATTTTCATTGTATATTATAAGTATTTTTTTTTAGTTTGTAGTAGAGTTATTTGATTATTTATGAGTTTCTCACAGTGAATCTGAAAGTGATTTGAGATTATTTGTCTTGCGACATATTTGAAAAAAGAAGCACCATTTAATGTGCAACACTCCCTATTTTTTACTGCTAAGAGTAGTTGTGGAATCTTTTAGCCAAGGTCTTCAGTGATTTAAGAATGAAGGAAAGTGCTACATTTTTTTTCGCCTGAAAAACTCTTTGAGTGAGTTGTAGGATTTTTGTATAACAGCATTTCGATGCGTGGAATTTCAACTTACCTAGTTATCAATTCAAAAAATCACTGATATCAATTAGAACTTGGTGACTTGTTTAATTGTGATTGAGGGAGGGCGTTGGCTGATTCATTGCTCCCTGCATTTTTTGGTGAGCATTAAGCCCATGGATATAAATGATTAGGATGATCTTAAACTACTTAACTCTATTGTAAAATCACCTTTTTTTGAAGAACTCATACTTGTGGCTTCCATGTATCAAGTACAACATGTATCAGAACACACACTTCTTTGGAGGCTCATAAGGAACAGTGATTTGAGAAATAGTTTGCTCTCTGTCAGTTATCAAGTATAGTCCATTTCCTTCACGAGTATATAGGTATCTTATAAAGTGTGTACAACAATTCAGTGGATGTAAAGAACTAAATTATGACTTATGATGGTGTTGTAGTTAGCACTTCAAATTTGCTTTTGCCAATGAAAAAATAATCAAATACAGACCTAATCAGTAATTCTGTGACAAGAGCCGTACCTTGAAATTTTTCATAATAATTTTGGTGCTGTCTTTTCCTATCATAGCTGTTGAAATCTTCTGGAGTAATGTGTAATTTAAAGTTATCATTAGGAACCTCTAGCCTGTTTGAATTTTCCCCTTGATTTTAAGTGATAACGTACTTGATAAAAAAGAGATTTAAGAACACTATATATGAGGTCGGTCACAAAAGTATGAATGTGTGTGTTGCTTGCATATTTTTACAAAAGAAAGTTAAGAAAAGAATGAAATTGTGATTCTATATGTAGATTTTAAAAATCCAAAGGATGCATGCTCACCAAGTGAGAGAAAGATCATATTAAAAGTTGGGAAGATTTATATGAAATATATAAATACATAATACTTAAAGATATATATTTTGTCCAATAGTGAGTGGAGTTTCATGAAGCCTTTTCTGTGAGGGAGGCACAGTTGTATACTGTGTTTAGACAGAGATGCTGATTAAATCACTTGCTGAATAGGCATGGGAGTCGATTAGAAACTGCATATGTGTGTTTGTGCTGTGTGTGTATATGTGCATGAGATGTCAAGTGAGTTTTTGCAGCATTCTGGATACCTACCTGCGAGTTGCTAATTAATGTGTGTCACTATGGAGTTTGAGAAAAGACCATGGAACTTAACAATGCCGAATGGGAAAGACCAAGATAGCCAATTTTGCCATGAATTCCTCTAATCACTATAATCAATACAAGTTAGTGAGTGTCAATTGTTGTTTAGTAATCATTGATGTGTAACATTCTCCGTTTACACTTTGCCAAATGTATCAGACTTATTATGCCCCTGTAAATGCCAGTATAGTCTAGTCAGTTTTAGCTTGAACTTGTGTGAGGAACAAAAAATCCAATACTTATTTTTGTGATTTGTTCATTTTGAAAGTGTACAAAATTTATATTCATAGTAAAGTATTGTTAATATTAGGATGAATTAATGCCTTCCTGCCATTGGGGTATGCCAAGATTGAATTTTAAAAATAAATGTCGAAACAAAACATTAAGTGATAACAAGTAAATTTTAAAAAGTGGCCTTGAAATTTCTTTGCTTACTTCATCAGTTTAAAAAAATGAAATAGTGACAAAAATCATAATACAGTGAATTTGTAGACAGCCATATTCTTGATAAATGAATTTTTGCATAAAATTTGTATGCCTAGTGGACACAAAGCAGTTTATATAGCATTCATCAACTTGTGCCTATCATGTGAATGTTTTCAGGAATAGGTTGTACTACTGCTAAATAAAACCCAGAAAAATTTCATGGAAATGGATGTCCATTATCATCAGAACTCTTGGCTTGCATGTGTTCAAAAAAGTAGTGAAGTGCCTTCCATTTTCTGACCACATAAAAGTGATCAAAATGTCAAAAAAAAAAGTTTTCATTGATTATTGACTTTAGTAAACAGATTGAACGAGAAACACATCTTAACTTCATTTTGGTGACAGGTATTACCCTAAATGGCACGTTTTCATATCTGTAGATTGACAAACTATCATTATAGGTTATGGGAGGTCTGCGTAAAACTTGGTAACCCAATATTGTTATACATGTAGTGCAGAAAAAGTATTACACTAGTATAATAATGCAATAAAAATATGTGTAATTGTTAGTTTTAGCTGTTCCATGTAAAACCAATATGTGATTGTACAGTTGCAAATGTGGATTTTTGGTTAATAGTGCTTTAAAAAAACTGTTTTCATAGTATTTCAAACAAGTTTCTCGGTGGAATCCTCAGAAAATCAATCAATATTAATCTTCCAAAGCAATTTGAATTTTGGGAATATAGGTACTGGCTCACATAATGTTCATAATCTAATGACTGAGAAGATAATGGAAGTCTCTGGTCTGTCAGCGGGACAAATATTGTTGTGCTCTATTATGGCAAAACCCCAATCCATGATGCAGTTTTCATTACACAGAAAATTATTGCATTTTTATTTAACTTTTGGAAAATTGGTTAGAAATTCAAGGCATTTTCAATTCTGTTTAAAACTTGGAATTTCGTTCAGTGGATCAAGCATTAATTCTCAAATGTGGTTCCATTTTAGCTAAAACTCATGTGCTAGCATACCGTTTGCAGGGGCTAATTGATTCTTAATGAACCTTTTACTGTCTATTGTGTTATGGTCAACCGTTGAGTTACAAACTCCTTCCATGAAAAGGAAATTTCTTTTTTTGTGTTTCAAATGAGTTTATGTAATTTATGGCATACATTACACTCACAGAATGTCAATTTGCATATTAGATGAAGATTTATATCATCACACTGTAATAAAGTGTATCGATGTTTAATCTTAAACACCTCTGGTCTGGTTATCCAGCTTGTACAGTACCCCTTTACGCAACTATCATTTCTTTAATTACCAGAATAATTTCTGATGCAATGATAGAATTAATAGCTCTCAATCGAAACAGTTATCACAAGTAGATGTATCCGTGATTGAGAAGAAGTATGTTACTGGTAATGCCTAATAGATATTGTATTGCTGCTATGAACAAGGTTATTTCCTAATCTACACGTATGTTGTCCTGTTAATTGCTTCTGTACCTAATCATAATGACAGTGAAACTTCACCTAAGAGACCATAGTTGGGATTAAGTTTATGTACAGTGTTAGCATGCCAAGATAATAACTGGACAGTCACTAATTGCATGACCATTGTACAACAGGCATTTGGCCATGTATTTTGATATTTCTTGCAGTCAATGTTTTGAATTTTTTAGTTTAAAATATTTATGGTAATTTTATTTTCTAATGTTAAGGCCCAAACTACTCAACTATTTCTCTAACCTGCGGACACAAAGCCCTGGGCTATCTTGGACCCATATGCATAGTTATTAAATGTTAATTATCCTGTAAAACTGTGAGGGAAATAGAAAAATTTCAGTTTATTTTCATTCATGATTTTAAAGCATTTTTTATGCTAGGACCACAAACAATGTGAGCTCTAATTATTCATTTTTTGTTTACCTACTATTTGTTTCAAAATTGTATTAACCTTTTGTTTTCAATTCATTTGTCGCATGGAGAGTTGGTTTTCTTTTGCTTTATCCAACTGTAGAAACATTCCTCGAAATCCAAAATGATAACAAAAAACTATGTGGCACTAGCTCTGTTATTGTAATGAAAACAATGCTTTCGACTACATATGCACAAATGTGTATCATTAGAGATCAAACATTTTAATTTTATTCTAAGGTCAAATCAAAAGCCCAGAGTCTGCTTTTGGTTATTTTTTATTTTGAGCTCCTGGAAATAATATATAATGGCATCCCCCTCCCATTGTGAGGAGTGCATGAGGTCTGAATGGTGATATTCCTGAAGTAATTGCTTGTCTCTCCCTGATGAATGTATGTATTTCCATTTGGGTATGGAGGGTTATTCATGCATATTTAATCAACCTTTTTTATGAGTAATTAACTTTAGCATGTGCATTTACAACAAAATTTAGTGGTATTTTAAGTGCCAAAGATAATTTATATCATCATCCCATTTGCACTGTTGATTCCATAAGGTTTAGTGGACTTAGCAATTGTTGCTAGTAAATGTCAGCTTTTAAAGCATTAGTTGTTGGTCCTGTTACTACTGAGAAATATTGTTGTGCATTTTCACATCAAAAGATAATCAAGTGAAAAGTTAGTTATCACCCCCTGGACGCATTTATTTAAATGTGCTTTTGATGGAACGAGTTCTTACCTATTAATAATATTTCTGTATTTCAAAGACAAGAGGGTGAAGTGGTTACATTATTTACAACTCATCTATGAAGGTGAACTTTAGTCTGAATCATTGGCTACTCAACATCCAACCAAAATATATGAAACTGTAAATTTTACTGTGGGCATACATTTGGCAAAAGTGAAAATTTTGGAAAAGACTTAAGTCATCTTCTTATAGTAATTGATTATAATATGTGAACATTATTAAATGATGAGGTGCTATATGCTAAGCATGAAGTTCTGTTTCGTTGTTAGCTGGAACTGAAAGTTATGGTGGCATTGGATGGTGTTTTTTGCAAGAAAAGAAAGGCTTCACAAACATACCACATGCCTGACCTGGATTTATTTTGAGCAGCTGTTTGCATGTTGTTTTAACTCTTCCTTCCTCAATCAGCCTAAGTGTAACACAATGTGATCCTTTAAGTTTGCTGATGTCATTATGTACTTGTGTATTCAATAAATAGTTATAAAAGTTGATATTGTCTGTTTCATTTCAATCATGTAAGTGATACCCTTCATATTAGTGCTGTAGCATAATTAAGCTCATTTAAGAGCTTATGAAAAAGTTATCGTGGTAATAACTGAGGTACTTAATTATTGCTAGTTTAATGAAAAGAAGCTCTACCCTAAAGCTAAGTTAGTGTTTGAACAATAGGTAGGCTGAGAGCAATTACAGCACTTTGCCACTGAAAAACAAGGCCATGTGTAGGTGCATGGAATTTAAATACATTGCTTATGGCTTTACTTGTCTCTTGATAAAATCTAATACTTGAAAAATATTAGAGTTTGATGACCGCACAAGTCAATGCTATTGCTACAAAGTTACTATGCCCTCTCTGGGGCCAGACAAAATAAGAGGTCGGCATGATTCACTGACCTGCAATCCCCTAGTATTGGAATGGCCTTAAGGCTAGCCTAAAATCAACATTCTGTGATGCCAAGTCAGTGATGTAACTTTGATTCTCACCCCTCACTGAGTCGTATGTTTGATACAGTTTAGCAAACATAAGACTTTTGTTGCCACTTTTTACAAAGATTTTGCCACTTTTTTTACTAAGATTTTGCCACTGGGGACAGCCTTCATACTGGTATCACTTGAGGTTTCCTCAATGCACAATCCCACTGAACTGAGGTCATATTAATTACTATACACCCGTTCATATAAATTGAATGGAAAATTACTTTTGGAAGTCAACCTCTTCATGTAGAAATTTTCTATTTCTTGGATAGCCTCAGCCTTTGAGCTTTAATGGATGCTCTGACTCTACCACTAGGAGAGACAAATGTCAGGGAGAGTCGAACTCAGTATTATGAGTTCCAATGGCATATATGCATAACTAATGCATTATATCCATGAACTAATGTTTCCAATGATTAATGTATGCATTCGCATGTTCATATTTTTTAAATGTTATTTAGATATTATTATGTATAACTCATTTAGGATGAAATAATTTCAATATCAGGTTTTATCTTTTGTACTAAGTAAAATGCCAGCCAGCTAAAACTTCAATATTAGTACATGCATACATACATTTTCATCCAGTGCGTAATTACACTCACATGTACCCACACAGCACAATGACATCCTCTGGACATCCCTAGTATATCCTACCGGGATATTGTGACGTCCGTGGGATATACTGAATTTCCCACTGACCAAAATGGGATATCCCACGGATATCGGAATGTCCTATAAATTTAACGTCCTGGAGACATCCCCACAGGACCTCCCTGGGACATCCCATGACTTCCCATGTACGTCATAGGGATATCCAAATATCAACTCACAGTACATTGACATCCTATAGACATCCCAGGTATACCCTACCAGGATATTGTGACATCTATGGGATATACTGAATACCCAGATGAAAAAAATTGCTTTCCACACCCTTTCCAATTGCTTTCCGTAGGTTGCTTTCCGATTGCCTGCCAATGGTGCAAAAAGAAAGCCATTGGAAAGCATTCGGAAAGCAAATTCATACTTTCCGTTTGCTTTCCGAACATTTTCCGAAAAAAGTCATCAACGAAGCAGCGATTTAACGTTAGATCCCGAAGCGAAGTACATTATACTACCTCGTATATACCTAACGTGATGATACCTGCAACGCTTGAATACCTATCCTACGACGCAATGCACCTATTCTCACACCTGTTATTAACGCGGGTGGCTGCCAGGGGCGCAACCCTCAGGGGGCGTACTTTGCAGACCTACAGCCATAGAGCTTACAGCCTACATAGAGCATCTATGCCTACAGCCTATATTATTGCCTGGCCATAAATCGAGGTAATATTACCGCGATTTATGAGGTATCAACCATAGTAACTGTCGTTTCTGGGCAGCCCAAGAATTTCCCAAGATCGTACTTGCCGGCAATGCACGGCAGCAAGATTAGGTGAAGTGAAGAGTGAAACCAAAAGAGTTAATTGATACGCGCGAGGTCTAAAGTCGGGGTAAGCAAACCAGTTCAAAAATCAAGTTAATCCAAAATCCAAAGAGAGTAAAGTCCAAACAAGCGCACGGTCAAATAAATTTCAATCGAAAGCCGAATCGAGCAAATCCAATGAAGGAAGGCCGAAAAAAGTTGAACAGATCCAAAGAGAAATTCCAAGCAGGCAGGTGGTCAAAAAATCTAGAACAATCAGCACACAATTCTTCGCGTCAGCCTCTAAGGCGTCCAAAAAAGAAGTGAAAATAGCTCTCCGTCCTGTGTTCCGTTTCAGTCCCTCAGTTGGGAAGAGGGAACGTGGAAAACACCTTTCCGTTCCCTAATTATCTTGGCGCTGAGAAGCGGTGCATTTAAAATTCGTTCGCCAAGGATCAAGTCCAAACAACTAGAATTTCAAGTGATCAATGAAAAAATACTCCACTACTTAGCAACTATTTCCTTACCATTTAGCTCAGTCACTTTAAATGTGTAATTGTGGAATGAGGACGTCAGTTGCAGAATAATCTGGGGTAGAATTCTAATGACAAATTAAAAAAGCGTCATGTTTCATAAAAAAAACTTTACAGTCACTCGCCTCTGATATGATTTAATCCCAAAAGAGTAAATATTTATTGATTAATTGGTTTAAAGAGTTCATATAACCAGTGGGAATGGAATGTCCCAGAGACGGACGCGCGGCGTCCGCAGGACATAAGTACAAAATATAATTTTTCAGTAAAAATCATTAAATTCCTTCATTCCTGGTATCACTCTTCAATAAAATGGGTAGAAAACCCATTAACTCTGGAAACTATCGTAAGGATGTAAAATCCCGGTGGGATACCTCAGCGACGTCCCAGGGATATCTCGGACGTCATCAGGACATACGAGACCAAATTAGGATATCCTAATGACGTCCTGTGCTGTGTGGGTAGTACCTATGCCTAAGTTTGTGTGGCTATCCTAGGATGACCAAGGATTGTTTCCAAAGGCCAAATTCATTTTGTTTTGTCAAAAGCTGTCATTGAACTTGGTTTAAATTTATACTGCGCGAAATTGAAGGATATGAATTAAGAGTGGATCACATTTATTGAAGAACAATTTTTCTTTAAAGATTTTATAAACATTAAAATAACTTTTGCTACTCAATGCAAGAATCTTTATTTGTGCTTAATTACTAAATTATTTTTGTCATTGAGAACCTTAGAAATTGAACTTGTGAGTTCAAGAACGTCCCAACTCCAGGACAACACTTTTTTCAGGAGAGAGAAAAAAATTAAATACTTGAACATGGTTACAGGATTAACATAAAATATATATTCATATGATGAAGAAGGGACTTCTCAACATATCTTTTATAGTAGATTTTACTGTTCACTTATCGCTTTGCTGAAAATATTATAAATATTGAGTGGAGTTGGGTCATTCTTTAAATATATAGGGTAAAAAAATTAAAGTGTAAAAATAAACCAACTTGTTAATATTTATTTCAAATTATTGTTTACAATCATTGAAGTTATGTCAGTCCTCATCATTATTAGAAGGTGTGTCTGTATTTACTTTTAAGTTATGTGTAAAGGTAACTGTATCTGGTGCTAAGTAAACAGTTTCTTTAAGTCATTAAGTTTTCTGACTTAATAGGTATGTGCTCATCATAACATTTAACAGATTGAGAGGGGAGTTCTGGGTTAACGTTGCTTTTGAGCAAAGGAAACATGTATGTTAGTGCAACGGAAGACATGCCTTTAACGACACATTACTTGTGCAGCTGTTGAAATGTGAATGTTGTGTACTTGCTCACCTTAAACTTTTCATTATTTTTTGTTACAGATGTTTTAAAGAATCTTTGTAGGTGATCTGTGAAATTTAGTATCATGTCCCCTTTCACCCTGATAACCTCAAATTTTGTTTCAACAAGTTGCATCCATCCTTCATACATCTCCATCCTTTCTACCTTTCGTTTCATTTTTTCAATAATGGTAAATTTCTGGTCACACAGAAGGAAGCTGTGGCCCCTTATTGGTACCTTGTACACAATTTTGGTGAATTTACCTGTGAATACCAGCGTGAACAAGAATCTGATCATTATGTAATTCTGGTTTTGATCCCTGCAACCGTCTGAAAAAATCTTTAGTATTTTCACATCTTTGTTCAGGTAATTTTGGGAATTGTGAAACAAGCATGACAAAACTTCATTAACACCCCTGGGTGCCTCTGTTTCAGGCCACATATACATCACAGCTTTTTTTGTTTTAAAACTGTATATGCAAAAATTATGTAACCACAACTGCCAAGAATAGAATACTTCACCTACTTCCAAATGGGGAAAAGGAATATTCTGTTGAAAGTCAAAACATAATGTTTATATATCGGCATGAGCCTGTGATTCTTGCTCAGCTTTCTCAAGGTCTTTGTAAAAAGTATTTTCCCTACATTTATGGACTCTTAAATCTGTAGCCAGCTTTTCCCTGATGATAGAATTTTTCTCAAGGTCAATTTTGCATTTCAGATGGGCACATGTGTCAGAAACATCTGTTTTTGGTACTCCAAAACCGTAGTTAAAGTGAGTACGAAAGTAATCAAGATAACATTCATAAGTAACCTCACATTTAAGTTGATGTACATCACCCCCAGATTTCAGATAAAGAAAGGCATCTGGATAATGTTCTTTGATGAAAAGGGTTTACATTTTTAGAAAATTCAGGTCACTTGACAAAAACCTGCGTTCACTATGGTTTCTTTTGTAGTGAGAAACAGAGTAAGGAAATCGTCTAATATGTATATCGATCTTCTGGACGATTTCTTCTGCCTTCTGTCGAGGGCATGTGTTGTGAGTATCCCGACCATCACGGAGGTACACACCTGCAGCACAATGGTCACAGAGACAACGAACCCTCTGAACACCAACGCCGTACAAACTTGCATAGCCTTCTCTGCATACAATATATTCATCACTTCTCAGGATGACCTAGAATAAATTAGATTAATTAATTAATTACGTAATGACGAAGTCGCATCTCAACCATCTCCGCCACATGACGTGGTTCTCTGCACCACATGAGAAAAATAAAAGAAAATAAACTTCCTACTGCAGAGTCAGCTTATAGGTTATGTTACATTAGCACCACCACCACAATATTTTGAGGAGTATGAATACATACCATGTAAAGATACTGATGTGTTCTCTTTTTGTCTGTTGTCCCACAATGTCGTTTTACAGGTGAAGGTCTAATCCCTCTCATTAAGAATGTATCCTGAGCATTTTTTTCACCTAGTTTGTTGAACTCGTCTATCAGATGTTTTTTTCCATCCTCAGATAATTTTTGTAAACACACGCTTACACCTAAAAAAATATATACAAATAATCAGCAAAACACAATTTTCTAATATTACCAAGTCAATAAAGTAGTAATATTATTATCTTTTACTTCACATGTATG
Organism: Pyrrhosoma nymphula; assembly: GCA_963573305.1. Taxonomy (NCBI): domain Eukaryota; kingdom Metazoa; phylum Arthropoda; class Insecta; order Odonata; family Coenagrionidae; genus Pyrrhosoma; species Pyrrhosoma nymphula. Next base: position 144,779,197 of record OY754329.1, read on the forward strand.
TCATTAAGGTACTTCAACTTACCTGCATTGTGATCCTGTCGTTCTCGCAGAAATATATTTCCCCACAGTATTTACATATGTTTGGCCTGATGCTCGTGCTTTCTTTTATATTTTTCTTCCAGTTACTTTCGTTTCTTCTTTTTTTGCCTCGAATTTCAGAAAAATCTTCAGCACTATTAATTTTAGCTCCACCAGTGGACTCTATTTTGTCATGTATGTAAACAACATAACACCAGAGACAGACAGGAAAGTGTTCAGATATTTCAAAAATGTCCTAACTCCATACATCAGGACGTTCTTGAAATATACAAAAATTTCTTGATGCTCTGCAAGCACTTTGCGCTTCGAGTTGTGGTGTTTTCTCCATCTACAAGCATGTATCCGAAGTTCAGCTATTCATTCATACCATAAAGTGTTTCATTCCACAGGTATTAATGATATATGAAGGCTATTAACAGGCTTAAACCTTGCTTATATATAAATATTTAATTGCATTTAGGTAGGTACTTTAAAATTTTAAAAGTGCGTCCAAATGTATAATTGATTTAATATATAAATACCTCAAATACCTAAATACTAATTATGACGCCCACCAGTATTCCAGTATTTCTTGTACTTGTGATTGAAAAATAATGTAATGCAACATTGGTTTTACAAATATTGCGTTGTTGTTGGCTTTGTTGGATTGAAGCCAGTATAAACTTAAATTTCCTTGTATTGTGAAAGGTAGGTTACGAAAACTACGACAATATTTGCAATTATAGCAAAGAAAATGCTTAAAATATTACTAATATACCAGCTAATTGTAAGATAAGGCTTGCCAGTGCTAAATATTTCCTTATTTCTTCTCCGAAAATATCCCTGATTTTACCACGTTTATTTTAACGCGCACTGTTTGTTGATTGTCTGGATGGAATCTTGTAATCGAAATCTAACCCACTTCCCTATGATCAACCGAGCTGAAATTTGGCAAACTTACTAAATCTTAATGAAAATAAACGAATCAGTCATTAAATTCACTAATTACCAAGTTAATTACTAAAATTAAGTTATTAACACGTTATATTTCTTTATCCTATCATGACGCAACCCACATTACATTGTCTACTCGCAGTCAGCGCTGTTGCAATTCATTGCGACCATCGATTTAGCATTTATATCGAGAAGAAATTCTTTTTATTTAAATTTCAAATAACCGTTGCACAATTTATTTCTATACTTTTTTACTTTTTAGTACACTTGAATATAAGCGTGGTTTAAAAAAGTATTTTTTATACATTAAATTGCAATTGATGCACTGCAATTTCCTTCCCTCGGACTACAACCTCGATACGATGGAAGGACTTGCGCGTTCCAGTAACCCCTAGACCTGGGCTTACAAGAGCAATTACTATTGCTCCTGGTAGTATCACCAATGCCAAATAGGTCGAAGGGTAGGAGCCAGACTAAAGGTAGTTCACATGATGGTGTCATGTTAAAACTACTGTAGGGAAGCGGTGATAGGGAAGTCTCCCCCACCATCAATTAACCTTAACAAGGAAGAAAGTCACAGAGAGTTGAATCCTGGCAATTACGGGATGCCGCCCAGTAGTGCGGGCATCCCACGTAATCCTTGCGAAACAACGTCATCAGAGGATACAAGGGCTACGAGAGAGAATAAAAATAAGAAGAAAAGGAAAGCACCGGTAAAAATGAACATTTAACGTTAGGACAATTATGAGGGCTGGGAAGCTAGAAAATATTAAACAGGAAATGGAGAAATGGAAAATTGATGCTTTTTGGCTGTACGAAGTGGGATGGAGGGATTTCGGGGTAGGGGCGGATCCAGGGAGCAGTCTTGGGAGGGGGGGAGGGAATTTGGAAAATTTGTGTAAGGATATGGGTTTGTGCAAGCGCGCACGTTATTACGCCTGCGTGTTTTGTGAATCTTACGTCATACATCTTATACTTACTCATAACTATGCCTGCATATTATTACTATGCCAATTGACGATTTATTTAGCATCATTAACTATGATAATTCGAATTTGTTAACTCAGACAATTCTATACGCGATCTGGAGAGGCCTGTATATGGTACAGGGAACGCCAGAATGGAAAGGAAGGAACATTCAACGAATTATCTGTCTGCGTACGCCATTATTTATTCTCCCATACCCGTCACCCACTTATGCTCAAGCCAATTACTACGGTCACTACTCTAAGATAACCCTCTTTGCCTCCATCCCACTTTTATAGAATTGTAACGGGCAATAGGTTTGTTTCTGTCTACGTAACTTCTACACGAGTTCACGACCACTGATTCAATAGCGGCCAAAGTATAACAGGATAAAACTAGAGAGATGTTACACCAGTTTATGAAAAAGTTGATTCCGTTTTCGGATGAAGTTAAAGTATAGAAATATTCTTTGAAAATCATGTTGTTATGCTAAAATCCAAAAAGTGTAATATCTCCCTATTTTTTTTTAGGGAAATCAAGAACATTTTACCTGAAAAAAGAATGTTTTGCACTTAACTCGAAAAACAAGGTAAAACACTCTGATTATGCACTAATCAAAATAAGTGCTTAAAAATAAAATTCAGTGTTATCGGAGAAATACCAAGAGTAGGTATTAAAAGTGTGTGGGAGAATAAAGTAAATAATTATCAAGTAAAAGTCACTTGTTTAGCAAACTTACAAGAAATACATACCAACTTGAATGGGAGACATCCAAACGAAAGGGTAGATCGCACAAAGTTTGTCGAATTTTGGTCTCCGGAATTCATTAATATGTACTAGTCGGTGCCTCAGGCAGGCACACAAGGTGCGTACGCATTATTCTGTATACCATGGAATTGCAATTTCTTACAGACAAGCTGGAAAGACAATAGAATTTAGTGAAAAGAATAACTAGCGTTATTTCAATCTTAAAAATTGATGAAGGGACTACTTATAGGAGAACATTTCTGGAAAATGGCTTCCAGAGGTGTACATAGCATTCGATATTGTGCGCAGTAGTAGTGTCATGCATGATATTCGCAGTGAATGCTGAGAACTTAAATCGCCGTGTTTAAATGTATTAGTGTAGATACAGTGAACTCCGGTAAACTAGTGCAGCCTAGACACTGTTGTTATGGATATTAATTTTTTAATGAACCGGTTCTGGTTATCTTACAATTAAAGGCGTGTGCGTGTGATTTCATCGCCAGCAAAGAAAGCGGAGATGTGTTAAAAATAAAAAAATAAATTTCACCGAGGTCAATGACTATTTTATGCTCCATGCAAGATATGAATCAATACTTTCATAGGAATGACAGCCCAGCTATTGCAAGTGATAGGTACCTTCATACGTCTGGGAGAATGCTGTTGAATCGCCAATTTCTCATGTTATTTCTCCTAGTCACTCCCTTCAAAATACTCCTATTTTAAAGACATTTTGTGTGTTTTTAAGGTCAAGTTCTCAATCTATAAAATAATACTTTGCTGATAGCCAAACCATTTAAAGTTAATACTACATGGCTAGTACAACAATTAGGTCAAGTGATGCTACAGTGACGCTGTCTTTATATGAGACATTAATTATATCATTATTATTCAATTCCTAAGAAGGATTTTAGTTTAACCTCTTTGGCACCTCGTTTAACGAGGGAACTGAAAAATATGGAAGCAAATTGAGCAGGTATGATGAGATTGATGTATTATTAGGTGTATTTTTAGATTAGATACATTAAGTGTAAAAAATTAGCTTAACAATGACGAGGTTTCGAGTGGTTCAACATCCAAATCGCGAGAGCAAATTTTCTGAAATGTCGACATGGAGACATCGCTACAACAGCATTTTTGCAATTTGGTACTTTCTAATACTTTGTTATTAGCTCAACACCAGCCCAAAAATTCAAATGATAAGTGAGTGGTGTTTTGATGGCCAAAATCCACCTTCCTCCAAGCTTATGCCGCGAAACTTAGGCGTAAAAAGCGAACACAAAACTTAATTTCTCCCTTAAGAGAAAAATTACCATCACACAACTTGAAGGACAGATAGCTATGATATTTAGCTACCAAATATTAAAAAATAGCTAATTGAAGGGGTACATTTTTGCAGAGAAACGAGTTAGAAGTTTTCAAAATAAAAATTGATGCTATAAATTGCAACATTTTTAGCTAATTTTCATCAATCATAATTTTGTCATCAATAGTAATCGCATTTGTGCTGTGGCATAAGAATAATGTTTCCGAAGGTATCGAGGACAACTCAAACATACACTAAAGATGGTGAAATTCACCATGAAAAAATAATTTGACTCGACCGGGATTCGAACCCGGATCTCTCAATTGCCGATCAGGTGTGTTAGCTAATTACACACCAAGGCATATTTCTTCAAGGTGAATTTCAGCGGGGATTTATACGAACAAGTTGTTCTCTTCCCCAGTCTACACCGTAGCACAGGAGAGGTTGATATGAAGCAGTCGCGGACAGTAAACCCAGACAGGCTGGACCAACAATGTAGTAAAACGGAATAGGCCGAAATCGAAGAGGTCAAGGGTAATGTCAGTCCTTTCTCGGTCGTTTTGACATGTAATTACTCAAAAGGGAAATTAAGAAACAACCGAGAAAGAATGTCCTACGCTCCGTCGGAAAAAACCTACGTACTAGTGAATATGATGAAAGGTAATCAAATTTACGAAGTTCAAAAATACATCGAATGCAATAAATCAAGTCTATTTCAATCAAAGTAATTTTATATCAATAAAAAAATTAGGAACATGAGAGAAAAAAACAACCTGTTTTCGGATGGCACGATGACGAAATTCTGTTTAACATTTCGACCAATAAATCATTTTATTAACTCTGGTTGATATTTCGACAATAAGCGTCTTCCAAGAGAAGTTACAAGTTCAAGTCAAGCCGAGGATCAGAACAGATTTTGCTGTAGGGGTTAGCTTGGTTGTCGAAAATTTAAAAGAGCATGTTAAAATCAACACTATTTGTATCTTTTTACTACCAGAATAATGGATTGCGTCTTAGTGGGACTTAGTAAGCGGCAGTTTTTCTAATAACAGCGAGTGACATACATTCTAGGAACCTTAGATAGCTGATGACTTATTTTCACGGGCGCCTGTTATGATGTAGTTATGAACTGAGTAATAACACTATAGTCAACAAATTTAAACTTTTTTTCTCCATCTGGTTTGTAAATGGATGGATTTGCCTAATCTTGGGGTGCTGAACCCACTGGTAAAATCAGTTTTTTTCTATCACTTCACGTTTCCTAGATACATAGCAGAATAAAAAACAGTACTGGCGAACATTGACAGAACTAAAACAAACAAGAAATACATATTCAGAACTTTAGAACTCAATTCTATTTTATATGTATATATGGACATGACGACAATAGGTTTAAATTAGTTCAGAACATATTTTCCACTTTAATCTTCCTTGGTATTCGAAAAATGTGACAACTATGCCCTTCTTTTGTTTGCCGTTTCATCATTAGACCATGTATACTAGATACTTAAACTAGACCATGTATACATGTATACTTAAATGGTCTAAGGTTTCATCATTCTCCCTAGCAAGACCCTAGCAGTAGTCGCCCATCACCGAAGGGTTCCAGTGACCTTGATAACGATGTTCCATCGTACGGATGTCTTGGTGAAAGCGTTCACCCTGCTCATCGCAGATGGCTCCCAAATTATCCCGAAAGCAATCAAGGTGGGAATGTAAAAAGTGAATTTTAAGCGACATTCTATACCCCATGTTCTTCTAGCTGTCTAACAGATCATTCATAATGGAAACATAGTTATCATCTCTCCTGTTGCCCAAAAAGCCCTTTACAATTGCTTTGAAAGAGGACCAAGCATCTAATTCGATATTTGTGAGTTTGGTATCAAAGGTTGGATCTTTCATCAGTTTTCTTATTTGTGGTACAACAAATATACCTTCTTTCAGCTTTGCTTCACTCAATTTAGGAAACTTTTCTTTCAAATGAATGAAGGCCCGACATCCTTTATCCGGAGCTTTTACAAAGTTCCTCATCAGGCCCAACTTGAAATGAAGAGGAGGCAAAATGATTTTATCGGGTTCAACCGTTGGAGTGTTTTTCACATTTTCCATACTGGAGTCAATAAATAGTCGCTACTCCTGTGTGTTATATTGCACACCTTCAGCTTTCAGCTTCATCATCAGACCATTAACATCTCTGAATACTTACATTGAATTCTGCATGTGGAAATATTGAGCGAAGGAAGTACCTCTTGGTTTAAAACAGGAAGATGTCCCGGGAGCTAGAAGGTTACGTTGTCGCAGTCTCGACCCCATGAGTTCAGCTTGCTGTTTCGAAAGGTTCAGATCGCGAACCAAATCATTTAGTTTCTTTAGATTAAAGAGTAGAGGCGAAGTATAATGAGATGGAGGGCAGGACTCTTCAACATGTTCAGCATCTTTTGATTCACTTGAAGTTGGGTCTGATACTGTGGCTTGTAAGTTACAGACAGGAACAGGCAACCCTTCATCTCGGGGCACAGGCAAATGCACTGAAGACACATGTGGATACTTTATTGTATGCCTAGCCCATACGGTGAAATTCACCACGAAAAAATTCTTGACCGGGATTCGAACCCGAATCTCCCAATTGCCGGGCAGGTGTGTTAGTCAGTTACACCCGCTGAAATTCGCCTTAAATTAAGGTGACTTAGATATGTAACTGGCTAACACACCTGACCGGCAATTGGGAGATCCGGGTTCGAATCCCGGTCAAGAATTTAATATTTAATATTTTATACTATTTAATATTTTATTTTATTTAATCCCGAGTGAGAATGACCTGAGAAGGTTGAAACCGGTTGAGTTTTAATAAATACGGTGTGGAATATAACAAAGTTTATTTTAGTAACTATCATGTCTTCATTCCACGAAGTGAACTCGCCAACCATTGATTTGAGAACAAACGAGACCTAAGGTTGAGGATAAAACAGGTAAGATATTAATCGAACAGGAATATATTCAAAATTGGGGGAGAGAAAACGTAAAAGAGCTATATGGCAGCGGTAATATACCTGTGAACTTAGATACATAGGATGAGGGAGCACTAGAGAAGGATAACCTCAGACCGGAGATACTCGAGAGCGAATAAGAGAAAGGATTACGAGATATGAAGGCAAGAAAAGGTGTGGGAGGAGATATCATCCCTTCGGCATCACCATTTCTCAAACTTGTTCGTAGGATCTACGAGTAAGGTATGTCCAGAGGACTTCGTTAAAACAGTCCTGATACCTATCCCGAAGAAGAGGAAAGTATCAGAATGCCAGGAGTTGGAATATTTTGTCAAATTTCACAAGTGGCAAAAGTTCTACTTAAAATAATTAATATAACGTTGGAGAACAGAACAAATTGCCACTTGCATGGGTAAATGGGCGATGACCTGTATGCTTTCACGAAGCGGAAGGCAATTCTAGATGCGTTTGTGGTGATAAGGACACATAGAAAATAGATAGAATATAATAAAGGTGTTTTATTTGATTTTTGGATTTAGAAAAGGCGTTTGAGAGAGTAAATTGGAAAAAAAAACTAATGGAAATACTCAGGAAAATTAGGAATACATTGGCGAGATAAGAAACTCATCCGAAACTTATGCATGGCCCAGAGGGAAAAGGTGAAGGCTGAAGGAGTACCATGGTCGGCAGTTGTAGGTCACGGGATGAGGCAGGGTTGACCGTTGTTGCCTTTGCTTTTTGACCTTTATGCCAAGGAAATAGTAAGAGAGGCAAGGGAAGAGTTAGATGTGGGAATTTAATAAGGGGGCCAACTGATAAAATCGGTGAGATTCGTAGGCGACCCAGGCGTTAGTCGGTCATTGAAGAGATTGCTGGCTTTAGTAGAAGAATCATAATATCATTGTGAGAAATACGGACTGAAGATAAATCGTAAGAAAACTAAAGTAAATAGATTTTCCAGGAAAAATGAAGCGAGGCTGGTAATAAAAGTAGGAGAGCGCTAATTGGATCGAGTAGAACAATTACTTGGGTAGTACGTTGGCAAAGTTAGTAAAAAAAGAGGCTGGTGAAGAGCTTAATACGGAGTGTGGCGTTGTATGGGGCAGAAACGTGGACCTTGAGAAAGGAAGACGAAAATAGGCTGAAGGTGTTCGAGATGTGGGTGTGGAGGAGGATGAAGAAGGTGCAGTGGACGGAAAGGAAGACAAACGAGGAAGTGCTTGACATTGTTGGTAAAGAAAGGAAACTTCTGGATGAGAGTAGGAGGAGGCAGAGTTGATGGTTGGAGGAGGTAATAAGAGGAGAAGGGTTACTGAAGGCTGTGATAGGGAGAGGATGTTAATGGGCGGGATGAAGGGTAGGACGTATGCAAGAAAAAAAAACATTTTTGGTAGAAAGGGCCCTGCACATTTTAAAATCTAGAGGATTTGGACTCACTTTAATTACACCTACTATTAACTGGTAGATTACTTTAATGAATAAAGAAAGGTGTTACTATTCACTCGTAACAGTTTTCTAAAACTGCCCGTTTGTTTAAGGATTGGGTTAATCGAATGCAAAAGAAAACTGATCGAAGTAACCACTCCAGGCTACTCCAGGACCGCATATACTCGAGAGCGAATAAGAGAAGGGATTACGAGATATGATGGCAAGAAAAGGTGTTGGAGGAGATATCATTCCTTCGGAGCTACTGAAGAACTTAGGTAATAAAGGAAGAAGATATTTTTGCGATGCCTATCCCAAAAATAAAGAACGTCAGAATGCGAGGAGAATAGAACTACTAGCTTGATACTACACGAAACAAAAGTTTTGCTTAGAATAATTATTAAGAGGTCGGAGAGTAGGGCAAATTATTACTTGAAAGATGGCCAGTTTGAATTCCGGAAGGGAAGAGCGACTCGGGAGGCGATAGTGGCGATGAGAACACTCATAGAAAGAAACAGAGTGTAATCGGTATGTATTTGCTTGCTTTGTGGATTTCGAAAAGGTTTCTGAATGAGTTAATTGGGGTAACCTTATTGGTGAAAATATGAATAGATTAATGGGATAGAAGACTCTTCCAAAACCTATACATGGCCCAGAGGGCACAGGTTAGGGTGGCTGACGGTGAATCAAGGTGGGCAGTTGTAGGTCGCGAGGTAAGGCAAGGGTGCTTGTTATTGCCTTTACTTTTTAACTTATACACTGAGGAAATGGTAAGAGAGGCATGGGAAGAGTTAGATGCGGGAATCAAAGGATTCTTCTGCATTTTCGGATTTCCACCGCGTAGGTTGTTTTTTAGGACAATAGTTTCGCCCGTATTCCAACGGGCGTCTTCAGATCGAAGTCTTCAGGTCAACGGGCGAAACTGTTGTCTTAAAAAGCAACCTACGCGGTGGAAACCCGAAATGCAGAAGAATTCATCGGAACGCCGCGGAAACCTACGATTGAATATCAAAGGAGGCCAGCTGATAAGTCAGTTAGATTCGCGGACAACCTCAGTAGATCATCGAAGGGATTGCAAGCTCAAGTAGATGCATTAGAAAAGCTGTGCCGGAAATACAGTATTAAGGTAAATCATAAGAAAACTAAAGAAATGAGATTCTCTAGGATAAAGAAAGCGAGGCTGGTCGTAAGGGTAGGAGGACACAAACTGGAGCGAGTAGAACAATTGGATTACTTGGGTAGTACGCTAGAAGAAAATGGGCATAGTGGCAAAGACATTAGAAGGAGAATAGCACTAGCGAATGAAGCATTCGGTAATAGAAGGGAGCTGATGATGGGGACTCTGGATAAAGATATAAAGAAGAGGTTGGTGAAGAGCTTGATATGGAGTGTCGCGTTGTATTGGGAAGAAACGTGGACCTTGAGAAAAAAGGACGAGAATAGGCTACAGGCGTTCGAAATGTGGGTGTGGAGGAGGATGGTGAAGGTGCGGCAGATGGAAAGGAAGACAAACGAGGAAGTGCTTGGTATGGTTGGTAAGGAAAGGAAACTTCTGGATGAGATTATAAGGAGACAAAATGATTGAAAGAGATAATAAAGGGCGAAGGGTTCCTTAAAGCCGAGATTGATGTTGGGTAAACGGGGATGAGGGAGAAATACAGCAGGTTTTTTGGACTGGATAAAAAAGGGTAGGACTACGTTTAGGTGAAGAAAGAAATATAATAGGCAAATAGGGGTCTTCATTTGTAAAAATCCAGAGGACTTTTATTGATTTCCAGTTGAACCTACCCTTGCCAGTGTTTTACTTAAATCAAAAATAATGCTCATTTCAAAATATTTTATTAGCGTACATATCTTCTTCACGTCATCAAAAATCGACTCATCGACTTTTGTTTCTCTATCGAAATTTTGAATCAGGAGATATGAAAATAAATATAAAAAACGCGAAATTTTTAAGTTTTAAATAACGAAAAATGCATCTGGCACGTTTTCGTTAAGCATCAGGTATGGGATTCTGGAATAATACAGAATACATTTTTAGGCATACTTACATTCAAAATCTTGATTTGAAATGTCACTGTAAATGTGAAAAGAGTTACTGAAATGGAGTTCTCTCCCAGCTCTCGTGCGGTGAGGTTCCTTCTCGCGCTCGAGCCGAATACCAAAAAGCGACATGGTCAACTTCATAGTTTGCCTGCAGGTGGTTAATAGGGAAAAGTCCTCAATACAGTGTGCTTGTTGTTCCAGCATATTCCACGGGGTATGTGTGAAATTAGAAGCGGCAGATATCGAGTTTATTGTGAAAAATAAATCACCCGAGAATCGAGCGGCAAGCCCAATGGAAAATCATCCACAAGCGGACACTCCAGCACTGCAGAACATGTTTCAGGAGCTACTTCAGGGCCTACAGTTGCTAAAGGAGGAACAGAAGAAGCTAACATCGGCTATACAAGGTAATAGTGAATTACTGACGGAGCAATCTGAAAAACTAAGTGAAGCGGTTATAGAACTAAACAAGTTAAAAGCAGAAATAGACGGTATTTTAGAAGAAAATGCAGCTATAAAACGCTAAGTGTCTGACCTTGAATATGTGCTAAATCAAACGGAGCAAAGGATGTTGCGAAACTCACTTGAAATTCAGGGCATCCCAGTTAAACCGAATGAAGATACATACAAGTTAGTCGGTGACATTGGGGCTGCTCTTGGAGTATCAGTGACCGCCGAAGAAATCGACTTTTGCTATAGAGCTCGCTCAAGACCATCAGTTAATGAGTCAACTGAGCCACCAAACATAGTGGTCAGGTTTGTGAGGCAGTCAACTAGAGATATGTTTATGCAACGTAAGAGAGTCAAGAGGGAGGTTACAACACGTGATATCGGGTGGTCAGAGATACAAGTCAGCACAATATATACCGTATTTCTCCAAATATAAGCCGCATTCAAATGTAAGCCGCACCCCGTTTTTTTGGGTCTCAAACAGGGAAAAAAGTTAATACGCTAATTTAAGCCGCACCTTTTTTTAGTGCATCCCGTACTACCGACAGTATTAGGAATTAGAATTTTTATCTATTTTTACATTACCTATGTAATTGTGACACAATGCTACCTATATTATCCTTTAATATATGAATAAATTGTGCACCAATTTGACCTTTTTCAGCGTTATTTCTTACTTTCCCCGTGGCTTAGGGGAGTTTAGCTGGCTTCCGCGTGAATCAGAATGGCTGGTTTTCTCAAATCGGTCATTTTTACGATTTTTAAAGATAGTTCTCTAATTTAAGCCGCACCTCGAATATAAGCCGCACCCCGATTTTGAGACCCCAAAATCGGGAGTAAAAGTGCGGCTTATATTCAGAGAAATACGTTATGTCAATGAAGCTCTTCCCCATTTTTACAAAAAGATGTTTGCACAAGCACGCACCTTGCGGAAGGAGAAAAAAAAGTACGTTTGGGTGAGGGCAGGGAATGTCCTGTGTCGTAAAGACGACAAAGAGACAGTTGTAGCTATAACATGCCTAAAGGAGTTAAATAAATTTAAATAGCAACGACAGATCTCTGACCCCTGGTATCCGACACCCCCCCTTGCAAGAGGACAAAATCGTTATTATTTCAAATTGTATTACCTATTTTTAGCCATCACAATTGTAAAAATATCAAATACTTACACACTATGATAAGTTTGGTTTCCATAAGAATAAAAGGAAATAAGCCTCTCGTTATCCTAATGGTTCTGAGGAAACAAATGAGTTAATGGTTCCCTATAATGTATGTAAACAACACTTTCTTCATGTTGTCAGAACCCCATAGATCTATGTCTATGTTCTCTTTTTTGGGTTTCCTTGGATGATAATTATTTTAAATCGCCTAAATGAATAAGTTATTGATTTGTCATGTTAACGCACAATCGCTAAGGGACCACTTTGACGAATTTGAAGACTATTTTTTGAAACGGGCGTTCCACATCATTGCAATATCCGAAACCTGGCTTAAACCTAATGTCTGCTCAGCAGATGTCAACCTGCGAGGTTACGAATTATACCGATGGGATAGAGTGGAGAGAGTGGGGGCGTCGAGTGGCAGTGTTTGTCCGAAACGACTTCCGAAACGTCTGAGGTTCGGCAGCTCGGTGCTTCACAGGGACACCAGGAATGTGCACTTGAATACCTTATGCTGGAGATAACCGTTGAGAAAAGCAACATTTTCTTTATAGTGATTTATCGTCCACCAAAAACAGGATTTCTTAAAGAGTTGGAGAAAGTTCTGTTTGAAATGGTACCATTGTACGAAAATATAATCATCACAAGGGATTTCAACGTAAATTTTCCCCAAGATAGCATAGAAAAACAAAAATTAGAAAATCTCTTTTTCTCACTTGATCTCCACATAGTGCCATTCAACCCTACGCACCATCTGGCCAATAGTAATTCATGGCTAGATCTTATCGTCACTGATCAGGGGGATAAAATTTCAAAACATGCGAAATGTGCAGTTAATTTCCTATCATTCCATGATCTAATATACGTATCATATGCATTACCTGTCCCTAAGCTATCTGAAACAGTATTCGCCGGTCGTAAATACAATGATATAAATGCAGAAAATCTCTCCAGCGATCTCCTGACACAAGATTGGAACGAGTTATTTGTGGTTGAAAGTGTTGACGATTAGATTAGCACATTTTACAGAATTATGACGACACTGATGAATAAATATGCGCCCCTTAAAGCCTTTCATGTAAGGCATAAACCTCCGCCATGGACCACTCTGGAAATAAGAACCATCATGAGAGAAAGAGACAGGGAGAGGAAAAAAGTTAATTAGAACCGCGCATCCGAAAGCACATGATAGATTTAGGTTGCTTAGGAACAAAGTTGCTTCCCTTATTAGAAATAATAAAAATGAATTCCTCATGGAAAAGTTTACAAATGCAAAGGACAGCCGCACGCTATGGTCGTATATTCGTAAATATAAAATTATAAACAATAGCAATAATTCAAGGGTAACTCCTCCTTAGAAGACCTCAACGACATCTTCCTATCCATTCCAAATCACACTCAAACTCATAGAATAATATCAAATGTTGTACCATTCAAGGACAATAACTTCTATTTTACGCTACCCTCACCGGCCACAGTAAAAAAGGAGATCGGGAAAGAACGAGGTTAACTGCAATCGGGCCTGATGAAATGCCAAAGAAAATAATCCAATTATGCATAAACAAAATTCTGCCAGTGAATCAGCATTTATATGAATACTGTCTGCAGAATTCGTGTTCCCATCTTGTTGGAAGAAAGCTTTTATAAGGGCAATCCCGAAAGTTCCGATTCCCAAAGACGTATCCGACTATCGGCCAATTTTTATTCTCAGCGTGCTATCCAAAGGATTAGATAGAATCGTTGAGACGCAACTGAAAGAGTATCTTGCGAAAACTATCCTCTACGACCCACTTCAATCAGGATTTAGACCAAATCATTGTACGCAAACAGCGCTCCTTAAATTAACAGAAGGTATTAGATCAAATAAAGAAAAAAAAGGATAATAATTTTAATTTTATTAGATTTCAAAAAAGCTTTCAATTCCTTCGATCATGAACTGCTTCTACAGAAATTGAAGGATTTTAATTTCTCTGCCAGACGTTAAACTGGTTCAAATCATATTTAACAGGACGCGAACAAGCAATAAAAAGTGAAGATGGATCATTATCCACCTGGAAACCCGTCTCTATCGGCCTACCTCAGGGCTCAATACTGTCTCCACTACCATTTTATATTTTCCTGAAATATTTACCCGATACCCTCCAACACTGCGGTTATCACTTGCATGCCGATGATCTACAAATTTACATATCTTGTCCCCCCTCATCACTACGTGAAACGATCGGCAAAGCGAATGAGGGCATAAATAGAATATGCATATGGGCCAATGGCAAAATAAATTTATCAATCCATTGAAAACTATTGCGATCATTATAGGTAGCACGAAATAAATAATTAACTTTGTAACATAGGCCCGAATATTAGGGTGCAAAACTGCAACATTGAATTTTCCAAGTCAGTGCTTGATCTGGGAATGAAGATAGATGATACGCTCTCTTGGAAAGAACATGTTAACGAAATATGTAATAAGACGTTCAGAACGCTATCCAGTTTGAAAAGAAACCGAAAGAGCCTACCCCCAAAAATCCTACTTCAAATGGTCACCTCACTGGTATTACCTTACTTTGACTATTGCTGCGTAGTATACAACGACATAATAGAGGACCTGAATCTTAAGCTACAGAGGACAATGAATGCTTGTATCAGGGTCATATACAACGTCCCTAAATACGACCATGTAAGCTCATATTATAGGAAGGCAAAATTACTTACTGTCAAACAGAGAAGGACCTATTTCGTCATAAATTTGACACGGAAAATTTTAACTACTATAACACCCGAATACTTATTTAACCGCTTTCAATTTTCCCGCGAAATTAAACAGAGTAACCCGTGCACCATTAGAACAGTTATACACTCCTAGCCACAGATCTACAGCGTACAGCTACTCCTTCGATGTACAGGCAGCAAGGTGCTGGAACGCTGTACCTATGGAAATTAGAAACGCTTCCCAAAGTTTATTCAAAACTAAAGTATTTAATTATGTCTATCCATTGGAGTGATGTTGCCCTTTTTCAGATTAACATACATTGCTAAATAATTGGTGGATGGCAGTATCGGGTCATTCAAGTTGTGTGGCAGTGTAACTCGGGGGTGGGGGTTGGTACGGTTGTGGCAGGCGATGAGGGATGTAGGTATTTGTTGCCCCAGCCAACCCACTACCCTCGAAATGAGTATCACCTGTCGTTTTGTTTTTTTTTTGGACGGAAGGAAAGCCATATTAAGCCATTATTTATTGTTAGGAGTTAAATTGAACATGAACCAGGGATCTGTGGGAGACTGATTGTATAATGGGCTAATTGGTGGTGAGATATATACTAAAATTGTGTGAATCGTAAAAGGAATTAATTGTGCAATTATGTAATCCTCAATGATTTTATTTGTATTGAAATTGGATATGTGAACCAGGTTGCTGGTAGAGAGATGCCTGGGGTGGTGGTGGGTGTGATGGTGGCAGGTGAAGAGGGATGTGGGTTTTTGTTCCCCCGACCTATCCACCACCCCAAGGGTGAACCAGACTGGATAAAACGCAAATTATGGGAGAATGTACCATTTGATGTATTACTTTTTGAACCTAGAGTCCTTTGGACTAGGTTCTACTAAATACATTATTCTATTCTATTCTAAATGCCTGAAAAAACTTCACTATACGAGTTTAATGAAAAGCCGTTGGGTAAACTAAGGGAAATGGCGCAGTAAAGGAAGAAACGAGGTGAAAACAATGATAAACTGAAAACACGATGGGAACGTTCCAAGGACCAGAAAGCAATGGATCAAGGAATGAAACCGTAAATTTAAAGAATCAATAGTTCAATGTATTAGTTATGAGAAAAATTTCGACTTACGCCTTGATTCAGCTGAAAAACACAGCAATATAACGTAGCGAAATGAAAATTAAGTATTCATTTCTTCCCCTTAGTTTAGTTAAGATTGATCATGTAAGAATATAAGATTAAACTTTACCATTGATCAATAGGGCAAAGACAAAATAAAAAAATCTGGCGGGTGGGGGAAAAAGAGAGAAATAGAAAAAAACTTACTTGGATGTTTCGGACTGTTCGGTCCTCCTATAGCTTTACAGTGTATTGCATATAGTATATTATTCTACAGAGGGTATTAGGTATGGTAATTTTACCTAATAAATTCCTAATCTTTGGCAATAGTTCATAGTTTCTATGAAATCGATGGATACTCAAAGTTTTAAATCATATAATTTCACAATCTTGAATTCCTGGTTGGGCAGAGGGACAAGAGATTATTTTTGACGAATGTTAATCAAAATGTTAACGAAGAAAATATAATCTTTCTGAATTCTTTGCAAAAGGATATATCTATTTCAGTCTTGCAACAAATTAATAATAAAAATACTAGGCACTAATGAGGAGACATCATTTAGCCATTAGGTCGGTTCATGGCCCTTTGCTTTCTGTACCATGTATTTACCATCGAATAGGACGATAACCACGAAAATTAAAATTCAAACTGAACGCCAGACTTAAACGTAAAATGGTGGACGAAGCAAGACCGGCCAATGGGATTCATGGGAATTCACTACCTACCCCACCTACCGCCACCTACCCTACCTTCACTGAAAATATTCGCGAGCGAAGTGACTGTCGCATTGCCCACTCAAACAAATATAACAAATGTCAAATCTCAAATGCGATGGCTTTCCTACAAGGCGTGCTTTTGGAATGCTTATGCAATGTGATTGCTGCGATGAAAAAATATAAAATTTTCCCTCAATGTAAGTATATAAACTTTAAATTGCCATTTGTTTTGAAGTGGAATATTTAGTGGTTTTCCTTGAATTGAAACTGATTGTCAGTGCATCACTTAAATAAAAACCCCTCTCTGCCCTTTAATTACTAAATATCTATTCATCGGTTCCATAAATTGCCCTGTATTAAAAGCTGAAATGAGAAAATAATTTGGCCTTTTTTTGCTTGTATGCTTCTTTACGTCAGTTTCTTCCCTATTTGTTCATTTTTCATTTTAGGAGTTACCTAATCGTTCTTGAGCAGTTTATGCTTGAGAAAAATGTTCAACAAAGTACCGGAATCATCCAAAGGAAGTTTTCTGGAGCAGACCAAAGCGGCTAGAGAAGAAAGAGCTTTAGAGAAAAAAAGGGAAACTGCTGCTACATGTATTCAGGCTCATATTCGTGGTTGGTTGGATCGTATCAGATTTTCAAAAAAGATATTGTAAGTGTTCAATTTTTAATTTAAATTTGAAGAAGAGAAGTTTCAATCGCGGCATCAGTTGTAACGGAGGTGATAACGTGATTGCGCTAAATCATTCCTTTTGTGTCTCAGGGAGCAGTTTGATGAACTTTTCGCGGACATCGGAGATGATAAAGTGGCCTCTTTGAAACCAGCTATTCTCGTGTATCGAACTACCCTCAAATTTTTGATTGTGTGGAAAAAAGACAGAGACAAAGTTCGCTTCGAAAAGCTTTGCAGGTAAAAATCACAATTCAGCGATCTTATTTATTAATGTTATGTAAAACTTTCAGCCTCTTGCAGTACGTAAACACATGAATGTACTAAAATATATTGAATAGACACTGAAATATATTTCACATGATTTAACCTGAGATAAAAGTTTAGTTGACTTTCAATTATGATAGTTTCTAATTTCATTACATAATGTATTATTAAATTATGCAATGGCAACATCACTTTGAAGTGTCCACAATTCGTCATTTATATTACTGTTGTTCTGAAATGAAAAGATAGTCACGGCATGACGATTAATATTCTTGAAGCGGTTCATTTCGCTCGGGTTATCTGCTGTGTGTCTTCTGACATCTTCTGTGCCATTTCTTCATATTGCTCTTTTAGTCATTGCTTTTAGTACCATTGTCTCCACTGGCATTTGGTGTTTCATTGTTTTTTTACTAGTGCTTTTTTCTGTTTATACCCTGAGCCCTACTAAACTATTTATCTTCTGTTACACTCTGAAATGAACCTTCCATTTTTTGCTACAATGGAGTGTAAATTATCAAGGGTGGCTATCCTGGTAATAATAAATATTTGTAATGTTCCCATATATTTGATTTTCCTCAGCAAAAGGATCACACACATCAACATCTTTCTCATTCCTTCATTATCTCAGTCATTGGCATGAATAGCATCTCTAATGGATCAAATGTCAACTACTTAGAACCCTAGTAGTCCTCATTCTGAATTAGGTCTTGAGATAATCTGTATCTCTAGGCTGCCTGTGACAATTGATTTGCATTTGCTTAGACCAGAAACCTAAATTGAATAAATATCTTCAAAAATTTACTGAGAAAAGCACAAAAATATTATCTTCTTGGTTCTAATGAATATGCTATCATCTATTGAACTGCAAACAAAATACATGAGCATCTTTTACATATCTTATCTGTTACCTACCTACATGTTAATTAGTATGCTGCAGCCATATCATTTCTTGCTTGAGAGTATATTTGCTAAAATTTAATGAAAATTTTACAGTGGTGTTGTCAAGCATTTCAAGTATATGTGGAGAGTGATGCCTTTCCTTTCCTCTTTCTTTTGCAATAGGTATATTAAATTTTCATAAGTTTCTTTAATACCTTGCCATTTTTGTGGGTATGTTCGTTGTGTCACCTCCATCTCTTGTAACCAAGGTCACCTCTGAAGGCCGTTTTACACAATGCACTTTATTGCACAATCTGATATATGTATGGATGTGCTTTGAAAATTATGTCCTGTAAAGCGGTGAACTGGAAGAATGCATGCACAAATGCATTAATAACGTGGGAAAATAGCCCCTGCTCTAATTCCATGCCCAAGTTCTCGTAATTTCTGTAGATCAAATTATACAGTACAGGGACTCATGTAAAATGGCCTTGGCTATACGTTAGTGCTGAGACTCATGTTTCTTCACTCAATGTGTCATATTACATTACCATATCCAACTATATTAACAACTATTACCATACATGTAACTTTCTTAGCTAAACCCTACATTATGAAATGTTTGTGTTTAGTAACTAACCCAAATATAATTATTGCACCATCACGAAATTTACGTAAGTGGATCATTCTTTGGTGGCACAACTTTTATTAAATTACTAGGGCATCAGAATAAGGAAAAGTAGTCACCAATTAAATTCCTTACAACTTTGTTAGTCTGTTGTTCACATTTATTTTTGGAACAAGAAATAAGGTAAACCATTATTTTCAGGAAATGGTACGCTACTAATGTTGAGACTTTTCCTTAGGCATAAAATCCATTATGTTACTCAAGAGTGTACTCACTCACTCACTCAGTGATTCAACCTGAATGTTGGTATTGGATAGGTGAGAGTAGAGCTCACCCCGTACTAAGCCACAGGCGTGTGAATTTCACACATTCAGGGTATGGGGGCCTGTTCCTTTCCCTGGGCCACCTCGCACTCCGAGGATTTTTTTTGTTTCGAGTGCACAGAAGGTTATTTTATCAAACTGTTAATGATCCCATTGGGGCAAATTCCTAACTTTGTTGACAAATGTCTCCCCTACATCCTTTATCGACATCGGCAAGTCTCTATACCTCATCCTTCTTAGTGGCCAACAGTTTTGGCGATCTCGACTATTAATAAAGCGACTTAGTTCAATATTTTATGTAAAATGGCTTACCAAGATCAAGCGCTTAGTAGTAGATGTCAACAAAACTGTCAACCATTGCGAAGATACGGTTTATACACTAGACAATGTTGACAAAGTCAGCAGGGGGAGACAAAAGTCACAGACTGTACGCCCAGGATGTAGAGTCAGTATGGATAAATTTTCATCATCCTTATACAAACAGTACTTGCCACCATTTTATCGACTTTGTTAGATGATTTTAATATTTCTTAATTTATTTTTTTATCAGGTACCTTATATTCAGCCTTGAGTCTGATTCTGCACGCCTTAGCTATGTTGGTGTGGTCCTTAGTAAAGAACATGCAAAGCCCTGGATTGCCCACATCAAGAAACTCCTTACATCAGGCTGTTGCGAGTACTTGTCTAAACTTCGACCTGAGCTGTCGGCCGATGCACGTTCATCACTGCTCATGCTGCACACCTTGGTGTCGTTCACATCCACAGCATCATGGGTTCTCTTTCAAACTCCGTCTTCCATTGGTGCAACTGCTACCAATGCTGCAATGGTTGCCCTTAGACCTGGGATGAACCAACTGTGTGCAAATATAATGGGGCACTTATTTGCAAATGGATTTTATGTCACTTTGAAGGTGAGTCTTGTGGTGTGGTTTATTTCCATTAAATATAAGAGAAACCTTAAAAAATCTTAGATTTTTTCCAAGCTATTTGCTGTGGGGATGGAATTGTTTTTTTTTATCTCTATAGGAGAGAAAGTGAGATAATGTCTCAGAATTGGGGCTGTTCGGATAAGGACTGTCCAAAATCCTATCAATCAGCTGGTGGAATACCCAATTAGAAAATTCAACTAAATGGTCCTAAATACATTTTGCATGTCCTCACTTGAGTCTCCATGCTTGTGAGAATTAACATTATATATGAATAAATGTTTTATAGAGTTTTGTCTTTTAAATTTTGCCTTGGTCAAAATTTATATAATATAGGCCTTGTCCTTTGTTGAGTTCATCATTCTCTGATATGAATTTTCTGTGGAGTATCACTAATCCAGAATTCTAATTAATGGAAGTATCCTAACCATAACTAAATTTGAAGATATTTCTTTCATTTCATACCATTGAAATAATTACTTAACAAATTTTGAGGTCAAAAATGTAGTGGAATAAGTAATTCATTGCATTGTGTATTTCTATTGTTCTAAATGGAAGGAGGTGCTGGTGGATCCCTTGGCACCTTTTGTAAAGAGCAGGGCAGTGGATTTATCTCCACCCTTCCTCCACTTCCCAAATAATTCTTCCCTTACCAACTTACCCACCTTTCATAAAAGGTGTAATAGTCTGGCACGCTAACCACCAGACGAACTTGATTTCAATTTGAATATAAACTTTTGGATATATTAAATAATAAACTTTTAAGCTGATATGGCTTAGGAAACCATTAAAACTGAGAAGTGAAAGAAAAAAGCTAAAACAGACTATGTTAAAAAAAATCAGTCTTGAAAATCATAAATTTTAAATTGAAACAAACGTTCATTTAGAGCTAAAGAACATTCACCATTGAAATACGTAATATACAAAAATAGTACATATGTGTTCTTTTAATGAGGAGTAAATTTTAAGGAACCCTCAATTTGTAGAATATGGATTTAAAAAAATAGATTGGGAAAGGTTCCTAAGGATCTCTCCCCTTTCTTCTTCTTCTATCCTAAAAGATGCAAATGATGCTAGATGCTGGCCACCTCCCAAAACCAGTTGTGGAGTATTATACCTTCCTAGTGTTTTTTTCTCATTTTATTTTATGTTATATCCTTCCATGGCACATCTCTTCTACGTCTAATGATCATAGATCATAGAACCTTGAACAAATCTTTCATATATAAGTTTGCCTTCATATTTTATTGCTCAATCTTTTCTGGATTTCCTGCCCTGAGCATAGTGTTAACATTTCATGTTACTGTTATATATATTTGTTGTGATCTTCCTGTGTTTTCTTTCTGTCACCTGTCTGAACAAGGATTTTTCTTGGTGATGATGGTGGAGGCGTGGCTACTGGCCTTTGTTGGGCTCAACACCCATCCTATTGTACTGGGTCGCATAGAGACCAGGAATCACCATCTCATTGAACCATTCCCTTATAAAGTTCATGGGTGCAATATTTGAGATGGCTTCCCATCATCTTCCTCAATTTTGGAAGTACATACATATTCTGGTTTATTGAACGTTTCTTAAATATTCTAAGCTTATATAATGCCATGATGCTGTAAGTTTCAATGGCAGCCCTTTAGCATAGCCTCCTTAGGTTGTATCATATTTCCTCAAGGTCTTCATTTTTTTCCTTCAAGGAGAAAAAGAACTAGATATATTTAACCTAAATGGTGATAATATCTATCAAAATATTTTGCTAAGATAATGGAATAAATTTTCTTTAGAGAAATATTGAAATCAGAGAGGATTTTCTGTGATGATTTGTGGTTAATATTACTAAGAATAATCTGACAAACCTTGAACTACATTATTTTGAAGAGTTCTTGCTATTTCGTGATTTATAAAACTTTTATATTTACCAACAAAACATTCAGTCGGTCCCTTTCTCTAGCTGCCACAACTTTGAAGTCTTCCACCTTTGAAAACTGATATTTAGAAATTCTATAGTATTATGGATAGTAATATTAAGATTTAACTCACACATTGCAGCTTTAGTTAATGAATACTTTCCTATGTGCTCATAGTTCTATTATGATGAAGTTCAATGGGAATCTGGTTGGTGTTATGGATAGAGTACTGGCTTCCTATCCCGAGGGCTTACGTTCGAGTACCGTTAGTGGCAGGGATTTTTCAGTTGAATCCCAATTCCTATTTGGGTGCTACATGGATAGCTTTTCAAGTGCAGTACTCTATCCTTTGAATGGGGCATTAAACTGTGGTCCCTATGTCCCATTAAGAGTAGGCTAATGCTGATGTTGGGTTTCTCATCACTCCTCCTCTATGACCCCTATAATTCTTCCCTTACTAACTTACCCACCTCTCCTTTAAGGTGTAAATGACCTCAGCTGTTAGTCGCCTCCTCAAGTAACCAACCAATGGTGAAATTTGAGATGGTTTTAAGTATTTTTTAAGGTTTGCTCTCAAAAAGGAGGAAAATAAGAGCAAACCTCTAAAAAAAATGGGTTCCCTGTGTACCACTGAAATGTGGATTACTGAAGGGAACCCATCCTCAATTGTGGGGCTTGAGAGCTGACCAAGAATCTTAATGGGACCCCGTGCTTTGTCGTATAGACATGAACCTCCCTGGGAAGCTGATCATGGCTTAAATTCACATTGAGTGTGTTAAAGAATTGTTAATTTCACTGGAACTTTAAGAAAAATGGAAGAATCCCATCCCTATTATGTATAAATATTTCAAGTTGTAAGTGTGAATTGAAGAAATCGTTTGATATTGTGTGAGCTTTTGATTATGTTTGATTAACTTACTATTACAGGGTTTTCTCCTTCGAGGCTTGGGAAGGTCTAAGGTAAATCTGAGGCATGTGACTCTGTCAGCTGCATTCACCTTGGCCACGCGACCTCTCATATCTGCCAACTTTTCTGATAAACTTCTCACAGAGTTCCTGATACATATACTTTGTATGCCAGGCCTTGTACTGCACCTTCAGAACCTCTCTCCTGAGGTTAGTTTTCTGATTTACATTTCCTTGCATTGTTTTAGGGCCGTTTTACCCGATGAAAGATTTTGTACAAACGAATGTACGTGAGATTGTACGTTTGTCTCAACGAAATTAGAACAGGTTCTATTTCCCGTGCAGGCATTGAGACATTCGCACAAGCGTTCATACAATTTGCCGCTTTACACGATACATTTTGCCTCATGCAAGAGTTCACGGAAGAGTTTGTACAAACAAATGTACCGTGTAAAACGGCCTTTAGAGTATTCACCATGAAAATATCATCAATATTAGTAAATAGATAACTCCTTAGTTATTCAGGTTCCTTCCACATTGGTTCATCTTGGTAGGTGAAAGTTAAACTGGCATTCCATTTGGCAATTTCTTGTTTGTCTTTGGTCAGGAATGCCGGTGAAACTCTTTTATCATGATGAACCAGTGTGGAAAGAACTCAACAGCCTTGAAGTCATCTTCAAATCACAGCAAAATCTTTACAGCAACCATTTTAAAGTAATTTTTTATGCTTAGTGAGAAAAATCAATGTGATATGCTAATTCTATTCTTAAATAATCTGCTTCAATTCAACCCTCATAACCATGAGTTTCATGTCCTGATGTACAGGGCTTATGTAAACTGTAAGCTTGCCCTCTGAATTTCTTAGGGTAATCTCCTTACTTCTTAGGGTACTCTCACAGTATTTTTCTGTGATGTTATAAGGTATTTAATTAATAAAGCTGGGTGTTTCTTTTGGATGATGCTAAATACTTCTCTCCAATATCCATTCACAAGTCTCTTGTGTTTTTGTTCCATAAATATGCTCTCAAGTACATTGACACAATCCTTAACTCCTTGTAATTCTTTGCTCATTTTTTGTCTAGAGGAAAGGCATATAATGTATTTAATAAGTCCTATGGCATTGATTTTCCACTCTTGATCTAATGGCAATTCAAAATTTCTTCCTTGTTCAACCATTGGGTTGTGAAAGATTTGGTGCTTTCCTGACAATGAATGTCTGTGAAGTTGTCTATTTTATTATTAATTCAATTGTAACTTTTTCATTAAATTTTAGCGGCTCGTTCCACTTTTGTTATTGTACTATGTTTATGATAATTTTTGGCTGTGATGAGAGACTATTATTTTTATGAATAAAATAGCTGCCAAACTACAGAATTTAATATTTCTTCTCTATGTTTCATACCATTTGTAATGCATGTCTTTTTCTTCAACAGTGTGTTACAACTATGACAAGTCATGGTTTATTAGAGAAGAGTTTAACTCTTTTGAGTGTGGAGCAAAATATGAAAATTATTTTTAATGTCTTGGAGGTCAACTATGCTCTTTGCCTTCTGGCAAACTTGATCCATATGGCTTACATTGAAAAAGAAACTACTCTGCCGGAAATATATTTCCCTACATTTACAGTAAGTATTTCCATGTTAAGTAATGCCATCATTCTTGTGTTGTTTTGGTGTTGTTTTTTTAAAATAAATTTTAAAATTGTATTGTTGATGTATGATGGATTAATACTATTTGGGCTTCAATTTTCCCATTTATTTATTTTTTCATTTTTTAAATTTTATAGTTTGTAATAACGAGCCTACTTGAAAGTTGCCGTCAGTATGTTGCGGGAAAGTTCTCCAACTGGGTCCACTGGAATCCTGTGCTCGGTTGGTTTTGTGGAGGCACTGACATGGATCTTCATGATGCTATGGTCCACATCAAAGCACAGCTTTATCTTCTTTGGAGTGGTCCAATGGTGGCTGTTATGTTCCGGGATTTGCCGGCCTTAGCCATGGATGAGGATATAGTTTCTTCACCTGTGTCTATTTCGCAAACTGTGACAGATCAGCAGACATTAGCCACAGCAGTTACGTCTGGTGCTGGAAACTTTTTTCGAAGGGCACTAGAAAGGACAACAGGGCAGGGAAAAGGGAGTGTGACTAGAACCCCCGTCAGGAAATTAGGGGCCCCTGAAGTTACCAAAGTTGCATTCCTCTGTGGACTTTATCAGACAGCTTTAACTACTCTCGCTCAAATACGCCTGGATATACTGACAGGTAAGATCTTGTTAATCAGTTTTTCTCAGACTCCAGTGTGGCTATCATATTATTTAAGTGTTTCATTCAATCTCAAATTCTAATTGATTTTATTCAGATATCACGCGGCATACACCTAAATGAATGCTTATTTGTGTGTAAGGTTGAATATAGAATTTCATGGTTTCGTTGAAAGTGGTTAAACCTTTAAATGCCTAGCGTGCTCAAATAGTCCCTTTAAATGTTTTCTCTGCATGCCATGAGTGCCCAAAACATCCCGGCTCCGGGCATCCGTCAATTTAAATCCAGCGGATAAAGGTTAAGTCCAAGTTCTACATCTTTGTGGTAGTGAACCACTAATGCTTAATTACTGCTTTCAATTAATTTTTGATATGTGCTTTAATATAATTATTTTGCAATATCAAAAATGGATAATGAGGAATGAAGGGAAGGGAGGCAGTATGAATAGAATAAATCTCCATAGAATTCTTTAAAAATAACTTATGAGAAGAGGGAAGGCTATGATTCCATGGACTCATATGATGGAATCCTATCCAATCCTTTTTTTTTCTAGAATTGATCAAAGCTTTTCATGAAATAAGATATCCAATATAGGTAGTTAAGTTTAATAAGAGAAGATAATACGTCTTGGTGTTGGTAAACAGGAGGAGCTGAATCTTCTGAACACCTCATTGTGTTCCATGTTTGGCTTTATCCTCGCGGACTGTGGCACTAAGCGCACGCTTTGGACAGCTTATTGACATCATATGCCAGGAGGCGGGAAGGAGCAGGAACCTTCTCGGATTTGCCAAAGGGAGGCGGGAAGGAGTGGGAACCACCTCAGATTTGCCAAAGGGAGGCGGGAAGGAGTGGGAACCTCCTCGGATTTGTCAAAGGGAGGCGGGAAGGAGCGGGAACCTCCTCGGATTTGCCAAAGGGAGGCGGGAAGGAGTGGGAACTTCCTCGGATTTGCCAAAGGGAGGCGGGAAGGAGTGGGAACCACCTCAGATTTGCCAAAGGGAGGCGGGAAGGAGTGGGAACCTCCTCGGATTTGTCAAAGGGAGGCGGGAAGGAGCGGGAACCTCCTCGGATTTGCCAAAGAGAGGCAGGAAGGAGTGGGAATCTTCTCGGAGGTGCCGAATGGAGGCGGGAAGGAGCGGGGTCGGAGGCGGGTGTGTCTCACGGTAGTCGCGTGGCTGGCCTTCCGGAGTATCGGAGGAATTCTTAGCTGCAGGCAGGTGGGGAGTCCCAGCAGGCGACGCCTGGAGTCTGTGGGAGACTTGACGGGAGTCTCGGAGACTGACCAAAAGACTTCCCAAGCGGGCGACGCCTGGAGACTTGGCGGAGAGCGCAGGGTTCTCGGAGAGCGTCCGGCTGGCGACGCCTGGAGAGTATCCTGGCTTGGTACCTCTCCCTCCACTGTGACCCTTTTCCATGTAGAGCGTCTCCCTTTCATACGGTTTGACCCCGGGCATAGGTGGGGGTCAGAAGAGGGTGAGAAGGGGGTAGGGTGGCTGGATCTCCACCACCCTCTTGGTTACGGGATGGGGAGGAGGGAGAGGAGGAGGGAAACTGGATGATGCGTACTGTGGGGGATAGTTCTTACTTTGGAGAGCGAGGGAGGTGCGAGAAGTAGAGGGGTGGGCAGGAATGGAGCGGGGAAGGAAGGGGGGGGAGGGGTGGCCGATGGATGGGTGGCGTCGCTTAGTAAGGTTAGGGGGAGTGGAGAGGTGATGACGATTTTTTTTCTTTGAGCTTCCAGTGCCCGAGCATTGTGGGAGGAGTGGGAGGGAGAGTCTCAAGGTTTTCTAGGAAACAGGGTTTTTCACCAGGCAACTTAGGGCTCTTTGAGAGGGAGTCCAAGGGAGGGAGGGTGATTCGGTCAGGGGGCGGGGGGGGGGAGATGACGGGAGGGTAGTGGGAGTGTCTGCTAGAGGGAGAGCCAAAGGGAGGGAGGGTCGAGAAGGGGCACGGGATGGTCCAGACAGGGGGAGACGAGTGACTGCCAGGAGGAAAGTGGGAGTGTCTGGTTCCAACTGGCGATGGTCTAGGAGGGAGAAAGGGAGAGGGTGAGGCAGAAGGAATTGGTATTTTTTCTGATCGCGTACTTTTCGGTAGTTAAAACCAAGTGGCACGTATCTGCTTCATCCCAGAGAGCTCTCACCGTAGTGTGCAACACTTCTAGGCATTTAAATACCCCCATTGTATAGCTGGGAAAGTTACCAAAAAAATTAACTGATTAAAGTTTAAGTTAATCTCTGTAAAAAGTAACTAGTTAAAGTTTAAAATCACTTCTAAAAAGGAACTGGTTGAAGTAAAAAAAAAGTAACTTTTAAGTTAAAAGTTGCTTTTAATAACTTTTAAAAAGAAACTTTTAAAAGATATTTTTTGCAATTGGGATAAAATAAATACAAACTTCAAATTCAAGAAAAATTTATTTAACTTATTTACATTCTCATTTCAAAATTTGTATCCGACATCTGTCCTCTCCTGTCTGAAAAAAGAAGGAAAGATAATTCACACAGGTCAGCCTAATCCCCTAAAATTAACGAAAAAAATTAACTGAAGTTAGTTTTGTATCAGTTTATATAATTATAACGATTAAAAGTTAAACTATAACTCTTCTATAAAGTAGCGGAAAAGTTAAATAGTTAACCATATTTTTAATGATTAATTTTAATAGGTAATTTTTTAAATTGTTAATCCCAACTATGCTCCATCGTGCATCATTTTTCTGTATTTAAACTTGTTTGCACGTAAAATGCATATATGCGTGCGTAGCACTGATGGCATTGCTCCGCCCAAACGCATACATATGCATGTGTAGTGCTGGTGGCACTGTTCCGACCAAACGCAGTGAATGCATGCGTAGCAGTGAACGGGTTAATCCTCGACCTTCAATTCCTCCTATTTTAAAGTTTAACTTACGATGACTGAATTGGAGGAAACAATGATGGTTGCCAAGGGAAGGCTTGGAAAGAGTGCAAAACAACCAATAACTTGTGAACCTCTTTGCATGTTCATAAAATACTACTCAGCCATATAATGTAAAAACATCACAATTATAAGCTGCAGTAGAGATTTATAGAGATGGGCCACTCTGAAAATTGCCGTGGTAATTTTGTAAATGACTGCAGTATTTTTCGTAGTATACCACGCCCCTTAAAAATTACCATAATTTATGGTAATTTTCTAGATAATTCACCTATATTTGAGATAATTTTTCAGGCAGATAAATTCCCAACATGTTCTTTTAAGCCAAGTCCTCATTTCCTACGTGTTTAATTATTAATTGAGGCATGTACAACTCATTTTTGGAATATTTTACTTGAATTATAACATTATATAGGAATGTATTAGAATATTCTTCTTGAAAATTTCTCATACTTTGACAAAACAAAGCCATATTGCGTGTTGCTGCCGTATTTCTTTTTACAATTTTTTTAATTTCTAATAGATTAATGTTGGGTATTAGGTATGGTTCAAACACCGTTATTCCCTTCCTATTGCTATTGGTTTTCTTATTTAACCGTACATTTGCTGTTAAATGCTTAAAACTAAAAAATACTGGAAAATTATGGTAGTTTTAGAAAATTATTGTAATTTACCGTGGTAATTTACCTCAGATGAAAATTATAGTAATTTTCCCTTCTCTAGAGATTTAGCAAGCTATTTAGGCTAGACAAAGAAATATCTTCAAATGTATTTATTTTAGTGAATAAAAGGAGAAAAAAATTGCAAGTTGCAAATGGAAAATCTTGTGTTATAACTTATAGAAAATTACAATACAAAGTTACCTTAGGTTCGAACTTGAATATTAACAAATATGAAAATAATTTTCCCAGGACACTCTACCACGTAGAACCCCAACACAGTTCACTCCATACCTCTAGATCAAACCATTTCTGAAATAAAGAGAGGGACAGACGGACACATCCAAAATTATATTTGAAGATTAACCCTAAGAATTGCCTTTATGACATCAGGGTTGAGCGAAAGACTAAGTCCAAAAATGGAATTTTGAAAGGTGTTAGTCATTAGCACTACGTGCTTCTCAGAAAAAACATCCCTATTTACCTTCTACAAATACCATTTGCTACTCATTGTGGGTATGATTTATGTCTGTTGAAGGAAAAATGTGCATGGTAAGCATCATAAACCTTAGTGAAAATGAATGGAAGTTTGATATTGAATGATAATTATTTTATTATCAGAGGTTACTAATAATGAAATTATGGTTTACTTTACTGGTTAAGGTAGGTTTAAATGGAAGCAGGTAGGTATATGTATACTATCTTTTACAGTCTCTGGCTCATGTCTCCTTGCACAATTTAACTTTTGACATTGATAAATATTGGAATTTTTTATGAAATGAATGTATTAAAAGATTATAAAGAAAAAGTAAATAGTCATTTTACTGGAACATTTTTTAGAGTTGAGTGAAATCAAGAAAACTAAATTTGTGATACCACATAAAAAATAAACAACTTTACTTAACAGGGACTTTTTTTTAATTAGATGTATATATTTTACAGCATATGTATTGTTTCACTGATTCTTTCCTTGGCAGGACTTTGCTACCAAGAGCGACTTCTTTATCATCTTTGGTGCTTTCTTTGCACATTGGGACAAGGCTGCGGCTTGAAAGCTTTCTTGGATCATCTTGTTGTCAACACTAAAGGAACTGCCCCCGAATTCCAAATGCTTATTCTTTTCTGTGACTGCATGACACATTATGTAACGTAAGTAATTTTTAGTTAAATTGGGTGAAGGACTGCCTGGTTTACATGTGTGCACCAAGCTCATTGGAGGCCCCATTCAATAATAATGTCCCAGCTATGTCTCTTCATCAAATAATTTTATAACCTTATTAATTTCCTAGAATGGTAAAGATTTAAATTTTTGTTGGTTTACAGTGGAGTTTTATGTATTTTGGATAATGATGCTGACTAATTTTTAGATGTACCTGCCAAGAAGTGACCCTTGGGAAGTGTTTTATAATTAGATTGTATTGAAAGAAACACTGACGATTTTATTTTCATGTTTTTAAAGTAATATTTGCGATAGTTAAAAAAAAATTGGTTGATATATCTGCTCTTTTCAAACAAGGCTCACTCTCAAGGTCTGTTGAATATGCAGGTTATCGCTAATGCCATTGCTTATTAATTGCTTGAGTGGAGGATAGTGCCACAGTAACCATTGTAAAATTAGGTGCTAAAGTCATGCAGTATTCACTCTATGCTTAATGTAATTGATTATCAACTGGAGTTGTGACAGTGGTAGTTTCACTTTATACAGTTGGATATTTAAGAGGAGTAAAAGTAATTTCTTTAATTTTTTGTGGCGATGAAGAATCATTTGCGATTAAAGAATGCTGTCAAAAATGAAAACATTCTGTGGATATGTGACTTTACTGGTATTTTGTAAATACATATGTACTTATAAATTAGAGGCAGAATGATATTACCTCCCAAGTAAAATTTCTGTGGATTTAGATATTGTATTTTTCTCTTAAATTTTAAAAATGAAAAACTAATTTTATATTGCCTTTTATTATTTTCCACAGCATTCTGGATGACTTAGAAATGTACGAGCACCAGAAGCCGTTCAGATTAGAAGACTTTGCCAACATGTGTAGTTTTTTCAACCAGTTTTTGTACAAAGGGGTGCTAATGAATCTTTTCGGTATGTCATTGAATCACTTTTCAAAACTTTAGGTATTTATCAAAGTAGTTTATTGGTTTTACAATGTTGAGAGAATGGACGAAAGTCGAATAACTAAACAGGTATGTGATATAAGAGTGAATGATTTGAGAGGAAGGTGTAGGTGGAGAAAACCATGAGTTAATGTGGTGGAAGAGACTCTTTAACCCTTATGTGCACACCCAACTTTTACCACGTTGTTACACACCCAGGGTACCTGGGTGCTCACCTTTAGTTTTTCTTCATATTTGAGTCAGCATGTGAACAGAACAATTTCAAATCAATATACTTAACTAAATAAACATCAATAGAAAGTATGTAAGCACTTTAAAGTCCTCTAGCCTTCCACAGCTTCCATTAAGAGAGACAGAAATAAGGCCGCGCAAGCCACGAATGGAGCCGTTTCACCTGTTTTGACTGTTATTTAGACCGGCAACCGGCAATAGTTATAAATTTATTAAGCAGTGGCAATAGCATGGCGTGCCACTTACTATAGCATTAGACAAGAGACTGTAAAGTTGTGTGTCAGTTACAATCGTTCTGCTGTAGAGGACGAACATGTGCTGCAGAGAACGCCGAGCCCATGTGCTCAGAGCACATCAGCACGTCGCCAGAGCGTCACTTTTTTCTTTTTATAATATATTCCTCTTTGACTGTTTGACTGTTTTCCTTATCCGTTATTATATACAAGACGGGATAAAGTATAAATATAACTATGATACGAGAAGTCTGAAGGAGAGGAAGAAAGCAATGCTGAGTCCGATGAGAGCGAGATTGAGGAACAAGTGGCTGGAGCACAGGGTCCGAGAGGTTCATCGGCTGCAGATGAAGAAGGAATACGAAGTGCATGTGTCTACATAGCGAAAGACAAAACTGTTTGGAGTAAGATGCCGCCTCAAGTATATCAAACATCTTCTCACAATATATTACGACAAAGAAGTGGCCCACATAGATCTACAGAAACTCTTATCAATCAGAGACACTTTCAAAAAAATAATTACTGTAGAAATCGTAGATCTTATTGTTCGGCATAAAACAAAAAGGCTGAAAAAGTGTACGAAGAGTACAACACAATGAATCTGGATTCGCAACAATCTTGGAAACCTGTGACTACTAAAGAAATGTATGCATTTGTTGGTGCTTTGATTTGTTCTGGTGTAAAAAATTCAAATGTTGATCACACAAGTGAAATGTGGAAAAGTACTTCATATCCTCTTTATTGTGTGTCAAAGGGTAACAACAGATTCCGCAACCTAAAGCGATTTATTCGATTCGATGACTTCAACACACGCCAGACACGTGCAGAAAAGGATAAAGCTGTTCCTATGCGTGGTATTTGGACTAAGTTCAATTCAAATGTGAGTAAAATGTATAGACCCACAGCAAATTTGACAATTGACGACCAGCTTTATCCTTTCCGAGGCCATACGAAGTTTGCGCAGTACATACTGTCGAAGCCAGCTAAGTACGGGATAAAAACTTGGGAGGGTTTGTAATGTGGAAAATTCATATTCTCTTCATGGAATCATTTACACTGTAAAACTGGAAGTGTTCGTGAAAAAAAAATTAAGGAGAAAGGGTTGTGAAAGAGCTTGCAGCACCATTCCAAGGAAGTGCCAGAAATATAACAATTGATAATTATTTTACCACTTTACCTCTGGCAAAACATTTATTGTCATGGAAATTAACTGTGGTTGGTACTTTGAGGAAAAACAACCCTTATAATTCCAAAAGAAATGGCTCCACATATATCTAGGGAAGAGTACTCTACTCTCTTTGGATTTCATGAGAGTACTGTAATCTGCTCGTACGTGCCAAAGAAAAACAAGGCTGTAATTTTGTAATCAACAATGCATACTGATACTGCTATAAATGACAATGAAAAGAAAAAGCCTCACATAATAATTTTTTACAATAAAGTACAAATCCGGCGCTGATACAATGGATCAGATGATAACCCGATATACCACACACAGAAATACTGAGAAATGGCCACTTCCTATATTTTTCAACATTTTAGATGGAAGTGCTCTGACTTCATACAGGCTGTCCCCAAGTTAAGTAAAAGATGTGTTCCGACACTAGTGGCGTAAGTTGAAATTTACGTAAGTCAAAATTTACGGAAGTCGAAAAAAATGGAGTCTGAAATTACTCCGTAACTGAGTCCATGCTCTCAAGATTACGGTTGATTCGGAGAAATATGGGGAAGGCCAGCTCTTACTAACATTATGGCACATGCGCTCCTTGAAAGTAGGCAACCATCCTTCCAAATCTGTAACTTTCGTAATTTTTGTCTTTTTTTGGGTAAGGTTGCCACTTACGTAAATACGGATTTATGTAAGTTGAGGCTTACGTAACTCGGGGACTGCCTGTATACAGTTTATTATGAAAATAAAATTTTGGAAATGAAAACTAATCAGAAGCATATTTTCTTGCGTAAAATGAGTGAAGAACTGTCAAAACCTCTAATTGAAGATCATTCTCTGAATAGTCAAGTAATGCGGAATTAGATCACAGAAATTGCAATTGAGAGTGTGATCGGGGTACAGCTCGCTCCTTCTACTGTTGCCAAAGAACTAAATGAACCTTGAGACTATACTGGTAGGAAAAAAATTACAGGTTCTTGTCATCTTTGCTACAGGGAATCGGTCAAAAGATGCATGAAAACACGAAAATGTTGTTCAGTTTGCAAAAAAACAGTCTACGATAAACATTGTGTATCCACAATAAAATGCATTGATTGTGTTGAATAAATGGTAGAACTAACTAATTTGCCATAAAATTGTTGCAATTATTTATTTGATAAGCCCTGTGATCTCAAAAACTCATTTAAAGATGCTACTAATCAATTTCCGGGTATAAACCTAATTTTTCAGGCAGTGGGCACCCGGGTGTGTCCGCTGAGCCCATGTATTTTGACGCCATTTTGTTAGCCTGTATGAAATTTAAAAAAAAATTGTTAGTGATTATCTAGCTTTCATAAGAGTTAAATAATGGGGATCCTGAGGCTCATATGAAAATTTTAATTATTTCTGAAGTCAAAAGCAAAAATATGACAGGGTGGGCATCTGGGTATCCGGATGTGCATATAAGGGTTAAGAAGAGGAATATTAGGAGTCTTAATAATAGGAGGGTGTGTATGAAGCAATCTATGATTGTTGCTGAAACAAAGGAGGTTTGCAAGGATAAGGCATTATAGAGGAAATTATTTATTGAAAGAGGGCCAGTTTCCTAGGCCTAATGGTTATAGTTAATTTCTTTGGCATTGCCAAACCTGAAAGGGAACAGTGTGATGGTTATGTATGAATATATTAATCAAAGTAAAGTGGGTATGGCAATGGTCATTCTGCTTTTCTTCAAGTTTCATGACATTTCAATCCTAATTTCAAAATTTAGGCTTGTTTTTTGTTGAGATGTTGTTGACTAATTTCTCTTGGTTCTCAATGTCATTTGTACACGGCTCCAGTAATTATGACTGAAATGAAAGTTTCAGATAGTATTGCTCTCACAAAAAATTATTTGCATAGTGTGTTGGTAAAATCAATGCTATTTTTAAACTTTTGATCTATAAATTAAATATATTTTTGCCTCTTTTATATGCAATTTTGTGTGCATTTTAGGGTAATATACATATGTATCTATTTTCCAACCCATCTTGGCTTTGTGGAAATATTTTTTTGAGCTCATGTGAA
Source organism: Pyrrhosoma nymphula (assembly GCA_963573305.1). Taxonomy (NCBI): domain Eukaryota; kingdom Metazoa; phylum Arthropoda; class Insecta; order Odonata; family Coenagrionidae; genus Pyrrhosoma; species Pyrrhosoma nymphula. The sequence goes on from OY754329.1 coordinate 144,813,940, forward strand.
ACATAAAGCTAAACTGTTTGAAGCTGTGGTGGTTACTTCTAGTTGGGCCATCAATACCACATAGGTTGAATGGTGGGAGCTAAATTCATGTGGCATCTACTCCATAGCGTAGCAGCTTTAGAAAGTCATCTGATCCAAGTGAGACAACCTTCTATGTGGTCGTATCATGTTACTGATTAGTGCAATGATAAACCACCTCGATAATTGTTCCTAAAAAAATTTACCATGTTTATGGAGTGATATTTCCCGTCTACACATTACCCAACATCTCGGGGTGACTGTAATGCCTTACAGTGTGAGAATCTAGGCTCGTTGGTTTCCGGCGTGACTTTGTGGAATTTACTGATGATTGTAATTTAAAAAGTAATGCTTTGTTTTTCCACATAAATTTAATACAGTACGACCATGTTTTAAACTTTACGTCATCTTCAGGTCTCACACCTGAAGATGACGTAAAGTTGAAACCATGGTTGTACTATATTAAATTTCTTTGGAAAAACAAAGCATTACTTTTTCATCCACAAATCTAGGCTCCTATGGTCATCAGCTTGAAAAATGTTTGCACATTCAAGTTATTGGTCAAAGAGAAGGATCAAAATAGTTGTTATGACTATGCTTGGGACAAGAAAGGAAATATTACACAAGGAAAGATGAAGAAAGGGTGAGACATGATGAGGTTAAGTAGAAAGGAGATGGTAACAGTTATTGTGATTACAGTCCATGGTGGAGGGGATGAGAAAAAGTGCATGGTGGCATTGATTATGACCAGAAAACTTTGTAGAAGGATTGTGAGTATAGTGCAGACTAGTGGCAGAATATTGCTGTGTATTCTAAAGAAAAAAAAACTGGTAGCATTTGGGTACTGGAAAGCTGTGGAGGATGAAGGCAGATGTGGCAGGTAGGAAGTATGGGTTTAGAGAAAGGAAAGTTACTGGCCAGAATGATCAATTTTTTTGGAAATGAGTTGTTAATAACATTCACATCATAAAACACTGTTAGAGCTGTAGTTACTAATGGAAAATGTTTGGTGGTGCTTAGAGGAATCAATAAGAGCACATCATGATTGAGCATAGGTTTAAGTCACCTTATTAAGTGAATCATTTTCTCAGGCACCAATGCAGTCAATTAATGCTCAAGAAGTGCAACTTCAGATCAAAAGGACAATGGGAGAATTAATGTTTGGAAAAGAAACTTAAAACATTTAAATAGTGTCAAAAAGAGGGAATTGCAGGAGTTAGTTGACAAGGTGCTGAGTAAGGAGAAGTACATACAATGGAGCAGTTGAGTAAAGGTGGGATGAGCTGAAATGCATAGATGGACAATTATTGTCACTTGGCCTTATACATGACATTGAACATGCTCAAGTACATAATGTGTAGTAGTATCCAAATACTGATATATGTGTAATGTACATAAAATAAAATAAATATTTCCTGTCTATTCACTATTTATCTTCTGAGGATTCATCAGAATTCATGGGTGATAACTTTGTCTGTTCATGTTTAAAGGTTTCCTATGTGGGTCGTTTTTTATGCTCAGTAGCAAATTGATTAAAATTTAAAATTGTTGGTCTTAAACTCATGAATAGTTTTAGTTTTACATGTTTTATAATATGCGTTGCCACTTAGAATGAGAAATATTCATAGTCATTATGTAGTTGATACTGGAAAAGGCAGTGGCATATGAACTATTTAGGGTTTAAACTCCCCCCCCCCCCCCCCCCCCCCTTTAAGCATATTTACCTGAATTCGTTTTCATCCGTTTACCTGAACTAGGGTTTAGAATTTTGCTTATTGGACTGAAAAATATAGTTGAATTGTCTTTACGAAAAGATAATGTTAATTTAATTATCGTTTTAGTGAGTAATAATCTAAATATCATTTTATGATGATGCGCATAAATATTAACCCTTTTGCTGCCAGCAGGCTGATATATCAGCCCACGTTGGATGTGCGAAAACTGCCTGAAAACTTTAAATACCTGAATTTAATGGCCTGTCTTTAAAAACCTGAAAAGAGCCTTGGCAGTCTTTGCACATCTTACAAGAAATGGGCTGGCAGTAAAAGCGTTAATGAAACCCCTCCAGAAGTCAATCAATCCTGGGTACGCCACTGGAGAAAGGGAACTGGCATTAACTCTTGTAAGTTATCCACTTCCTCATTTCTGGAATCAGTCACTCAGAAAATTTACCAATTTTTTATAATTCCCTTAATCATAGATTGTCAGATTTAGTTACAGATCTCTCATGCCTTTACTCCTCTTCCAGATTTGAAGACTTTAAATGAAAACGCTTTGTTCAAGTCAACTCACACTCTCTTAATGGTGTTATACCGAAGAGATTGCCGGAGAACTTATGTAACTGATCCTTCCATTTGGCTGTTAAAGGACATGCGTGTTTCTACATTCATGAATGATCTGGAAAGAGGGAAGAAAGCAACTCAGGTGTGTGCATAAATACTTAATTATGTCTGTTTGAGTGGAATGTGTGTGCAACATGACATGTGAGCTTGCTAACGTTGATAAAACCCATTCTAACACAAGATCTGTCTTAGACAAGTCATGGAATATATAGCCATACAGTCAGCTCTTCTAATTAGCTTTGTTAAAGATTAGTGCTTATGCAAGTTACTCTATTTCTCTGAAAATAGAGTAGCTCTTTTTGCCCAAAGTGTAGGTGGAAAATGTAAAGGATATAATTATAAAGGTATTCTTATTTTGCTGAAAAAATGTGCTGTAGAAATATCTACTGTCAATGAAAAAGTCAAAACACCTGATTTTGAGATTTTAAATCTATAGTCACATGAGAGTCACATAATGGTTATGAATGAAATTGATTACATAAGTTTATTCATTTTTACATTCTGTGATTGACATTGAAAATTTTCGAACATTAATTTATTATTTTCTTTGGTGCTTCAATTGAAAAAATTGTGGTTTTTGCTGCCAGAAAATTTATAACTCTACTTCGAATGCTAATACATAACATGAAAACCAAGCAATATACACGCATGAGCTTTAAAGCGAGTCGTGACACATCTAATATAAAAACAGTAAAATTTTGATTTTGCGCTCTTTGATTTTACGGCATTTCTTGTTTTTATAGTGATATGCAGGTCTGGCCAGGAACCATAGGGAATTTCAATGGTAAAAACTTTATTTTACGTAGTTTCTTGGTTTTACACAGTTTTTTGATTTTATGCAATATAACTTCAGTCCCAAAGAGCAAAATAATCTTGATTTTACTTAGCATTATCAGCATTTCAACACACATCCCTTGCAAAACTTTGGAACAAGGGAACCAACTCCGGCTACTAAAAAAGCATATCCAACCACTTAATTGCCCTGCCACCTAAATGTCAAATATTGGAAGGTAAAAATGGTTAACGACCAGAATTGACTGCCAACTTTATTTTCTAACTCGATGGAGCTCTCTCAAGAACGTAACAGGAAGTGGAGCGAGGTTTGGCGAAAGGCAGGTATGAGAACATTTTTAAAGCAAATCCTCGGAAATTCCATTTCTGGTTATGTCATTCTTAGAACTTAGAACGGCTCGTTTCAATACTTTTCCGTGGATAAAGCTGGTGAAACCTGTTTTAAGGTCGTTTTAGATGGTGAAGATGTTCATGCATCGTGTTTAGTGAAAAATTCCACACATTAGAAATCATGCAAGTAAAATTAGAACATTTTCTATTCTTGCTCACATAATCTCGTGAACAATCGCATAATACGAACACACAGCATCCATCTTGGCTGTTTTGGTTAAGATTGTTCGTAACTATATTCAAGAATTAGGGTTCATGTCAATTATATGATTTTTGCTATTTGCTGTCATCAATTACTCGTTGCTTCAAATCATTTAAATAATGTACGAAGATGATGTTTTCAAAAGAAATGAAAAGGTGATGCTTACATAAACATGGCCCACAAAGTATCCCATTATGGACTAGAATCACGCTACCGAAGATAATGAAGGTAAATCTGGATTTTTATACCAAGCCTTGGTTACTTGAATGCATATGCATTTCCTGTATTCTAGTATAGTGCCAGAAATTATATGAATTGTAAGAATGTTTCTCCTTGACACTCAAGATGTGTCATATGCTGATGTATTGTTGTTCAATTAGTAATCAACAGTTTTTTGCCCAGTTAATGATCTGATTTCTGGATTTTATTTTCTTGTGACTTGTCATCTTATCTCTGGTCACACTATGTTCCAAATGTGATAGGAGATCTAAAATTTGCATGATCTTGCATTACACTGATCATGACTTTAAAAAAATTGTTTCCATTCCTTTTTGACTCCAGATATTGCTGCAAAAGATGCCTCATATCATACCACATGTTGAGCGAGTGCAGTTGTTTCGGAAATATGTCAACAATGAAAAGATGGTGTATGGTCTCACAGAGTCAGCATGTGCTTCACCTCATTCAACCCTCATCACTGTACATAGGTGTGTTCGTGTTGTTATCTTAGAATTGAAAATATGATTTGGTAACTCAGATTTTAATGGGAACAGCTGTAATGCAGTGCTTTCCATAAATATCAATACATAATATGTCAATCAAGTGATCACATGATTAATATAAACCATGTGTTAATCTCGCAAATTCCAATCTTAAGAATTACATAAGAGCTACATTGCACATTACTGCTGGTCTGTTATTTGCAAGTGTGTATAAGGCGATTGTGTTGTAGTAAGACTATTGATTGAATTGAAAAGTGAAAGCATCTGGTCCATCATTTAGATCAGCATATTGCTTACTTGATCCAGAAAATGTAAGTTTCTCCTTAGTAGAGCTGAAGATTATGCATCACTTTAACTGAAAGCATGTTTCTTGAGGTAGTACATAGTAGACTCCCTCTTATCCATTCTTGTATTCACCATCCAATACTCTCTCTATTTGAGGGACATATTGCAGTAGAGCTAAGGTGATGAGAAATTGTTTTAAATGCCTTCCATGTTGCACTTCAATTTATGAACACATTGAAACGCCCTAATGTATGCACTCAATGTCAAAAATTAATGCTTGATAATAATTTTACTCTTCAAGTTGGATGATTTTAATGTGGAAATTCAGAAATTACTTAGTGAATTTCATCCCTTTTCAGTACATACTTTCCTGGAACTAGTTCTTTTTCTCCATTTACCACATTGCCATAGTTGTGAGGAGTGAAGCTCCATCCCATGGTCCCTTGTCTCTTCATCTCTTGTTTGTCATACTTGGCTTGCTCTGTGCATTATCTTATCTATGCATTACATGACTGTTACCTTCAATGTGCAAAGAGAGATTCCCTGAAGGAATGGACTTTCGAAGGATCCATGTGGAGTCGAGGGCCAAGGTTTGGAGGGACCAAGCGTAGGACTGCTAAGTTGTTACTAGGGGCTTCCCAACATGACCCTTATCCAGGCCCGACTTAAGGCCTGTGCGGCATAGGCAGTTTAAGTGGTGAATGGGTTTGATAAGCGGGGAGGGGGGGTGCTGGAATACTCTATTGCCCGGGTGAAAATTTTGTCTTAAGCCGGTCCTGCCCTTATCATTACCCTTATCACATAATATGGCATTCTCAGGAGGGATGGGAGATGAGGTGGTCCACATGGGGCTTTGGGAGGACACGCCAAGCATGGGGAGCACTTCCAAATGAGTCCAGGTGGGTCAGTCTTTGATGACTACACCAGTATGGTAGTAGTGTTTGGACTTGAATGAACTGTTGCCTGTGAATTAGTGAAAAACCTCAAGACTTGTGGCTCTCTTTCACATAATGGACATTGTTGACCCACATTCTGGTATTCAGCTTCCAGAATAAATATTACGTCTGTCATATTGTACTGAAGGCTTCATCCCAGGGAAACAGTCCTTAACAATGGAATAATTTAGTAAGTTGGACCTTTAAAATGACAGATAAGTGTTGAAACCTTGGTCAGTTCTTATTTAGATTAAACCAGTGTGGGAAGCATTCAGGTACTCCTTTATTTATTCAGTTAGACATGTTAATTATATGCTGTAATGTCTTGTCAAACCATTTTGTACTTCTTCAGTTACAAGCACTGATCAGTTGCTTTTTTTATCTGTCAAAGTTGTGCTTTGACAATGAGCGTGATATATTATTATGCATTTTAAATTTTATTGGTAGGTATCTCACACTAAATTTAACATTTCTCTATGCATTACTCTTCTCATTCATACATAAAATCCCATTATTGTAATCAGGACTCGGATTGTGGAAGATGGTTACCGCCAACTTGCCATGCTGCCTTCACAAGCCCTCAAGGGAGTGGTGAGAGTTAAATTTATCAATGAGCAAGGCTTGGATGAGGCTGGGATTGATCAAGATGGAGTTTTCAAAGGTAATCAAAGTGTATCATTTTCTACCTCTTTAACTTCCTTCACTAATATAATTTTATATATGGTGATACCATGATTTACTCTTTGCCCAGTGCAGTGCATTATTACCCAGTGCATATGTTTAATTCTAAAAGATAAATGGTGGTGTCATTGGTCTAGGGAATGAGTCATGATATGAACTCACTAACTGAATGAAAGAAAATTTTCTGAAAAGGGAGCCGGGAGTGAATAATTTAACAAAATACTTGCCTAGATTAAAACGACAGGTTACTAAATGGAGCTTGTGCATTTGTTCCTCAGGCAATATACTTCAGGCAATCTTGGTTAATATCAATTTACTGTTAATATATGTATATCTGAATTTTTTTTTTTACTTTTATTGCAGAATTTCTTGAAGAAACTATAAAGAGGGTATTTAATCCATCATTAAACCTTTTTCGAGTGACCAGTGAAGAAAGGTTGTACCCATCACCCACGTCATACCTTCAAGACAATCACCTCCAACTTTTTGATTTTGTTGGTCGGATGCTTGGAAAAGCTGTGTATGAGGTTGGTCCACATTATATAACTGGCAAAAATTTTTCAACCCTCACCAGATCAAATGAAGGGTGTTATATTTATTTTAGTTTTTGGCCACTCCTTAGATAATTCTTGCCACCATGGTATCCAAGAGAAACGAGAAATAATAATAATAATTTATTTACTCCAAAACATTTTTGTTGCACAAACTGGTAACAGCAAAGGAGCGGGAGCTTTAGGTGGTCTCCAAGGTCATAAGACCAGAATTGAGCCACCAGCAAATTACAAAAATGTATGCCATACAAATAAATGCAGTAACTGTTACATAAGTAATGTTACAATGAAAATACCATCGAAATAAATGTTCAACCTTTTCTTAAAAAAAAAGCCAGTCTTTGGCAAGTTTTAACATTTTGTTTGAGAATTTAATTTTTGAAATTTCAGCGGGCATTAAATTAAATATATTTGTATAATAATAAATCTAACAAGGCTTATCATATAAAAAGGGGTAGTGAAGAATTTTAAGAGCTGAATAGTCTCAGAAGATTATGGAGTCAACGGGAGAAATATTGATGATATGACTGCTTTAATTCTGGTGAAGGAAATCATTCATTTTGCATTTCGTTGGATTGCTTTGCTATAATTGGTGCAGTAAAAATAAAAAAATGGATATTCCTTTTAGATCTCGACTGAATTGTTTTCTGGCACTATTTAGCCATGAAAAATGTAATACTAGATCGCTTGGGATTGAATCAGTTTCATTCATGAATCAATGAAAATTCAAAATGTTAACATTTCCTTTTTAATATGAAAAATAGCTTGCATCACACCATTCAATTGTTTTAGTGTTATTTAGTTGTAAAAATGTCAATAATCATCTATGCCCTCTGTTGGGGTGGTCTTTAGGTTGGAGAAGTGTTAGATAAGGTGGGAGAGGAAAGAAAGTGGAGATTCAGAGCAGGTAGCAAAAATAGATGAAGTACTGAGGTGGGAAGGCATGCTAAAGAGGGTGAAAGTTGGGAGAATATGAAGCAAACATGGATGAGGAAGGAGGAGAATATCCAATTTGGGCTTAATTGATGAAGCAGGAGGTACGGAGAGCTGTAAAGAGCCATAGTGATGGACAAAGAGTTAGCTTTTTCAGGAAAGATTGGAAACGACCATGCTATGGAATAAATATCTTAGTAATTATATATTACTTGTATATGGTCAAACTTTTTGATACAAAAATTTTTGGGAAAAAGTTGGTGGTCGAACTCTACAAAAGTAATAATAACAATAATAATATTTTATTTGACATTTAACAGAAGTACACTGCAATAGTCATCGTCATAAAACATTAAAAAAACACAGGAATCGGGAAATTAAAATTTGAGTTCAGAGGTATTACTCTAAAAAAATTCCTGTAATGAATAAAATGCTTTAGAAAAGAGCCAGTGATAAATAATTGTTTTAAATCTTGGCAGGCTGACAAGCCTGGCCTCTTTGGGTAGCATATTAAAAAACTTAAGTTTTATTACATTAAATGATTTAGTACTTTTTGATAATCTACAGTCGGGGACTACTAAATTGTCCTTTATCCTAGTGCAATGATGATGAACATTGACTCCTGTTACTAATGAGCTCAGGTTTTGCTTTACCTCACATACACACTTATAAATATAGTGACAATAAAGGGTCATAATACCTACCCAATCGTATAAAAAGTGGTTTACAATGCTCCATGGAGTTTGTACCAGAAATAATTCTAATAGCCCTTTTTTGAATCATGAAAACATCTTTTGAGTTTGAAGCGTGACCCCATAATTCAATGCCATAGGTCAGGTGACAATGGAAAAAGGCAAAATAAATTTGCCGCTGGCGGTCAATGGGTAGTAGGAGTTTTAGTTTCCATAGTAAGTATGTTGCTTAGGGAAGCTTAACCCACGATGGCACGCGTGGGCGGGGATTCCCCGCCCGACAAAAGAAAAAATTCCTACTCAGCACACTGCGGCCTCCTCTGTTCGACACTTCATCTAATCTACTATTTTTGAGCTCTTTTCAAGTTACAGTCCATAAATACGAATAAGAATCTTTGTATTACATTTTATTACGTATCGGTCGAATCCCCGCCGGCGCGTGCCATCGCGTTACAATATCTGCTTGCGGAGTTTTTGAGACTTGACTCGATCAATCTCGCAGTTTGCATTGCTATTTCGCTACATTTGTTTGCCCGTTACATTGTCTAAGGAGAGGATGACTTCGGTATGTGTGAGTATACCTCCTTTGGTTTTGACCCTAAGGTATATACATATATATTTCTCACCGATTCTGTCTGAAAAGAACTCGTGAGGGAAGCATACGCTAGTTCCAATTGGTGATCGCTACCTTGTGTTCAACGCCCTGTACCAGTGCACCTTGCGAAAGTAATTATAACTGTAAATTTACATTCGTAGAGCTGGTGAATGTCACAACTGTAATATCATTTCTATTGAAATGTGTTTATAAATATGCCGTAAATAGCTCTCTTTTTTTCAATAAGAAATCAAAAAGCCAAGCATACACTTCCCCACCATGAGTGAGCCTGAAAGACAACATACTGAAAGTATATGACAGTGAGAGTGAAGGGGAATATGCAGATTTGAGTGAGAGCGGTGATGAGGAATGCGACAACACCATTTACCATTCGGACCACAACTCATTTCCTGAGGAAAGTGAGGATGAGCAATGGCCCGCAACAAGAGCTTTTTCCTTCGTGGGGAAAAACGGTGTGACAGAGTAGTCTGCTGTGAAGCTAACAAAAAGATCCAGAAATGAGAGATGCAATTTGCTGAAACGTCTACCTGGACCTCTGGGTAACGCACGAAATGTATCGGATATTTTGGGTTCTTGGCAAAAACTTTTCCAAATTGATATTTTATCAGATATTGTATCGCTCACAAACACAAAAGTTCGAAGTGTTCAGGGTAGTTTTCTGCATCAAAGGGATGCAAGGGAAACGAACCTAATTGAACCGAAGGCCCTTTTGGGATTACTGTATTTAGCTTGGGTGCAAAAGTCGAACCATAAAAATATTTTTGATCTGTGGAGAGCAGATGGAACAGGAACTGAATATCTTAGACTTGTAATGGGTGTAAATAGGTTCAAATTTTTGCTAAGAATGTTGAGATTTGACAACATTCACGAAAGAAACGAATTGAAGAAAAAAGACTAATTTTCCCCAATTTGGGACATTTTCGAAACTTTTGTCAGTAATTGCCGGAATAATTACAGTATGAGTGAAGAAGTTACAGTAGATGAGAAACTTCCACAATTCTGGGGTAGATATAGTTTCCGTGTGTTTCTAAGTATGGGATCAAAATATTTGGTTGTTGTGATGCAAAAACATTTTACACCGGTAATATGGAAGTGTACGTTGGAAAACAAAATCAGGGCACATATAAAATTGATTACAAGCTAGACTCAGTGGTAAAAAGACTGGTTCAGTACATTTATAACACTGGAAGAAATTTCACCCATGATAACTGGTTCATGTCCTACCAGTTAGCACTTCATCTTCTAAAACATTGTGTAACAACAGTAGGAACGATAAGAAAAAATAAGGGTGAGATTCCACCCATGTTTATCGCAAAGCGAAAGATAGACTAGTTGGAAATAGTATTTTTGGTTTTCAAAAAGAAAGGACGCTAGTGTCATACAAACCTAAAGCTAACAAAGTTGTATTGCTCTTATCAACAATGCATCGAGATGACATTGTGGATCCTCAAACGAATAAATCCGAAATTGGTATGTATTACAACTCCAAAAAAGGTGGTGTGGACGTTTCACATCGTTTACAGTCCACTTACAGTGTCTCTCACATTTCATGCCGGTGGCCGCTAACACTTATTTTTACCTTGTTGAACATTGGCGCGATCAATAGCATTGTTATTTACAAATCTAACTCAGGTAAATATGTTAGCCGTAGGGAGTATTTGAATAATTTTGTTAAACTTTTGACCAGAGATAACATGCTGAAAAGGGAGAAACAGCAAAATATCCAATTATCTCTGCGACTCCGGGTGCGGGAAATATTGGGTATACCTTAGAGAGGAGATAACGTGAGCTGCCATGCTGAAGGCCGATGTGCTTACTGCCCATCTCAAAAAAATAGAAAAACAAAGACTGTATGAAATACCTGTAGAAAGCCCATTTGCCGGGAGCACTGTGTATTGAACTGCATACCATGTCCCCAAAATGCCGACGGAATTGATGACTGATTGTGAGTCGTATATAGTAATGTTTTTCTTGTAATCAGAAAATTTTCTCTATGTTCTCTATGTTTATGGCTTAAAAATGAATATGATTCGTTTGTTAAACATTTTTTCAACCGAACTTGTTAAATAAATGTTCTTTTTTGTACTTAATAGTGTTTATTTAGCCGTATACAACCCGTCGGTCTTTTCCCCGCCCCGCGTGCTACCACGTTACAATAAAAGCGCGTGCTACCGCGGGTTAACAATGGTGGAGGATTTATGAGAATCCCACTTCAGTTTGGGGTCAAGTTTAAAGCCAAGCAACATGAGATTTTGCTTGTGGTTTGTTTGTGGGCTAAGAGAAAATAAGGCATTTTGTGTTTTATCATTGTTTAAAGTAAGCCCATTTGCTGAGAACCAATTTTGTGCTACTGACAACACGGAATTAGATATAACTAGTAAATGGGTGCTTGCAGTTTGCAAGCAAAAGGGGAAAAGTGTATGATAGTACATTGTAAATAATTTAAAACGAAAGCAGTTTAGTCTTACTACTCATGGAAATTAAATTATTGAGGTGCATTGGTGACCTAAGAATATAATTTTGAGAATCTAGCATTAAAGGAATGGGTTCATGATACATATGCTTTGTTTTTGTGTGCAAGCAGAAGATATTGATGAACTAATTCATAAATAGTCCACGACTGACTTATCCTGAGCATGCAACTTCAGAAAGTTCATTGTGTGTTCAAGTGTGAACTATTCATTTGAGACTGTTCATTGATCGTTCGTTTTCTGTCCACAAAGTTTTATTCAATAATGCTCCCTGAATGAACATTTAAAGAACATATTTAAACCAGGTATATTTGAATTGTCTAAGGAAAATTAAAGGACGTCTTTCTACATTATTGTAAATCTACATTATTCGTGGTGTTTAGTTTACACAGAACTGAAATGGTAGTGACGAAATATTTTCATAAATTTATTTTGACTTGTATTGCCGGCTTTTGACTTCTGGAGTCAGTTGTATTGTATGTAAATAAGCATGGTATGTGCGGCGTGTTGCATTTGGTCCAGTGGTTTTATTTTCAAATTTACGTATTGCTATGTTCCGAGTGGAATTATTGACTTTATATTCATTTTGTGTGGCAACAAAGGTTTCAATTAATTAACATCATAGAACTATTATTATGAATGGATGGCATTTTCTCATAATATCACGTTATTAATATTTAAAAATTACTTCTCATAGTTACATTGACGCACGGGAGTGGCCAGGTATATAACACTTACTTCTAGTTTCGTAGTTCAAATCATTTGCGAGTATGGGTATGTAATGGCATATCATAGGTAGGCATGTGTTAACAGTATTATTCCGATAGTTATGAGGAGATATGATGATTCCATGGTATAAGTATACATTGTGGTTCTATGATAGTAGCCTACGGAGATGAAACTATTTTTGACATTTAGAGAATCATTTACGCTGAACATTCTTCGAACAATCCATGAAAAATTCCATTGAATATTCTTTGTACGATCTATGAGTTCCATTTGAACGTTCATTAAATGTCTTTCGATAATAATCTTTGATTGTTTTATTAGTGTTCACTGTTTCACAATAGTGTTCATATCATCCTAAAACATTGTAAATCGTGTAGTTCGAAGGAATAATATCATTATAAGCTATTGAAACATGCACCAAGAAGGTTAAATTTCTTTAAATGCAGGCTTTATAGCCCGAGTATAAGCTGGAAGTCTCGGGAACAATGAGAAAATTGCCTAGCAACGAAAATGAAAAAAGATCGAAATTTGCATTAATTTTGCGTTTAAACTTTAAATATTTCAATTAATCGATCGATAGAGAAAAATCGGTTGCAAGAATTAAACTCTTTAATGTATTGGCCTCATTTCAGTCAAAGAATGAAACTTTTATCTCAATTATTTCATATTTTAATGAATGAAAGAAAATTACTCTACTCGGAATTTATTCGTTTTTCCCATTTAAACCCATTAAAAAACAAAATCCTATCTGGACTCGAAACTAATGAAAAATATTGGAATTTTCGATTTTTTCCTGACTCGATACCAAATTAAAACCCTCCCTTAAAAATTTCAACCTTCTATCTCAATTAGAAATGCCCAGGAATTCGTATCAATGAGTGAGTGAGTCAGTGAGTCAGTTTTGTAGCTTTATATATTACTAATAACGAGTAAATGGGTGCTTGCAGTTTGCAAGCGGAAGGGGTAAAGTGTATGAAAGAACATTGATAATCATTAAAAACGAATGCAGTTTAGTCTTACTACTCATGGAAATTAAATTATTTTAGTGGGGTGCATTGGTGACCTAAGAAGATTATATTGAGAATCTAGCATTACACGAATGGGTTCATGATACATATGCTTTGTTTTTGTGTGCATGCAGAAGACATTGATGAACTAATTCATAAATAGTCCACGACTGACTTATCCTGAGCATGCAACCGCAGAACGATCCTTATGTGTTTAAGTGTGAACTATTGGTTTGAGACTGTTCATTGATCGTTCGTTTTCTGTCCACAAAATTTTATTCAATAATGCTCCCCAGATGAATATTTAAAGAACATATTTAAACCAGGTATATTTGAATTGTCTAACAACAATGTTCATTTTACATTATTGGAATATTCGTTGTGTGTAGTTTACACAAAACTCAAATGGTAGTGACGGCATATTTTCATAGATTTATTTTGACTTGCATTGCCGGCCTTTGACTTCTGGAGTCAGTTGTATTGTATGTGATCCAGAAATAAGCATGGTGTGTGCGGCGTATTGCATTTGGCTCAGTGGTCTTGTTTCCATATTTACATATTGCATGGTTTCGAGTGCAATAATGACTTTATACTCATCCTGTGTGGCAACATAGGTTTCAATTAATTAACGTCAGCAAATTATTATCATGAATGGAAGGTATTTTCTCATACTATCACGTTATTAACATTTAAAAATTACTTCTCATAGTTACATTGACGCACGGGAGTGGCCAGGTATACAACACCTACTTCTAGTTTCGTAATTCAAATCATTTGCGAGTAAGGGTATGTATTGACATAATATAGGTAGGCATGTGTTACAGTATTACTCCAATAGTTATGACAAAATATGATGATTCTATGGTATGGTATGGAGGAGAGTATCAAAGCTACGATAGGTTGCAAGAATACAGGATTATAAACGGCCAAAAATTATGTATACCATCATAAAACATTTTAAATCGTGTAGTTTGAAGGCATAATATCGTTAATAGTTGCTGAAATACGCTCCGAGAAGGTAACATTCCCTTAAATGCAGCCTTTACAGCCAGTATAAGGTACTGTAAGTCTCGGGAACAATGTAAAAATTGCCTAGCAACGAAAATGAAAAAAGACGAAATTTGCAATTATTTTGCGTTTAAACTTAAATATTTCAATTTATCGATCGAGAGAGAAAAATCGGTTGCAAGAATTAACTTCTTTGATGTATTGGCCTCATTTCAGTCAAAGAATGAAACTTGTATCTCAATTATTTCATATTTTAATGAATGAAAGAAAATTACTCTACACGTAAATTATTCGTTTTTCCCATTTAAACCCATTAAAAAACAAAATCCTATCTGGACTCGAAACAAATGAAAAATATTGGGATTTTCGATTTTTGCCTGACTCGACACCAAATTAAAACCCTCCCTTAAAAATTTCAACCTTTTAGCTCGATTAGAAATGCCCAGGAATTCGTATCAATGAGTGAGTCAGTGAGTGAGTCAGTTTTGTAGCTTTATATATATAAATGTTTGATTTGGACAGGTCTTTTACACTTTGAATAAAAGTGGTTTCATCAGCATACAGTAAAGACATGCATGGGACATTCCTAGGGAGGTCATTTATCATTATTAAAAACAGCAAAAGACCAAGGACAGAACCCTGAGGGACACCATATTCAAGGTTTACAGGTAAAGACTGATTCTTGTTTATGCACACACACTGGGAACGATCCGACAGATAAGATTCAAGGAGTTTTAATTTGATATTCCTGATACCATAGTGCTGTAACTTCTGAATTAGGATTGGATGAGAGACGCAATCAAATGCCTTACTAAGATCACATGCTATTAATGCAACTGAAGATTTATCTTCAAAAGAATCTAAAATAACATCAACAACATGCCGGACTGCTGAAGTGGTAGTGAAACCCTTGCGAAAACCAAACTGTGGTTGGGAGAAAATATTGTTCCTATTAAAGTACTCATTAAGTTGGGACTTAATTATAATTTCCAGTATTTTAACAAAAATTGGTATAGTTGAAATTGGCCTGTAACTGGAAGGAAAACTTTTGTCACCATTCTTATAGATAGGGATAGTTTTAGAGACTTTTAGGGCCTTAATGAGAACACCCGATTGGAAACGAGAATTGAAAATAATTGATAGGGGTTCATCAATAATAAAGCAAATTTCACTAGCTAGTTAACTTGACAAGCCGTAAATATCTTTACAATTTGACTTCTTTAACTTTTTAATAATCTTTCTGATATCCCCAGGTGTTATCCATTTCCATCTGAAGGGAGGGAGGATCATAGAGAGATTATTAAGAAACTGTGAGGCCGTTTCTGGTGTACTGTCGGTTTTTGAGACTAGCTCATTTATAGACTTAATAAAGAACTGGTTTAAATTATTGGGCTTAAATGGAAGTTGAGACTCTGACTTTGACTTCCCAATTTCCTTGTTAACAACTTGCCGGACAGCCTTGACCTGGTTGTCAGCATCACTAATAAATTTAACTTTAGCAGTCAGTTTAGCATTGTTTATTTGACTTATATATACCTTCTTAGTCCTGTGCCAAGCACTTTTGTCCACTTCGGTTCCAGTAACTTTAAGTAGAATATGATGAAATTAATTGAGTTCTCAGACTTGATAGCTCGGGGCTAAACCATGTTTTGGACTGTTTACAAAAATTGGAAGGAAGTAGTTTTTTAGGGAAGCAATGTTCAAAGAAGAGCATGAACGTTTAGAAAAAAACAAGAGAAATTACAATTTCCATCTGAGCTTGTCAACACAGCGTGCCATATAACATTAGAAAGAAGAAATTTCATGTAAGAGATACCCACACTAGTAACTGGTCGCACAAGAGTAGAACAACTCTGGTTATGAGGTTTATTAATGTGAGTTTGCAATATTGATGTAAATTCCAAACCAAGATGATCTGATATACCTAGGTTAACGACACTGACTTTAAAATGTTCAGGGGGTACATTTGTGATAATATTATCTAGGCAGGAACTTAACCTGGTTGGCTCTCTATTAGTGCAACATAAATTAACTGATATAAGAAGTGAGGAAAACAAAACTGTATCCTTATCAGCAAATTGAATGTCCATGTTCAGATCACCACAAATAATTATATCCAATTGATACTTTGACAACATCACCAAAAATTGTTCAAAATAGTCACAGAACATTTTAACGTCACCATAAGGTGATCGATATACACAAGCAATAATAGCATTTAACTCCTTCACTTTTATAGCGCATACCTCACACTGCAACTCGATGCAGAAATTGCTAACATCGATTTTGTTGCTTCCATATTACTTTCTACAAATATAGCAGTGCCACCGTTTTTTGCAACTTTACGGCAAGAGTAACCTATGACACTGTACCCATCTATGTTATATAAGTTCATCTAATACTTATGACGGTTTAAATCTTAGCACAAAAAACTGGTGAATCTTTCTCAGGATGCACATCTTCACCACATTGAAATATCTCCATCTCTGAATCCACGGAAGTCGTACCCTGCCCTACCCTAAACCATTCTGTGGTATTGTATTTAGTCAATTTCAAGTTCAGATTTTGCCTTAAGACCTCCAGCCATGGACTTATGGTGACGAGGTGCCGTTTAACTGAATTCCAAATATGTACTCATTGTTGAAATTGGCTCCAATTTTACTTTAGAAATAATCTGTTGAAATGTATTTTTCACAAATATTTTTAATTACAATCTATTGCAGCAATACAACCAATAATCTCATTTTCATAGAAATCTGTTGTTGAAGTCTGCATGATACGAACCTTGTATGAGTAGTTAGTAAAAAGAAGCTCAATGTCATCCCATATGTCATGTTGCCTTATTTGTTTCAGTATTTGATAAAATGTCATTTCTCTGCATCTTTTTACACAGTATCAAAGGTTAATACAGTGTTTTTAAACATTCTGTGGCAAAAACTATGGTGCGTCTTACTTGCTAGTGCGTCTAATATGCTGGGAAATATATATGTATGATACTTGAAAACTAAGATCATTCTGTAGATGCTAACTGAGAGATTGAAGATATAAAAATGAAGAATATCAACTCTGACAGATACTGAGTGTTCCTGAGCATTCCTTGTTCCTGAATATAGGAAAACCTAGGGTTTGTCTATAAAAGAGATAATAAAAAAATACAATTTTTTGTAGAAAAATTAGGGGTTAGGACTATACACAAGTATAAACAGTAGACAGGGCTTATCCAAAGACCTACCAATACATTGTTAAACTACCAGATTGATGATAATGTAAGCAGATGGGAATTTGATAAACAGAAGGGCTTATTTCATTGTTCCATTTGTTATTTAAATGTTTATTTCTGTCTTGCAGGGAATCGTCGTAGATGTTCCTTTTGCATCATTTTTCTTGAGTCAACTTCTTGGAACCCACAGTCACGCCTTGTATTATTCCTCGATTGATGAGCTCCCTTCCTTGGATCGAGAACTATGTAAATCCTTAACTTTCATCAAACATCATGAGGGAGATGTCTCAGAACTCGATCTAACCTTCTCAGTGGATGAAGATTGCATGGGCCAAATTGTTACTCATGAACTAGTTCCTGGTGGTAAAGCCATCCTGGTAACTAATGAAAACAAGTTAGTAAGAAGTTTATTTTTTAGCATGTGTGCTTTAAAGCCTTGTAGTAATTAAATTAAATGTTTGAGTATCTTATGCCTTTGTAAATGAGGAAGAGCCTGCTGCTAAGCAACTCAAGTAATTAATGGGGAAGATTAATAATAAATGCATGTCTGCAGTGATTTTTGGATTTTACTCTAGCTAGTAGTACGCTAGTGAAATGAATGCATGATATGAATACAAATGAAGCAATCTTATTGTGATTAGTTTAAGTGCTATGTAGTCTTGTATTGGGTGTAGCATGCCTTACAGGGAAATTTATACCTAAAAGGGTGTAATCATCTTATCTCTTTGGCTTACGGCTTAAAAAATATTTTAAAGATATTGAACGATTCAAAATTTTTTCCTTCACAGTGGCGTATGCAGGATTGACTTCTGAGGGGGGTTTCATAAATATTTTTGTGCATCATCATAAAATGATATTTAGATTATTATTCACTAAAACAATAATTAAACTAACATTCTCTTTTCGTGAAGACAATTAAACTATATTTTTAAGTCCTATAAGCAAAATTCTAAATGCTAGTTCAGGTAAACGAACGAAAATGAATTCAGGTAAACGAACGAAAATGAATTCAGGTAAACATGTTTTTGGGGGGGGGTTTAAACCCTAACCCCCCCCCCCCCATCCGTACGCCACTGTATCTTCAGCCAATGCTTAAAATGGAGCGATAATGCGTTAAAATATTCAAAATAAAAATGTGAGAGGAATAAATGTTGAATAGCAGTCTGAGAAAAAGACGTCATGGTTTACATAACTTGTTTCACCTCATTGTTTGAGGGTTAAGAAACTGTTTGTTAGTACTCTCTAATTTAAGGTTGCTGTACACCTGAAATAAATCCTAGTTTTATTTGGCTAAAGATGTAAAAAATACTTTCCCACAGAATCCACTACAAAATTAAAAACCTTATAAATCATTAGGATATCATATGATAAAATCTTTTTAAATGTCATGTTACATGTTTATGTAATGTCAAATGTACACTCTGGAAGTAACTCGGAATTTCTCTTTTCTGCTTCAAATCTCTCTTTTTTTTGTAGAATCAACTACATTCACCTAATGGCTCATTTCCGAATGCATACCCAAATCAAGGATCAGACAGCAGCTTTTATTCGAGGGTTTCGCTCCATCATCAATCCAGATTGGCTTGCACTCTTCTCTACTCCTGAGGTAATTATGTTATGCTTCTAAATTTAAGCATGCAATGGACAAGAAATTCAGCATATTCCTATGTATTCATTGGGAAATGTTTATTGTGATAAAAAGAGTTTCTTGAGCATTTGGCTGCAAATCAGAGGGTCCCAGGTTTAGATCCAGTTGAAACCTAAAGGCATCTCTGTTAAAGCCTAGCCATTTAATTTTCCGATCAGATAAATTAAAGAAGTTGCCCCCTTGTTCTGAATACTGTAGCTTTCACATACCGTAGTGCTTAGTATCTAATCAGCTCAACCCTCACATTCTTATCACACCTTGTCTTGTTGAAGACTGGTTGGTTTTGCTGCATGTGGAGGAATGGTCAGGACCTAACCCCCCCACCAGAAGCAATTTTGCTATCAACCTTATTATATTTTTAAATTAACATATTAAAATCTTTAAATGCTTCAGCAAAGGCTATTAAATGCAGTTTTGTTGTTATAATTTTCAAAACTTTTTCTGGGGAGGATGTCCCATTAGGCTGGGCCTAGACCCCCCAATACTAACCCTATAAAAAAAATGGATGTGTTGGTTCGTGGACGTATGACAGAAGTGGAACTTCTGTTATACGTTATAATAAACGCTCGCTGTAGAAATAAATTTTGAGTATTCGAGGCCAATAATTATTCAGGTATTAATTATTTGAAAGCTATATGGCCCCATAGTATGAACATAAATGCAATATTACTAAGAATAGACAAGATTTTTTCAAATAAATAAAATATCGGACCGACCAAAGTTGATAATTGGTTGCATGTCGGTCACAAGTTGACAGTCAAAATGGGATGTGGCTGCAACGTTCCTGCGACAGACCATTGTGACCGCAACCTTAGGACGACCTTTGTTACTTCGCTGCAACGTTTTGGCGACCAACTCTGCTACTGGGGTGGTTGTTGCATTATAATGAGGAAGGCATGAAGTAGCATGAAACCATTGAGGGGAAAACTCTGGGATAATAATTTTATTATTTCAATGCAGGTGTAAAAATTAATTAAACCAGGTGCTGCTATTTTTGAATTATGTTAATTTGTTTCAAATTGAATGAATGTTAGTTGTCATCCCCCATTCATTCTTTTATCCTTCTCATAATCTATCTGGTTTCATTTACCATTTCCAGGAAGTTTTCCCTTAATAACCTCATATTCTTCATTTGTCCTTGAATTTTACTCATCAAAGTTATTTCTGTGTATTATTTAGTAAATAATTTTACTAGCTGCCTTAGACTTAGCCCTTTTACAATTAGAATGGTGTCCTAGCAGTTCTCGGATATTTCCAATTAGAATGGTGGCATTAGGTAATGCAATATCAACTACCAGTTGCTGGGTTAACCAAAATTGATTATTATTACTAATGCTTAATTTTACCATTATTTTCATCCTTCACATGAAATGTAATAATATTGGTATTTTTTTGTGCAGTTACAAAGATTGATCTCCGGAGACAATGCTCCTCTAGATCTTCGTGACCTTCGGAAACATACACAGTACTATGGAGGGTTTCATGATTCACATCGTGTTATCAGCTGGTTGTGGGATATTCTTGAAAAAGATTTCACTGATGATGAAAGGAGTTTATTTTTAAAGGTTAGTAACGGCTCAAAAAAGTTTTTTTCTACCCTTGTTTGAGCACAAGCAATTTGAATGCTCACAATTGTCATGGTCGAGCTGAGAAAATGGGCTGGACCACTGGCTGAATGAAGGTGTTTGCTGTAGTGCAGGTTATGGGAAGGTATTCAGTCTTTAAAAGCCTGTTTACACAATACATGCACTTGAGAGTGTTCATGTGTGAGTACATTCAAGGACGCATTCTCGGAGTTAGAGCAGGGGCTATTTTCTGGACACATTCCAGTGCTGGTACAAATTGTTATGTTCACACAATGAATTTTTGCATGGACTTGCGTTCATGCCAAGGTTCATCCTTGTGTATGAGAGAAGTTATTTGAAGTTGGTAATAATTTAGTTTTCTAGCTGTATTCGCTGTGAATCTCTAAGACTATAATTTTTAACTAAGTGAAAATGTGTTTTATACTAATTCGTTAACATACTTTAGAATAACCTGAACTAGTTTATGCAGGCAATTAGATTGTACTTACCTTTCTTAAAAATTTTTTTCTGTCATTTAAGTTTGTGACCAGCTGCTCCAAGCCTCCTCTCCTTGGTTTTGCCCATCTTGAACCTCCATTCTCTATCAGATGTGTGGAAGTTGGTGATGATGAAGACACTGGTGACACAATTGGTAAGTTGTAATCATATTTCTATGCAATAGGTATTAGACAGTAGTAGGTACTCATTAGGGTGTCCCAGGAGAGGCCAAAAAAATAAAAAGTTTGAAACTGTGAAGTCTCACCTTTAAAAAATGTTATTTCTGTCATAATATGATGTTACAAAAAATTTCAAGTTATTTCACAAAGGTTTAGGGGTCCCCCAAGCTAATAGAAAATAGGGTATTTATGGAAAATTTGAATTTCTAATTAATATACAAGATTGCAGAATTTTACCACACTTTTCTTCCAATTTTTTTATCCAAAAATTTGTTTAAGGACACTTTATCATGTTTAACAATGATTTCTTCTGATGAAGAATTTGTAGTAAAAATACATTCAGAAGATAATACAAAACCCAAAGGTTATAAATCTAAGCTACGCAGTCACAGATCCATTATTACTCCAAGAGTTGCTGCTGTTTTAGATCGAAGTAACACAGGCATTAAAAGGTCCTCAATCAGAATAGCATCTGTAATAAACGAAGAAGGCTGCTTCCTCTACCATGACATCTGACCCCCCTGTAAAATCTGTAGTGCTTTAATACTGTTCTGTTTAAAAAGTACTGTTCATCGGGAACACCAACGTCTTCGCCAAGAAACTGCTGAACAATTAAAAACATAGTTTGAAGCATCTAAGTCAGTTGTTCATTGGGATGGAAAACTGTTACCTGGTTTGTCATCAAAAAGCACAGGAAAGGTTGATGGTTTAGCGGTACTAGTTTCTTCTTTGCATGATAAAAGTATGTACTAAGCTTCATGGTGTTCCTAAGTTATTTTCTGTAACTGGCAAAGCAGCAGCTGATGCTGTTTTCGAGCTCTTAAAATCGTGGAAATGTGAATCTGAAGTAATTGCTATGTGTTTTGATACAACCCATACAAATAGTGGAAGATTCAATGGAGCATGTACTCTTCTTGTGCAAAAATAGGCAGAAACCTTTTATGGATAGCATGT
The DNA here is from genome assembly GCA_963573305.1 of Pyrrhosoma nymphula. Lineage (NCBI taxonomy): Eukaryota > Metazoa > Arthropoda > Insecta > Odonata > Coenagrionidae > Pyrrhosoma > Pyrrhosoma nymphula. The sequence goes on from OY754329.1 coordinate 144,836,378, forward strand.
AGGCATCACATGTTTGAGGTTCTACTTTCTGATGCCTTCAGTGTGTGTTTTGGACAATCCACTGGGCCTGAAATCCTTTTATTTTAGTGATTCCAAGAAAATTGGTCTAAGCTCAACCACCATGAACCTAAAAAGCAACCAGTACCCATAATAACAGCATCAGACAGTTTAAAAACTTTTATTTCTGATCAGCTAAAACTTGCTACAAAACTACCTAGGGATGATTACAGAGAACTTTTAAATCTTGCATCATTAATGATTGGATTAGACATTCAATTTACCATTCGGAAACCAGGTGCTCTTCACCGAGGTCGCTGGATGGCAAAAGCCATTCATTCCTTGAAAAAGGACTTATTGTTTAATGGGAATGAAACCACAATGGTATTAACTGCTCAAGAGTTTCTAGGTTTACAACGATTTCATCGGTTTGTTGTGTGTATATTTGCAGTCTTGGTTTACTTGCCGATCTGATGTTGATGCTCCTCCTAATGATGCTTTCCTGATGCAAAGGTTGAAAGAATATGGTGACAAACAATTAAGCAATATAGGATTAAAAATGATGTTACGTCATTCATGTTATTTGAGTGGAGAAGTTGCAGCACTTACCTTGTTTTCAGATATTGTTTCTGACAAGCAAAAATCAAAGCTAGTTTTGAACATGAAATAAGAAAGGAGTTCAGATATTGTTTCTGACAAGCAAAAATCAAGGCTAGTTTTGAACATGAAATAAGAAAGGAGTTCAGTTCACATCTATTAGAAATACTTCCTCTCAAATTGGTTGATTTGTGTATTTCTAATAGTTTCTCTGAAACAGCTAAAATGGAAGATAGTTTCCTCAGTGTACCAGTTAAAGATTGGCCCAAAATGCCATCCTATAAAAAAGCTGCAATATTTGCTAAAAACTTGCCTTGTGTAAATGATGTTGCTGAACAAGCTGTTGCATTGATACAGGACTTTAATTGTGCAACAAAGAACGAAGAGCAAAAACAGTTTTTGTTACAAGTCGTAGAGACGCACAGAAAGAACTTTATAAAGTGCAATCACCAAAATATTTTCGAAATGTATTTGATAAAAAATGTGTGGATGTGTAAAAAATGTGTAATTAAATATGCAATTGTTTGAAAACACTCTTCCTCCCTGGTTTTATTTATAAATTATAAGATAATTGTTTAACTAAGTTCACTTTTTGTGCAGAATTATACAGAAGGTAGAAATGTCTACAAAATCATATTTTTCTTGATTTCAGTAATATTTTATGTCTCTTCCTACCCAGAGCAAAAAAATAATTAATACCAAATTTGTTTGAAACAATATACAAGTAGCTTTCATAAATGAAAAAAATGTCATTTGAGCATTATTAGTATGTAGCTAATTAAAAAATGCCGCATTTCACATTATTTTGGCCATTTTTATGTAAATTCAATGACCTTGGGGGATGTATTAATATTTCTTTAAAATTCTGAAACAATTCAAGGTGTTTTATATTCAGAGAATGAAAATTTTTAGAGGGTGAGAGTTCACAATTTTAAAAGTTGATTTTTTTGGGGCACCCTAGTACTCATGTTGTAGGTGTCCTTACGTCTCTTAGGTGAATCTTTGTTAATGTCAGGGTGTATTAATGCATTCTAAATAATTTTACAGGAAATTATTTCATATTTGACTTGTCATGTTTTTCATCTAAATAATTTATTAATTTAAAATTAAATGTTTCATCGGAAAATGATGCTGGTGGTGTAAAAAAACCAAGTCATTTTAGTGAGATTGAAAAGAGTGAATCATACTGTTGAATTTTCAATTGCGAAAATGCCTATGCAGTATATATGAAAGCTAGCTCTTTGATTTTATTTCCATGCATTTTTCTGGCTGTATCTTCTTCTTGTATTCCAAATGCATGCAATTGACAAGGAGTATATGTGGATCTGTGTGATCTCTTTTTTAATTTTGTTTCTTATTATTCATGTTTTTCCCTTAATGAATGTCTTAGTCCAAATTTTAATGCTTATTTTTTTACAGGTAGTGTTATACGAGGTTTTTTTACCATCCGGAAAAAGGACCCTCAGCACAGATTACCAACATCCTCTACTTGTTTTAATTTACTAAAATTACCTAACTATCAAAGGAAGAGTACTTTACGAGAAAAGCTACGCTACGCAGTGTCCAGCCATACTGGATTTGAATTGTCATAAAGAATGGCTTTTAAAATCTGGTGTCATCATGTTGAATCAGGGAAATCAACCTACGAGGATGTTTCAAGAAGGAATGGTAATAATAATAATCAGTCCATTTTCCGTGTGAACCTAGGAAATTAATATTTATTTGATATTCCGTCACACAAATTTGCAAAAATCAGAAATGATTGTATTGTGTGATAGTGGAATTGATGCACACAATATTGAAGGACTTTTAATGGAGGAGGGAGGTATAACTGTCATATTGAATCCCTATTTATTTTTTTCTGTGCTGCCACTATTGTTGGTGGCTGTATAAAATTGGGATGAGGGCAGGCCCTCCCTCCTAAATAGCCCAGGTTAAATATTTGTGCTCGAGTAGATATGTCAAGTGATCATGTGTTGTAAGATTGTATCCACAATGTTGCATAATTAGAGCATATGCCATTGTTTTTATCAAGTGATTCCTTCATATTGCTGAATAATTTTCTTGAAAAGAAGTATTTTTGGTGGTTAATTCCAGAATGGTTAGATTATTTTTTAACTTTTCACTAAACTTTAATGTGTATCTGATTTCTCTGTTTTCTGAGCCTGACTGAAAAAGCAACATCTCAGGTTACCTCTATTGCGAGGACCCAGAGCATTTTATAAGCTATATTGTTATATTTAATATTATTGACAGGTAGTCTGTGAAGGATATGACAAAAAAATTATTTTATCTATTTCCGGATTTCCATCAAAAATACACGATGCAGTGAACTTTAATTTATGCAAATATTATATTTTGTTTTTGTTACATATCATGGAAAATGATTTATTGTTGTTTCGCTTATGAGACTGGCATTGAAAAATATGTTTGTTGTGTTGTGAATATTATTATTCTTCTTGTCATTTCCTTGGTGGTAATATATCAAGGAATGACACTTTTCAAGTCTGCGAAATGATCAAATCAGATTTTATTTTGCGAAAGAAATTATAGTTTTCAAAACAGCTTGTGGATTGATTATATCGCGGTTAACTAATAATTTGACGTATTTGGGAAGACATGTTTCCTGCTCTTGAGAAATATGTGTATGGAGGTTTCACACAAGGTTGAGATTAACAGGGTTACATGGTCATTTCAAATTAAGGCTTTTCTGCCATTCCATGTGCTTTTTGGTGTCAATGCATTCTAAAGTTAATTGCAAAGTAAACAAGAAAATGTTGAGATCTAAGTAATGATAAACTGTTATAATTTTGTATAGGATGTGGTCAGGTGGCATGTACAAATTTTACACGGCATGTTTTCGTTGTCTCAATCCACCAGACATTAATTATAGAATTTCGTTATTTATACATACAGTTCTATAGATGTGCTTGTACATTATTAGTGTTCACTATTGTTTATTATGATGAATATTCACCCTCATTTTGCCTATAGCTCCAAGAAGTACTGTACAATAATATGAGCCAGAAGCGATTCTAAACATGACCAATGGTTAATGCTTTAAAATATATCATTACTGAATGAATCTGTGATAAATGAATTGTATGTACGAAGAGTACTATCGAGTCATTGTACAAATAATTGTGGTTTGAAAAGTGTGAAATGTAAGGCCTTTTGCTAGTATGGGGATTAGATTTATTCATGACGGCCTGCGAAAATTGTGTAAATAAATGAGTCGACTGCAGTTTTAAATTTCATTTCAATCCTTTATTGCAATCTAAGTATTACGTAAATGATTATGTACTAGACTAAGGCTACTACAAATGAGTGAAGATTATATATAGTAATCAGATTTAAATAACTTTGTCACAGAACTCAGTCTTCATGTCAAGGGAAGCATTGCTTGTACTTTCTAAACTGTTAAATCAATAACAAATCAACCCTTTCTGATAACGAGTACGGTGCCCGATGGCATTCCTTGAGCAAATTATGTTTTTCGAGGGCGTAGCAGACAGTTTGAAATGGTTGCGCATTTCAAACTTCGGCTGTTTCCTTACCAAAGCATGATGGGTTATCACGTGACTACTGTTGTGCAGCTGTTCCCGTCCATCGCATTAGCATCTGCAGTTCCTGATTCTCCCTCGGTTTGGAAGGTTCGTGTGGGGAGTCAGGACTAATGTTTGTATATCTTGTGCTGCCCATGAGGATTTTATAGAACCAAGGATTTTTTTGTTACTGGGCAGTGTTATTTCCTGCATTTGTTTCTTCAGTGAATCCTCTTTTACTCTGAATTTTGGATACACCTCTGCAAAAACCTCGCGTGAATCGGCAGTTCATTTTAACAACCGACATGCTGCTGCTCGTCGGGACAGCCAAAACATCTTTTCGTTCGTGTTTGTGATAAAAATTCAAATAAGAAGAAATGCATAGGCAATCGGAATGGGCCATTGTTTGAAGGAAACAGCCTACAATGTGTGTGTGTGTTTTTGTGTCAATGGCTAATGTCTGAAGTCATGAGTGGTCATCAAGTGTCATAAGCAGTTGTTTAGGTAATTGTGCAATTGCTCGCCAAGAAGATTAATCGCTTAAGTGAAATATTTCGTGTGGATATCATTTAGTTTATTTGATTTGAATTCACTTCAGGGGTAATTCGTTTGTATTCGAACGTGAGCCAAGTTCTCGGCGAACAATCCTTCCCATCCTCAACGGTTTTTTGTGGAACTCTCTCATCTCGGATTTAAGCCTGTTTATATTTTATTGACCGAGTGGAATGACCCTCACAAAGTTCAGGTCGCTCACGTGTATATTTCAATTCTCGGCAGTTAGTTGACGACCAGTCCAAGAAAACGACCACCACTGGAAAACATGTACCGGTCGTGATCATCCTTGGCAGTTTGTGTGAACTATTTAGTTACTCAAATTATTCTCAAAGGAAGCTATTTGAGAGAACTACCACCACTGTGTTGGAACCCTAATAATACTTGGCAGGATATTCACCTCGTAGCCTTGCGCTGAAGTGTTGACGGCCCAAGTATCGGCGCTTGGAGGCAGCGGTACGGAAGGTGAACCGCTTGCCCGGTAGCACCCCAAGTGATATCCGAGAAATAAGTGAAAAACGGAGACGACGGCGAAGGATACATTTTACGCGTTCGTCCTGCGTAGCCGATGGCGGTCGTGGGGCCCAGCAGGCACTCGAGGGTGCTGTCCATGTCGGTATCCATGTCACTTATGCAGGGCGGGGGAGCTGCCGGCGGTGGAGGAGCCGCTGGTGTAGGCGCGGCCGTGGGGGCATCGGCCGGGGGTGGAGCTGCCAACGGCGCGGGTGCAGGCCCCGGCGCTGGAGGTGGCGGAGCCGCCACCGCGCACCATCATCAGCGGGCAATACTGGCAGCCGCTACTGCGGCGGCCGCCGCCGCAGCCCAGCCCTATTACCACGCGGCACCGCATCAGCCGGGTGCGAATCCATCGGGAGGACAAGCGGCGCCGTGTGGAGGTGCTCATCAGCCGCAGACAGGAGTGGTTCCTCCGGGTGGAGCGGGAACCACGCCGAACCAGGATGTGACTCAGCCGGACCGGCCCATCGGTTATGGAGCCTTCGGTGTCGTATGGTGAGTTCTTTTTAACTTTTCCTTTTCCCGCGGTTAAGGTCGTGTGGATTTAGGAGCAGTGTATCTGAGCCTGAAAATGCGATGCCTGCCCAACTCTTCACCTAGTATTACCAAGCCATTGTAGCTGTTTGGACATACATTCGTAATAAAGCAGGTTGTTATAAGGTTTATGACGTTGTGGAATTGGTAATACATTTTCAACCTTAGGCTCTTCTGACAATGAGTCACAGTAGCGTTGTATGTATGCTCTTGCTACCTAATGTGTTTGTATCGTTAGGCATTGGTATTATCGACGCTTGGCATAGAATTTTGTGTTGCTGAAGCTCGTCTGATACATGCTTCCTTTAATGAACTGTTAGCTTAACGTCGAAATTTGACGTAATGAGACATATTTCCCGAAGTCATTGAGCAATATAAAGCTTACGAGTAGTTAATGCCCGAAAGCAAAAACCATTTAGGCCTCCGTTTGTTTTTTTTGTTAATCCCAGAGAGTATATGTTGGTATGGTCGTTGTGAAGTTTAAATCATATTATACTCTGGACGGCATAGAGAGACTAATGTTGCATCTTTAAATGTTAATTTGAGTCGAAAAAGCATTTGTCATTCAAACCTGTTGTCATTACAACATCATCTTGAACAAGTAGTGAGCTCGATGCATGCGTGATGTTACCTTGAGGTCTGGGACTCGAGCATCTGGTGAACATCTAATACTCGTACCGATGTTAGAGTTGAGGTTATAATTTCTTCGTGATCTAAGTAATTCTATTTAAAACTTAGCAGTGGAGCTGTATATCGAAACCGGGAGAAGAAATAGACGTTTTTGGATTCTATGTTGATCGATACCTACTTATTCCTCGTGTGTGACTACCAAGAAAAATGTTTTAGTATAATTATGGCAGGTAGCACATGTATGTGGATTTTAGTCGTGGAAGGTCATCCGTTGAGTGGGAGTATGTGGGGTGTTTGCGTAGCGTTATGTTGCTTTCTTCAGCCGCTCATATAAGTCTTGAATACTTCGAGAACAACTTATGACATTTCGCATAAAAATGTCAATTTTTGTATCAGTATTTAAAGTTTCCCAAGGGGCGAAATAATGTAATTCAACCATGCAGATCTCCACGCGTTTTTTAGTTTGACATTTTTATTTTCGCCTTCGTCTTCTCACCTGTTCTCAGCTAGTCCTCGAAGGGGATGGCATTCATTCAGATACTGTCGTTATTTTTCGCGTGGGAAGAAAAGGCATTCTTAGAGGTCTTAAATACCCCCAAGTCCTTAGGGAAGCATCTCTAGTTCCTTGTCAGTAGTTGTAACCCCTTCCTCATTGACAGGTATGACAATTGTTAGTAACCCACCGACCATAAGAATAGCGTTGGCTCCAATCTTGCGCTCAACAGCTTGAGCCCTGCCTCGTGTGATGGACGTTCCCTCTCACTCGGAAGCATCTTGGAGTAGTTGACCTTGGTAATGGCCATGCCCTCCTCCACCTCCTCCATAGTCCGCCGACATACCCCGTTTTCGTCGCTCGAAGCCAGCGAGCTAGTTGCCATATGAAAACCCTCTCCACTAGCCTCTATGGTTCTTACTTGGGATCATTGCTGTGAAAGCTTTTTAGCCCTGAGCGACACCCGCGTCCTTAGCACATAGATATTCATATAGTCAGCCTCTCTCGACAGAAGCGAGAAATGACAAGATATAATAAACATGTGTTGAATGTTGGAGTGCTGGTCCATACTTTGCCCCTTTTTGCTGGATAGTAAAGATGTTCTTGACAAGGAGAAGCATTTTCATAAGAAGAAAAAATATTTTGACCAATTATTTTTACATAGTTGCATCGTATGACTTAAAATTCCTGTTGAAAACATTTACCATGAACTGGTCGCACACTTACAGACTAGGCAATCGCACCCCTACAGATTAGGAAAACCCAAAACTAAGATGAACGTCAAGGCCAATGGTGTGAGTAATTTAGTTTGTAATTTTTATGTTTTCCATCATTAAAGTCTGTGATTCAAGTTATCCCGAGGGTAGAGAATTTTTTTACGACGGATTCAAATTTTTCCATTTGGATTGTATTTAATGCATGCATTTCGTCCATGTTTAGTAATATTTCAACGTTGCCCCACTTAAAAATCTTGTTTTTGCCACTCTTTCTGTAATCTCATATTTCATTATAAGAGTACTAGCTGATTAAAATGTTCTCATACAAGCGCCCAACATTTTTTTTGTTCTGTCCTATTTGTATTATTTGTGATGTCCTATTCTTTCCTGACCAATGCGAATATTGGTGCTATAAAATCACTCCCAATTAATATGTCAGTCGTGCGTGGGTAATTTTGTATTACGGTTTTACATTTATTTTAACGGCTGAAGGTATAAAATATAGGGAATTTAGTGGCCGAAGGTGTACTGAATGTTAACAAAAATATTACTCCAACACACATGGAAAGGGATATCCGAAGGGAATCAATGTTTTGCCTTAATGTGCGGTAATTAACTTGGATTCGAGTACAATTACAGGTCATCCGAGGAGCCTCCTATTGGCTTGGTGTATTTTTCCTGTCTTACAATTAGTTCTCTTGTTATTGGGAATTTTTAAGGCGAGTATGTGACTCCTAAGTCTCTATATGACATGAAAAGTCTTTGTTTCTTGTCTCTCAAAATGTCTGTAGTATGTGTTAGGGAAACTGAATCAATCTGTTAAATAAATGCCCTAGCACTTGGTCATTTCATTATGAAAAAGAGCATGGCAGCCGTTTCCTTGTAGCTCATTTGATCGTCTAAATTCGTTGAAGTAAGTTTGCAGTCACATTTTTCAGGTTTAAATTCCTGTAATACGTCGCATACGGTTGTATATTAAAACGCTTGGATGATTAGTATAAAACCTTCCCGCAGAAGAACCCCTTACTGAAGCTGATGGCATGCGTATGTGGGAAGGCATGAGGAACAATAATCACCTTAAAATGTTGAAGCAAAAAACGTCGGAGACATCCCTTTCGATGGAAGGTTGAGTTGGGGTTCAGAAGGATAGGAGGGTAGTTTGGAGGGTGGCTGGCGGTCGTGGGAGAGGAACCTTGGTGATAAGAGGGTTTGGGAAGGTGTCTCTACCTGCCATTCGCTGGCCTCTTCTCCTTCTCCAACGCTTCCATTTCCATTCTTACCTCTCTGATGTCTCTTCCCTTCCCACTTTACCCTTCTCATTAACCCTCTGCTAGTTCTCCTAGAACCTGCATTGTTTGTTTGTTTAATGAGATGAAGTTGTGATTTTCACGAGTGTTAGGCAATTGCAGAGCATTTTTATATCGTTGTAAAAGAGATATGCCACATTCTTCAATTTCTTCACTAGGTACATAAATGAAATATATTCCCTTTACTTTGCTGGTGCAGAATTGAAACATTTTTTCAGGTGTCAATACATGATTGTTAGTAGTTCGATGGAGGTTTACTTTTGTGGTCACCCTCTTGACAGTCCCTCCTTGACAATGTCAAATTTTGTGAGATATGTGACCTTAAATGTCAAATTTTGAGTTTCCACCCATTTTGGATTTGTTTTGTGGGGTAAAGGGGACTCAGGATCTGTACAAAATATTTTTTTTCTAATACATGTGTACCTAGGGTATTAATCCCAAAGGATTGGTTTTGATATCTCGTCCCCATTTTGAATTATTGGCCTCCTAAAATTGAAAAAAAAACAAACATTTTATGCGGAAAGTTGATGCCCTCGTTTATGCCTGAATGTATTTTTAAATTTATTTTATCTTGCATATTTCTATAGAGCAACGTTATTAGAAAGTATTAATATAGGTATGGTTACTGTAACTTAAAAAACATGAAAATAGTAGCAATAATCGCAAACATCAAAAAGTGACATTTTTACTCTACCGACACATGCAATAATGCCCGTATTTCGGATATAGTTTGCTCTAAAAATGGAACGAGAACTGATTTGTAATCTACATATAAGCACCTATCTTTGTGCAAAATATTAAAAAAATTAAAATTGGTTGATTTCTGGTGGAATGACCCTTTAGGCTTGCACTATTCCGGAAATCATTTGAGTCTCACCTCCCCTATCTGTACAGTGTATGCCTTTCTTTTCGAATTATCATCTGAAATATTGACCTCCCTTCAATGACCAGTTACGCATTCTTAATGCATCCGCTCCTATTTTAAATTCTAAGTAGTAGCGGACCTTGTCAAACTCAGGGCATTCGATTGGGAGTTTAGTTTGTCGAAGCACACGGCGCGAATTCGTGTTTTTCACTGTGACTTTCGCATATTCTACCTTCACTCCTATTTTGTTCTGTTGTGCCCTGGGGTGCCTCATTTCTCGTTTAATCTATGGTGAAAATTTGTTTACCCTTCAGGCATTGACGTAAAGCTCGGATCGCGAGGAAACCCTGGAAATACTCATTAGGATCTTGGTATTGAATTTTCTTACCCATTATTTTATTGCTAAGCATTTATTGATAGTTACATACCTACATTGGGATTCTTTCCTGAAGAGAAACGCTATGCTATCGATGGTAGTTATCTGTTGCTATCAAGTGTTCAGATTCTATGGCCAGTCCCTTCGCGTGTTTCTTTATTTGCTAGTCTTATTGCTTTTACTCGTCTTTAGCTTGCTAATTCTATTCCTTGTCCATGTTGGTATTTTCTTTCGGAGACGGACAGTGTCTACAAGTGACCGCTTGGAGCCCACAACTTTTGCTTTGGTTGGCAGGTTTTGTTGCAACGTCCATTGAGCACCTTATTAGAACTAGCGGCGGTACCCTAAAATTTAGTGCTTTAGGTTTGGCAATAGCTTCGTGGTCGGTGGCGCTCTGCGCAGGACTCTACTGCTTCGTACCATTAAATGTCGTACCATAATATATATTGTTGAAGGAATTGGGGTGGGAATCTCTAACTGATCGAAGGGAGAAATACAGGTTAAGTATTTTGCGGAAGTTCGGAGCAGATTCGGTATCGTGCGTGCGAGGTTCTGATTTGTGCTGGGACGAGTGCTGCATGCCTGGTGTGGAATCACTCCGTGCCACACACCCTAGCGGTGGCTTGCACGGTACTTCGTAGATTATGTCCGACTGTCTTGAATATCGAGCAACCACAAATCCACTGGGGATAAGGACATCTCGGTAAGGATTTTATAGTGTAATGCACGTTGGTGAATACTAACCCCCTGCCACACACCCCTGACGTGGCTTGCAGGGTATTTTGTAGATGTAAGTTGACATACTAAATCACTCTTCGCGATATCGAGGGTTCTGTGTTCGAGTCCCGTTCATGGCGGGTGGTTTTTCGAATTTGGAATTTTCGCAATTCAGTTGGTCACTGCCTAGAGCCCCTGTCACACGTTTGTTAACACTTCTTTAGTCTGAGTGAGAAATATTTTGCCGATTCGAAGGATCCCAGTCATTATTTGACAGGTTGGTGTCATTTTGTTGATGAAATTGTGTGCCAGGACGTTAGTTGTACTCGTCCTCTAGGGAAGGGTCAATAAGCCTCGTGGTAGCTCTGCGACAGTGAAGGAAGAGATCTATTCTTGTAACAGTGTCCCGTTTTTTCCCCCTTCCCTTTCCTCCCGCCGCCCCATGTTTAGTCCCGCTTCCTTACCCCTCCCACAGCTCGTGTGTTGTTCCTTCCTTTCCCTCTCCACCCCCTCTTCTCCCACCATCAGGCTCTGGACCAATTTGCTCTCGTCCTCTCCGGTCTGCGACATATCTCGACCATCGCCTATATTTTCTAGGCTTCCTACCCGGTTTGATAGTTTTTGTCATGCTCGTACTCTCTCTCTGTCGTCCTTGTCGCGATATACCTACTCGGTAGTTGTGTATTGAAGTTCGCTCCTGGACAAGATGTAATCTCATTTTCCTATCGTGTAAAATGGTGCTGCTGCTTTTTCTTGTCCGACTTGGCCCATTATAACGACTGCAGTTTCACAGTTTACGCTTCGTATGCCAGCAGTTAACTACTTAGTTTAGAAAGATTTCTTTATTAAGTTCACATTCCCCTTCGCGTGTCTTCCTATCGATAAGCGTCTTTATCGGCGCGATTAAATCTATCGAGGTTTCAATGTCGGAAGTCACTCGGGGATTTCCTCGTATCTATGTGGTTTTTACGAGAAATTGGTTATTCACCTATCCTTAAGATTCTTTAAGTGTATTAGAACAAAGGGCATTTAGTTTTTTGGGGTTTAAATACCACAGAAGCTTTAGCGCTGCATAGATCTATTGCGCCGATAAATTTGAAATAGTCTGAACTGCCAGTACGCCTCCATGTAAATTTTTTGTCGTGGATATCTTTATCATTTTCACGTTAAATAGAGTTATACTTCAATTTACTCCGTTGATAAGAACCTTAGTATCTCATTTTTGTAAAAGTTTATGTCATCGCGTACCTCTATATTTCTGCCTTCCTTTGTGCGACTTTGATTCTGGTGACATTGCTTATCAAATCTTTTTGATTCTGTCTTTTGTTTGACCTCTATTTCCTCTGTTTCATACTCGGTAAAAATATTTTGCTAGCTTCATTTCTCTTGTGATCGCTCATGTGTCAAATTATAATCAATTTCTATTGCCTCGTGTACTCCGGTGGATCACACGTGTATTTGATTTGATTCTGTAAGTGTTCCTCGCAGTTTTTTAATACTGTGCCTTTGAAGGTCGTTATTTTGTGCCTAACGTGATACAGGAAGTTTGTTATCTGCGTCGTCAGATCACACGTCTGTCCTTGTACTCAAGTATTTGTTTTCTGCTTAAGCTTACGTAGTCCTACTCGTAATATAACAATTTATGTACATGATAAGGGATTTTTTCCTTTCGCTAACGTTGCAGCCGTTGAAAGTTTTTGAAAATTATTTGTTCTTATAAATCGGTAGGTCGACCAAGAAACAAAGACGCAGCAGAACCCGAAACCTTTCGGAAGTATTGTAAGTCTATTACTCCTTTTCTTATAGCATACATTCGTATACTGTATGTAATTTTTCCAGGATAGTATCATAAATATTGACTAATATTGTCAATTTTTTCAATTAAGTCAATATTGACTTAATGGCTTCGAGCCATTCCTTGTAGTTGACAGACGTTCGATATTTTGCCATTTCATTTTGAACTGGTCATTGTTACGTGTATGCATTTCATCCTCTGGTACACACCTCGAAGCGTATATTATCCAGCGTTACACTGGAGTGTTACGAATTAAAATTCATGTTATTGACGATATTCTGGAGATCATTCAGTTCATTTCTCTTTACAATGGAATGTCTTCATCGAAAGAATTGCAGAAATCTGTTTCTGAAACTGGTGTAGGAGATGCTGAAGGCTTTATGTCGACGAATACCAACCATCGAAATAAGGATCTGCCGGACAAGAGAACTCTATCGTCACTTTTTTTTTACCGGTTACATTTTGAAGTACATGTGCATTGTGTACTCGGCAAAGTTGGTCGCCGTTTTTTCGTTCACTGGAAAATTCTTCTTGCGTGCTGTTTTCCTCCGTCGCCGTATTTTGCAGGTAAACGTAGGAGATCCGCTCCAAAGTTATTCTCCCTTGCAGGGCTTTGACAGACATTGGCTCGAAAATCTCATGTAAATGATACCACCATTCTCTCCAAAGATTTGCCATAGTATTTTCCCCCCTTCGTTCTTTTTTTTAGTGTTTTCTTAATGTCTCTGCCCATCCCTTTTTTGTATCTATTCCGTGTCTTTATTCCATCGCGCCTCCTCATCGTACACCCTCTACCCCTCTGGATTTCCCAATTCCATTTATTCTCCATATCTCCGCTACCCTCCCCCCTACCCTTCTCATCCCTCCCTCCGGACGAATCGATGAGGGTAGGGCGGAGAAGGGCCTTCTCGGCACGATTCGGCGCCTGCGCCGTACTCTATAACTTTCCTGCGCCCTTGCATCCTTTTGCCGCGCTGCCCTACCCTGTTCCTCACTCCCCTTTCCAGCCATCCACCAACCGACTTCATCCTCCCCGCCCACCTCCTCTCCCCCTCGCTGTCCCCCTCACAGGGGGTTTGCCCCCGCCCCACTCCAGGAAGTACGGAGGGCTGTGTGCTCCGCGGAGTCTACTGATCCCCCCATCGCACTATCTCCCACCCCCCTTCGCTGTTTCTCCCTCGCGGACTCTGCGTTTTTGTCTTACTATATTTGTCCCAACTGGCTTTGTCGTAATTGTTTTTGCTTGCTGGCGGGTTCAGGCATTGGCGAAATATATTTTAATTTTCGTATAATATTCCTCAATAGATTCAACAAGAATTTATCCGTAAGTATTGTGTAAACTCGGGACCGTTCGGTATTTCAATAATTTTGAAAATATTCTATAACCAAAACACCACATTGTGATGTAGATTTTTCCTTGAGAACGTGACTAAGAACGTGTCGAACGATGTGAAATCTTCGTAAAGGACTGTTCTTTTTGGGATTACCGGCGTTATCATTAGCCCCGAGTTGTTAGCGTTGTTTTTTTAAACCCTGATGCAGGTAATCCCAAAAGAAGACCTATGGGATATGAAATGTCTTTTCATGTAATTATTTTTTTTTCTTCCAGAGATATTGGTATAATAGGTTGTGGACCTTTATCTCCAGAGGAAAATCAATAATTACATAAAAATGTAAGGTCATGAAAAGGAATCATCTATGTGACTTTTCCTCTGCGTTCATTGGACAATCTGAATGGCTGTAATGGGGATTGGATGAGTACGTTGTTGGACATGTAGCCTAGTTTTTGGTATCTTCGTATACTTTTCTTATTATGTTTTTATTATTTGAATTTAAAACATAACTTAGTTTTTCATTTTTATATTCTGATGTAAGATTCATATTAAAATTTGAAACTGTTCCACAATGTTGAAATGGGTACAGTCAAAATGTTTTTATCTATTATCACATAATTGATTCATAGTAGTTCATTCTCAAGCCAGCATCTAGGCTGTAGTGGATTTATTGTCATGGATATTTTATACTCGATGAAATGGTCACCGTCCTAGTTTAATGACGCTTAGTGATTTTTCTGATGCAGATCAACCTTCACCTTAATCTCGCTTGTGATGAGGAACGGACCGACGCGACGGTTGTAAATTTACGACTTCACCACGTCCCTAGTATTCTCAACCACATTGTGTGTATGTAAATACTTGCAAGTGTATGGTATTTTTGTCGTTGACGTCAGCGCCGCCGTTTCTGGAATTTTAATGTAGCTTTGGTGCAGTTGCACATGATAGGGGTAAAGGGGTGATAAAGGGTTTTGGATAAGGGTTTCCGGATAAGGGTTCACTGCCGTAGGTTCCGCATTTCACAAAGGGTTGTAAGGGAGGCCAAGCGTACAAAAACTCCGGGATATTCATTAAGGGAGGGGAGCCTTCCCCATCTTTGGTCGTAGGGGGTGGTATAAATGGGTTGTCTTTCTACGGGTTATCCTGGGGAACCGGAAGTTAACATGTGGCTGTAGGGTGCGAGCAGTATTTCCTTTTTTATTTTTCATCCGTCCAAGACTGTTGTGTTTGTGGCGGGAACGTAGGATCAGCGAGGTCAACGCCGCTGGATTAGCAACTTAGCCGTTAGATCTTTACCGTTTTCCTTTCTCTCTTCGTCTCCTGGTTCTACTATCGCCTCGTATCCTCTGCTTAAAAAATTAGATTGCAGTCTTTCGCCCTAGAGTGATCGTATCTTACCCGCTACGATTGGAGGCTGCGTATGGGAGTACATAACGCTCGTTATTGCCTGGTTTTGTTTTTTTCCAGGACTTAGTGTAATGATAAAATCGCAATTTTCCTCTTTTTTAGGTTTCGGAACACTTCGAAATTTAATGTCATCATTTAATCGGTTGAGCTCCTTTTTGTCGAACTCTCTGCTCGGTTTTAATCGCTTGTGTTGAGAGATCGTCGGCGAAAGCATTGTACTTACCAAGCTTTCCTCCTTCATTCTTGTTCTGAAGCGAGATTAATAAATCGTGACCTTCGTTCAGCACCAGGAAATCGTGGTGCGTCGTGTTCTCAAGGCCTTAGCCTGTCTCTATCGCGGTTTTGCTTTACTAGCTGTAGTGTTAGAATTGTTAATTGCTGCTCGTATTCCAGCGAGAAAGATATTGGGAGATTGAAGGGTTGATTATATTCCATAACAAGTAATCACTTTGCCCTCACGCTCTTGTCATTCAGTTGTCGGAGTCAGGCGTGAGGTTATGTTCTAGAACTGTACTTAGTAGTTAATAGTCAGTTAATATGGATTCAACGGGCTCCAATTGTGGATGCAACGGGGCACTATAAGATGGAATGAGTCCTGTCTTTTTCAGCGAATTCTTTGTATTTTTTTAAGGAATAAACTCGCATCGTGTGTCTTATCCATCTAATAGTGTTATTATTATTGGTTTGAAATGCGAGGGACTAGTCGGCTCTTGGAGCAGTTCACGACTCTGTTGTCCATCGTCAACTGCTGTTAAATTGTAGGTTCTCAGTCATCATGAGGATATATAAAGTGATTTCATTTGTCTATTATAATGGCTGGATTAAAAGTTGATCTGATATAATCTGTGACAACCATTCTCATACCTCCGTTCCTTTAGCCTTTGATGAAGAGGCCCCTTGGCCATGTTGGCACTACTTGCTATTTTTTTCGCAAGGCAAAATATCAGCTGGTTTGCTTCTTGTTCGTTTACTCTACCATGTAGTTTTTCACACTGGTGTGCAAAATTACGCTACCGGTTAATAATTTCCTGAATTTTTGTATCTTAATTGGGAAGGCTATATTCTCCTCCCTGTGACTTCGGCTTTTTTCATTGTGCTTTATATTTGCCATTATCTTTACAAGCAAATCGATTATACATATATATTTTTAATTTTTTGTGTTTAAAAAATGTTTTATTCCCTTAGCGCAGTTGACGAATGAGTGGATGCCGTTGTAAGGAAACCTTGGTATAATTTATTCCCTTAGGAAAAGAATACACATTTGAAATTTGCATTTTAGAGCAAAGGTAGTCATATCGTTTTTACCAATTGCCGTCTGGGAGCTATATTGAAATGTCCTGATACCAGAACTATATATTCATTGATGAATGGAGCTCACTTTTCCAGTTGCCACTTGTTATAATTTAAGATACATTGTTATTTTATTAGTTAATCATTGATGCAGTCGTAGTTGCTGTAAACGAGGTTCCTTCGTTTCATGTTTGTCGGTTTGTTTTAAATCATGATGCCTCTCCTTGGTCATGCCACCGAAGTATTACTTCGGCTTGTAAGTTCAACGTCCCCGCTTTCCTCCGTGAATGAAATTCTGTGTTATACTCAGCAATTCCGTTTTCCCCTCCCCCTGCCAGTTCGGAAGCTCCTGTATCATTACTTCTCCTCGTGTGCAGGTAGCAGAGGACCAGGAGAAGGTCATTGAGGGGAAGCGTACGACGAAAGGGGGTTGGGATCTTGGCACCAGGGGTGTGCACGAAGCTCCGGGTCTGGTGGGACGGGTAGGAACCGTTATTTCATTAGGATTTCCAAGGCAACTCATGCTTCCATTACGTCTTAACTTTCTCCTGTCATTTGGCGTTTGCTCCGTCGGTTCACGTCCAAGTTTAATATCAGCTCCACAATCCATTTCCCCGCCTGTTTCCCGTCGTTTCATGTCCGCCTATCCCAACGTCAGAGGAAACGAGAGAGTATCTGCTGTCACGATCCTTTTCTATTTGATTAAATTTTGTTCTGCCCGTAGTTTAGAGATAAGTTGCATCGAGCTTATTCTCGTATGGCGGAGATGGGTTTTAATGTGTCTTTTATAAAACATGTCACTCCGTCGTTATTGCCCGCCCTATACGTCATTTCGTGACCTAATACTCTAACACGCCTCTGTCTTTAAGGAGTGAAAGATAGCCTCATTTATTCATGACCTAATGCTTTCCAGGCGTATACTGTTGGTGAAGTCGGTTCGGGTTCTCCACCGGGTCAAACTCTGCATTTCTGTGAACGTTTCGATGCACGAGTCGTCCGTCGTTATCATGACCTGATGAGGATGGACGACTCGTACATTGAAACGTCGGCAGAAATGCAGAGTTTGACCCGGTGGAGAACCCGAACAGACTTCACTAACTCATTTTTTTCACTTTGCGAGATGGCATCTCGGTGTTACTCTCTCATTCACCCCCTTTTTTACAAATAGGAGCCTACTCCAGCTGTCCCCAATCTTATTTTGACTGCTATGCCGATCGCAATTCCATTTCTTTTTCTTTTACCGCAAATAGTTGGATCCGGAACAAGATTCACTTTCGTATCCAGTATATTTCCCGTCATTTCATTCTCTTCGCGTGCCCTTTTAGCACCCAGGACGCATTCCCAAGGGTGCGTCCTGCGGAGTCCCAGGTTGTGAACCGCTGGTCGTCACTATCCCTATTGTCCGCCGGGACATTGGACCAAGCATTCCTGTTTTTTCATTGTTTGTGCATATACATAATACCCTGCTAGCCACCTCAAGGGTGTGGCAGCCAGTGAGCTGCCACTAACGTGCGTATACTATATAGCTAGCTATAACACTATTCCGTAATGAAGTCAATGCTGCTACGACTATTGATGCATTAGCACAAATCGATAATCAGGAGACGAAACCTCTCAAGTATGCACTACACTAGAGGTATGCTACCAATGCTAGAGGGACCGTTTGCATTTATGTATTTTGCAACTACATGAATGGACACAGATACAAGATTAATGCTACAAACATACACGGCGTGCAGTTAGTCCTAGGTAGCAGATAAATATACAAGTATTAGGGAGTAAATCAACTAACTAGCTACACTTCCTATCGGCAAACCTAGTTTAAAAATCTCTTTGGTAGCTGTTATGGTCTCTTATCGTTCGCGGGAAAAATTACATTTCAAATCTGTCCGTTGTGCAGTCTAATTCCCTAAATTTATTCTCATGATCTGACCTCCCGTAGTATTTCGGATTTCATAAAATGTTATAAACGTCTTCGGAAAGTAAGTTTGTTTGGAATTTACATATTATATTGTCTAAATTTTAATCTACTGTGTGAAAGTGATTCCCATCCCAGTTGTTGCAAAAGGTCAGTCACATTAACGAGATTATCATAACGGCCCTTAGTGTATCTTACCGATCTTCGCTGCATGTACCTACTTAATGGTGGGTCTGGTAGTTTTTTCAGTTTTATTCATTAGACTTTGTATGGTGGTGTAATCACTCAAGGCCTAGCCTCGTTTTAATCCTCTCCTTGGTATGTTGATAGTATGTCTGTACTTTAAGTTAGACTAACATTGATGCATAGGGAAATTTAGGGGATGTATTGTCGCTAGCCTTAGGCTGTGTTGTTATTGATATATGCCTAGATGATCCAGTCTCTCCTTGAATGTTTATCTGTTTGAATAGTTTTTGATTTTTTTGGCCGGCAAAATATTAACTTTGCACATGCTGAATCTTTCATTTTTCGGTGGAATGCATCGTTGCTCCTTTCCCCTGACAGCTTCTTTTTTAAAATCGCTATCTAAGGGACAACTTACACAACATTCTTTAGCATTAAGCGTTTGCGAATGGAGTCAGGTTTTCAGTGTATTTTAACTTATTTAATCGTTATCTTTCCTTTTATTTTAGCACTCCATCCTCATAGGTCATCGTTCTTTCTTCTATTATCATTTTAATACGTTATCACCGAATACGTAACTACCACGACTCCCCCACGACTATATTTATTTATTTATTTTCTCACACAACCAAAAACGGCACAATGGCTAATTACATTGGTCGATGCAACAAAAGACTGGATATCCTGGACTTATGCGGTTTATAAAGCCCATTTATGTGTTAGTAACGCGAGTGTTATCAGGAGGTCATCCGATGTCTTAACATTTCCCAGAGAATCCATATATTCCGACTTATTGGCAGCTCTTGCCATCCCTCGATCTTGCGATTGAATTGTTATGTGGACGTTATCACAAAATGATACTATAAGCCTATTCATTTTACGGTCGTAATTCACTTATTTTCTTCCCTTGGTCAAATCGACCATAGTAGTTCGGACTGGCGAAATAATTTTGATGTCCTCAGGAAAAGAGCTTGGCTTGAAACTTGTACAATGTTATAATATAAATTTTAAACAGCGACCACATAGTGACTCCCATTCGAATGTGTGTATGCATACATTATTTCGAAAGCTGTATTTTCCATAACTTGATAGTGCCCCTTTCAAAGAAGCGTTTTTGCGGATCCCTACTCATTTATTATTTTTCGTGAGTTACTGAAGAAAGGAACCGTATCCAATTCAGTCGAGCATTACCTTATATTCCCCCGCCCTTGTAGACCCCTTCCTCAGGCCCTGTCCACCATAACGGTCTTCGTGTTCAACTCCACTCAACCGCCTTCCTTTCCCTGACTTCACGCTGCTGCAGTCTCAACAATACCCCTTTATGCCTGCCCAACAGTTGGAGGGGGACTGTGGCTTTAGTGTTTCGGAAGAGGGGGGTTGGGTTTGGTTTTGTGGAGGGGCGGGAATGAACGAAGGGGGGGGGGAACCCTACGGGGGTCGGTTGCATCGGCAGTAGGAACCCAAACCTGGTAGGAGGAACCCGGGCGACGGAAAAATGAGGGAGGATTTGTAGGCGGGGTTGCCTTTACAACGTTGCCAGGTTGGGCGCAGACAATTTTTTATCAAGCGCTAGAATTTTTTTTCACGAGAGTGATGGAGATCGAGGCTATAAAAAACTTGGGATATCATTGATATGCCTGCCGTACGTCGTGAGGGTTATGTGGACTCTCTCAATGAGTGGTCCGGCCTCTTTCTGGAGTTTTAACGCTCCCCCGCATTCATTTTTTATTTGATTGGAAGGGCTGATGCTCGGAAGGATGACATATGTTTTCCTCTCTTACGTAATCTCTTCTTCGTTGTTTTTTGTTTTGCGTCCCGGTCTAAATTCTTAGATGTATTGAAATACACTTTTGCGCTTTTCTCAGACTTCGAGAACTTCTTCTAGTTCTCCTCCCTCTTATTGCCTTGTTCCCTCTCTTACGTAATCTGTTCCTCCTGGTTTTTTTGCGCCTCATTCGAAATTCTTTGTTGTATTGAAATATACCTTCGCGCTTTTCTCAGACTTCGAGAACTTCTTCTAGTTCTTCCTCTTATTGCCGTGTTTCTTTAATCAGCATAAGTCATTCAGTTCCAAGGGTTCTGGTCGTGTGTTGAAATATATATTTTACTTGAAATTGTATAGCTCTGAATTTGAGATATCTTTTTGTTTTACGTAGCCTGTGACAGTTGAATACATTCCTAGGATCGGGAGTCCTGTGATAAAAATACTGACCTTGTGGAGCTAACCGTTGGTTATAGCGCGATTTGCGTGTTTCCAGTTATCAATGAAACTCTGTGGTGGGTGGCATTTTTTATTTCAACAATATGCAACCTGTTTGCGGGTCATAAACAGTGCGAAAGTATTTTTTGATGTGATGATTGATTTGTCTTTCCTATTCTTAGTTTTGTACAATCGGACAAAATAGGGGTATTTTTTATTTATTGAGCTTTGCAAATGCTGTAATTCGCCGGTGGAGTTTATTTTCGGAGATTAAAAGCCATTCTGACACCGTTATTTGTGGAGCAAAATATATCCTTGCATTTCTCCAGAATTGATCCCCGAATGTTGGTTGAATACATATTTGCTCGTTTTCGTCCACATTCAGAAATTGAATAGTCCAGGATGTTGTTCTTTCATTTGTCGTATTTTACAGGGTCCCCCAGACAGTGGAGAATCCCGCGCATTCCCTGCTTATTTCCAATTTCATAGGTTCCATTTTTATTTTCTACTTTCTGGAATATCTTACAATCTACATGGCATTCTTTCGTGGCGTTATTGTATGTTGGAGCTACTGAATCGTGAACTATTCTCTCAAGGTAATCTAATCTTTCGTAGGCGATATGCCCTCCGTCGCTGAGGCGGGATAACGCTGAATTCGGAGCGTAGAAACTCTCGCAGTCATTCCACGCCCGACTTTCCGTGCCACTTGCGAAACTCACGACTAAGTCTAATGTGGACCTCTTGACCTTGTGTGCTGCCTTGAAGGTTATCTACTCCCTTTCGTCTTCTTCCCTAGAGATGTAATATTTTGCTTTTCGTGGGTGATTGTGAGTTTTACTAATGTGAATCGTTAGTTTCAACAGGAATAATTCTTAACCGGTATGCACTCTTTTGGTCATGTGTTTTGGCCCAAAACCACCCTGGAGGTTTTTCGTTTTGCAATTTCTGTCGTTTCTGATTCAATTGTCAGTATTTTGGAAGTTATTTTGCATATTTTGCTTGTATATTAGATTATGAGCGAGGAGGGTGTGTCGTGTAAGTCATGAGGAAGAACAGTGAATGTTTGGTGAAATTGGCTCTGAAGATTCAAGCAATGTTGTGTGGAAACGAAACATCACTGAAAAATCCCACTTATGGACAATATACACTAGTAATGTATGTATAAAGACCTAGGTTTCGCATGTTACAGCATTATCAGGATGACGCTGAAACTAGGTTTCCTAGGTGGTAATAAATATTTTACTTGTGGTATTTTTCCATTTGTTGTGATTTCTCAATGTTGTATTTGGTTGTTGAAAAGTGCTTTTTACGACGACGATTGCAGGTGTTTTTTTTTATCGTATTTTTCCGTAATAGTATTGGAGTTCGTTTCTTTTGTAGCTATTTATTGGGAAATTCGTAATTTTTCCAATTCGTGATGGATACTCTTCTTAGGACGAATATATTTTTAATTAATTGGTTAAATGGGATATTGGTTTGGTTCTGAATGGTGATTCATGCGTATCAAGTGGCAAGACTTGTGATTTTTCTCAGAAAGGTAAGTATTTATATGTATCATGATTCTTAGTAAACCATGTTATAAGGATTTAATCGTAGGTGCGAGCGATAATAGCTGGTAAGAGTTTCTCACGCACAGAATGGTGTTGAAGTATGATTATTTGCGGAGTGACTCAGGCACGAACCGTTGCTTCAGTAGCGGTGACTGTTGCTATTGCTTCCGCATAGAGGTCATATATATTGATCTTCGTTGACAAATGGCGTCCCTTTCTCTCTTGAACAATAGGCGTCGATTGTGTTTGTTTACCCTGTTAGTGAATCGAGTGATGTTGTGATCTTACCATACGTTGGAATGTGAACTGGCCAACTGATCCCCAAGTCACATTTTCTAATAATTTTTGGGCTAATGATCTAACCTCTTATTAATATCTTATGAATCTTGTACAAGTCCTCAGTAAAAACGTAGAATGAGAATTTATGAAAGGTATGATTTTCCTTGTTAGTAATTAACTTGATTTACTTTTTGCTTAAAGGAAATTTTTTATTTTTTAATTTTATATCGCAAAAGAAAATGAGGTTGAATTACTCAACTTTTTTGACAGAGGGCCAAGCTTACTCACAATCAGAAAAATGTGTTTACTTTTTAAAAAGTATACCATAAAGTATGTCCAAGTTTTTGGTCACTTTTCGCAAACTTGGTTCGTCATCTCTTCATCCTTAGACCCTCCCTCAAACGTTCTTAGCTTCCCCAACTGTCTTATGTCATTTCATTCAGTACATCATGATGCAACCTTTCCTTTCGGCCAGCAATTCGGCTCTCGTTTTTTTTCTTTTTTCCTCTTTTGACATTCTCCCATCCCTATGTGCATTTTTATTCTCATCTCCGCATCTTATGAAATAAAGTATATCCCTCCCTCTCGCCATCTTAAACGTTCCCTTCCCCTTTATCGCCCCTCCTGGGGCTCCTCCTCAGGAAGCAGTGAACCCGCCAAGTTCCGATGAACTTGTCGGGAGGGGAAAGATATGCAGGGAAGAGTGGAGGCAGGAGTGGAGTGTGAGGTGCAAGCAGTCTCAGGTGGGATGGTGGAGAGGGGAGGAGGAGATTCGAGGGAGAGAGGGGAGGTGGGAAGAGTTCGAGAGATAGGGGAGGTGTCGGTTCGTAAACAAAGCGGAAATAGTCATCGGGTTCTCCTCCTGCCGGCCACTGCTGCTTCTTGATTCCACCACCTCCCCCTCCTCCTCTCCCCTTGCCCACCTATCGCCCGATCCCCACCTCCCCCCCTCGAATACTCCCAGACCACTCCGCTGTAACCATCTTCCGTACGAGGATTTCCCATCAACACCGGGCTCTTCATCTTCCCATCCTCTTGAGCGAATGTTTATATATACGTGCCGTGAGGGAGAGGGCTATTCCGTGAAACTCTCCTCAGCCTGTCAGTCAGAAGCCGCTCCGTTTACTCATTTTTTTTCGGATGCGATGGAGATGCAATTTTTTTCGGATGGAGAATTTTCGGGAACGTTCCGATTTCTTCGCAAAGCCTCTGATGTTGGCGGTTTTTATTAGGTTAGACATATAGCAAGAGGACCCTGTAACCGCGAATAATTGATGTATTTAGGATAGTGTGCTGGTTTTTTTTTCATGCTCCTCCGTTCGGATGTGATTGACAATTCGCGGCGTTCAGCATTCTATGTTTATATGTGAGGCTTCTTTGAGATTTAATGTTATGCTTTGATGAATCAAGTAGACATCCCGTGAGATGAAGATCTATCAATCATGTGATTAAATGAATGACCTAAAAGATCCTCTTTAGGATGCTTCGTTCATTAGCTCTTTCTGAGCAGCGAATTGATACCGGGAAAACCGTGAAACTAAATAAATCGCTTTCAACGTACATTACGGCGCCATGTGTAGAGTTTTGTTTACAATACAAAATATTAATTTGCTACAAGTTAGAAGCTACACCGCTTCCAACTTGTGGAAGTAAATACGGGATCACTTCACAGCAATAAATTGTGCTAATAACGATGATAGATTACAGTTTTTTATAAATAACTTATATTTTTAAGAATGATTAAACAACGCTACAGTTGACTTTGAGTATAAAAATTGGGTACAGAAATTTGAATATATATTGGGAACTGCATTTAAGGGAAAATGGAAACATAGGATTGAGAGATTGGGTTGTTTCACGGATGTATGTACGTGGATGAAGGACTGTTTTAACTGTCAGATTACTCGTTGGCCATAATATTTCGTATTTTATATCTTATCTGACCTAGGCTTTCTTCCATTTCACCGTTTTCAGTTCCTAAATTTGGTTGTATATTATCTCTTGGTGTTAAAAAAGTGTTGTACACTTGAAAGATTTACGGGCCCCGTCTTAGCATTTTGATGAGTACCGACCTGTGAAATTATAATTGTATAAGCATTTTTACTATCGATTTTTGATCGTTGAATTTGCAATCGGGGTTTCGTGAAGTGATTTTATCTTTCATAATTTCTCCCACAATTTAATTTAGCCTTAATTACAGCCTTATTAAATACAGTGAAACCTGTATAAAGCGGAATCCGAGCTAAACGGAAGCATGTGTTACCCGGAATAAAGTGTTGGTTCTAGCAGGGGTTATAGGGTTTTAATGGATTATTAGCTCGTGTTCAACGGAAACCGTGGTACGCGATCGATTGCAGGACACGTGAATCTAGTGTGAGCGGTGTTGTAGAAACTATTCCCATGGAAAATTTTATCTTTTGCTTTAGAGAGAAAACAAATTATATCGATAAATGCTGGAGACATTAAAATGATTTTGGGTAGTCTGAATGGAGAGACCAATTTTGAGGATACCGAGACTAGCCACGGCATTAACCTTTCCGGAGTCACCCGCAATGGAGAGAATTTAGATTTTTTGGAATGGAGAGAATCCATATTAATTTAATTTATTGAATATGCTAGTTCACAATGGATAAAACTTTTATTTCGTTGTTTATTATGAATTCCATATTTCTGTAGACTTGCAGACATTATAACTAATATTCTAATAGCATAATTTACCTCTAATGCCTTATTTGGAAATGCCCAACCATGTTTATTTAGCGGAAATATGCTTAAAACTGCAACAATACCATAGTCCCAAGAGATTCCGCTACAGACAGGCTTCCCTGTGCATTGCTGTTCTCTTCAAATACGTACTCGAGAGCATGCGAATGGTAGACTGGTGTTATTCAGTTTTCCATCCGTTCCGTGAGCGGGTGCCCGCATGACGGCAGTGGGTGTTGGGTCGTCTTTTGGTGGCTTCTTCACTCGCACGTGTGCGTAATTGGACGGGACGAGAGCGGGCGACCCTCATCAGGATATATCGAGCCCTAGGGAGTCGGCCGTTTCCCTCTCTTCTACGATCCTGCTCACCCTATTCGCAGCGTTGGGTCTTCCTCACGTCCACGCATAACCCACAGGCCTCAACCCCTTTTTATGCTTCACGAAGGTCTAGGGTAGTCTCCTATTATGGAAGACGAACGTACAGTGGCTTGCCTTCGCCGGGCAGAGGGCGAAATGTATGTCAATGCAAGTGAAGGTGACGCGGTATATTTTTTGTTCATGACATCGCTACCGGATTCGACGCAAATTGCTGTAATTTTGGTATTTCGTTCTCGAATAAAATTCTATCCTTAGCATCTTCTTTTGTTTGGTTTTTGACGGTTTTGGAATGTTTCCTGAGAAAAAGCTAAGTAAGCCAGCAAGTGGAGATTCTCTGAGAAAGCTGAACGGGCGCATTTGTGTCGAGCATTCCCACATTCTACAAAAGCTGCATCGCGGCTAAGTTCCTGATTGAGCTTATTGTTGGTCGGCACAACCATTTCTTGGAATTTATTGTAAATTGATCTTCATTTAGTTAAAATTATTGTTACCTAATTTTACTAATGTTGGTTTTTATGCCGGAGTTTGTTTTTTCTGGGCGGCTGAGATTATTCATTTTCTGTGCGCAGTCGAAAATTATGCCAGCGCTGACAGATTAGGAACATGGTTGTACGATATGGTTATCTTACGAATAGAGTTAATAACAAATCTAGGAGAATGGGTTTTCGCTTTGGCACTAGAGAATTAGTTTTCTGCATTGGGTGACGTCGCTAATGTTACAGTCGTGGAATTCCTCGAGGTGTTCTCCCGCAAAAGTTGATCGCATAGATCGTATGTGTGAAATTATTAATGGATGAAAGGATTTCAATCAGAATGCAATGAAATCAGATGCATTGACACTAGAATGAGGGAGTTAGGGCAAATTTATTTCTCTTCTCTCGAGTTGCTCTCATTGAAAAGTCTGTCACGATGCTGACAGTCTCGGACCTAATTTCACCGCTTTGCACTCTTCTTTTGTTGTTCAAGATTTTACTCCTCCCTGGTTTTTGCCTTACTCAATGGATTTGATATTCGTCGCGTGAGTTCGCAGTATATTATGATACTTGCCCCTTTGAGGAAGGTTGAATTCTCCCCACTTCCTCAGATTCGTCTTCTGAGCAATATGTCAAACCTCATTGGGGAAGCTTATTCTCCCTGTACAACGGCCATTACGGTATCAGGGTGTTTCATGAACTAACGAAGCATATGCGTGGTGCCTGGTCACTGATCGCTGATACGAAATTTTTGTTTTAAATTATACAAAAATATGCGTATGCAGTCGTTGGAAGAGTAATTTTTCCTTTTTCAGTACCAGGTTTCGACATGTTTTTTAAATTTTTATTGTTCTATTGTTATTTTTGTTTTCTTTTCTTTTATAAAAAGATTTGCGTACTTCCTCCTATTCACAAGCGCAGATTGCTGGATAAGTTACATAAACATATTTTTTTTAATGGTTGAGTTTTAATGTGCTTGTGAAGAATGCGGCAGATTACTTATATGTCCACCGACTTTAACTTCCTCTTCCTCGTTAGATGTGATTGTTCGATAAGTTACATAAATATATAATTTTTTTGTCGGGCTTTTAAATCATGATGATTATCACGATAGGTTATGTAGGTTTTTTCAGCCGCTAACCCTCACATAACCGATATGAGATGAATATATTTACTGTAGGTTTGTGCTCAACAGATACCTAGGGTAAAATAGGATTAGCATTGAATTTAGTACCGTGGAATGTAATTCCTGCATTTTTCATTCCCTTTGTATAACCGATAGAAGTGGCATACTCCTATTACGGTCCAAATGGCCTTAGGTTTTATACTTGTATGTTTATGGTCTCTTTGAACCAGGTAAAAGAATGAAATAGGTATGGGATTAAATTAATTCGGCAGAGTGAAAGTCATTCTTAACCCTCTGTAAGTTAAGTGTAGACCGAAAAATTCTGTTTGCGAAATTTATTATTACTAATCATGACGGATGCTCGTTTAAATAGGACTGAAAATGTGTAATGATAGTGGTTGTAGTCATTACTTATCGCTTTATCCATGATATAATTGTTTCGCTTGAAGTTGAACCAACAGGTGGGCTCATTGATTCATATCGTAAAAAATAGTTATAGCTTAGGTATACCAAGAATTCATAAATTACTCCTTTAGTTAAAGCGTCATGTATGGAGTGGTGAATTTATTTCTGTTACTCCTCAGATTCTTTTCGAGACCAACTGCGGTGGTCTTCGAGAATCCTATTTTCTTCGCAGCTTTTTCCAAGAAGTTATTTTTATTGTTTGCTTGTAGTGTGTTTCAAGTGGGGTTTTATTTTTTTATTCGCTTCCCTCGGCGTACCTGAGCAGATGTATATTATTCCAGCGAGGACGTATCCGGATTGCCGGCAGTGCTCATTCGCTGTGAGGAGTGGGGAGTTGAGAGAGGAGGCATTCCGAATTTCCCCCTCCCTCTCATACTTCTCCTTCACTCGATCGCAGAATTCAAACAATTTCGAATCATCCCGTCTTGCCGATTGTTTGTTGCCCCTCCACTCCGCGGGGTCACCGGTCTGTGTTTCGAGATGGGCACGTAATTGCCCTTCTCGTCGCGGGCCTCCCGGCGTAAATCTCTCTCGCGGCGCTCCCGAGCGAGGCTTGCGGACGACTCTCCGACGACGGCGGCGCTCCTCTGCTCTCCGACTCGGCGGCGACACGCGAGGAAGAAGTAAAGCGCTTGATTGGAAAGTACGGTCAACTTTGCGCATCTAGCCATCGTTGGCCTTTCATTACATGGGAGAGATAGGGACTAAACATGTTTTCACGAGATAAAAATTAATTAACTATGTTTCATCGAATTTGAGCCATGATAACTTGTGAATGATTAAATTGCCTATAATACCACATCATTTTCATATCAAGTTTATCCTCCAAAATGCGGGAGTCCAGTATAATACGAGCCCAGGAGACGCCTCAAACGGCAGCAGACGACGTCGTCTGCAATATAAGTGGAACGTCGCGATATTTTCCTCGCTCGTAAATTGACTTCTCGTTGATAACTGGCGGAATGGCATTTTTAAATATTATAATACTACCTAAATATTAGCTTACTTGTCAATTAGGTATCAAAATCGACTAGGTATAGAATATTTCTCTGCAATAGGAGTAAAACGTCAAGTCAATTCCTCGACCATGAAGTGAATCCCCATAGAGAGCAGACGGTGACCAACCTTGTATTGTCACTGGAATCTTAATCATTGTGCATAATGGTCAGTGCCTCAGTTAAACATGGAGTGCTGATCGTGGAAATCCTGTCAAAATGCTCACTTGACTTGACAATGACACTGCAGAACATAAATTAGATAGTAGATCGTATTAATACGATCGTATTAAAATACCATTCCGCCAGTTATCAACGAGAAGTCACTTTACGAGCGGGGAAAATATCGCGACGTTCCACTTATATTGCAGACGACGTCGTCTGCTGCCGTTTGAGGCGTCTGCTGGGCTCGAATTATACTGGACTCCCGCATTTTGGAGGATAAATTTGATATGAAAATGATGTGGTATTATAGGCAATTTAATCATTCACAAGTTATCATGGCTCAAATTCGATGAAACATAGTTAATTAATTTTTATCTCGTGAAAACATGTTTAGTCCCTATCTCTCCCATGTAAAGAAAGGCCTACGATGGCTAGATGCGCAAGGAACATGTAGGGAACCAATCAGAAGCCTCGATTGTCGGCATTTGCCGAGATCAAACGTTGACCGTACTTTCCTATCAAGAGCTTTAGGAAGAAGGGGTCGGCCGCGCCTCGCCGGCCATCCGTGAAACGACATGCCGAATCCCCTCCCTCCCTCCTCCTCCCTCTTCGTACACACCCCCTCTTCCTCTCCCCCTCCTCGGAACCAACTTTACGGCTCTCTCCCGGAAAGTGGATCTCGTCGAGTGGCGGCGGTGGATGGTTGTCCGTCCTCCCGTGACCTCCCGCTACTCCACCCACGCCGATTGCCCCTTTGGGATGAATACTCACCGATGATAATAAACGTTTACGTATCCTGCCAGTCACCTTCTGGTCGACTGGACTAGATGTAATAGGGAAGGCCCCGCGCATTATTATAAATAAATAAAAAGCTTTTTAAAAAACTTGGTTTTATTAAAAAATGTACTAAAAAGTAGTAATTAATTTTTAAGCTGTCACAACTGATCTACAACAAGCAGAACGTAATTATTTGTGGCTAATAATAAAACCATGGGGGCGCAACCATCAAATATGACACAAAATACTTCACCATTACTACAAACATTATATTTCATTTTTGTATATAGGTAGCGTGGTATAGGTCTTTAGTATTCCAGGTTGTTCATGACTAGGAATTTCCGGCAAGCTACGCATGCCACGACCTTTGCAGTAATTTGTTGAAAATTCTTTTAATCGCGAGTTGTGATATGGACTTGGGCGTTTCCGGTGAAAATCTTTCACATCACAAATGTTGATTGCATATTGCATGGTTGTAGATCAGTTGTGTCAGCATAAAAATTAACTACTTTTTATTACATTTTTTAATAAAACCATGTCTTTTAAAAAGTTTTATTTGTTTTATTTCATTGTTTTTAGATTTTAATTATTTTGCATCTATTTTTCATTAGATAATTATCGCCATTCTATGGATAAATTATTGCCAAATTAACAGTGAAAATCTGGGTGAAAAATAATTGAACGTTTTTTGTGTTTAATTAATGATTAAATATTTTTGTTAGTTCGTTTAAATCGATAAAATATTTTATTGTCATTATAATTCACTGTAATATTGTATTGTCATCGAAGATACACCTACGTGCCGAATTTGAAGGAAATATGATGTGTGTAAGTGGGTGAAAATTTGATCGGCAGATTCCACCCAAGCAGTCAGAAACACGAACCCGGGCTTGTGGGACCGAAAACCTTGACAATTATATTGTAATATTGTATTGTCATGAAAGATACACCTGCGTGCCGAGTTTGAAGAAACTCTGATGGGTGTAAGTGGTTGAAAATTCGATTGGCAGGTTCCACCCAAACAGACAGAAACTCAAGTTTAAAAAAAACATGTAACCATGTACAAAAGTGATGCGAGCGAGCAAAGAGTGATTAAAAGTGTAAAGGAGCCTATTATCGCACTAATTTTGTCCCCTGATATGGAGAGTACCAAATAAAACATGCACTCACTGATCGCATGAAGTCCTGGCGGCCGGAATGTATATCAGTTGAACTATTTCAGCTCTCCCGTGCGTCAAGACTTCAGGTCATCTGTAGGTGTGCTTTATTGAATACATTTCTTCCCAGAGCATAATGTTTTTTTGGTCACGGGCTACTTAATACTCTTAAATTAACTGAAGGCACAATGTTTTCTCTTCTAAACGCGAAGAGAGAGTATTTACACCGCTGATGGTAGGATTAGGTTGGGCGCCGCTATGGACTCGGGAGACTATATTCTATGCTTGGCTACTCGAAAAATTCAGATCACGTTAGTTGCAGGGTGACGCTGATGATATTATTATAAACCCGCACTATATCTATAAAGACGACGGAAGTGACAAAACAAGAGATTCACTGCTGAAGTGATTTACAAAAAAAAACTGTCGTCTTCCCTCGCCCCATTAGATCATGCGGACACTGAGGCACTCCTTCGACAAATGTATTCATCACTTTCGTCCTTTCCCACCTCCAATTTCTCTTCTCCTTCCCCTTTTCATGACTGGTGTCCTAAATCCATCAGCCACACGCCCCATCGGCGTCCCGTAGAATAGTTTGTAAGTAGTTAAAACGTGTGGTGTAGGGTGTTAGAAGTCGAGCCTTTTTGTGTCAATACGAAATAATGAGTTTTTGAGGTAAATGAAATATTGCATGCTGAATGCAATATTTCATTTACCATGTTTTGCCTCTGCTTGCGAATGTAGTCCCAAGAAATAATTATATATACATATATTTACAGGGCAGTATGGAAGAAACTAAAGAAATATAACCAGCGAATTTCTTGTAGTATTTATTATTTTTATCAAGCCTAACATAAGTACACACAATAAGACTTGCAGAAATATGAGGAGACTCGAGCTTAATTTTGATACCGACTTGTTTTTCTAACCGGTAATTGATTGATGGTAAACTTATAACCCCTGCATCATGACCATTGCTGACTCGCAGGGAAAAAGGTAGTAAAGGTGAGTTTGTTTGAGTGCGTCGGAAAGGAAACCGTGTGAAGGATTTGAATGCACGGAGTACGTAGTAATTTAACTTTCTGTTCCTCCCTCCTTCCCTGTTTACTAAGCGTGCCCCATACCACGACGTCTCTCTCCTTTTCAACCCCTCTCCCCCTGCGTAATCCCAGCTGACTCCGGTCGATGGCGATTGCACTTCGTTATATTTTTTTCTTTGAAAAAAAACGGCGTATCGCGTTCGTTGAACCTATTCCCAGCACTCCGTCCTCCTCTTTTACCGCCTCACATTCGAGCTCTAAACTCTCTCCTCCCTCTCATCCCAGCCTCCATTCTCTCTCCTCATGTGTTCTGGAGGATGTAAAGGGGTAGGTTAGAACGTTGTTTTTTTAAATTCTTTTTTGTTTTTAACCCGACTGAAAGAAGTGGATGGAATCCTGCGATTCCTTCTTCTTCCGAGCTGTTTCCTTTCCGAGGTGTTTCTTTTCTTGTTTCATTTCATCTCCATGTTGTTCCGGCGATGTTGATGAAATATATCGTGTTACAGAGATTATATTACTAACGTCGGGCAATGTTCCGCAGATAGGAATAAAGAATAAATTTTTCGTTTCAAAAACAGAAATATCCTAGAATTTTCTGTTTTCGAAGCGAAAAATTTATGCTTTATGCCTTTAATATTCTCTTCATCTTTTGGATGCAGAGTTGATGGATTGGGCTCAGTTTCATAAATCATTATATTGAGAAATTTTTCGTGATCGCATTTTAGAGAATGTCATCGAAGTAAATTTGTGTAATCCTTTTTGGTTTAGTTTATGAATTATAATCCCAAATTAGGAAGTTATTTTCATCAAGTACATCCAACAATTTTTTAAGCGTGGGAGATTTTACTTAATTATTTTACTCTGACCACGAGTTTATAAATCACATTTTTAACCTCTCAAAATGTATAAAAATAAATCAGCAAGACTATGTATTCGTTTAAATTGATAATTTTTCCTGACCATTCTTCGTTTATGTTTTGTCCGTAATGTTTTTTCTACGTTTGAGTCTTAATTATCTCGTCGATATTAGATGTAAATTTCCAACCCTATCCCAGAAAAATCAATAGCTATTATAGGTATTACCTTTCTTTGGCCTTCCTTTTTCTGTTTTGTGGCACCTCAATGCTATTTCATCCAACTCTAATCAAGTTACGCTAAGCGTATACGCTGCGCTTGATTAACGAATGCGGCGGATCTTGTTTTAACTTCATCCAAGTCTTTTTAACTACTTTCTCTTGTTAGTCCTAAATGCTTGCTTCGAATTCAAACTGTAGTAGCTACTACTAGCAGTAGTAGTAGTAATTCAAATTTGTGAAAGACTAAGAAAACACTTTTCTTAATGTTTCCCATTGCATTAAGCCTCCGTGTGTATAATGAAACCGAATATGTTTAACAAATCAAAGCAAAATGTGTGCGCCTCCCTGTAGGGGCTTTAGGGTGGTGGTTACTTCGTAGACAAGTCGTTTTCAGACCACTGGGGTTTTCTTTGCTGCTGTTGTATGCTACAAGATAATTTATTTTTTTTGTTCTCAATATTGGGCTCTTAAATAATTTGAGCGAATGGGCTTAATTAATTTGACCGAATAACAGTTGTAATGTTGGTATTAATCATTTTGGCAAGTAACAGTCTCAAACTTCGATAGAAATAGACCATTATCAACGAACCAGTATTTGGTGATAGGTGGTGATTCGAAGTCCCAACTAACGTATGGGTATTGCCATGATCCTTCAACTTTTAATTCAGCTATTTCTAAAAAGTGTGGCTTGCATAGGATTTTGTTATCGTGATTATCGAGGACGATAAACATGACGGGCTGCCGTTCAGGCAACCTCGTTTTCCCACATGAGCCCCGTAGTCCGCCCGAATCGCCTCCCCGCCAACCTGCATAGTTCCTTTGCGATATGCTTTCCATTTTGGCGAATTTTTATTTGCTTTTTCCGCAAGCATGGGCCCCTCTAAGGACGACTTGTTTTCACTCCCATCGGCCCGCGCCCACGAGAAAAGGGAGAGTCAATTAACGAAGTCAGTACAGAGTAGTAGGAGTGGACGAGGAACTGCTGTATCTCAGCGCTGTCTTGTCGTGAGTGCATCAGTGCACTTAGGCTCTATCCCTCCTGCTTGAATCTCCCCTCCCCCCCATGACGTCCACTCCAATCCCTCCCCTTCTCCGTACACCTTCGATTCCCATCCCCACACCTTGTCTTTTCCCTCTCTCCGGTTCATTCGCTTTCTGTCGTCATCATCACGCCCACGGGTCTGTAGCAATCTTCAGATGACAGGCTGATACTGGGCCGGCCCTGGGTAGCTCCATCGCTATGACCTGGGTTGGTCATTGTTGCCTGACACCTCAGCTGAGATCCGCTTTTTCAATTGAGTTTTAAGATATCCAGTTGTCATATTAGAAGACATTTAATTCCTATCGTCTTCATTATTTGATATTCTGCCCGTTTTTGAACGGTCTTTACCGTGATCTCCTCATTTTGTGGTCATTTTAAAACTATACTCTTCATCCATTAACCTGTCTTAATGTTTCTCTTTAGCTCTCTTGCTACCTGCATTTTCTTTATGTCGTCAAAAATGCCTTTAAATTTCCTTCCTATACTGTGCTATAGTATTCTTCCGTCTACCACTCACCTCAGCGTGCCCTGCTTAGGGCCCACGGAGAATAGTTTCTGCAATCAGGAATCCTTGGAAGCATGGAGGTCTACTCATTGACATGGCAAGCCTGTCATGTGGCAATATCCAAAAGGTTCATTTGTCACCTTCCATGTTATTAGTAAAAGCTTTTTTTAATGGGATGAATGAAGTGGTCAATGGTTGATGCATTTATAATTCCCTGTCTCTCGACTTCGGCTGTTTTAGTTTGCTTGTTGGTAATAACTGTGGTGGTTCTTTAAAACATAACGATTTTTTGTGGCCACAAACCAATGCCGCATTGGCATGACCCTAAAGACGGTACATTTAAAGTCAATGAGCTTCCGTTAAAGATTAATTTTCCTCGTATGAGTGATACATGAAAAAAAACGCAATGGTGATCGGTTATCTGTCGTAATTTCCTTTTTTCCGTGGACGAATTTTACTATGCTTGCATTTTCTAAATACTTTGGCTCCGGATGTAGCTGACTTGTGCAAGATTGGACGTTGCTTTTCTAGGTCATCTGAGCGTGCTTGTCTCAAAGCGAGAAATATTTCAGATTCAAGAGTGCATGCATAAGGCATTGCGTGAATATTTAATAAGCGAATGTACTCTGTAAATATTTACGAATGATTATTTTAGATAAATCTTTGATATATGATGTAAGTAACGATCTGATCGTGATATATTTATGTGTATGGAAGCATATAGTCCATCGTGTATTAATTTACTTCAGTCAGTGTATTTACATTCTGTGTTAACTGGTTATGACTACTGTTATGGGTTTGATTTATCTGGCTATAGTTCATATTTTTCTCATTTTGTAAGTCTCTGTTGCGTCGTAGTTTTTTTTCATGCCTTTTAGTCCTACAATACCATTTTTATCGATAGTCAATTTTGGACTAATCCTTTTTTCATTTCTTACACGTCTGTACAATGTGTTAATGTGCGTGGAAATCTTCAGAGAATTAATTGTATGAAGGCCTTACTTTTGTGTGTGACCTCTTTTGTTCGCGTTATTTCCAGTTGTACGTGAATTGTTTTGAGTAAGCATGCCATTTTAGAAAAGGTAGTGTTTTTTGCCCATTGATCTTCATATGTTTTTAGTTCTTTCTAAACGTCCGTTGTGGTGAATACTCAGTAGCCCACTTTAGGTTTCTCCGTGGCTGTTCTCGGATCAATGCGGCTCTTCTTGACCGACTGACCTCGCATGACTTTCATTTTCCGGGTAGACCATCCATGAATCCTAATCTCATTCCTCCCGCCTGCGATAGCTCGGTATAATTTAGAAGGAAACTGGCTACGTTAAATATAAACTGTGTGCGTGTCCTGTATAGGCGTTCATCCTTCAAGGTTTGTAATAAACATTTTATGTGGAAGCTTAATGCTAGTTCATAACATTTTCTGATGTAATTTTATTTTAAACATTTTTCATTTATCGCTACTACTTATAATGAGTGTGGAATAGATGCTCCGTTCATTAAACAGCTTTGTTAATTTATTCTCATTTCTCTCAGCTCTCAGTATTGCATACAAGATTTCTATTTTTATAGGTAATAATCCCTGTGAAGTTTAAGGAATTCGGCGTTATATTATTTAGCTGCTGTGTTGTTTCAAATTTTGCCAGCCGTGTTACCTTGTGGGAAGACTTTTTCACTTACTGTCATTATATCCCTTGCATACACCATTAAGTTTCCTTTGAGACGAAGAAGACAATGATTCAATTTCCTGCTTCGCTGTACAGAAGCGCATACTCGATTCCATTTGAAAGGAGGTCATGACTAACAGTGTATGGAGGACATTACTTTGCATCTCTTCTATTGAAGAGCCGTCCGTGAAAAATGTATCGTGTTGCGATGTCCTCTTAATTTATTCTTCCAAAAGCTCTCTTTTGTTTCCTTTGTTTCTTGCGTGGCCTATTTTACCTCCTCCCTTATCCGGGCAGTCCAAATATAGGGCATCCGTAGGTGCCAAATGATATTTTTCGCACACCTAAACAATTTTTATGTTCTGTCATCTCCCATGGCATGTTTGCTTGGTCAAGCGCCGATAAAACCGAACTCGAAATTCTGGTTTGCAAAAATCTTCTTCCTCCCGGGAAGTAGTTTCATTACACCGTGTTCGTCCTTTTCTCGCGCCGAAGGCACTTAAGACGGCTGTTACTTTCGGCAATGGCCGTATAATTTGCCAAATTATATTAAATCAATGCAATTAGTCCTGAAGTGGGAGTGAAGGAGCGGATGCATACAAATTGCCGAACAGTATAACGTAGCTATTTATTGTTTGTTTAAAATTAAACGTACACCGTAATTTATTGAAGGGCTCCCAAAAAATGTATAAGATCTTCTGATGGTCGAATCAAAGCCTAGTTTTAGGAAGAAAGTATATATGCTTTTATGATTGCTTTTCTCTAACGGCTTAAATTCCTCTCGCGTGTGAAAATGGAGTGAATTACAGTTAATTTTTCCCGACGTAGATATATATGGCTTCTCATATTTTCTGCTGAACTTTTTTCGAATTCCACAACCTTGGAATTTCGTGAATGGAAAATTCTTTGTAGGTTATGTTATGAATTGATTTCACTATTCCTCAATTGAAATACGTTGTTTAGTTTCTTTCCTTGTTAAGCAGATTTTGATGTACTTATGATTAATGCTACCTTGGATATAAGTTAATTAAAGTGCAAATGCATGGCTTTTCTTTGTAATGCTACTCTAACGTAAGGATAGTTCAACTGCTTCTGTTTGAAATGTTAAATTCCTTTTTCTTTTTCCCATTCAGGTAAGATGCGCTGTTGATTGACTTTCTGCCCTGGCCAATATGAGTTGTAAGTGATTCTAATGAGTTATTTTTCGAATCAAAATTTCACATGCCAGTCTATGGCGAATTTAAGCACTACATATTTGATCGTGTCGTGATATTTCTGTGTGACATTTTGAAGTCTTATTCATAGCATACATTTGCACGGAATGGGAGCTTTGTGGGTGGAGCGTTCAGCTGCACAATAAAGAGAGGCAAAGACAATGAAAAACAATGAAGAATCATTTCTCTTACATAATAGTGATGGTATCCTCATTGTTTTGGATAAAACGTAGTTGTAATTGAATATCATATAAATCCTGTGAGTCATGGCTTGCCTAACTTTACCAGCTTCTGTTCTCTATGCTATTAACCACCCAGTTGTTTGACTGCAATTTAAGATCTTTTAAAGTCATGCTGGGTGGAGCCTGGTGTCGTAGATAATCGGCCGATTCATTGCACGCTGGCGTGTAATTCGCGAAGAAATCGTTTTTCCGTCAGCCGTTTCATGTCTTCTATAGCCGCGGTGAAAGTCTGCCGGAAGCCTTTGCTTATTTTTCCTCTACTGATTGTATTGTTTAATTTAAGATTGGTTGATGAAGTGATAAATGTCGGCACCGACTGCAGCAATGGGGTTTGATCCTTGACCGACTCCAGTTTCTTTGCAGGCATCCTTCTCGCCATAATAATACAATGTACGAATTATTCCCAATTTAATATGTCGCGAATACCCTCTATGACGGCCGCTTTTCCTTGTTGCGATTGATGTATCATTTGATGGGATAGATTTTCGCCCAGTTGTTTAATTGTGCATTACAGATACCAGTATATTTTATTTAAATCTGTAATTTTCGCTTCGATTGAGACGATTGGCAAGTAATTGTGCTTAGTTTTATATTTTCCTTTTCCTTATTGACCGCTTATCTTATTCACGGAAAGCCAGCAATGCTTTAACTTTAAGCAAACTGCTGTCAAATTAATTTACAATATACTCGACTTGCTAATGTCAACAATCGTAGTTATTCTGGTACTGTTTTATCATCCATTGTTAAATATTCTCGGTATTACATCCATTGAAAATAGTCTCCCATCACGCTCACGTCAATTTACTGTATGATATATTACAGAAAACCAAATCTTTCAGTTAACATCAAGTTAACGTAAAAACTACGTCATATTGCGGTTAATATTAACCAGGCATAATGGAAATGGTCCTCATAGTTGAATATCTCCCTAAATGTTCGCAACTAAGCGTCAAACTGGAGGAATGTCTTCATCTTAAGCTGTGAGAGTTTAAAAATAAAATGGAAGTGGATAGTAAGTTTTTGTTATTTCTTTAAGTGTTTTTTATTCTCAACCTACTCTAAGTGATCACTCTACTCATGTGTTGATGAATTTTGGGTTTGCACCAACTACGAGAAATGCATTATGGAATTAAGGGTTATTTGATGAACGGTAACATAACTTATTTCCACGGCGATTACTTTCTCGGGAAGTAGGACATGCATCTTTGTCGTGATCGTAGCCGTGAGATCACGACGAAGGAAAGATGAAAAATTTCAAGACTTCAAACCCTCATTATAATCGTGTCAATCCGTTTGTTTTACTTGTGATTAAATCCCTGTTTTATGGGCCAGTTGGCAGACATTTCTCCGTGGTCATCCACCGTATTTTCTCCCTGGGTGTGGCTACGTGCACACGCATGTTAATCACTGCAATCAGAGTTGCCCAATGGAACCTTTTTAATGGTGATCAGTTATTTTATTGTTCTCTCGCGAGGACAGGCAAAGAGTGATGGCGGGTTTGGAGTTTTTAACTCGTATTGTTGGCGAAAAGGTGTGGTATTCCTCGACAAGAGAGCTAGGGTCTTTCGTTCCACTCCGAGTACGTGTTGTTTCGTTTAGATGTAATCATCTCTCTTCTTGCCTGCTGCCAGCTCCCTCGGATCGTCGCGACTGTCATTTTTTTCTTCGGACCCCAGCGCCGATTTCGTGAGGGCTGATTAAATGCCGCCGAGGGCGTGACCGATGTTGGGAACGGGCGCGTTCAATTTGTTGCCTCTTTGGCTTCATCGATGCGTCCATTTGGTACAACCGCCAGTAATACATTCATCCCTTTCTTTCAGACTGTGTTGAAAGTCCAACTTGCTGTGTTTTTTCATAACTTTTTCGATAATGTAGATATATTAAGCTTTCTCTCATTTAAAGGCGATTAAATTTTCAAAGGTTTAGTGGGCATCAAATATTCGCATTTTACATAATCATGATTACATATGTTTCCATCACATTATTTTTATCTATTGTAAAACTTTTTATGGCTTATTGTATTCTGAATCGCCAGAATGTAGGAACAAGCAAAAAATAAGATTTATTTTCGCTTTGGCCCTTAACCATACTAATATCAACCCAGAGATGTAATAGCTTCAAATTCCATTCGCTCTTTATTTACAACTTTTACTCATGTAGACGCAGTGGCATGCATCTAAAAAGTTCGTCACGTGAATCGTCTTTGAAATTCAAAGTCAACGACCTATTATCATATAACGACCTACGACCATTATATCTATCTGTTTGGCGTATCCGCGGTACATATTCATAGTCATTGCTATAGAATAGAATAGAAACAACTTTATTGTTCTTGGAACAAAGTCCCTTGAAACATAAATTTAAAATGCGTGCCACCATGGGGCAACTAATACAAAACATAAGTGCAAAAGAAGTTACACAAAATTGTGGTACATAACTAAATCAGCGAGAGAGCAAAGACAATTAAAACAATTGTCACGTTTACAACTCAGAAACGTAATTATTAATCAACCAGGACACTGAAGGATACAAAAATCAGAAAATAAAAATAATCAGAATAACAATTTACAAATATTATCCAATATGCTTAAATGAGAATGTGATGTTCAAGACACTGAAGGAAGCAAATTATCAGCCAGCACCCTGATGAAACAATCAATCAAAATATATCTGATAATCAAAATCGCTAATACAAATAACAAATACAATTAAAAATACAATTAACAAACATAATTCCATTATTTCGAGTAAAAAATGTGGTGTTCAGTACACTGAGGGAAACAAAAAAATCAGTTGAGCTCCTTCTGAACTGTGAGATACAATTACTGGATAATTTGACGTGATTTGGCTAGGAGCCTATAATTTACAAGAGGAGATATAGGATAATTTTCCACATTTTGTTGTGTGGTATTTGCTATAGAAATAGAAACAGCTTTAATTGTTCTGGGAACAACCCTTGGAACATAATTTCAAAATAACAAATTTGAAAATAACAGACGCAAATAATAAATATCACTCAATTTGTGCGAGTCAAAAATATGGCGTTCAGGACACTGATGGTAATAAATAATCTGTCATGTTCCTTTTATAGCTGCTCCTGCTATAGGTGGAGTAGTGAAGAAACTTTGAACTTTCCCCCTCCGTTGAGGCTTGGATCCCTGCGGTTACATCGCCAGCCCATCGCTCTGTTGACCACATCCCTCCCCGCCTCGCTCTCAGCCCTCACCATCGCTAGCCTGGCATCACTTGCTATTCTTCTCCCAATCCGGTTTTTCAACAGATTTAGCCTTCATCAACTGGGGCCCATCCCTCCTTCACACCCACAGCCTCCCGGCCGTCTGCTCCGTCCATCCCTGCAATTGTCTCTGTTCTTCCCAGTCTCGTGTTCACCTTCCTCGCCTCCGGGCCAATTTTTTCTCGGTTTACGAAATTCGAATTTGCTGAAAATGCCAATTCACCAATGCTATACCTACGTCAATCGATGTTGTAATTCTTATCCATCTTCCATTACGTTTCCCTCCGAGTTCGAATGTAATTATTCTTGCGAAAACTTTCATTGCCACTTTCTCTTGTGTAATGCTATGTGACGTCAGGTTTTGATTGCGCTGTACCTTGGTCATTTAAATCTATTTTCCTCCTGCCGTTAGTGCATGTGGTTATTAATGGAATTTTGTGTATTTATTTTTATTTGTGAGCGCAGTGAATGAGAATAGATTGCGAATGTGGAGAAGGTTGGAGAAAGCTCGATGGACGTATTGGTGGGCGAACGAAGTGCTTGCTGGATAGGGGAAGAGATGAAGCTACTGAAGATTGGATGAGACAGTGCTGGTAAGTGGAGGAAGTCATTAGCGGGTTGGGGAACGTCTTTGAAAGTGGAATGATAGGAAAGCTTGGAAGATAGAATATGCGGAGAAGAGTTCTAGACGGATGTTGAGAGGTATAAATACCTTAGAAAGAGGGTCGAAATAATGTGACGATAGTATTGTTTAAATACGGGTAAGGAGAATAGAAACGGTATAATAAAGTCTACCCTGACAGGTAGCGTTGTTATAATATTGCAGCGAACCTAATGCAATATTAATATTGTACTATTCATGCTGTATAATCCGGTTAGAGAATGTCTGTTTATTTAGCCTCAGCACCGTACGTTGCGTCATCCCTTTATTCTGTCTATTGCATTGGACTTTCTCGTTTCTTTGGAGTTCAGAAACCTTAAAAACGATCGTAGGTCTTCGAACGTTTGGCGAGTGCAGACGTATTTCGATCTCGTTCCAGTGACTTCGTGTGTGAAAAAACATCCAACCCCTTTCTTTCGCTGCGATGCCCCTGTCTTTGCCTCCTGTCACTCCGCTCTACACAGTTGCCTTGAAATTCCAGGCGCCATTTATTTAATTAAAGTTTTTACTTTTTACTTACACCGTAAGTTTTTCCTTAAATAAAATTTAAATTTATTTAAGTAAAAACTTACGGTGGCACGACAAACACATTGAATCCATAAATGCATAATAATCATGCTAGAGAGTTGCTCTCATGTCTATATTACATGGCACTCTTGTATTGCCTAAAGTTGGCCCGGGACTAATTCTTCAGTCGATATCAAGTGTGCATTTCTTATGGCATTTTCTTTTTCCAAAGGTTAATTTATTGCAAATTTTCGTTC
This sequence comes from Pyrrhosoma nymphula, assembly GCA_963573305.1. NCBI lineage: Eukaryota > Metazoa > Arthropoda > Insecta > Odonata > Coenagrionidae > Pyrrhosoma > Pyrrhosoma nymphula. Next base: position 144,878,858 of record OY754329.1, read on the forward strand.
TACCTAGACAATGGTCAGAAGTCATGTAATTCATAGGTTGTAGAATTATTTGGCTGTGATATCCATTGAACTCCAGTTGTAGTTAATTTTTTCTTTCATTCCTGCACATAACATTTTTTATAAATATTTATACTCGATAATTTTTGTATTTTTTAAACCAGCGTATGGCAGTTGTAAGATACGCTAACGCCCCGTGACTTGGCAGCTAAAAATATCCACAGTTTTTTGAGACCGCAAATTGACTATTTTCGCTTTATTGGGTGAGCCGCTACAAAGGTTTGTAGCAATGGTTTTTAATACCTTCCCATTATTATGTGTGTTTAGCGGTTACAAATACAAGAAAACTGAATTTTTTAAAGTAATTAAATTAACTGCTCGATGAATTTAACGAAGTCGACGAAGGAATGCGTCATTGATCGTGTAATGTTCGTCTATTTTTGCGTAAATTTCACGGTCAATTTCCCATTAAAAAAGCACTTTTTCAAAATTTGCATGTAAAATTGGACATGAATGAAACGGAACTTTGCGATTGACTGTCTTGGAGCGGTGTTCACCCACCCACCTTTTTTGCCGTGCCTTGGCGTTTCATTGATGGTACATGGGCCTGGTGGGAAGGCGATGGATGCGGCTCTCATGCCCGCAGACGTCTTCTCTCCATTGCCCGGCCCAGAGTCCTCCATTCATCCAAATCCCGCCATTTGTATTATTTAGCGGGGCGCCCGATGATCGATTCCTTTAGCCCGTTCGATCATCGCTTATAACACGTGGATAACCGTCAATCCCTTGCCGAGTAATTCGCTCTGTAATGAGCGACGTGAGGGTTGAGGCGGCAAGGCGGAGGGAGGAGACCTCATCCTCTCCCGTCGATGACGTCGGATCTTGGGCCATTCAAGATCTTGGGGTGTGTGTGTGGGGGGGGACGAGAGGGGTGTAGTGAGGAGAACGCGGGGATGACCAACTCGCCGCCCAGTCGACTTGACTGGTCCGGCCCCTCCCTCTGCACTCATCTCGACCCGTGACTGATCCGGTGGGTCGGTTCACCCTCTCCTGTGTCGCCGTTCGACCGTCGTTGTCCGTTCGGGGAGGGTGGGGACAACCGGCGGCGGTGGTAGTTGGGATTTCTCCGCGCGATCGCCTCGTGTTAGAAGGGCTCGTCCGTGACGCACCACGCGACTTGCCCTTTAATGAGACGGCCACGTGTGGGCGGGAAGGACTCTCTTTTGTGTTTATATTCCATGGTGAGGTGCGTGTGTGGACGCTCCCCCTAAATTCATTCACCTTACCCGTCATTTTATCTTCGTATTTTCTGCGCTCAATTGTGCTTGGAATATTTTTTTACACTGGACCCCTAATAGTCGAGCGCAATCTATTCCAGAAGCTAGTTCGACTGTCGAGTCGAATCTCTTCATATGAAGCAATGTAAATTGAATAAATCCACTGAGGATCCCCGAGTATTACTTTTATATTGTATCTTGAGTGCAAATATTAATTAATTAACCAATCATAATAAAGATTAAATGTAAAAATGTATAAATTAGCTATAGCGTGCTTAAAAATGGAAACTGAAGTGCTTCATACTTTTGCTGCGTGATAATGACGAATTGTGAAAGCAGAGAGAAAGATGTAAAGGAAGATGAATGTTAATGGTGGGATTCTCTTCTCCTCTAGAAACCGCCAGTTGAGGGTTGTGGCTCACGATCACTGGCATCACTAGCTCTTCAGATTCTTTGAATATTGCAAATATTTCTACGTCACTTTGTTACTCATTTTATCTTCCCCCTTCATTATCGCATGCTTTCATTTTTTGCGTAACCTTAAGCTTTCTTTCCTCCACCTATAGAATATTGCATTATCAGTCACCTTCTGTCTTGAATGACTAGTAATGTGGGTTGTCAGATCATATATTTAAAAATTATCAGCCCATAAAGCAATGTGATGAGGGGTATTTAGAATTTTTTAGGCCACTTTGGTGGAGATTATAGTTGGGATATTAGTTTTAAGATACTATTACATATTGTTCCTTTATCAAGAATTTCTTATCTATTGTTTGTCTTGGTAGTGACATGATAATCTCAGTTCTCAATAATTTACCATTAACAAATTTTACTTGACCTTCTTTACTCTGAATATCTCATTGTGGAATTTTATGTATGTTCCGTTTGAGTAAATTAATTTTTATTGTCCAATAAGCCTCTGTTTTATGATACATTTATGGTGTCAATATATATTCGTGGCTTTCCGGAATGTAACGATGAACCGTGGAATAGTTAATTCCCCTGTTGTGTGGCAGTGATTTATTTAAATCGGTGATTGTGTTTAACAGTAGTTTAATGGGGCAATAACCTACGGAAGATATTACGTTTGTATACTGCGTTTTTCTGTTGGAATTCGATGCGCTATCTTGCGAAAATGTTAATGATTATCAGACTATATATGCTTGCACGGGGATCTTTTTTTATTTCGCAGCCCCATCTGTTCGCGAAGCAACTTTATTTCTACTTCACGTTGACGGCAGTGGTATTGTAAGGAGAAAAAAATCCCCACCGCGTGATCCTTGATTGATGCTGCGAGGCGTCAATGGGACTCCCCCGTTCGAAGCAACCGAAGGTGGAAAGTCTTTGTGGTCTCGTGTTATTTCTCGGAAAAGGGCGGAGTGTTAAAAGGCCTGGCTCCCTCCTCATCCTCACGTTCTCTCATTCTTCTTCCCCGTGTGCACACTCCCTCCCCCGCCCCCCTGGACGAGCGAGAACGGCGGTGCATGGCCTACCGCAATTACCCGCCCGTACTTCATTCTGCACTCGCTGCCCCTCTCCTTCCTCCCCTCGAGTTTCATTCTTGAGCCCATCTCTTCGAGGCTATTGCCCCTCGTGCCCACCGCCGCCCACTCAAAGTCGCCCGCCCTCCCGCCTCCGCGTCCACTTCATGCATATGCGTGCATCCCATTGCAGCGGCCGAGGGTGCCTTCACTCTTTCCAGTGAAGGATGACCCCCCTTATAACCCTTACACCCTTATCGCGAACCGCTCTCCTCCCTTTTCACGGATTTTATCACGGACTCTTTCCTTTTTCCCTTATCCCGACAAAATATAAAAGAAGTGGTTTCTGTCAAAGTTTAATTATTTAAAAATTACTATGATATACCACAAAATTACACTAGAACAAGTTAATATATACTCCATCCGAATTCCCAAACCCCCTTCGCCAACTCGTTCCCTTTCGCACCAAACAATCTCCAATGGCTGTTCGTCACGGCCTCGTGGTAACCCGCAAAAAAAAGGCTTTGCATCATCCCACCACCACCGCCGCGTTGTGGTGGATGGAGTTGAATATATTTTTTACTCCAGGTCGCTTTTTTGTAACGTGTTCGCATCATTTTTGCTTGCATTAAGCGACCATACGCTCACTTTTCCGTGTTTTGTTATCGCGGTGGACTAGCTGGTGTCTCGTCGTTTTAACTGAAGAATTTTTTCCCACACCTGTGGGTTCGCATTTTACGCTTCCGTGTTGCTTCGATCTGGCGTAACGTCTATTGAGTTCTGATTGGAGTTAATGTTCTTTCATCAGTCGACTCGTCGTAATGTGAAATTTTCTTTATGCTTAAATCCCATGCTGCGATCTGATGTTCTCTCGGTTGCCAACAAAAAAACTTTGTTCAGAATTATGCATTAATTCTATAATGTGACTCAACTAACATATTTTCTCATCTGCCCCGAGTCTGTACGAGTACCAGTAGCTGTAATAACATTTTTTCGTTGTAATAAAGCTGTTGAAGTGTTAGAGGGGGTATACCGCTTACCCTGGGATGACAATCGCTGCTGAAGACTGAACTCAATACTTCCGAGATCGCCATTCGTCTGTGTGATTCCGTCTTAGAATGAGGTGTTCATTTATCGGCCATGGGTATCACAAATTGTTTCAATAACTTTAAACGTTAATTAATTATTATATAAGAACGAATGAAATCACTTTACTTCATCAAATGCATTGGTTCTGTTAGATTTATGACGGTTCGTATCATATTGACCTTTATTATAAAAATCAGCCCGAATTCTAAAGGGCTGGGTTGAGCTGTCGATGCGATCAACCCATGGGAATGCTATTTTTACGTGTTTTCATGAACTAATAAATCCATTCAGAATTTGCTTTTTAGCATTTTCTATTTGCCACTGCGTCTGAAATTGTGTCGACGTTTTTAATGGCGATTGATTTTACGTACAGTTAACGTTTGATTGGAAGGGTAAGGTAGGAGATACGAATTTTGGACGACATAAGGAAAGGTCTAGGTTAGAGTGAGACCTAATGGCGACCAAGTAGTGTGTAGGAAAGTGAAAAATGTTCCAGAAACAGGGAAGTTATGATAAAAAAAGCTAACTATTAGCTGGTAGAATATCCAATTGAAAATAACCTCTTATTTCAGGAATAGTTAGAGACTCCGTCTTTCCTCTTTCTGATTCTATGAAATGCATGCTGCCGTACTAATTGTAAGTTGTGACAAAATAATTGTCTACGTCTATCCTCCCTCAACAGCACACGAACTGAAGTTTATATATCTCCGCCATCCTGCAATTCCCCAGGAATGTTTATTTCACTGGCACGTACCAATCTTTCATTGTTACTTATTTCTTTATCTTCCCGCCATAAAAATTTCCTTCCATGTGCATATCATCTCCCTGTTTCACCGACGGTGCGATCGCTCGAATGTCGATTTCTAACGGATAGACTTTCTTAGTCTTTTTAATACATCGTCAGCGTTAGATTAAGACAAAAAAACTTGCGTAGTCTTGTTTAAGTTAAGTGTGTTTGACTCCAAAACTATTTTTTTAAATTATGTTGCTCTTTTTGCTATGAATTTGGTATTCACTTCTAATTTTTTGGATTCCTGATCATTTTATCCGTGGACTCTAAAGATTTAAGGTCTTTTCCATTTTGGCTTTCCATTTTTTGGTGGGTCACCAAATATATTAAACTAGCCGCATTAGCATTACGTGTTTAATAGGAAAATCTTATGGTGTAGCATGAGGACACTTTTGTATTCACAGTAAATCCGGTAAAGTTGTCCCCGGTTTTTCTTAGAAGGTTATCGGCTCTTAATAAGTGTCGAAATGAGGTATCCTTTTTCTTATTAGTTGTCGCATCAATTGATGTAAGCTGTGAGCGATGATGTCTTCTGTCGGAGTGTTAGCATCGAAATAAGACTACTGGATACCCAGGTCACGCATCACAAGTCTCAGGGGTGGAAGGATAATTAAATTTACGACATCGCGTTTTGTAAAACAAGGCAGAAAGTGGGAAATCAACCGTCAGGCCAGTTTCCCGTGCGGGCAAGAAGTAGGATGAATTCTCGAATAGTCATATTTCAATTCTTCCACGAGCGAGCGAGCTTGTGATAAATTTTAACGTGCCATAAAATTCATGAAGTGGATTTAAAAGGACATACGTTTGATTTATTCGCGGCCTTAAATTTGCGCGATAAATTGTATTCCTTCCCGAAGCCACCGCTCGGGCGTTTTCTCCATTATCGTTTTTTTTATTTCCACCTTTCCATCTTGCCCACTTTGTGATCTTCTTCGGTCGGCTCCTTCCAGCGAAATTCATTCTCCGGGATAGACGCGTCCAGCCGCGCCCCTCGCCACCCTACTCTGCTCCCCCGCCCTCTCCCATACTTGCCCTTTCTACCCTTTTATTTTCCTTTTATACTTTCTTCCCCTCCCTCCCTGCTCATTCATTGTCAGCGTCTTCTTTACCCTTCCCCACACCCACTCCTCATCCTCCTCGCTTCCCCACACACCTCACCCTCTCGCCTCCTCCCACCTATCCCTCCGCCGGCCAACCCGCCGTGGGCCGATGCCCTCAAACGAATCATCACCTTCTCTTCTTGCCTCTCCTGCTCCTCATGAGGGTCGGGTTGGTATGGTGGCTATTAGTAGTACTGGCTACCAATCCCGATGGTCTGGATGTTAGTCCTGGTGGTGGCAGGTTTTTTTCTGTGAAACCCCTGTCCATATATGCCGAGCCGGATTACCAATAAGGCAAAGTAGGCAGTTGCCTATGGGCCCCGAGGCTTTTGAGGGGCCCTGAGAATTGTTTTTCCCTTTCTTCTCTTGCGACATATTTATTAACGAGGGACCCGTTGCTTGTACTGCCTACAGGCCCCCAAGTGTGTTAATCCGTCACTGCATACATGGGTGCTGTACGGTGTAGCACAGGTGATGGAAGGGTTAAGTTTGGAGCCGGTACTGACTATGAGGCTACACGCTAAGTTAACTTGAGAAATTCAGATCGCGAGTTTCAGGGTGACTCGACGGATACTATTTCAACCCCGCACTGTATATCCTGAGCTGAAGGAAGAGACGAAATTGGGTGATAAAATGCCGAACTTATTGGTACAAAATTCCTTCTTTCCTCATGCCATTAATGAACAAACAAAAACAGATTTAGTCACTTAGGCACTTCGTTAACATATACAGTTTACTTGCATTCGCTCCCTCTTACAATTCATTTTTCCTATTTCCTCAGTTTTCTATGATTGGTGTCTTAACGTCCCTTGCCTCACGCCCCTGCGGCAGCTAGCAGCTAATTTGTTGATGTAGATATGTGATACGGAGAGCACTTCAAGAGTTATATTTCGTCTATCGGTTGGGACGTAAAGCTCTGGACCCCTGGACCCTTTTCGATTCGAGCAGACAAATGTTGGCGCCGGGTGTCTCTCCATCCTTCCCCAATTCGTCAGTCTCTCCTTTCTCTACGTACATGTCCTTAGTGACGTAAAATACCTCAGTTGTCTGTTGCCTCCTCAAGGAACGAACTACTGCCAGAGCAGAGAACTAGTGAACCATCCAAGCCGATCCCGGGGTTTCTCTCCTCCCTTCCTCAATTAATCCTTTCTTTAAAAATTTACTTACTATCGATTATGACACGTATGATCTCGCAGTCTCCTCAACCTCGATTAGTAATCGGTCTCCTCCAGATAATCCCTTAAGTTCTCATTCTCCTCCTCCTCCCCTCTTCCCACATGCCTCCTCTATTCTTCCCCCTCCATCCTAACCTCCTGGACATCCCTCTCGTCTCTTGCTCTCCGCATTCATTCGATCGGGCGCGAAAATTGGCAGTTTTGACCTGAGGCTCCTGGCTCGCCACGATGTCGTATGATGGGCGGATGATGCGGCGCCGCCCGATAAATTCGATTGCTCAGGCTCGCCATTTTGTGGGTCGTCTGGAGTGAGGCTGTGTGAGTGGAGCCCCTGGGGTGCGATTCAGGAAACAAAAAATATAAATCGCCTAGCGAGGACAGTGGGGGGTATGTGATGTCGGGGCTTCGACGAATTCCAATTTTCAATGACGCAATCGGGATTCAGCGAGTCGGTGATGTCAAAGTTTCATATTTTTTCAGCATTGCCGGGACGAGTCCTTCCTGAGGACACGGATATCCATGAGTGGGTAATAGAAACACCATTCCCGATGTCTCCTTTTTATCCGTGAAATCTTTCAGCCTTCTTCTTTCGGCTGTATTTGCTGAGGTTTTGGCGACATGGCTGTCTTCCGAATAGCTGTCGACATGGGTTTTCTGTGGCGGTCTTCGGTAGCGCACCAGTGGGCATGACTGTTAGAAATTGTTTCCTCGTATTTTCGAGTTCCTAGGCTGATTGTGATAGTAGCCCTTTATATTATATAATTCTTTTTTATCTGATCCCTCATTTCATTAGTAAATTAGTTTGTGGTGTTAATATGAATTCAATCTTAATATGACCAGAACATTATTCCGTAATGTAGTGCTTTCATTTTTAATACTCGACAGGAGAGCGATTGTGAATATGGTGTAATTTCCTTTGGTCAAAATGTTTCTATGAATGGGGTATTCGTATTCAGTGATTCTTAATCAGGGCGTATCTCTCAATATCAATTCCCAGGTATAATTTCTCCCCTTCACCGTTTATTCTATAATTATGTGGGAGGGATAAAAGGTGACCTTTCTGTATTTATCAATTTGATTACCCGTAACTGCATTCTTTTTTGTCCTCATTTAGGATAGCCGATGTATTGACGTTTACTAGTGGTCTACTATCATTTTACGAAATCCCAGGCTCGCGTATGACTGTTCCAACTCTGATTGACTCTCGTGTGGAGCTGGCGAGCGCAACCGAAGCTAATGAAGTGACAGTGATCATCTCCTGCGTTGGGAGTATTTGATCCTCCGGAATGCTATGAGCCGACAGCCGCACGAACTTTCGTCTCTCCCCGATAATAAAAAAAACGATCGTGCCTCCTCGACGCATCACGATCGTCTCGCGCGCGCGTGAGTGACTTGTTAAACGTGGGAAATATCGATTCGATTTGTGTTTACTCATCGCGAGTCCGCATCGAATTCGCTGACTAATCCTGTGCGCCCGGCCGAGACCCCCATGCGTGCGTTGACCGGACTCGTCTTGACCGGCGCGCTTCGACCATGTTTTTTGCCTTTCTCTGATCAATTCCTCGGGCTCACATACCCCTGCACACCCCCCCCCCCCCCCCGCCCCTGGTGACACCTTCCCCTTGACCTTCGGGATGAGGGGCGGCCGGGAGTCGTGGGGGATCGATAGGACGATGGCCTGCGGAGGAGGAGTCTCTCTCGGGTTAAGCGTAATGGCTTGGGGTTGGATGTGCACAGCGTGTCCCCACCCCCACCCCTTGGCCACCCCGCGGAGATCCGGCGCGCCCCCGGGGCGGTAAACTTGTGTCTGAGAAGGTCCGTGATGCTGGGTGTTTTAAAAGGGTGGGTACGTCACGTAAATGTATGCCGCCGCTGTGCAGTGCCTGCGCGTGGGCCGGGACGGAAGGCTTATACGAGACTCCTTGTTGTAACTCGTCCCTTAAAGCATAATCTTGGTTGCTTTGTCATCTCCGGCCGTTCCTCCCGGGGGGACTCGTTACTTATTCTCTTTATTCCGACGACTTTTTTATTCCGTATTTCTTAGCTCGAGTCTGCCTCGAGGTTTCTGCTTCCTCGGTCGTTTTCTCGGAAGGCGTTTGATGCCTCGGAAATCCTCGTAGGTATATTTTTTCACTTCTCCTTATCTCATTCTTATGCCTGTTGCTCACGGTAAAATTTTCCATAAAACAGTTTTATAAAAATTTTTATTGAAAGTTTTATGAATCGTACGTAAAACGTACTAGCTTGCTCACGGTAAAACACAAGAACCTTATAAGAGGAAAATCGAAGCAGTACTAATATGAACCGCTATGCCGTAAATGGCGCTAGCATCGGGTATACCTTGAGGTTAAACCTTTCTCCATTCTCTAACACTCGTTGCGGGGCGAGTTTCAGTGGAAGGAGGGAAGAAACCAAGAACCCTATATAAGGACGGCTATCTTCCATCTCGAATTTGTTGCCAATACCCGCGAAAGAATTGAAGTTCCACTTTTGGCCACAGGCTGCGCTGCAGTCGAGGGCGAGGCATGTAGAAGACGGATACTTGCCCAACTATACGTGTTTTTAAGTTTCCAATTTCTCTTCCTATACGCAAGTATGATGAGCAATACTGCTAGTAATACTTTAAGGTATTTTCTAGTAGTTATATGTACTCAAGGTAAAGAGCCATCGAATAGAAAACTCTCCAGAACATCGCGAAACATAAATCATTTACACTAAGGGCCTACGGAATTAGGTGATGTGATCGGTGGGTTTTTATTCCATATTTCGCCCGAAAATTTCTAATTTATGATGTAAGACATTCACAAACAGTGCATTAAAATAATAATTAATGCAAATAATTTGAAAGCTAGTTCAATTGTCATTTTACGTATTTCGATTACGCCGCTAGCGAAATCAGCTGATGTTATTGATGACATGACAATCACAATGATTCCAAACCACTTCCCATTTGTAGGGCGTAATACAAAATTAAAATATATACTGTAAGAACAAGTATACACTCAGAAGAGTAATTAAGCTCATTTTCGTGTTACGGCATCATAATATCCAGTTGTATGTACCAAGAGTACTCAAGATTATGCTTCCAGCCGGCCAGATATGAACACAAGGTTATTTGTGCCGAAAGTCGTCATGACTTTTGATAAATTAACCATTGATAAAGCAAGTTATTCATTGTGAATCCCTTTGCTCCATTAGCCTGATCTCTTACTTCTATGGGGAAGCGATCAAAATACTACTCTAGGCGTTGAAAAAAAAAGTATCAGTCACTTCACTAGAATCTATGAACATTTAATCTATGTCTAAAACAAATTGGAACCTGTTATAAACAAACAATCAAATATGAAATGATTGTATAAAAGTATATATATGAAAATGTATGATAAAATATCAAATCAAATATGAAATTAATTCTAGAAGATGAAGGTCAAATGAAAATGCACAACTTTAGCTCAATAAAGTCCCTGACACTAGGGACTTTAATTTTAATTTTCTGTATCATATAATACGATACAAAGTTGCTATATTAGTTAAAAATAATGAGCAGGGAACCCTGTCAAAGTTATTTATCACTTCAAAATGAAAAATTTACCTTTGAAGTTTCATTGTAGGAAGGAAACATGTACCTATCTTGAATCTCTGTCCTATTCAAAGGCTGCGTAAAGCCTTTGAGTAAATAAGATTTTGGGTAATTAAGACGAATACCTCAGTAGCACTCAAGTTGAACAACATGGATGTAGCCACGATAACAGAAACAGTAAAGATAGGCAGCAGGCAGATAATAAGGCACACTTTCATGTACGCAATGTTGGAGGAATACGGAAATATAAACACTCAATGCAGTTTCTCTCTGCAGTAAATGAAGGAATAAATACACTGAGAATGCCAAAGCAATGGAGGCACACTTTCATTAACGCCATGTTGGAGGCACAATGAAATGTAAACACTGCACGCAGTCTCTCTCTGGAGTAAATGAACGAATGAATACACCGGGAATGCCAAAGCAATGGAGGCACACTTTCATTAACGCAATGTTGGAGGCACAATGAAATGTAAACACTGCACGCAGTCTCTCTCTGGAGTAAATGAACGAATGAATACCCCGGGAATGCCAAAGCAATGGAGGCACACTTTCATTAACGCAATGTTGGAGGCACAATGAAATGTAAACACTGCACGCAGTCTCTCTCTGGAGTAAATGAACGAATGAATACACCGGGAATGCCAAAGCATTGGAGGCACACTTTCATGTACGCAATGCTGGAGGCACACGGAAATATAAACACTGAATGCGGTCTCTCTCTGCAGTAAATGAAGGAATACATACACTGAGAAGGCCAAAGCAATGTAGGCACGCTTTCATGTACGCAATGTTGGAGGCACAATGAAATGTACTGCAGAGAGATACTGCACGCAGTATCTCTCTACAGTAAATGAACGAATGAATACACCGGGAATACCAAAGCAATGGAGGCACACTTTCACTAACGCAATGTTGGAGGCACAATGAAATGTAAACACTGCACGCAGTCTCTCTCTGCAGTAAATGAAGGAATGCATACCCTGGGAATGCCAAAGCATTGGAGGCACACTTCATGTACGCAATGCTGGAGGCACATGGAAATATAAACACTGAATGCGGTCTCTCTCTGCAGCAAATGAAGGAATGCCAAAGCAATGGAGGCACGCTTTCATTTACGCAACGTTGGAGGCACACGGAAATATAAACACTGCGCGCAGTCTCTCTCTGCAGCAAATGAAAGAATGCTTACACTGGGAATGCCGAAGGACGGGAGGCACACTTGAATGTACGCAATGTTGGAGGCACAATGAAATGTAAACAATGCACGCAGTCTATCTCTGCAGCAAATGAAGGAATGCATAGACTAAAACAAGCTTTTGTTCTTTATGCCGAGAACCTTGTTTCTCCTATTTGTATTCGTGTGTCCTGTAGAGCATCCCGGCAAAAAAACAACTCCGCAAACCCATTTTGAAGCAAATTATCCTCGTTTAACTGCACAAGCACACACCAATCTCTATTCCCAGCAATGCAAAACTGACCGTAAACATGCCTCGAGCTTCGCATCGGTGCCACCTATCGGCAAGCTCCGAAATCCTATTAAATTGCTACAGCAAATGTTAGCAAAAGACGGTCGAAAGCGCATCAAGAGAAATGTCCTTATATAGGGTTCTTGGAAGAAACTGTGTAGGAGAGGCGTGTATATGCTAGAGAAGCAACTGCTCGATCGCTGCGCCACGTACAGTGGATAAGAGGAAACGGCATTATTTCACAAGATGGCGGAGAGGAAAAATCGCACTTCTCAGGTTTGAAAGTTTCCCATTTCTAAAGTAGTTGATGCATTGTTGTGTTAAAAATGTTAAACAAATTTGCAAAGTTTGCATAATAAGTGAGGTGAATTTGGTTCCGATATCTCTGTTTAAAGTGGGTGAAAATCGCGAAACAATGTGCGAGACGAAAGCTCACCTTCGCGATGAGCGGAACATCTCATTGGTTGTTGCATAAAACGGTTTTATGGAAATAGAACCTGTCCTATTCCGTAAAACGTTTTATAAAACTCGGTTTTATAAAACGGTTTTATCGTTAGCAAGCTAATTTTTATAAAATTAGTCGGTTTTATAAAACGTTTTACCGAAAATTTTACCGTGAGCAACAGGCATTAGTTCATAGCTATTGATGGGATCGCTTTTTGTTAGCTTCTTGTGGAGGTGCTGCCTGATTAAAAATACAAGCAGTAGCACTGATGTGAGTAGCAGCGAATCGTTGAACTTTGAAGATACCTTCTTATTATAATTTCGAGACAATACTTGTGGTGTTTTTTCTGTTTCTAATTTAAAATTATTTTTGTAAGTTTTACTCGGGTGTTGTGTCGAACATTGTCGTTCAGTTTTTCACTCATGAAGACTTACTTTCTCTTATCTCCATGCCAAATAAAAGACAAAGATGTTTTACTTCATCGGAAAAATAGTGTCCACATTTTTTCTGTCACCCTTGGATTTCTGGTTTAATAGCCTCTTTCAATTTTTTTCCCTTGTATGTGGTTAATTTCTTATACATCCTTTCTCTCGGAATCAACGTCTATTCTCTGCAAAGTTCAATCCATGAAAAAAATATTAATTTTTCAGAAAATATTGAGCGTTTAATTTCACCCAGTTTCTTTTTCTATCGAGGACAGTTTTATTCCATTTAAGCCATACTAACATCAGTGTCATTGTCGCGTGTGACGATAAGCTCTCCCAGGAAAGGCGTCGCGGAACAAAAGCCTCTCGGAATTTTTCATCCGTCATAGTAGCAAGCGATGCGACTGAAACTAGCTGTCCTCGCGGCCAATGCGCCAGCATTATCTTCCAGAGGGTTCCATGCCTTCATGCTCCTACAATTCGCGGAACTGGGTGACGCAATCCTGGTTGACGTTGCAGCGCCATTACAGCTACCTCACGAGTTTCCTTTGTGCTATCCTCGCGTATTTCTTCTCGGCATTTTCCACTGGAACGTTGTGGGTTTAATTATGCTGTAGTTAATAAGATACTCTTTATTATTTACCCGTTGATTAAAGGTTTTATTTCAAATGTTATGCAATTCGGAGGGAAATGTTACTCGCTTAAGGGTGAAAATAAATACTAACACACCCTGAGTAAACCTTTTATTTAGGAATTACTGATTTCAGTTACCATTTTCATGCTTTAATTTCTAATTTGAGCCCTTTTTCCCCGTAACTTGATGTTCTAAGATTTCTTCATTTCCTTAGATATGTCGCGTTTCTTGATCTCCCCAAAATCGTACCCTCTCTTACAGTGAATTTGGTTTTAATTGCTTTCAAGTTTTACGTGCTTTGCCAAGTAGTGGGAGGTTTTAGTCAATTGGAGTGACGAGTGGTTCCATCAAAGTAAGGTAGCTCAAGTGTTTGCCTCAGAAGCTTGAGCTTTAGATTTTTCAAGGTACCCTTTTTGCCTCGTTATGGAGTATGCGGGGTATTTTGCGACCATTAATGAGGTGAGGGTAGGTACGCATGTATTAAAATGCGTTATGTGAATTAAATCAGTTGAAAAACTTATCCGTGGCATCCGAAACGAAGAGATATTCCGGAACGCTCCATTTGCCTGTTTATATCAATAACGTTCTCAGACTCCCTCTAACTGCGGGACACCATTTTCGTCACCCTCGCATTCAAGGAGAAAAATCAGTGTGAACTCATTGCTTTGTAGCCTAATCATTGACGAGAGGAATTTTTTCGTACCACTTCTAAGGCTCCCTAATTACTTTTTCGGGATCCCCTTATCCCTTGAAGTGGTTATGAAAATTAAGGCCGAGGGAGGATGAGAAACACAGTACGTATGAGAATCATTCATTCCAATATTTTTCCTTCGTTTGTCGTAGGCTTCGATTCTTCCTCTTTCGATTGATTGTTGGCGGCTGCTTTCAACTCTCCTAAATTGATAAGGGAGTCGGGCTTCCTTTGGCATCGGTTCAAACGCATCCATCGTTCCCCTTCTAGCGGTGTTGAGGAGTATGACCTCCCCATCTCACCCCGCGATTACATGCCCGCAAGAGGCGGGCGCAAAGGAGGGGTTTTATGCCATCCAGGTCTCATTTAAGGGCGATCGAAGAAAAAGCCACTTGATTAAATTTTGCAGTGTGTGGGGTTTTCCCAAAACACACCACCTTCACCCGTGCAAACCCCAGCTGATCCGGACAAGGAGCGGTTGCTTCCTCAAAGGGGGGGGGGGGGTTCTGTGTGGTCGTAATGGAAGTGGGCGGTCCTCGCCGAATCCTACCCGACCACCCCTTTTCTTGTCCCTCCTCCCCGCCCCCTGCGCCCTGTCAGTCTTACTCTCTGTCCTTTCAATTCCCCTCCCCCCTTAATATGTTCTGGGAACCAAGATGACGTAAGCCGTGGGTTCACAAGGGTAGTCTTTGATTGAGAATTTGGCATCGATAATTTACTGTCGCATTCGGTTTAACTGCAGATGGGCATTTCCTCGTCAGCCCTTCAGCTCGCAAAAGGAAAAAGGATATTCCTCGTGGTCACCTCAGTGACTCGTGAGTTTTAAAGCGAAAGCACTCTCTACCTCAATTTTTTTTGGCATTGGGTCAATGTGGTGACTGCATGTTCAGGAATGAAAATTAATTGTCTTGATTAAACTAACATTGGTTATTCATTTTCCCCGATTTCTAAGATTAACTAAGATGAATCAATATTGGATTGAATTTCTCGTCAGTTAAAAAATTTTTATCAATTGACAATTGACTTCTAACTCACAGTTCAGAAGTACTCTCCAAGAAGATGTGTAGGTGGATTTAATTCTGAATCGCATTACGGCTTTTGTTAAAATAATACCCTGAGTCATTTGTGAGTAATACAGACTAATTTCATTGATTTCATGCGATGTTGAATTTCAGTTATCCTCCGACCTGTATCCAACTCACCCGAAGTAATATAATGAAATTTGTGTGGTGTTGCGTAAGAGAAATTATAAATTTAATCACCAATGTGACAATGGTCTATTCCTATCCGATTTATCTCTTTTATGTGTGATCATAGAAATGTTTTTAATTGAGCTTGATGATCCATGATTGCATTGCACTTATTTAAATTGGTCTAGTTCCCATTCCTTTATCGCTATTCTGTCTTCTATCTAATCAGCGAGAAGGGCCCATTGCGTGCCATTCAGTTCAATGATGAATGCCAACTTTAATTCTCCCAAGGAGGTTTTTTGCCAGTAGATGGAGACCGTTGAATGGCGATGGATATTTATGGTTGTGAGTCTTCAACTTAGGGGCCACTCATTTCGAGCGCACCCGGTTCTCTCCGCCTTACCTTTATTGGAAAGAAGCAGCTGTGCGAGGGAAACTGAGATTGAATACCAGTGAGCAGTTTGCTTTGTGACGGCGTTCAATTCGCATTCCGTGTGTCCCATCTTTGGTGCCTCCTCCTCCGTGTTACCGAGATGCTGCGGTATTTTTGAAGTGTAAACTTCTATAGGCGACTACACGCACAGAAAATTCTGCAGGCGGTAAATCGGATTCTGGGCGTCACGCTCTTATTCTCACGTCACGCTTAGCATGCCGAATGTAAACACAAGAGAACGATCTCTTTGTAATATAGTAAGATGGCGCAGTGGTTAGAGTCGTTTCCCCATGTACCGAAGGTCCCAGGTTCGATTCCAAGTGATGGAGTTTAAAAAAATATATTATATCTATCAGAATATCGCCATAGAAGTTTACACTTCTCCAGTGTGGCACACCAATTTTTTTGAGCACCAGTCGACGTCACGATGTAGATTAGGAAGTATTCCTAGCTCCGCCTTGACGCCGGATGAGTTCGAAATTTCCTCGGCTTGCTCTCTTTTAGGTTCTTCGGTTAGGTCACATCTCGAACCTAGTCGGCCACTGCACTTGTTAAGTCCTTTTAAGTCTGCGTAAACGGTCGCGTCGCTCAACTCCCTTCCCTTGTGTGAGTTTTCTGTTGAGGCTTTCTTTTTACTCATCCCTCCTTTTCTTATTCAGTCCGCAATATTTTTTTCCAATTCAAGAATCCTCACGTTTCTCCCTGAGTCGGAGTCGCGTCACGTCTGGTCGCGTGTCTTGTCGCCGCAATCTCTCGCCGAGCGAGGAAGATTCATTCCTTTTTCGGTTTACCATTTGCGCGTGTGACTTTTCATTTTTTTTCTGCTCATTTCCTCATAAAGACGCGGTATGTGCGTGGGGAAAATGGTGAAAAAGTGTGGCATTGTTGTAGATCAGTGGCACCAACCCTGTCGATCGCGAAGGTCGTCCCGAGGGCGCCCAGAGATATCAACCGTCGTGGAGCGTGCGACCGATGGCTCATGAAAGCCGGCGTTTTAAATAAAATAGCAATTTTTTTGACGTTGTGGTTACTGGTTACTGTTGCGTATTGATAAAGGTAGACGTAAAGATGGACGTAAATGCTCCTGAGTACTCACCACCCCAGAGAATCTTCACCACCTCTGAATTTTTTCAATGTCTTCTACTGCACTAGTTCCCCTTTTCTGTATCCATCATTTGTTATAAACTAATAAGTTTTATGTATACTCTTTGCTTCTCCTTTACGCAATTAGTGTTGGAGCATTGACCATTTTTTAATTTTAGTTTACCCTCATTTTTTTTACTTGCAAGTGTAATGTCCTCTCAGTGGATAACAAACCAAACGTTCACACTAATAATTCTAATCGTCATGAATGTGGTGAATTTACTGAATTAACGAAGTAAAATGGATTGAAATGGGTTATGGTTAAATTTAAAACGATATTGTGCCAAGTGAAAGCTTTGGCTCGACGTACATAACGGTAGGTGAGGCGACTCTTTATCATGTCTAGTTAAAGTTTGTTCTGTTATCGTCCTCATTACCCTCATTACCTAAGGAACGTTATTATTGGGGTGTATAGTGGATTTTCAAAGAGTTTAGCTCAAGGTTGGTCGCTTATTCATTGCTTATGAGTCAACACCAATTTCGCTGAGATTAATGCTTTTCTTTTCCCGTCTCGATCTGAAGTTACTGCTTGGATTGCTTGGTAGTCTCGATAGTCTCGCTTGGAATCGTTTTCTGTATTCCGGAAAGCAAGGGCGGATGTACGCGCGATTGGAGGAAGAGAGGGGTTGTGGTGAGATGTGACCGGTTAAGGTTTAGGGGGAATGAGGGGAATCATTGATGGGAGGAGGAGACATCGGCGACGGAGGATTTTGAGGCTGGCTCATGACTGCCCGTGTTCTAACAATTGAGAAATAAAACCGTCAGAAGATTCTCAAACACAAATTCCTCGTAGCCAGTTAAAAATTCCTCATTTCATAAATAACGCGCCTAGCTTACCAAAAAGTTTGAACAAGACATTAAAGGTGCAGTTAAGCGTACGAATAATCTTCTTGAGTAATTTCTTTTCGTGAGCATCGTATGGATAAAGCTGTAGCCGTATGCGGAACCCTTTCAGTTTGTAGTAAATGCAGAACGCAGTTTTCTAGTAACTTCTGAACTGAGACGCGTCATTTCTTTTATTCCTTTACCGTTTTATTTACCTGAATATAACGTAGGAGCGTCTGAAGAAATTACAACTTGGCTGTTTCCACATGAGGTTTTATTGTTACCGACCATGGTTTCGTTACAGAGTAACATTATCAAGTTTGATTACAAGTTACCTTGATAATGTTACTCTGTAACGAAACCATGGTCGGTAACAATAAAACCTCATGTGGAAACAGCCAAGTTGTAATTTCTTCAGACGCTCCTACTATGAAGGATTTCCAAGAAGTCACGCCCACTACCATTACTCTGAATATAACGTGTTTTAATTAATTATTATATGATGCAAAACAATATGTGTATTTTTCTGTGCGATATTCTCTCCCTTCAGATCTAATAAATTTTAATGTGGTATCAGAAAAAGATCACAATGAAAGGTGTAATTTGTCGGAGGAAAGGGAAATAGGACATTTTTTTAATTTTGCGAAAATGCGAAAAAATTACAGCTTTCGTGCTTCACGATCCAACCCATTTTTGGGAATGGGGTGCGGTCGGAGGTGTTGGGGAGAATGCGTTGCTCCGGGTGGCCCAAGGGAGACGGGAAAGAATAGAAAAGCGGATAAGGTGCTCGTCGGCTCGGGCTTGCTTGTCTACTGGCTCGGTTAGCTTTTGGGTGTGCATTGTCAGTGGTGTTGGCCCCGAGGGGGAGAGTGAGTGTGTCGCTTTCGTGTTGAGAGAGGACCGGAAAGGAATTGAGAAGACAGGAAGTGGGTGGAGCAGGGGAAGGGGAGGAGAGGTCGCTTCGTTTGGTGTGTGCTGTAGAGGTGCGGGTGTTACTTTGGGGGGTGTTTGCTGGTTGAGGAGGAGGGATGTGGTCTCGCTGACGATGGTGGCGGTGTGTCGGTGGAAGACGAGGACGGGGTTTCAGACCATGCGTGCCGACCTCCAGAGGGTTTCTTCTTTCCAGTCCCCTATAGTGTGTGTGGGGGGGGGGAGAGGGGAAGCGGTTTTGGTTGCCATCGTCTCCCGAAACTGCTGGTATCGAGAGCTTTCTTTTTTTTTGTAAGCCTCCTCGTCCTCCAAAGATGGCCTCAGTTCGGAGTGGAGTGTATAACCGGTGACGGCCGAGCACCCGAGTTACTCAAACGGAAGGGACTGGCTTCGTTTCCAGCCGGTGGCTCGTTTTCATCAAGCCGTCCCCTTCATACACTCCATTCATTGCGTGTGATTCAGGTCCCGTTACCCGAAGTGGATGTCTCTTATTATTATTCTCATTATTCTACCAGTTTTTGATGGAGCGTTTCTGATCTCCTTTCTCATATTTATTCACATGTTCCTCACCCTCTTTCTATCTTCGACGTAACGTACTTCTTATCTACATATTATATCCTATCTAATATGCGTATCCTTGTCTCCCTCTTCCACGATTGCTTAAAATTCCGCTTTAAGTATCGGTCTTCAATATCTCCTCGCCTATAGCCAGAAATTTCACCCTCAAGCTCTGTCTACTCCTTGGGGGCTATTACGAACGAGAGGGCGTTGAGACTCCGCCAGGCGGAGTTTCCGTTCCGCCTGCGGTGTCACTCCGACCCCTGCGATTACGAATGGGACGTACGGAGTCACACCGCCGGGCGGAGAGGACTTCACTAGGGGTCGGAGAGGAGCGATGCGGCGGAAGTGACGTTTATATGAAAAATTCTGCGCTCCTTCAACACGGAAACAGCTGCAGCCAATGGCAAGCGTTTATAGTGTTTCAATTCCGCGGGAACTCTCTCCAGCAGACATCTGAGTTGAGCGCATTCAAGCTGCGACCGCAATGCGCATACGTAAAGAAATGTACGAAAATCCACAACGAATACTTAGCTGAAGAGCTTTAATCACAGGCAAAAACACTTAATTCCTGTGAAATAACAAAAAATCTGTTGCTCTGCATACCTTTCGTTTAAGTGATGGGGATTGGAAAGCTATTCAGAGAGCACAAGAAAGGCACTTTTTTAAATAATGAAAAATAACTTTTAAGCAGTTATCTGTGAAAACCAATAAACAGTTAAAGAAACACAAGAAGTGCAATTATTATTAAAATACACTTTTATTTCATGATAATGTGACAGAGTTTGACCATTTACTTTGGTTGCACGAATACACAATCACAGAAAAACAGTCTGCCCACAATACATATGTGAGATCGCGAATCGGTTCTGTGCCAACACGCACACACAAGCGACAACGTATTTCAATAATATAGATAAATCCACAAACGATATAGTAGCACACACCATAAAAATATAGAGGGAAATAGGCTAATACAATCATCCAAACTGGAAGTCACTGCCATTCTTATTTTCATCACGTAAAACATTACAATCACAGGGCTCGTTATGATGAAAACTATTATTTATTCACTGATTTTAAGCCTTACATTAACCCACGCAAGTGGCACAGGTGCCTTTCCTCACTACTATTCGTTGATACGATTCATATACTCGAATAAACAAACTTCACTCTTGATAGCTTGATCGTGAAATATCATCTCTACGGTGAATAACGGAGGTGAACACGCCAGTGGCAATTTTTAAATTACCGTCAGATATATCTCGATAGAATAATAGCACTATTCACATACCAATCAAGATGGAACACTGATAATTACAACTCTTGGCCGATATTTTTCAACCTAGTAAAACTTTGAGCATTACAACACCCCTGGCACTGTGATTAGCAGCAGTAGATTAACGGGAGTATAGATATAGAATAATAGCACTATTCACATACCAATCACGATGGAACACTGATAATTACAACTCTTGGCCGATATTTTTCAACCTAGTAAAACTTTGAGCATTACAACACCACTGGCACTGTGATTATCAGCAGTAGATTAACGGGAGTAGTCATGTTGAAAATAACACTAGTTTGGCACAAAAGATGTTCGTAGAAATCTCCAAGCAGCGAGCAAAAGTTGTATTCACCTTACAATACAAGCACAGGCAGTCATAAACGACGAATTTTCCGGTACCTATGAATAAATGGATGAAGTTATTGTATATAAAAGCATAGCGGACATTATAAAACATCACAATTGTTCTAATTCTTCTAATTACATAAACGAATTAGGTATCGTCGATAAAACCAACTTACAATCAATATGTATCCACCTCCAACGGCCGTGATTCAGACTGCTACAACGATGTTTACTATAAATGTTTTGGTTTCCAATTGCTCCAGTTTTATATTTAATGAACTTACTCAGATATTAATATTATAAATAATACAAAATATGAGGGCTTTCCAGTCTCTATCGTCGGATATTTTGCTTTAAAAACGCCAGCTCGACCCGAAAAAGGTAAACAAACGTCCGCCATTAAGGGGTCGGAGTCACAAAGGCAGGGTATCCGGCCGCGGTGTCACACCGACCCCCTAGCCGTCGTATGACTCCGACCGGCAGCCACTCGTAATCGCTTGGGGCGGTGAACGCACTTCCGAGCGGAGTGACACCGCCGGCGGAGTCTCACCGCATGCGGTGAGCCGTTCGTAATAGGCCCCCTTGTCTTGTCTAATAACTTCCGTTTTCCCATACCATACCTAGTACTTCGTTCATCTTCCTTTTTGTCCATCGAGATTTCTCTATCCTTCTGCCTACCCTCAAAACGGCTCCAATCTATACTCTTGCCCTTTCCCATGAGCCCACTTTTCGCTTCCGCACAACAGCTTGGTGCGAGGGAAACTTAATCATCAACCAACACTTTCGGCCAGATACGTGACAGCAGTTCTCTCTTTTCTGTGAACGGCTTTTTGCCAACGCTATAATCAGCCTGAAATCACTAGATCCACTGTAATTTTCGTTTACAATGCTGTCCAAGTAGCAAAATTTCCATCTGTTCTAGCCTACGCCGTGCTAATCTTGTGTTTATTTTAGATTTTTTAACAGCTAAAATCTGCTCGCTAATTTGCGCTATTACACCTCTTCTGGAGAGGTTGAAATATTTCGATGTAGCTATATCTTCGTTACGCGTTGAGTAAGGTAGATTATTATAATTAGGGAACTACTTTTCTTTCTTTTAAACTGTAACATTGCCAATTACTTTACCATGATGATGAGGTTTTAAAGGTAGCCCACATTTTCGTTTCTGCATTAATATGAGCACTTGAATATTTGTTACACAAAGTTATCCTTGTGTTATATGAAGATGGGAATTCGTTACCTTGCCCATTTTCATGTAAATACGTACTACTTTTCTTACTATTAAACTGTAACATTGCCAATTACTTAACTATTATGATGAGATTTTAAAGGTGGTTCACATTTTCATTTCTGCATTAACATGAGCACTTGAATATTTGTGAACCAAGTTACCGTAGTTATATGTGAAGATGAAAATTCGTTATCTTACCTATATTCGTTTAATATTTGGGATTATTTATATATTCTAGCCTTAGGGTGCTACTTTCAATGGGAATAATGCATTTGGATGCGCATCATAATCGGTCCAATAGCGATCCGTGAAGCACTCTCTTCCTCTGATTAT
Source organism: Pyrrhosoma nymphula (assembly GCA_963573305.1). NCBI lineage: Eukaryota > Metazoa > Arthropoda > Insecta > Odonata > Coenagrionidae > Pyrrhosoma > Pyrrhosoma nymphula. The sequence continues at coordinate 144,901,287 of OY754329.1, forward strand.
CCCCTCTGCCCCCCTCCGCTAGTATTTTTAGGTCCATCCATCTAAACATCGTCTTTTATATCCATGGATATGAGCACTTGAGCCATGCTATGGTAGCCTAATCCAGGAATGAGTACGCTATGGATTCATTATCCAGGAATGGATTTGTTTTAACCATGACCGCTTTGTCATATATATTCTTTTTGGATTTTGCTAGGTGAAGATTGTGTGAGGGACGTTGATTTGAAATGTGAGGTTCTAAGTAGATTCAGTACATACTTGCTGCAGATGTTATGCGGTATGTATGATATCTACTATCTACTCTGTGTTTATTATGTCATTCTATGGCGCTGGTATTTATGTTTGTTTTAGCATTCAATCAGATTCTATTGAGGTACAACTGCAAATTATCCTCGTCCACAAATAAAAGTTTTCTGTGCATACTACATTAGTTGTAAGTTACGTGAAGGAGCCGAGTAAATCTATTCAGGTAACTCGCTCATAATATACGTGTCTGTGGATCAGATGTAATCAGAAGAAGCTGCTGACCGTAATTCCCTTATTTTTGGGAACGAAGTCCGAAGGCTGCTAAAATTACTTCATAGGTGTTACAATTTGTTTTTCCCCGAGGTTGCATTGCCAGTTTGTAATTAACTGAACATTTTATTAATTACTCGACAATGGGTGACGCGTGTGTCCGTAGGCATGCCTTTGTGTTTGGGCATTCGGATGAGGATTTGGCGACAAGGCATCTGTCTCGAAATCGCGGGCCCTCTCTTCATTTCTTTTCCTGGGCATTCCCCTCTCCCTTCGGCTCCTCGTTCCCTTTGTCCCTCGCCACTCTCCGCGACCGTCTGTATCTTACATTCATGCATGCTAGCTGTCATTTTCGTTCCGCCCCGTGCACTTACATAATCTGATCTTGATGGGGCAATTTTTTCAAGAAGCCTCCGGGAGACGGTTGGAAATAAATATGGGAGCGCTGTTGTTGAATTGTTCTGTTACTCTGGGGAGCGTCCGGGGTTCGTTCGGACGGGCAATTAATGGTAGGGCATGAAAGGGCGGTGTTACTTGGCTGTACTTTGTCTGGAGTTGCCTCCCCATTCTGCTGATATAGTAATTTTACGGACATTTTAGGGTCGCAATTTTATTCTATGTTGTCAAAGTCACTGTTGCATGCTCTTTTAGCAATTTGAGAATATAATAGTATGATACCAGATGCTTTAAATAGTAGGTAATCGTGAATAAATATCGTCTAAATTGACTTTTTAATGTAAACCGATGTTGAATTTATGACGCGTGTGCATGGAGGCGGATGCTAGATAGACAGTAAATCTTGATGGTCTAAATTGAAGTTTTATTATTATTTAAATGTTTTCCTATCAGTCATTGGAGTTTTATTATTATTATTGGTATCCCATCGGTCTGGATAGATTTGATAGGCAATTACTGCTTCCGTATTGCCATTTCCTTGGTCTCTTTGAGAAAGAAGTTTTATTCAAATATCCTTGGTGCTATGAAGTATCTCCCATGAATGATCTATTCTAAGATTTTAGTCTAATTTGCCGTCTGCAAGTTTTCGTGCTTTGTTATTATGCGTGGTGCGGAAATGCGTTGAATTCAGCTTATGTCAATAAATTACATAGTAAAAATTTTGGCTCTCGTTCAAGTGTGATGTGTTAGTAATTTTTCCGTTTTAGTTTTATGGGCGCGTTGCCTTCGCAGCCGAATCAGATGGTAGACATTCCTCCTTCAGTGACGTTGGCACGGTTCTCGGAAATCGTCCGTTGCCTTAAATGTTGTTGAATTGACATCGCAAGCTCAGTGAGGTGCGGATGGCTTCCATCGTCCTTGGGAGTTAAGAACATCTGCTTGAAGGATCTTGCACCCTTTCGTCGCTTCTTTAAATCACCCTTACTGTGCGTATGGAACTAGTAGCGTTGCTATCCCAGTGAAAAGGAGGAAAAGGTGTTTTTTTTTTGAGGGGGGAGTGATGTCGTAAACCCACGCTAATTGCCGCTTGGGCTGCTCGATTAATAGCTATCAATCAGAGGCATTCTTTTGAGCCTTTTACGGTTTCTCTCGCATTTCCTCGTTTACTTTTTATAGCTCATTTTCCCGAGATTAAATATCCCACGCGCTGACTCCTAGCTCTTTGTCCCGTCAAGATCAACGACTCGTGCAGTGCTCGCACTTTTAATTTTGCTTTTCTATTCAAGGTAGTTTGAACGAGTTATCACTACACATAAAGTTGACTGAGTTTGGCATCATTATAAAGAAAGAGACGTAATCATAATAAGGATACCTAAATACCAGTCTTTTTGAGACTACGTTTTTCCTGACATTTGCCAAAAAAAAATAGAAGCCACTTTCCACGGAATTTGGTACGCCTATTCCCTCCATGGAGTCGTTATTAAAATGAAATGATAAGTCCTGACTCGCAGGACGCATCAAAAACCGAACGGTGTGCAGGTCTTATGTTTGATCAATAACTTTCAAAATGAATTTGACTGCTCAAATGCCTATATTTAATTCATAACTTTAAATTTTAACTTTAAAAAACTAAGTTCGAGCCCATTGGTATGACTATATTTTCCTCGTGCTTCTTGCAACTGCTTGAGTTAAAAAATAAAATTCACTCCTCTCTCTTTATGACTAGGGAAAAATTCGCGCTCTAACCACCTTAAGGTAGTTGGAGCGAAATATCACTTCACCTATAATTTGATGAATTTGAATCCATTTTAAAGATAAAACTCCCATCTTTCCAATAATATAAAAGTATCAACCCCTTGCCGAACTACTTTTCGAACAATTTGCCTAAACATTTACGCTGTTTAGCAAGGGTTAGATTACAGCTGTGCACTCCAGATGGAAGGCATTGAAAAAATTAGGATTGTTTTACACCTAGATTTCGTAAAAAAATTAACGGTGTGTAGTATGTTTTCTTAACTGTTTATATAAATTTATCTATGACACACCGCTGTAATTTTTATAGAATCATAAAGAAAACCTTCTGTTGTGAAAGTGTTTTCACCATACGGCGTGAAAAAGTGAGTCAAGTTAGAGACTTATGTACATGTATATTTATTTAATTACTGAGAGTTTTTGTCATGTATAACTATATTTTTGCGCCATTAATATTACAATATTTACTTCATACTTCTTACAGAGGATGAAATAAAAAATTAAATTCGAATATGGTATCCATTATGACGGGAAATATTTAGAGCGAAAAATATCTTCACCTAGAATTTGATGAATTTGGCATCATTTCAAAGAAAAAACTCTCATATTTCCATTGATATCAAAATATCAACCCCTTGCCGAACTACTTTTCGAGCAATTTGTCTAAAAATATAAGCTGTTTTACATGGGATAGATTATGGCTTTGCGCTCCAGAGTGAGAATATTTTTAAAAAATTAGGAACATCTAGCACCTAGATTTCATCAAAAAATAACGGTGTGTAGATTGCATGTTTTCTCAACTATTTATAAAAAATAATCTATTACTCACCGCAGTAATTTTTACAGAATCGCAAAAAAAACCTGCTGTTTTGAAGGGTTTTTAGCCGTACGGGGGGAAAAAATGAGTCAAGTTAGAGACTTATGCAGCTTTATTTAATTAATTACTGATAAATTTGGTCATATATAATTGTATATTTTCGCCATTAATATTACAATATTTATTTCATACTTCTTAATGACGCTGAAGTCAAAAAATAAAATTTGAATATGGTCAACATTATGACTAGGGAACTATCTCGCTCAAACCACCATAAGTGGCGTCGGAAGTTTTTGCACCTGTGCCGGTGTTAAGAGAGAGGGAAATGTTCACTCCTCCCCGAATATTCGGACTATTTGGAACAATGGGCCTGGGGAATGAGGGGGGCGGGGTTTTTAACGTGTTGGTCTAGAGAGGGGGGAGGTAAATGGGGAGGGCGAAGGACCATTTTAATTGCACGTCATCGAGACCAGTCCCCCGCCTCGCCCCACCCCCTCCTGCCTCCGTCGAGCGCGACCCCCTTCCCTGTCCATTTAAAACCATTCGGAATGGTTTTTCAAAAGGCGGCGACGGCGGCGGTGGGGAGCTAGCTCCATCTAGCTCCTCGAACACACGCACACACAACACACTCAAACCGCGCCTGGTTTGATATAGCAACCTTGAGCGAGGGTGACGAACCTCTTTTTCTCTCGCTTTCAGGGTCGGAGGGTAAAGAGAGCGAGCTGGGGGGGGGGGGGGGGAAGGGTTGGGACGCAACACACGGACTCAGAAGAGTTCTTTCTTTCTTTTCTCACTCGCTTTCGTTTTTTTACTTTAAACTTCCCCCCCCCCCCCTCCTCCAGTCTTCCTCTCTCTCGTTTCGTTTTTCTCTCGTTATTCGGTGCGTGAGACCTCGAGGTCGATTGATGCCTCGAGCGACGTTAAAGCGTAAGGAGGAGTGGTGGGAGGGAGAGGAGATGAGAGGGGTGGGTGTGTGGGGGGGATGGGCCAGAGGAGAGAGGTGGAGGGCGTGAGTGGAGCCAAGGATCGAGAGGAAAGAAACAAGTGAAGGTGGTCGTCCGCTTGGGTGGGGGAGTGAGAGGTTGGTGCAAGGTGGCAGGGTTGAGGAGGGTAATGCACCTTGTGCTGGTCTCTCCCTCCCTCTCCATCACTACGTGCCGCTTCGATTTCGGGATCGTTTTAAAGAGAAGGAACTTTAGGGGGCTGGCTTACGAAGGAGCCTGTATTGGTGGGGGTGGGGTGCATTCCCACGCAATTGCGAGGCGCTCAGGTACAGAATTCTTGACCGGAACGGAATGTGTTCCTTTACGGAAGCGGTCAGATCGTTTACCCTTCCGGCAGCACTCATAGGTGCAAAGTTATATCCGCGTGTTGGAGGTTTTAGGTAGTCTTGGTCTGACTTAGGATCCGAATGGGGCTTGAAGTTGTCATCGTTGGTGGATCACCTTAAGGTAGTTTGCTTTGGAGTGGGAGTATTAGTGCCATTTTCTAATTGGTTGAGTTTTTCCTGATTCCCAGATTTTCTTGACTGCTCCTTGCAACTTAAGGGCTGTATAGGCAACCAAGTTCCCATATTTCTAAAATTAACCCATCTCCTATAATTTGTTGTTTATTAGATGCTAATTAATTTTCAGTAGTTCTGCTTCAATCAGGTAATGAGGGTATTTAAATTTACATTGTAGTATTTGTTTCATTATCACTTCACATAAAATTCCATTAAAAGAAAAATCTCATATTTCCAATGATAACAACATATCAGCCGCTTGCCATTGTATTTTTCGAGATTTTTGCCAAAAATTACCTACCGTGTTTTTCCATGGGAAATGGTACTGGTATGCACTCCAGAGAGACTATATTTAAAAGGTGAGGGATTTCTTGCGCATAGATTGCGTCAGTTAATGAACTGTGTAGCTTGAATGCTTTCTCAATTTTTTTAAATAATTCAATTACCCACCATGTAATTTTTACATAATCGCAAAACAAAATCTTCGGTTGTGAGAGCATTTTCAGCGTACGGCGTGAAAAAAATGAGTCAAGTTAAAACCATATAGATGTTTATTAAATTAAATACTGGGAATTTCATTCAATGAAACAAAGTTCCTGCGTCTTGAATGCAACGATATTTACTTCATGCTTCTTATAATTGCTTAAATTAAAAAAAAATTTGAATATTGGCTCTATTATGACTAGGGAAAAATCTCGCTTAAACCCCCTTAATAATAATAGTAAAAGATTTAAGGTTGAACGTCAACCGTTGGAGGACTTTGTCTAACAAGATAAAAAATGCGGGCGTCCATGGACGGGAGTAGCATTTGTGGTATCTTCGCTTTGTTTTGCACGGAACTAGTTTGTATTCATTGTAGACTTGGTTATAAGTTGTTCCACCTGCTTCGTTTGTACCGCACCGTGTAAACTAACCTCATAATCCCATGACGTATGAGATATCCATTCGCGAGACGGTATAAATAACCGGCGACCTCTGAGTTACTGACCTGGCGAGTTACCAATCCAGTTTTCGATGTCTAAATTTCCTCTTTGTGTGGCATCCTAATCAAACTTTAATTCCGTTTTGTAAAATGTTTTTCATCAAATTTGTTTAATTTACTTTAATACTTAACGCATTTTAAGTCTAGATCGTGAGGAAAAGGACTGAATTCTTATGCAGCTGTCTTTTATGCCCTGATGAATGTTTTTTTTCGGACACTAGTCTCTACCCTAATGATTGTTAACATATCATATGAAGAAACCTATCGTCTTCATTTTCAGAAGTATTTTTGCATAAAAAAAATTAATTCTTAGGTTTAAGTTTTTCTCGTATCTTTTCATATTTTCAAGACGACTTTGATGGACATATGCGTGATAATGGAAAGGAAATTTAAAATATCTTTAAAAAAAAGTCGGGCGGAACACGAGCGATATGCTACTATTCCTTCAGATCTTACACGATTACGAGCCTTATGTGTAGTGCGATCCCCGGTATGTTATTTAGAGTCTCTCGTAATAAAGTCGTTCAAAAGTTTCGCCGAAAGTGAGAGGGGTTCAAAAATATGCCGACGCGCACTCAGGGGAAAAGTGGTCTTCTCCGTGACTTAAGAATGATGGAGGCAAAATACTTCCAAGACCCGAGCATCGGCTTTTCGTAAGAGTGAACAAAACTGCTAATTTTACAATGTGGATACAACTCGTAGTCGTTATTTAAGTCTTTTCACTCCACCATCATCGCGGAGATGTTCTTCTTAAGACGGAGTGAAGCTGAAAGTCAGAGAGATGCCCAAATGCGGAGAAGGGTTGGCATCCATTATGATGGTTGTTGCTTCCCAATCTCGCTCTCCAATCATCTTCACGGTAATATTTTTTTTAAAACCCCCTATCACCTTTTTTCTCCCCCTCCTCCCCTCAACATTGCTGCCGCAGCAACCCTTCCTTTTCAACCCCCTTTATACGCAACCCTCACTTTTTTTACCATCCCCCCTGGAAGATACATATTTTTTTGCCTTTTCATAATGGGCGTGGAAGAGACAGGGTTAAATGTGTTACGAGACAGTCTTTGTTTGGGACAGGCGAGAGGGAGGCTTAACTTGCGCGCCTTGTAGAGGGAAGGGGGCTGGGCTTCTTTGGGGTATTGCGGGCGACGTTTGGGCTGGCGAGCCGGAGGAAGGGAGGGAGGCCTCCTACCCCAGCTCTGAAGACCGGTTTCGGTGTGTGTCAAGTGTGGATGCGAGCGTGAAAACATGGGGGCATCATCTTTTCAAAAAAGTAAACTATTACGACGTTTCAGGTCATTACTCTGCCCGAAAATGTGACAATTGGAAAGCATTTGCGTCACTGTGTCAACAGGACCACCATCTCCCACCCGGGAGACCTGGGTACGATGCTTACAGGCTAATTAATATACAGTTGGTTTTTTCTCCTCGCCATCATTCCTTTACGAAGCGGTTACTTCTATTTTTCACTCCTGTCATCGTTTTGAGTTATGTGCTCGGAATGTTTTTTACTCTGATTGCGGTACTTTTTCTCGTTTGTTTTGAAATTCAGCATATGTTACTTTTTATTTCTGGTCATCCCGTTGAGAGCGTATTATCCATCATATGCTCCCGCCAAGTGGCAATGTACTTTTTCATCTTTTCGTCGTCTTTCGGGAAATAATAAGTGAAGGATTGGAAGTGATGGAAAAAGGCAAGGATAAAGATGAATTTCCTTAGAAAAACCAAATAAAATATGGATAGCCCATTGTGTTTATCATTTGGCTACTAACCTCGAGAGCCACATTAAAATGGAGACGTTAATTTTTTTTTGTTAAACTAAACTGTTGTTGAGCATTATTTTTGTCTGCTTGATCTTCCTGGGAAACCAAGGTGGCACCGAAGAGGAACTATCCTACGTACCGTGAATGAGCGAATATCATAGCGAGTTGTGGTTGCTATCTCAATGGTTTTACCTTAACAAATGATGTCAAATCTCTTGATACAACTAATTTTGTATCATCATCAGCAGTTATAAATGCGAAGATTCATTTGGAACAGTACTCCAGCTCTATCCTGTCAGCTATCCGTATCATTCCTACCTAAGTCTCCACTTTGAAGTCCTTCATCATTTGCTTGATTTATTCTATCCTTGGTCATTCTTCCCGTTCATTCCTCCTCCATTTATTGTTTCAAGAGACATTTTGACGCAAAATGTGTCCAATCAGTTTGCTTCTTCTTGAATCACGAGTTTTAAACATCGACTAATTACTTTCTAAAATCGACTCATAAAAAATTTAGGACAGGGCGGCAACATCCCTTAGGTCTTTACTTCAAAACGTTTTTTTCCAAAAATTTCTTGATGGAGATTCGATGAACGATAGTTAAGTGTTATTTGGGAGAAACCTCATTCGGTTTGTAGCCTAATCCGCAGTGTTGAAACGATCGTTCGTAACTGGCAAAGCATCCATCCATGCAGTTCGTTCGTCCGGCGTTTTTCGTGGGCCGCCGACGACCAGCGTGGTAATGATTAGGACGTCGAGATAAGGGAAGTGTGCGGGCATGAGCAGGAGTTGCGAGATAAAAGTGGAAGGGAAGAAGGGGGCTGAAAAGAAGAGTGACTATGGTCGGAGGCGTCGGGGTGGGGTGTGAGAGAGCTGGGGAACGGTGGGAAAGGAGGACGAATGGCTGGGGAGGAGCAGGGAGAGGGAGATATAGGCGGGCGGCCGAGCCGTGAGTTGCTGCCGGGGTGCGTTTCTAAGTGAGGGGGGAAGGAACTCCTTCGGTGTATAACCAAGGTCGCCGCCGTGGAAGCCGGTTCACTCACTCCGTGTGGAGGGGAAACGGTGGGAGTGTGGTGGAGGGGAGGAGTCTGGTCGGTGGGCGTCGTGAGGGGAGGAGGACTGAGCAGGTAGAAATGGGGAGAAAGCAGGGAGAGCCGCGGGGAGGGGATGGATGGTCGAGAAAGGGGTGTGGGGAGGAAATGGTTAGGTGTGCCCGCGTGGGTTAGGTGGGCGGATGGGCGGGGAGGGGGGATGGGTTTCCTCTCTGGTGGGGGTGGGACAAAAGGTGCCTTCTGGGGGGAAGGGTCCTTGAGAGGACACGCCGGAGGATGGGGAAGGGAAAAAGGGCAGGTGTGGAAGTGGGGATTAAATGGAGAGGGTGGTTTTTTTATTTCTGCTCTTTATTTTTCCCCGAGTCGAGTTTTTGAGGTGGATGTGATATGGAGTGTGGGAGTGGGTTTTTTGGTCGGTCGGACAAGTGCACAACCCCGTCGGCGTGAGCGTGCGTGCCAGGGCTGAGGATATGAGGTTTGATGAGAGGGTTGTTCCCACACCCCTTTCTCAATCCCCTCCTCTTACTCCTCTTGTTTTATTTTCATCCCTTCTCGTTCTCCACGTGCGTGAATAATCCGAGTCGCCGCTGACGAATCGGAAAACGACCCACAATTAAACTAAGCGCACCCCACCCCACCAGTTCGTCTTTCAGTCTTCATCTTCACCATTACGAGTCCCAATGTTTGATACCTTTGCTCTCTTATTCCCTTATTTGCCGCGGTCGAATTTCTTTTCTCGTGGATCACGATTTTTTCAGAGGCGCGGTGTCCATTGTTCTCTTCTCCGAGAAACTTTCTCTATCTTATCCTCCTACGTTTCTCTCTCTCTTTCCTTGGACGCCTTCTTGTGACGTCATAGGGAGGGAAAAAACTCGCCGGATGTTTAATGCTCCGTGGGATCTGTTTAGTTTTTTTTACTGCTTCGAAATTTCAGCTTGGGAGTTGAAAAATAAGTTAGAATCTACGTGATCGAAGCCACATACACGTTCTTGGTTACTTTATCATGTATATTACAAAGTTAGATTCATTTTAGGATACCGAGTACTAGCCGTGATATTTCCTGTACGGAGTCACTTCCAAATACACATGAATGCAAGAATCCACGGTGGAAAAATCATCCGCTTTAACCTGGATTCGAACCCGCATCCATGGATATCGCGCCGATTGTTTTAGCCAGGTTCAGATTTAGCCATCGTTCCCCACAGTGGATTTTTGTGAACTATTAAGGAACTAGAAGCTATGACTGTCGGCAATACAATGCCTTTAACCTCTCGACTCGTGCGCATGGCGCCCAGGTTTGACTTTTGATCTTTTATATTTTCCAAGTTAAGACTGTTTTCCATGTCTTGAATTCTCGCACTCAATAAATTTTGATATTCTGTTTGAATTTAGGGAATGGATAGGCTTATTTGATCAGCTACCTTTCCGCTTAAATGTATACCATTTTTTTATTCCAACTTAATGCCTTGATTGGTACAAGGTACCTACTCAGAAAATGGATACATTTTGAATTACTTCCATGTGCCTCTTTATGCACTTCTGTATTAGTATCTGCCCAGGAATTAATATCAGCTACGCCGGTAAATAAGGAATTGCGTTGCATTACATGATATTAGTTATCTGGGCGGTCAGAAAATATATCCAATTGAAAATGTCTTCGAGAGACTGCTGCACTTGGTTCCGTGTATTTCGGTTTTCATTCTGAGGAGCGACTGGGTGAGAGGAAGGGGGCTCTTGTTGTAAGAGAAGAAGAAATCATCGTACCGTTGAAATTGTGATTGGATCCGTGCAAGCGGGAGCATTCAACCAACTTTTTTCTATGCGTATCACTGCCATAATCTTTGTCCGTCCCCCACTTTCCCATCATTTCATTTTTGTTTTTGTTTTCGGAGTCATTTGCCTCATTCGAGAGCACCAGCCTTTAAAGTTTTTTTTTCTGTTCCAATGTGCGTGAAATCAGTTGCTTAGGCCTGGTTTAAAAAAGCTCACCAGCGGAAGCGGAGTGAATTTAAATGAGCTTTCCAAAGGGTGGTGGCCATTTACTCAAATTTCACGGGACACGTCATCTCAAAACCTTTGTTCTTAGTGTGATTGGAGATAAGGCTGGCGCATGAGGATGGGCATGTAAAAAATAATAAAGATCGTCCCTGTCTCTCAGTTTCCTGTCGGTGTTGTGAGCCTTAATTTTGCGTGAAAATGTAATTTTTCTGTTAGAAAATATTTTTGGAGTTGTTAACTTTCCAAATGTGTTGTCGCTTCAAATCCTTATTCCTGCGAATAATCGTGCGCGATTAATATTCTGTGTTTCATAGGAACTGATATGCCCGTGCACGTGCGACTCTATCGAGTTATGTCGTATTCTATTTTAATGTCTTACCTTGTAACTGATGGACATCCTCAGAGCCTTTTTGAATTAAAGAGTGATTAGAAATGTACAGGGACAATCAAACAAACAATTAGTTTCCTCGACTGTGAGAAAATTCCGACCCACCTTTTCTTAATCGTTTTTATACCTCAATGGTAGTACGTAATTTTCTGGTTTCCCAATTTAGTTCCTGAATGCGTGCAGAAGGTTCGCATTGAGGTCACTCATGCATCGTAGCAAAATGTTGCTTAAGTTTTTGACAACATTGTGCATGGTCCTAATAGCGCCGGTGAAACAAAACGAGGTTTACCTATTCCCAAGGAAGTCGTGCTGCTGAGTCGATGCAAAGTAGGTTGCAAACCAGACCTCGGATGTGATCTCTTTCGAGCTCTCAAGCATGCATTGGCTGCCCTTTGGCATTACTGTTGAGTACCTGGTTGATACCTAGTGTACGATTGGTCGCCAATTTTAAGCGTCAGGCGTCATACAGAGGTTTTTTCTTGCTAATCTTCAATGAGATCCACTATTGACATACTCAAAGCCAGCCATGTGGTTGGTTCTTTTTTATTTGTTTATAAAGCCAATACATATCTGAAATTTTTTTCACTTAAATTTTCGTACAGATTAATTATACCTCATGTTACAGTGATCGTTGACGAAATTAAAGCGGCTAAAACGGCCTGCCTACCAAAAAGCAGGTAGAGAAGCCGTTTTCACTGCTTCAATAAGTGATACAGCGGATTTTGATACTGTCGCCATTCGCCATATTTACATGCGGCTCTCCGACGACGGGACAACATTCTTCAAAGGCCTATGTTTTAAAATACATAGAGTGTTGGTAATCTTAGCTTTGGCGACTGAAGATAGCTCTTGAAAAATCTCTTCGACGCAACGGTTATCGTAGCTAGGCTATAATGCATGCGACGAACTACAGTTGAAGTTGACGCATTACACAATCGTGGATTAGGCATTACATTCCACTCTCGACCGCACTTAACTCATTGTTGCTCTCCCCCTCTCCCAACGTTTTCGTTAAACATTGTTCCGAGCGAGCAGTGTGTGTAACACAACTTATTGAAGGACTAGGTTTGGTGAGTCTCGGAGACTCAGAGGTTTCACGCAAAGAGATAACTTTACAGATTAAAATCAGGAGGGTTCCAGGATGACGAGGAGTATAGTATTTTAACCCTGCATATCACTCTTGAACTGGTAGAAGCGATAAAATAAGAGAGATTCACTGCCGAAATTATATGTGTAAAAACTACTAAAATTCCCTATTTTCACGCAGAATTAGTGACTATAACAACACCAGGGCGAGACATTGTTAACATGCAGTTCACTTTCATCCCCTCCCTTTTCCCTAATCTTTTCATGGCTTGTATCCCAACACCCCCTGCCAAACTTCCCTGTGGTGGTTCGTGGGGTAGTATGCGGATAGGTGTTTTTTTCCTTTTCCCATGCCTTCTCCCTCGCTCACCCCCCTCACTCACCTGTTTTTTTTTTCAACCCCTTCTCTCTCGCCCTCATCCCCCCAGCATCTTCCATGCACCCACCCGGCCGTCTTTCACTTTCCCGCGACCTACCCCAAAGGAACTTCGGAAAGTGAATGTGCTTCCTTACGCCTCCCTCCCTCTCTCAACACCCCTCATCTGACAGAAGCAGTAAGCAGCAGCAGCTCTTTGCCCTCCCCCTTCTCAGTCTCGCCCCGTCATTGCGCGTCGCTCCTCATGTTCCTCTTTTTGAGCGCTCCCGTCCTTGCACGCCAGTCTCCCCGCCCACAGTCGATGTTGCCGTTTTTTCGGCGCGGTGGTCGCATCCGACGCTTCATTTCATTAGTCGGGCTAGTTTTTCTCTCCCGCTCTCAAACGAGAATGAGTGAATTGACCCATTTTGTCTTAGAGTTTTGTCTTAGAGATTTGTCTGGAATCAGAATTGGCTCCATTTAACCCTCGGTTTGGATGGACATAACCCCGCCTTTTTACATCCTTGTAGAAAATGTCCGAAGAATCATTTTCAGATTGAAATTGTATTATATTTTCGTAACTTTTGGAACAGATACTTTTTTTTAAGGTAGAGTAGAACTCTAATTATTCGGATCAATTGGGACCGGACCGCATCCGGATAATCAAATATCCGGATAAATGGATAACTCACAAAAAATGTAATTTCTTTGGAAACTTCTTAACTTATTCGCTTCGGATTTATCTAAGAACGCTAAAGATATGTATGTTCTGTAGCCAACAACTGTCAAGCGAAATAAACGGTGTAAAAGATACAATACATGTTTCGAATAACCTATTGCTGTGACTGTAAATAGCCGATTTTCGAGGATTTTTACCTTAAAAGCGATCCGGGTAATTGGAAATCCTGATTGTTGGAGTTCGGATAGTTGGAGTTCGGATAGTTGGAGTTCGGATAATTGGAGTTTTACTGTAGTTCGAGCGAAATTCCTGGATAGAAATCACAATTCCAGGGATTTATTTCGAGCGAGATATGACCTCACAAAATTCGATGAATTTTGACTCGTCAAAAAATAGATACTATCTTTCCAATGTTAATAAAATATTAGCCATTTACCGTTGTACTATTCGAGTTATTTGCAAAAAAACCAGCTATTTTATTTTGGAAATGGAACGGGTTAGCACTCCAGAGATACTTCATTTTTAAAATGAGGGATTTATTATTCATAGGTCGCGTCAGAAAATTGTGAGTAGTTTGTATGCTTTCTAAAATATTAAAAATAAATAAATCAATTACTCAGCGATTTAGTAATTACTGAATCGCAAAAAATACTTCGGTTTGAAGGCGTTTTCAGCTTCAGCGTATGGCGTGTGAAGAATGAGTCAAGCCTTATGTATGTATATTTTATTAATTACTGATTTAATTCATTTAATAAAACTTAAGTTTTTGAGTAATTAGTGTTGCAAAATTGACTTCATGCTTCATAAAGTTTCTTAAATGTATAAATGAAATTTGAATATAGCCTCTTATTATGTCTAAGGAAAAATCTCGCTCAAATTAACTCAAGTCCCGAATTACCGTTAATTTTTCTTTTCATTGAGCTACTGATGATAATCCTAACTTTTTTGCTGAGAAAGCCTTTCATTAATATTTAATTGATGTCCATTTATTATTTTTATGCTCATGCTAAATAGAATTTTTATTTTTAGCTTTACTTACCTCTAGTATTCATAAATTAGTCTTCAGATCTCGGAATTGGTTTACTGCAGCCTTCCGTTCCTATCAATTCAATGTTAATTCTCTCACATCTGATTGCTTTTCTTTTTTTTGCATTATACTTTATTTGGGTTACAACGGCCCATATCCTGGTAACATCATTCTTAGTACCTACTCATTTATACGCACTGAATTTAAATTTTGAAAGTCTTATCCTGCACTGTCTGTCGAAAATCTTTTACGATGAATTTAATTTATTAGCAAATAATATAGCCATCTGTGGCTCTCCCCGGCACTTCTTTTTTGCCCCGGGTTTTTGTTGGACCTTTTTACAGATGAAGTGAATACCCGTCGAGGCGCTGATCTTTTATTAATCTATAATTTTGTTTTGGAAACGAAGAACGCTTTTCAAGGGGACAATAAATAGGTATATTTAGTTCTCGAAGGCTACCTGTGAATAGAGCAATTCTGCCTTGTGTTTGATGACCTCATAGGACCCCGTAGCGAGTTTGATGTTTATGAATGCATTTGAGTGGGGCAATAATGCCTCCTACCCGAGTCTACGTCTATTCTCTAACTTTTTAGTCTTGCCAATCCAACAGAATGCTCGGCTCCCGTTCATTAGAGTTGCGTATACCTGCCTTTTCGGCCGAATATATCCAGTGAGTTATCTCATCTTTCGATCTAAGTTTTAACTTATTTGAACTCCAGACGCCCAGTCCCTCGTGTTATTTTAGCCCCTGTAATAAGACACGATTAACTGTCCTTTGTAACCTTATCATCTCGAGTGAAACGCACGGGGAATAACCGCCGAATTTTAATGCTCCTAAATCGTCAGGACTCGACCGAATACCATCATTTGAGTATTTTTCCATCTATAAGTAGGCTTTTGGGAATCGCCTTCCCCCAGTTGCTATTTTGTTCTTCTATCATTCTTCTTTTATTATCTTCTATTTCAATTCCTATCTTCCTTTATTCTTCAAAGTGTCTTATCCAAAACTCTTATTTGCCCCCCCTTTACAATATTACCCGATATTTAAATACTATCCTTTCACTTTAAAAAGCCCTTCAGTATGTTTTATTTTACCATTAGTCCTCATATAGTTCAGTACTTCCGCATACACTCGAAGGAATCCGTGAAATAAAGTAAATCATGATTTCATCCGTTATATCTCGGCCATATTGATTTCCTATTTGATATGAGTAAGTTATGAGAAGAAACATAAGCAACTGTCAATAGGTTTTAGAATAAAATTTAATATTCTGCAATAAAAAAATAATGAAAAATGACTTTCTAAGAGAAAAAGAAGTCTACATGGATGAATTTATCTTAGAATACGCATGTGACGGATGTAGATTTGTCTAACCCTCTTACCCATTTATGATATCGTAAACCTATCATTCATGAGACCTCCTGCATAGAGAGTGACACACGGTTATATGATTCCGGCAGATCCTCTTATCTCAAGCTATATGTTGGTTAATTTAGTCGCTAAAGGTTTCACGAAACTTCTTGTAAGTCATCGTGCTAGCCTTACGCTGAGTGATTAACCCTTGAAAATCGGTTCTAGACGTCACATTCTCCCTTAACCTTCTCTTTTCCCTCCCAGCAGTATCCTTAATGCCTGACAAATACAATGCTCCGCGCTCCTATCGTCCGTATGGCTTATTTTATTTCGCATCGGCTTTGGACCCGCTTATCTCCATATGTTTACGGACTATATTAATTTTGTTTCATCTCTTAAATACTTTTATCGAATCATCTGAGAGTAGACCATATTGTGTCTGACCTCATGAGCCATTAAATTTGACCGGCGAATGGGAATTCGATTCCGCGACGACGCAGGGGAGGGAAGATGAGTTGGAGGAATGCACCGCTGCGTTTCAGCATGTATGAGCCTCCACGTGACTCCCTCTACCGGCCGTGATATCTTCTGAATCGCCTGTAACTTTTTATTTGAAATTTCAGAAATATTGTTATTGCCGCCGTGAATCAAAAACACTTGTTTACTTGGAAGCATAATGAATAGTAATTCGCGACGTACAGTAAAAGTTAAAAGAAAAAGTGAACTCGGAAGCGCCGTGAATCAAAAACACTTGTTTACTTGGAAGCATAATGAATAGTAATTCGCGACGTACAGTAAAAGTTAAAAGAAAAAGTGAACTCGGAAGTCCGATCGATGATTTTTAATCCGGCGAAACCTATAGCATTCTATTTAGCATTAGTTCTCCTCCAGTCAGATTATTAGGTTTCAATGAACCATTTATGCTCTGTTTTCCGCCTCCTCATGTATGTTTTCTAATACCATTTGTCGCGTCATCTCATCATTCTTCCTTTTCTCTTCATCCTAACTCAGATCCACATAATTGCACCCCCGCCACTCCGCTTATCCCTACTTATATTTCTCCAACGGTTTTCAGAATCCTTCCGCCTTTAATTACTTGGTCTCATGAATCTACTCTGACTATTTATTTGTTGATCGGCAAAATTTGATAGGAATCAGATGGCAATCGTGTTAAGGTAGTTAGAGCGAGATTTTTCTCTCTTGTCATAATCGAGACCGTATTTTTGTTATGACCGTATATTTGAGACACCGTATGTTTATGTTAAAATCGATGCAGTTGGAAGTAGCATGAAGAAATAAAGTGTAATATTAATTAGGGTAAGAAATTAATTTTATGAATTAACTTCTCACAAATTAACTAAATATACTTACTTGAGTCTGCTAACTTCTCTAATTTGAATAACGCAGTGTGCTGTAAAAGCTTTCACAACCGAAGGTTTTTCCGAAATTTCATTAATAGTATGCGGATAAGTACAAATATATGAAAAAATTGTACGCTGATTAGCTGATATTTTGGTATCTATAGTAAGGTGGAACCTTTTCTTTACAACGAGGTCAAATTCGTTGAATTTTATGTGTAGTGATATCTCGTTCACTCTATCTCAAGTCCGTAGATTTCGACCGGTTATCACGTCTTGCAGAATCGTTTCATCCTCTTATGTTTGTCGATGAATATCTGTTACTAATACCACTTTTATTTTAATGTAACAGATATTCATCGACAAACATAATGGAATACCACTAAGTTAATTATGAACTAGTGAATTTCGTTTCATCCTCGTCGACAGGACTCCCTAGGCTGCCAAAAAATTGTATCTTGATGGAGAGGATTTGATTGTGAGACCCGTCAGCCGCGTGCATTCTAAGCACGCTTTTTCTTTTTAAGCGAGCTTTCCCAAGAATGAAGCTCGGTAATTTCGTCTTCGTACTCCGAGTGAGCAATCGCTCTTCCAACTGCATCCGGAGCTGTCGGTTGCCTTCTTTTCCTTATCGGTGGAGAAATCACGCCGCCCCGCGCCATGGCTACTTAGCTCGTGTCACTAGCCATTCTGACGAGAAGACTCCGCTGTGGAGAAGCCCTCGTCCGGCGGCGATGAAACATTCCCGCTCAACTCGGACATTAATCATTCGAGGGAAGTGCGAGCGGGTTGTGTGTGGGACCGAAAACCGAGGAAAAGCCATGCGAAGAGCGGACGCAACATGGCTGGGCTCGCTATCTTCCATTCGCTGTTAAATTAGTGTCATCGTCATAGCGGGTGGGGGCATGGGGATTATAATGAGCGCAGCGAGAGGTGGGAATTGATGCATCAGCGGTGGGAGAGAACGTTGGGTGGGTATCTGATTTAGAGCCGCGACTTCCCTCTCGGACCATCGTAAATCATAGCTTAGCCACCTTCCCGGCCCGCAGTCCAACCCACCCGGACCCTCTATGATGGCCTACGCTCCAGTTCGCCGCAGTTGTTTGACGTTATCTCTTCTGTGGTTTCTCCACGAGGGATCTTCTCGAATCATCCAAGGCCCTGAGTTGTGTGGTTTTCCAATTTGCGTTCACAAATATGACGATTAGTTTTTTTCCTTCGGTCAGTTTCCAATTGTCGTTTCCTCGTTTGTACTTGATTAGCACGTTCTGTTTCAATTTGGTCAGCGACGAAAATAACTTACGCTAATTGCTGCGCTGTCGTTCAGATTGGTATGTGATAAGGGAAAAAGAATATGATGTTATTGCGATGCTAACCTGCGAGGGCTTTAATGTATGGTCCAAGTTTTTTCAACCATCAATCTACTAGCGTTGAGGTAATTTTTTGATATGTGACTGATGCTTGTCGTTTGTTTAAGTGCATAGACGTTTTTCTTGTCTCAAAATAATTTTTATTTTTATTAATCTAAAACCGTCGTGCAAATTCGTTGTCTACGTTTCGTTTGCTCGCTGGACAAAATTTTTTATGACAAGGAAGCCGAAGTTAAATGCGCCAGCTCTTGTGATACTTACCTAGACTCGGACTTTTCCTTTTACGCTGCCTCATTAACTAAACTTTCTCGCACTCCGTATGAAGAAGACCGAACGTCATATTTTAAGTATTTTAGGAACATGCTTATGCATTTGGATCCTATCGTTATCATCTGTCCCCGGTTAGATATATAATGGAGAAGCATCGATGATGTTCTTAAAGGAACAAGCAAATCCCTATCCCTCAGTTTTTTATTCCTGCCAATGTCAGATTTAATTCATGACTGACATGATGTATCTATTTCGACTGACTAATTCATGTACTAATGTACGATGTACTAATTCATGACTGACTATGCGTTGTATCAATTTTTCCTTATAATCGTTTGTAGCGTTGCGAAAAGCTAACCTTCTCTCTTAACTCGTGAGATGCTCGGAAGCGAAATTTAATGTCCTTGTGTTTACGTGCCCGTTTTTTGTGCCGTGTTCCTCATAGGCTGAAATCGTTAATTATTATAGTATTTATCATAATTTTAATTTATCAGGTGGCTTCTACGTAGCTGAACGCCTCTATATAAATTTTGTCATTCCATATTCTCTCTTCCCGAGTGGAGGGCTATCGCGATGATGATTTAATCTTCGTAGACATTGTCTCTGAGATAAGTTCTCAGTCTTAGCGCATTGATCTAATTATCCTCATTTTGCGTTTTTGGAAAGTTTTTCACCAATAAACTTAGATTCTCAGACATTTCGTGTTTGAATAATTCAAAACATGGTAAATCAGTTTGGGACTTGAAGTAAGATGACTTCAGAAAACGCTTAAAATGGAAAATGTTTTCCTGTCCAGAGGCAGCATCTCTGAGCGCATCAGCCTCCTAGATTATCCTCACCGATGAAATTGAAGATCCTCGGGAGAAGCAGGAATGCCGTGTGGGAGTCCGGTTTAAAACTCTTACGTATCTACGAGTGTTCGCACTAATTAACACCTCGGGAGAAAGAGAGGGTATCGAAGCATGACCAAGGCGATCTCATTTTTCTCGGACGTATTCCCTTTAGTCCTCCACCATTTTCGAAAAGAGCGTAACATCTTTTTTCCCCTTCTCGATACATCCTCCTCGCATCGCAAACCGTCTTTCCTCGGTGGAGATGTAAGAGTCAACGATCTTCCGGAGCCGTTCAAACAGCACTATAGTCGCCTTTTTTGTTTTCCCACGTGCCTCTCCTTCCTAACACTTTTTTAACGCTCTTATTCGCGCCTATAAGGGCGCGGAGGGAGTTAGCGTCTGTGTGTCTCTGTGCTCGCGCATGTTTCCCCCACCTACCCCTGCAACCCATCCCTCCCTCACCCAGCACCCAAGGGGGGATTCCCCCACAGCCCTCTTCCCCACCACCCTCGTGATCACGTATTTCCCTCCCATCCCCTTTCAGCAACTCCGGCTCGACCACCCTTAAGCGTTAGGGATGGGCATTGGTGTTGTCACCCATGTCTTCATGCGCTTTTATTCGATTGTTTCCTCCAAACACAGCTATTAATAGCTCTAAGTACTTGGCGTGAAATTTTCGTTTCAAGGTAGACTTTCTAAGGTTTAGTTTATAATGTTTGAACTCGCTTCAAACTCAAATATTTTTTGAAGGTCGACAATCGGCAGAAAATGTTACTACTTCTCCTTTTTCTTTGAAACCTTACGTCGCTGGTCGCTGTTGTTACCATTAATTGTGTATTTCCGATGTTTAACTCGTCTAAGGTTTAATTGGGTGGTTTC
Source organism: Pyrrhosoma nymphula (assembly GCA_963573305.1). Taxonomy (NCBI): domain Eukaryota; kingdom Metazoa; phylum Arthropoda; class Insecta; order Odonata; family Coenagrionidae; genus Pyrrhosoma; species Pyrrhosoma nymphula. The sequence goes on from OY754329.1 coordinate 144,921,664, forward strand.
CTTCAAATGCTATCATTAATATTTCATGAATAAAGAGCGTCTTTTATATGAGTTTTAACTCTCGTCAGTTGAAATTCCATAGTGGAAAAATCATTCGATATCCCGTTTAGTGCTTTAGCCAGTAAAGCTACCGAGTCCTCCTCCCCGGTGGATTTTTGAGGGCTTTGTAGGAACAAGTTGTTCAGCACTGCCGGACATTTGGTGTCACAGAAGTCGCCTCGGTAGCTTAACTGGCTATAGCACTCGGCGCGATATCGAGGGATCCGGGGTCGAGTCCCGGTCAAGACGAATAATTTTTCCTCTGTGCAATTTCGCACTTACGTGCACTTACAGGTGACTCCGTAAAGGTAATACCGTGGGTAGTCCCGGTATCCTCAAAACTCATCACTTGATATTTTTGATGATGCTTTTGATGATGCACTTATGATCGACAGTAAATTGAAAAACTTTCTATAAAAGTTCTTCGAAATCGGATTGAAGTGACAAATTACGTTACAGTTATGGATATGTTTTCAGGTTCCGCTTAGTGAACTTCACGATTCTGATTTACCCGGAATATTTGAAATACTGCTGTTTCTATAATCGTTTTTCCACATTTGTCTAAATTTAAATTAATAAAAATACAGAGCGGAATAACTTTTCCTTAATAGCCTGCCTAATTAGCTCTTAAGTTGCCCGCATGGCCTTTTCCCGTGTTTTTTCTTCCGTTGTAATGGCGATTAAATCGAAGACATGGATTATCGATGTTTTTTCTTACGGTGCTCGTCTCTACTTTGCGTACACAATACGCATTCCCCTTCCTCCTCCTCCTCCGCCCACCTTCCTCCCTCGTCTACGCTGTCATTCCTGTTGCTCCTCTGCTGCGTCTCCCTTGCCTGCATCCGCAACATGCTCCCACCCCCTCCGCGATATGCTGCTTAAAGGGCCTTCCCCCCTGTCTGTCGCTGGTTCAACGACCGTCGAGGGTGTATATTCTACTGCCGCCGCGGCTGCACCTCCTCTCCGCGGAGCTCATCCGCGCCTCTCCCCCTCCCCAGCCCACCGAGACCCCGCTTCTCTTTAACGCGGGGCAAATCGCTGTGGGGTGGTGGTGCTGGTGTGTTTTCTGTTGCAGCAGCGCGGGGCGCTTGTGTGTGTGTGCGTGGAGATTGAGGAGGAGACCTTGGGAGTAGAGTATGAACAAACCCCCTTTTCCTCCTCTCCCCCGCGCTCGCTCTGTGGGTCGCTGGCCTGTCTACGTGATTCAGTTGAGCAGGGAGAGAGGAGAGAAAGAAGAAAGGTGGAGGAGGCTATGCGATACGCTCGTCCGTTTTGTTTCTTTTTCACCCATCCGCTTTCCCTTGCGCTTTTGTTTCATTCCTCATCGTCTCCATGTTTATTTCTGATTTTTCCTATTGTTTGTGTTGCGATTGCATCTCCTCTTTCACCTCTCTTTCTCTTTTTTTCACTCGCTCCTCTCTGCCCACCCTGGTGTTATTGTGTTCACGCCTCCTCAAAAGCATCTTTTTCTCGAGATTTTATTATTTCGTTCCGTCTCGGCGTCTGCTATCTCTTAATTTCCTCCAGAAAGAATACCCGTCTCATTTCCCTTGTATTGCTAGTGTATGCCTACTCCCAGTCGGTTTTTCTCCCCATTTCGGGACTTTTCCTTTTTCTTCCAAGGAGGAGTGCCCCAGGGTGTTTTTTTTTTAGAATAGCTTTCCCCGTCTCTTCTCGTAATCTCGCGTATTAAATTGCTTGGGGCTCTCCGAAATTTCGTCGATGTTTTCGTCGGTGGGACGGATTTATGAAAGCTTTTTACTTTCTTCGCTTGATGTTTTTCGAATAACCTCTCGCTTAGCTAGAGGTCTCTGGGTTTAAATACAGTGGTTAAAAATTATCAAGCATTTAGTTGTATAAATTTATTTTTAAAAATTTATTTGGATCTCGGTTATAAGGAACTCGATGAAGCTGGAATCATTTGTTGATCAGTTGGCTTGGTTGTTGTTAGGTGAATCGGGGAGGCCAGCAAATGAAGTCATTTGCGCCATTGAGGACAGGTGGATAGGTTGGTAAGGGTGTATTATTTGAGGAATGGAGGAAGAGTGGTGAGAAACCCGGCGTCGGCTTTAGCTTGCTCCAAACGAAAGGGGTCAAGGGTACCACAGTTTTACTCGTATTATTTTCGATCACTTTCATGGAGTTTTAATGCATTTAATGGATACTTTTCTTCGTCAGCGTGAGGGGATCCCTGATTCATTTAAGAGAAATATACCTATTTGCCATACATGGTTGAAAATCCTAAAGGTATAATTTTGTATAACTACCGTAAATATTTAAGGCATTTTGATACTGCTCGAAGCTTTGGCATTTATATTGATTGTTTCATTTAATCGAATTTGAAAACGGGAATCGCCAGCAACAAATGAAATAATTACATTGTTCCTCGTTAGTTTCCCTCCTGAATTTTCATCGTGTGTTGTAAACCCCTCTTCTTTTATACTTCATGCAAACCTTTTCGATGGGTCCCAATTTCGGTTTCGCTCATGTATGTTTCTATGTGCGTGCCTCGTTATAAGGTAAGGGGAAAATAATCTTGGACCCGGACATGTGGAAAAAAGTTTCCTTGGGGGATTGGATGAGCTTTATGTGACTGCGATGGGCCGCTCCCCATTGGTTAACGCTCGCCCGTCCGCCCACCTGCGCCACTTTAGCCGCCGCTCCTACCCAATCCCCCTCCCACCGCCTCCCAGATTTGGCCCCTTGACAGGGCGATAACAGTGACACCTGCTCCCTCGGAACAGAATCCACATCCACGCGAGCGAATTGGCCAAAGGTTTGGTATTGGCGGTCCGTGACCTGAGACGTGTGCAAGTACTGGACGGAATTGCTCTCACGTTGATTCCCTCGCTTTCGTTTGCGCATATATGCCCTCACCCGGTGAATTCGAACTATGTTCCCTTCGCCCTCTATAGGAAGCCATGATTGTGATGTCGTGACTCTTTTTCATTTACTTATTCACGTTCCAAAGCTCAAAACCTTTCTTATTTAAGACTAATGCATTATCGATCCTCTCTCTATAGTCTCTCGCCCAGCAACCCCTTCTTTCTTTAAAACCCCATCTTAACAATCCTTTCCAAAAAATATACATTCAACAATTAACAAAACAGCATTTCTTTTTAAACATCAATAACATTATAGTCAATAACTAAAATAAATGAAACAAATATCATCATAATTAAGAACAACTAAGAATAACGAAACGACACGACGTTACATGATGCATCCCCTTCTGTTAATTAATCACACAGTAACCGAACATTTCTCGGAAAATTCTTCCCCGTGCATTTTAATCGGGAGACTACCTATAGCGATAGATTTTTGTATGGCATTTATTGGACGCGTTGAATTACAGTTACAGAAATGGATGGAAGAGTTAGCTTCTGATAGATGTTAATTTTAAAGAGCTCCTTCTGATAAAAGTGTTCAGTAGCTTGGTAAAAATTTATGGTTGAAGCTGTGTCGAACGTCATCGTTAAAATTAGTCAAGCTAATGAGTGTTGAAAGAGTGAACTTGTATGTCCTACCTCTGTCATGTTTTTTAAATTTCTCGCTCTGTCATCTGGTTTTATAATATTTTGGCTCGGAGTATGCGATACTTAAGATATTGGTAAAATAAAGTTTACCGATTACGCTGTACAGTAGTTGTATATTATGGCTTTGGAATGCAAACCCGAAATCAATTGTTGAACACCTTATTGCTGTAATATTTGATCAGCCAGATGAATTATAAAATGAAGACTCGTGAGGATGAATATGAATACATACGTTTTTCACTCATGGAATTTGCTATCACTTTGTCCAGGGTGAAGCTACCCTATAATTTTGAGTTCTTCAAAGCTAATTAAATTCTATCTCTTCACACAGTTTTGCTCAGTTATGTTTATGTTATTGTGGAATTAGGGCAATTATAATGAAGGGCGGATGTCCTAATTCTACATTCCACGCGTCCTTGTGACAGGTTTCATGATAAGGCATAAGCGTAGATTGGCCACTCATTCCTTCCCAAGAAGCCGAGGGAACGTTCTTTCACACGGAGGAAGTTTTTTCTCATTACAATTAATTTTTACAGCCTGCTCTTAGGAGCGGCCTAATTCGTGGAGATCTTGTTTGATCAGGACCGGTGTATCCGTATAGAAAGTAATGGAATAATAATTCCGCCAGCACATACGACTTGGAATGGAATCCCACTGTGGTTTTATCGTAATATACTGGAGCGCTCGCAATAGTCGGATTTTATTCCTTTCAACAAGTTGTGTTAGCAGTATCGAAATTAACTCTTTTTCCGTGTGTTCTTTACGAATAACGTATTTTTTTTAGAAATATGTAGTGTCCTAAAAAGCTCGAAAGTTTAGCGGTAGCACCGTATCGTTGTGGTGAAAATTCTCTCGCCTTTCTCCAAATTTAGGGAAGAGGAATAAGACCTCCCCTTTCATGCGTCATTAAGGTACCGTTTGTCCTCCCAGTTTTGGCAGTATCTGGATTTTCTTTGCAATTATTGACAATTTCTTTATTCAAATCGGCCAAATTTGCGGAAACCGACTTTGGTATGTTAATGTAAATACCATACTTTTTATCCAATAATGTCCTTATTTATGTTATTCATCGCTTGTTAGTACATATTTAAGAGAACCAAAATTCATTCGTTGCTTTTTCCCTCAAACTTTAGAGGCGAATTAAGAACGATTGATAATTATTCACCATCCGTCATTAGATTGAGAAACCTAATGCTAATTCATGGAATACCAATTGTAATTTATTTTACGTTATGTCGGGATTTATTTTAAATCTGACTTAAATCAGACGCAATTTATCTTAAATATTTTGTAAAATGTATTAATAATTTTATCTCTTATTGTGTAATAATTGAAAATTTGTGTTTCTGATGGTGCTGGTTGCGAATAGTTACTACCGTTTGCCTTAGTTGATATCGCAAAAAGGACCCATTGAATTATTTATGGTAATAGTTCCAGTTAAATGATAAGTTCTTAGTCTTTGACTAGGATCCACCCCTGAGATATATCCAATATATATATATCTTCAATCCCCTGTCGCAAAGTGCACTTTAAATTCTCAGAGTCCCTTTTTTCTGCATAGGGCGTTGAAGAAATTGTTTTGCATCGAATTCGATGTTGACCATGAGCCAGCGTGTCCTTGCACTGGAGGTGCACACTCGTTAAATGTGGGAGGCGGAAATCGTCGTCGTTTGGGTTTGTCATCCATGTCGTTCTGGTGCTTCACATAGATGGAGATATTCCCTTTTCCTCTGTTGAAACTTTAAAGCTGGCATCGAGTTATAAACTCGTTTTGATTATGCGGGGAGGGAGTTAAAAAAAGATTCGACGGCTTCGTTGCTCCAGATGATACTTGCGCTCGCAGTCTTCTCATAATTTGCCGTCGAACGTAAGCATGTAAGGAGTAGGCGTAGGTACTTGATACATCCCCTCACCTTGAGGGTTGGGACGAGGAGCCGGTTGAGTGAGAGGAGCGTAAAAGTTCTCGTTACGTCGCTGGTTCACGTGTCTTAAGGAATGTGTAACGACGCACAGTGGTCCGGATCGCGAAAAAGAGGGACAAAAATCAGATTTTTGTCAGATTACTTTGAAAATTGTCATATATATGTTCTAACACGCGTTTAGTTCATTTCTGCTGTTATTTTCAACAAAAAATAATTATTTTAGAAGATATTGAGAATTTTAATGCTAAACTAACCGATAATGAGTAGACTGCATAGAAAACGCCTGTTATTATTAAATATGCAAATATACAAAAGGTATTTGCATAATATGACTTATAGACTTTAAAATTAGTAAATAATTTTTAAAAAATAGGTAAATGTAAGGCAGTTAGGGGAATTGATTCTAACGTTGAAGTGATTGCGATTATCAGCTAACAGAGGCAGTGCCGCTGAAACTAAAAAATAAGTAATTATTAAATAAATATTAAAACTGTTTTAAGTGCAAATTAACTCATTTATGTTAATAAAAACATACTTAGTATCTTATTAACTTTAAAATTTATATAATTCCAAATCAGATTCTCCTGAATTCCACTCCTCTTCCTCGCATTCACTCGCTGAGTCAGGATATTCTTGCAAGAGCTCACGGACCTCTTTAGGCAGATCTTTTAGGCCACGGTATTTATTTAATTCAGAAACTAATATACCTACTGACTAATGGATCAGAGGTCCGGAAAACGTCCTCAGTCGTGTGGAATCTTGAAATTTTTCTTGCGTTATGGTCTCAATAAGTTCTTATATCTTTATTCCGCGATTCCTGAGCCTCCTCCGAAAGCTCTCGAATTGGAAGAAGAGCTGACTCAATCACATCTGCACCATGCAGCAGAACTTTATGTACTGTGGGTGGCATGTAGAACCACTCATAATATTTAACATAACATTTTGCCGTGTCCATAAAATATTCTTTAAATTTTGCGGGATTAATTAGAAGGCCGCATGACGAAGCTCTCAAAATATTGGACAATTTAATGATAAGTTCTTCTTCTACCCCTGAAAATCAATTTTATATTTTATTTCATGTAAAAAGCGTTGAAGTAAAAGAAGATTTTTGTAAAATAAATGGATCCTTACCAGTAATTTCAGCTGATAGGCGGGCATTTTTGAAGTAGCGCCTAGCTGTGTTGCTATCATTCGATGTGCCATATTTTGGCTTTGGTAGATCAACTTATAGACCCAGTCTACTTTTAAATTTCTCCTGAAGTACCTTCTTTCTTTTCCCGCTTTTACTTATTCAATATTCGTTTTGCCCATCGTATTAACTAGAGACGCTTCTGCGCGCCATGTCCTCTCTCTCTTAGATTCATGGCTGTAGCAGAAGACAGTTCTCCAGGGAAAGTATTTTCTCTAAGGAATTTAGTTTTTCTTCTTTTTGATCGGATAGTGACATCCTAAAACTGTTTGTTTGGCCTACCCTTTCTTTAATTAGATGTTCTTGATAAAAAAAGGCTTATAATTTAGACAATTGCCCAAGGGATGTCATATCATAATTAAAACAGGGAAAATACGAACCTGAGGTGCTTTGAAGGTTACGATACACAATATCAGGGAAATCAACGATTTGATCCAACCAAGTCGCATACCTCTATACTAAAAAGGGGTTTGTTCGAGAGCAAGCTCGCCATCTTTTCTCATAACCAACAAAAAAATTTACTTTTAAAAAATTTTTGAGCTAATTTTTTTGCGCGCTCATCTCCGTGTAAAATGTAGGCAATCCTCAAGAAGTCCCGTCAAATTACTTTTCCGGTCGTCCATTGACTCTCCTTTTTTCTCCTGCATTTTACCTTGAAGTTGCATCCGCGGAAATGTTAACGACAAGGATGTGAGTTAAAAATTAGAATCTTTGGTTCGTTAAATACTGAACAATATTCTTTATTCTTGAAAGTTAGGAGTTTAAAAGGAAGCAAAAACAATGTCAAATTTAGTGTGGTACCCCTTACCAGATCAACTTCAAACACGGAAATAAAAGAGAAATAGCATACTTGTTTTATAATCCTTATCGCTGTGGTAGTCAGGAACAAAAAAATCATTGAATCACAACACTATTCCGAATTATCACAACACTAACACTTACTTCAGAAATCACGAAAACTATTCCCAACCGAGTACCAAACGACTAAGACATGTGACATGACATGTGTACACATCGATGGAAAAGGACCAACTGAAGAGCACCGAAATGTTTCGACTGAAGCATGGAGGAGGCTAAAAAGAGAAGTTACCACCACCCCCAAGAACCTGGGTCTACCCCCGAGGATAACCAGGAGGGCATTTGGTGGACTGCATAAAGAGAAATATGCAATGCCTGAATTTTGTGCGAAAATGCCTACCAGCGGCAGCCCTCCAATAAAACCCATCTGGAAAGATGCACCTGGAGGGTAAATACCACATCTGTTAACTGCAATTACACTTGCAGGTCAAAGAAACTGCCTTTAGGCAATAAACACAAGTTGGGTGGTGCGCTAAGTAGGGATAGTAAAATATCCCGACTAAGGACCTTACCCACTACCCTTGGGTCCGGCACGTGTGCGGGTAACGGGTCTCCTGTCACTTAGGCTTTGAGGAAAGGGACAGCTAGAGGTGGCTTTTCCCAGCAGCAGTACATACAACCAGTCTTATATACTTCCAACGATTAACAAAATTCGATGGGAATCGAACTGAGAAGCGATCGAAGAAAATATTTTCCTCCTCTTCCAGCGTCACAATCTCGCTTAGTATCGCAGTCTGAAATTCATTCTCTCGCTCTTTCTAGAGTAAATTCGGCCAAGAACAGAATATAATAGATAAAAACAGTAAACTTCTTCATTTTTAAAATCCTAATCAATAAAACATTGGAAAAGACCTATTTTACAATGTGTCTCCACTGTGACGATGCTCGCGTGTATAGTCCCGACGTTCACGTCCGCGGCAGAGAGTCATATAAGTCGTTGTCATTCACTTATTTGCAAATATTTGCAGCTAAATCCTTTATTAATATCTTTCTAATATAACTCACTCTTGCCACTATAAGAATCTCCGTGTCACTCGGTGTCACTCTTTTTATAATCCAACGTTTATGCGAAATTTGCGAGAAAAAATGATTTTTCTTGAAGAACTCCTTCAACAATCATCACAACGACTACAAGATTGAAACCTAGTTTTTCTCATGGTAAAGTGTCCATATAATTATAGTCCACACTCATTTTACCAATTTATAATACGAAATAGAGCAAATAAATTGTTAAAAATGTGTATTTTTTCGAAAAAATGAAAATAGCGCGGTTTAGCTAAAATTAGCTCTACTTTGAAGCAATTTACTAAACTTAACAAAACCTTTTATGCAAAAATAAGTGTGCGGTATGATTCCCCGGACATTTTGCTATAAGAACTGCATATTTAAAGTGAGTTTCAAGAAAGTCGAAAAAATGACTTTTGTCCGCCTTTTTTCGGATCCGGACCACTGTGCGACGTAGGCTGCCAAGAAGAAAAGAGTTGTTTAAGGAGAACACATCTCTGGCTTCTCGATTGCTTGCGGGGTGATGATGTCAGTTTCCTCTCCCGGATTTAAAAAAAACTGGATCTAATGACTTCATACGGGAGTGGATGGAGTATTTTATTTCGAAGGGTGCACTGCGTAAACTTGATCGCTTGAATAAAGGGGACGACCGACTTTAGATCTTAATTTTAAGACCAACGTAGAGACTCTGATTCTAGATTATTTTATTTGCTTGGCATTTTGAATGGTATTTGTATTCCCTGTGACTACCCGAGTTCTTGGAATATTGTGAAAATGGACCTTTGATAAATGATATATTCTTGGAGGATACTTGATTTTATTGCGCTTAGAGTTCTGTGCGTCTTGTTTCCAAGGAGTGCCTGCGATTTGTTTTATTGCAGCAACTGTTTAATCCAATTTTGACTCGTATTGAATTATTTCTTGTTATTTCCCTTCCGAAGGCTGTTAATTGATCTGTATAGCTAATCAACCGGGAGCTACTTAATGTAGAATTGCTTTATGAGGTAGAGAATGTTGTACAAAATATGAAGGTGAGAAATACATTTTAGAAGGAAGTAAGACTTTTGAATAGCGCAAGAAGTTGTATATTTTTAACATAAAAAGTACATTGTTTGTAATGGTGGCTTATGAGTAGCGAACATAATGCAAATATGTACCATTGAAAAACTTATTTGACTTATATGACCGGGAAAAATGTCATTGTATCTCATATAGTAAGCTTGATAGAACCGATACGGATGTAAACCGAAGAATTTCGGGCTTCTCTGTTATTAGGCAATGCCGTTGACGCTATTTCATTGTCTTTAGTACTTTTGATTAATCCACCTTGAAACCTCTCGTCTCCTTATTACTCTCCCACCGGCGCGGCGTTCTCTGTCTTGCCGCCCTTGTCCCCATCCTTCCCTCTTATCCTTTCCCTTCGCTCGATAAAGGGTTCACTCTACTCCTCCCCCATAGCCTCCGACCCTTTTTTAACCATTCTTTTTTCCTATAACAGTTACCCACCCACGACCGTGTGGCGTTGCTGTTGCGGTCTATGTCTCATCTTCATTCGGACCCCATCATCACCCCCCCTACAAGGAAGGCAGGGGGAGGATAAAGTGAAAGAAGGTCGTCCGATCCCATTCTCTCTCTTTAACTTTCCGTTTTTTATTTAAAGCGTTCATTTTTCTGTCTCCTTCCTTCGAATACTATTCTGTCGTATACGAGGTACCTCATGTGTGGGCATGTGACTTCCCTCTTTTCTTTTAGGATTCAAGTCCTTTTGTTGTATATTCTCATTCCCTTTCCACTACTGGAACTTTTTCCTCCATGGTGTTGGAGGCTTTTGGGATGCAGTTGTGAACGAGGATGGAAAGAGTATGATGGGTAGATGGGGAAAAATGAGGATAATTTATATACAGTGGGAGAGGAAAGAAAGGTTATGAGAGAAATTAGGAGGCAGCAAAATTGGCTGGAGAATGTAGTGAGGGGTGACTATGTGCCGATTAGGATGACAGGGAAGAATGGACTGGTGTAGGATATGGAAGGTGGGATATGGAAGAGAAGGAGCATTGGATGATATGAAGGAAGAAACAAGATGCGAAGAGTATAGCAGGGGTTTAGTATTGGAAAATCAATAGTTTTATGAAAGAAACATTTGAAGAAACCGCGCTTGGAGAAATAATACTCAGGACTGCTCCTGGATTTACTGCTCACTTATTGGAATGGCAATGATGATACGATTGCGTGTTCTTCCCCTTTCCGAGCGTCTCAAAGCTAACCTCCTCGCCAACCCTATGTCTCCAACCCCCTCTTTTTATTTTGTTTTTACTCTTTCTGGCCCCCTCGTCTCCTCACGGGACACTCATTGTCAGTGTGCTGTTTCCTCCGCAGGATTTCTTCGCTGACTTATCTTCATCATCGTCGTCCTGAGATTTTGTGCGATCCTTTATTTAAAATCTTCGCCCTACCTCTCCCTCGTATATTGAAGTGGACCTGTTCATTCGAGGAATTCCTTTTCATCTCGCGTAGTTGATTTGGTGACCCTCCTAACTCCGTTTGATGAAGGCTGTTAATGATCTTTATCCGCTCCGTTTGCTTCTTGCACCGGAGGATGAAGGTTAGATGTAGGGTTCTACCCATGTGAATTTTTTCCTGGGTTTCGATTTTCATCGAGTGTATAGGCTCAGAGAGTATCTCGTAGTCGAGATGATATCATGAAAATTTCGGAAATCGAAAAAAATACCGTGAGTTAGATCAATCTCATTCCTGCCGCATCACCTAAGTATTTCCGTTTACAAATCATTCCTACCTCCATTAGCTTTTGACGTAAGTTTCGCCCTCGCATGGTTATGAGGCTCAATTTTGTGATTGCGATCTTATTCTTGCTATCTTTCGCGACCTATTTTTCTTCTGGTTGGTGTGGGCACACTTTTCATTTTGTGGTCATTTTCCTTTCGCCAGCGGATGCGAACGGGGAAGGCACTGTGCCTGGCAAAGGATTGCTCGTGGCGATTGTGTATTTTTCCCAATGAATAATGTTGTTAGCATTGGACAATGGTAATAGTTACAGCCCTAGAAACGTCAATCGCATTGGTTATCCAGGTGCATGATTATGTTGTCCAAAACCGCACCGAGAACTGGTTTGCGACCGCAAAGGTAACCCTGGTATGGGGTTAATGCTTCATCTGCATATAGGTGTATGTCGTGCTGCAAGATCCTGCGTCCTGCATTGGGGCGCGTGGGAGGGAATGATTACGCACAAGACAACACACGCTCTCTTTCCGTTTTATGCTAATATTGATTTAGGGACATGTTATGAAGTTTTATGATATTGTAGCAATGTAGCAAACTGGGTCGCCTTTAACCGTGTTGATTAAAGAGAAAATATGCCATCTTGACGCAGGAAAGTGAACGCAGTTTATTTTTAATGATCCGCCTAACTTGCCTGTTTCCGCGCGAATTTTATCCACCAGCGTTTTATCGAATGTTGTTTTCTGCATATCCTTTATATAGGTTTTATATGCTTTTATCTTCCAGTTTTATGGTCCATTCAGTTCCAGGGGTGCGATTTTTTTATGTGACCCACACTGCTCTTATTAGTTACCTTACTGTACCTATGTCTTCCATAAATAATGTTGAACGAGAGTGTCTTTTTTCAATCGCATCTATCGCCATGAACAAATCCAAGGGGAAAAGAGGTGGTGGCTAATCGACACCCCCCTGTCATGCAGTGGTGCTCTGTGAGTCGCCCGGCCGTGGGCGTCCTTGCCCCTGAAAAGCGGCGAGGAGGTGGGTGGTCGGCGGGGGGGGGGGGGGGGGGGGGGAGGATGGCGGGAGGGAGTGAGGGAGCATACCGCGTCGGCGGTGGTGGCTGGATTTGGGTTATCGTTTTTCGGTGGCGGGCCTCCGTGCAATTCGGGTCGGGGTGATTTCGTTTCGCGCCGTCATCGTAATTGTCTGGCCTCGGTCTCGCGAGTCTTTTGTCTCTCGCTCCCGTCTCGAGAATGCCTGCGCAACACCTGTTTGCCCCGGTGATGAATGCGTTCCTTTGGGTTCTCCGTCGCTCTCCTGTCTTCGAAGTCGAAGTGAGATGCCCGGTCGGACGCTTGTTTGTGTTCGCGAAACAAGTACACGTTGTCCTCCAGAAAATCACTCCTGAGAGTTATTTTCGTGCTTGACTTAATAAACAGTATACTGCCTCACATTTTTTATATCGAACGGAGGATGCAGGAAAATTGAATGACCTATATTTTGATTTGTTGAGTGCGGTAATAGAGGTGAGAACACGGAGTAGGAATTTTGACGACAAAAGAGGAAACCGGAGATATGAGGAGCTTGGGGGGCGACTGGATACTGATTAAATAGACAGTTTAGGAAAGTTCAGCCATGCCTAATGCATTAAATTAAGGTCAATCCTGTGCAAGAGCACACCAGTTATTTGCTAGTACACCGAATGAAGATGAATCCCTAGTTGGGTTCAGTGAATACATTTGTGAAAAATAGCAAAGTTGTGTCAGTCAATAAAGTCTTATTTCTGCAATGTTAAGGTCGTATGAGTGAATTCTATCCCGTATTCTTTTCTTGCGTGAAAGGCAAACTTGGGTGTCTGGTAGGTATACGAATTTCATTTTGTGGCACTTATTAAAAGTGGGCACATATTTTTGTGCCTGCGAAGAGATGAATCTCCTCAGCCATCAAGTCCCGTGTTGGAAGTGGCGGGTAGTTAGCATGCTGTCCCGTTTATTTCTACACCGCGTGCTTAAATAATGAGCTGAGTTCTCGCAGGCGTCACGGGTTGAACATCGGGGATACAATTGATGGGGAATTAGTGCAATTTCTTTTTTCGCGCCTTCCGAGGACCCTAGCACCCGATTTAAGGCAACGTTCAAGTTCAGCGTCCTACTTGAACACCTCATTTTCAAGTTGCTGTCGTCTCTATTTTTTTAGTTTCTATTTATTCCCCTCGCTAATGTGGGCTAATTATATACTCTGCACAAAAAAACTGCTAGCCTCCATTTGTCATTCGAGGTTGTCCGCCATTTTTATCATGACTTGCGTCTCGGAATGTCGTTTCTCCCTTTATTTTACTACTGAAGTAATTCTTTTTTCCTAATTAGACTCGCTTTGTTGCATGTTCACAATTCAACTGCATATCTTTTAAGATTTTTTTCAGTCCGGCATCTTCTAAATCGATGGCTTTATTGTTACCCATTGTGTGGCCAATGAGGTATTGTGTGATGGTTAGCTGGGAGGTCCCAACTGATAGGATTGTTTAGGACTAATAGGGGCAATAGGAAAGGACTGCACTATTACCTTCCAGTGTTGATTGAATATCTTAGATTTTGTTTTTGAATTCTGGGGTTCCATTGAGAATATTCGCTAAGGGTACGGCGTTTTGAAACCATCTCATACTTCAAGTTTGCGAAGAGAAGTGAGTTGTAGGAGTGGAATCTCATGGCCTTATTTCGTGAAATAAGACAATATTCGACTTTGTAGATCGATAAATATAGATACTTCACGTAGACAAATAAGATTTAATGCTGGTTATGTTATGAACTCCAATGGAAATAGTCATTCTCCCACGGTTCATCTGGGGTGTACCTCTCTATTAATTGGAATTTCAGAGATTTGAAAGTATTTCTGAAGTATTTGTGATTATACGTCGTATTAGTAACGGAAATTGAAAACCATACAACACTTCCTATCTGGGTATTTCATTTTATCGTTATTGGTTCACATACCTGTTGGACGCATGTATCCGAGAACACCGAAAGCCCTCATATGTTAATCACATGAGTCATTCTGCAATAGTAATGTGAGAAGTTTTTTGTACTCCCCGGGTATTTCCTAACTAAAATGCGATGCAAATCGGAAGCGTGGGATTTCTTTTCAGTGAGTCGTGGAACTTCTGCTTTTCCACTCAATGTCCGCAACTGCTTTGAGTATGTAGCAAGGTGTAAATTTAACCAATTCAGATATATATCTTACTGAATCGAATATACGATTTAAATCATGTGAATTCCTTGTGATGTGACCCCAATTCAACCGACACGATCGAAAACATTTCGTTGCCCATTAATTATCTAAGATATTATCATTTATAAGTGATAATAAAATGTGTGATTACATTCGTTTCATTTTACTTACTCCTCGAGGAAAGCCAATATAAAGTTAGTATGCTATTTCTGTCTTTTTTGGTGACGAATGTTTTCCCGCCACCTAATATTGTGATTCGTTACCATGGTTATTGGGACGCAGACAACAGGAGGGTCTGGAAAAGTGTGTCATGTCAGATAACGGCAAAAAATTTATATATTTTTTTTCGCTTTCATCTCTTTACGAAATACTTTCCCTGCCTCCCCTCCTCCTCCCAATGTCTCCTCCACCCCTCCCCCACCCTACTTCCCCGCCACTTTCCCGCCGTCTCCCCCCTCCTATCCAGTCGTACCTCCTCTCCTCCTCCCCATGACCCACATTCAATGCTGCCTCTCCCATATCTCACCGCGACCACTGCGCGCGGAATAACCGGAAGTCGGGCGAAGTGGGCAAACTCCCGCCAAAACCGAAGTTATGCTCATAACGATCCTCTAGCTACTACCCCCGATTCTTGTCTATCCTCCTCAATCTAATGCGACCCGAATATGACCGATCCTGTTCCCCCGCCTATTACTCAACCGTTCTCCTCACACTACCCGCCCACCTCCTGCTCAGCCGGATCTTGTTTCGAAGTTTGAATGAGAAGGCGGAGGAGGGGTAAAATGTGTGGTAATGGTAAGGTATCGTTACTGCCAGTTTGAATGATAAAGCTTAAATCTTTTCTGATCTTTTAAGGCATATCCTCGTCCTCATTTGACCCACAATTCGACTCATAGAACTTTGTGAGAATGTACTGGATTTGTACATAACTTGGTTTGTCCTTTTTTCGTAATAAAATTGTGACTATTTAGCGAAATTAACGATTATAATGATATTCTGTTTTACAAATTTTAGGGAATCCGGGACAAGCCACGGTTTTATGCGGGTGACCTCTTTATGGAGTCACCCGCAGGTGCGCGTAAGTTCGAAATTCTACAGAGGAAAAATCCATCCGCCTTGACCGGGACTCGAACCCGAATCCGTCGATATCGCGCCGAGTGCTTGAGCCAGTTAGCTACCGAGGCGTTTTTCTTATCTGTGGATTTTAGTGGGGACGCCAAAAATGCTTTATTTTCGAAAGTGCAGAGAAGTTAGAAAAAATTCGGAATCGGTAGTGATTAGCAAAAATTATTTCTGGCGCCTCTGGTTTTCTACGAACTAGACAAAATCATATAGTGAATCAACATCTGCGATTTTCATCAAATGTGGATCGTTTTTTCACAATTCATGTAGAGTCGTCCCTAAGCTTCCTAGAAATCGATGTTATATAGTCTTCAATGACTTTTAATACCCTGAGGTATAGTATGCATTCCATGGAATTATTACATAAATTATTGGTAAGGAATGGATTTTTCTATGTTGTTGTAACTATGTTGTCATTATCGTCATGAGGCCGCAGTACGATAGTTAGTTGTGTACGCAGAACCTACTTTTCGATCGACCATGCGTGGCATCAATGTGTTCGTAAAGTCATGTGTCAATCTTAACTATTAACCCCAAAATTAATTGCCATTGCGGATACAATTGATGGTCCAACAGGCAAATCGGTTGCCTCCGTAAGTAAAACAACCCATTACGAAATATCGTATTGAAAGATAACTTATGTATTTTCTGTGACTTTGTCTGTACGATGTCTTTTAGTTTTAATTTTGATGCTATATCTTCATCGGGATGGCACACAATAATACGAATTATAACTAGATAGGCTAGTTAAAGTTTGAATAAAATAGTTCCATTTTGCTCAAATTAGGTTTTTGAGTCTTCTATCTACTTATTTTGTTCTGAATTTCTTCTCAATATTTGCAATAATAAGGTTCTTTAATTAGAATGAAAAAGGCACTCCAGTTTTCGGCTTATTTTACCGCTGCCTGACTCTTCCCTTGAATGGCAAATTGGCCGAAATATCTTCGAAAATGAGCGAAAAGTGGGGGTGGTCCAAGCTACCCGTAATATGACCAAGGTCGCTTAACGGTTGGAAGTATGTCAACCTTCTCGCCCGACACAATAGCTGTTTGTTACAATTTGTTGAACTAATGTGATATAGGATTTATGATGAAAAATTACATCCTAGTATACGAAGTTGGAAATGCGGTACTTGTATCTCTCTTGTATTAATTACAAGTTGTGACAATAACCGTTCCTCTGTATAGCACCCGAACGTAAACACCTTTATGTACTCGCAAAATCGTTTTATATGGTTGGTTACCTCCCCGTCCCGTCACTCACATCTTTACGTCTCGTGGGATAAAAATATAGCGTATGTAAAAGCATTGCATGCAAAGAGAATAGGGTTTTTTTTCTGAAATTCAACGACAGTAAGTATAAGTAAAATTGACGCGAAGGATTTAATTTATCGTTTTAATGTAACGTGCAAAATGCAATAGCATAAAGCCTCATGGCAAGGTAATGTCGCATTTTTCGAGAGATTTGGGTGGAAATTATCTCAACTAAATTCTCACTTCAACTCTCATATTGATCTTTTAATCTAAGCCATAAATGCCTCTAGCATAAAAAGCCCATGCTGGCACAAACAGCATTCATGCCAAGTTTCTCATTTCTAACTCACCCAGAAGTCTTTGAACAGCTGTGATGGACGGACTGGATGGACTGACACTCCGCAGTATAAATATAGGTGTATGTAAAGTAGGGATGAGTCGGTTCCACTTTTTTCCGATTCCGATTCCGACTATTTAAAATCGATTCCCGATTCTCGATTCCAATTCCATCGATTCTTATTCCTAATATCAGGTGGGATATTGATATAACAGTAGCGTGCGACTATTATTTAAATTCAAGTACTGGCTGGAATAAAATATCAAACACAATTTAGTCGCTCAAAAAGTGTATTTAATGACAAATAGCAAATATGTCCTCAGCTTATAGTCTATGTTTAAAATATTTATGTATCTGGAATTGATGGATTCGGAATCGAGTTAAGGAAATCGATTCTCGATACCGATTCTAAACCGGCGATTACACAGAGGAGTTGACTCCTATACGAGTCCACTTGGAAGATGAAACTTGAAGGTGTATCATACCTGCTCCTATAGGAGTTCGCCATCGATAGTGGTGGAATTCGATACTTGTAAGGAGTAGCCGCCATCCGAGTTGTGGTTCTAAGTGGAGTCGACTCAATATAAATCGATCAGATAATAGTCAACTGCTGTGTGTAGTCGCCGCTTAAGCCTTAGAATCGGTGGAATCGAGAATCGACTATGAAGGTAGGACTGGTTGTGTCAGGCGAAACTTAGTGGAACTTGCTTAATATAGTGAAATGAAAGCTTTAACTTAATAATTCCACATGAACTTTATTTACGACCTAGGTTTCGATGATGACTTCATTAGTCGAAACCTAGGTCGTAAATTAAGTTCATGTGGAATTACTAAGTTAAAACTTTCATTTCACTATGCATAAAATAGGTTACATGTGAAACTTTATATTTTAAAATAAGCATTGTTTTATTCAAATATATATTTCTGTTTTTATACCATCTCTTTAACATCTCTCTCTCTTGTTTTCTTTTTTAGGTAAGTCGCCTCTTCGACCGCGGTGATGCCGAATAAAGCGCTGGGAGTCAGCGTCGAGAGGATTCCGCGTGATTCCGATTGAAGTGAGTGGATGTCGACTGTGTTGAGTAATCGAATTTTCGAATCCTCGCGGATTCCGTTCGGCAATTATCCTGCGCGTCGCCAGCCGTGATCTTATTTTGTGATTGGTGGCTTTGAGTGGGCGGGGAGAAAGGAAAAACGGCGTTTCTGGTGTTCCCTCGAATGTTTCGCCGGAAATTGGCGGAAAATCGACTCGAGCGGTTGTTAAGCGGAAGCAGCCCCGTCCCCTCGTCTTCTCCATCCGGGAAAAATTCTTCTTCCGGGAATTATTCTCCAGGCTGTCTTTTCTTTCCACCAGTTTGGTTTTCTTTTGCGGTTGCTATGTTTGTTTGTTGGTAGGTTATTATGGGAGGCGTCTGACACCTAAGTTCATTTTCACCTCTAAAAGATAGGTGGGCAGGTCAGTAGGGGAAGAATTATTTGGGAAGTTGAGGAAGGGTGGAGATAACCCTTGGCGTTAGCCTAGTCTAAACGAAAGGCGAAAAAGGGACCTCAAGTTATCGTTCCATCCGACGGACGGGGTACTACACTCGAGGTGTCCTCCACATGGCACTCAAGTAGGGGTCGGTATTCCACTGAAGAAAAAAAACTCCGCCCCGGTATTCGAACTCAAGCCCTCGGGATGAAATGCCGGTACTCTAGCCACTACACCAAACCTATCCCCGGTGTTAGTTTGATCACTCGGATTCCCTGCAATAGGCGTTGGTTCATATACAGACTGTGTCCGTCCGTCCGTCTCCATTTACAGGCTTCGTTGTTGCTGCCTTTATTTTCCCTTTTTAGCTTAAAACTCCCTGGACCGGGAAAGCTTTTAAGAGGGGGGATTGCATGTGTGTACTTTAACTATTGGTGGTTTAGTGTGTATTTTGCGGGTTATTATTTTTCTTTTGTTTTTCCAAATGCTTGGGATTTTTTATTATTTTTTATTGCATGGAATAGTTAATATTTTCCTTTATTATTCATTGTATTATTTTTATCTTTTTTATTATATATAAACATATTTAAATATATCAATCTCTTATAATATATGTTTTTATTATCTTTTCTCAAAACAAGGTTGTGTTGTGGAAGTTGTTTGTATTTATGAGAGGTTTCAATTTACTATTTGTTTTTCTGCTAATCATGTACAGGGGGTGTGAGATATCTTGGAGGCTGAAGGGCTTTAGGTCGGTTTGTCGGTGATTGGGTGGAGGTGGTCAAGAGGTCGGGAGGGTCTAGGTGAATAATTGAGGGATGGATTTTGATTTTTTTGCGTTTTGAGGTACAGGTGTTTATTTTCGACTAGAGTACCATAAGGAGAGCACTTCAGACGCAGTTTTCAGTCAATCTGATGTGCCCTAAAACCGTAGATTCTTTAATGCCTTAGGTCTAAAGTAAGTAAAGCCAATTTGAGTTTGTCTCCACATTTCCGACATTACCCAGAGAAATCCCCTCCATTCCTAAACTCTAACTTATCTTTAATGAAGAAAACGACTTCAATCTTCGTCTGCCTTAACATCTAACGAAATCATAGATTTAACAAGATACTAGATGAAGTTTCGGTGCACGAAGTGAAGCATGTTATTTTAGCGAAAAACGATGCATCTACCATGGGTATCGCGCGCAATTTGCCCGTGAATTGTGTGAATATAGCCGTGATTTTCGTAAATTATTTCCATTTTGAAATTTTATAGGTAGCCTTTAATGATACTGCGGAAATTCCGCTGTTAACGCGTTTTAAATGTATCAACTGTTCACCTGATCCATTCAACGTAGCCGATTGCGCTATTTAATGGCTTCACTCTCTAACCCTGTGCTATCGTACCGTATGGGTCGAACTATTATCTTCTTAGATCTATGACCGAAACCCTTTCATAATATTTGCTTTCTTATTCTGTCTTATACGCGGAGGCCATCATAATGGTTTGGTATTAATGCATCTAGCCTGACCATACATCGTGTAGTTGCTGGGACAAGTTGCCAAGGCTGTAAATCGTGCAAAGCTAGAAAAATAGCACATTTCACTTCTGGTCGTCCCTTGTGCAAACCTTCTCAAACTTCCCCTTTTGTACACTGGAAATCCTGAGCATTTGTCGGAGTGGAATTGGAGCCTTCAACCACACGTGTGATCTGTTCTTAGCTTAGTCTCAGGTTTCGTGATTGCTTTGCCTGGTCTGAAGGAAGTTTCACATACTCAACAAAGTGCTGCCATAATTACGACCTGCCCATGACTTAAATCTATCCGTGGGAATTTCAAGTAATTCCATCCTTAGGTTCAATCTCCTGCTCCGTTGTAGTAATCACTTTCTTTATTTTGTGGATGCTTGTTCGCTCTGGTCCAAGCGGGGGGAGTTTACCTTAATGGATTTAAGTCTGACGAGCCCTACTCTTCGTACGGTGCAATTATCAACTGCTTCGCGGCCAGAATTCCGTCGCCGCAATGGGATTTTCATGGGCGCAATTCCCTTCTCCCCCAAAATTATCCGGAGCCACCCGAGAAAACACGCGATGCCTTGTTTAATTGGCGTTTTCCAAAATTTTGTGGATCGTTATCAAGGATAATTGATTTTCATCGTGGCGCAGTCGTTACGTGGTCAGAGAGAGTCGGCGTTTTTGGCGGAACGTAATTCTAGATCTGCGGAGCGAGTGCTCTTCCCATTAGCCGTTTGTAATTTCGTGTTCCCTTTTTTCGTCCTTTGTTGCAATTGCGAAATCCATCCTCCCCTTTCATTCTCCTGCGTCCGTTCTTTTTCTCCGCGAAAGAATTTACGTCGGTTTTTTCGGGTTCAATTTCTCTTTCCTCGGCGTGGAGGCTCCTCTACAATCCGATCGTTTCTTCCTCTACTCCAGAGATTTCGGACGTCGACCGAAAACTTGCATTCTCGGCCGCAGTTTGATTTTTGATATTCCATCATTTTGAGTGGATTAACTCCGACGGGAAAAGGGGATGCATTTTCGTTTCGTGTCTGTCCTATAAAGCCCTTTCGCGAGTACGCTTGGGTGCTTGAGGCGGAATGGGTTTTACATTCATGGAACGGCGCGGGCGCCCCAATGCTGCGAGCGAGTGGTGTGAGGTCGGAAGCATAATTCGTAGGCGGAAGAAATAAATACTCACAGGGTTGTGCGGCATATTGATGTATGACGGCTTTGACTTTCGTTGTTTTTGTACAATCTATTGTAAAGCCGAGCCGTATTTCAATACATGTTGTTGTCTTACATAATCTGAGGTTTCAGGCGTGATTGAGTGGAAACGGAACATAACTGCACTTAAAAAATTGAGCAACTTCCACTGTGATAGGATTTTTACAATAATTATAATTATTTTTAAAAATTGTAATAAGCAATAATTGTAATTTTAATTTAGACGATAACATAACTGCACTAAAAATTGTGCGACTCCCACTGTGATAGGATTTATTACAATAATTACAATTTGTGTAGTAAATCCTATCACAGTGGAAGTTGCTCAATTTTTTAAGTGCAGTTATGTTATCATCTAAATTAAAATTTCATATGTGTGAATGCTTTTATAGTTTAATTAAAAAAAAATTAAAGCGACAAAATCGTCATAGTGGTCTCAACATGAACTTTGAAATTCAAACCAGTTTGTTCATAGTTTAAATTTTCGGTACCTTAACAGCGAAGTAGTCGGGGGTACAGAACTTTCAACTATTCACCTGAGTCACTCATTGTCAGTTAGTTGGTGTTTTAGTATTTTTCACATATAGGTAACAGACCGTAGTTTCAATGGTAACTATTACTATCTTGGTACAGTTACGGTCGAAGCCGTGGTCGGTAATTAAAGTGGGCAGAAAATGCAAAGTAGCAAATTATTGAGTGATGCGTATCAATTCCAAACATTTATGCTGTAAATCTTCGCTTTTACTGACCTGAGGGTCCCAGATTCTAATCCGGGCAAAGCTCGTTGCCTAACATATCATGGAGTATTGGTTTGTAAAAAAATTCAAGCTGTCATTTTTGAAGTTTTGTCTAGAGCAAGAAGTTCTTATAAAACTAATCAGGAAATCTGAAAATAAACCCATATCGCTGGATTTTTGGACGCCTGATCGTTTTGGGAAATTGCATTCAACTTGGCGATCTCTCCTTAGAAAAATGCTCCTATTAAATGTACTATTTTTAGAACAAGTATCCTGGGTATATAGTGCTCTGCCGAAATACCACTACTACTACTGCATGGTCTCCTTACTTAAGTATAGAAAATAACGGGATAACATTTATGCAAACATCTTCTCTACTTGTTAACTTACGTACGGTATGCATCCTCAAAGTTGTCTTACCTACGTTCGAGATCAACTTTACCCTCAATTAATTCCAGTGCCACAGCGATAATTTTTATTGTCGACGAACAATTACCGAACTCGTCAAGTACCAATGTAGGACTTAGTATCGGGTTTTCATAACAAATGAACTCCTGATCGCGAGGTCTTCTCGCTCTTTAGGGAAGCGGTGGATTTGGAGAAGAGAGGGGTTGGGTGGAGAGGACAAGGGTTGATGCTCGGAGAATGAGGGGCTGGGCGCAGGGAGGACGGGAGGGGTCGTGAGAAATATTCGTCCTAGGGGGTTGAGAAGGAGAGAACGAGGGGGATGGGGTCCAGGCGGGGGATGCAGCTTAGGGGGAGGGGAGAGATGGATTAGGTTGTGCGGGGACGGTCCCGAGGACTCATGAAGCACAATCGCTAGGGGGTGTGGTGCGAGAGGTTTTAGGGGGTGCTCGCGTGAGGGACTGGGTAGGAGGTTTGAGATGGAGGGAAGGTTTGGGGGGAAACGTTCGGGGACTGGAAGGGCTGGGATACCGGCGTCGGTTTGGCGAGTTCGGGCGCCCCTCTTTTCCTACCCCCCCGCACCCTCTGCATACACCCCACGTGTGCGACCCACCCCCGCCCGCCCTACCGCTTGAAGCGCAACCCCTTTCCTCCCCCCCGATCCGTTTCGTCCCCTCTACAACGTTCACCCTCGTCGCTTCGTCCCGCCTACATTTATATATACGTTGTGTACGGTTGCCTCGTCCACCACCGTCTCTGCTCCCGCACTCTCTCTCTGCTTCGGCCGTGTGGGAGCGGAGCCGAGCCCATATCGATCCCCTGCGGCGCTGTTTTACGCGTCATCGGGGGAGTGGTGTGAGGGCTAAAGGGGGGGTAGGGGAAGTAGAATCGTCGAGAGAGGGGGGAGGGAGGGAATTTCCGACAAGGTTGAGCCGCGGA
This sequence comes from Pyrrhosoma nymphula, assembly GCA_963573305.1. Lineage (NCBI taxonomy): Eukaryota > Metazoa > Arthropoda > Insecta > Odonata > Coenagrionidae > Pyrrhosoma > Pyrrhosoma nymphula. The sequence goes on from OY754329.1 coordinate 144,945,143, forward strand.
GGAATCGGGTGGGAAAGGGAATATATAAAGGGAAGGAGTTGCGTTGGGGGCTGTGGGGGAGTTACTGGATTTTTTTGTTCGTTTGGCTGTGGGTTGGGGATATGGCCGGATATGGAGAGCTTTCCCCCTTAAGAACCGGCGCTCGGGGATTGCGAGGAGGGCGAGGTCGATCGGGGAAGCCGGAAAAAATGGGGATTTAAATGGGAGTAATAGATTATTTGTGGAAAATATTTTTGCCTGTACCCGAAAGTAGGTGGGTGAATGAATTGGGACTGTGGGGTGATCAAAGTTCCTCCTTTTTCCGTACAGTCTAGTATTTGGAACGCGAGGAGTCACGTGTACCTCTTGTGGATCCCCTAAGTGGCACATTCTCAAATAAATTTCAAAGTTCCATCACTTCCTCATTATTTCAATCTATATTTAAATGCTTTTGATTCGTCTAGACATGTGGTAGGTGCTTTGTGGCTCTGAGGTACGAGAAGAAGTTGAATAAAGTCGAATTTAAGGTTGAAATAGCCCTGAGAATATAAATAATATTTATTTTTGTATTAGGGGTATGACTTTTGAAAATGTGTGACAACGGGGTACACAATTCATAAAAAATTTGGGAACCGCTGGCCTTAACATTTATGTATGGAAGTGGTTGTCCAAGATTATCATGTGTTCAGGTGATGGAATGGGACAAAGGGCAGGGAGTCTCAGAAACAGTGTGTGCGTAAAACATTGCGAAATGCCGCAAATGTTACAGTGGCGAAATGGTGGGGTAGTGTGGAAAAATTATTGGAACAGCTATTTTTCTTAGAATACCCCTTACAAACATGATGAAAAAAACAACTTGTGTTCAGAAGAAATTGGATTACCTTAAGGAAGCAGTACCTGAAAACATTCGTATGGAGTGTTACGCTTACGAGTTATGAAACATGAGTTACAAGGACAAAAGGTGTGAGCTGTGGACAGGGTAGAGTTTAGGGCTGCATTCAACCTTTGGATTCTTCTTTACAATCTTAGGATTGAACGACTAATGGTGATGAGCCCTTTTACAACTTAGACGTTCATCGACTCCGCATGCCGCGGAAGAGAACGAGGTATAGGTGTGCATGCATGTGATGTGTTTTCCGGTTGTAATGAATAGTATATTATGTTGATGGCTTTTTCGACCTTAAGTCAGCGTCATTAACTTAAGTTTATGTAGAGTATAAAGTTTTCTCCGAAGTGGAGCGATTGATTTCTAATCTGATTTACCGATAATATCTATGGAATTTACTTGAGGAGAGAAAATTATGTTGAAAGATCTTGTAATGGGTTTTTCATACATTATATATTTTTTAGCATTGCACGTGCGTCCGCGCCCGTATGCGTAAAGCCGTTCGTTAAAGTTACGCGTGAGCTTTAATGTTCTCAGATAGAAATTGTGTACGCTTTGCGTCCGCTATGTGAGAGCTATTTGCGCGTAATCGGCTTTACTGTGTGCAATACCTCGTATGCATTACTTGCCAGAAGTTCTCATCGTCGGCCCCTGGGCGATAACAGGACTTAAGGCTTCATTATTATGGCTATTACTAGAAACTCAGCTGGAAGAGGACTGTGGAAATAATGGCCTCTGTTTGTCTCTGTTCATGTGTTGTTACAACGTTAGGATTTTGGCTGCATCGTTTGCGTATTGCCAGCATGCGCTAGAAAATCTCTATTTGATTACGATAGTCCATTTTGGCGAGTTTGTGAACTTAATAGGCTTATGGGTTGAAACGCCTGTTGGTTCAGCGTTCGCACAATGGGGATTGAGTATTTTCTAGCCCGATTTTTTCGGTGCGCGAAAGGGGCAACGGATTACTTCGGGTTGGGAGCAGATCTCTCTCTTTCTCAAACCAATATGTGTCGGTACGTTTGTGTTTGCAATTCTCTGTGATGTGGGCTTTGCTGAAGTGTAGTTTTGACCTTCATACTCCACTCTCCGCTTAGCATAGGATTTTTCTCGCCGCGTCTCACAATCCAGTTAAAATAAAGCCGTATATAAATACGTTGCACCTTCGGTGAACCGCAGGGTCAGTTCCTTCTCGAGGGAGTTCCGAGAACTTATTTCCGTTTCCCGTGAGCATGCGTATTTTCTCTCTTTTCTTTCTGCTTCTTACTCCCAACTCTCCCCTCCGCACCCAAAGTCACTTCCCCTTCCCACTAGTCTATTCTCTTGCTTCTTGTCCTCAATACATTACGTCACAGGACACGGCCCCGCCCCTTTTGTCCATTCAACCAATCCTCCCGCGCACTTGATCGAATATCGTTCGTATGAAAAGCCCCTAGTGCTCAATCGTCGCCAAAATTGACTCGGCCTTCCGCAGTTTATTCGTCGTGTATAGCTTCATATCGGAACCTTTGCCGGACTACCCATTATCAATTGGAACCTAAAAGTATGTAGAGACCTTCTTCGGATTTTATTTCGTATGGAAAGTATAGTGAAGTAAACAAGCGTTTTTGCACTTTGCAGCACAATTAAGATGTTAGCCTGGTACCTAGATGTATAGAGAGAGGACCTCTCTCTATACACCTTGGCCTGGTACAATGTCATGTCCTGCAAGAGATTACCGAGTGCCTATATAGTGTTTATTTTTACGGAAGACCATTCTATTTAGAATAATATGGAAGGCAAATGTAGCAAGTTAATATAGATATGCTGTAAATAATACCATTAAAAAAATTTAAAAACTTTCTAATGAAATATTTCTTGTTCGTATTTTCACTTAAAAATCCGTTGATTGTGGTAAAATTAATCTCTCATTGAAGTATGCTCTTCTCATTAATTTACATCAATAAAATTGAGCTGATTATTTGCTCCAAAATATTTGCGCAGTAGAGTACACAAAGTTGTTTGTGGGAACATTGAATTGTGTAATGCTAGCAATCATCAAATTCACTCGATTTCGTGTTTGCATCTGAGTGACGCAAGTTGCCATAGTTTTGTATGAACCTAAGTCTTTACCGCTTTAAGTAGAGGATAACTTGTTTGAACCTTGATATTTGCGTCAAATGTAAAACATGTTTAATTTTTCATACTATTTAAACGAGCGATTTGTATAACCACAAACGGTGTGAATTTTAATTCCAAATCACGCGATCAAAATAAAATTTTCTTTATGGGATTCCAGATAACAAGTTTGAAGTATTTCTTGGCGTTTTAAAATTTGGCATTTGAAACCTACACAGTTTTTTTATATTAAAACATTCTGCCTGCTTTAAGACATAGTCATGTCACAGGTAGACTTAAAGGTGCGTTCGGCGTAGTGCTATTTTTTCGATTGCAAAGCTTTTAATTATATAGCTTGGTCGTATAAGTTGTAGAAGAAGAAGCTTGAACTTTAATAAAATTGCATAGTTCCTTGGGAATAAATTGTAAAACCTTTTTAGTTAATTCATTTAGTGAGTGGATCTTGGAATGAAATGAAAAGTTAACCTGACAAAAAAGTCAGTGATCAATTTTAATAACACCTTCCAAGCTACATCTAGTTCATAAAAATCTTCATTGAGAAGGAAATCCTATTCCCTGAATTTTGTTCGTGTCACGACGGATATTCAAATTGTTTTCCTCGTAGATGGGAGAGGGCGATTAAATGACATGAGGTCGTGGCAGTGTTTGATAATCGGCGGGCTGGAACGATGGAAAAGAAAGGAGCAGATAAAAATAAAACGCCTGGGTATTTTTTTCTGGGTGACCATTATTTAAACGAAAATGTGGGATTTTTCGGAGGTTCTTCTTCACAAGGGATTGTATTCCTGCTTTTTATTCTCATTCGAATAAATGGGTGCGGAGATGATAAAGCCTTCTTTCCTTTTCACTGCATTGTGTCTTGTTTGAGTTGCGGTGATGAAGGTACGCGGGGATTATTATGTTTAATGGCCGGGTCGGAGGCCAGGGGTGGGAAGACCCGCAGAAAGGGATACAAACCCGTATGATGCGGATTAAGACTGATGAAGGGAGGGGCGTAGGAGAACGAGGGAGAGAGAGAGAAAAAAGAGAGGTGGAGGAAGAAAGGGAAGTTCCCTTTCTCGTTTTTGTGTACTTGGATCACTTCTTTTTGAGCCATTAAATGTGGCGAGAGCATAGAAAAGCGCTGGAGGACTCGGATATAGTGCAGAACTGTTGAAATTCCCTGGCTATAAACAATTCGAGCCTCTGAAAAAAGGTTTTACGACTTTTTCGAAGTGATGTACAGGCATGGGAAATTCATATTAAGTCTTAAAATGGGCTTTACGGATATTTTATTGCAATTTTTCTATTATTTTACCCTGTTGAAGTAGGTATGAGACTGAAACTAATTCTCCTCTTAAAAATATTACCGTCAACGTAAAAATTGCAGATTTTTTCACGGAAATCTTTCTGCGTTATAAATTGCTGTATAATTTGAACTCCATTTATTTGCACTCAACTATTAATTTATTTTTCAAGTCCATTCTATTTATTTTATAATATTTTTATGATCTTGATCGATTCGGTTACCACTATTATCGAATTTATGTCGAGAGACTACATGCAATGATTATGGCTATCATTCGGCATGCCGACTTTACAACTTACATGTCTGTGAGTTTTCTTTTAATATTTTCGTCTGTTCGATTATCATAAATTCGAAATCTAGACTTTTCAACATTTGGAGACATTGAGGGCCTTAGCTAATTAATTCCTGTGAATCCGCATGAAGGTGAGTGGAAAATCCTGTGTTCCATCATCTGTTTGCTATTAGTTGTCTTATCAGAACTGTATTTTACTTTTGGGGATTCTACGAAATGAAAGCAATATACTCTCTCGACTACTTGCCATTTCCTTAAATTTATGCTCGTCTCGGCAGTATCTGACGCATTTTATTCAATAGATTTCAAAGGGTAAAGTTTTTTCGTCCCCGAAAACTTTTTTGCTAAGTCTTCAAAGTCGCCGTAGGTCTCCCATCGTCTGGCGAGGAGATTTATAAGTTTTCGCCCGAGTGCGTCCATTCCTTTCTCTTTCCCGAACGTTGCCGGAGGAACAGATTTTTTTATTGGATATGTATGCACGTGGATTTTGGATTAGAGGTATTCGGTTGATTGAATCAGATGAAGCCATGCATTGAGTATTAAGAGAGTATACTTGGATTTGTAGATCTGCCGGCATTTCATCGGAATGCTTGCGGGGAAAGGGTACATGTCATGAGGGAAGAGTGTATGATTTCCTTTCAAAGGGAACTTTCTCCGAACGCTGTGCCCCTTTCTGCATGGATACGTAACCTGAATAAAAAGTGGAAAGAATATCCGATGGATTCATTCGCTTATCTGTTTAATGTATCCGAAATTATTTTGTTGTTAATACAGTGGTGGCAAAATGGAGACAGTATGAATGATTAAAAGATACTTAATGATAAGGAAATCGATTTTTTTCAATAATTATTGTAGATGACCCTGCAAATAAGTGAAGTTAAACTCACAGATATGGACATATAGTTAGTTACTGAGGAGTTCATTCATAAAAAAAGAGTTTTTACGTTGTTAATATTATTACATATATATCATGCTTCTTACAACTGTTTGAAATTCAATCTAAATTCGAGTATAGTCTCTGTGATGACTAAAAAATTAGGTCCAACTGCCTAAGGCCTAGCGCACACGGACGACTTTTTGTCGGCCGACTATTTAGTCGTAGTTGGGAGTAAAAGTCGGTATCATAGTTTTAAATTAAATTAAATTAGTATTCAAGTTGTATGTTGCTTGGAATATCAAGTGTTGCTAGCTGTTACAGAATCATCTCATTTCTCTAATGCGTACGATTCTTCGGAAAAGGTGCGGTCTTTGAAGGAGTGTACCCCGCAGGGAATGCGAAGCTGCACTCCCTTGCATTATTTTCGGGAAGGTTTTGGTGTTCGCTTTTTCTTCCTCCTTTTCCCTACGGGATCGCCGGCGTTTGTGCTCGCCGGATCTATGGAAAAGGCCGAGAAAGGTGAGGGGCAGAGTGTGAAGGGGTTTCGGGTCGCGGAGGGGGTTTTGAAAGGGGACGATGCCCGGGCCGAGTGCGCTCTCCTCAGCTCCGCGCCGACCCTGCCTCACCCTTCCCCCACCTTCCACCCCCGGCCTCCTTCCTCTCCCTCTCTCCCCCAACGCCCCCGTTCCAACCTCCCTCTTCGCCATCTTCAGCCTCGCGCGCCACCTCCGGCTCCTCAGTCTCTCACTATTTTTTTTTATTCCCCTCCCGCATTCTTCAACTCAAATTCCGCACAGCTTCCACCCCTCCATCAAGGTCATGGATTCTTCCCGTATCCCTCCCTACTCCGTATCGTCATTCGACCCCCCCTAGCTTCTTGATCTCTCCTCGAATTCACTCTTCCTTCCCTCCGACCTTTACCCTACACGCAGATCTTTCGTTGGTGTTGGTGACTGCAGAAGATACACCCGAAGCCATTCGCGACCGCCAACTTCCCGTCTGGCCGCTTTAGAGAGGGTAGGAAATAAGGTTAAGGTAAGAGAGAGGTGAGCGTGTGGAGTCGGTATAATTTCTTTCCCCGTGGTGGAGTAGTCAGTCGTAAGGGGTTTTTGTTAACTTCGACGTTCCCACCCGGGGCTGTTGGGTAACGTGCTTCAAATGGAATTATCTCCTCACAGCGCTCGGATAGGGACCTCTAGCGCTGTAAACTCTCCGCAGGCCCGCATAAGGAAATACTACCCCAGTACCCTGATGTTGGGAAGGCGATGAAATAAATGCGGAATAATGTAGGTATATACCTTCGTCGTCTTGTCATTGTCGTGTTTTCTTCTCTTTGTATCCAGTAACTCGTGTCCTTATTGGTGGCAAATGGTTGTTGTAATTGTCACTAAATGACATTCTCATCAGTAGGCATTCCGCTCGTTAGCTGTCAGGTTTTAGGAATTCATTGCATTCGGGCTCTTCTTAAACTGTCGTAAACAGTACTTGCTCTCCGTGAAGTCTCTTTTTTCAAGTTCCACATATGTACCTGTACATTAAGCTTTTCCTCGGATTGTTCAAAATTACTTTCCTCATGCTATCTCGTATAATTGATATTTTATGTGCACCCGTCTTATATTGTTTAATGAGCGCGGTTTCGCGTTTAATAATACCAGTACTTTTAAGATATTTTATTTCTTGTGGTGTGTTTTCTGGGTTTGTTTGCAAAGCGAATAATCTTATTTCTACTGTATGTTGACCTGGTTTAGGTTATAGGAACTTACGAGTATAATTCTAATAAAGGATGTGGTATATTTTCTATAATTCAATTTTTCATTTTCTTTACTATCGTTTCCTGACAGCTAGGGCTCTCTCTTCAAGTTTTTGAAGGGAAATTGATGTTTTCACGAAACACCTTGATGACGCTCTACCCGTGCTAGTTAGTGTAATGAACGCATGCCCGCCGTAGTCGAGGTTAACTTAGTTATTGATTACCTTTTAAATCTTAATATTTTAAATAGTTGGCTTTTTATTCTTATCGTTTTAAGTTTTGCTTTAATACGGGAAATAGTGATTCGATTTGTGGTAGTTGCAGCAGATCGTGACTTGCACGTCCTTGACATACAAGGGCATGGGTGTGGGCCCTACAATTCTGATATATTATACCAATTTTAGCCGTCGTACTTGTTCTTTTTTTTTTAAAGGTGACATCTATGTTCATCGTATGATTTTGAAGTTGGTATAACGTTCAGTAATGCGTTCTCTTAATTAAAGCAGAGTAAAGTCGTTTTTTGACTGCCGCGACTTTGCTTAATTTGCTTTGCTTAAAGTTAACTTGATCCATTAGTTATCAGGTGTTTATATATTTCGAGCTCTTTCTCTTTAATGGTAGAAACGATATTCTGGTGCAATAATTGTTAATGGATTGGAATGTTATGTCGTTTCCCTCTTACTCTATATAACCTTGCGTTTCCTCTCTCTATTCATAATTAATCAGTTTTTCCATTTCATTTCACTTTCGATAATCAGGAGATGGACGTCGATTGTGTGTCTACTTTCCCACGCCTCTCACATTTATTCCTTTTTTCGATGGCAGCCCCCTTCCGACGGTGATTGGAGGAGTGAGCGTCGTACCGTATTTATCTCCCTTCCCCTCGATCAATTAATTTTCATCATCAAATTTCAGTTTTGAAAGGGAAAATCAATTTTATTACTTTCCTCTCCGAGCCGAATTACTCAACCAGAATGTTACTTACCTACCTGCTTGATGATGTCAGGGGTGATTAATTGTTTTCTTCTTCCTGATTCTATTCTCTTCTGCGATTTTTTCTATCGGGCTCACTGCATTTTCTCACGACACTGTAAATTAGAACAGCATTTTAGAAGAATACTTCTGAGGAATCGAAATCAGCATTGTGGGTTCCAAATCGTATGCAGTTTTAATATCCGCAAGAGCGCTGAGTAACGAACTTCCATGGTCAAACATGTCGTCTGTGGGTAGTAAAATTAGCTATGTTTGGGTATTGGCTGGTACATTTTGAAAATGTAATGGGATTAATGTGATCTCGGAGAAAATATTTTATTCATCATTTGAACATTTTGTCATTGTGTATCATGCAATGGAAAATTCAAATATTATCACGTGTATTTTTTTCTGTTTTTTCATTGCTCTTTTTTCGGCAAAATGCAGCCATTACTTTCGAATGCTTCGTCGCTTATCGGTCTCCGACAAATGAATGCAGCCATTAATTAAATGAATTTAATCTTTCGTTCAATTTTAACTGTCCTTGGGATCTTCTTCCAATGAAAGCCTCTCCAGTGCCACTACATTTGGAAAATATTTGGGATTAGAGGCGACTGGACCCTAATCTAACTTATGCCTCAATCTAAAGGATCGTTGTGTGTTCGATATTGTTGGTTGCTAATATCCCTTTTAAACGGCTTAAAGTGATATTTTCCGGGTTATTGAACTACAAGTACGCAAGGAACCTACGTTAATTATTTCTTTAATTTGCAACACTTGTCATTCCGTCTTCCAAATTTTATTTCTGAAGTAAATTAATGAACCACTCATTTAAAATAGGCAATTTAAGGGGTATCTGTTAATTATCTGAACAATGTGACAGTTCAAAAAGTCGTTGTTGACCATTTACATAATCAGCTGATACATCACAACGATACCGTAAGCAATCTATAGGTATTAGACTAACATACTAGAGTATCTGTTATTAATTTGCTACAATAAAAAATGTAGCAAACTAATAACAGATACTGTACTGCTTTATACTCAATTGGAGTTGTTCGGATTTATTATGGACACCGTTTAATGTAATATCATGTAATGTAATCAATGTAATGAATTTTTGCGTGATTTAACAGCATTATAAGCGTTTAATTTTCTCGAAATCCCGCGGAATCTGGGAATTCCTTGCGTTAAGGTCGCGAGTCGAAAGTCTGACGTCTGTAGGGTCGTCGAGGTGGGGGGGGGGGAGGGTTGGTATTTCTCTCGCCGTCTCCCGAGACGTCCTCCCCTCCAGCTCCTCTCTTTTCCCGACACTTAAAACTCATCCCTTTTCCCCCGTCTGCGATTTCGTGGAAAAAGTCTACTTCCCGATTCAATTCCCTACCTCCGATTATGCATGCGTATTTTATTTTTCGTCGTATTTTTTCTCTCCTTCCCCACCCACCCTCAGAAAGCCCGTCTCAAGTCCCTCCGGTCTGGCTGGCGCGGAGGGGAAGGAGGAGAAAAATAAAATATGTGGCGTGTTTTTCGGGGAGGAATGAGTGAGTGTGTATGGGGAGGGGTGGCGCTTTTGCGGATCGAAGTCGTCTCGGGTGATCCGTGAGTCTTCGTGCGTCACCCTCTTCATTGCGGGCCCGGAGGGTGAGGGGCAGGGGGTGTAAGCCGTCGTCGCCGGACGGCTCGGGAGCCCGCGGGGTGTGGGTAGGGTGGGGGGGGGTAACCAGACGTTCGGAAGGAGGGGCTACTGGGGGAGGTGAGGGGCAGGTAAGAGGAGAGCAGCGACGAATGAATGATTAAGAGGATATTGATGTTATTTTATTTTCTTCTTCTTCTCTTTAGAGTTGAGGTTCATGAACTTTCCTGCTACCCCTTTGCCGAGCTCTGCGTCCGCTTTTGCTGGCAAAGCGAGTAATTTCGTAAATGAAAAAAAAATAAAAGTTTCCTACCGCTTTTGGAGCGTTTTGATCACGTCAGTTTTTTTAGCGGATAGTTGAGAAACATAAACGAGGCCGATTGTCGTGGTGAGGTTCAACGGCGCGTTTCAGCGAACTTACAATGACCTGCGTTCCCGGCATAACTTGCGGCGCGCCCAACCGACGACACGGAATCGCTCGGGATTTTCCTTTCCACCCTCGTTTTCAGCGCTTGGTGTTCGTTCCCGTATTTATCGCCTTTTCACGTTCGCCTCGCTTTGCCTTCAAATTCGTCAATGTGTCTCCTTTTTCATCCGCGGCGTTTCTTTGTGACGCGCCTGTCGCTAATTCGTTTGCAAATACGTCGGGCCCTTCTTTTACTTCGCCGTGCTACTGGTTTTGGAAGTTTGTTTCATATGCATATATTTTTTTTCCAGCCACAGGCAATTGGAGTACTTTTCATGTTTATATACTTTTCGTATCATGTAAATCATTGTGATTAAAAAAAATATTATCCCTAGCTTAAGGTCGTAGTATACGTTTACTTTACTTTTTACCACCCGTAGAAAGACCGTTGTAAGGTTCCACTAAATTCATGACCAAGGTGAGACTCAAACCCATGTCTGACTGATGTTTTTCTTTTGAGAATAACGCATTAGAGTTTTAGGGCGCTTTTAACGAATGAGTCTATTCTTTCGTTAATTGGTCGTTTCCTACTTCCTTCTTTATCATGCTCCGGTTGCGGATGTCATATCAGTCTCCGTTTTCTTGACGTCTTTCTCGGTGTAATAGCTTTAAGCTCCAGCTTAAGTGCCATTTATTCTCAGCCATACTGGGCTCCTTATTTAAATTTAATGTTTACCCGCGGTTCGATGCCATTGTGTAGGCGTTTTGTAAGAACGTAAACGTTTCGTTAAATTAAGAGATCAGTTTAAATGGAACAATATGAGATAAAGCAGTCGTCATCTCTGTCGCAGAAATTTTCAAAATGTTTGCTCCTATACAACGACGTATTCAGCTCCTAACATAAAGACAGTTATAAAGAAACAATCAAGTTGGTGGAGGGTGAGAGAAAATCGCTATTCAGCGGCTGAATCAAGCCTTACAGCCCCTTGTTTATAAAATGATACCGTAGTTCTTGAGCCGAAAGGGTTTTCCGAGCTACTTTTGGCTTTTATTTTGGTCTGTCTGCTGGTAGCCTTACCGTAATCGAAGGCGAAATAAAGGGAGCTTTGTCTGCCTCGCAATCCTTCTCGAGCTCGGGCAGTCTCTTTACTATTTTTAGCAGGACTTGTTCGAGGCGGTTCGCCATCATAATTACTCTAAAGGGAGTGGGATGTGTGGTAGCGTTAAATGGAAGAAAGTGAGAGATGTGTAGTGGCGAGGGAACTTTAAGGGGTAAGGGTGCTCGCGACGAGTGAAAAGCATCGCGGGAAGAGAGAGGGTGAAAGATGCTGGGGCGATCTCCGTTTACCTCTTCTCAGTTTTTTCCCCCCCATCTTCCTTTCCCTCTTTTCCCTGGCGGGCGTGGTTGGTAACACAACTTCCCGTTAGGCCGAGAATGGGGCGGGGGGGGGGGGGGGGGGCGAGCCGGGAGATTGAGTGAAGTGGGGTACGAGGCAGGAGTCCCAAGGCGACAACGTCACATTATGGAGATTGATCTCGAGATGGATGCATCAAATGAAAAAGGGCAACTTGAGTTCCTCGAACTCAATTAGGCTAAGAAAGGTCGTACTCGTCTCATCGTCATTGTGTATGTGGTTCCTTGGTGTAACATGAGATGAGAATGTTTAAATTTTGCTATTTGATGTGCATACTTCCTTAACTGGTGAAAATATTCATTGAACCGTATTTGGTCATTATTCCAATAATTAAGTAGCCTAGGCCTACTTATTTTAATGGCATTGTTGGGGTTTCTTTGAGATTTGGTATAGCTAGGTTTTGACCTAAGGCATGGTCACAGGTTGAAGGTAGTTGCGGGGATGTCTCCTCATTCAAAGTTGTACGTTCATTAGTCGAAAAACTGTCTTTAAAATCTAAAAATAAACTACACACCCTTGTTCTGGAATGCGGTACTTTTTTTAAAAAAGTTCCCTACCAAACGTATGCATTTATTTATGTATTTATTTATTTTATTTTTTTGCAAGGGAAATTTACTCTCAGCTCACTCATACTCTCTTTTTGATCTCACAAAGAACGTGGCTTATAAGAAAACATTTTCAAATATTTCCTCAACTGGTACCTTTACCCCCAAAGAGTAGGAACATGATTCATTTTCCGTTGACTTTATGATAGCATAAGAAAGTGCTGCTCTCAGGAGGTCATTCACACTCGACGAAAATATTTGGAGGGTATTGTTTGCTTCTTGAACCGAATGTGGCGGTTTAAAGAAGGAAAAAAAGTATTGCGAGTTAGTGTTTGAAATTGTGACCTCAGGAATCCTGTTTCAGTCGCACGAGTCTTAAGGTTTTGGATCTTACAAATTAATTGCGTGCCGCATGATGAGAGCGTTGCCCGTGCATTCCGTCTCGTCTGAACCCCGTGGCGTTCCCGTCGTTGTGATGTGGACGCGGAGAAGCTAAGCTGAGATATCCATTTTAATTTCGGGGGAGGCCATTGCGAGGGTCTCTGTGGCCATCAAAACGTGATTTGCGATGAATTATCGTTTCTTATTCCCTTCCTCTAATCGAATTCCGTACCCCTCGTGCCTGCCGTGGGGAATTCTGGGCCGAGGCAGAGGTTGTCGTGGGGAGAGTGGAGGGGTCAGAAGAGAGGGAAAGGAGAATGGATGGGGTGGCCAGGAGGAGAATGACCAGAGGCTTGGATCGCGTGGCTTGGGGTCACAAAATTTTGCGATTTTCTCCATTGCGGACGTGTGTTGCGGCGAGGGCGGTCCAAGTGACTACGTGCTGTTAGGCGGATTGTCCCGCTGAAGAATCTAGTCGTAGTGTAAAGTGCAGTGTTATTATCCCGTAATAAACTCATTAAAATCACGCTATTATTGCCCACTTGGCACGGCAAATGTTTTTTTGTAGTAAATGGTTAAGATGTTCCTTGTCAACATCTTATTCGTTATGAGTAATAGTCCACTAAGGTAGGTTGAATGGGCGTTACAACGAAACAAGGCATTTTCAAACAATGCGTTTCCCCAGAATACGCCTACTCCTTTCACTAAGCATTATTTTCGATAATTCCTAATTTTTTCTATCCCTCTTCGGCTCATTAAAACTATCTGTGCTTTGCCTCTATATCCCCCATTTATAATAAAACTACAACTCCACCTGGACTCAAACTTTTTATTCACTCGCTTTGGTGTGTTAATCTATTCCGCCTAGTGGTTCATACCAGTGGAAAATATACTCGCATACATTTTTCTCAGTTTAACATTCAAAGAGTTCCCTAATGTCATTCTTGAATGAAGTGCCACTGGAATAGCGAAATATATCATCAACTAATGGAAACTCAGATATTTATACAAATCAAAATAATCTCCAATCCTCTTTTGTCTTTTTGGTAGTTGAATTCTGGTTTACTTTCACCATGTTCTATCATCATACTTATTCAATATTCTGCATGAATCCTCGTGCCGATGATCATAATGTTCTTGTTATCACAAGATTGCATTGGTATAAAGCGTATGGTGACCCCGTCAGTAAGCCCGCAATTTGATCAATGAAATAGCATTAAGTAGATTTTTTCTCGTTCCCGGAGTACAAATACTGCCTTTATCTTTGATAATGTGACCACTTGTAACGAAATTACTTAATTGGAGTCATGCGTTACCATCAAGAACTCTTCAGATCATGCTCGTTGCGAGAGATTTTTAGAAAAGGAGTGGTACCATAAAGCAAATTCGTTAAAGATTACCGCTTCACCTTGATCAAGCCTCTCTCTCGTGACTCTCTCGTCGAAAAATCCCTTGGTGTTCTATGATCCTTATTCTTCTTGATGAACTATTCTTTTGTCATTAAATTTTAGATGCATTCCTCATAGTTGTATAAATATTAGTGTATAATGTAGTACAATGTTTTATATATTATGAATTACGCAAAGCGATTTTTATGGGGCGTTATTGAAAATGTGAATGATTCGGGGCGCTTTACCTAATCTGCCGTCCTATCTCGGTCGTGGGCTTTCCCGGTCTGAGTAAACGTTTGCTACCAGTCACTCCTACGCTCTTGGCTCACGTACATAAGTCTCTTCCCATACCTTACGTTAACTCTGTGTGTGCTGGTTTCACTTACGAGCTCGGAGAAGGTGTGTAAAGAAAGGTTTAGGGATTCATCGGCTTAAATTCGGCGTGTGTCGTTTTCATTCCCGTCAATCTTAACCGAACTCCACACACTCTCACCCCCTGCTTCATTTTCCTCCGTCACTCACTCACTGGCTCTGCTTTTCATCAGGCCACTCCCCTTCTCCCGTAGTTTCCCCCCCACCCGTGCCATCCTCAAGCAATGGAGCACGCTGGATGCTGCATCTCAACGCTTTTAGCACGCCGGGAAGTGGCGGGAGGGGTTGGTTGTTGCTGTGGAGCGGGAAGGGAGGACCAACCGCCAGGCTTGCCTCATCCCCTCGGCCAACAACCACGTGCTACGGGAAGCAAGTACTCATCCCCCTTTCCAGCTCATATACACTGGCATCAACCTCCCTTTACCCGTTCCTCCTCCCCACCTCTCCCCTAAAACGACCCTCCCCCACAAAACCCGCTCGTGTCTGTACCTCACCCTCCACACAGCATCCTCCTCTCTGCTCCTTTTTAGTAAATGGCGTCTGGGGGTCTTACCTCCCCTCTGTAATCCCCGCGCCCGCCCTTCACACGAGAATACCCCCCTCGTCACCCTCCCTGTGTTTCAATTAAGGGAAAGATTTGCATTTTCCCGAATCTTAATGATGCGTTTGTAGAACTCGCTGCTTACGCTGGAATTGGGCTTGTATGTATGGACAGTGATTTGATTAAGAAAGGGAGTGGTAAATCAGGGGATTGCTGCCAATATCCCGACTAGTTTCCCCGATTCCTTCATCTTTTTAACTTGGGAGACAATGTAACGGATCGAATGAGGATTGACGGTGATGCCTTCGCCTTTTATGGGCGGAGCTTTTCAGCTCTTTTCGCTCCTAAGTAAGTTGGCTCAGTCTTATGTGTCCATCACGTAAAACCCTCCAAATGCTTCATGTCTCCCGTATCTGTTTATCACACCGTTTGGTTATCGCTTTAGTGGAATTAAGTACAGGTTCTCGTTCCTTTCGCGCAATCGTTGCTCGTTGGCAATTTATAGCTCACCCATCCCTAATCGCATTAGCCGAATTCTATACAAATTCAAGTTGCCGTGGTAAAGTTGCCTCGTTGTCATCTATTAGTGTTCTATCATGTCGGGTACTCATCTGTTTATGGTACGTTTTTGATGGCAATTACATTGCCCCGACCCTCAGCACTAATTTATTCGCATAATTTATTACTTAATCTCGGAATAATTAGCCTTAATTCCATCCAAGTAGCCTTAACGCTTCATCTTTCCCTCTCACCTAACATTCTCCCCTTATTCACGGCCTTCAGAATTTCATTTCCCCTTTTTACATGCTTCTTCCACTTATACTTCCTTCTAATATGCTTAGCAACTTCCATTCTCGGTAACTTCATTATCTCCCTCATTGTTCCGAAAACTCCTTAGTTTCTCTGTTCATCTTTAACCTCAGTAATAATAAACGAAGACACGTTCTATTATTGCTGCCCCATAATTTAACGTATTTGATTTAATTTTTCATTGGTAATTTGGAGGATAAATGTATTTACACCTTTCATTTACTTTTTCGTACCTTCAATGCCTAGTCCTTTTGAGGGATAGTTTCCTTTATTTAAAAAATATACCAATGAATGATTACTAAAACTTATTGATTAAATGTAGACGCATTTGTTTATTGGAAGGTTAAAAAGATAAGTTTTTACTACGGTTAGGGTGCGTTTTCGTCTAGTCGTGATATGCTACTTTTCAATTCATATCCCTTTCAATTTTATATCCAAGCTTGCGCAATATGTTTACCCTTGTGTAGTTACCTGTATTCTGTTTTCATGAACTTCAGGCATTAGTGTATGCCCTGGAAAGAGTACTTCTTATGAATTAGATTTCCTTCTTTCTTTCTGTTGATGTTCGTTATGAACTGAAGAGATGGATGTGTAAATAGTGCGCGACTACTCCCCGCAAGTTCTTTGAACTGGTTTAATTTTTTTTGATATCTTTAACCTTTCTTGGCTCCACCGTCGATGTTGTTTCTTCGCTTGGGTTCTCGGCGAAATTTGTGAGATTTTATGGTTTCCTCGACCCAGCAATTTCTCGCCTTTCCTCTATCAGATAATCAGCATATCGTTTGATTGGATTGGATCAAATGTGGGTGGAGGAGACCTGAGAAGTGGTCTTTTGTTCGGAAACTCGTGTTGGATGTTCTCTTTATTATTTTGAAAGAGATTGAAATAAGGTACAAATTAATTGATGCAGGATGATAAAAACTTGGGATTTTCATCTTTAACGAAAGACGACAGGAACTCTTGGATAAGTTTTGTATTTTTAATTAAAGCGAGTGTACTGTGGGCATTTGATATTATATACAAGGAACAAAATGCGAGACTTACAGCCGCTTATAAGCCTAACTATTAAATCTTTTGAAATGAACAATGTGATTATGTTACCTTGCAGTTAAGATGGAGCATTTTCACTAAGCTACGAATCCGACTAAATCTTCCTTGTCTTTGGCTGGACAAAACCGACTGGTCCGTCTTTCTTTCCTGTTAGTAGTTCTTGGAAGGATAATCGAACGAGTTGCCGCTGCAACTACAATCTCTTACGCGCCAGAATAAGAGATTGTTGTCGCCGAATTACTATGGCTGCGGGTATATTTTTATTCCGCCGTCTTCATCACTTCCCTATCTACCTTTGTAATCCCTCGGCACCCTTGCCACCTTTTCGTCTAATACCGTGGTAGGTGTATTCGAAGTAGCAATAGGACCGCCCCGGCGGTAGCAATACGACTTTAGGAGACTAACAGATTTCTATCCGAGCCTAGAGATGGGCGCCGTCTTGATTTTGGTCGGCGGCGGCGTAGGGAGGAAATAAATCCGGCGGCGGTTGCGTGACGGCGCGAATGCCGAGCGTTTAATCGGCGGCGGTGCGGCGTGTTAACGTCTGTTCGTATACGAGAGGAAAAAAGTGATTTACTGGAAAATTTCTGAGTTTCATTACAACCGTCAAAAATGTAAATACTGCGTCGTCAAGGGGTTAATTTAGCAGATCAAAATATGACAATGTTTTACTTTTCACACAGTCACAATGTCACGATATAGGCTATACAAATAGAAAAATAAATGTGTCACTGCACTTTATGCACAAGCTCTTTACATAAGTCATAGTTTTCATGAATAAAAACCATTTTATTTCGGTGTTGCGATCTAGTCTACTTTTCTTGGCTGTAAAGGCGAGCCCACAAATATTGAAACTCCGTTCAATAGGTATGCTGGTAGCGGGAATGCACAGGAACGTGCGCATCACATGCGAAAGGGACCGTGCAAGTGAGTAGGCGGGACTGAGGCAACATCAACGTGGCATAGCGTTCTTGGGCGATTCACAGCTAATCTTCACCACCAGGAAGTCAGAGAAATGGGCCCAGGAATATGTGTGTTTTGTTAATGAGAAAGAAAAGGAAAAGCAGAACACTCAGTGAAATATTTTCAAGATGTATTTGCACCATCACAACTTTTCTTGATGTCGCTTAAGCTGGAGACAGTGAAATGGACGATGAGGAAGAAAACACGGTTGGGAGGTTGAAAAAATGTTTCTAAAGCCGGTGTCCCACGGTAAATATTTTCGTAAATTTATTCATGAGTAATTCATGAATACTCTCAGAGTGACACTGCACATGTGCACGCCAATATTCGGTAAATTTCTGTGAAGAAGAAAACTCTGTAAATTCTTCAAAAAACTCAGTCACTGATTGTCTTTTCTGCGCACATGCGCTTCGATCACCACCATCACGTTCTTGCAGTATTTCGCTCCTCGAATATTATGCTATTATTTAATAAATAGGTAATTGTTTGACGTTGTCACTGCGCTTCTCGACATACTCCTGCCGCTTTGCTTATAATTAAGAGAGGGATTTGTAGACTATACGAGATATATTATGGTCAAAGTTAACGATAAAATATTTTTTATCGACGAGAGGGAAATCCCTCACTTCCTATTTTCTAAATAACTTTATTTGAGGTTACTTTGACATAGATTGATGATTTCTGCACTAATATATTTAACTGGTATCGTGCGTAATATTTTGCAAGCGTCAATTTTTCGCTCAAGTACATTCGTTGCTTCACTAAGAGAATTTCAAAGCGAGAGGATTACCCCTGATTTCTTTATAGATTACGATATCTGTACGAGCTACCTCCAAAAATATGAAGCTCGACCGGATACAAGTAAATTATAATAGTTTTCGCGTATAAATAAGTCCATTAGGAGTAATATAAAGAATAATACGCGTAAAAATAACTAGAATCTGAGGGAAGTATGTATCATACCATGAGTTGGGAACCTAACGCAATGTTTCGCCGAATCTCTCCTATTGAGCGGTAGTCTGGTGAGGAGAGCGCTCGCCTTGCGTGTGAAGGATCGTGGTTTCGATTCTCCATTGGAGAAATGTTTGGTGAACGAATATTTTTAATACGACTGAAGTCACAAAATTTTTTAAAACTCAGTAATTGTAATATTTTCTTACACACTGGATAGTCTTATCAGGTCGTTATTTCTGTCTCTTGTTTCGGACTTTTACTACGAGATAGTGTCGGCGACTCTGGGCTGGGGAACTGCTACATAGGGATTCTGACGCGTTCCGTCGTGAGTAAGCATGCTTGTTCTTGCAATTCCTTCAGTATATACGAATGGCTAAAGTTATTCCCGGGTAATTACAGCATTAGCTGTGTGCTATTCCATATCATGGCCCGTAGGTACCGCAAAAATATCGTCTCTGCTTGTTCTTTTCGTAAAGAGAATACACTATTGATGGCAACAAAAAATTCTCTTCTCGGCCGTCAGCCGATCAGCGCCCAATTCATGAATTTTTACTGCTCTAATTTACGAAAAAAGTTACCGTGGAACACCGGCTTAATGCGTTTCACATTATGAAAAACTTGCGCTTCCTACTTTTAATTTTCAGCTATTTAATACATCGTAAATTACAATATAATTGTACCTGAACTTGACCGTCAAGCAAATATGTACATTCCAGTTATACGTATAAAAACTTGAACAAAAAAGTAACCATGTATTATTAATGATAACCTATGTGGATGTATTGTTAAATTTCACTTAAAATATTTTTTTAAATAATCATTTTTCAAATTTTCGTCAATACGGTCTTTTAGACCGTGCGCAACCACTGAAATGCCAATTGCCCACTCGTCTTATTAAAGTTTAAAGACTTATGAAAGATTATATTTAATTTGGGCAAAAAATAAACGAATGCTACCTTCCTAACTTTACATTTTTAGCTTTGAAACAATTTTGTTTGTTTATACTATCTAATTCTCCCTCAATTTTGAACGACCTGACCGAAACATGTTACCCTGAAGATCAAACGCACGTCAGTAGACATAAAGCCGCTCTAGTCCCAAGAAATCGAGCAAATTTCAATTTAATTGAAATATACCCATCCACTCGGCTACGTTCCTTTTGAGTTCGCACCTATTTCTTAGTGCGTACTCTGTGACTCTCCACTGTGCCTCACCTACGTTATTTTTGTGTTGGGCCAAACTCTGGTGGAAAGGAAAACCTAAACCACGCTCAGCCAGGCAGCTGAGCGGACATACGAGGCTGGAAATGGGAAGGGATAGGAAAGGTTGACAAGACGAACTAGCGTGGCAGCGGAGATCAATCCAAAACCCATCTTCTCGAACAATTTGTTAGTACTTTTTCCACTGTAGGAATTGGTATTAAAATCCAAGTCGCGCCGCGCCGCCGCCGTTAAAATGACCGGCGGCGGTGCGGCGGCGCGCCGCAGTTTTTTCCTCCGCGGCGGCGGCGTGCCTTGCATGGCCGGCGTCGCGGTTTAACCGGCGCGGCGCCCATCTCTATCCGAGCCCGCCAAACCCACAGGCTTCCTCGTCTGGGTCCCCGGTCGGCGTACGTCATTCGGAGGACCGACCCCGAAAATAAAAATAAAATGAGCGAGCTTTGGGGGTATGAGGAGGGTCGGTCGAGTGGGATGATGCACGCAAGCTTTGCACGTGTTCTGCCATGGTTCCGCCCGCTCCGACGGGGACGGGATCTAAGGGTACGAGAGAGACGACTACGGGCGGGATATATATTTTTAAGGGGGGTGGTGTTAGCGAGAGTGTGGGGCTGCTTTGCCGTGATCATGCCGAGTGGCGGGTGAAGTGAGATGGGGGGGAGAGAGGAGGGGAAGGCGTGTTTGGTTTGAGTCGCACAGTGAGTTGCGGGAATGATTGGGGGTTGGGTAGCGCGTGGATGGTTGCTAAGCGACTCGGAGGGGGTCTTTTCCCAAACCCCCGTCACTACTACTCTCCTCCTCTCTGATGCAGATGAATGGAGTTCTCGGAGGATGGGGAAGGCTGCTTGGTTTGGTGTTCCAGTAGTCCGGGAGGGGGGAACGTCGTAGCTCGTTTCGGGAAGGGGATCGTCGGGGGTAAGTGGGAAGGGATTTATTTATCGTGCGAAGAGGAGGAGGGGGTACCGGGACGATTTTTGAGAGTGGCCCCGGGAAGCGCGGGAGCGTGCTGTCGGGATGAATTGTGAGGAGGCTGCGTAATGGTGTGGATATACGAGGCGGAGTGGGGTTGTGTTGCCGGCCCGGCACGCAACGGTGTAGTGCGTCCCGTTTGCCTACACTTTTCGCGGTTCAATTGTGATCGAGTGATTTCCCCCCCAAAATGGGACTTTTGTCTGATTTCACAGCCCTGCGTAAGTTCGGTTATTTCACAGCATTGATTATCCCTGATACCCTTATGAAATGCTTTTTGTCGGAACTTTTTGTTTGCTTCGTTTTTGGAGATTTGTTACCTGTGTATAACTTATGTCTATAGAGTGGACATTTATCATTAATTATTGCTAAATCTCATGAGTTATTCGCTGTCTCAGGCTAACTTGGTTGAAAGTATTCATACCTGAAATGAGAGACTGGAAACTTGGCGATTCCTCAGATTTTATTGTAAAATCACGACCCAGGTCTCAGCGTCGGACGTCAACTTCAGTTTTATTCTATTATCTTATTTCTTTTTTTGCTTTTTCCTTCGAGATTTATTGTCTTCTTTAGATTAGTTTACTTCTGGAGTAAAATTATGGAGTAGCAGCCTACCAAGGCGATGATACGTTCACACTATAGGATCTCATGATTACAGAATTTACTTAGATTACATTGTCTTTTTTCGTTATCTGGTAGGGGAAGTGCATCTTTGCGGTCAGCGTTTCTGATACGTCCCATTTTTGTCTCAGGATCTCCTTAACTATTCGATTAACGGTTTTCAGGTGGCATATGCCTGTCGAGAGAATTAATAGTGGAAGTCACCCCATCCTTGAGTTAGTTAAAAAATATTTTATATCCCGATTTCGTTTTATTGCTGTAAACGTAGTCCGACTCAATATCAATCCAATTTTTGCATGTTTTCCTTAGAGCGACGTGGAAAAGTACTGTAGGACTTTGTGTAATGTAATGATGTAGCTTGTGCCGTAAATTTTGAACTAATTATTTCATTATTGATTCCTATGAATGTTCCAGGGTATGTGCATTCTCTTGATCCCTGCTGTCACCAATCAGGGGTTTTTTCTACCTTAATTTAAAAATCATCTTCCGTAGTAACTACTGCTCACCCATTTTCATACTAAAATTTTCTATCTATATTCAATGCGCAGCTTGGCTTACTCTTTTGTCATGGCTTCCTTTTTGTGTGTGATAACTGGTCTTCAGCGGTGATGTAGCTGGTTCAGTCTGTCACCTTCTCTCACCTTTCTCCCAAGCTTTATATTCTTCATCACCCTCGCCCCTGTCGTTGGTTCAAATGATAGTCACGGACCTTTTTCGGTCCGGCCACCGACCGAGCCGCCGTCCTTCTGTCCCCGAACCCTCCCCCTCCTGCCGTTTCTTTTTTTGCCGTCCTTTCGCGTTTACCCGCCGATCCATTCTCATCCTCCCTTCACTTCGTCATCGGTACTAGAATTTTTACTAAGTTGTTTTCCCTTGCGGAATCCCTCAGATCGACTCACCGAATGCCGCCTCTTTCATTTGGGTTCCAGTGAAAGGGGTGGTTGGTATTGAGAGAGGTGGGTTGAATAGGACGTGGCAGATTTTTCCCATATTGTTCTCCATCAGTGGCCCTAATCCACAAAGTAATAACTAATAGTTATCAACACTTTATTACTCTGGAAACCAGTGAGGATTATCTGAACTCCTGTTGGAGCTGTACGCCTGGAAACTGACTGAAATTCAACCTTGACATCAATGTAATGCAGGGTTCCCACAAATTTTCCCTTGGCATTTTCCATGACTTTTCCATGACTCTCCAGGCCAAAATTTAGAAATTTCCATGACTTTTACCAAATGGTTTAATATGATCAGTGCGGCTTAAATCAATAGAAAAACATGTATAATTGAAACTAAAATGTTTATAACTTAAATTCAAAACAAGAATTACAGTAAAAAATGGATTCTACCATGCATTAAAATCGAGCTTAGACTTCATAAGGCCACCAAATCGAATTAAATCAACCGATTTTGATTCTGTTTAATGGATAATCCTTCTTGTAGTATGAAAATATTTTGTATTGACTTTTTTTATTTGTGGAATTTAATGAATTTTGATAGCAATAGCCGCTTATTTTCATTACGAAAAGGGCATAACATTTGAAGAAAATTTATTAAAAAATCTTGAATTGTCCGGCGTTATTTTTTACACTATGAAAAGAAAAAAGCTTTCTCTGTGTGGGATATAAAAATTAGCTGCCTTTAAGTGCCATTTTAGTTTTTACGAAGGGTTTTAGTCTCGTTAGTGAGTGGCGGCCTGCACTCCACGCCAGTCACCGTGAGGTGGATCTCGGGGTAGCACGTAAATGTATAAATATTGATACTGTTATATTTTAATATTTGCACGTTGATGCATGTGTTAAAGCGTCATTCCGTTAACTCACATTATTTCGTAAACGTTTCTTAATTTTGTTTCGGAAGAGCGTAATACTATGAGTTCACTGTCTCTACCGCGAAAAGAAATTTTTCGTTTTATTAAAACTAGATTTACACTGAAAGCGCTTGCAGCTTATCAAAAAGTTGCAGATCATTTTTCAAAAAAATAATGTCCTTTCATACTTCCGGAGTGCAAAAAATTGATTATAAGATGATTGCAGAGCGATTTAAGTCAACGTTGGCAACAAGCTTGGCAAACGGAAAGCTTTTTCTTTTCATACTTCATTCATGGCTGAATTTTAATGAAGATTTCACTTGCGACTCTGTCTTCTGATAGTGATGGTTAATCTACTGAATGTGAAGAAGGAAATAGAAGTGGTCGACCAGATTTATACAATCAAATGCGAAAACAGCATGACCATTGAATCATGAAATGTATCCTGCATACCATATAGTTTTATTAGCTACAGCTAGACCCTATCCCGATAAAACGAGTATTAAAATTAGAGGTGAGATTTCCGAAAATCAACTGCAATCATTGTTGAATCATACGGCTTACAGAATCATGCTATATCAAGAAGAAATTCTCGCTACTTTGCTCGCAGATGAGCTTGAAAATATGACCTTAATTTGCAATTGGGGCTGTGATGTTAGCTCTGGCCACAGTGAGTACAAGCAGAAATTTTCTGATGTAAACGTTAAAAAGAATGCAAATATTGTTTTCACTTCTTTAGTTCCGTTGCTATTGACAGCTGTAAATCCAGAAACTAATATTAAAAAAATGTATGGAAGAATCCTCGACCCTCATCTCCTTGTTTTTGTCAACC
Source organism: Pyrrhosoma nymphula (assembly GCA_963573305.1). Lineage (NCBI taxonomy): Eukaryota > Metazoa > Arthropoda > Insecta > Odonata > Coenagrionidae > Pyrrhosoma > Pyrrhosoma nymphula. The sequence goes on from OY754329.1 coordinate 144,969,209, forward strand.
AACGAAAATTCAATATTCCTATTAAAATACTGTAACTACAATCGAAATCATCAACGACATCAAAGACCTGTAGAATAAGTTAATTCCACTCCATTCCGCGTGTGAACGTATAATATGATTTATGTGACTATTTTAGACTGAAAATATTTTAACAAATTTTTGTTAAAAAGTATAAAATTTTCTCGTTGTTAATTAATGTTTTTCTGAGTACGACCGCCATTTTGGGGCTGCCATTTTGTTTTTAGTGAAAAATAATGTCATATTCGGATTCAGCGGCCTCGAAAACACTGTTATGTGAAATGTCATTAATATTGTTCCATAATTTGAGTGTTGTCCATCTTTTAGCAATTTTAGACCACTGCGTGTCGGTCCTCGCGCTCCTTCACTGCCTCTACCACACTTGCTGGCGAGCGCATCTCTCCTCGAACTCCACCTTAGCCCACCGCCGCACAGTGGGGCAAAATCCCAAAAAGCTGGCTAAAAGTCGAAAAAAAAAGTTTTTATTCAAGGAATTTTAAGTATGCAGTTGGGTAGACTGATGTACAATGTATCCAATTTCATCGCTAGAAAAGATCCGAAGCTTGAATCTGACTACTTGCATCATTTGAAAAGTGACCTTTGAAAGAGCAACTTCGGCGCGACACAAAATAAGTGAAATACCAGTTATTTCAAACACGTGTAAAAGTGTTCAGGTTAATGCAAATTTAACAATTCAAAATGGACGAAGATCGTGATGGTGAGTGCAATGTTTACATGTGTAACAAGAATGTCATCAAAAATTTTAAAATTACTTTTTTTAAAAACATTGTTCAGACCAAATTGACCAATTAATTTTTATATATTTTTTTTATTCGAAAAAAAAGTTATAAATTCCACGGAGTTCTGCAACGAAATTTATTGAAATCTCATTCTCTGCTATTTATATATAATATATTAAAAAACCAGCTGCCAAAAAGTGCCAATCTGCATTTTGTGCAGGTTATTGCACAACAGGTTCAAAGTTGCTTTTTTAAAACCTTTAGATAACGCTAAGCTTTCATATATTTTACATTTTTTTTAAATATTTTTTATTAAGTTTTTTATTATTACTGTTTATTAAATTATAAGTGAATTATAAATATAATTTATTTGATATGGTACGACTTTTTATTATTATTTTTTCGGAATGTATGAAGGCTTTTACAAATTTTATTTTTTACTGCAGAATCTGATGGCCTAGCCATGGGGAGCAATGATAAAGTTGGCTTAACTCGAAAGAAAATGTTTGTTTTAGTAAGAGGCCACTTGAATAAAAACATGAACGCATCTTGCAAAACAATTGAAAAATCAATGCCTAGTCCACTGGAATTCCGTTCCACACTATAAGAAAACGTGAATCCCGTTATACAAAAATTGATGTCCTATTTCAGCATTGAGTGGCAGGAAGTTAAAAGGACCGAGGACTCCTTTTTCAAAAAGTTTGGTGAATGGCTAAGCGTCTTTGTTTATTTGCAAGACACTGAAACTTGAGAATAAACACCAAAATAACAAGATCTGGTCGCCCTTCTGCTGAGTTCGATGTTGCAAGTGAAAGAACAAAGCGAAATAAATTATGAAAATTTGCGTATGCAATCAAGTGTAGATTTGAGTTATGCCACTCAAATGAGTCTTCGAGCTTCTGGGCAATTGGACGCTGCAAAATTGTTAAAGATGTAACAACGGGCAGTCCATCAACCTCGAAAGCGTACAGTAGGTCATCGTCAATTGTTAGAGAAAATGTGCTCTCAGGCGGTTCTACTCTTTCACTTTTGATAGAGAATCGTATCGCTACAGCTAGTATATGTTGACGACAGTAATAAAGAAATTTTGGTGTGGAAAATCCAAGACCCTCGTCACCCAGAATTTGTATGCCTATACGAATCCAGTTTTTACACGAATATACGGAAGCCACTGTCGACGAAATAGATTACATAAAAGAACAAGATAGTAAACCTTTTCAAACTGGAAGGAATCACAAAGAAATATTTTTAACATGCAAACTTGCATTAAAAATGATAGATGGAAAAGTTTGCAATGTCATCACGAGTAATTTGTCAACTCAACGTCGCTATCTATGCAAGGTAACATCAAAACAATTTAATGATCTTGATGAGATTCTTAAATTGAAAATCAATGAAGAAAACTCGGGATTCGGGATGTCCACCTTACATGCGTGGATAAGATGTTTTGAGTACTGTTTGCATGCGGCATACAAGCTTCCAATAATGAAGTAAGATCGAAGTTTGGAAGAAAATAAAGACGGATACTGCAAATGAGTTAATACAATCAGGATTTTGTAAGCAGTTAGGACTTCTCGTTGACAAACCAAAACCTGTAGTCAGTAACACAAATTATGGCAATACGAATCGTCGATTTTTCGAAAGCGCAACTACTTTTGCTGCTATAACAGGCGTGATTAAGTATTTAATCAATCGATCCCGTGTATTATTGCAAAGTTTTTCGTGTGGCCACGAGATTCATTTAATCAATTTTCCGGAATACTCCTTACGAACAGCTCGCCTATTTGTAGAATTGTATCCGTGGTTCTACATACCAACTTCAGTCCACAAAATCCATATTCAACGCAAAGGAATAGTAGCTTCTAGGTACATTATTGCCAATTGGGCAATTGTCAGAAGATGCACAAGAATCCTGCAACAAACTAATCAAAAAGTATCTACAAAACTTCTGGCGGAAGAGCAACAGAGTTAAAATGACGGAAGATGTCCTTTTAAAATACTACAAATCTCTGCAGATCCACTTATTTAGAGCTTACGTAAATTGCCACCGAAGACATTGAAATCGTTATCTCCTGATGCTATACAACTTTTAATACCACCTAAAGGTGCACACCTCTTCTGAGGAATCCACAGACTACGCCACAGATGATTCGGAACTTGATTAGTGCGCTTTGCTTCATTATAAACGATTTCATGTACTCCGATGTTTTACCGATGAATAAAATTGAATTGTTTAATTTTTAATAATAAGTCTGCTTCATCTAATTTTTACTTCCTAATCTTGTAGTTCAATTTTTATCTGCATTCTGCATTCTTCGTTTTTTGTGTATCCCTCTACATTAGATCCATTGGTTTGATTATTTGAATTTTTGTTGATATTAAACACGTAATCAGGGAGCCCCAAAACCCTTCACTCACAATCAGTGTTTTGTGAAAATTGAAACGATTTCAGACATTTTTTTAAATTTTGCATGCAATTTTAACGTTCAAATCGTAATTAGTGAGCCAAAATACCGCTATATACAAAGTTTAATGAATATTGAAACATTTTTAAAGCTACATATTTTGATTTTTAATCCGCCATATTGGATCCGCCATTTTTGATCCGCCATTTTGTTTTTTGCAATTTTGACGTTAGAATCGTAATCAGCGTGCCTATAAACACCATCATACAAAATTTCACTAAAATTGGGTAACGTTATCATATTTCGGCCAGCTTTTTGGGATTTCGCCCCACTGTGCGCCGTGGGCAGTGCGGCAGCGGCGGTGGATGCGAGCGCATGGAAGGAAAGAACTACAAGTGAGCGGGGATCGTCCCCTACGGCTGTCAGACGAAACGAGAACACTCAATTTTTCCAGGACCGGCCAAAAATTTCCAGGACTTTCCATGACTTTCCATGACCAATTTTTCCCCCCTGACTTTCCATGTTTTCCATGCTTGTGGGAACCCTATAATGTATACTCCTTTTTGAGAATAATTTTGATATTTATGCAGACTTCATGCCTACCTGAGAGATGTACAGAAGACCGTTAATGTCTCGGATTTCGAACTTCCCGAGACCTCCGAAAGCCAAGTTATGTGAGCAAAAATAAAAGTCACGGCTGAAATTATTTGGCAGTCTCGGAGGTGACATTTTCTTGTAGACGGACCCTTGATGTGAGAAAGGGGTCAATATACCCTCTGGAGTTTTATTTAAAGGCATTTTTGGATGAAAACCCAAGATATTTTTCCAATTAAATTCACTGCGTTCATCGACAGATCTCATGAAATGGGCTTCGAAACTGATAATTATTTAAGCGAACAAGAATAAGGCTTGTCTCTCAGTCATTTCCTTTACTATCTGTCGCAATTTTGTTACTCTCACTCAGTTTTTGGCTTTAAATTGTTGCTGTGATTTCACATTAATTTTAAGAATTAAATTAATATTGGTACAATCATTGGTAAGGTTAATTGGGTTATTTATTTTACATATTCAATGTGCTAAGGAGATTAATGTAATCAAATGACGCTGATGACACCTCATGATGGGTTTATTACGCTTGAAACATTTGTCAAATGTACGGCACAAGTTTCGTTCATTATTTATAGCAATTTATGTTTTTTAATGAGGATTGTCTCGTTTATATTCCCTTCAGTGGCTGATTGGTATGCTGTACAGTTCCTTATTGCACCGTTAAAGACATCAAGTTCGGAATGTTACTAAAGGCCTTTAAGTGTTCAAAGGGGATACCGTTTCAAGTTTTAATTAGATTCAGTTTTACTCCTCTGAATTCGTGATGTTGGTACTTATCGTAGCGTCGTAAAAGTCCGGTTTATTCCTCTAAATTTGTATCCGTGCACCTTTGATTACAGCTCGATGATAGTCTGAGCAAGTTTATATTTATAACTTCTAAATGTGGGCAAATGAGGGGAATAATGGTATCCCATCTCACCCCTGTCTCTTTTTCTCTTTAATTGTTCCTGATGGCGCGCAGATTAGAAGGGGGAGGAAGGAACTACATTTTCCAATAAAAAAAGGACGTCGTATCCGATGTGGCGGGCCGTAAAGTGAGGCGTTCCGCGGCTCGCCGTCGCCACTGCGGTTGGCATCCGCCGTGCGAGACAGATATAATTTTATTTATCCGCATCCCCTGCCCTCGCTCGCTTCTTTCTCTCCCTATCCCTCATCCATTCACTTCCCGGGACGGGACAGAATGTTGTGTGGGCCCGTAAGTCGTTCGTCATTGGCTTTAATGCATTCAGTCTTCCATTCACCGCCACTCACTCCCTCTTCCTCCCCTTGCCGTCACATACACTCCGTCCACTCGTATAATGTTTGATTCCAATCGAGCCCACATCACTCCAACATCGTCTCTTTCTCCGTCATTCTTTTTCATTCTACCTCCTCCATCTCTCTCACTCCGTCCCGGTGGAAAAAAGAATACGTGGACCACTGTGGCTCCCGCGTTGTCCTATTTAGGCGTCCCGTCATGTGCGGGCGGGTCTGGATCCCTCCTCGCTCTCCTTCGCTTCATCTTCCCCTTTCCCTCTGACTATCTCCCTCTCCCTCCCTCTCGTCATCCTCCTCCCTCCCTCATTCCTTCCTCCCAGTGCGACGTCCCTCTTCCATTTTAGCCCGTATCTCGTGATACGTGATATTACTAGGGTTGCAGGGTGTCCGGCGACCTGGAAAACCTTGAAAACCGGGAAATCTCAGGGAAATATTTTGTTCTGGAAAACTCAGGGAATTTTTGTATTTTTCCGAAAAACCCTGGAAATGCATGGCAGCCGATTTCTATTAAGGCAGAGAGAGAGGTTTAACCTGCGCCTTTGCTTGCATTATACTCGGCTCAGCGTAGCCTTGCGCTCCCTGTTCATTTAATACTCTTTTCATAGCTGTGCGCCCGCTCTCAGCTTGTGCTTCGTCATCCCACCCCACTCTCCCTATGCGCAGTCTAAGGGGCCGATTGTATAACAAGGCAAATTCCACACGGAATAATTCCCATGTAAAATGGCCGCTACGAATGGAATCGGAATTGATGCCGAAATCTGTCACCGGAAACTGAATTTCACGCGGTAATTAAGATTCTGTTCGAAGAGCCGTACGAATGGAATTCTTGGTGTGGCCAAATTTACGAGAAATCTTCACGTCTGAGCATGCGCTGTGGCATTTCCCGCATTATACGAAAACCATTCGGCCGGCAACCTAAATGGATAATTGGGTATTGTTATATATGTAATTGATAATCCTTTCCAAATAATCTCCACCCTCCTCGTTTTAATGTTTGCAGAAATGTTTTTGAAGGAGCGGAAATACATTTTGCGGTCACTGCGTATTGAAATCACGGCCATCGGGTTCGTAGTCGACATGGCCACTGTACAGGGGCAATCCAACCTAATTAAAATTCGTGAATTGTCCAATTTTGTTTTTTTTTTGTTTTCGTTTGTCCAAATACAATTTTGTTTTACATAATTGAATGCTTTTGGGCGTTAGATCCGTATCTATTACAAAGCAATTAATTCACAGTTTCCGAAATGTTCATGTAAAGTACAGCGAAGCCTTTTGGGAGAAGAGGAAAGGTACCAAGGCCTCGAGATAAAAAGAATAAGAAAGAGGTACATACTGCAGAAGGTTCAAGAGCTGCAAACCAAAATAACGTAATTTATTGAAAAGCCGAGAAATTTGTTGCTGAAATTGAATCGGAAATGCACTCATTGAAAAATGTCACACCAGTTTCTTTTATTTACATGTTCTTTATCAAACTAATCTGAATCTACTCTATTGTGTTCAAATTGCACCTGACTCAGAATTTTGTTGTCAGTTAACCGTTTTTGTTTATTTGTTGGTTGAAATAAAACCCGTAATACTCCACATTCCTTGTATACTCCTATGTTTTTATCTCAAAGTAGGGACCGAAATTTCTCGTTTTTTCATGTTGGCAAAATGATGCCAATTTTATTAGAAATTCATTAAAAATATGTTAGAAACAAAGTGCAGCAAGACCCTGGAAAATGCAAAACATTTGCCTGGAAAACCTGGAAAACTCAGGGAAAAAATAAATTGAGATTCACCGGACACCCTGGGTTGCCATACGTTCTGAAATAGCGGGATTGTCCTGAATATTGGCTAATGAAAATAACGTGCACAGATATATAATTCAGTTTATATTTCACCCAAAATATTTTATTATGTAGATTAACTAATATGTTAAGTCCAGTTTACTTGTGTTTGAGTACATACATTTTTTAAATCTGAACAACATGCGCATGTCATTATTATGACATTATGATGCATTGGTGTCCTGAATTTTTACCTTACCCCTAGGGAAACCCTGTATTTCACCGAAGACCTAGAAAGAAGAAAGACAAGAGAAAACCCTGTATTTCACCCAATACCTCATGACCGAGTTCAATTGGCGCTGTAGATGGCACGCATTGTGATCAGAGTCGTCCTTGTAGTTATTGCGATCGCCTGGCGAGTGCCCCAGCGTGGAAGCAGCAATTTGGACAATATTTCAACGCTTAGTTGAAGAATTTGTTAATAGTGTAGACTTGGGAGAATATAACTGAGTAGCACCTCCATTTCGATGGTTTTTTTGTACTAATGAGCTTTTTAGGAAACCTCGAATGGCCCTGGAAAAGAATATGGTCTCCCTGAAGCGGAGGAATTTAACTCGACTCAGGGCTAGTCTGAGTTTGCATTATAATTGTAGTAAATTGGTTCAGATGTATCACGCGAGATGAGTTGGAGCAGTGTGCCGAAGAGCAAAACGAAATAAACACCTCGTACTGTCTACTGAAACTTTCATGTTACATATTACACGTTTGAACGCGTTAGAGTCCTATTAAGGTACAGTTGTTTTGAAACGAGTGGAAATAAAAAAGTTTCAGTTAACAGTTCGGGTTATATTTTTTCATTTTATTCCTTCGCATCACTATCCCAACCAAAGGACTAGAACCTTGACGTGATGTCAGTTTTCAGTGAAGAAGGTGGCGTTTTGCTACGTTTGAGATTAACGAATCGGGCATATTAAGGTACGGCAGGTATCACTCCCAGACGGGTAAGTATGTACATTTACATGGCGTGTAGATTGGCCATTCCGCTTTCTAGGGTTTCGCCGCATTGTTCCATGCCTTGGATAATATTTCTTGGACTACGAGACGATATTGATATTCGTTAAGGACAATAATTCGGGGGTTTGCATTTGAAGATAGTTTGCGTACTCAACATAAAAGGATATTTGATAACTGCACGCCAAATCTAGGAGCTACTACGGATATAGGACTTCGCCGATTAATCAAGCATCTCAGTAATTGAACTGGCGATGGTGTATGCTGTTCCTTTGTAAAACGGTAATTTTGAGGTACAATGGCCTAATTTTCATCTGGTTAAGTGATTTATTGGCTCTAGAAAATAATCCTTTCCGAGTTAACATCCTCGTTGGTCCATATTTGACGACGACGGCTTCGTGAGCATTTCAGCTCGCTTATTCATGTCAGAAGATCGAGGGACTATCGCCTACGTCAAGGTGGTGGCGAAGTAAATTGGTTGGGACTATAGCAACGACTGTGAAGCTGAATTAGCGAGCTGAGCGTGGCCAGCTGATGAAGCGGGCTGGAACGCTCGAGAAACTTTCGTCCCCTTAAATAGATTAACGCGGATGTAAACCCGAAAATCCTCAAGTTTCAAGACATCTCCGCGGAATCCTTCACATTAACCCTTAAGCCCCTTCTTCGCACGCCACACAAACCCGTGTTCGGATTTCTGCCGGCTCTCCACGCCAAGAGCTTCGTATCCCGATTCGAAATTTTTGAAGCGGAGTTCTGATTTCAACTTAGGCACGTATCAAGTTCATTATTTCTTTCCGTGGGAAGTGGTGTTTAAATTTGGGCCTTGATCGGACTTTCGTTCGCGGCATGCTCATGTCGTCGCTGAATTTCCAGCTACTCATGGCTGCCTGGAATTCTTACCATGTTAAGTTACCCCCTTGTTCGATGCGGGGCTAACGACCCTAACCGTATGCCTCTTTGACTAGTAATAAGCTTCTGCGGCGCTCAGATTTGTTCACAATGTCCGCTTGTCGAGATCGTTCGTTGCTTGATCGGGTAGGCTCGTCTATGTGCACCCATAAACTTGAAATATCATTCGTAATATCTACTTGTTCTTGTTCTCATTATTGATATTGTTATTAATTAGTCTAGGTACAACTAATTTGTATTTCTGCGATCTCTTTTATCTGAGGACTATTTCATGTTTACTTTTTTGTGATACTTTCAATTTTCAAGCGTGTCTTATAATACAAAGGAAACTGTTGTAGGCTTAACCTTGTGGAATTGATCGATTACGGAATAATTACAATAACTTTGTTAATTCCATTGATGATTTATCAACGCGGCCCGGGTTTCAACACTTGGTGTCTTCTTCAGGTGACACCAAGACCTGAAGATGACACCAAGTGTTGAAACCTGGGTCGTGTTAATAAATCATCAATGGAATTAAAAAAGTTGTTGTAATTATTCTGTATCTTATAAGTTTGTCCCATGGCGAACCTGGCAAACTTTTTGACAAATGAAAACATTTTTCTCTCCAAATAATGTACCGGTATTTTGGATAAGCTTCCTGTAGAGAAAGGGGTTTCTCGTTTATCGCTAGTTAATACTTTTAGTCGATCTTTTAATCGCAGACAGAAAAACAGATCGAATCATGAGTTTCATGAACTTACTTCTTTTACGACGAAATAAGAATTCTTTTTTGCGGTTTACCACTATAAGGTATTATCTTTGTTTTTATAATATACTTAAGTTAAATAATTTTTATCAACTTTGTAATTATTTCAAAGTGGAAAACTGCGAAGAACATTTTTCATCCTTGAGTTTACCCCATCAGTCCTGAAACAGCAATGTTACCAGTTTTATGTTAATTTTTACCAGTTGAAATAATATATGCCGATCCTCGCTTACACGGGAATGAGCACTAAAGATTTATCCAAATGAATCCCGATCAGAGTTAAGATTTTCTTGTGCAAAAGTTAGTCGGACTACGTGTGGGCCTCGCGGTGGGGTCATCGCTCATGATACCCGCTCCTGCCTTCCGCCCGTTCCATTTCGCTCTCCATTACCATCCCCGCCGTTTCCCTAAGGAGATATTTTTCACTTATTCATGCTCTCCACGCTCTCTGGCGAAATGCCCGTGACGTCATCTCGTCCTTGACTCCGACATTCGCACGAGGTGGCGGGTGAGGAGGGCGGTACACGTGAGTGCACGGGCTCTGTGTTCATCACGCACCACGCCGGGGCTTTGGCCCGTCCCTCGCTGCGTCTGCTGCGGTAAGGGGCGGGGCGACGTGGACCATGCCACGGAGAGCGGGGCTCAAAATCTGAGTGGGATACAGAGGGAATGACTCATTAAGCGGTGTTTCCCTTCTCTGGAGCTGCGAAGAGGACGGCGCCGAGACGCGGAAAAACAGCGAAAATGAGCTCAAAGGAGGCTGAGCTCTGAAAACTCATCTTTATTTTTGTTTCTTCGATCGTCTAATGTGAACTCGGGATATCTCGGCAACATTTTAACAAATTTCCCCGTTTTAGAACCTCATCATTCATCTTAATTGGCCAAGAATCACTATACTTCATGTTGAGATATTTTTCCATTAATTCCCTGTATCGTTTTGATCGCATTCATCTTTTTCTTATGTTTGAGGGTTAACGATACAGTTGGCAACAGTTCAGTTTTTTGCGTCTTGTTTGGATGCTAGTTTGACATTCCTCTCTTTCGTTTTCCACCTCGTCCTGAAACAATAAGTGGTAGGGAACGTAACTCTGTGAAATATGCTCTTATCGAGGATATAACATTCTTGGTACTTTTCCACACTTTTATAATCATTACCGTTATTAGCATCGTCCTGAATTTGGACCCGATTATAATTTCGGCGTTTTTTTAATATTTCGCGCAAGTTTCGCATGTAGCTCTATGTATTAATATTGAATATTTGTTTGTCATTTCAATGTTATCCCAAAAAAATGGAGATTTAGGTATTCCTTGTATAGAATTGTAAATGTGTTGAGAATACAAATTGATTGGCCGCGGGGTAGGGGCCGCGGTTTTGCGATTTGGAGAACGAATCCCATAGGGCTTTTATCAGCGGACAAAAACTTGAGGGCACATCAAATACGGAAAGGGGTTGACGACTAATAGCGCGGAGGTATTTTTGTCGATGGACAGGATTACTTATATACTAGCTGGTTGGCTGGCGAGGTGTGAAAGGGATTATAACAGATTGCAAAAAGTTTCCCCCCATTCGCACAATTTCCTTCGCCTTGTATTTTCATTCTCGCCTCGTGCTGCCTGGTACGGCTGGGTGCGAGTGAGAAAACCGACGCGGAATATGTTTTTATCGGGAATAATAATCGGAATCCGGCGCGTTTGTTCGAAAAATATTTGGATAGCCCGTGCGACTTTTCCCGTGTTGGAGTTCACCAAAAGCGCACGTGGGGCAGGCTTTCGTATTCGCGTCACGTTGCTTCCCTTTTTTGTCGAGAATTTTGTTTTTGCGTGAATCCAGTCGTGCATGACTTTTTAAAAGATAAAATATATTCCCATAAAACGCTACAAATCCTATGAAGAGGGCGTGAGCTCCGTAATTCCCAGCCGTGCTGTCCGACGAATACGATATTTTTTCTTATGCTGAGTAGCAAACGGATCTTGTAATTTTTCCATGTAAAGGCGTGTCTATGAAGCGACTTCTGCGGCTATCGTATTATGGTCTCTTTGCGTATTTATCATTCCCGCGGGGTCAAGGCAAAATATGTCAAATTCAGGAATGGTACGTGGTTGTTTCCCCTGCCAAATGGCACGTTAAGTTGTGTTATTTTATTTTCACCGTGCTTGCGGCATAGGTTTGTTTCGAGCGTGGCACTATTGCGTAAAAAAATAACATTGTAAATAACATTCTACTCTCTCTGCTAAATGCCCATCCAATGTGGAACCAGCGGTCTATATGATCAAGTCCCATTTTGAATTGGTGTTCCCTGGTGGTTCCTTCTGAAATTATTTTTATTTAGATGAAAACTAATCATTATTGAATTAGTCCTGCAACTGAAGCTCATCCAGTTAATGAATTGGAAGTATATTTTATGAAGTTCGTGTCTGTACTTAATTGCTGTTTAACTGTTCATGAGAGTGCTGTTTCCTTTTGTAAGGCATTAAAGGCGATTGCTACTTCTTGCATCCCACCATTGTGTGCTTCAATTTCCTGGGGTTGGCTGTCTTGATGCATGTCTTTTTTTTGCCCCTATTAAGCTTCGTCTTCGAATCCTCCCGCTCGTTCTTAATCTGCCCTCGCCGTCTCTTGGACCGCTTCCTCTGCGGCACGGTGCCCCCTCGTGGGGTCAAGTGACCTGGCTCCCTGCTACATCCCTCCTATTATTCCTAATCGCCTCTTAACTTGGCCCCTTCTTTTATGCGTTGGGTTTTAGACTAAAGAATATATATGAGACTAAGATTATAAGCAAAGCTGATTATCCGTTGTTTGATTGAGTTAGCGTTTGATAGACGACCTAGAAGTTTAAGTATAGCACCATTCGTACACTGTGAAAATAAAATTGTGGATCGCTATTGTTCAGAAAGTGTGTGGATATGGTTCGACTTGTCGAAATTTATGATCTAGGGCGCCATAACCGATCGTAACATCATCGGTTTTACTGCATACTGACAGTCCGCCGGCTTTGAAAGAATGTTTTCCGTTGATAAGGAGTGAATCGATTCGCATACGCTTCGCTGTCGTTAATTGGGGTCAACTTTGCCAAATTTGGAGTCAGTCTCTCCCAGTCATGGTAATTGGCTCAGTCTACTCAAAATAAACAGGTAATTAACTGAAGCCGAAAGAGATTCCATCGAAGTAGATGGAAAAGAATCGAAATTTTCGCAGATACATAAACAGTTTCAAGTTTCAACGGGAAAGTGAATGTAACATTTATGACTGCTTTAAAACCGCAAAATATAACCCTATTCATTTTTCTGGATTTTTCACTCAAGGGAGTAGTGACTTAAGTCCTCTCAGTTCTAGATGTCTAATATAGAAAAATGGAAGTTATAGGTTGGACAAAAATGCCCTTCTTGTAATTTTAAGAAATAATCTTTCTGTTCTTTTTTACTGCGCCCTCTCGCGATTGGGAAACGTTAACCATTGTATGCATGTTTGAATAAATAGATTTTGAATTGGTTTTGAATTGGCGCCGATTGATTAACATACCTTGGCCTGGAAAGGATATTCTGGTTTATTGATGTTGACACGTTCGATAATGGTCCATCGCTTGAGGACAAATGAGGGCTTCTATCATGGGGCGAACACGACTTCGTGTTTAGAGCGTGCAAAAGAATCTGTGTTCGAGCCTTTTATCTATTTACTGAAAACACGCATTATTTACTGAAGTAGTCCTCAAACATGAGTTGGGGAATTCACCTCGTTAACTTACCAAAAACTACGCAGAAATTGGTTTACCTTTGGAAATAATTTTGGCGGTTATTTAAAGTCGTTTAGAGGAACTCGCTAAATGTTTCTATGTGTTGTGGTTTAGCAATGGCTGGGTTAGGGTCCAGTGTTATCCTGCAGGGCATGCAAAATGCGATGGCGTCTAGATTATGCATTATTATTATTTTAATCTTCCGGTTAAGGTAGGTTTAAATGAAAGAAAGTAACTGGCGCCGACCTCTTATGTTTTGTAATCATATCATGCCAAGCCCGCATAGGCCAATTGTGCATCAACTTTTGGTTTCAGAGGAATAGAGGTAAAATGCGTTAATTTTATTACAATTGAAGAAAAATCTTAACCAAGTTGCGCCCGACACGTCAGGTGATTTAATTTAGCTTGCTAAACTTGCAGGAAGGTGATCTTTTTCAAATATTCACAAGAATTTTCACCTTATCTTACCTGAGATCCGCAGGCGATTGCCATTATATCTGACTAACAGTCATGTAATTTTACGAAGTCAATTGCATTATATCGTCTCTACGTTTATTTAATTCTGCCTTATTTTCCTTGCTCTTTTTTCTTTTTCAGAAAATATGTTTACATCGCAAGGACCTCGCGTATTAGTTCGCGTGCGCACGTGTTTCATTTTGGCAGTGTGAAAGAATGTGTATATTTTAACGACAACGAAAATATCACGTAGAAGCTAACAAAAACGGAGGGCGTCTCGATTTTTTTACGTGCTCGTTTCATTTGCTAGCCTGCTAGCCCCGAGATATCTCACGGAGTTCTTCTCCCGTCGGTAAAACGTTCCCAAGGGAAAAAGTAAAAAATGAGTTTGGAGCGAAGGAGAGAAGCATATACAAAGTTGCAGGCTGAATTTTTTTAAACTCGAAACAGGCGCCTTTTTTTAAAAGACTCTTAGTTTGAGCACGACGGTTATGCAGTAAAAAGGAAGCAGCTTGCCCCAGCGTGTGCCCGCGTTTTGCTTATAAAATATTTTATTGCCAGCTGCGGAAGATGGCGCTGCGTGTTTTCGTTGGTCTTTTGTCCCTTTTATTCTTGCGGTGGAGATTTACGGGGCTTTCTCCATCCCAGCCGGGCAGTTGGTCTTTCACGGGTTCTCCAATATATTTCTTTCCTCGGCCACTCCTTACCACTTTTTGAGACCTTGTTAGCATCACGCTCATAGTGGTCGAGGGTTTGGTGTCGTTTTGTCGTAGTATCTCTGCGGTGACCCAGTATCCCTTTCCTTCAAGATTTTTAGTGCGTTTTTTAAGAGTCTCGGCTTCCTTTTCTATATCAATTTCGCACGATGTGCAACGGTGAATAATTGACATTTTGTGTTAATGACGTGAGGAATTTGGTCAAGATCAGAGATTTTGAGTTCATTTTTACGACTTATTGCTACTCACTTTCCGATTTGCCATTTTGGTGTACTTTTATCGCTGTTATTCTAATCATCGTGGCTTATTATCTGAAGTCACCTTTGCTGGAGGATTTGGTAACTGCTCATACTTTAAAATGGAAGATTCGCATTCAGCTATCAAGCATATGCCGCGTATAAAGCTTGTTTTGAATACTTGATGCATTGAATTTGATACATCCTTACTGCAGTTGTTACTAAGTATTCTATATTCAAGGCCTCTAGGCAATTTATTGCAGTGATTAATGCTCAATCGTTGACTCAGTTGCTGATAATTTGCCTTTGTGACACCTCTTTAGGTATAAAGCGCAATCAGCATTATGAATTTAACGAATTTTGTCGCTGAGGATTCAAGATTTTCACTTTCGGCTGGTATGGTCTCCAGGAAACCACAGGCAGAAAAATCAGTGGCTTGGGCTTGGTTTAGTGTGCCCAGAGGCATACCTCGGACCTCTTCCTTGTACCTTTCATATGGAGGTTAAGTGCAATGCCCATTAAGCCCATATGTGGTTTAATGACTTCCAAATGGCTATTCAACTATATATTTCTCTCAATATTTCCTTCTTCCCTATATGATTCCCCTCTTTTCATCCCTGAATCCCTGAACTTATCCGTCATTTCCCTAATCTACCGCTCTCTTCCTCATCACTGTTTTGTCCTATTCGTCCTTCTCTCCATTATATTTGTTCCATTAATTCTTCATCTATTGCCTTTAGGTTCCCTTTTTCGTATTTTTCTTTTCTTCTTCAGGTCTCTGTAGCATTTCCATTATCCCCTTCGCCCTAAATTGATGACAAATGTACCGAAATTGGATTCTCTTCCAGGAAATCTGTCTCCCATAACTCATTGGGATGGTAATAATTTACGATCGAGTGACGTAGTGACTTCACGAGTACGCAAATTTTTATCTTGTGCGTCTTACCCTTCTCTTCTTTTTCGGCAAAACTCTCATTTCCATTTCCCGTTATTTTAGGGAAATATAATTCCTTCCAGTGACCAGTGGCCTTCACTTAGCCCTGGTGACGGTTTTCAGGGTAGGACAAAGACGTGGCTGTGATGTGTCATACTCATTGTCTTAATTTATTTTTATGATTCGAACGTTTTTAATATTAATTAATTTGAAATGTAATCATTGTATTATATAATCCATAGTGATATATAATCAATTTATCCATTTAAATTGTCGATTTCATCTTAATATAACATACAAACAAGCTCAATGTACATACCATACATTACTTATTTATGCCCAGCTTATTTATGCCTTCCAACTTAAAATAATTCTTCCATCTTAAAATAATTATGAAATGTCATTCTGGTTTGTTTCTCAGCTTAAGTAAAATATTTTTCTGTTCTATAAGCGTCTATTGTTGATATTGGAAGGTAATTTGTGATTTGTCTTTTGACGATGCTCTGCTAGCGCTATTCTGCGGATAATGTTGCTTAGTGAACTTAAAATTTTGTCAAATTGTTTATTTTTAACGAGGTAAGTTCAAAACAAGTTTTTGTGTTAGTCAAAGTTGGAAGAGGATTTTAAATGCTTCTTGGAGCATTATCAGTCCCATCTTTTTTTATGCGAAGTACCCAACGACTCATCACGCGCCGAGTACCGAACTCATGGTTCTGTACGTGCTTGGATGGTATCGCTTAACGTGTAAACATGGCGGGAAACGTGATTTTCTCACATGGTTTTCTTCCCTGCCTAACATTGAGCTAAAGGCCCATCATCTTAATTCCTGGTTTTGGAATGAAATATCGCCATTAATGCATTGTATAATTCCCAAGAAGAGGCTTGCAAAAGTTGTGAGTTGAGGAAATTTTCATCTTCTATTTATCAAATGAATCTATTTACCTAGAGTTTCTTTTCTCATGCCCATAATTCAGCAGTAATGCTCTCTAATTTCATTCGTCTCTTTTTAGTGTTCTTGTAAGTCTGTTTCTTTTACATTAAAAAGTCTCTGTTTTATATGCTAAGCGTTGTTTTGGATAGTTTCTGCCATCCTCTTGGCTGAAAAAATTCATCTTTCTTTCATTCGTTTTCTTCCACGACGTATTTTCTTCTGACGTCATACATTACGCATCTCTCTATTGGAGCCCTGGGAACCGTAAACTATTCAATGCTAAGTATGCAGCTCCGAGACGACTTCATCGTCCCTCTTTTTATCTCTTGTGACCTATTTTCTGGCCCTACGGACGGCTCTTGAGTGAGTGAGCCCATGCGCCATATCTGTTCATAATTATAACTGCCGACTCATAAAACTAGTTGCAGAAATGCTGTGCATAAGTGGCGCAAACATTAAGAATAATCACTCGTTAAATGCAAATGAAATATTGGTATTATCTATCGAGACATACGCAGAAATACTTAAAACAGAGAGTGGAGGCAGGATGTTAGTAGAATTAGTATTTGGGAGGGGATGTTGAGGGACGTTATTGGAGGCAGAATTCTTGGAAAGCGGGGATTAGAGATGTATAGATTATCTGGGCGAGATAGAGAGAGGTAGGAAGTATGTTTGGCTGAGTTAGTCTAGGGTTTCAAGATTTGATAATTTAAAGTAGATGACTAATCCATCGAAAGCCTCCATAACCAGTGGAATATTAATTGAAGCAGTGCCCAATCAAGGTTTCTATAGAGTTAATTAACTCTGAATCCATTTACGCTAGTGATGCGTATTGTTTATGAGTATTAATGAAGCACTCCATAATAATCTCAGAAAAATCGTCAAATGCATATATTTTCCAGAGCCTTTTATATATATATATATATATATCAGTTTACGACGTTCTACGTCTTCCGATTCCCAATTTCCATGCCTCCCGATCATTCCAGAGTTCTTCATCTAATCCTCTTTCTCTCATTTCTTTCTCTATCCCTTGTATCCAACTTTTCCTCGGTCTGCCTCTCCTCCGTCTTCCTTCCGGGTTCCACAGCAGCATTTGTTTCGGGAGTCTTTCATTTCCCATTCGTTTTACGTGTCCATACCACCTCAACTGCTGCGTTATTATATCATCTATTATGGTATCATTGACATTCATTATTTCTCTAATTCTTTCATTCCTTACTCTTTCTCTTTTTGATTTACCGGCTGCTCTTCGCCAGAAGTCCATTTCAGTCGTCAGTAACAGTTTTTCTGATTTCTCCGTTAGTGGCCATATTTCACAGCTGTAGGTTACTATGCTCTTTACTATGGTATTATAAATTCTCTTTTTGTTTTCAATGGATATTGTATTGTCCCACAATAAGCTATTTAATAGTGTTATTGCTTTTTTGCCTTTATTGCATCTATCCCTAATGGCTACCTCCATTGTTTTACTTTCTGCAATTTGCATCCCTAGATATTTATACTCTTTACAGTGTCCTATTTGTTGCCCACTTTCTAAAATAAGATTCTGTTGCATTCCTCCCATACACATATATTTTGTTTTGTCGATACTGATATCAAGACCCCAATTTTTGTATTCTTCTATTATTTTTCTGGTCATATATTCTAAATCTTCATAATCTTGTGATAGAATAACTTGGTCGTCTGCATAGCTTAAGGTGTATATGGTACTTTCTTTCAAAGGTATTCCCATGGAGTTGCATTTCCTTTCCTAACCCTTAAGCACTTGGTCTAAATATATTTTAAAAAGTGTGGGGGAAATACAGCAGCCCTGTCTTAGACCTTTATTTATTGTGAATCCCTGAGAGAAGTCGTTTCCCATTTTGATCTTGGCTGCACTATTTTTGTACAAATTTTTTATGGCTATTATTAAGTATGAGCTTATGTTAGCTCTTTTCAAGGCTTCCCACAGTTTCATTTGCGGCACCGTATCATATGCTTTTTTAAGGTCAACATATAAGAGGTGAAGTTCCTTGTTGTATGCCCAGGTTTTCTCTATCAGTTGTGTTAAACAAAACAGATGGTCTACAGTAGATCTTCCTTCTCTAAACCCCGCTTGTTCTTCGGATTCCTTGTCTGCATACTCTTTCTCAATTCTATTTTTTACTATTTTGCCATATAATCTGCTAATTGTACTAGTCACAGATATTCCGCGATAGTTATCGCACTCGTTCTTATTGCCTTTTTTGTATAACGGTGAGATATAGGAAATTCTCCAATCTTCTGGTACCTCTTCTCCATTTAGACATTTAATAAAGAGTTCTGTTAATTTATTGTACAGTAACTCTGATCCATATTTTAACAGTTCTCCCGGTATTTCTCCAGGGCCAGCAGCTCTTCCATTTCTTAGGGATTTACAAGCCTGTTTAACTTCACTGCATTGCATTACTATAGGTGATGTAACATTTCCTATGGTTAGCAGGTGGGGTTCATTTTTATATTCTTCTCTATCCTCTGTCAATAATTTTTTAAAGTATATTTCCCATTTCTCTTTACTAATAGACGTAATTAAATCTTTCTTTTTATCCTGCCTCAATGATCTCAAAAACTTCCAGCTTTCTGTATTTCTGGTTCCTCCTATGTAGGTATTTAAGTGGTTGCATTTCTTTTCCAAGCTAGCGTTCTTTTTCTGGGTTAATTTTCGTCGCACTTTCGCTTGTGCTTCTTTGTATGCAACCTTGTCATTGTCTGATTTCGTGGTCAGATATTTGTTATATTTCGACCTTTTTTCTTCTATTTCTTTTTCAATTTCATGATCCCACCAATATGGCTTTCTTTTCTTCTTTTCATAGTAGCCTAACGACTCATACGCAGCTTCATGTATGCATTGAGATAAATGCCTATAAAGATCCTCTGTATTTGATAATGTTTTTCGGCAAAGAAGTTTTTCATCCAGACGTTTTTGGTAAAGCTGTCTAACGCTTTGTTGTTCTAGGCTGTCCAAGTTGTATCTTCTTTGCATTATTTCTACGTCAGGGTTATCTTGGCTTTCTCTAATCCTTGCTCTTCCAGGAAACATCACCTTAGCATTTAACAGGTGGTGGTCACTACCACATGTAGCACCTCGGTATATTCTGACATCTTGTACTCTTAACTTTGTATTTTGCTTTATGATGAGGTAGTCAATAATTGATTTGAGATCTCTAGTAGGTTGTGTCCATGTATATTTATGTATACTCTTATGCTCGAAAAAACCATTAGATATTCTTAGGTTATTTTGTTCACACATTGTTATTAGTCTTAATCCATTGTCATTTATAGTTTCTTCTCCGTATTTCCCAACCACTTTATCATTTGACTTTTTTCCGACTCTACTATTTAGATCTCCCATTATGATAAGTTCTCTTGAGTTTCCAATTTTTATTATTTCATCATTTAGGTGTTCAAAGAATTCCTGCTTTTCATTTACAAGCGAGCTTTCATTTATTCCATATACGCCCAGTATAGTGATTCTGAAGCCGAGCATACAGAGATTCATTTTTATCAATCTTTCATTGATTGGCTCCCATGATGTTACATTTTTTCTAAGACTCTTTCGAATCAGGATGGATGTTCCCTGTTGGGCCCTTTTATCCTTAGGGACCCCGCTATAAAAGTGATCATAGTAACCTACATTTTCTGAGCCTTGTCCCTTTTTCTTAGTTTCTGTGATTACAGCAATATCTACTAATACAGCAATATCCAGAGCCTTTTATTACCTAAATAAAGCAGGAGTAATAGGTCCATGCTATTTTTTTTTGCTATTTTCACTTAATCTCGAATGTTAGCGAGTCACTTCACATGTATGTTGCATCCAATTGTAATTGATGTAGGTGTCATTTGATCTTCATTTGCCATTTGAGAAGTAATATGCGATTTCCATTAGTTATTTTGCTAGTTACACTATCCGATGTGTCTGAACTTAGTATTTCTATCGTCTCATTAAAATCGTAAGCACTCGTGCTGTCCACCGCTGCCTTAAAATGAAGCACATGTCGGGTTCCTCTGTTTTGTGAGCGTTCACGTTCCTATTTATTGAGTTGCCGAGCGTACGACTCTTCGCGTGACTTTTTCGGCCCCATGGAAATGTCTGTCGCTCTGCAAAATTTCAGTCCTACTGACTTGTTCCCTTCTCTCCCAACAAAAGCGACTCGGTGCCACTATAGCCCCCTGCGAAACCTCCATGCCTCACCCCCCCCCCCCCTCCTCTCCCTTCGTTGTCCCTTGGACCCATCGCGTGCCGAAGGAATCAACGCTCACATAACGGCCTCGCACAACCCTCTCCCTTGTCTCTCCCCTGCTGACTGACCCCTGCTCGCCCTGGAGGGATGCTCCCCCTTTATTTCGCTCCGAGGACAAAAGAAGTCATTTCATTCCATTGTCCGACGCGCCTCTTTTGAATGTACAGGGACAAACGCCCGTGTAAAATGATTTTTTCTCGGAATTAAATGCGAGCTTTAAAAAAATGCATATATATTATTTCCTCGTAGATAATTATGGATAGAGAAAAAGTAATATTCCAGAATTGTTAGTTGTGAACGGCTGAACTATTGTTTTGCTGTGTCGCTTGCTTTGCAATAGGAGAGGAAATCACAACTGTGGTGTGATGGTTTATTTATTGTAGTTGGTGGAAACCTTCTTAAATGTCGGTAGAAATTTCATGAGCTGAGTTACCAAAGTGAAGGGTTCTGTGGAGAAAACAATGGTGCTGATGTGTTCACTCAAATTTCGGGTAATTTTCGTACCGCTCAAGAATGGTGCTGGAAAAGGACCGTATATAAAATGTCGTTTATATAGCTACCGCTTGGGTGCGCTAAATGGCCGTCTATTTTGCATGATATTGATCTGTTATGTGGTGAATAAAAGTTGACGTCATGTGACGGATGCTTTAGTTACTCAGAAAAAGTTTTGAGATCTTACTTAGGAGGGCAATTGCATTAGAAGTGGCCATATTTATTCCGGGAACGAAAGAATATGCGCATCATAATCATGTGCTTAGTTCCGTAGAATCAGCCATAGCACCTTTTTTTGCGCTCAGTGGTTGTATCTAAATATCACAAAGCTCTGGTTAAAGTGATGTCTAAAAATTAACGATTATTATATATTTTAAAAATACCAGAAATCTCGTAGGTTTTTATTCGCTGTCGTAATTTCTTAGGTTCAGAATATAAATTGACCACCTCAATACCAATTAGGAAAAAAATAAAGATTTGAAATCGCCTAGATAAATGTTTAACGTTTTTACTGGATGCGATGTTGTAGTTGAGTGGAAATCTTTAATCTGATGAACGATTTCTCCATGAGGTATACCTTTATGCTCTTGATAAAATCTCGTTTTCTACTAGCCATATCATAGCTGTTACTAAAAGAAATATTTTAACCGGAACGTACAGTTTTACTCCACGCATTAATCCCAATGTTTTCTAAGTAGTTACAGAAATATGTTTATGCAAGAGGTTCTAATCAAGTCATTTCCCTGTTATCTTAATTACAGATTTACGTTAAGTTTTTATAGTTAGATTTTGCGAAATTTTATAATGATGAGCGTTTTTATTATCTATTAATGCTAATTTTTTTTAAGCTTAACAACGTGAAAGCTGAAGTTTGTGGTTACTATGTGGTGACTTTACCACGGCTTCATTTAGATCGCGAATAGCGCCTCAGATAATTGCTTATTTATCGATATTGATCATCGTATCTGCAGATGTAGTGTGAGGTCCCCGAGGTAGTAGGTGAACTCGAGTGCTCTTTTCACTTTAAAAGTTAGAAATCATGTCCCATATGGTTGTGAGGGAAGGAGAATGGGTGCATGTACTAGGTTAGTTCCTTTAAAGGGTGAAAGAAAAATTATTTGAGCCCGTTAGTGTGAAGGTGTATCTACATCTACGAAGTACCGTGGAAGCCACAACTAGGGTGTGTGGCACGGAATGATTCCACACCAGGCATGCAGCACTTGTCCCAGCACATCAGAACCTCGCACGTTCCCCCGGCCGCTAGGCGCTGACCAAAAAGCAGTCAGGAGATCAGTGCGCAGTCCAACGAATAACTGGGAGAGTGATACGCAGTGAACATGCAGACATGCAGAACAATGCTATAGACAAATATAGTTGTTAATATTATTAATACTGTTACTTTATGAATGCTACGAGATGCTACTTCATACAGAGAACAAATTAAAATAAAATAATGCAGGACACATCAAGCGGTGTTAAGTGTTAGTAATGATGTTATGTTATTAAGCACAAGTGAAAATTCTACTCTACCTATTAGAGTGGGAGTTTCATATGATTGATCTATAGAAACTATTATGATCCCTTATTGTACGTGGAAATAATAACATCTTAAATCTATCGGTTCTGCAGGCAATTTCCTTTATCTTATTCCTGTGATCGCTTCTACCGTAGTACGTTGGCTCTAGCAATATATGTTGAACGTCCGGCAGAAAACTGTCTGCTTCGAACTTGCGCAATAGATTTAACGTATTTCTCCCTTCGATCCGTTAGAGATTCCCACCCTTATTCCTTCAACAATTCGGTAATACTGCTAAGTTTATCGTAACAGCTTTTCACTAATCTTGCTGCTCTCCGTTTTATTCGATCTATTTCAGAGATTAGTCCTACTCGGTAAGGGTCCCATATGCTTGCGGCAAACTCCAAGTGAGGTCTCACGAGTGAAAAATAACATCGCTCTTTAACCTTCTCGTCGCATTTTCCTAATATTCTTTTAATAAATCCCAATTTGCGACTAGCCTGTCCGCATATTTCCCGGACGTGTTTCCCCCAAGACAAGTCCTGAGTAAGGGTCATACCTAAGTATTTAACTGACTCTACATTTGATAAGTTGGTTTGATTAATTGTGTGATTTTCGTTGACCGAGTTATTCTTTTTCCAAAAATTCATAACAACGCACTTCTTAAAATTCAATTCTAACTGCCAAGTATTGCACCATTCATTTATAGCATCTAGGTCTTTTTGTAACGCAATCTTGTCCGACTCATTGGCTAGATCCCTGAACAACACCGCGTCGTCTGGGAAGAGGTGAATTTTTCTCGTAACATCGGTAGTGATGTCATTAATATACAAAAGAAACAATAAGGGACCGATGACACTTCCCTGGGGCACACCTGATGTTACTTTCACTAAATCTGAACTGACGCCATCTAGAGCTACCCTCTGTTCGCGGTTGACTAAGAACTCTCTTATCCAACATATTACGTCGTGGTGTATTCCGTAAGCTCCCAACTAAACGAGTAACTTCGAATGGGGGACTTTATCGAAAGCTTTGTATGTGTGTGTGACGTAATGTATGTGACGTAATACAGGATATACCATGTTTAACTCCGAAGCCGTTGTATGCCTCCTGTGGCGTGCAATGGCACACTGTATCAAATCGCGCTGCATCTTTTCTGTCTATTAGTCAGCAGTTGGCTGGTAAATTATGTGCTGAAATAATTATTTTAGCTCTCTCTTTGGGTGTAAGAAAGGAAATAATTTGGTAGTATTCACTCATTTGTAGTAACTTGTAATAGCTGCACACTTTTACCAAAATGTAAGACGTGCCGAATCGGTGGAAACTTCAAACCACTCACCACAGCCTTGTCTAATTTAACGCCTGCCTACTCTCGCTAATTTAAAAAAAATTGGGTTATGAGGACTCCCTCATTTATTTTCGTAAAACGTCGTACGTTTTTCCTGAATCTCTTTAATTCTCGTGTTTTTCTCGAAATTTATGATATTATTCGGGCTTCGTTGAGTTTTTCCGTCTTAGTTGTTTGCGGTCCGGGATTACTAAGGCCTCTCGCCGCCGATCCCCTGCGCACCCTATTACCCTCCTTCCTTCCATTGCTCCGTTACATCCTTTCTCACTCTGCTTTCCCCCTCTGAATTTTTCGCTCCCGAGAATCCCCTTTTCATCCTGTAGCTTCCCCTTTCTCTCTGCCTTCACCGTCTTTCTCCATTAAACGCCTTCGTTCCGTGACTGCCCATTTCGGGTGGTGTTACTTAACCACTTTGACCTCATACTCCTTAATGCCTTCATTTTTCTCGCCGGCCCTCGTTTCCACTCTCTTGTACCCTATTCCTAAAGGCTTAAGTCCGCCTTTTTTAGCCAACAGTGTAGTGTGTGAAGACATGTGGGTGCATGAACGGCAGCCATTAGAGAATGTTCGGCTTAAACAGATAAAACTTAACGCTTTGAAAGTATTTTATGATTTGAGCTAATCTGTCGATAACGATACGTTTTTATGGAGATCAGATTACCTTTTTTTACCGAGAGATGCAACCTCTTTCGTTTGCTCTGCAGAGGGTACCTTAATTGAGATGTAGCTTTTATGCTATTACTAAATAAGAATAATAGTAATGTTGGTGTTACCATAAATTTGCCTTAATTCCATCAATAAGCAGTGTATTCAATTATTGACATATGACAAGGGAAATTGTGATCCGAAAGTTCTGTATTTTTATCGTTTTAAAAAAAATTAACTACTCTATCGCCCTCCAAACCCAATTCAGAGACAGTTTTAGGATTCCGTTTGGGGTAAGGATATTCCATAGCCTAAATGTAAAACGCTTTCTATGAATGACCAGTATTTTGTTGCAAAATACACTTATACTGACCGAAAAAAGTCTAGAACAATCCGGGATACCCTGGAGTGAGGTGAAACATTTTTCTTCCAAGCTGCTTCTCTTTAAGCCTCGAGTACCACCGTGTGGGCAGGCATCTTTCCTTTTTTAATCTTTAAGGGATGAATTATTTCTCACATTTAGTTTTTTTCGGCCCAAAATGTTCTACGTTAGAATAAAGCCACTTGTGGCAATAAAAAGAAGTCTTAAAAGGTGCATTACTCATGATTATGTGCTTTTTGGTGCCTTTATTTTTTGTTCATGTTGCTTTTCATCGCCTATAGCCACGACTTCTCTCTTTTCCCGTTTGTTTCCTCGAGTGAGGTAGTGTTTCTTTTCCTTCCCCCTCTCTTCCATAGCTTCGTCATTTCCGTGCGTAGACCGAATGAAAAGGGGAGAAAAGGGTGCGCGGGTAAGGCAGAGGGTAAGGGCGTGTCTCGTCTTGCCTCTCTCTCTCTCTCATACGAACGTCCATTTAATCCCCGTATAATCCCCATTTCCTCCTTCCTGCATTAAATCAGCCGCCGCCCGTCGCTTTTCTCTTTTTTTTTATATGTTTTTGTGAGCCGAGTCAAACTCCGTACACATCCCATCCTCCCGTGAACCTTGCCCTTGCTCCCTTTTTCCACCTCAGTTTCCCGAAATTAACGTAAGCAACCACACCCCTTTTACTCCGCGGTCATATCGGAAAAAAGTATATACCTACCAAACCTACCTATGCATGCAGATAGGTGGGTGTGACCGCACCGCGATGTATTGGAGCAAAAACCCCAGCATAAATGCCAAAGGGGAGGAGGATTGGATGTGTCCGGGAGTCGTTAAATTTTCCCGCCAAAGGGAGTGTCTTTTATTTTTAAGGGGTGTGGGAGATTCGAAAAAATAAGTACTCATTAAAAGTTGACGGGTCGTTAAAAGCTAGCGATATAAAAGGCTGTAAAAGTCGCTTCGTTTGCCTCGGCGTCTGGACAGGTGTGCTTACAGTAAGGTGTCTCTGTGTTCCTTATCATGTTCATCCTCGGTATATCCGATTCTCCTTCTTAGTCCTTTTGTTTACGTTGTCTTTTAGCGCGACCGTTTAATTTAGGTGCTTCAGTTACGTCTGTGACAGTTTCCCCATGCAAAATTTATAATTATGGCTGTCGAAATTTTGGTCTCTTACTTTGTCCCAACTATGATCCCCATAAACTGTAACTGGCTACAAAGTGGAAGAAATGTAAAGCAAGAAACGAGTATGTCGTGTGTACTAGTTAGCAGAGACTACTTGAACGTGTGAGGAGTTAGATGAACGTTTTTATGAAAAAAATTAGTTTTGGTGGACTCTTTGTCAGAGTTTAATTCAGCCTTTATTTAAAATCCCATTTCAGAAAGGTAAATATTCCTTGAATTACTATAGTAATTTGAATCTTCATATTTTGATAGATTCCATCATAAAAATAAATGAAATGTTGCCTTTACGAGTTCATTGTGTTCTGATTCATCAGAACAACCTTTACCAGATTTTAGACATTGAATTGGTGCTTGTGACCACTAAGTAATTCCAAGAATGGAACTTACATGCAAATATGGAAATATTGGGAGAAATACGAATTGATGAAATCACGAATATGAGTTGTTTGGGAATCGCAAAGGAAACGTGCCGTCTCAGTAAAGGAGTGTGTACTTCCATGAAATTTTCCGCAGTGAATTCGTAGTATGTACGTCTCTTCTTAAAAATGGTTCGAAATTTGCCTCTCTGCTGTGTGTAAAGAAAAGCCTTAAGGAAGGTGTCTTAGATGCGAATTATTATCAATGGCCCATTTCTTTAAGCATTTCGAGATAAATACGATTTTTCGACGCATTTAGGATTACCAAATATACTTTTACATGAAAATATGCGCAATCTGTTAAAGCCCGAGGACAAACTATATTCCTTCGGGATAATCACACTCAAGTGAATCAGAATTTGATAAAAAAGATCCTGTGATCCTTTCGGGTTGAGGGACTTCCGGGATCCGCTGCGTTGGGTCTTCTTTCCGGTGACGACATTACGCGTGCTTTGTCGTGCTCATCTTCCGATGAGGATCCGAAATTCGGATTTGGATGGCTTCCTATTGATGCCCGATCGCAATTTATTGTGATTCCTGTTGACTTTGGCAGGTCAATTCGTAGATATCATAATCCACAAACACCTGCAAATTCCACGCGAGGAATTTCGTTTTTTCTTCAAAGGGATGGTTGAATGGGAAGGACAGGCGCTTTCATTTTGATAGGGTTTGATGTGGTTTTCCCAACGCCGTTGTGTTCGTCGATTGTCCGCGTATTGGCCGTCCTTTGAGTGTGAGGGGGATGGGGGGAGGAGGGACGCGGAAGTGGGCGTGGATAAGTGGAGGGGGGAGGGAGTGGGAGGAGTGGGTGGGAGGGGTGAAGAGCGCACATTACAATTACGGTGTAGTGCTGACCATGGGAGAGTCCTTCTCGACTCTCCCACCGCGCGAATTATCGCCCCGTATCCGCGGACCGAAGAGCGTTGTTTTCCCCGCGAGTCACGCGCCGTTGCCTCTTCTGTATATTTTCTTATTTTTCTTTCCCGATCGGTCGTCACCTGCGCGTGGCAGGCATGATAGGGGTGGCCTCAGGGGGGAAAAAAGGCGCACCGGCGGTGTCCACTCAGCATCTCCACCCCATCCCTTATTTTGCCCGCGGGTGATGCTTTGCGCGCGGGTAATGGAAGCGCCTTCACGCCTTTTCGGCGCCCACACGCGAGACACGTGGCTTCGCTTTTTGCGTGTGTGTTTGGAGTATTTCGCGGGCGTGCGAGTCTCGGACGAGGGGGGTAGGTTGACGTCACA
Source organism: Pyrrhosoma nymphula (assembly GCA_963573305.1). Taxonomy (NCBI): domain Eukaryota; kingdom Metazoa; phylum Arthropoda; class Insecta; order Odonata; family Coenagrionidae; genus Pyrrhosoma; species Pyrrhosoma nymphula. The sequence goes on from OY754329.1 coordinate 144,997,149, forward strand.
GGCGGCGGTAGTCACGTGACTCGCGGCCCAACCGACCGGAGAAGCATGTGTTATTGTGGATCGTCAATGAAGCGAGTTAGAGGACGCGTGAGCTCGCTTTGCCCACCTCGTCGGCGTTTAGTAATGGATTCGGGGCGTTTGATGTCGTCGCCGACGGTGCGGAAAAACTGCATCCTCCGTCACGACGACCGCGTACGTGAGGAACGAATTTTGTCACCCATTCCCCATTTGGGTTTATAAGGAGCACCTCCGCCTGTTTGCACGACCTCTATCGCATCCCTGACTGCTTATCACGCTATTCCTTTATATTGAGGTCATGTGGGATTGTTCGTGGTGTTAGTTCGTCGTCTCGTTCTCGTGTCGTGGAATATTAGAGCGTGTTGGTATACATTTTTTGATTGAAAAAGCGTGTTGAAATTAGTAATTACTCACTGAAATTTTTCTCTGACGAACGGATAGACCTTTAAGGGTGCAATTGTATACCGCAAGAATTATCCGCTGCTTCAAGTGGATAGATTTTTATTGAATTGCAGTGTCCATTCTCATTGAAAAATCATAAGTTAGTTGTACCGTAGTTTTAGTTAGAATATGTGACGGAAATTGCGTGTACAGCTCTACTTAGTTTGGAAGAATTGTAGCAAAATTAAATTCCCTTTCCTCTCCTGGTGTATTTTCTTCACTATGGAAGTTAAAAGGCCTGCCAAATTTTAAACCCTGCCCCCGCAAACTCCCTCAAATTCTGTTTGACGACATTTTTTCCATGACTAAAACGAATTTATATACGGCCAGCGTTATCCATTAAAATTATTTCCATAGATTTGTACGAAAATAAGCTATGTCCGTATACTAGTGATTCAATATACTTATAAAAAATGCCCGAAATGGTGGATATGTTACCCCCGGAATCATGAACCAAGGGTAGTTGATAGAATGACTTCTTCCGACGGCGGGATGGTTCTCTGCCACGTGGATGCGTCAGTGCCTTAGTGCGTCAGAGAAGAGCCTTAGTGCTTGTTCTATTTGACCTTGAGCCCCTTTCGGCCACTGTTTAGTCGTGAGTATTGTTTTATCCTCATAACTTCCGTCGTGGACGAAATTCGGTTAGGAGGCTATGTGTAACCCATTTTCATCAATAATTTTGGAAGTGTGAGCTGAAAGCCTAATAGGCTGAGGGCACCGAAACCAAAAAGAATGCTAAGGAATCAAAACATTTGACCTCGTTTCAGACAGTGTCCTTGACATGCGTTGTTCATCGTTCCAAGTAATCGGGATACAGTTGAAAAATATCTCCCTTTCCGGTCATGAGTCGTTAAAAGGCCATAAGTTCTGATATTATGGCGTGATCAGCATTCTTCCTCACATTTTGCGCTAAGGGTGTTGCCCACGTTTTCATCCCAGTTAATATGCTGACATTTTGTCCCGTTGTCAATCCACTTTGTGGAGGTTTGTAGGCCATAGCGTGCCAGAGTATGGTAAACGCCTATTAGTCATCATGCAATGGCAGTTACCTTCCTGGCTAAAAGGGCCGTCCTTCCTGACGTAGGTAATTGAATACCCTTTCTCTCGTTGAAAGGGTTTCCACCCTATTGTAATGGTGTTTGGTATTAGTTTCCAGGATTTTTAATTCCCAGTGTACATGATGGCGCGCGATTTCGATGCTGTGAACTAGGGAATAGTGTAAATACGCGGCGTGGGCCGGTTGGACGTGACTTTTGGGAATTATTATAATATTCATCCAAACATTTCCGAACGTAAGAATATTCAGAATCAAACTGAATACATTTATTTACCTTATTTCCCCTAATATCCACGTTCCACTGAGGTGGCATACAGGGCTTCATGTACCTTTCGGCAAGTTGTAGATAACTGGCGAGTTTATTTGGTGAAAATCAATGTTTTTGCTTTTAAATGGACGCGTGTATAATATGGCAGAGTGGAATTTGTTCGACCAATGCTCGCATTTTGAATCTGTCCTGCTTTAATGACATTCCAGTGGACTGATTATTTTAATGAATACGAAAAACGTCTATATTAGTTATGATGTAAACTTTAATATCATTATTTCATTTCTTCTTTCATTATTTTCGTTTATTGTAGCACCCAAAAATTGTTGATTGTTGTTGATTCCTACCACCATGAATTTGATGTCACTTGAGCCATAATACGGCGTTTTATCCGGCCTTTAAAACGCATTCAATTAATTTTTCTGCACGAATACTCTGTTGATATTTTCCAGTATCTCCAGCCGAATAAGGCGTTTGAGGCTTGAAGGGCTCAGGCAGCTCACAGCCCCTTTACGGAATGCATACATACCGTCAGAACCCCTTTCCAACCTTGCCAATGGAGCCAAAGAGTGGGCCATCCTCCGCATCAATACCGTTTCTCGTTTATACCCGTCCGTTAAGATTATTCCGTTCTATATATCCCTTCCTTTTCTCTCCTCGCCTCCCGTGGCCCAGCTCGGCGACGCGTAATACTTAGGTGCACCCGACTCCTCGGCTGCTTGTGTGAGATCTACTCCTTCCCCGCCGGCATGGGCGCTCGTGAGAAACTACGTAACGGTTTCAAAAACCTTCCCACTTCCATCTCAGCCAGCCATCAGCCGATGCTTTCTTTGTATGCGTTCTCTGCCTCCAGCCAACGAAAACTTCCTTCCTGCCTCCCATTTTTTATACAGTAAACTCTGTCATAAGTCTTATGGAATCGTGGTATTTTTTAGGTTAAGACAGTTTTCTCTTAAATCAGGGTCGAAGAATAAAATAGACTTGTCGAAGAATAAAATAGAATTAAATAGAGTTGTCCATTATGCTATGTCCATGAGATGCGTTGCCTTCGTTGTTTGGCTGAAAGTTAACTGATTGTTATAATAAATGGGAAATAGCCAAAGAGTATTGTTACATGTTGTGCTCACAAATTTTCTTGAAAACAGAGTAATTGATTTTTTTTACAAAGAACGCACATATTTCGGCTTTTACGCTTGTTTGTATCCTATCTTCTCTAAATGATGCTATCTTTTATGAAAATGATGTAGTAACATCGAAACTAGTTGCTTTAAATCTTTTATCAGTGGGAAACTGTAAGAATTTTGCTTCTGCCTTTATGGAACGGTTCCACCACATTACACCTTAATTTGTATTTTATCTTCTACATTGTCCATTGCTCCATCCTATTCGATAAATTATCGCAAATCACAAATAAAAATAAACAATAGCAAAATCGCAATTACTTGTATTAAAATTACGGTCGGCATAATCTTTTAAAGCACCAAACATTTCTTGAAATGTTTGGTTGCTTTTCGCGCTTGAGATTTTACATAGCAATTGCTTTAGGAAATCCGCGCAACCCAGGCTAACGTGTCCGGGAATCGATTCCGTCTCCTCGTTCGACATTACCGTTTCACATGAGGTAAAAAAGTTTAGGATCCGGCAGGGGCCTGACGGGACCGATACCTTAAATCCGATTATGTCAGTTTCAGCCTAAGACAGATTCCACTGTATTTGCGTTTCCTTAAATAATATGTATGTTTGTGTGTATACGTGCGAATGATTGAAGTGATCCCTTATCGCCCCTCATCTCCCCCACCCTCCTTCCTACTCACGTACAGTCAAATCCCCCTCCCATTGTCTCTCCGTTGGTCGGTCTTCTCCCCTCCGCCGCATCCTCTTCCTCCCCGCCCACTTCGAGTCTTTCGGGGTCGACCTAGTTGCGCTTCCAAGTGGCACCGATGTATTTCGCTTCCTTTTGCGTCAACTCTTCCCCTCGCGTCGAAAGGCCAGCACTGGTACCTTTCGAATCGCAGTACTCGTAGTCGCAATTTGTTTCGGATCAGTTGTTATGGCTGAGGTTGAAGTGGTTGGAACCTTAGGTGGTTTTAGCGAGGTATCACTACTCATGAAGTTAATAGAAATTGACCTACTTTTTAAGAAAAATATCTTCATTTTTAGTGATGCCAATCTGATATCAGCCGTTTGCCATGGGATTTTGTAAGCTCCAAAGAGGCATAAAAAATATTTGCTTTGACGCACAGATCGCGTCAAACATCTACAAGCGTTGTAGTTCGTATGATTTCTCTATTATTTATTTAGAAAATACATTTATTACTTGCCGTAATACTCTATAAAATCGCAAAAAAGCTTCATTTGTGAAAGCGTAGTCATCTTACGGCGTGAAAGTAATGTTACAGCCTCCAATATTTATATTAACTAATTAATGTGAAGTTTAGTATTGAAAACGAAGGAAACAGTTGTAGTTTTGACTTTGTGGAAGTTATCCATTCCGGAAGAATTAAAATAGCTTAGTTAATTCCACTTATAATGCTTATTGTCACGACCCGGTTTTCGACACTTAGTGTCATCTTCAGGTCGTGACAATAAATATTACATGTGGCATTAATGAAGGTATTTCAATTCTTCCTGATAAAAACGAAATTTTGTCGTCATTAGTACTGTTAACTTTACGTCATACTTCTTACTACGGCTAAAGTATTTCGATGATATTCGAATATGGTCCATATTTTGGCTCGAGAAAAATCTCGCCTTAGCTACCTTTAACTCTCTTTTCTTCAAAATGGTAGTTAGATTCATTAGTTCAGACAAGTTGTTTTGAGAAACATTAAGACTTCACTAAATTATCATTTCGACCATCATTACCTGTTTTCTGACTTTTAGTGGCATACATTTTACATGGATACATATTTATCTAAAGGCTTTCGGCCTATGAAAATTATTTTAATGTACTGTAGATGAGCATTCTAGGTAAGGGTGGTTTCTTGGTTGTCGTTAATCATCCAACATCATAAATATGCATAAAATAATGAGCAGAAATGGTAAGTATACGGAATAGGTAATGACAAAAAGTTTACATCATTGAAGGAGAATCACCTCGTCTAGGCTAATAGGTCTATTCAACATATTTATTATTATGTTATGAGACGGCGTCATATAATGTTTTTCAATTGGTTGAAGTTTCAAAAATGATTCAATAACTGTTAAATAGTCTTATATGTTCTGTATTTTTTCAAGAGTATTGTTATGATACTTTCTCTAATGACGATCCTCGGGAGTACTTAAATTTATATCTTGTATTATTCTGAGTGCTTGGAGACTTTAAATGGAGATGAGAGTAAATATTTGGAATATTTTACGCCGATAAACGCAATATTTACGAGGATCTCGTAGTTGAGTAAACTGACCTGCTTTAATCTGTTGTAATAATAATAATAAATATATTTATTTATCTTCTGTGGCAAATCCACTTAAGAACAACAATGGGTATACACGAAAAACGTTTTTGCGATTTATCGCAGCGAGAACATTCAGAAAGAATAACAGAAAACAAAAACACCAAACAAGAAATAACTTATCAATTCTGATAAATACACGAAAACGTTGTACTGAGTGCTTTTTCTTGATCTCTTTAAATTAGTAATAAAAAGAGTGAAAAATGTGGACAAGTTACCGTTAGACTCAAAGTCGTTTTTGTCTGCTAGGACTATTTCTAGAATCTCAGTTGTAAACTAGAGTGCGTATCGTGTATTTTTTTTAAATTAACGAGACGTCTTATATCTTAACAACTACTTCCAGTTATTCCCTTCACATTTGTAAAAATAGTCTTTAATTTTTATTGTGGCACCCTGATCCTTATATATAATATTAATTAAGGATTTAGGCTGTGAATTAAATCCAAAAATAAAAGTTACAGGTAAGCATTTTAACTGGCGGAGAGTCGGTTATAATTTCATCATCCTCAAGTCTCGATGATTTTCGCTTTATTGTTATTTTTTTGCCATTCTCATCTCTTCGTCCATCTATTAAAAAGGCATCATGTGACATCGTTGTTGGAATAAAATTTGAAGTTAAACTCTGGAGAAGAATAATTCTGCGTGACCTGATTTAACAGTTGTTCATTTCTCTACCTTGCAGTCGAATGTAGAATGCCGATGATAGAATGAAACTCTCATAAAAAATTGCATTTTTAAGTTCTCTCTCGTCTGTATGTTTTGGAACTAGGAATGAGAAGGCGAACGTTCTATGTTCGGTCACGTATCCGGGTCAATGGGTTTTAGGCTTAATAAAAATAAAGAGAACTTTGTAATATCCACACTTTTTTATAATAAAAATAAAAAAATAAAAATAAAATTTAATAAAAACTGTGGAAAATTAGTAAGTTATCTTTATTTTTATTAAGATGAACTTCCACAAAGAAAACTCGTCTACCATTGGTCTAAGGTTTTAGGCTTATTGCAATTGAATCCTAGGGAAGGAGACAAAAAAAATAGTTATTTTCTCCGTGGGACGCGAGCTCTGTAGCTAAAAGAATCCATGGATGTTGTGAGAGGAACAATATTTGGAAACTTCCTATTTTCGTGTGTTTGTTCTAAATATGGGACTTACGTTACCTTACTGTTAACACTACGTGTGCGGGTGGTGTATCGTGGCAAGTAAGACTAATATTATTCCGTTGTGATTAATAATTGCTTCGTATGCTAAGGTGTACTATGTATGTGAATCCGTGTGGAATTCTTTCACACTTCTTAATAGGGACTTAGGAATTCATTTTCTCATCGAATGAAGGACTGTTGAAGCAGTAGCCAATGGCGATATCAATATTTTCTGCTACAATAGTATACAGTAGTTTCAGTTTTTATTAGAAAGATTTTTTATAATATTGTTGGCTCATTTGCCTGTATTTTTACCTTTTTTATTAATATCAATTTTTTTTTGCATATTTTGAAGACTATTCTTTGCACAATAGTTCGTACAACAACTCGTTGGATAATCAGCGGAAAACGTATGCATTTAAGCCAATAATACCGGTGTCGGTACTGCGAATGTATTTCTCATGCTGAAAATTAGTGGCCAATCATTTTGTGGGTACCTACATCTCTCTCCTATTCGTGCGTCACATGTTGAAGTATGCTCTTTAAAAATTTTAATTACGGGTCAGTCTTCAGCTTTTCTCATGAAGATTATATCAATTTATCACTAGTTCAACGTCATCAGCTTGAGTTAATTAATATTCCAATCGAATATCGTATAAAGCACATTAAAACTTAAAATAATTTAAATGGTATAGACTTGCAACATCGGGAATTGGAGCTTGGTCATGTGTGGGCCATAGTATTCCATCGATCAATGCAAATTGAAAGAAAGCGTCTTTCTTTCAAAGCAGAGAGGTTTATTTGTGCACCTGTCGTGACCGTTCAGCATTGCTTTGTATACCTTGCCGTGTTCAATTAGAATTTACCCTTGAGCAATGTAGGCCGCTGCTTTGTCGAGTTCGCTATGCGGTGATATTTATCATAATTTCATGTGACATATTCTTTGCGATCGCCCCAATTCATTCATCAGGTGAGCATGTGGATGCCAGCGCATAGCTGAAGCGTTCTAATTTTGTCAAGGGCAAACTAAAGGGGCGATATCGTTTGGTGGTATTAAGAAATTAACAGTGGTCACCAGCATTCATCGCTGGGTGTGCGAAATTCGATTTGTTTCTATCTCATGGTGGTAATTAAAGTAATATGAGGCGTAAATTCTTGGTCAAATGACTGCGAGCGGGTATTACAAATCTAAAGAACCATTTAATTGGCGGATGAGGACCTTTAGTTATAAATATGCATATCTAAAAATCGGTTAAGAATCACTAGCGATGATAAGTAATATAGTGCTTCAAGGGTGGCGTATACAATATAAAAGCATAATAAGAGAGAGACTCACCAGGGAATTCCGATTAATTTCGCTGGTCGAACCATCTTTCTCAAGGTGGAGATGAATGAGGAGAGGATCAGGGTTTGAAGTAGGGGAGGGCGGAAGTGTCTCACGTTTTTATATTTTGAATCGCCACCATTGTGGTTCTATAATATTTTATGTCTGCATAGAGATGTTTTTTGTTATTATGCATTGCTTAAAAGAAATAATTGTGATTTTTCTTGTCTTGAATAATGAGGAATGATATCACCATTGAAGTTAATACGCTTCATGAATGTATTTTTGTTTAATTTATTATATGCATGGTTGTAAATTCCACAAATGCCTGTGGAACTCGGGGAGTGTGATGTAGGAACGAATTGACCGTCGAAATTCGGCAATTTTCCAAATTTTCTTGTGTATTGTTTACTTCCATGCTGCACGAACATCGGAAACCACACCACGAAACATCGTATCGTTATCCCTGCTGACACATGCCGATTTCAAATCGTTCTTTAGACGTCATCGTCCCGCCTGCTTCTCATTTAACGCCTATCATAATGATCTCCGACGCGAGGTTGATGCTTAGCCAAATAATGAAGGTTCTGTGCTTCCCATCCTTCCCTTTTCCGAGCAGAGACCTTGATGCCTCTCCCACGCGACACCCCTCTCCCCATGGAGAGGGGTGCCACCATCGGCCTCTTGCGAAAGGGATATCGTAACCCTGTCCTATTTTGATATCGGGGTCCTACTAATTAACGGTGTCTCTTCGAGCCCTCCTCTTGCATTCGTAATTGTTACACTTTCGCCTTCGTTGCCATTTATAGCTCATATGGGGGTAGAATTTACCGACCTTAATATTTAATTGATAATTCCAATTCCAGTGTTCAATTAAGGAGAGGACTGCGAAATGTCGATTAAAATGCAATGATTAAGTTCCAGTAGTCAAGTAGTGAAAGTATTTAGGTGTGCATTTAGCTGTAAAACATGTTAAATTCACTGTCAGTCATAAATAAATTAGATGTACCAAGAACGATTTATTTTATTTTAGTATGTATAGTGATGAAACGCCATCAGCTTAGTGGTGAGTGTAATTAGTTGTGCGCTCGACTTGACATGGAGACTGATTTTATTTATCGTTCTACCTAAAGCCTCATTGTAATGGTTGAATAGTCTCCTTAGTCCATTGAGGTTCGTTTGAATCCGCTATTAAATATCTTGTTTCTACCCTCTCTCTTAGTTCAATACTCATTGTTTCTGGCTTTAGATGAACTAATAGCCTCTTTAGTTCCAATAAATGAAGAATGTACTGATTGACCCACATATTTAGGTTAAGGGGCGTTTTATTTTATATTTAAAATGATTTCCTAATCACGGATGCCATATTCTCTTCAAACTTGTATCTTCAATAACTTATATTTATTTAAGTTTATGTTTTGGCTGTTTTAATACGGTGTCATCTGTTTGGCGTTGAATTCTCAATAAAAAATACTGTTTTATTACGCAATTACTCAATTTCATGGTCTCATTACTCAATTGGATGAATAATTTTCATACTTCCAATATGGAACTGTGTTCCTCCTTAGGCCTTTTTTTTAAAGGAAGAGGTGTAATTTCTAGGCCTCTTCTTCTCGCCGAGGCTATTACCTTGAAGTCAATCAGTTTTTGTGTTCTTCTCGGGTTTGTTAGTTCCCTATTTAAAGCACCATGGTGACCACATCCTGTTAAAGGTGTAATACGAGAATTATTAGCCCAGCCTCAATAATCTTGTTCCCCGGACGAGAATGAGTCCCTCAACAGCGTGCGCACACAACTCAAGTTCGAAATCCCCAACCCTCCTCCGCCAAACGATCTCTTCCTTCCCTGACCACTTCCTTTGTTCCCCGACTACCCCACTTACCTTCCCCTCCAGGCCTCTTACCATGGTGGGTGCCCGTGGACTTCTACATATCCTGCAATTCACCTCAAGGGTACAAGGCAGGGGGTTAAAATGTGAACAAAATTATAAATCCCAGAAAACAATAATATTCGGATGAATTGCTGTTGAAACTTAAATCGGGAGGTGAACGAATCCATCCGAGAGGTGGGAGATTAAAAAATAAAATTATCCCATTGCGGGAATCTTCCGGAGAATCAATGAGTGTTGGCTATCCGGCCTGCAACACACCTATGAGGTGGCTTGCAGGGTACTTAGTAGATGTAGTCATGTTCAGGCCCCCTCCTCCTCTTCCCACGCGTTCCCTTCTTTGACTACCCCAAACACCTCCCCTATACTTCCTCGTCCCTCGGCCGGTCGCAGTGGACCCCGCACTATGCGCGCCCCCTCATCGACGGGCAGGACGAGGCATCTCAGTTTTCGTGCCCCTCGAAAGACCCAATCCACCCATCCGCCGCCCCTCTAACCACATCCAGTCCCAGACTGACTGTCTGCACATCTACCCCCACCTCTTCCCACTCAAGTCGCCCTGCTCCCCCCCCCCCATTACACTCACGTGTGTCCTCCCTCGTTTCCACCTACTCGCCCGGTCCTCTCTCTTCTGCCATCTCCCCTCTACTCCCCCCCCCAGTGGAACTCCTATCTGCTCCAGAAACCAGTCATGTGTCCTCCCCCTCTTCGTACACATCCCTTTCCACCAGTCTCTCGTGCTCTCATCCCCCCCGCTCATCCTGCTCTCCGAAACCTCGGCCATCTGCCACATCCTTAGTCCCTCCCTCACAGCCGCCCCCATAAATGTATTTTCCACCCCTGCGGGAGGGAGAAAAAAGTGCATCCTCCCTCTTCCACCCCGTAATCTGGTGCGCTTCCCAACCGTCTTGCTCACGACATATCATTGGTGTGCTTCAGGGAAAGAGGGAGGACGTGAGTGCAAAGGAAAAAAATAATGTCTTCAACGACGGTGCTTGTGACCAGGATTGAAGTTGAATAGCGAGACTTTCGCCTTGTCCTCAGTCGTAAAAATGTTATTGAAATATTTTATCCCATGTTGGAGGTCTGCTACGTTTGCTGCTAACCTGCCCCAGGAGGACGGTGATTACCTGGTGTCGTTCCGTATTGAGTGATGTGTGCATCTTTTTCGCAGTGATAAAACGTCGGAAAACTCAATATAGCCAGTAGCTTCATGTGACGATTTTCCTGTAATTTAACCGGGAAGTCGTCTGGATTCTCATTGGCATTGTCTTACCATCACCGGAGTAATTCGTTGACTCCAAATTCGTCGATTCCAAATTCTTCTGAAATTTTTGGTGGTCGGTTGTGAAATTTTGCACTGCGTCATTAAACTTTCCTCTTTTGATACTTAAGCACATTCGTGAAGGCATAGCGGCGCAATAAGTACGGGCATGCCAGGGGAGCGTGCATGGTTTGACCTTGAACTTGAATAATTATTGCTTGCATGGTATGGAATCACCCAGTTCTTCATACCCTGGAGATGGCTTGCCAGGTTCTCGTAGATGTAACATATATTGGAAAACATAAAAATATACTATTATATCTAAAGCCGGCATTCTTTATATCGAACCCCGTTTCTGTTCTCTTGCTCTGCTGACATTTGGCATTAGCATAGTCGTATTAGCATCGGCGCCTTTACATCCCGGTGTTAAAAGAAGAGCCTGAAAACGTCACTGCAAGATGCCCTCTAATTTAGCCAGAATCGGTTGGGACGATCTCGGCGCGACCGGTGCGTCTCGGTTATTTCTTGTGGCTCAACCGTTATTTAGTGTTGGCAGTATCCTCGCTTCCTCCGCCTTCTGTGATGGCTTTGGTCAACTCATCTCCTTGTCCCTTCCCCTTCGCTTGTCAGATCCCGCATCCCCCACCCATGCCGCACGATGTAGGTACTCCGCGCTCCCATCGCTTTAAACCATTCGCCCCTCAACCGACCGGAACACACCCCCAGCTCACACTCCTGGCGTCGTGCGGCGTTCACGTCCCCTTCCCTCGCTTGCCCACAACTTCCTCTTCCTCTTGGTAAGCATGGCTTATACAATATTCGAAATTCGACTCGCATCACTTTGGGTATTCTACCAGCTGAATGGTAGGTTCTTGGACGGTCCCTGGCTTAACTTGCCATTTTTGAGGCCAATTTCCCTGAACAGTGCTCGGCTTCCATGAAGACTTTTTTCGCTTGCTGTGAATCTTCGTAACTATTGTCATGACGATGTAAATTTTGCATCAAGAAATAGGCAATAAATGTCATATCTCAATCGAATAATTTCGCGACTCACACCAAGTAAGTCTATATCTGCGCAGTACCCTGCAAACATTCTCAAAGGTCTTCGGCAGGGGGTGAATATTCACCTAATAACTAATGTCGTAGCCATATTATGGCAATCGCAATATTCTCTAGTGATGAATTACAAAATCCTCAATACCATTGGAACATAGAGCTGAGTATTAATTTTCTTTATTACTCGTTTGCTCCACTTTTACGCCGAATCTGAAACACAAATTTATTTGGAATTTTAACACATTTGGTTGCTACAGGCCTGAAATGCCCTCAGGTAAATTAAATTAATATTGAAACTAAGCTTGGAGCGTTGATTCATCGTTTCGTTTGATGGCAAAACATCGAATAAATTACAGTCACATTACGTACGGAAGAATGATCTGATAAGAGGCGGAAGGCGTATTTTGTGAGTTAAGCCTGTTCGGGTTCTCCACCGGGTCAAAATCTGCTGACGTTTCGATGTTCGAGTAGTCCTTTGTCGTCAGGGCATAATGGTACTGATGACGATGGACGACTCTTGCATCGAAACGTTGGAAGAAAGGCAGAGTTTGACCCGGTGAAGAACCCGAAGACTTCACTAACATTACGTACAACATCAACTGTCAGTATTATAATTTATCGCATGATGCATGATATATTACATGATAATTCATGATATTTCAAAGCGATGCATCGAAAGCCCGGTGGCTCAATATCTCATTGAAATATCTCGTAGATACTGCATACCCTAGTGTTTGGGTCGGACTTACTTCCTTCCTCGTCCTTCAGGCTAATAACTCTGACATGTCTGACTAATCACTCAGAAACCAGTCTCGGCCAGAACTCCATCCCTTCCAAGCGTTTCCCATCACCTATACCCACTATTCCGATCCTCCTCCCCACAAACACCTCGCATCCCCTCCGAACCTCAAGCACCCTTACATATTCATCCTCTCCGCTTGCTCCCATGGGCCTTCCTTTTTAATTCTCGTCTTGGGTGCGAACTTACATCCTTGCGTGCGTTGTGAGCGGCCGTTGCCCCGACGACTTGCGCTGGCGTGGTGACGAAATGATTAATTAATGTCGTTAGTTTTAATTCCCACATGAGAGGGCGTTACCGCGGTAAGGGGCGTCGAGGAATTATTTATGAGCTTTGAAGCTGTAATGCGACATAATTTGCCTTCAGCGCTATGATCTATGCCTCAAGTCTTTTTTTCAGTTGGCGGATGTGGCTTATACGTCTGTGGTGTACGTGCGTGACCCTACTCACCAATCCAGTGAAAGGCCTAGCCTTGCTAAAACTTCACTTCTTAACAAAAAATGTCTGTTGGTCTGCCTGTCTGTCTGTCTACCAAAAAAATATCTGATGTCGGTCTGGTGGCGTCATAAAGGTATCTGATAATTGCTGCTTCACTTCATCATTTCAAATATATAAGTAACTAATATGATTTGTAGGGTTTTTTCAATAACTCGGTTTATTACTAAAATACCACCCATTATGGTATCCCAGTGTTCCCGTGTATTCGAGCGAATGTTTAATATTTTCACCTACCCGTATTATCTAACTTTTGCACCGTTTACACCTTGGACTTAACGCTTGTTTGATGTAATTTATGATATTACTCCTGCTTTAGGATTGATTCTTTGTCATTGGCGAAATATCTTTTTTGTAGCATAATTAATGATTGTGAAGCAGTTGATCGCTTGTTTGCCACTTTTCAAGGTCTGTTTCCCGTGATTCATTCTTGTTTATCCACGTTTATAGCTTCCCAACTATTGATGGTTGTATCAAGGACGTATGTCGACGCTCCCAATGCTTGAACTTCCGGCACTTCGAAGGCCAATGAATGCTTTGTTTGGTTATTATTCGATTTACTCTGTTGTATATCCATGTCAAAGCCTTCCTTAAACGTTTACGGCGCAGATTTAAACTAGCTGCCGTTATGAGATAATATTGGCTAAGTGCCATAAAAATCCTCTAAAAAAACGTTTCTCTTCTTATATCAATCCTTGTAACTTGTCACTTCTCTTCTTATATTCCGTATTACTTTTTTAAGCTGAATATATCCAGTCTTAAAAGGCTCACTTACTAAATTCTATTGTTACAACCTAAGAATTAAATAGTCGTGGACATTAGGACACAGTCAGCCATCTGACTTTCGTCCTGGAGTTAATCGTCGCGAACATTTTTACAAGGCAAAATAATTCGGCACAGTTTTGGAAGTTGGCGTCGCCATTCGTCAAAGTGTCTGTATTTGTTGTCCATAAAACGTTTTATTGGTATGGATTGTGTTGTCAGTTGGAACATTATTGGAACATCGGCGTACTGCCCCCCGATCTGACGCAAGGGAGTTAGGTAGGGGTTTTTAGTACATCAACTATTAAAAGGGAATTGTGAGAGGGAAGAGATTATTCGCGAGGTCTATTTGGGTGGACTATCATGGTGTTTTTTAATATGATTATTTTGTTGGAATTTTTAGTACACGTATACTCCCTATATCTACTATATGGTGATTGTATCAATTTTTGTTTATTTACAGATTTGCGTGAAACTTTGCATACGTGTTATCTATAGATAAAAGTGAAAAAATTGCTTTTTACCGTTTATGTTTTTTTGCATTTCAATGTTATTTTTACACAACGTTATGGCATATGAGATATATTTCGTAATAATTCGATTACTTTTTACAAAATTTCTTCTAAACTCGAAATAATAGGTAATATTTCATATTGTTAATATGGTTGCTAACATATATCAAGGGGTCGCGCCGAACCAAAGATTAGAAAAAGCGTATTTAAATGTAATATTCGCCTAAATTTCGAATACCACGCCGACAACTCGAATCATAAAATGCTTTATTTAAGGCAGAAACATGTAAAATTTAACTGTCGTATAATGAGATATATTTGAGATGAGATATATTTCGTAATAATTCGATTACTTTTTACAAAATTTCTTCTAAACTCGAAATGATAGGTAATATTTCATATTGTTAATATGGTTGCTAACATATATCAAGGGGTCGCGCCGAACCAAAGATTAGAAAAAACGTATTTAAATGTAATATTCGCCTAAATTTCGAATACCACGCCGACAACTCGAATCATAATATGCTTTATTTAAGGCAGAAACATGTAAAATTTAACTGTCGTATAATTTCCATTACTACATGTAAGGTGAATTCAACCGCATAAGCAGATTTACGAAAATTAAATATGGTCTTTGAACTATTATTTTGAAAATATTATTAAAATGTGCACTCAAGAGACCCAGGATTACCGCCACGCTTATAGAGGTGGCCGTCAATAAAAACGACCGTATTATCGCTCCAGCCACCTTAATGGTAGTCATCGAGAAGCTCCCACGCTTTATTCAAACTGAAAAAATGAAACATCGCAGGACTACGCGACACCCATTTCAGAGGCGGAACTCGAACTCGCAAACCCCCTTGCCATCTAGCGAGCACGTCGAACACTCGTCTATCCTAGCTTTTCGAACGCTACGTTATCGTAAACATTTCCCACGCCCCACTCCCTCATTTCCGTCTCCTCTATCAGCTGGTGGTCTCCATCGACTTCATCCCCCCCTCATTTCCTCTTTGAAGGGCCCTTTCATTGTATGTACCCTCATCGTGGCTCCCCCACATGCTGTCGCGCTCACCTAGCCCATGGCCACCCTTACCAAACCCTCTCCTCTTTGTCAGACCCAACAGTTGGGATGCGGAGCATCAGGCTGGCTTCCTTTTTATCAAGCGTCTGAGATCAAATCGATATAATCATGGGGTGCGGCTTTTCAGCTCAATATGCGGTATTAGGTCGTCGTAAACCACTTGATGAGTCACTTATAGTTTGTGAGCGAAACGCACAAAAATAGGCACGGGCGAAAGCAGAACGCCGAATTAAGCAGGGGTGTGAGTGGAATAGGTTTCTGCGAGATTTAGTGTCTAGTAATGGAGAAACGATTTAACAAAATACGTGAATTATTTATTTAGTAAGGCCTTCGACTAGATGCCTAATTATCTGAAATATCGATGAAATTGATCTGTTATTAATATGTTCTATGACTTTTGGTGAGTTTTGAAGACTTTCCTTTATTTATTTTGCTTTTACAAAAGTCGTTTCGTTCGAGAATAAAGCTGACTCCCCTATCGATAATTAATTTTAAATGTAATATTGCCTCTCCTTCTTTATTGTCTACTTTCGTCGTATTTTTCTAGCCATTACTATTATACATATTACCTTGCGTTTAGTCTTTAACTGATTTAGTTGGTCGGGGCTGGTAACAGATTGGGTGTCTGCTTAACTTGAAGCTCGGAATATCAATAAATGATGAAGCAGACGTCATAATATGCATTTGTATTTCTTCTGTCAAGTTGGTACCTATGTTGAGTAGCTGAGCTATTGATTAAGCTAATATCAGTGTTAAGTTTTTAGGTCTGAGACGGCAATCAAATTTCAGAAATTAATTATTTACATTTTAACGAATTTTTCGCTTTTTTATGCCTTTAATTGCCCAAAAATTCTTTTTATTCTTTTGATTCATGAAGCGGCAAAGCTAGATTCCTTTACTTTATCGTGTGAATTATCTTATTCCTTTCATTTCTCAGCATGGCAAAAGACCCTTGGGGGTTTATTTTGGAATATTTTGTAATAATCACGGGAAAAAAATGTATACGTATAATTTAAATTAAATGTGGATTACTCTTGTCCTGTTTTAATGAAGGTGCCAATGCTAGTTGCGAGGAATGGGTAGTATATCCGCTACCTCTTAAGGCTCAACGCGTTTACCAAGGTTCTTCTATAATTATTTTCAACTGTGAAAATTTAATTTAGTGGGATTTCGTTTGTGCGCCCGAAATGATTGACAGTAATAGAAGTGTAACGGGGAAACGCTGTTGGCTGCGGAAGGGTGAAGCCTGGAACTCGGGGATATACCCCCGTGATTATGTGTTCGAAACCCTTCGTCGTGCATTCGTGCCCTCTCCCCTCCCAACTGCCATACGCTGTGCTCAGCCCCCAATCCATTTCGAATCCAACAGGCACCTCCCCTCTCTGATGATAACTCTTCCGCTACACTCCCTGACCCTTCCTGCCACTCACAGTCCCCTGGTCCCTCCCCCCTTCCATTCTCCTCGGATGGCACTACCTCCGTCCTGGGCACCCCCTGCGACTACTCTCTCTCTCGACAGTGTTGCCATTTAGCTGAGAGTCCTTATCTCCCCCTTTCCTTTATTGAGTTTACCTCGCCTCGGATTGACGCTGAACTGGTTCTTATCAGCCAGCGTCTGCTCGCTTTGATCCTTATTTATTCGCCATCCGTTTGCGGAACATCCGGAGTATCATTTCCTGGATTGCTTCTAGCCTCGCACTTAAAACCGTCATTATACTAAAAATATGTTGGAATTTTGGGAGACATATTAGTAGTTCGTAGCTTGTCCAAATTTCTGGCGTAATAAGGCAAACAGGCGGGCTGTCGTTGATGAAATGTCATAAATCTCTTGGCTTATGACTATTTAATAACTGTTAATAAATTAATAATTTTGGTGTCTAAGGTAATCCCTCCTCTAGTTTTTTTTCTCGCTTAAAGTTGCTTCCTCCAACAATTGCGATGCCTTACAGCTGTTGCTAATTTTCTTCCTCAGTTCTTTGATATCAGTACACTTATGTATTTTTGTATCTCCTTATTTTTGAGCCGTAACCTGTAGAAAGACTTACAAAACACAGCGAAATTTTTTTTAAGGATGTGCAATTGTTATTTTGTGATTGGTGGTTTATGGCCTATGATCAATGAGGAAGAACTAGATTAAATAATTAGGAAAATGTTGTGAAATATTCGGGTAGCCATAGTCTAAGCCCTGCTTTGCTCTCTTCTTCTTGACTTATTACTCGTTACAAACCCTGAGAGGAACACATCCTCCTAACGTTGAAGTCAAATTGTAGTATCTGCTCCGTTTCTGATTCCATCCCTTCATTTACTTACCTGCCAGTGGGTAAAATGTATACCTCATATTTAATTAATGTGAATGACAGCATGTATTTCAAACTATGTATAATCAATATATGTCCGTAAAATCTTCTCGGGTTTGGCACCGGGTAAGGTTTTTAAAGGCCTTACCTGGTGCTAAACCCGAGAAGATTTTACGAATATTATTCGCCGTGAAAGAATAAGATCTTTTATTAATAAATATGTATTTCCGTCGGTCGCATGAATTAATAATGGACATTAAAAAGTGCCTAGAATTTCAACTTATCACCTGATCTTAAACGCCTTCTCATTGGCTTTACGTCACCGCACGGTATCTCCTTATCATGTATTTCAACATGAAGGATCAAATCACACTAGTGCAAATCCTATAGGTGAAAATAAAGACATTTTTTACTGAAAGGATCGTCTCGTGACGTAACTCGGTTGCTGGATGACTTAATGTTTTGACGACACGAAGTGTGCGTATTTTTTCACGTAATATTTCCATGAAGCAACTTTATTGCCAAACATTTTGTCATATTTGTTGAAAGTTTGAACGTATCATACAAATAGGATTGAAAGATAATATGTTTCCCATCCCACGCTGGCTTGCCTTCCCCGTGGTGCGGGGGTTTTCCTCAACTCGTCCCCCCCTCGAAGCCTTCCAGTTGCGTATCTAGAGTCGTTCATTCATTCGATTCCGTTCCCTTTCCCACTGTCATGCCTTCCCCTGTTCCATTTCCACAAATCCGCCAATCCTCAGCAGCACGACGCGACCTCTTCCCACTCATCCGTCTCCCGAAAAACGCCGTCCTCCGCCCTATCCCTCCTCTTTATATAACTCGCTCGCCGTTCAAATCCTCTCTTCTCCGGTTATTTCCGTCGCGCGCGCTCTTGCTATTTTTCCTCGTGCCCTCCGTTTCAATTCGTGGTCGATGGGAAGGAGCCTGTGGTTTTGTCGCATTGGGTGGCGACGACGTTTTCGTGCTCTCGGAGATCAATTTCTAAAAACCTCTTCCCTCCCACCACTCTCGGTTGAAAAACTAGAGGGGAGTTAAACATTTGGTACTGCAACAAAAATCAGGTAGTGCCAACGAGAAGACTCGACTGCTCTTGAAATATATGATGGATAACTGATCTGTTTCTTATAGTTGGCTGATGCCTCATATTTTGTTTCATTCATCTCATGGTCTGTGCAACACAATACTCCGACGACGATGTAATGTATGCAAAAAATATAAGTATGTTGTGTATGAGATTTTAAAAATACATGCGAGTAGGAGATTATTAAATGCATGGAACATCATAGAAGTCTGGGACGTCTTAGTTAATTTACTTGGTAATTGTGAGGGAGAGTGAGTCATCGTATTTTTTCCTGACAGAGCTGCAATTTAAAATGCCCTACCAGAACCATCATGAACGTCTTCATCACTTTTTTCAGGCTGCCGCTGAGCTGTACTCCCCCCCACTTATTAATGTGTTAATTTTGTACATCATTGGAAAATATTTGAATGCTGGTTTTTGACAATGGTAATAATTAGAACCAGAAAAATATCATTTTCTCTTCATTGTCTACACCTTTCGAAAATCGCAAATACACGGTGTATTTCGCATCAGCGCGCCGAAAAAAATATTTTTAATAGTTCTAGCACGTATTCGAAACCATCAGAAAAAAATTTCGAAAAAATACGATGAGTCACTCTCCCTTTAATTACCCAACCAAGTTCTCTTCGTGCCTAGTTCGTAGGGTGTTCGGCGGCTGCTGACCGAATGATCACGGGTTCATATCCGATATTCTCTTTGGAAGCAAGTAGCTGAATTCAGGCCTCAAATATTTGCTTACTAAATCTTCTTGGGAGTGTTCAAGCAACAATCTGCAAGGAGCCCTGTTACTCCAATTTCATTCATCTTTAGGAATAGTTATGGTTGAGCTCTACCTGCACGTCTCAAACAATGTTTGTGCTGAAGAAGTGTTTTTGTTTTAAAAACTCCCAACTCTACTTAAAAGCATTTCCCTGGAATAAATATTTTTGGAGTCGTTATGAAGAACCAGGGAATGTGTCGTTGGGTGTCCACTTTTCACTTTGACTTTTTCCGATTGACGAAATTGCATTCCATGCTGTAGATTCCAAGTGCAAATATTTTCGCAGCCCCTGGTTCTCTCGCTCTCACCAGCGATATCTGTTCTTATCGGGAGTTCGGGAGTGAATCATAATGTTGGATAGCGCTACGTCTTCATGAACCTTTTTTCGGCATTGCCCCGGACAGTTCATTCATTATTCAGTGTTAATAACCACTATCTCTCCATCTTTCGTCGTCTCTTTATATTCTCCATTGAAACGTTTTTCGGTCGAAGCCTCGGGAGCCGGAACTTGAAAGTGCGAACGAATTAATTATCTGTGTGGATTGGGGTTCCCGCGATCGGCTTCTGCTTTTTTTCCGCCAGCTCGACCCTCCTAAGAGGGTAGAACTTGTCCATTTTCCGTTATTTTTCCCATAGCCCGAAGAAATTTGAAGAATGGCAATAGGAAGGTTCTTGCGGCCTTATAGTTGACGTGAAGATATTTTTACCTGCACTTAGACACGACGTTTATTTTGAATAACTCTTTCTCTCTGAGAAATTCTCCTTTCTAAGTTCATCCTCACGATTCGATTGCGTTGTCATATATTTTTTGCCTATTTCTGCTGCAGGCTCAATATACCTTCGATTTGTCTCCTTCAATGCCGCTTTTTGGATTCCTTCTTGAATCCTTTGCCAAAGGTTGCAGGAGCCTTTCGAAAGCAATCTTTTTAGTTTAAATAAATTATACAGCGTGGAAAATCCTCTTACCAAAGCATCCGTGGAAAATGCTGTCGAATTTTTCATTTGATGGTAGGGGAGCCAATTAAAACAAACGGCTACACACGGGTCTTGGTAATAGTAATTAGTTACTTATGAGTAATAATTCACTGTTTTGGTGTGTTTAATGTGGAGGGGAGTTATCTCTTTGGTTGTGATGAGGGTCATAGCGAGAGCCGGAAGAGCTAGGGTTTTTTTATTAATGGTTGATTTTTTCGTCATCATCTCAGTACTTCGGTGGTCCGCGCTTACTTGCTCAGTGGTCCGCGCTGAAGGGAATAGGCTAGGAAAAATGTCAACCTATGTGTAGTTTTTCAGCTTTTGGATGGGGAATGAGCTTTAACAGAATAAGCTGCGCACTCAGTAATACCGAACTTGTACCATTTCCTCAATTATGTTATGAAATTAAAATGCTAATTTTCATATGGGAGGAGAAAAAAATCCGGAGGAACAGCCCCCGTTGCAAGCCTTTGTAACTTAAGTATGAAAGAGAATACTTCGTAAAACGATCGGGGAAACTGCTTTTATAATTCTTGAAATATTGTATTAAATATGTTAACGAAAGTCATCTTGTTGTAGGAATGAATGAATAATCATCCCTATATTGAGGCCTATCCACCGTTTAATAAGTAATAATATCTTTCTTTGGCCAATGACAACTCTTTTATTTTCCCCGCTTACCTTCAAGATTACTTGTTCGTGAATACGATATTACTTTCTTTGTTAAAAAAATATTTTTTTGAGGTAGCTCTCATCGAATGAGCTATCCTTATTTTAGATGAGGTTCCTTGTCGTCTTATCTCGCCTGCATAAGTGCAGGACGCTCTCCGCCTCGACTGTTTGCTCATATCATGGGAGGAGCTTGGTTCTTAAGCTGCACTCGTGCTACCAAAGCATTAGGAAACTTTAAACTGTCCGGCTAAGTTTCTCTCTTTCCTCTTCTCCTTTGTCCAGTTTCCCTTTACGCGCCCCCCTTGCTCCAAACTTATCGTCATAACGCTTAGCACGTCGTGGGCCAAGGGTGGAGGAGGAGACAGGGAAGTTGTATGCGTGGAATTCCAAGTTAATTCATTCCACTCTGCTTCCTCGGAGTTATTCTTCTCAAAGACGCTTCCGGTGGAGAGCCCTTCGTTGTTTCTACCGGCATAAAATTGGGCCGTTCTCCCCCCCTTTTGAAAGTCAAACACCCTTTAAACCGGCTGGAGAAAGTCTTAGTCCAAGTCGTTACGCTCAGCAAAAGTTGGAGATTGTAACGACATAGGTCGCCTGGAAATAGGATATCGTGGAGTGCTTTTAGGATTCCGGTATAATGTAGTTTCTGTGGCAGAGTCGTTTTTCAGAAAATTGTGGGTTCAAAATATTTTATAGCATCACCGGAAGTGCGAAACGTATATGTGTTCGTCATTACTTATTGTTGTCCATTGGGATTGTGTATGTCCATGTTGTCATTATTTGCTCTAGTTTCGTTTGTGGTATGTTTTTTTTTAAATCCGTGCAGAATTGACGTAAACAATGTAATTTCATTAGTCTTGCAAAATCTTCATATTTTGAAGTGGCCTAATGATATGGAATAAGTGATCTTATAAGCAGTTGCACAGCTGGTTATCTGTCTGGGAATTTTGCCTTCTCAATGCATGAAAAAACTTAAATTCTTTAAATGATGACGCTGTTTCATCAGAAACTGCGTAATTTATAAATATCGTTTAATTCGGCTAGGGACATAAATGCTTCTCGTTTCCTTCGTGGGTTGAGTCGATTGTTGACAAATCAATGAAGTAGCTTTTTTCTTTGGCATCATCATATCTCAATGTAGGAGAAATGTAGTTTTCTAATGAAAAAATTACTTATTGACTTACTTTTTATGGTCGCTGCTGTTTCGTCATGGGTGCTGTTGCTTGAAGAGTCCAGTCACATTCAGTAACGATGTGACCGTGGATAATTTAAGGTCATGGCGCACACATACGCTCATTACGTCTGCATGTCAACCTTAACCTTATCCGTGGTTCTGATTTGCGTGTAATTAAAAGTTTCATTTGAAAGGGCGAAATTCGGTCGCGATGCTATTTTGGGAATCGTGCGAGTGTGGGTCAAAGGACACGGGGGCATACACGTGTGAGACAGACCATCGGAGCGTCCATTACTAGGAGTCTCATCTCACAGTCAACTGGCCGAAAATCAAACGAACAGAACGAGCTTGGCGTTGATCCGCGTTCACCCCTCTTATTTCCGTTATCCAGCGCCACTGACCACTGTAGTTGCCGCTTCCGGTTCGATTTTTTCCTCCACTTTATAAATTGCGGGGCAAGTGAATGCCTTTGTTCCAAGCGGGTGCCCTACTGCTTTTATTAAGCCCGCAGTATAAAAAAAACACGGATGGTAACGCGTGTTCAGTCCCCTCAAGGATAAAGCATTGCGATGCCCTTGTATGTCTTCCCATTCTTGTCCGCCTTCCTTCGTCATAATTGACGTTGACTTCTAGTGGGGGAGGGTGAGGAAGTGAAGGGCAAGGAAGAATAAGGTTTCCCCTTCACTCATGCTGGAATCGATTTGCATATAAAGAGTGTGTTTGAGAAAAAGAAACAATTTTGAACCAATGAGCTTTTCCTCGAGCCTAAGCTATGAGAGCTCTTCCTTTCAATCGCCGTCGTTGGATGAACCGCTTCGGAGAAATTATATTGTTTATTGTGGCTGTTGTTGAAGAGTACACAAGGCTAAACGTTGTAGTAATTTCACTCATTTTCACCCTTGTTATCTACTTTTCGTATTTCTCCATTCTCTATCCGGATACGTAGGGAGATGCAGAAGGGGTGTGAGGAACTAAAGAGGAACCTTGATGGCGAGCAAGTAATGAGCATAAATTTGGAAATATGCCCCAGAAATGGGAAAGTTAGGGTGAGAGCTGTCCAAACACTCACCAATCTGCTGATAGGACACCCAGTGATGATGTCCAATGAGAACTGTGCGCATGCCTGCCTTTAAACTTAAAGAGCAGGTTTTCGTTTTTTTAAATCGTGAATTTTCCCTCTTAATTATGCATTTTCTTCTTGAACTTGATATGAGTGCTTTCCGAGTAGTTCTGTTCTGGTTAAAAAAATATTTTTTTTTTCAAGGACACGTGGTATGTCAGAGAATTTTTAAGCTGTGCACTTCAGCTTTCATACGTATTTTTTGATATTCGTGTTCGCGATACTGATTTGCCTCCGTCGGGAAGGCATTGAACTGTAGGGATATTGGAGGAATGAACTTGTCAGGGATAAACTGCGTGGTACGTTTCATGCCGCTTTTAGATATTTTTTGCCACTTATGGTCTTAATCTTTCCTAAGGACCTTTGTTTCAACATCACATCCAGGAATAATTTAGTATCTACTTAACTGAAGAAAAAAATTAAAATGAAGATACAAATCTTTCGGTGAGCTCGTCGACATCCTGCATTATTGCTTATAAATTACAGCGATCTTGTAATCGTAATTTCAGGGAAAAGTAGGAATTTCCCCCTAATATAGTATCCAACTTACTTAGTTAAAGAAAAACTCATTATTTTGCGTTATTTTGGTTTGTATAGAATTTTTTTTTGTTGGTATTAATGGCTGTATTCTGCATGATAACAAAGCCGGTGTCGTCATAGGTTGTCATACAAACTTCGCTTGTCAATCGTAGAACCTCTTGTACCATTCTTAATGAATAATTGCAATAATAATAATAAGTGAGTTTGGAGAGTATTTCTATATGGATGATCGGAGAATGAAATTTTCTCATGGATGTTTTTGCATGCCCAAGTGCCACTGTGTTAATTATTTCAGTCAACGATTTGGCCGCTGCGCTGGTGACAAATTATCTGTGCCGGATTTTTTGTTCCAGACCGCTATATTTTTTGAAAAGACGCTTTTTGTACTTTGTATCGGATATTTGCTTATTTATAATTGCATTATTCCATTATCTCAAAGAAATAATAATCACCTTGTTAGTATCGCGTGTCTTTAATGAGTAATACTTTCTCTTCGTCTCCCCATAAGTTGTAAGCTAATGCTAATAAAAGTCAATTGTTTAATTTTTGGTCCTTGGTTGAATGGATTTTCTTAGATTTAGGGAATTGGCTCCTTTATACGATAAAATGCGGGTTATATATCGTTCTCAAGTTGAGATCGCTGCTGCCTCAAGAAGACGGAAAATAAATTCCTCTCGCTTCTCCCCGCCCGTCCTTGTCTGTCGCGCTGAATAAATCGACCAAGACCCACGTTTCGCAAGTCCTCTCGCCTCACTCTGCCTCCTCTTACCCCCCTTCCTACTCTGGACGATAATTGTGATGTGGAGTCCGTCGGGGACTTGACAGTGCTACCAGGCGAGTTGAGTCTCTTCCAGTCGACCTTTTTTTCCCAGAGGCCGTAAATGCATGAGCGGCTGTCGCGATACGACAAGGACGTCTCTCCTTTGGCGGAAGACGAGCGCTGTGAAGGGATCTTTTTCGAGATGAAATTCTAATATTTTTCTCGACGATTTATAATGGTTTCCGTTCTGCGACGTTCTTAACGCTGACGTTCATTTTAATGGGATGTGCATGTCTGTAATATTATCGTAAATTGAGGGTGGAGAGGTGCGTGATTCTTTTGTTTGAGGTTTGCTTACTCTTTCAATTGCGGAGAGGGAACGAAGAAAGGAATACTTTAACCTGCCAGAAGAGGTTTTTGGGTTTCATGCAAACTTTGCGTTGCTGATTCCATCGATACCGTTTATTTAATTCAGCTTCGATCTAATTAAAAGCCAGATGAGAGTGCTCCTCCTTTTGTGATGCTTATATTTCTCAGGGTTGCAATGACTATGAAGTGAAATGTTCTCAGTTTTGGAGCATAATACGAATGCTGGCGTCGGAGACCCCCCGAAGTTCCATATATTCCCGAAGTTCCATAGAGTATGTAAACTACTGCCTGATGATGTAAACTACTTCCCCATAGGAGCTTTCGCTCCTAGGTCAATAAATGTTTTTTCTATTCTATTCTATATTGGCAAATAAAATGCTCTTCAGGGTCCAATACTAATTCAAAACAGTATTGTTATCATGCGTTATGAAATAATGGGGTTATTCTGATGCATAGTCTACAATATCATGTGATTCATGCATGAAGATTTCAATCATCTTTATATATATAAAAGTCAATGTATGTATGTATGTATGTATGTATGTATGTATGTTCCACATCTCCTCCTAAACAACAGGACCGATTTTGATGAAATTTGGAACACATGTTTGTTACTGGTAGACAACAAACACTGTAGGGTTCAATTAACCGAAACCCTATTTTTTCCAGGGTTAAGGGTGTGATCCTTACTAATATGTATAAAAATGTAATGGTCTCTGTCTGTCTGTTGCTCCATCACGCAAATACTACTGGACCGATTGAGCTGAAATTTGGCATGCAGATAGAAAACATATCTGGTTGTAACATATGCTATATCAAAAAGCCCTCAGGGCCCCCAAAGGCCCCCTGAAGGTCCCCCTGGTGGTCAATGGCAAGCTTTGCGTTCGGTGCAGTGGTTTCATCTTTTGCTTTTTAAAAGTACTTTCACTCAAGGTATAGGGCTGGGATTATTTTTATCGGGTGGCTGAATAAATGAAGTTTTTAATTCTTTCAATCGATTTTCTTCTACGCTCCGAATTTGCCTAAAATTCAGGTTTTTAGCTGAAATATCTAACATTTTTCTCTGAAATCAACAATAGCATATTTCCTTGACAACCAGAGATTTGTTTTTCAAAAGATATTCACGCTTCTAGCATTTAAATATCACGTCTTCTTACAGGTCCATGATAGCACGTAAAAATAAAATCTGTATCAGAAGGGCCCAGAGTCCTAAGAGCCCCATGATAGATTGCTTCAGGGGGTAATCGATAAATCCAATCCATATTTACAACAAGCATACTCTTCAATTTTATTCTCAAAGTAGCTTTCATAGGGGCACTGCATATATATGAGAGAACACTTACGTAGTAAACGTTACACATAAAGGAATTCATAGAATACACAATTAATTGTGCAAGAATATTTACGTACAGCGAATATCAATTGTAATAATGCTTCTGTTGCTACAACAAACACGGCGTTGTTTATTATCGTTTATACTCAGATGTATTACACGTAGTGAAACCGTCTGCCTATCATTACGATTGCGAACTGTTTTTAGACCAATTCCGACACCATTAACGTCGCGAGTTATTTATATGTTTAAAAGTGTTAAAGTGCAGTTAACTTTGGTACATTGGCTCGATCATCGAGTTGCCTATTCTAGACTCTCACTTTCCGCTGTGTTTCCTTTCCATGGACTTAAAAATATATCCATCAACATGCCTAATAGAAAAAAGAGTAACCTCTCGAAAAAATCTTCTAAAGCATAATGAATGTCTTATTTGCGATAAAATGAGCCCTTGAAAGAAAAACGACAAAGGTAAGACTTGGATTGTCAAAGACATGCCCACCAGCGATCTCATGAGAATCTCCCCGTGGTGTTTCTTGGGTTACGCTAAGATCCGCACAAATTTCATCCTTACCCAACATATGGACGGGTAACCAGCTCTAAATCTGGTTCAATGACAGACCCATCTGTTTCGAACCTTCAATCTGTTTTAAGATGGCGGAAATTATAATGACGTCACTACATGCTTCTTACCCGATAGAAGAACGGAAATTCTGTGCAAATAACGACATCCGTGCATGAAAATCGACAAGTGCACTAAGAATCACCATATATTTGTTATTTAACAAACGAAACCAATGATTATGCCGAAGGCACAGTCCGGGTGATGGAGGATTCATAGGTCAAATAAACATGGCTTCTGCTGCCAATACTCCTCTTGACGTTGTCAACCTCTGGATTCTGTCCAATCCTGATTAAGATACTAAACGCACATATCAACGTTGAATAGTGCAACTGAATTAAAGGAATGGAATGCAAATATATGTTTGTACAAAAGGGAAGCGATCAAGCTGTTAATCACTAAGAAGACGGCTCAAGAGAACCGGATGAGGTGACCATCTATCAACCTTTGCTATATAAGTAGTAATGAGTTTGTTTGGCCGATTTTTGGGTTTCCCGTGCATGAAAGTGGACCAATAGTCCTCATTTCTCCGTGCACCTGGAAAGCGGTCAGCGTGTCTACTACAATGAACACAACATACAAGATAGGTTACGAGCTCCTCGAATAACCACTCATACAGTTTTTCTTCAGGCTTTGCGGTTTGCAAACAAAATAAGTTTAACGTTTTTCACACCCGTTGAATTTCAACGGGTACCTTCCGCTCGTTGTAATATAACTACAGTAAAATCAATGTCTTTCTGCCTTGGCCTTAATGAATCTCGACTCCGAGGAAGAGAAAATTAGTGTTATTGAAGAAAGTGTATCGCGCTGATTTAATTGATGAAAACAGGATGATACTCGACGTTCTTTATTTTTTCTACCACGTGTCCGCAACTAAGGACAATATTTGGGCCTTATTCTTCTAAATGGTATCATCTTAATGTGCAAGATTAAGTACAAGATCATGCGATGGAATTCGAAGTTGGCTTGAATAAATAGTAAACATTATTGAGAATGCAGCTTGAAAATCAAGTTTTACTTCGATCATCTGCGTAAGCAAATCTACTCGATGCTTTTTTCCTCGGACCCGTTACTTCACCGACGTCCATTGAAGTTCACTACGTCAACGAATTTCCCACGGTCGCTGGCGATGCTCGCCTCGGAATATGATTCTTCGTCTGCGAGTAAAGTGAAATGCGCGTTTTCACTTTTCTTCCTCCCCTGAGAAACACGCCTCGTGACAGGGCACCGAGATAATTGGATTCCTTTCTATTCCCATTATCGCACATCGGAGCGTTGAAATCTTGGTGAAACCTCGCGTATCGCTTTATAAATGACCTAAAAACTTCTCCTTTCGCAAAGTGACATGAAAAAGAGCGTAAAACCCGACACTGAAACATGTATCTTCTAACAAGCCATGCAGTGTGGCCTGTTACATTCTACTCTATAACATTTGGTTTGGAGTTTTAGCGTTTTCTATGTGTGTTATTCAAATTTCATTCCCATAAAACATGATTAGTGTGTGTCTGATATTGTGAACATGAATGAACGAAATATTTACCGCAACGTATGGTACCTTACGCGTTAGGTTTAAGTTGAGACTTACTCCCATAGAAATTACTCATATTAGTAGTTGTAAGATTAAGGCGAGGAAACTCGATCGTGAAACTGAGATAGGGAATGCCGTCTTTGTCACCATTGAAACTATGTTGTTATACTCATTTATTCATGTATTATTGGCTCTAAAACGTATGCCTGTCATACATATTGTGCGAGATACGCTATATCAACTGACGGCAGTGTCGTTTATGTCTCTTAAGGCAATGACGGCTAACGTCATCCTCAACCAAATTCGTTATGATTCGCTTTTCTGTCGGATGGGCGCGACTCATCCCTGACTTATGCCTTCAAACATCGTCATTTTTCCTGTTAGATTGAATTGAAACCACGTCACGAAATGCATGACATCACCGATCACCCGTTCTACTGTAATACTCGCTCATGGGAAAGCATGCTTTGCGTCATTGCCTTCAGAGAAATTTTGTTGGAAATGATTTGCCATCGATGAGTGTGGACCTAGTAAAAATCGTGAGCTTGACCGAAGAAAGCTTCGGAAGCACTTCGATGAACAATATCCTTAATTGTTATTTGATGTTATACCTGTCAAGGTAGGTTTAGATAAATCATTGATACTCTCATATTGCCTTTTCTAGGGTCGCATTTCTTCTACGCGTAACTCCCCCCCTCAGTTAAGCAGGTTCCCAATCTCTTTTCAATATACCTATCCTCTTCCTCCCTCTCTCCCCGCAGTCTACCACCCAAAACGGCCTTAGTTATCACATTCTCCTCTATTCCTCGCTCCGTTCACATCTTTGCTACCTCCTGATTTCCTCAAAAAACTCTCTCCTCCACTGATAAGTCTGGCACTGCTTCGTTGGTCTTCCTTTCCGTCCTTCGTCCACCACCAGGGGCGGATTAAGGTCGTTGTTTTTGGGGGGTTCACTGCTTTCCGCGGCGCCTGGGGGGTTTGCAATACCTCTCAACAAAACGGGGGTCCGGGTGGACCTCACTCGGAAAATTAAAAGAAATGAAGCGCTTGGAATGTAGTTTTGTTGTGGCTATGTTATATAATAGATGTAATAAATTATTGAGTAAAGCTCTCTAATCACATTTAAAAAACGAAAACAAAAAGATATAATGAATGACATTCTTGTGAAGATGCAGGTCTTCCGGGTTTTACACCGCGTTGGTCCATGATTCCTCGGACGACAGTTTCGGTGGCGTTTCAGTCGGCTTCTTCAGGTCGATGAAGTGAAGGTGCAGCCAATCGCCGTCTTATATTTCCCTGTTAGTTCAATCTTACGATTTAAAAATAATCTGGGAGAAAATCACTAGAATTGGCCCCAAAATGTCGATTTTTGGCCAGCTAAAACGGCCAGACCCCTAAGTATTAACATTTTTCGAACAAATGTTTTTTGGTGTATCTGTGGCTAGAATCGCAACTTTTCCCAAAATTTCAAATCGAAATTTAAAGACAAATGTTTTTTCGATGCACATACCCTAACTGGCCGTCCGATCCTAATGCGAGAAAGCGCAAATGATAATTTCGTTGTAATTTATCGATTGAACTTACCATCTCTGACTGAAAGGTTGATCTTCCTGTCAGGTATATCACCGAATAAAGTAAAAAGGATGCAGGGTCCTAAACATGTGTAGAACTCTTGAACTTGTCACTCACTACAACTGGAACAATACACTCCCCCTAGCCGGGAAACTGACGATGTCGCGACGATCACGAGAGGGAAGGGTGTCGCATAATAGGCAGTGCTGAAGGGGGGCGTGGAGACTGTATTCCCCTCTCGCAGACCTACGACAGTTCAAATGCCCAAACTCGCGGCACGGTTCTATGCAGACATAGTATATACCTTATAATTTTTCCGTTACGGCACCTAAGCTTTATCAACATTGTTCATCAATAGACCAACAAAAGTACAATTACGAACATCGAGGATACTGTGTCTGTTTAGACAAGTGGCTTTTAGATTTTTTCCAATTATCTTGAACCATTGTATATTGAGCTAGTGAAATAAAAACTTGCATTGGAAAACCACCTTAATGATTACCATATTTTCTATTTTCCCAGGAATTACTAGGGAGGGGGGGCGCCCCCCTTAATCCGCCCCTGTCCACCACATTTTCCCTCCTCCACACCCGCCTCTCGAACGCCACCATTTGTCTTCGTCTTCCATTGAACTTCGAGTTTTTGCTACCATGGGCCTAATCACTAACCATTTATTTACATGATCCCAGTCGTAATTGCTCTACCTATATTGGGCGCCGCATTATTATTTTAATCAATTATTAATTTGCATTAAATTAAGGCTTTAATTCGACTTGCTCATTTAAGCGTGATTTTAAATGCAGAAAACATTTTGCGCTCGTAAAAAAATAACTAAAAAATAACAAAAATCTTCCACCCACAAATACATCACTAGGCAGTATCGCATCGTTGTGTTCGTTAACACTAATGACGGAGCTATGTTTAATGCAGACGAGACAGTCAAACCAATTTTTTTTATTATGTATAATTATGGCCTCGTTATTTTTTCAGTTCAGCGTGAAAATATGCCCTTCCTAAGGATTTTGTGGATAGCTTAACGATTTAAATATTACCAGTGATTATCATAAAAATTTCCATTTTAACGTTAACTTTCGCTTGCAGAAATGACAAATTTTGTTCACAACTCTTTACTTTACTTTACTTCACAACTTAACCTTACGTTATTATCCTCGTAGCAACGTTTGTAAACCTTGATTTTAATAAAACTCTCTTTAAAACACTAATCTGTCATGTATTTTTGTGAATAATTTTTTATAGAAACACGAGCCCCTTCGAAGCCGGAATAAAATATTCTGTCCGTTTCGCTCTCGACGCGTGGTCGCTTATATTTTCTGCTGCACCAGTCGTGGACGCGTTCCTTGTATCACAAATGCCTCGAACACGTTTTTCTTGAGCCCCCGTACCGTGCATGCGTCCTCTCGGCGAAATGTGAGTGGATTAATAAATCAAGTCGCGGGATATTCAGCGGGCGAATCCGGTGAGTCACATGTGAATCACAGATGGCTCCGCGGAAGTCTTGGGGGGTCGTAAATAAGAATCACGCCGCTGACGACGCAACCCGTGTTGAGCGCCGGAGGGATCTTACAGCCCACAATTTTTACTATTTATGTTTAACGCGAAACGATTAGGTACCCATATTATTATTATTCTATATTGCTGCCGTATCGTGCAAGGAAAAAATGGGAGGCGTTTAATTCCCCATTTATCATATTTTTAAATGCAAGCTGGTTACTTCGATTGCATTTTGCTTGCGTGCACTCGCTCCTCATTTTCCTGTTCTCTATGTCGTGCATATTATTAACTTAATCTTTAATCTCGCGTCAGATTGCTTGGGAGCAGCGAAGTATCCTTTTCGTTATTATTCTTGTTGATAAATTATAGGCTACAACTTTTGCTAAAGTGATAATTTATGCGTAAGATACGTAAGATTGCAAATTTCGACATTTTCGATTTAAGTGGTGTCTTTCGGTTGTATTTTTGAACGTTAGCATAATTTAGGTTATTTTGAGAAGATTTTATCTATGAGCCTTTTCATTATGCTTGAGCAGAATGGATATATAGGGACACTGTGACGTACTTCTCGTGTGAGCTGTTCTGGGATCAGCTTGGAAATCATAGTCTGGAAATGTCATATAAGTCAAATCTTCTTTGCTAAGTGTCACATGACACGCATCCAGTGCATTTCACAACGTTCTCGTTTCTTAATACGACAATTTAGATGTGTGAACTGCAAAAATAAGTTTTATTGGCGATTGTTTTCGAATCATGAACTAAATTTCTTTCATTTTTCCCGTGTATTTTAAGTAACGTTATGTTGGGGGAAGTAACATTATGGAATTTCAACTTCTGTGAAATAAGTAACACTTGTTAATATTCCGCTATTGTTTTTTGTTTTAACTCTGATGATGATGACGAAACATCGAAACCGGCCATTGCATTAAAACTTTGCGTGGAATATTACCGAGTGTTACTTCTTTCAATCAGTCAGGTCTAATACTCTCGTTGATGGAAGTTGTAGTTTCTTAAATTGCTCTTATTTCATCACTCAAACCCACATCTGAGTGTGTTACCGATCGTAAATTCAGTGGGGCTTCATAGTGAACGCCGTTTAGATTTTCAGTGGCCGTTGTAAACCCTCATTTGTGCCCGTTTCTCGGACTCCCTCGTCAGCGCGACTTCTGTGAACGTCGAGGAAAAAAATATTGCCACGCCCGTGTGTTTAAGCCCCCCGTAGTGGGGGATGGGGACGGTGGGGGGAGCCTGGGCAAGCGGGGGGGAAGGCATAAAACCCGGAGTTGATGCGAATTTGGTTGCAGGGAAAGGAGCTGCGAGGGTGTGCTTTATCAATTAAGCCCGGGAGGGGGAGCTAACACGGCGACGCTCTCGGCATTAGGGTAACGGGGACTGGCCGTTGGATACTGTTCGCCCGCGGACGTATGCTTTGGTTTTTTGCGGGCTTTTCGGCGGCGGGCGATCAACCATTTGGCTATTTAACATGTCACTACAGTGAACGATCAAAGTACTATTTGTAAGCCTTAAAATTGAAACATGGAGACAGTCAGTGGTAGTTGTCCCTGTTTTCCTTTATTTTTTATTCAGGATGACGTTTGTGCCTTTCCTCTAGGAATTTTCCATATATTATCCAGTTTATGCTGACAATAGTAGCAAAGCGTTAACCTCTCTCTGGTCTTTGCGAATATATGAATGTCTCTTATTGATCGCAACACTATTTTGAATTTAATCGACATGCATTTTTTTTACTATCGCTGTGTTTTTATACTGTCACCTATCACGACTGTTCTTTTAAACGTTTTGTGGTTTTAAATGTTTTATAATTAATGTTGTAAATGCATTGATGTTTGCAGCTAATAATCTTTGTAATTTTTGTTGCACATTTACAATGTTTGCTCTTTTTCTTTTCCAGGTAAGTTTCTTCGATGTTTTAATTCTGGAGAGTGGAGTTGTATGAAGTTTACCTGATCTGTTCTATTTTGACCGTGGGGTAAGTGACACTAAAGCCTAATTCCTCTCTAATGCGTGATGAGTTGTTCAAAAACACAACCTTCCATACATTCAAAGTCTTTTACTTTGAGGAATACATTTAAAAACCTCATTAAAATCCTAAAAAGTTAGTGAAGCATATTGATATACTAGTATTTCACCATACCTTCCCTTAAAGTTTAGGTAAGACATGGTAGGTTTAGGTAAGAAAAATATTAAAATTTTAAAAATATTAAAATAAATTAAAAATTAAAAATTAAAAAAAAATTAAATTAAAAATATTAAAATTTTTAATATTTTTCTCCTCTCATCGAATGGTCTCATGTTAGAGCAATTTACTTTTGGATGCATTATCTTATTTTCAACTTTAATTAGTAATCTGTTAAGCTTTAAATGAGTACCAGCGAATATTTAGTGATCATATGTAATAAATATTTATCAAATTAATTATCCATATTTTCTACTCAAACTTGTGAAAAAATCTTATTCTTCCGCGTATCTTATCATTCGGGCTGCGTATGAACCTACTTAGGAACTTCCCTATCTCTTATTGCTGCCAAAAGATGCCGTTAACTGATAGCGTTATTATTGGAGAATTCCTAGCAGATTTCCGCATTTTGTTATATTTATTTTGAAAAAAAAAAGAACACTACAAACAGCGAATCAGCCGTATCATGTTTTATTTATTCAAGAGAAATCTAATCTGTAGTAGCTCTTATGAAAGTCAACTCCATCCTCACGGCACTTGTCCTCGAACGAATCATCATGTCAGTTATTCGGTGCGCGCATCTAATTGTCTTTTTGACAAAAATACCTTCATGATGTTATGTTTCTTTCTAAATCCGCTTTTTCCTTGAAAGTAGGGGATCCAATGCCGAACTAGTTAAAGAACTTTGAAGTTTAAGTTTGAATGAAAATATAAGAAATTGACTCAGGCCTTACTTAATTGAAAATGGTGATGACTTACTTTGAAAATGGCGATTACTCGCCGAAACCATGGTCGGTAATAAATTTAGTGTGGAACTGACAAAGTTATTTGTTTTATTTTATTTTGACGTGTTGTGTTAGTGAACGTTTCTGGTCTATTTGCGCCCTTTTGTCAACCCTTCATAGAACAGCATTTTTCTTTTGGAGAAAAAGATTTTCCGCCTTCATATGTAGTGACGGAGGTTCAGAAAAAAACAAAATACTTTTTAAATCATTTAAAAAATGATAATTTTTAAGCCGATTTTTGGCGCATCGGGCATCGGTAAATGAGTTGAGACGTTTACAGAGGTACGAGCCAAATACGGAATACACGACAAGGGTTAACCCCGCATTTCCAGAATCGACTCTGATGATGTTTTAGTTTTATGAGTTTAGCATCGGTAAAAAAAGGTAAGAATATTTTTTTAGGTTTTAGGAAGTTGCCGGGGGTAGAAACAATTAAAAGTAAAATTCACGTCCTTAGAGTGCCATTTTAAAAGTCAGTCTACATCACTCCTGATTTGGAATTATATCGTTGCGCTTGAATTGAAACATAACCCGGTAGCGCATCCTCCACTTCATCACTATTAATAGGCGCCTTGTAACGTACCACTTGGGCATGCGCTTTTTGCAGTGGCGATTTTTTTCTCTGCTTTTCGCTCGTCAGTTTAATTTGTCGCGCATCGATGAGCTTTCGATGACGTTCCCCTCAATCTTCTCCTCAGGTCGTTTACTCTGAGACTTATCTCCGTTCGAAATCCTTTTTTGTGGCTCGCGATAAAAGTGAATTGTCTCCCCTCGTCTCGTCCGCCTGGCCGAACGTCTTTCTTCTTCTCGCGTCGCTGTTGTTTCCTCGCAGTCGGGATTCGTCCTACCCCTCTTCCTCCTCCTCCTCCCCCCCTCTTCTCTCTCCCTCCGCCTATAAGCTGTTCAGGATTTTCAAGAACACAGTCTCGTGGATGCGTCATCAAGTCAGCCGTTTGGTGGAGACGGCGAGCGTTAACCTTGGATCTGGAAGCATGAGTAATTCCTTCTTGAAAACACGGACGCTTCACGTAAAACATCTGATTTCGAAGGAGAAGTTGCGTTTAGTGTGCTTCCTTATAATTTCGAAAGCAGGTGATAGGATTCATTCCTCCTTTGCGGTGTTTAAGGTAGTTCGAGCGAGATATCACTGCGTATAAAATTCAATGAATTTGGTCTCATCGTAGAGAATGAGATCTCCAACTCGAGCTTTTTAATAATACCGAAGAGTTATAGAAGCCGTTTTCCATTGGATATAAGGTACGTCTTGAGAGATATTACTAATGAAAATGAAGAACTTGTGACGGGAATGTTGCGTCAGCAATATTTGTAGGCGTTTGTTTGTTGTTTTTTTCAATTTTATTTTTATAAATTTAATATTCACCGAAATCCTTTTTATAAAATCGATTTACAAATCTTCTGATCAGTGGGCGTTTTCAGCGTGCGGCGTGATACAAATATAAATGTACATCTACAAAATATTTTGCAAGCCACCTCAAGGGTGTGTGGCAGGGGGTGAGTAGTCACCAACATTATTACCCAAAGGTTTGTGTAACTACGACTAATTATGCATTAGTATACATCGATAATGCTTGTCACAAGATGAAGCCTCACAAGTATGCACTACACCAAGGATATGATCCCAATGGAGAGGGACCGTTAGTATATATGTATTTTGCAACTACACAAATGGACAGACTCAAGACTTATGTAGAAAACATGAACGGCGTGCTGCTAGTACTGGGTAGCAGATATGGATTCAATTATTAGGGAGTACTACTACTGCTAAGAGCTACATTATTTATTGACAAACCTGAAGACAAATAAGACAAGTCAAATCATCAAATAAGTATATTTAGTCATTTTCGGAGAAGTTCTGCCACATTATAATGCGTAATTAATATAAGGTACTCTTTTTACTTTAATCCGCCTAATTTAAAGAAATAATTTTGGAATATGTTGTCTATTAATACTTGAAAAAATCTCGCAGAAACTACCTAGTGTAATGATTGGAATCTGAGATTATTTTCCTGAGGATTTGCATTTTCCTGAGGGCTTCTTTTACTTTCGCTGTTACGAAGTGTTCAATTGGGAATGAGTTTATGCTAACGACGCTAGCAAGTTTAGTAACACCTCTTTTGGAATTAAAAAGTTATTTAGAAACTTTTTTGCAGTGATTTTGGTTTTTGTTGCAGATTCTTACTATGTAGTGTAAAATTAACCTGAGCAAAGGTAGTTGAGTGTGCACATAACATTACTGAGTGATCCCAAATCTGCGGCAGTCGTAGCAATCCTGTTGGATGGTGTGTTAACGGGTGCATATTAATTGGTAGTTGGATGTTTTCATTAAACTAAAATGATTTTGGGAGTTATTTGCCGTACTATTCAATAGTATCCTTATGAGAATCGATGTTTGTAAAGGGAATCCAGCTTTTCGCTTTCCAGAAATTTTTTTGTTTTACATTTGTGGCGGTATTATATATATTAAAAATATAGGATGAACTACAAACATCAAATTTGTAAATGGTAACAACCATCTGTACGAAATTTTATTAATCTATCAGGGTTCAATTAGTGGATTTGGTGTGCTCTCTTTACTTAATACTGCGTTCTAATCCACGACAAGTAGTGAGCACTATGTTCATGGAAGCTTTCGCGGCTCATGGTGATCAAAAGGTTTTTCGGGTGTGCCGCGTGATGATCAGGTTTAGCCTTAGGTTTAGCACAAGAAGAAATTTGATCATCACACGGCACACGCGAAAAACCTTTTGATCAGAGAACACTATGTTGGAGAAATAAAGCCTTGATTGATTGATAGTGGTTTCATAGGCGTGACGGGATCACTGTCGCTAGTGAAATAGTTGGAAATAGTTTATTCGTTTGTTGATAAGGGAATGTCTCGAGAACATAGTGAATGATTTCAATGTGCCTCCTTGTCAATGTTTGTCCACGTAATTTTTAGTGCCCTGAAAAATTGTACATAATTTCCGTTGATATCAAGTACTGGAAATATTTCATGTGAAAGGCTTGACGTTTTGATTTGTGTGAAATAAAATACGTCAAGGCGTTTCGATCTTTCTTGCGGTCGTGTGTGTGGTGGAGATATACATTATTCAATTACTAATGAATGACGAAGGTGGTGAAAAAATGGATATCTATCATCTAGGAGTGCTGTTCAAAGTCTAGTGAGGATTTACATAAATGATCTTAGTTGCGTGTCGGTGGGAGGAGGAACTTAGTAATTGATGATCAAGGTGGCGTATTAACGATGTCATTAGCTAATACGTCCAGTACCGCGATCACATCCGGCAGTCATCCCGACGGAAGTGGCTTGCAGAAAAGGGCTTTTGTGGGCACGGTGCCTTAAATCGGGAATGGATGGAAGAGAACCTTGATTGCTTTGCCAAGGTGTTTTTTTCCTTCTTGGAGCCAACTGGGGCTAAGATAAAATTAAGCTCCCATAATTCATAGGAAAGGAATACGGAAAGAAAACAGGAGACGGCGTAAATACGTTTATTCTGCTGATAGCTGCGAAGATCAGTGATTCATAATCTGTGCTTAGGATCATTTACTGATTCACGAAAGTTGAAATAGTCATTGTTCTCTTAATCAAGGTGGTGTTTTGTGATGAGCCCTTTGTTCGTATGTACTCATATGGATGTACTTAAGTAAAAGCCATTATGTTTTGAAAAATGTTTCACATATATATTTTATGGTTCAAACTAAAGAATTTTATTTAAATAAACTGCATTTTTTTATTTTAAAGCCCAGGACTAATGGCATTGTCTATAATCAATTTTAGGGCGTGTTTATTTCCATTTATCTATTGATTTTACGGGCTATGGTATAATTTCCAAGTACATATATGGGTTCAACAGCTTATATTTATCGCGAAAACATGGGTTTAAACTGGAGTGTGGCAGTAAAATTGGCTGCATTTCTGAATGTCTTTCGGTATCATTAATGGATTTCAAACCAGAAAACTGAAACCGGCCTGAGAATACATTAATCGTCTTGATTTAACTTGCTGAGTATGAGTTAGGGATTAAATAGCAAAACTGTTACTTTTACATCGAAATACATGCATATTTATTGTATGGTTGCAACACCATTGCATTTGAAGTTATCTAGAAATTCATCACTAGGTATTAGTAAGCATTACGGAAGCTCCCGGGTGTAGGTCATTATCTTAACTGATTAGGTCGCAGTGAGGGTCCAAGTGGAATATCAACTTAAGTTTACACCTCTTCCTGTCTTTCTACGTCACATTTACCTGTCTCGCGGTCGTGTTCGCGTTAGTTTTCATTGATAACAGGGTGTGCGCGGGACATAAACGTGTGGTTGAGTATGCGGTGTTATAGTGAGACCAGATACTTCTATTATCTTCCTTTCCGACGAGAAAAAAATGAAAAAAGTACTTTTTTCCTTCTTGCCTTCTTAACGGCGTTGTTTTATCTTTCTTGGCGACAATTTTGATTGTAGGAAGTCTTACTAATGATTGAACTTTTGAAATATTGAAATATATTTGTACGTAAATGTAATATCCGGTTATGTCATTCAAAGAATCGTGATGAAGTAAAACTCAAACAGCGCGGGCGAGATTTTCGCACACCCAGTTGACTCTTATTGACCCCGCGAATTGAACTTTTTCTTAGATTCCGCCGAAACCGCTGAAAGTTATATTAATTCCTTTCGCTGCCGGGATGTGTGGAATGGAACACATTGAGACCAGCCGTGGCAATTGGCGTGTAAAAAAAAAGTTTCAGAAATATCGATGCGGAAGAGAAAAATAAGTCGTACTACTGAGTGATCGTAAAAAACCGTAAAATGTACGTGAAAAGAATTGTTGCGCTGTACGGTAGATTTTCCATGACTTTGTTTTTTTTTCAAAATAGAAAAATCCCTATCGCAAGGGCTCTCCGTCGAGCACGGCCTTGGGTTCTCTCGCCGTGTAAAACCGGAAACTCGCGGCGCGGCGCTCATTTCCGTGAGTTGCGCCAGATACTACACTTGCGCTCGCTAGGAAGTTCATCGCTCCTCAGTGACGTGCGTCGTCGACTGCTCGGGAGAAAAACTCACGCTTGGGGAGGGAAGGCCGATGCGTTTCGTGCCAAGCGCATGCGTGCTCAAGCGAATTTTCCTGGCGATGCTGAGGAGAGAATATCGATGCGCGCCGACTTGAAATATTTTGCTAGTTCAAAATTTATTTTGATCGCTGTGGACCCTAGATTAAATGATAGAGGAAATTGGGATGGTTTGGCCACAGTACTGGATTGCCATCAATAAGGGCCCTGGTTTGAATCCTGGAGGAGACGGAAATTTTTCTGTGGAATACCAGTCCTTACTAGGGTGTTTTGTGGAGAGCACCTCAAGTGTTGTACTCCATCCTGCGGATGGTACTTAGAACTGTTGTCCCCTGCCTGGCGGCTTCCGTAGAGAGTATGCTAATGTCGACGCCAGGTTTCTTTCTACCCCTCGTTCATTTCCCTTAAATCCTTCTCTTACCAACTTGAGCACTTATCCTAAATGGAGAATGCGGCCTCAGTCGTCGCCTCATCAAACTACCAGCGATTTAAGGTAGGGATTTCATCTGCATACTAACGTGTAATCCACTTGTGTAAACGGGTGTATGGCAGGGGGTGAGTTTTCACTAAGTCATGTACTAATGTCTTTGCTACAGAGGTTTTAGGAACTACGAGATTCAATGGATAAATCAAATACATGCATAGAAATGTAAGAATTTCGAAAGTACTACATGCATCAGAGACGTGCTGTTATTACCGGTCGGTGGTGGAATTAGCACTAGTGGTATAGATGGTGTATTGGCTCAAACTATTTTTTTGGCTGTCGGATTGTAAATGATCCGATCAACATGGTTTTTACGTGAAACTTTGTCCATTAGCGTTGCATAAATTGCTACCATTTTTGTGAAAAGTATTCGATTTACGTGGGCTCAGTTGAATCATCACGGTATCTTAATAATTCTTCCAATTATACCTTTGGTGTTTGAAGCATATTAATTGCATGCGACCGTTCACTGTGGCCGATTGCGGAATTAAATGGTTTCAGTATTTTCTTGAGCTATCGCGGTTCCATATATTCCCTTCTAACATCTATGATTTTAATATCAATTTCTGTAATCTCCCCCATTCTCGCCTCAAAACAACTTGTCTACCATGTGAATTTCTTCGACTTGCCGAGAAGTGAGCTTTCGCTTGCGTTCTCAATTTTGCTTTTGGCTCCAATGCGAGCTTCCCTCTCTTGCTCCGCCCCCTACTGTCCATACACACGCCTTCTTCTCAGCCTCCTACGGATGTTTTCCCTTCGGAGACGAGTCAGTCAGCCGCGAACGAATTCTCCCCCCATCGCCTCCTCTTCGACTACATGCTCGCCCACACACGCCCTGGTCCCGTGTGCCAACACCGGTCGCAAGTGGAGCAAGGACGAATCGTATTCGAGCGGGTGGTATACACTCCCCATTCAACACTCAAGCTCTTGATTCGACGCGTGTGTACTGCTGATTATTATTTACGTTGATGGGCGATAAATGGCTCATTCTTTTTCCCTTGGTGGAATGGTCCTCGTCATTAGGTATTCGACCGGCTGATTGGTAGGTGTTTTCCCAAGCATCCCCATTCCTCGGATATATTTTCATTTTCCAGCACCCTGCTTGATCACGATCAGGGGGGCTATTCTGTATGTTCTCGTAATTTCCGAGCCTCGAAAGTGACGAAATTTTGACGTCACGCATTATCCGAAGTTCGACCATGTCCAGTCCTTACTGAATAAGGCCCCAGGTCTCTTTTGAAGTTCTTCATAGTAGCAAAGATATTAGGATGTGGATAGCGCTAATAAGGAAGCTGTTACGATTAGTGTTAATTTTAATTTGACATTTAATTTCACAAATAAAATTTGTGAAGGCCTTGGCTGGGTTTTATCACTTAGTAACTGGTGTTGATAAATATGTGTTTTAGGTGGATTGTCGTGCTTGCTCTGATGACGTTTTGATTCTGAGAGAAGTTTGAAGAATTATAAGGTTATTGTGTGATATTTACGTTGATTGAGTTTGTCTTATTTTATCTTCCTTAGTGTCCTGTAGACTTCGGTGGTATTTTTTCCAAAATTACCAGACCCCCTGAATGATAAAAAAAGCCGAAGTATCCTCCCTTGTTCTACCATCGAGGCACTACTAGTAAGCTGGCTTGGGACGCTTTAGGCATTTGGCGTTATAAAGCGTTCAGTAATATAAGCGAGCTGATGATGGGGACCATATGGGGTAAGCATATAAAGAAGAGGCTGGTAAAGAACTTAATATGTAGTGTAGCGTTGTTTGGGGCAGAAATTTGGACTCATTATCAAGACGAAGAGAATGGGCTGCAGAATATCGAGAAATGGGTGTGGAGGATGGAGAAGGTGGGGTGGATGGAAAGGAAGACAAACGACGAAGGTCGTGATATGGTTGGTGAGGATAGGACACTTCTGGATGTGATTAGGGGGAGGCAGGGTTGGTGGCTGGAATAGGGGTTGCTTTAGGCCGTGATAGAGGCGAGGATGTTGGGGAAGATCGGAAGGAGAAGGAAGTGATGAATAGGTTTAAGGACGAGATGAAGAAGGGTAGGACGTACGCTGAGAGGGAGAAAGAAATACTAGAGGTAGATAGTGCCCTTCGCATGTAAAAATCTAGATGATTTTTCTAACTTCCATTAAAACCTACATTTAACCGGTATATTACGTCAATGAATACCTTCTGCCTCTACTTATGTCGTACAAAATGCCTATCGTCTTCCTTCCTCTTAAACGCTCCCCCAGCTTTCTCCCCTCAATTAATCTCTTCAACATGCCCTCATCTCTAAACACGTCTTCCATCCATCTCGTCTCCCTTCACCCAATCTCCGCCTTTCCTCTCACTCAGATCCAGCGCTTAGGTACTCCTTCGCCTCCCTCGCTACCCAGCTCAGCCTCTCCATTCTTCTACCTGTTCTTTGCTCATACAGTGCCACCCACGCTCCATATTATAGTTTTCACCATTATTTTCTTGACGCCTATTCTCATAGCCCCCATCATCAGTTCCCTTATCTTTAAAAACGCTTCCTTGGTTAGAGCAATCAACATCTGATGTCCCTACCACTGAGGACAGTTTCCTCCAAAATACTATCGAGGCACAAGAGACATGTTGTTTTGTTGTCGAGGACGCTCGTAATTTTTTTTTTTAATATGTGAACGAAATAATGAGAAATACTGCGCTTTTTTAGTAACTGCTATGACTAACAATTAGAAGATACTGTAACACAGGAATAGGATCAACTGGGTTGGGAGCCGAAGGGCCGAAGGAAATTTGGAGGTTGAAACTAAATTCTCATCTCTGTGGCTTCAACCTCCTTGACTGCTCCTTACCATAATTTATCAATACCTCATACTTTTGAGTTATGATTTCGTTATTAATATTAAAGAGCTCAAAATGTTCTTTTGGATAATTAGACTCGTCAATTTTCTTATCGATGAACGAAGTTCTGCGAACGAATTTTTTATTTTCAGTTATCGTGCGTGCCACTGTCTTAGTGAACCAGACATGCAATTTAAACTGATTCAGCGATCTCCATCCGCGTGGATTGATCGCGTAGCCGATTGCATAATTGAACTTATGTTCAGAGGCCTAGTTAAAACTTCCTGAGTTGATCGTCGGTTCCTGTCTGTGAGGGGGCAACCTGCCTGACGATTGGCTTCGCCTGGCTTATCGACAGCTGGGACTCAGAGCACGCTTGCCTATATTTTCCTTTCATATTTTTCAGAGTAGGAAAATCGATCATTTATTTTATTTATCACTTCCCTATCTTCCGTCCGAAGGCAGAAAAGCTCTCTCGCATCCATCGCGTGTCTAGCCTTGAGCGCTTGTCGGGAGATAATCGTCAACTCGGCTGGTGTGTGACATTTGAACTCTCCGTGGCAGCTGGGCGTCGTTTGGAGTTAGAGGACTCAAGCGGAGCGTGGGTGGTTTCGAGATGCAGATGGAAGCTGGCTTTCCTGGTTATAGCCCGTTGCTACATGCATCGCAGTTATTTCTTTTCGCTAGCCTTGGAATTTCTATTTCCAAGTGTACTAGAGTGCTAAGAAACTCTATTGAAGTGTCTCATAAGGTTTGTGGATATTCCTCTACGCCACATCCAGAGGAGCAGATGCATTTCAGTGTGTTGTAAATCTAGTCATGTTTTAGTGTAGGTACAGTATCTCTCATTGGGATGAATAGCAGGAGAGACACTCCAAAATGACCATAAAAGCAATGTAATTTGGAATCAATGCTCGCTTGCTTGGAACTATATCACTGAGGTCAGCTTTCAGCTTTCTAACTTCTCAAGAAGCTTTTCTCTCGCCGTATGTGTAGTCAGATAACTCTACAAATATCGAAATGGAATTCAGGTTTGTCTGTGATATTGGCTGAGTTTTGCGATTGGAGAACTGCTTTTTATTAGCTTTCAGCAGAATAGTATGTTGACCTTTAGGAATATAACCATATTGCACC
Organism: Pyrrhosoma nymphula; assembly: GCA_963573305.1. Classification (NCBI taxonomy): domain Eukaryota; kingdom Metazoa; phylum Arthropoda; class Insecta; order Odonata; family Coenagrionidae; genus Pyrrhosoma; species Pyrrhosoma nymphula. The sequence continues at coordinate 145,041,538 of OY754329.1, forward strand.
GAAGTAATCGTTTCGTGTGTGTTGATGTGTAATTTCCGGATGTATATATTGCCACCCTAAACTCTGAGCTCAGCCTTCGAGGAACTGACAATACCTTTCGATGAAGTGCCTTTTTTTAAAGGCACTAGATCCGTTTCCAGTATAATTGTTTCGCAATTAGGGCGACTGGCCCTCCAGTCGATTATAATGAATACAGAGATAGAGTGTAAGCAATAACGGATTGCGCTAATCACTGACTTTCACTTCAGTCTGCAAGTGCTTTCTTTATATGTATATGTATATACGTCCTCCATTATTTTCAAGTCCTCAATTTCACAAGCCAAGGTGATGTTTGTCAATTATTTAGAAATATGTGTTCCTCTTTTTCCATTTTTTTGGGGAGAAATCAACTCAACGGAACATCTTTGTGACTCGACCTTCACCCTGATTCTCTTTTGAGATAGAAATATCTGTTCATCACCCTTGTAAAAGGGGCTTAGAGAGAAATTCGTGGTTGTTGGGAAACTATTCATCACGAATCCCGTTAGGGAATATGCAATATGTACTCAGCAAGAAGATTTTTCTTCGAATATTTATCCTCGGCTCCGTTTGCTATGTTAATAGTAAGTTGTTAAGGCTTCAACATTTGATTTTGTCCGTTTTTATTACTATCACTTCGTATGCTAGCTGGTCACAGCCTTAACAGTTCACGTTATCATTAATCATCATCATTCACTATTAAGAGTTATTCCTCAGCCACAGCCAAAGTAGCAGGTAACTAACGTAAATTGGGTAGGGCTGATGTGCGTACCTTAGGTATTTCGATGTGATGCCCTAAGTATGGAATCTTATGAGTGAAAATTTTGTCTTTGGTCTTAGGAAATAGGTTGTAGGCTGGAACAAAATTGAGCTCGCTTGACACCGGCATCCCCTCTCATGACTAGGAGTTAATTTTTGAGCAAATATTGTTTAGTTGTGAGAGTAAGCTGTTTTCGCCTCTGTCTCAGCAAACTTATTAATTAGGTGTGCGAATTTAAGGGGGTTAAATTGACTCACCGTGCTCTTCCCCATCGCGGCCCGAGGCGGGGCGAGGGTGCGGGGGGAAGCCGGGAGAAGCGGCGTCGACCATCGTCGCACCCCCATGTCACATCTTCACGCGCACCGTTAACTCTCACTCGCGCGCACTGATTAATGCCCAACATTCGGCAATATGATTCCCTATTCTGGAAGGCAACGACTTTTTGGAGCCTCCACAGTGACGTAATTTTAGCATCATTCATTCATTCATTAGAGTAATCTACCGATTAAAGGTAGGTTTTAATGAAAATCAGATTAAATCCTCCAGATGTTTTAAAAGTGCAGGGCTCTATCTATCTCTGGTATTTCTTTCTTCATCTCAGCGTAAGTCCTACTCTTCTTCATCCCATCCATAAAATATATTCTCGTTCTGCCCCTTTCCCGCTTTCCCAACATCCTTCTCTCTATCACGACCTTGAGCTACCCATCGCCCCTCATTACCTCTTCCAATCACCTACTTTGCCTCCTCCGAATCTCATCCAGAAGTTTTCTCTCATAACCAACCATGTCAAGAACTTCGTCATTTGTCTTCCTTTCCGTCCACCGCACGTTCTCCATCCTCCTCCACACCCACATCTCGAACGCCTGTAGCCTATTCTCGTCCCTCCTTCTCAAGAGTCCACGTTTCTGCCCCATACAACACCAAACTTCATATCAAGCTCCTCAACAGCCTCATATTTACATTCACAACCTCGAAAAAGTTAAATGATGTCATTCAACGTGTGAGAATTGTCAAGGCTGTGACGTCGCGCCCAATCCAGCCAATCCTAAATAAGGCCCAATATCGACTTATCGACGACCGTCATGTGAATGCTTGGTAAACTTAATTAGTGCCTGTTTCCTGTAATCGAAGAAACGTTTTAGTCCAAGTTCTCGTCTCTATGTGTGCTCCTCCACGCCGCTTCGATGATCCCTTCAGCAGTCGCTCGTCAGATACTTCTTGGGTTAACGGGGCGAAAAATGAGTCGGTACTCCGTCGGGTGGATGGGAGGGTGGAAGGGAGATGTTTAGTTCCTGTTGGAGTATTTCGTGCAGACCAGGCTAATCTCGACTCCTTTGTTAAAAAAAAACTTCAGGCAGATGAGACATAATGATGAAAACTAAGCCTATAAACCGGCCATATTCTTGATTGAGTCCCTTATGCAAGAAATATTGTTGTTATTATTATAGATTTTTATAGTTGAAATAAATGAACTCCCCCATTCATGTAGTATTTAAAATGATTTTAAGTTTAGAGTTTTCTAGTTTATATTTTATACTCCACGCAACATTAGTCATTTCCTTTAGTCTCGTTTTTTTAAGCAGTGGCGCTGCTTGGCAGAATCGATTCCGTTTGTACCCTCTGTCGGTCATGGCCTTTCGGTGTGTTGGTAAACGTTCTACTGGCGAGGGGAAAGCGTTATCTCATTATGTTGCGTATGTGCTTTTTCGAGATAGCGTAGTGGTTTGACGTATTTCTGTTAGGGCTGTGAGTGATATCCTTCTATGTGAGAATATAACGTGACAGGAAAATCCCTCTGCCCATCAAACAACGAAATTCCATTTATTTACCGTTTTCTCAGTGCTGGTAAAGTCCCCGCAGGGAAATAATTTTGCTGGTGTTTTCCGATCGATCATCGTTCCAGAAGAAATATTATTATTTTCAAATTATGAGCTACAATCCCTCATTTGGATTCAGGAATAAACAATGAAAAAGCAGGTTTTCCGCGCGTTCATAAGTACTTACTTACGCATGTTGAACGTTAAAAATCATCTTAGCTCTATTTGTAGTATTCTAGAATGAGAACTTAATAATTTTTAAAGACCCTTAATATTCATATTTTAACTAACTTATGACTGCAACGTAGGGGGAAGTAATGGATTTGGTTTATTGCCTCTATTCTGCCTCAGACAAAGAAGCTCTTCTTGTAGTGTTTTCCTGACATCGCTACTAAATTTGGCAAAAATTACGTTCAGATGTTTATGGATTATGGATAGCGCAAATCGAAGCATACTTCGGATTTATTCGAAATTTAAGATGAAAATAGTCCTCAGGCCGTGGTAATTTGATGTGAGCATATGCATACATTTCCTTTTATCTCCAAGAGAACTTCCTCAGATAGTCCTCTAAAACCAGAAATTTCTATGGGTGGTCAAATTTATTAGGTTCGAATCCCGCGTGGAACTTATGTTTTACCTAGGATTACGGTCTTAGACTAGAAGAGGCGATATAACCTCAGCAGTTGAAGTTCCAAGAACTCAAGTGTTGTACAGAAATTTTCGAGGTGCAGATGCAAATTCGCCGTCCTTTCATGGATATTACTTTTGCACAACTGCAAGTCAGAGTATTCATATCGTTAGCCGCCTGCGAAAGATTCGACGTGTTAAGTGCGAGTCGCAGCGGGTTGGTCGGTATGGTGTGAGTTGAGACCTATGAGTTTTGAGCTACGTTTACCGGCGCGGGTGCTGGTCTCTTGCATAGAACTAGAGAGTGGCAGGAATAGAGGTTCTTAGTATTGGAAGGCCACGGAAACTTTGCATTCTCAACTCGAGGTAACTCATCAGGGTAACTTCAACTGTTCGATTCCAGTTGAAGTATGAGTCGGAACTTACAGTAAACATAAGATACAGATTCATGTGTGATGTGGTGGAACCGTTCCCCCAATTACAAAAACATAACACTTGAATATTCTACTAATAAAAAATTTTATACGACTAGTTTCGATGTTACGAGTCGTAACTTACGACACCATCTTCAAGTGAAGATAATGTAGTGACATCGAAACTAGTATACAATCTGTAATTATTGGAACACTGCCAGTGTCATTTTCTGTAATTATATTGAACAGTTAAAAATGATTAACGATGATTTTATTATTGATTGATAATTCACAAAGCTACCATGAATATTGTATTCTGATCCCAAATGATGTAGAAATCTTTCTGTTCGCAATATTTTTATGAAATCGTCGGCATTGACAAGGGATGTATGTACATGGAGGGCATTTATATTCGGAATTCTCGCCCAGGTTTGATTGGGTTAGTATATTATTTAATGTTCAAAAGTAATGTGTAATGTTTGAAGAAATGTGAGGGAAGTTGTCCAGCCAAGATGGAGGATTTTTGGCCACGCGAAAATCTCCTAGATTGCACCCCCAGTATATTTCAACCTCCGGGGTTGAAACTGGGTAGAGTTCGGTAGACGAATGAAAATGGGAGAATGGGAGGCTGCTTGCGCTGCAGCGGGGAGGCGGGAGATAAGGGGGGGGGAGCGGCACTGTATGTGTGCGGGTGCGGAAAGTGGAGGGACGATTGTGTGTCGCCTAAGGCGGCAGCGGGCCCCGCGCTGCCCGTCCGTGTCCTGTGTTTTGTCTATATCCGTGACGTAAATGCGGTTGACAGATACCGATCCACAACCTACTCACCCCACGCAGTGCGAGCGTCCATCTCTTCTCCCTCCATCCCTTCCCCTGTTAACTCTCCCTCCTGATCTCTTCCTCACTTGCCTCTCTCCATAAAACACATTTCACTTCTTCCTTTGCTCTCTGGCCGAACCGCCCCTGGCGTCTGTTGAACGTCAGCCGCGACCTAATGGGATGATGGAAGACTTTACTCTTAAAGATAGTGAGCGACGCGAGCGCCGTTTCCCGTTCTGTCCTTGGTGAGCGACTAATTGTAAGTTTTGTGTTCGCAGCGTCCTGAAATGTCTTCCTACCTGATACACAACCCTCAATCCCGTATCACACTTCACTTTATCCTCTGCAAAGTCGCGGATAGAAGCTCCGCTGGCTGGGTTATTAGCTTAGCAATGAGCTGTGATACAGAATCAGCATGATCTTCGTCGCTGATGACACTTAGCATAATTTCGGGATTTTTTTTTCAAAATTATTGTGGGACTAGGTACGCCTATTTCCTTCTCTTGTACTCTCGCAATTCGATCTTCAGCATTTTAAGCTCATGGACACGCTCCATCACTGGGTAGATTTTCGTCTGAATGTTTCAAGAACGGCCAAAATGATGCCACGCTCGCGTTCTCTCGAATCCGAATTTACCCAAGGATCAAGTACCCTATGATAAGGGCTGTAAAAGGATGTCAATTACCTGTCCCTAAGGTGCCCCTTTTTTGCATCTCTTGTCATTTACCATGTTCTTTAGCCTTCAAGTTTAATGAATCGAAAACCAAGCATTTTGAGGATTATGGTGATATTTTTCAAGTTCAATCGTAGATTACCGTGACGAAATGAATAAAGTTTTTAAGAACAAATAAAATTATCATTGTTTATGATGATTGTACATCGACCACTATGGCATTCTAGTTGTTGTGTCTTTGAGTAAGGCCATTAATTGAACCTCCGATCTTACTTAAAACCGTTCAGAAAATGACCCCCTGGTTTCTTATTATTAAACTTTTCGACCTAGAGTATTGAGTAGTTTGCGACCCACTGTTTCCACGTTTCACTGTGACTTGAGGAGCCGGTTAGCTTTAACGGTACATTCAATCGTGGTAATGTTAGTCCATATTCCTTGACACCCTGACGATCGCATGTTTTGGTACTCTTCGCTCTAAGGGGCTATTCAAGTTTGACGTAAGGCTATTTTTACCACTTTTTACCCCTCCCCCATGTAAGACAACGTAAGATTTCACGAACCCTCCCCTCCCAATCTAACGTAAATTATGAGACATTTTTTAAACCGTGGACATCGAAAGTATACTATGGGGGATTCTATGTCAAAATGCTCAAAAACTGACCTCATCACGGATATTGATAACGGTTTATGATATTTCGCGATTCGCTGAACGCACAACTCGCGAAAAATGTGATCTTTGAAAATACGCCATCTCCAAACTAAAGAACGCAACGAATTGTTTGTACGTTTTTCTATAGTTTAGCATACATTCAGGCGTACCGCCGCGTCGTTTATCCTAAAGAGTAAGATTTATCCTGCGAAAATAATTTAAAAAAGTGATAAAAATACGAATTCTGAAGTGACTCATATCTTACTTAAGACTGCCTCAGACCCCCTCACCTCCCTACGTAAGACAACGTTAGAAAAGCCCAACCCCCATCCCTCCCCAAAACGTCTTACGTAATACTTGAATACTAAGGACTCATTCACAAGTTGGTAATGAGCGGCTTGCGCGAGTGAGCCACTCTCGTGAGTCGAATCACATGTAGGGAAAACCGTATAGTTATTGGCCACCCTACAGTTATTTGCCACCCTACAATTATTGGCCACATGGTATTTTGAAGAGCATTGTAAGAGTACAGTTGGAAAAAATTGACAATAATGATAGAAAAATTTACAATAGTGATTATTGTAAATTTTGTCCAACTCTACTCTTAACTATGCTCTTCATAATACCATGTGGCTAATAACTGTAGGGTGGCCAATATCTGTACGGTTTACCCTAATTCGACTCCGCTCGAATGAATCCGTGGTCCCACCTCCACCGAAGGGGTTGGTGCGTACGCGCATTTGAGGCCGCCGATCGCTGTCTCACGCTGAAGCGTTTGTATTTGCTCGCTATAGAGAGAGGTGTCAAACACATACATATATCCCCGAGGGCTCAACGCCGCACACGGCGGCGGCTGCAGAACGTCAACAGCTTTATCTCAATCCCCGCTCCGCGCAACATGGCAACTGCGCGCAACTATCCTTCCCGCCCCCTCCTCTCCTAATCTTCGCGCATCACGTGGGCTTATCGAAATGGGATGGGGAAGTGGGTGGAGGCTTACGGAAAGGGGTGCGATATGTGAAAGTGTGTGAGCTTGGGTGCGGGACTCGGGGGACACCTCTCGGAGGTGTTGACATTCTGCTTTTCTCTCGTTCATGTTTGTGTATTGCTGTGTACTTTGGCGCACACGACTCGCCTTAGAACTTAGGTTCCCAACATCCTCTTCCGTCGAGTCCTAATCTTCGCCACCTCGCGATAAAATTTGATATGTGACCGGTATAAAGGCTTCCTTTCATGGGAACGGCCTTATTATTATCCATCTCTTTTGTTGATACTCTTCTGGGGTGATGGTGCGTTTCATTGGGTTATTTACCCCTCATAAGAGTTCGATACCCAGAATGTGTTCGCGTTCATAACTGATTAATCCGCTGATGATCCATATCCATTGGCTCTTAACCTCAAGTGTACGTCGCGTCGAAATATTTTTCACGTGAAACGTTTACTTGGGCATATTTTTATATTTAAAAGTCAAAGATTTAGCTCTTGTATAATCACGTCAAAGTGTCATTGATATAATCCATAGAAGACTTAGTGAAATATTATGTACGGTAAATTTATCTAGGTCCTAAACAAACATATAATAGATTACATGGACAATCTTGCGTAGCAAATGGTGCAATGTCAATACGGTGCACAGTTGTGGAGCAGCTGTGCTTGCAAGTTAGGTTAGACCCACAAAATTACCTAGCTGACGTGTTTTCTGGTGAATTTGATAGATCGAACTCAGAACGCGTCACACTGTTTTTATAGTTTTTTTAAAGTAACTGGATGGTGAATTGCAATCGGAGCGGCACTACCGGAAGTTGTGAAACTCACCTTCGTAAGATTATTTGGGAAAGTCATTTAGCCAAGCCAAGGAGAAGACTAGCGTGACCTGAGACTCTGACCTTTAGCAAAGTTAACCTTAGTTAACTTCTGACATCCAGAAGGTAATTAAGCTCTCACACACTATCGGCAGTTTAGGTCTTGCTGATTGCACCATAGTTAACCTTCTGCCCTGACAGCCCCCACGGTACACTCTTGTGGTAGTTTAGAGGATATAAAGTTGATGTAGAGAACACGCACAAAATAGAATCCAGAATTGATAAATTAAATGCCTTTTTCCGTCTCTTGATTTGCGACTTTTGCAAGTCCTTACTAAGTAAGATTTTGTTTTGGCATTACTGCTGTTCACCTCAGTCCGAAATTTCTACCTGCATTCAGGTTTTCTTATGTTGGATTTTAATATAGAGTTTGTTGTCTGCGTCATATCTGATGAGGCCGTGAGAATTAGCTATAGGAAGAAAACTATTTGTGCTTGGTGTCTTTTATGAATGAATTATAAGATGTTTTATCTAGTGGAATGATATCGTAAAATTGTTGTAAATCCAAGGTAATGCGAAAGTTCGCTAAAACTACGATACCAAGTGTGTATATTACGAAGTAGCGGGAGATTATATTACCGAGATAGCGTCATTTCTGATTAATTCCCCAAATTCGTGTGATCCTTGGTCTGCGTTTCTCGAAATCGGGCGGTCACCTTGGGTTTTTCCGGTGGCTCGCTACCTTTCGTGACCGGCCACGAGCGCTTCTGTTCTCGGGACGCCTCTCGGGGTTCGTGGATCTCGAAATCGAACTTCAATTTTCCACACGTTCCTTTGCCGATTTCCCGGCCCGCTCTATTCTCATCTTCTGTGCTCTCGTTCTGACTCGTTCACTCCGCCGAAAGGCCTTTCCTAAAATTTCCCGGGAGTTTTCCTGCTCGCTTTGCGTCCCTTAACCTCCTGATTCCTGTTAATGATGAGAATTATTGCTCCTCGCGAAGACGGCGTGTGTCAAGGGGAACCCAAGGGCATGATCCGAGAGAGACCTATCATTCATTACTTTCAATTTTTTTATCTTATCCTAGCGGGTGGGTGGGGAGCGCTTTTATCCTCGGACTACCGGTGGTCTTTGAGGACATTACGTAAAGTCGGCGATCGTTTCAACAGAGAATTTACCTTTTTATTTCCATGACAATTCACCGTGGCCCCATGTATTGATATTGGATGTTGTAACGTGTTAAAAAAGTACTCTATAACTCATTAGATCGTCGGAGATGTACAGTGTCTGCGGTGGCCAAGCCGGAGGTGCAGGTGCGTCAACCTATTGCTGCAGTTCATGTTTTAGGCAAATAGTATTGATTTTTGTGTGCACACTGATGTAGTCTATTTGTTGGTTCGACCATAATGCGAGCGTACAATATTCATTTGTGTATTATCAATGAATAAAGGTAAAGCAACACGTTCTTCCCCCAGTGGTAGTACATAGAATTCTAATTAGGTGGTTTTTCTTTTGTTTACATTCGCAGTCGTAGTACTCCTTATACATTCGAATTTAAACAACAATTACTACAAGTTCCGTGGTATTTCCCTTCGCTGCGTATTATTTGTGTTCTTCATCTACATAAGGTCTATTCGTGTTTGCATCTCCACTTTACCGTGCTGCCTTGTTAATGATTGCATATACTCTTCTTAATTCATGGTTCAAATCTTGCGTTGGGGATTGAACAATTGATTACTTCAGTTTGGTGGAGAAGGTAACCTTAGTAATCGGAGTGCCTTATAAGTAATTTTCCTATTATTTGGATGTGGAGATCCTATCACTTTCGCTCTGTCATTTCGATTCCCATTTCACTCTGGCCATTCCTAGGCCAAAAATATTGCAAATCCTTGACAAAGTATTTTGCCATTCTGAAACATTGCTTTTATTTAGTATTGTGGCATTTTAATCATATCTCTATATATAAAACGGTATGTCCTGACTGACTGACTCACTCACTCACAGCCCAAACTACTGGTGATAAAAACGTGAAATTTTGAGGATGTCCGTACCGTGGAGTATAGGCGCACTAAAAAAGGATTTTTTAAATAAACAATTTTTGGGGTTGTTTTTAACCCATTAATGTTAAATTTTACTTCCATAAGAAAATCATTGAATTCGGTGCAGGTGTTTCTTTCTTTGCTTTTTTAAATTACTTGCACACAAGATATTGGATTGAAATTTATTTCCTCGAACGCATAAAGGAATGCAGTATTTAATTCTTTCATTCGATTTTCTTATACGCTTCGTTTGTCTCATTATTGCGTTTTTAGTTCTAAATTCATCAATTTTTCTTCCTTATCAACAATAGAAATTTCCTTGGCAAGCAGACGTGAATATCCATTTAATAGCGTTTCATGAATGGCCATTCATGCCTGCAGCATTTATAGGCCAGGTTCAGTGACTTAGTTGATTGTGTTTACCCCAACCTCACTATTTGCGTTAAGTGGCTTTTACGTAGTATCAGCATTTAGCACGTCACATTGATTCTTATAGTCACATACAACGGCTTTCATGTTTTCTCCTTCGCACTGAATTTTAACTGGCACCCTCATCTTGCCCTTATTAGCATTATTAATGGCCGCAGTATGAACTCACATTACAAAGTAGTATACTTGGTATTTTTCTGATTCTGGAATTATTATGGTATATGTATACCATCTAAAATATTCTGAGAATTTGAACGAAAAATCATGATGCGTAGGAACATTTATTTTGCCAAGAGAAACGAACGAAAATGGATTGAACTGGATGCCATAAGTTACATGAAAAGTAGTCAGTTATCTGTGCGTAGAAGACATTTTATAATCCTGAAAGTTTGAAAATTCTACTACATTTCGTTTTTGAGTTTTACACGAGCATGCATACTTTGTACATTATTTACAAGATTTTCATTACATATTAGCGAATTTCAATGAGAATTCACTTCGTAGTTCCAACATGCGGTTAATGACTGATAGATAGTATGTACGTGAATAGTGAATATAGCACGCGTCATGAATTGATTCATATTGATAAAGGTAAATGGCATCTCCCACTGAAATTCAACGAGCATGTTCATCTTACCCTTATGAATATTATTTAGCACTATTTCTGGACCAAGATTGGGTAATATTATTTCCAAATACGTGGTTTTTGTACCATTTGTTTTTCTCTTCTTATAAAATATCTATAAAAAATGCGATTTAAAATATTCTCTAAATTAAACCTCAAATTTCATGTCATGTATAAATTTTTTTAGCTGAGAAAATGTAAAATTCTTAACTTTAGACCGGTTCTTTCTCGGTTTAGCATTATCGGTGCAATTAATTCACAGCTTACCGTGCGAAGCCGGGTCCCGCTTCTAGTCGAGTCATGAAATCCGGTAGCCTTAATTTTCTGGAAGAATTTAAAGCTGACGCTCGATCACTTGGTGGTTAAATCACTACCTCGACTCTCGTATACTATGATATCATGAAAGTGTCAGTTCAGGGGAAAAACAGTTAATTTTTTACTTTTAGAGGGATATAATAATAAATAAATAAAAAATATATTAGAAAGTTGCTTTAGGTGAGGGTAGGCTCTTCTAGCGCTGGTACAGTTGCCGGTTAAGTTTATAGTCTGCTTGCGAGCTATGAAGCCTCTGTTAAGTCCCTGGAAATCAAAGGAATCCCAGTTCTGGACCTAACGGCCTTGTTAGTCCCTCTTGCCCCCAGTCACTTCCAATAAAAACCATCGCCCGTTTCCTTTCGGCAGAAAATGGTTCAGCGAAAAACTTTGTCCGTCGCTTCGCCGCCGCGCCATCCGGCAAGGTCCATCCTCTTCTGTCTCCCCCCTTCTCTTTCGCGGGCGTAGCCTGGGGGCTGGCTCCATAAATGGAGCAAGTGGATGATGAGCGGATTGAGTTTCGCGATAAAACGCACGCAGGGTTTTCTAATGAATCAATTTTTCCGTCCCACTTAGGAGGGGAAAGGTAAAGAGAGGAGAGGCATTCCTTGGACTTCTCAGAAACTTTGTTGAGAGCCCCGCAAAACAGTCGGAAAACAAGTGCGCTCGTGGGCGCTGGCGTTTTTACGTCAACTCTTGCGGTTCCCACAGTCAATGAAAGAAGAGCTTGCAGTTGGGGCTCGGTAGTTGGTAATTTTTTGGGGCACCGAAGCGAAGGCCCTCTTGCCGCAGACACTCGGAACTTTTTTTCCCGAGTGACCGTCCATCAGTCCGTCTGACCGAGACCTTTTTTGAAGAGGGAGGGAGGGGGGGGGGAGTGGCAAGGAAAATTCAGGCAGCCGTGTGGTGCGGTTTCTCCCCTGGTTGCCATGGCAACCGTCCCTTTTCTGCGACCGTCCTGGTTCTTCCCATGTCTTTTTTTATGTATGTTTTTCGACCGCCAGTCAGCACCTCCCCTTAACATTATTGTATCTTTTAAGCACCGACCAGGGACCGGAGAGTGTCAAAAGCATGGTTTTTCAGGTCGCTTTGTATCCCCGCAGTCCCCCATGAGGGCCATAATCCGCACCCAGCTGTCTCGCAAAGCTAGTGAAAACGTCGGGTTGCTTCCTGTCTTGGTGCTTTCCGCTCTAGCACCATAATTATTTGCAAATACTTTCATCTCTCTTATCATCCATTCATAGGGGATTTATATCCCTGTTCACCCTGTGGCTCTCATGCCACATTTTTCCCAAAACAAGTTTGGAGGGAACTACTTGTTAAATCATTCTTTTGAAATAGTTCTAGTGCCATTCCTTCATCAGCTGGTGGAGTTTCGACGCCTGAGGTGAAGCGCATTTCCTTGTTTGGGTCACCGCTTAAGCGGCAGATTTTTCTTCTTCGAACTCGATAGATAATGTTTCTTCGTTCTCTCCTTATCATTCATTCCAGTACTAGGGATCGGAAAGGGGTAGTCAGCGCCCATTAGACATCTTCTACCTGAAAGTCACGAGGTTGTGTATGAGGTTAACAATAAATCCCAATGTAAAAGTGACTGAAAAGGATAAAGATATCGAGAAAGGAAAAGGATGTTAAGGGAACTTCATATAGAAGCATTAGTGTTTCGCTCTGTGCTGTAATCATGAATGGTGTGTGGGAAATATTGTAAACCTGTTTGTTTTACAGACTGTTTGTACTATTTTTTCGCTCTTTTTCCGCCTTAAAGATGTAGAGTAGGTCTTGAATTATACTCGACGTTTCAGCTTAAGTCGAGCATGTATTACACCGAAGCATGTAATACACATAATATTGTGGTCTCTTGTGGCTCTCATCCTAGGACATCCAATATCTGTTTTGTCTATTCTCTTTTCGTTTTTCGAGGTTATTAACTAAGTTCGTGGCTCTCGTGCGTAGTTCTTTGAATTCAGGAGTCACTGCCAGCCCCCGAAGTGTTTAGTCCGTTCCAAGAGTGAGAAATTCATGGAGATCAAGTTAAAACCATTGTTATAGCTACCGTTAACATGTGCATTATCCATATAAATGAGCAGCATAAATGTTACTTGTGGATCAAAATAAATTTATCGCTACGAATAGCTAGTTCAATTGCTATTAAATTTTATCATTTACGAATCACATAAATCACGAAATGTTGACCTGCATTAATTAATGTGAAACATAATTATGAATAGCATCCAAAGGTAATAATTGGAAGAATGTTGAAGACATTTCTATTTCAATTAAAAAAAGGGGAGGAAAACGCTGTAATCCAGTAGGTGGGAGATGTTTAAAATTATTGTCCAATTTCAAGGGTAACCTGGATAATCCGCGAGAGTAGGCAACTCAAGTTATAACTCGCTGCGCTGGATTACAATTCTTTTGTTCCTCAGTCTTCTAGCAAGGGGTGTGGGCAGGCAGGGAAGTGCATTATTTTTATTGGTGTTTGGCAGTTTTCGGATTTGCTCACAATGTCGCTGTGCCCCCGTGGCAGGCTCTCATCCTGAGGCGGCCGAGGAGCCCATAGCCGTCTTTTTCTTCCTCCCACCACCGTCTCATTCCGGCCTCCCGTTCCTTGGAAAGTACTCCGGGTTGGAGGGACCGGGGGGGGGGGGACTCTGGCTCTTTCCCCGTCTTGTTTCTTCTCCATCCTCCCCGATCCGAGGCCTGTCGGCGGATTGGGTGTGGAGGCAAGCATGGTAGAGGTGGTTCGGCACCACCCTCCTCCGAATGGGTGCCGTCTGCTGGAGCCAGCTGCAGCAGATGTCGGGTCCACTTGAAGGTCTTAAAAAGGGTGGGGGAGGAGGGGGGGGGAACTGCTGTTGGGAGGGAAGTGAGTTGAAAATGGGGTGAGGAAAGGGGTTAAGGCAAGGGCTTGTGTATGCGGGAGGGGTGATTTTGGAAAAGCAGGGGCTTTTACCGGGGTTTGCGAGGGAGGATGAGAAGTGGGGAAGAAGGGAGGGGGTGCTGTAGACGGAAGGCACGGGGAAAAGGGAGGGAGTGTATTTTTTGTGCGGGGAGTGGGGTCTCGGTTCGGGGGTGAGAGGAGAGGCAGCCGGGTTATGGGACAGGTGTGTGTGTACGTTTTTGAGGGCAGAGTTTTCGGTGTGCCCTGCGGCCACGGGAGCGGCCGGTGGTCTGCCCGCCGCCGTCCTTCCAATTCGTTCGTTCTCTGCCTTCTTGTTTTGCGGCCGGGATGGGAGTGTGGGGGGAAGGGTTGCTCGGATCGGTTGATTTCCTGCCGCTCTTGTTATTTTTATTGGAAAAGGGGATGATTGCGGGTGTTCCCAGTTTCGTTGTTTCTCCCCCTCCCCCTGTTTTTCCCTCTCACTTTTCGTGATCCATTTGTGTCTCGCCCGTGTGTTTTCCCCTGACGATTCTTTCAATTCCAGGACGTCTCACTTTCAAAGCTTTGTATCCTTTTTCTATTACCTTTTGGGCTGGCCCTTTGCGAATCGCTCCCGTTCAGCGTTGCGGTTAAAAGTCCGTGGTTTGTCGTTGCACCCAGATGTTTCATGTTGCGAATTTAGATCGGGCTGTCCGCTTTAATTTTCTGTGTGTTGTTTTCCCGACGTGACTTTGAGAACATTCACGGCGATCGACTACTATTACATTGTAATTTTTACTTTTGATTGTGTTGAATTCTGTTTTAAAGTATACTCTTGAATACTGTGTTTCGGAGATGGAAACCTCTGGTGGCAACGCACTCTGCATGGCCGTAATTTTTTCGAGGTCGTTTTCAGTAGGTAGTGACAAAATTCCAGGGAATCTTATAGCCTACATAAAGGAAAACAACGAATGCTAGCTATACATCGGTGTAGCATTCTTTTTGAACCAGGTCTGTTTTAGGGTGCTTCTATTGTCGTCTATGAGGCTATAAATTTCCCTTGATGGTGTAGCACCCTACAAGATAGGCGTTCCACTCAAAAGTGATTTATTTTCTCGAGCAATAATATTTAAATGGACCCTGGGAACCAGCTGAAAATACCCGTTGAAGGTGGATAGGGCTGGGGAAAGGTTAGCGTCTGTTTTATCTTCTACATCTGGAAGTATATTTCTCCTATATTTATCTTTATTTAATAAGTTTAGGAAGTGTTTATTAATGATATTTCTTGATGAATCAGATTTTTATGTGAATTTAAAATTTAATTTTTTGTAGGGCGTACGTATAATCTTGTAAATCAAATTTGGCAAAGCCCTAAAATCGCCAAATAGGTTTTTCTCTGTCATGGCGTAGATTCTTGTGTTGCTGGTTAGTTATGCAATATACTTTCAACTAAATACTTCAACCTTTATTTTTTACGGTAACTCTCGTAGTGAATGTGGAAAACTACCAAATGAAATCACATGCTGAAACTATTTGAAGCTCTGCCTGATCGGCGAATGCAAAGAAAAATGAAACAAATAGCAAGCCCAACGGCTTGTGAAATTCACTTATTAAGTCAGTGGATCCAGTTCAATTCTCGGTGCGGTTCCTCAAAAAAATCTGGTATTCAGAAGATCATGCTTATTGTGTTTTAGCTAGACTAGATCCAGGAGGCTTCACCCTACTTTGAACCTCTGTCTCATGTTGGTAGCTGTGCGCTCTAATCACTGGGTTAACGTGCTGTCAGTGCGGGTGATCCTATCTGTACTTCTAGTCAATGTCATCGTTTGAACTTAAAGGTAATGCTTGTAATCGCTAATGCTTGTCATGAGGCTTCGCCTCATGACAAGCATTAGCGATTTATGCTGATGCATAATTAGTCGTAGTTACACTAACTTTAGGATATAGTGTAATTTATGTTGGTGATTACTCACCCCCTGCCACACACCCCTGAGGTGGCTTGCAGGGTATTTTGTAGATGTAGATGTAGATGTAATTAGTACTCCCAGTACTCGTGCCTAACCTCGCAGTAACGTGGAAAGTCAGAGAACATTGCTTGCGCAGCATGCAATTACTTCCTGGCACATACCCTGGCGTTGTCTCGCCGAAATTTAAATCCTTAATCTTCATGGAAGCACTAGCGTTGTGTAAGATTACTCGAAATGAGGCTTTTAGGGAGGAAATTTAATTGAAAATCAATGCACGTGTGCACATTTTCGCAGTCTTCGCCACCCACCCAGCACTGCGCCCATACGTCCGTCTCTTCATCTGGGAGGCCTTTTAAATTCTCGTTCCTGCTCATGTTTCTTGCGTGCCTCAGGTCCTTTCCTTCCTCGCTCCCACTCCGCCCCCGCCTTCATGCCCCTCCTTTTGTTGCCGCTGCCTCCTCCTCGGGAGATGTTTTTCCTCTCCCACTCATCCCACCTTGTGCGTCCCAAGTATTTTCTTCCATTTTTCCAGTCTTCCACCCTTCGGGTCGTTCCATTTAAACTCCCGCACATCCCTCCATACCTTTCCGCCCATTTACTCCTGAGACCTCTGCGGCCTGCCCCTCCGAGTGGCTGGTTTCCTTTGCATGCTTTTTTCTGAGGTGCGTGTGTGACTACTCTACCTGTCCATCTCACGCGCCCCCTCTCCCACACCCCAGCACAAGGACGACCCGAAAGAAGTTTACCTCTGGCCCTCGAGGCGGTCGCTCCCCGAGCCTTTCTCCCCGAGTGAGTTCCCTCCTATTCACCTGCGGAGACATTCTGCCTTTTTTTCGGTGGGAATATTCTTCCTCGTCGCCAGCAGAGTTCGCAAAACCCATTGCACGTACCAATCCAATGTACCAATGTACCATGTTTCCAATCGACACTTATTACTACCGACTCACTACTTTTTGAGTTGTGATTGCCATTTCATGCTACCTACATTAACCAGAATTATAAATAGTGAGAGGCAGCTAATTTCAAACGAAAGGAGAAATCCTCCATCCGAATGATGTTGTGAAATTTTAAGAATTATTTTTTCATTCAAGTATTCTACCAGCTGATTGATAGGTTCTTGGACCGTACATTTATTGGCCACATAGTATTTTGAAGAGCATAGTAAGAGTACAGTTAGACAAAATTTACAATAATCACCATTGTAAATTTTGCAATCATTATTATAAATTTATCCAACTGTTCTCTTACTATGCTCTTCAAAATACCATGTGCCCAATAACTTTATGGTGGCCAATAACTGTACAGTTTACCCTACTCGTTCCCATTTCGTTCGTTTTCGATTGAGATTATAAGCATATTTTCTTTTCTGTTTTTCTGCGTGATTCTAGCCCTAAGTAATTTGGTGATGGCAAATAATTTTGCTGTTATAGGTACTCAGAGTTACGATGGTTAGAACGTGCATTCAGACGGCGTTTTCCTACCACTATGGTATGTGCGTACGTACAATGGTCGGTATTTTGGTTTTGTGAACGGGGCATCGGGATTTTTACCTTCCCAGGCCTGCTTTTCTTCGCACCTAACTTTGGACCCTTTTGCTGCCTTCCATGCTACTCGTGGGCGGAGGGCAGTTTGGCGAGTGGAGCAATCTCTTTCTTTCAGAAAACCCTTGTTCCCTTCTCTTGCGTCCACCCAAGTCCTACCTACCCTCCGGTGCACACCTTTGCTCCGAGGCGGGTGTCGGCGTCCTATTTCACGTGCGCCTGCTCCTCAGCTATGCCATTGTTGTTTCTCTCCGTCTTGGCCCCACGGAGATTTTCCCTGGGTTCGACCGCGCGGAGGAAACATGTTCCTTGCGTATTTTTCGAAACCGGTCTGAATCTTAATGGAGTCAATGATACCTCATTTTTGTTACTATCGCAGTTTTTATTCCCACAGTATTTTCTATTTACCTTTTTTTTGTAAATTTTGCTCACGTTGTTTCATGTACGGCTTCTGGCCTTTAAAAATAGAGAAATAGAAGGGAAATCATTGCCGGGAGAGTACTCCTAAAGAAGTCTGTGAGTGTTTTGTGTTTATAACCTAGTAGAATCCTTTTATAGTGTGTGTGTGAGGAAACAATTTTTACCAATTTTGCAATGCAGTCTCACAAAGTTTGACTGGATATACCAACTGAACTTTTCAACTATTTTCATCGGGATTTTACCAATTTTGCAATGCAGTCTCACAAAGTTTGACTGGATATACCAACTGAACTTTTCAACTATTTTCATCGGGAAATTGGTCCACAAGCCTTGGGTTTTCTTTAAGGCCACCAAATAACCAAGTCAACTTTGACGTACAATTTAAAGGCATGTGGGTTTCTTATAGCTCGGATGATAACCTTTTAGTTATTAGTAACCTAACCTATTATAAGGAAATTTTTATGGATTGAGGAAGCGATAGACATCTCTAATTCATCTTTTCACATCACGCCCTCTTATTTTTTCGAACGGGGAACTTTGTAATTGCATTAATTTCAGCCTGTCAGTGCCCTAGTAGCTGATGTAATGGAAAATGCGACGAGGGTGATTGCATTTCTTACTTACAAGTTGAGTGTGACGTAGAGAAAGTAAACTTTTCGCGCCGTTCAAACTCTTGATGTCATTCTCACTGGAGAAACAATTTGTTCCTGATTATAGGCCTAGCAGTGTGGAGTTACGTGAGTGATGTTTCGTATCAATAATATATATCAGCGACCGTAAGTGTATGTATTAAACAGTCGATGAAGAGGAAAATGGTTTATTTGAGTAGATATCTGCGGCACACAATGAATGGCAATTAGACAGCATGTCGGATGGGATCTACTTTACTCCTCTGAGTTTGGAACTAGGATTTTCTGTAATAACAATTTGTATCTACCGAGTTCCGCAAGCACACTCAATTCGTAACGTTCTAATGGTTTCATATTTATCTTACTTTCCTACTGTCCTCTCGAAACTCATTACTTTCTAATTACTTACTAATAAATAATAAATATTTATTATTTATTACTACTTCCTCCTAGAACATTGTGCTTTCCGATGGACTCAGTCTCTCCCCATGAAGTGGGAATTATTTCATTACAAATGTATCACGATCTTGTTTTGTCGTTAACGGGGGAAAATTTTAGGGAAGGTACATGTTTTCTGAAAGAAGTAGGTGTTGTACTTTTTTTGGTACCCAACCGCGTCAGATAAGCGGACTATTAAGGTCCCTGCGGAGTTCTCATTGCGGCGGGCAAATTAAAGCGTGGGAGAGGGGTGGGGAAAAGGTGAAAAGGGAGAGGACACGTGACTCGTCCCAAGGCCATTCAGATGCAAGCAGAGCCCTTTAAAAACGGCCCGTCCGAGCTAATTATCCCCCGTACCCGCCCTGTAACCAGCCTGGGATTGATAGGCGAACGGAGAATGTTTTTCTTTTTTTTCTGAGTCCACTGGGTAAATGCTTCCTTCGTGGTTTTTTTTCTTGTGGCCTTTAGTCGAATCCCAAACGCTACTAGTTGCATCTGCCGAAGTCTGCGTGGTACAACCGGCTCACGTGCTTTTAAAGTGGCTGTTATCCACCTTTAAACATCAGCTTGAAGCTGGCAATTTCCATGGAAGTAATTAACTCTTTTTTTTAGCCATTTTCCTTTTCTCTAGTTTTGAAAAATCTTGAAAAATTAAGTCAACGTTATTCATTTGAGCTCCTGCCGAATTATTTTAAGGAATTGTGAAATATGAGTATTCCTTTGCAATCTTGCATAAACGGTTGCATTAAAGTCAATGAATTATTCAAAAACTGCTCTCTGATTAGAATATTAATTCATGGGACACCTACATGCTCCGCAGCTTGCTGTCAACAGGGTAGCAGAGGATGTTGGGAAACAAGCAATGAAAAAGGTAATAGGAAAGGAACAGGAAGAGTGAAGGGACAAAAACTGAGTTCTCTTTGGGTGGATCACTATATTGCTCTGTTTCTGCTTTCGTCCAAAAAGGTGCTTGGAAAAAATGGATTATTATTCCTCTTTGTTCGAAATTCAATTTCTCAGATTTTTCGCTTTTTTGTCTGCTCAATAGATGCTGTGTCGGAGCTGAATATAATCGTCAGTGTTAAACTGAACATAATGTGATCTGTATTTTTCAGTTCATACGTGAGGGCAGAGTCAAGAGCGTCCGCGTATTATTTAGTAGCAACTCTATATTGTTATCGTTATAATCGCTAGGCTTGACGATCTTCCACATACACGTAATTTGCCACCAATCTACTCTTCATGTCTATTATTTTGGTGCTCATTTCTCAATTCCTTTACGTACTGTTCGTGCCGTTGCACACAATTTTGAGGTTTGAATCGTTTAAAGCATCATCGAGGTATAAGTCTTAGCCTAGGTAGGTGGAAATACATGGATATTTCACTACAATTCGCCTCATGGGCTATTTGACTGGATATGGTATGTTAGCATGGATGTTATGGACTGGTATGTTAGCATGGATGTAAAAGAAGTTGTTTGTTTTTTCGTTTCTTCCTCTCTGCTCTGTTATTGCATTCCCCATTTGCTTCTTTTACATTCATAAATTTCTCTTGAGACTTCTAACTACATCCACGGTTGATTTACATACCTATTTCTCCCTTCCTCTAATGCCATTCATTCTTCCTTTATGTACACATCTTTTTGGTCTCATTGTTACTTTGGGAATTATTTTGTCCTGGCCGTTTGATTCAGTTGGAGTGGGCGCTCCTTGTGTTGCGACTTCAATAAGTTCACTTCCTTTGATGAGTTCGACAAATGTCCGTCATGATAAATTTCTTCCTTTGTAAAACACAGCGTTTTGAGATGGAGGCTAAAATGGACAGTTAAACCATAAGGCGGAGCAAATGTGGTCCGATCTATGAGGTCGGAGAGAGATAAAGGTGAATTACTACCTGATTATTGAAATCAATTCAGCCGTTACAGTCGGTATTTTAGAGGGCTTACTCTAGCTTATATTTCTTGTGGTCGCGTTTGATATTCTACTAATCTCCGGAAACATCAACAGGCAATGAAATGTTATGCGCCCGTTTCCCTACTTAGTGCAAAGCAAAATCCTTCCCATGCACTCGTGTCCATGTCTCACCCCATGAACATTCATGGCCATGTCTCCTTCATTTAATTCTGACATTTTTGGGATCGACCAATACCTGCGCGTTTGTTTTACAGTCTTGTGGGAAACTATTCCCTTAAGAAAAAGTGATGAAGTGAGCGAAACTACTGATGAAATCATAGGGCTCGAAATATATAAAAAAATTCACGAATATGGGATGATGCTGGGTAAGCGGAGATGGGGAAGGAAGAGAATATGTTTAATGGACGGGCTGAAGAAGGATAGGACGTATGCTGAGATAAAGAAAGAAAATGTGTTGGTAGATAGTGCCCTGAACATATAAAAATCCTGAGGATTTTTACTTACTTCCATTGAAACCTATCTTAACCGGTGGATTACCTTAATGATAACATTATATTTGGTATTAACTCAGCTATCACACCTCCACTGCTCAAATGAGCTCGCTCTCCGTTTATTTCAGCGCAAGCGTGTTACTGTTTTTTAAATTTTTCCCGTTCCTGAGCCTTTGCTATCTCATGACAAGTAACGTCAATGTATGTTTCGACGATGCGTCGTCCTTCTACCTGTCCATTAATGTTATTCCATTTTTTAACATAATTTGTCTATCAAATTCTTTCGAATGAGTAGATCCTTCCAGATTTTATCGTTTTGCTGCCTCGTTTGCCGAGTTCGTCACCGGTTGGGTCCAACATTTGTGAGCCTTTCTTTCTTCCACTCCGTGCGATGAGTAGTGTGTTGTTCATGACGATGATTTTCTGCGCTCTGCTCCGTTCTCGAGTGCCGCGAACGCGTTTCAAGCTTGCGTCCAAGAAGCCGGAGAGCGAGCGACCTCTCGGGGTTTTGAAAGCTAAAGAGGATATTTCCCCCGCTCCCCCCCTCCGCCGCACCACCTAGCCGGTGAGTTATAATCCCGTTGACCTCATGTATGTCATTCCCGACTCCCATCGTTTTTCATTGCTCTCGCTCGTAAAGTGACTGTTTTAATGGCTGCAGTACCGTCGACGTATGGAACGTTCTCTCTCCCTCTCAAGTCATGCAGTCTCGATGCTGTAGATTGCCTCGCTTCTTAGGACGATTTCGCAATCCTGAGATTTAAAAGGTTGTCACTTCCCATCGGGTGTCTGTCCTTGAGCGAACTCGGTTTTGTGTTAGATCGGTATGTCCTCGAAGGTAATAGTTTCACCTTTGAAAAGCGTGCAGACTCCATTTACTTTCCGGGTTTCCATGCTTCCTATTACAAAAGTGAACTGATCTAACATTGTGGACTCCTCTTTAGGGATGTATTAAGGTTAACAAGTATGTTTATCGTAACATTTTGGTCATGAAATGCGAGTTTATCCATTCCCAATAGCTGGATCTTTCGTGCTTGTGACTAATTCATTGGATATGGAAGTGTGTTGTCTGCTGCCATCTGCGAATCAAGCCATTAACAATTGTGTGCGTGCTTGCAAGGATGAATGCTCAAAGTCATGAAATGAAAATGCAATTTTCTAGTGTTAACCGTAACATCCTGAGTGAGTAGTTTTGGACGCGTAAGTATTGTTTAATGTATTTAGTGCTTAGTGTGTATGTAAAGCTCCTATCTAAACAATTTTTGTGTAAAGATTGCGTATGGATCACTCACTGTAAATGATTGAAAAAATGTTACTATGGTGGCGTCGGTTGAATAGAAAGTTTTCGGTGATTAATGATCTCAGGGCGGGTGGAGTAATTTACTGTTCACGCAAAAGTAAGACATATATCCGTCCAAAATTCAAATTCTTTTAGAATTCTTTACCACGTGCCTCGGTGCTAGTGAGCAGTTTCCAAAAGTCCATTCGCTCTGTAAGGTAGGCATCATGTGTTTTAATGCCTGTTCCGTAGAGTTCCGTGTTCCGTTCACAGAGAAAAATTATGTCAATAAGTGATACTAATTTAAATAGTTAATGTCTAAGAAATGTTTGCTAGTATTTCGTATAGATATAAGTTGAGATGAATGGGATATTCCCTAACGAGACACACATGCCTTCAAGTGGCAATGTGGCGGTCAGGCTTTCGGTCGCTCTTTCCTCATTGCCTCGCGTCTGACTTCCAACTCTTTTAAATGATGGTTCTGCGGATTCTTGTAGTCGCGCTAATGAGAGGTATCTGCTGGCGTAGGGAAAAAAGTTGTTGCTGTGTATAATAACGCTCTCGAGTTCATTCATTTCATTAAACTAAAAACAAAGGTCTTCTAACGCTCACCGACCGGGTGAGGCGATGTATCTCGTTGACATATTCGTGAGGTTAAACATTTAATTCAGCATTTGAATTTTTATGTGTAAACGTAAAAGTATAATCATTTAACGGTATATCTGTTAGCCTTGCTTTCTCGTTTGACGCGACCACCTTAACTACGTCATCTAGGATGGTAACCTTGGAAGCAAGTCCAGTCCTTGACCAGCAGTTGACGAGTATCTACATGCTAGGCGCGTTGGCGATTTGACCTTATCGACCTTAAAATATTATTGGGCCATCTTTTTTGTGTTGATCCAAAACGATAATGTTTCGCCAAGACAGCTTGTTTTTAGTTAAAAAAGATGTAAACATTCAATGAAAGATTTTAGTCTAGTAGAAAAATGGATTTAGTCATCCTTAATATATTTTTATTTTAAGTTCTTGGATATCCATGTCTGTTCGCTATTGTCTCGTCGTCATAATTATTCGCACGATCGCTAAATCTATTATATTTCTCATTTATTCCCAGATTTATGCGTTCAATCAGCGTATAAGTGTATCATCGTAGCAACTGAAAAGAATAATACATTTTCTTTTGGAATAGAAAATTTTGTCCATTACATTAGCTCTGTGAAATTATTCAGCTAAGTTGATTTAGTACCATTAAAGTTTGTTGACTTCCAGTGTATGAGCAACGCGCATCATGACCACAAAGGTCTAAGACGGTGGTGTCGACACTGCCAGCAGGCGTCAATTGTCCATGAATATCATCGGGCTAGGGTTTTCTTTAAATGGGGGCTTATCCTGACCCCGGCGAGACTGCGGGACAAACGGTCTCATTCCCTTTGTGATAATCGTCTTCCACCCAGCTCCCCAGCGCTTTGTCCACCCCCTTGTGGGACCACCAGCACGTTTTTATGTATTTTTATGCGCCCATATCTCGTCTCTCGAGGCGTCTCAGGACAAGGGGCTTAAATGCTCTCTCTCCCTTCTCCCCCCCACCCCCCCACACCGTCTCAATCCTTCACTTTCCCCCGTATGTTCCCTTGAGTGAGCGCCCCCGGAGACTCGACTCCTTATCCCATCCTCCCCCCACCCCTTTGGCACGCGCCCTTGGAATACACACCCCACCCCACCCACTCACTCTCCTGTTCCATCCCCCCCCTCCCTTCGCCCCACCCTTTACCCCCGCTTCCCAGTCGCGCTCCTTCCCGCCTTATGCCGGGTCGTTCTCCTCTTTTCTTTAACTCACTTTATATGTATTATATATATATTTCCTTCCCTCCCTCCTCACCTTTCTGTCACTCCTCCCCCTCCTCGTCTCTCGTACGCGTAGTCCGTCTGCTCGCTACCCTCCTCACCTCTGCCCGCTACCTCCCTCCCTTCCTCCCCTCCCTCCCCCTTACTCCCTTCCCCTCCCTCCTCTCGTATTTTTGTTGCTTCATTTTCGGACCGTCCCGAGCAGGTGAGGCGCCACCTGCGCGGTCATTGGCATGCGTAGGAGTGGTGGTGGGGGAGAGATATCCCTTCTCCTCCTCTCTCGCGTCTCATTTTTTTTCTCTCAACCCGCTTTTCTCCATCCTCTTGTCTGTCCTCACCTCTTGTCTGTGCGCCCCCTCCCCCCTTGCTCTCTCGTCACCTCCTCATATCCTATTCGCCGTTTTCTCTCTCTCACCCATCTTGATTCTCAGCAAAGTGGACGGCTCGATGGAAGGGACTACAGAAGGGGTATTTCGATTTCTCCGCTGGGGATATCGAGTCGCTATCATCGGTTAATGGGTTTCTATAAGTGTTTGAATCGCCGTTTAAGCGAACCTCCTTTTTACCTGCACATCCGTATTTCGTGGGTTCGTGTACCAAGTTAAGTGCTTGATTATTTCCGGGAATATAACTGTATTCCTTTCGGTTACATCCGTGGTTAAAAAAAATGGTTAGGTACGGTAGAACATCTGTTTGATTTGCATTTTTTGTTCTGGTACGTGGTAAAACCACTGATAAATATATTTGAAGACCGGTATATATATTCTAATCTATACTGCTTGGTTCGTGCTTACCTCCTAATTTCGATGATGCATTTCGAGCTCCTAATTTCCTGGAAACAAATTTGGAAGACATCTAATTATTGAACAAGTATCCGCCTAAACTATCCTTGCTGTCTTGATGAAGGCGAGTTACTTTCCTTATTGCTCACCTACGACATTATCCCAATGTCTAATTAAGAAGTGCATAGAAAATTTCGGTTTAGTTTCAGTAAGGTGGCTTAGATGTTGCTCGATAGTTAACGGTAATCCGTTATTTATTTCTTCTCACCATCTAATTTCGAACTATTTTATGTGCCAAAATTTCGGATGTGGTTTTGAAATCGATTCATGGTTGTGTAACTGAGTTGTAACAATTAATGGTTGTATAATATTTTTTTACGCTTATTTTATAGTTATTTGGCGGATTGTGGAAACACTAAGCCATGATGCAACTCTTAAAAAAATAGTTTCCGTAGGCTATTTTTTCGTAGGCACTGTTTTTTAGGCAGGAATGTGGATAATTTACGCTTTTACTTTCGGTAATATTGATTGTATTTTAATAAAGCGCGAGAGGAATGTGGATACTTGACTGTTAACGAAACATGCAACTGCCGGTCGAACCATGCCTTTAAATATATTTCTCATTTGTGTACGATTATAACCTAGGTCACCTTCTCGTCGCTTGGTATTATTTCTTCGCTTTCTCGCTCTTTGATGTCCGATAGCAAGGAGTAGCTCTTAAGGGCTACGATGGGTAGGGGAGAGCGTTACTTGAGATTTTAATGCCTCTCGCTCCGTTTGCTTTACCAACTTCAAAGGCACTGCGGTTAAGTGCTTGAAAAGTAGGAATAAAAGCTGTTGTTTTCGTTTTCCAGCTCTTATAAATATTTCTGGGAAAAAATGTTGCGTGTAGTTATAATCCTTGAAAAGTGATCCGATGTGTTGAGCGTCCCAAATCGAGCGCCATAGTTCAGCGCTCCTATTGGCCCTGATGAGTGCCGTTTCGGAGGGAAGACCGCTTAGATGAATGAATCGGGTGGATGGTATGAATTTTAGGTGTAATAAAGAGAGATGGGAGGAATGCCGAAGTGAAAAAAAGGATCGTGCCAGGGAGTGGTGCAACGCTGGATAGGATAACGGAAGTAAATCAGTGATCTATGAAAACCCACCCTGACTAATAAACACCAAATGATTAGCATTCGTCCTGCTGTCCCAAGTTTTGGGTTCGTATGCTCCTTGAAAACCACTTCTTGCACTGTAGTATGTTCAGAAAGAACTCACATTCCTTTTGTAGCATTGAGTTCTAATGCTTACGAAGTTTATAGGATGGCAGTTGGCACTAAATTCGACCTCATAATTACGTTTTGTTTTCTTTCTGATAACTGTGATTGAATGAAATGTCATTCATCTCTCCTTGTTACTCCACGTTAGATTTTACGCAGATAATTTAATTCATTGGTATTCGTTGCCGAAAAGTAAATCATCCAACTTCGTTTAGTTCAAAACTGACTGTGGAGTAGAATTCTACTGAGTGAGTGGTAGGGTTTTGGACAATAATTACCCTGAATTCCTCATCTCCGGGACTTATATTCACTGTGATATCCCAAGTGTTACTGTTTTATGTTATATTCCATGTCTTTCTTCATTATCATATGTTCACCTCGATTCTCGGATGATAAACTTTCTCTCTTGTCTAAAACGCCGTAAAAGTTCTGTGATTTATCCCTCCTCCTTGAGAGCAATCCCACCTGGCCTCTAAATTTCGGTGTACCGAGTCGGCTTTGGCTTATACGTCAGTATATAGTCCATAACTCATATTTTCAAAAGAACTAAACCAGAACAAAAAAACTTCGTTAACGAGAGAAGAAATTAGACGTGATTTTTGAACGAATACACTTTGAGAAATGAGTTTTATAGCTCTGGTCAAATACCAAGTACGTAAAGTAAGTGACTGTGACAGTTTCCCTCAGGCGGGTTAGAAAATTATTTGTATGGTTTAATTAGTTTTTGAATTTGTTTGGCCCAGCGGACCAATAGGTGTAAGTGTCCTAGGGCCCACAGGGAACTCCGTATAGATGGTGTCCTTTTAATCATTGTGGTTTCGTACTCCTTCGTTACATCCTACCCACTCCGAATTATCGTAATTTTTGTTTTTTTATGTACATCCGCGGGAAGTAACCGTCGGAGAACAAACTAATTAAATGTAGTAACTTCGAAATGCGTCAGTAATATTGAATGCTTAATTGAAAACTGTTTATTATTATTTGAATAATGGAATGGATATACGTTCCTTGCCTAAAAGCATGTAAAGAATATTTTCAGGCACTAAAGAGCGGGAAGTAACCGTCGGAGAACAAACTAATTAAATGTAGTAACTTCGAAATGCGTCAGTAATATTGAATGCTTAATTGAAAACAGTTTATTATTATTTGAATAATGGAATGGATATACGTTCCTTGCCTTAAAGCATGTAAAGAATTTTTTCAGGCACTGAAGAGCGTAAAAGAGGTTTAACATAAGAAAATACTTGTATGATTCAACTCATTGGTGATCTACTAGTCATTAGGTAGAACAACAAATGAACGAATCTTTTCTGTTTTCTTTTCTTTGTGGAACTCGAATCCATATTCCAAAATACCTCACTTTACTCTATGCACTTACGAGTGACTACGTAATAGTAATCCCGCTGCTAGTTCGCGGTACCCTCAACATCTGTCAAATGTGAACACCTCAGTGTTTCAAGTTCGGCTTTAACATCGCTGACAGTGACTCCGTTAAAATGATTCGACTGCTTCGTGGCTTTGTATGTCCGGCAGTCGTGAGCATCTGGCACCTTTAAAGCCCACAAAACGTCTACTTTCGAGGTTGGTTGACCTTAATCCTCCATTGCTCACCGTTGTCGGCGACTGAATCGAGGGAAAAGGAGTTTGCGTAGGTTATGAAACTTCCAGAGGAGATTAGGAGGCAGAGGAGGTGGTGGTCAGGGGCGAGAGGATGCTGAATGCCGTGATAGAGGGAAGAATGTGGGGAAAGCGGTTAAGCTGAAGAAAGGGAATAGGCTTTATGGATGGAATGAGGAATGACAGGGGCTTGCACCTGTAAACGTCTTGAAAAATGTTACTTCTCTCTATATCTAAGCCTGCCTTAATCGTTCGTTAGACAATCCTAATGAATGTGAATCCCGATTACATATGCATTGCCTTCGTTGTGGAAAGTGTCGGAAGTGTTGAGGATTTCCCGCGTGCATTATCACCTCGCCCCTGGATTTCGGGGGCGCGTAGGCTTCCCCGCAGCGCGCGTCTGCTGTGCAGGTGTCCCCCCGGAATGTGGCAGGGGCCTCCGGCCGGTGAAAGGACGCGTGTGCCCGAATTCCAACGCGGCTCGTCCGAGCAGGGAGGCCGCTATTAAGTGGCCGGATGGAATGTTTTTATGTCACGGCGTCCGGGAGCGAGGATAGAGTTGGCGTCAAGTGTGCTCCGTCTCTCCGATATCTTTTTATATATATTTTTAAAGGCTGGAAGTGTTTTATGGTTACTTAAGGCTGGAGGTAACGGATCACTTAAGGAGGTTCAAGGTTAAGATGATCGTGTCTTGCTTTCTTGTGACCGATAGTTCTGGTGAACCATCGTTTTCTGTTAATAGTGGCCCTTTGATGATCGGTGCTTCGAGTTTAGAGAAGTTTTTGAGTCGCATCGTAATGTTTGCTTTATGTTTCAATATATTTTATGTAGCCACAAATTCCACTTCTGCTTAATAGATTAGTAACCGCTTATGTCTTGGCTTTGACTCACAGTAGATATTTTCCGCTCTTTGGTTATGGTAGTCTTGATTTTTTTAAGTACAGTGTTTCGTTCTTTCCTCCCAACCGAAATCCGATAGCATATATGCCCTTCTAGCTGACGTAACTCTGTGTAATTTACTTTCAATTCTTTCTATAGAGTTATTTGAATCTTTGAGAATGTCTCAATATAAGAAAGAACGAAAGCCATATATTGCGGTCTTCTCATCTGAAGTGCATGCTGAGGTAACGTGTAGGAATGACGTGTTGCATTACCATTTGAATGAAAGCTTTGAGCGTGACTACAAGCTATCGTATGCTTGGGATGACATGTCCTCCAGAAGTGATCGTGATTCATGTTTTGAAGACCGAGGATCATCAGGGATATCCACGAAGACGGCGCGGTGTGAGTCACTTTTCGGCTAGTGAAATACATTCGTGGCTTGGCTTGAACTGACATTTAATTTAATGCTTTTTGGAAAATACTGTTTTCATAATGGTAAAAGTGAGCGCCAGTATGTTACAACATTATCGAATGCTCATGTTAATAAATACTATTTGACAAATTGGATGTATGTACCTACATCGAATATATTTGATAGTTATCGTTTATTTAGTCTCGATCATATTTAACATCTAAACGATCGACACATTTTTAAATTATTTTATTCCATGGATAAATGAACAAGGTTGGATTATTTATTGCTTATGAATAAGTTTAAATGATTCTTTCTACTTTTTTCGCCTGAAGTCAATCTTCAAGCTATTTATGGCCTCTTTTATGCTTTTGATCGAAAGGGAATAACTAGCTTGAGTAAAATTTAAATATTCTTAACGTTCATTTAAAATAATGATACATCCAGCTGCCACAGATGGAAAGATTGAATATCACTATTTATTTTTCTGCCAAGGTTATTCTTTTCTTAGCTTCCCTATATCTTTGCATCTTTCATTTGTCACAATCAAGGCCCTACTTTGTAACTATTTACTCAACTATGCGAAATTTACTATGAAAAAATAATCATTCTCCTGACAGGGATTCGAAACCAAATCCCCCAATTCCGCGCAAGGTGCTTGACAATTTGAGCTACCCAGGAGCTTAATTAGATAAAACACTTTGGCGCGTAGTTGGGGGTTCTGGGTACGAATCCTTGTCCAGGGGAATGCTTATTTTCATTTTATAATTCGCACATCATTATGTTCTCTTCTGCGAGTGATGCCCATTAAAGTTATGACGCTTTGAATTTTTACTTTTTCCGAATCTCCCAACCATTCTGCTTGCCCGTTCCTTTTTTTCTCATTTCTCCATTCCCTTTTGGTCAGGAGGGGAGGTGAAGATAGGTTAAATGGGATGTGTAAGGTCTTGTGCCCATGATTCCACTCTGGTGGAGAAAGACGGGCTTATCTACGTCCATCTTCACCTGTCTCGCATTCGGCGGAATCCCACCCTCCAGTCTCCCGGCGAAATCCCCCTCTCCTCCACACATCCCCTCCGTGCGGCTCCAGCTCCCGGCCCACCAGCGTGTTTTCTCCGCCCTCATCCAAGTGATGCCCCACCCGCCTAGTCATCCCAAAGTATAAAAACCATTATAGTGTGTTTCATTCTCTCCGTTTTCATCTCGATATGAATTTGGAAAAAGTATGATGCAGGAAAAGGATTTTTAGTTCTTTCTTCCCGTCGAAGGACACGCAATCCCTCCGAAGAGTGGAGGCAACCCGGGGTCGACAGCCTATTTCTGACAACCTAAAAGGGGCTACAGTTTTACGTCTTGCTCCATGAGCAGAGTGATGTTCTTAAATTCGCCTCCACGAAGCAATCAAGCGGGGACCGTAATACCTTTGAAACATCTCGGAATTGGCGAGATGCGAATCCAGATCATGAAGATGGGAATCAATTTCTCTAGCCACCATAAATGCAGGCGTAGGATAATTAAGGGCTTGGAGATCGGGTGAGCATCACCAGATCCCAAGCCCTTAGTGCCCTACGCCTGCTTTTTCGTCACACATCATCAATGGCGTCAAATCAGGTTATCAAATGTAAGTTTAGTGAAAGACAGGAACTTGCTCGGATGATCATCAGCGCCGAAAGAAATTTCTTCCGCGGATAGCAAGACTTAGGAAAGATTTATCAAGGAACAGCGAATTCCTTTAGGGTGGGAAAACACTTGGGAAGGTTGAGGCAACCCTCTTCTCTCACTCCGGGCTCAATGAAAATCGATTGTCTCTATTATGGCTAAAAAGAAATCTTGCTCAAACTATCTTGATTTCTAAAAGTGTCATCGAGGTTCAAATCCCTTGGACGGTAGATTTTTTCGCTGAAATATTTTGTCATGTTCCACTTTGTGGAGAGTGGATTGCGGAGGACAGCTCGGCTTATCTAGGAGAGGGTTTAAAAAAAGTTTCCGGATGCCTTCCGCGCCCATAAAGTGAGGCGGCCCAAGCGACGGGTGGCGCCTGGGCTCTTCCCTCCCACCAAGCGGTGGACCCAAGAGGAAGAAGTGGTGGAGCAGCCAAGCCTCAGTGGCCCCCGCCCATCCCCTCCGTCTGGTGACAATAAAATAACGTTTGACCTCCCCCGACGGGAGAAAAAGAATTACTTGCTGCAGTGGTATTTATTCACTTGCGTGGCCTCTTGTTTCCCTTCCTCCTGTACCTTGGTGCGCATTGCACACCACCTTGCCGGGGTTTTTAACCCCGGCCGATATACGCTCGTTTTGACTCCTTCCCCGGATTTTTCTTTTATTACATTTCATCCTATGGAGTAAGGCAATTGGTCACATTAGCAAGGGAAGCATTTACGAATAGACGACAGTGGATAATGGGAAACCTGACCTAAGATATTAAAAAACTATTAGAGGTGGTCTGCCGCTAAAGGTAGGTTTAGATGGAAGTAGAAATATGTATATTAATCTTTAACCGCATCTGTCTCCCTTCACTATTTTGTTTTTCTCATCCTCGCACTCATTAAGCCTATTATATTCCTTAACCCCCGCTTACCCAATATCCTCCCCTTTATCACGGTCTTAAGCATGCTCCTACCCCTCATCCACTCTTCCAAACACCTACTCTGCATTCTCCGAATAACCTCCGCCAGTTTTCTCTTCTCACCCACCAGGGCGAGCCCTTCCTCGTTCGTCTTCCTTTCCTTCCATCGCACCATATCATTTCTTCTCCACACCCATGTCTGTAACGGGTGCTGTCCATTCTCGTCCTTTTTCCTAATGGTCCATGTTTCTGCGTTATCCAGCGCTACACTCCATATTAGATCCTTCGCAATTCTTTTCTTTACATTTTTACGCAAGACATGAAGCAAAAAAAAGATTTCCAAACCGTGGTGTGGAACATGGGGCTCTATGATGAAGATATTTTATATTAAATATTTCTTCATTATGTGCAAATTCCACTCAATATCGCTAGAATATTCGGGTTTTATAGCGCTATATGGTTTAGAAATTTGGTCGTTGCGGGAGGAATTTGAGCGTCCACTGGAGGATTTCAAAGTTTGGCTGTGAGGATTGATGGAGGCAGTAACAAATACGTGCTGCGAATGTTACGGGAGGATGGATGCGGATTGGAGAAAATAGGGGGAGTCTACATCTACAAAATACCCTGCAAGCCACCTCAAGGGTGTTAGTAATCAACAACATGCATTATTACACTATAGCCTAATAGGCTACAAAGGTTACTGGAGTTGGTATTGAGGAGTAATGATATGTTGGAGAGGGTTAAGAGGGAGGAGAGACTGTTGAGCTAACATGGGAGAGGGAAGAGAAGATTAGGAATATTCGACGGTATGAAGAGAGGGAAAAGATAAGAGTTTTAAAGGGATTCAATATTGTATAATAGTAGTTTTGCGAATGGAACGTTAGAGAAGACTCTCCGTGGTCGGGGACATTGTAGGCACAGAAATTCCATGGACCTTCCTTTTAATTGGTGGAACACCTTGATTGATTTGATGCGCGTTTATTTTGTCCGTGTCTATTGCATTTCCCTTGAGTGCACCCACCCCCGCTTTCGTCCCCCCCCCTTTCCCCCTACTCTCTCTCTCTCTCTCCCGGTGCATCGCATGCAATTGCGTCGTAGGCAGGTCGTCCTCTTGTCCCCCCCCGCCCCCTCTCGCACTCCGGGTCGTTGCGCGTCTGCATCCTCGCGAGATCGTGTCCTTGTCTCCCCCGGCAGCCCCATACGTCTCTCCCCCGCTCCTCCCCCCTACACTCCCTCCGTAGAACTCCTCTCCCTCCCCGACCCCCGGTTCACTCACCTCTCGCTCTCCGGGGCAGTAACCATCGGCCGACGGCATCCTCCACCGCCTCCGCAACTGTCCCATCCCTCCATTCCCCCCCTCTCCTTCTCCTCACTCTCCAGTCCAGTGCAGACTCGTTCTTTTCTGCTCGTGGAGGTCGTCTTCTTTTGTGGGGGCAGTCGGGACTGCGGGGGAGGAGGTGGGAAAAGACGGGTGTGGAGAAAAGGGATGGGGCCATTTACAGGGTTGGAAGACTCAAGAGAGAGGGAGAGCCAATAATAACAGCAATGACATTTTTCGTGATCTCTTGCAATAGGCATTGCCAATCTAATGACAAAAAATGTCTTGATTTCTGTTAAGGGCAGCGTAAATATGTACATTGCACTCTGCAAATAATTATGTAGTCACGACCGGTTTCAGGATTGAGAGAAACTAAGGTGTTGCTAGATAAAGTCATAACTATAATTATAGTATGCACGGCGATCTCTTGCAACAGATCTGACCTCTTGTACCTCAGTATTATTAGAGTATTGATGGAGAACTTGGAAAACGGGCGCAAAGATGTAGGTAATGGGTGCACGGTAGAATAATTTCCGAGTCAAACAACTCATCATGCAGTGGATATTTCGCGTTAATTCTACGAAAATACCTGCTTTCACGCGAATGGTACAACCTTAGCATACGCGTTGTAGTAATGATTTGGAAACAAACTTCGCTTTTAATCAGGTTATCCTTCGCTTCTTAACTCCGTAAATGTGTGAAATCTTGACCGTTTGACGGCGTAATGCCTTTGTTATCCAAGACCGTGCCTCTTTTGAAGGTTGCGGTAATTATGTACGTATGGTTATGAACCCGATTTTAACCAATAAATTAAGTAATTTTCAGGCCTATCTCTTTAATTTTCATTCTCTTTAATCCATTCCTGAGATAGGAGACTAAATGGTAATTCCCTTGTTTTATGAAGACCTAAAATTATGATAATTGAGATCGCGTCCATTGTGAGGCGGGAGAAGGTGGAGATCCACTGATTATCAATACTGAATCCACATTATAACTCTGGGTAAAGCCTTCACCTTGAAAAATTCGCGGCAGGTTGTCTAAAAGTGGGTTGGCGAAAAGTCAAGGAACGTTGACGGTGATTAGAGCCTTTCTATTTGCTTAATGGGACATTTCCTCGAACTGCTTCGTGGGCCCCATCTCGCACATGGAAAAATCTCTCAACTTGCCCCGTGGGTGAAAGATAGACAGATTGGAGGACGCGAAGGATGGCGCTAAGAAGGTAACATCAGGAGAGCAATCGGAATTAAGTTAAAAAGAAGAACTTATAATCCGGAATCCAAAAATAAAATATAATTAATTTCGGAAAAATCGAGGTCGTCGTGTCTCCACTTAGGAACGCGGAAAGAAAGGGTTGGGGAGAGAGAAGGGAAACTACAGGTTTAGGGGAACACTAAGTGCGGAGGAGAGAGAGAGATAGAGAGAGAAGATGGAATGGAATAGTGGTGGAGGTGAAAGGGAATGAACGAGGCAATGCAGTTCAAGAGTGGATACGGCCGGGAGGCAAGACTGGAGAGTGGGAGGGGATGGAATGGGATATTGTACTCAGACATCAAGGTCGTTAGCGCCGCTGGTGACGGGGATAGGAAATTATTTCTTTGAAATGTTTTGCAGAATCTGAGTAATAATTCACTTACTTCCGTCGTGCCCTTTGCGAAAGGTTTAACAGGATCAGATAGTGGTGTACTGCATATTGGATTTCAATTCGGTCTTCCACGTGGATGTTATTTATTTTTCTGCGTGTTGATTCAGTTTTAATCGCTTCATCCTCTGCGTATTATTCCCCCATAGTTGGGCTCCCCGTGCAAACATTTCCTCTTCCCGCTTCCATTCAGGGTAGGCAAGCTCTTCGGAACCCAATTGAGTTCCCTAGCTCAAGGAAGCGTGGGGAGGGGCGGAAAAGACGATTGGATTTTTATTTGCTATTTGAGCCCGGGATGGTGGGAGTACTTAAACTATTATGGCTGTCTCGGCTTTTAAATGGTATCATTTGTTCCTGTCGCCGTTAATGTTTCGATACGGAATATCAGTTATTTCTGAGAATTTCCCTTCGGCTATAGGTATGCGCGTAGGCGAACGAGGAATATGAGGAGGGGATTGCACTGGATTCTGTTCGGGGATTGACGCTACTGCAGCCGAAGCTTGTTGGATTCCAGTCCTGCTTGATACGTGTTGGATTGTCGAGTATCCTCTGTTGTATTGTAATCGACTGAAGGAGACGGAGAAAAATAGGATCATAGCCCAGGAATGGCAACGGGAATTTATCACGTCCCTAGTTTTTAACGGGGAAGGAAAAGGCTTAGAAGATTCAGGATGGAAAACAAGAGAGAGATTGGAGGGAAAAATGATTCGGTCCGCGTTCGTGGACGACGTTTGCAGATGAGTCGGATAAAACAAGAACCAGATCGGAAGACGGAGATAATTTGAATGCTAATTTTTTCCCGCGCCAAGATACGCGATCAGTATGAGAGGCGACACTGGTAACGTAACGCTGCGATGAGGGAGGGGAAATAAAAACTACACATATGTGGGGCGTCCACGTCTGCAGTTTATTGCTTCTCCCGTCTCTCCCTCTCTTCGCATTCCCACCCCCCTCCTCTTGGCGCTCCGATGATGCATGGACGCTGCCCCGCCGTGAGCGAGCGCTCTTGCGCCCGGGTATGCAAGGAGACTCGTGGGTGCACATGGCTGTTGCAAGTCGAGACCCCCGGGGGGGGGTTGTGCTTTTAAGTGGACAGGGAGTTGAGGAGAGGGAGGAGAAAGGGGATTAAAAGCTGGTGGGGGGGTTGCATGGTCATGAAGGACTCAGCCCCTCCCACACCCCCTTCCCTGGGAGAGGAGCAACCATTACACCCCCTCCTCATCCTGCTCAGATCGTGTTACTTCGCCTGCCGGACTGCCTTCTGCCTTGCCTCCCCCTCCCCCCCCGTATTCCCATCTTCCTCCCACGCTTATCTCACTCTCCTCCTGCTCTTTTTTTTACTTGTCTTCTCGGTGCGAGGACTCTTCTACGCAAACAGGTTCAACCAATAGGGGTCGGGTTGGACGGGCGTCATGCGGCTTTCTGGTGTCCCACCCCCCTTGCTTTTTTTCAGTGCTTTGTCGTCGTACCCACTTGATGGTCGCATTCGGCTCCTTTTATTTTTAGGCCTTTCTTTTTCGATGACCTTCTCAGATAACAAGCTTGTTTCGTCCTTCATGAATACATTGGCATCTCTAAAACTCACGTTTTTCCTTATAATGGGAATCGATTCGTTTTCTATTTATTTGATATCGATATTTTTACTATTTTATTTGACATAAATATTTTTATTAATTTTAGCGATAGCCTTCCCTTATGATGGAAGCTCATCCTTTTATTTTTGTAATAATGCTTTGATTATTCATGCGAAATTAATTAATTTAGGCTAATCACCTCATTTATAAAAAAAATTAATTTCGCCGAAGTTATTTTTCTCACTTCAGAGGCGGTCAGGGTCGCTTACTTCCACGTGCCATTAAAATTAGCTGCAATTCATCTTGCGCGGAAAATCTCTCGGTTACGTTCGGAATGAAAAAGACCTATTTACCTATCATATTTCAATGATCTCAAGTTGCTTAGATTTACTGCACGAGTATGACGCAAATCGCTTAGGGGAAAATGGATTCACGCCTCTGCAATAAACAGCCTCTATTGTTTCGATTCATTTCACTTTGTCTCAAGGTTTTACTTTCTAGCAATTTTCTTCTGTATTGTCTTCTTCTCGAGTCGTAAATGTCGCAAACTTAATGAAGAACCTCCTAGCTTAAATTATTCGCATTAATCAAAATAAATTCGCGAGTGAAGACAAAGGAGCCGCTTCAAGAAAACTTATCGTATCCTAGCCTTAAGGCAAGGAAATCCTTTCGAATTCATGCATATAAGTTTTGCTCAAAGAGGTTATAGTTTCTCTGGAGTCAAACATTGTTGAGAACTGAACTAAAGAATGGAAGTGTTAAAAATACAAACTAAGGGTTCTATGACTTACATTTGCATATTGCACGTCTAGGCACGTCAGTGGTTTGTGAGAGGGGGTAAATGTTTGTCTAAAATAGTAGTCAAAATGGGCTGACCAATCGGGTGTATGGCTTATGGAACCTTAGACATACATTAGTCTTGGGCTTATTGTGAACTCGTGACCTTTACAATTTAGGCTACATGTACCATTTATACCTGACCAGTTGCATTCTAAGGTCAATTAAGATACATTTAATGGCTCGATGGAGTGATTCTTAAATCTTCATCTAGGTTTTACCCTGCTCGCCGCTTTAAGGACGGGTGACTCGAGAGTACCAACATTCATGAATATATGGATTGAAAATGTGTTCAACTCCATTTTAATGCTGGTTGCATACCCTTGTATCAGTGTTGCTCGCAAACTGTGGTAGAGTAAAATGAACATTTTAATCTAATCGGTCCCTCTATCTACCTACGTTATTTTATTTGAATTATTTATTTTGCCGATAATGGGCGGGAGGCTAACGTTAAAGTGAACTCGGCGCTTTGTACCATTTTTTCCGGCCTTGTACTTCAATGATGAGATGTCCAATAAGAAATATGACGGGGCTGAATATAAGGGTGGAAGGACACAGCATTATTACTGTGAATGTAACTTAATCGCCCTGAATGTATACTCAGGTAAAACATTATTACTATTAATCTAACTTTAACGCCTTGAATACGCATTGAAAACCTTTCAATAAGTGGACACCGCCAACAGAGGGGTAGAAAAGGGTCAGGCGTCGACGACGAAGAAGTTATCACCGTCGTCCAATTCTACCTCTAGTGGTGAGATTACGAGCGTGATAAATTCACGGTGGAAATATCATCCTCTTGGACTGAATTACGTTTTTCTCTTGGCATCTCAATGTCTATTTTAGTCGCACCTCAGTGGGTGACTCCTTTTAATTGATTGTAGCGACACGTCCCGTAGGTTCCTCTGAAGTTGTCCCGAGCGATAATTACTTTGGAGACGTGCGAGCATGTTGGTTGTTCATGAGTGCGTATGGACCAGGACGGATGAAATTGAGGAAAGATCCTCCTCGTTACATCCTCTCTCTCAGTCATTCGTCCCTTTTTTTCGAAACGGAGATGCTTTCGCTGCCATATATCCACCCTCCTCTGCCCTCATTTCCCCCCACCCCCCCTGCACAAGTATCCCACATTTCTGTGCGCTGGGTGTTCACAAGAGCGTCTCCAGGTTAAGGTCTCGTAGAAAGAGACTCCGTCTGTGCCTTCGTATCTCCCTCCCTCGCGTGCCCTCCTCCCTCCCCTGTACCGCGGCCCGCCCTTCGCCACTTCCGAAACCACGGAATAAGGGCTCCCTCGATCCACAACCCCTCCCTCCCCCCCTGCTTCGAAGTGGTGGCGCCCCTGCTCACCTCAGCGGCGGCGCCGGGCACTGTGAACCCTCCTCTTCCTCCTCCTTGATGAATCACGGGTTTTTATTTCCCCTTCCTCTGCCGTTCCCCCACCCTTTCCCCCTGTTCATGAAGAGTTAATGAGGTTCCCTCTCGTTTGTAGCCCTTCTTCCCTACCCTGCCACCAGTTGACACAGGTCTAATTTTCCAATCTGCGAGCCGCGGGGAGTCTTTTCCATCTTACGCGAAGCAGGGGACTACCGCCTGTGAGAAAAGGGTGTTTCTGTAAGTGAATTCTTCACGGATTTCCAACCGGGTCAGGAGGTCAGGTTCCGACGTTTCGATGACTAACGTCGCCATAGTCTTCAAGGGGGTTGATGCCAGAACGTGGATTTGGCCGTATTATGTATCAAGCCGTATTATTTATCAAGTGGTATTGTAAAAGTTTACCTTTATTGATTCTTTTTCATAATGAAATACCACCAAGTCACTAAAGAAAGTTCCTATTATATATATCGTTGAGATGAAGTCAGGACTTCACAGGTTGGCTGTTGATAGGAGAATCTTTTGCAACAAAAATATTTTTTGCGTTGTTATGTTATTTTATTTTAAAGACAAAGAGGAAAATTAAAAATTTTGGTGTAACAGATTCCCCTATCAACAACCAATCAGTGACGTCCTGACCTAAAGTCCACGATATATAATACAGCAAAATCGACGCCTTGTTATTAACTCCCTTTTAGAGGATGTCGGGAGTTAATCATGATGGTGTGAGTCATCGAAACTTCGGTACCTTTACTCCTGACCCGGTAAGAAACTCGCAAAGAATTTATTGATATAATTTGCCGGAAAAGTGACAGATCCTTCAAACGGTGTTTCTTCTTCTCTTCCGCGATGACCTCACTGTGGGAAAATCATTAGGAGGCGTCGTCTTCAAACAGCTCCAAAGTGTATTAAAGATTTCTGAAGGTGTGAGATATGACATTATATCGGCACCTATCGTATATTTTTATATCGATGGATATCATTTGGGTCGATATCGTAATTAAGAAGGGAGCGCTGCATCGAGTGTGGACTCGAAAAATGTGATGTGAAGGAAATCGTCAAAGAGTGCGTTAATGTAAATTGGGCCGTATTCATCTTCGAGTAGTTGTTGTAAATAGGTGAGGTACCCGAATCCCTTTTCGGAATTGCGGACAGGTGGGCTAGCTGATGCATGTAGGCTTATTTGAGGAGTCGGAAAAGGCTGTAGTGAAACCCTGGATGGCATTAATCACGCCAAGAGGTCCAGAGTTTCGTGTCCCCTTCTACAGACTGATTTCTACATTTGAATGCTGCCCAAATGGTATCCTCTGACAAGACACTGACACCACAGCGGGGACTCAAACCCGGCACCTCAGGATTGGAAGCCAGTTCTCTTGCCTCAAAACTCACCCTGTCTACTTTTATTGTCGGCAAATTGGGGAAATTGTCATTGCGGACTATGCGGTTTCTTTGATGTTAGTCATTGTTTTAGGAATGAGAACGATGGTATCTTCATTCTTAGAATCATGTGGGAGATATTTTCGATGTACGTTTATGCCCCCGATAAGGCTTATATTGATCGGTATATTCGATATGTATTTTCATGTTGATATTGTCGATAAATACTTTTAAATTGAGTATAAAGCGTGGGTTCTGAGGAAAGAGGATGAGAATAGGTTGCAAGCGTTTGAGATATGGGTGTAGAGAAGAATAAGGAAGTGTGATGGACGGAAAGGAAGACGAACGCACTCGGGATGGTATGTGAGGTGAGGAAACTGCTGGAGGAGATTAGGAAGAAGCAGAGTGGTGATTGGAAGAGGTAATGAGGGATGAATGGATGCTGAAAGCCGTGATAGAGGGGTGAATGTTTGGTAAGCAGGGAAGGGGGAGAAAAAGAATAGGTCTCGTGGATAAGATGAAGAGAGATAGGAAGTTCGACGGGATGAAGACTGGCATTGTGTGAAGATTTAAGGGCCTACGGCTGTAGAAGATTGGTACAGGTCTTAAAATACCTTAATCGGTAGATCACTTCTGATAATAACACCAGTCTGCATGATATCAGATGACTGAAAACTAGTGAGTGGTAATAGCTAACTTTGATATTCTGATTTCAGAATTGTTCTCAGTTTTCTTCTATCACGTACTGTTTTTTTTCAGAATGGACCCAATTTAACTTTTAAGATTTATTGATAAGTGCATTATATATGCCAGTGGGTAATTATTGTGCGAGGGATATTTCTCAATACAAGATAATGAGCCTTAGGTTGGCCCAAGCTAATGAGTCTTAGGTTGGTACAACTGCTGCTATTGTTTTGTGACCTTGGAAGTGTTTTCATCCTTCATTCATTTTTGTTACATAAATTGTCATTGCGTGTAGCAGCCCCGCCAAGTTCATTGCGCTTTCTTTGTTTTTTTGGTTACATTTTTTGAAGCCGTTCGATTGGTGGCAATAGTGAGGTTTCTGATGGAGTTTGGTTACTCTTTTTTAACTATCGTCTCTTTGTTTACACTTGGCGGAATGGCGGCTTGTTGAGGAATTTCAATTGTTGGTATAGAAAATGATTTATTACTCGACTAAAAATGGGTAAGAGATCTTAGTTTGTTCCTGGATGCTCCAAAGGATATTCCGTAACCGTGAGAAAGAACAAAATTTTAGGTGTGAAGAACAGAAAGCTTATTTTTGGCTAATGTTTGTACTCTTGTTTTATTCTTCACCTTATCGTATAGCAAGGCATGGTCGATGCTGATGATTACCTATGCATCCATCAGACCTATTCTTATTATTTTGACTCATGTTGGTTTTTCTTCTCTATGTGATGTAAATATCTTTGAAGTGATAATTAAAAGTATGTATTACGGAATTCAAGTACTCATGAATTACGCTCATTACCCACACCGACGCTAGATTTTGTTTTGTAGTCGTGATTGTTCTAACATTTCGTTGTTTATAGCTTATTTATTAGACATTGTTAACTTTTAGACTGATAGGCTATCGATACCTTGATAGGCTATTGAAGGGGTTTTCTGTGATTATATTGATATCAGATTTAGTTAACATACGGATAAAACCATTAGTTGTTTACATTGGGATCGTCTGGTTCCATCACTGACGCATAGTGGCGCCGCGGTTGGCAGCTTCAAAAAAGGTATCACTCCGAAGTTGGGAGACTGCTATCCTTAAATTCTAGTATCCTTGGCGTGAAGTAATGTTAATATAACTTTGCTTGCAGTAGTTAAAATCTTGAAACCATAATTCTTATTTTGTGTAAAAACCTGTCGTGGTAGAAAAAAATGGAAGTCATTTTTAGAATCAGTACAAAAAATTGATTCAAGAACACCTATTTTTAATATATCGTCGGACAAAAAGTTTCAAAATGCAGACTGGTGTAATTGATACACGGCTCTACTTCTCCCTATTATGCCACTCCACTTGCCGACGGGAGGACCAGGACAGAATCCTCCTCCCGCGGTGTTTCGGTGTATGACGCGCAGAATAAGAAGAGGAGGGGAAGGGGGCGGGTGAAAGAGGGGGTCTTTTTAGTGCATGTGGAACGGCTGGAAAATTCCCGGACCGTGGAACGGTGAGCTTACGGTCTGTAATAACGGCGTTAGGCCAGAATTTTTCCGTTCGGATCCTCTTTCTCCTAGATTGTTGGACACGGTGCCGAGAGTGTATTTGTCTCGAACCGAATGGGCGACTTGTAAATAATTAAAAATTAATATCGACGGAGTCGTTCGGAAGATGGAAAATTGTAGAGGAGAGATTGATGAAGAGCCTCGAGTCGGGAAATGAGCGTGGGGACGTTGGACTGATCGAGTTACTTCTCTCCCAGTAATGAAATTTAGGCGGGATAAGGTTATGGGGATAGAACTAAGCTCCCACTCTGGGGGTGGTCGCAAGATTTTTCGCGCAGATTGAAAATTTCCTTAGTCTCGTCTCGTGGTCCTTAAATAATAAAACGAAAAAGAAATCTCTCTCCCTGAACGTACTTTCGTGAAATTTACGAGGAACGTTTACTGGCATTTTTTTAATTCATCGTTTCAAGGCCTAGGCAATGATGAGCTCATATTAAATGGTGAGTGCTGCAGTAAGGCCGTAGTTGTTCGGTCGCATCCTGTTTCTCATCAATTCTGCTAGAGATCTTTGGTCATCCTGCGTATTGCGAGATCGACTCGGCTCCCTCCAAGGGACGGCCCATCAATTTCCACTTCAGGACGATATGATATGATTTGATTACTGAAAACAATGCTCCGGAGAGAAGGGAGCAGTGGGACACGCCGTGAATGTACCTTCAAAAGGTGACGTAATTTTTATTGCATGGCAGTAGAATTTCTTATTAACGGGGAAGGGAGAGGTGAGCGGAGGAGAGCTAATCCTTCTGCATCCTCTGTTGGTCGAGCACAACTCTCATAGCCAAGAGCTCAATCATCTGCGTTGATGGCGGGCGTGATTGGAGCGGAGACCTAGTCCGGAAATTTCCAGCGGTAAGCGATCATCTGTCGTCCCAATCGCCCCCAGCCAGTTAGCTTGCGGTGCGAAGGTATTCATCGCCTGCTGATCGCTTCAAGGTCGTCGAAAGATCGGAAATCTTGCGGCGGTGGAATTCCGAATGCCTAATGTGCGTGCAAACCATTCGAATGATCCAAATGGCTCACGCCGGGCGCCGATGTCATGATCGCCCTTGAGTGTCTGCTCTGAGCGCATTTACAATTTGTAAAATCCGAACCGCTGGTCGCATTTAGGGATATAAAAAGACTATAATTATTTATAACCTTTTTGGAGCAATTCATTTAACGAATAATTCATTTACATTGAAACTAGTCGTCATTATCTCTCTGCATCATTGAGTTTTTATCATTTTTAGCAGCTTTAAAAATGTCTAGGTTTTTGCGTTAAGTTTAAAATGGCTATAATTTACATCTGTAAGCATTTTCACGCAACACACATTACGAGGTATTAACTGTTCGTTGAAAAACCAGCCTTCTTGACAAATAAGTTACTGGTGAAATCATTCAGATAAATGGGTTTGTCTTCAGTTGTACAATTCTCCTTGGACGTTGGGTGCAAAATTAAGGAATTTATGTCATAGCTATCTTTCTGAGCTATTTGAATTTTTCTTTTAAATATTTTTTTCCGAATACGTCGCAAAATGAATCAGAAATAAGCTCAAATGAAGGGGTATGGGCTATGGTTATAAAATAATTTGCCTTTTTTTAAATGTCCTCGCTGATTGTTATTGGTCCTCGGTTTAAATGTCCTCGCTAATTGTTATTGTCCTTCCGAATTGTTATTGGTGAATCGATTTGCATTTGAATTAGTGTTATCTGACCTCGTGTCGAATTTTCGCTTTTGCGAATGCGGTTGACTGGATGGAAGGACCTCAACAATGCAGAAATTGATCGGTATTCACGCCATGTCTTGAGCTCTCTTGTACACCTGCGTCTCTCGTGAAACGGACCTTCAAAGGCCTTTGTGTAAAACATTCCGGGAACTGGGACCTGATGTTAAACAGGAGAACGGATTTATTCGTCATAACGGTCGCTGTACACTGCGTTAGTTGGGTTAAATGTGAAGGGCTGCCACGCAAGATTATCTTCATGCTGCAATATTTCTGGTATTAATTTGAATGCAATCTGCAGAAATTCCGGGAAGTTATCCCTTCCTCCCGGAAAGGACCTAACGTGATTATTAGTTAGAGAATATACTTGCGACTGAAATTTGTGAAAACGTTTTAATTGTTTATTAATATTTACATCAATAGAAAATGATTCGCCTTTATGTAATAACGAACCGGAATAATTAAGGCTATCGTCGTGCGGGTAGAAAAATTAATTCCAGTTTATGATTGATTTTTAATATGTGCTAGATAAAGGTAAAAGTTAACGTTGTGAAATGGGACTTAAAGTCATTTGATGGTGATTTTGTTGCCCGGAAAACTTAAGGGGATTGGGTATTTTTGTGGGAAATACAAAT
This sequence comes from Pyrrhosoma nymphula, assembly GCA_963573305.1. Classification (NCBI taxonomy): domain Eukaryota; kingdom Metazoa; phylum Arthropoda; class Insecta; order Odonata; family Coenagrionidae; genus Pyrrhosoma; species Pyrrhosoma nymphula. The sequence continues at coordinate 145,086,115 of OY754329.1, forward strand.
GAACCTGAAGGAAAAAGGATTTCGTTAAGAAGCTATGGAGGTGGTGGAGAGGAGGTATTTCGGGCGAACTGCGGGGTCCTAGCGTAAAACGGCGCTGCCTGCACGGCAGCTCGCCGAGGAAGGCTTGTGGCATCCTCCTCAGTTATTACGGTCACAGAAATTGTTTTAAGTATAAATTCTCGGGAAATGACTGAATTAGAGGGCGGAGGTTCACTGCATGACGCATACGCTAATTGTTTTCATGCAGTGCATACCGTGCATGTTTTCAACTTAACTCTTGAGTCTCTGTCCATTTGTGTTGTTGCAAAATACATATATACTAATGGTCCTTCTCCATTGGCAGTATATCTGTATTGTAGTGCATTGTGATGCTTCGCCTCGTGACAAGCATTAACGATTTGTGCTAATGCATAATTAGTCGTAGTTACACTAACTTTAGGGTATAGTGTAATGCATGTTGGTGACTACCCACCCCCTGCCACACACCCCTGAGGTGACTTGCAGGGTATTTTGTAGATGTAGATATTTTCGTATCGCGCCACGTCGCGAAATAATGCTCCGTTGAGTGAGATCCACTTTTAGCGAAGGTTATGATTTTTTTCTTAATGATTAGATTTGGATCAAATTTACAAACAAGCTGTTGGCCCATGGCTCCATTTTTTGAGCGCCGAATGGTGAAAACAGATTTTAAAAATCCAGTTGCATGCATTTTTCCTGAAGAACACCCTGCAGTCTGAAAACGACTTTTCTGGCGGTGCATCAACCCCCATTTACATTCAGGCATTCCTTGCGTACACGAGTCGGAAACTTATTCCGATGAGGTGGGAGAGATGATAGTGCAAAACGGAATTTTCTCATGGAAACATTGTTACAAGAACTACTGTCGACATCCGTGTTGCTTTTTATCGCGTATTCTTTTGCTTCTAGCGTGTACGACCACATTATCCGTGTGGTTCGTCAATTTTCTTACCGCCTTAGAAAATCTCTCCCTCCGTTTCCCGACATCCCCTCTCATCAGGATTGCAAGGAAATGTGTGCATGTACTGTGAAGATGGAATTCTCTTATGCTAATACCCCTCTTCCCGCTGCTTTTTTGCCCGTCCTTGAGAAGTGCCTCCATCTACTCCATCCGATGCAATCGTTGACATGGATTCTCTCCAACCAACTGGTTTATTAATCATTCCTAACCCATTAACCGTGGACATCAAGTCAAACAACGGCTGTCGTCACTGTGTCTGTACAGCTTTAGGGATAATGACAAAAAGTGCCGGCGTCACTAGATGTTCTAGTTGTTCTGTTTCTTTGGACGATAAAGAATCCTGTTCTGCCTCGCTGGTGAACATCCAACAGAAATATTCATATATTTTCCCGATTAATATTTCAATTAAAAATAGTTTTGGATGTGTTTAAAACTATTTTTAAATTCTCAGTTTTATCCAAAACAGCGTTTCTTCAATAATATCATTGTAATTAAAGAAATATCTTTACCTCCTTTCTTCTCACCGAAAATGCCTACCTTCCTTCTTCCCTTGCGTACCCGACATTCCCTTCCTTGACAGCCTGTAGTATCCTGTTGCATCTGCCAGTCACCTATGCTAGATCATCGTGCTTTTCCTTCATGCAATTACTAGAAAGTTTTCGTTAGTACTTCTGTCCACCCCCACTCTCCTTCCAATCTATCTCATACGCCCATAGTGCATCCTCTCCTATCCATCTCCTCAAAGTTCAACTTGCGAAACCGCACAGCTCCGCTTCAGGGAATTGTACTCTCAGAAAAATTCAGCCTTTCCTTAGGCAAATACTGGCATCTTTTATTTTTTATTCTGTTTGCATAGTTATTATTTTAATTATCTTCATTAAGAATGAATTCGCGCTAGGAGACTAGAGCCTGCGCCTATAAAAGATGATAGGTGTAGCTATTCCTTCCGTGAAACCTACCTTAACCGGTCGATCACCTTTAATAAAATAATAATTCATCTTCATAGGTGCTCAGATAAGTATTTGTATAGTTTTCCAGGACGTTAATAAGTTTAATCTATGGAATTACTGAAAATATTGATGGCTTGCGATACTACACTCGTGCAATCTAATCATGCCTCGGCAGAGCGTAAATGAGGAGTAATGATACACTTGCAAAAGAAGCTCGCTTGTACGCGATGAGACCTGGGTCGATAATTAATTAAAAGGAAGTTCGTGGAGTTTATTATTAGGGTCTCCTTTTAATCGCCGTCGGGTCGAGGCGAAGGGGGTGGTGCAGGTCCATAAAGGGGAGTTTGGACGGTTGTCCGGAAGAGGTCGCGTTTGCTCGCACACCTGTCCATTCAGGCCGGCTTCACGTCCGTCCGTGGGCCCACCTGTTTTGTTCTTCATCCTCGAAATGCGAAATCCAACTTGTGTGCGCGTACCTATCCGTTAGCATCGTCCCCCTCACCGCTGCACTTCTTCGCCCGCCCGTACCGTCCACATCTTGCCGCAACCTGTTCCTCGTCGCAGCATCATCAACAAGACCAGTCATGTCGCCTTTTTCCCCCCATTCCCTCTTGTGTTTGTTCGCCCCGCAACCCCCCTGCCTCATCTCTCTTATTAATTTGACCGGTCTTGGTGGCTTCGGGGTAACGTCTTCGTCTGCCAACCCAGAGGTCGCGGGTTCGAATCCCGTCTGGGTGTTTTTTATTCTCCAAGGCATGGTTGTTACTGTTCTTCTCCTTCGCATGTCGTCTTATCTCCTTCACTTATGCGTGGTGGCGCAAATGATCTTTGTTATCGGTCACCTCCGCAAATATCTTATAATCAACGATAATATCGCGCATATTATCATTTCGCTTCTATCATCAATATCTTTATATCGGTCTTTATTATCAACATTAATTATATCGGTTCGTTTTAATACCCAACTTGATCAAGTCTATATGAAAAGTAAGTGGTTAGTTAGAAAGTTGAACGCAATATAAAATACGGAATCAGGTGTGGTGTGATGGAACTGTTCCATAATGACAGAAGCAAAACTTGCAGTTTTCCACTAATAAAAGATGAAGTAGTGACTGCCTTTGAAGATGATGTGGTAATATCGCTGCAAGTGTTTTACTTCAGTCATTATTAAACACCATAGCATTATTTTCCCTCTTCCCGAGTTTCCTTCAATGATTTATCCGGGAGCCTTATTTTACTGCGAAAAGCTTTCTGTTTACCTTGCTTGAAGTAATTTGCTTCCTGTCCTTGTGAAATTGAATACTGCCATTCCGCCTACTCAGATCTCATTATATTTTTATTTAGTTTGACGCATTTCCTAGTTTCCTTGGGAGACTAGCGTGAAGTGCTAACGGTCGGTGAGCGTAAATGTCTTTCCCTGTGATGCGCATTAGGAGTCGTTTACCTCTACATTTCATCGAGTTTCCTTGGAGACTCGAGCATTCCATTCGCCGTGTCCTTCTTCCCCCTGCATTTGGTCATCACGCCTCCGCGCGGAATCTCAATCGGTTTCTCTTTGACCTTTACCCAGGACCCCCTCCCTCCTCCTCACCTCCGCCCTCTGCCCTTCCATCTCCGCCCACGCGGAGGGGCTAACCTTCTTCCCTTGGTCCTCGCAGTCCCAGGCATCCCCATGTGGTATATAGAGAATATAGAATGTCGATATGTTTGCTTATGGTCTATATTGGTCGATATTTCGAATTTTGGTCCAAATCGGTCTATATTTTGGGCAGGGTCTATATTTTGGCCAATGGTAAGCTACAATTTACACTGAAGCAGCCGGCACAGCACTGCGAAGTTTGAATATGCGCGCCGCGGCCAGGCACTGCTGCTTTGTTCGTCTGCTTTGTCTGGCTCCGTGCTCCATACTATTTCACTACCTTTTCGACATTTGGATCCACTGTGCGGCGCGGGCGGTGTGGCTGTGACGCTCGGCGCTCGTCCCTGTCCGGCAGCGCGCTTGCCTGGCTGCGTCTTCCCCCTACCTGCTGCTACTCTTCGCAGTTATGCCAATCAACGCTTGTCAAAATCAAGGCCCAAAATTTAACGGAAATCGCGGCATCGCAAGCCATTTTGGAGGCTGCTGATAAACTGTTGAAAGAAGCGGAAGAGAAAAACAAAGATGCCGACGTTTTAAGGAAGTCCGTCGACAAAAGAATAACCCAAGTCACCCACCTGCTGGAATCTGCAGCAAAAAAAAAGCCGAACTGATGATTAGATTCAATTTCATATATACTTCATGAATAAAATTGTTTTCGCCGGTACTATAGCCTCTACCACACAAACCAGGCGAAGCTTTCAAGAATAAAATGCATAATTTTGCATAATAAATTTGGTCCGATTTGCCATTTGATTTTCATGCGCATTATGAGTCCGTTTTGGTGCATATTTTCACGGACTTGGGTCTATAAAGTCTATATTTTTTTGCCCTGAGCTTATGGGATGCCTGTCGTAGTCCTCATCTCCGTCGTTCTGCCTTTTTAATCGTATCAAGTCTTCCTCCGTCCGCCGTTTTCGCGCCGCTCGCTGTCGTCTCGGCCACCAAGGGAAATTGTTCTACACGCGCAACCAATCTCTGTCCTCACCTGATTATCCCATCACACCGTTGACCACCGTCCTACACAAACGGGCTCACCCCTCAAAAAGCTTACCTTTTGCGTTTACATATTTCCCTGCTAGTCACCTTTAGGGCTGGTGGGAGGAAGTTAATTTTTTTACCCAAGTGTGCAGTACACGTTATGCGACGTAAGCTTGAGGAACTACGAGGGATAATGAGTTTTTCAAAAACATACAAGCATCGAGATACTATTACAAGGTTAGCATGTCAATGAAAGAAAGTTTTTTTCACCGAAATTACCAAGTAGTCTACCCATCGAGCAACCTATTCACAAGTTTTAATGAACTGTAAATGTTAATGGCACCCATTTTCGCCGCTAATCTTTCGCGGGAAAATGTACATATTAAAAATGTCCCTTCGGCGATCTAATTCCCTTTTTTCATCATCTTTTGGAGTCGAAAATTGGGTTGAATTTCCACCAACGTATTATACAAGACAAGAGTTATAGAAACTGAGCATGTATGCATTTTTTGCATCTGTATGAAGACATAGAGCTTTTACAATTAGAGATATTGCGAGACGTGCTGTCAGTACCGATTAGTATATAAAAGCATTAGATAACAAATCAACTTATAAGCTACAATTTTTTTAACAACTTAACTATGAAGTCTCATTGGCAGATGTAATGGTCTCTTATCTTTAGCGGAAAAATGGCAATTTATACCTGTCCATTTTTTAGCCTATTTCCATAATTATATGCTCATGATCTAGTCCACCGCAGTGTGTTGGGGCTAAGCAAAATGTTTTAGGCGTCGTCACAGAAGAGATGGGCTTCGAATTGACTCAGAAGATGCACATTGCACATAGTCTAAATTTTAACCAATGTGGTTCCCGTCGAACCTCTTTCTAGTCCCGAGCCCATTCTCCTATATATTTCAAGATGGTGACTTCTTGCTTCCAACGACTCGGCTCCACTGAACCCTTCCTCTCTCACACTAGTAGCTGAAACTTTCGTACGTCGCCTCCGCAATTCCCCTTTGAAGGTCGTATCGAAAGTCCAGGGTGTAATCCTTTGCTTTACCTTGAACTGCGAAGTCGGTGGACGAAAGGCCAAGGGAATGGCCACCATTAGGGCCTGAGTGTCGGAAATGTTATTTGGGGTGCTAAAGCTAGCTTGATTATATTTTTCTCTGAAGAGAAGCTTATATCTCTTGATTAATGTCGCTTGGGATAGCTTTTTTATGTTTTTATTGAGCAGAGTGGCTGATATCTCCTGATTGATGTTGCTTTGGATAGCTTGATTATATTTTTCTCTGCAGAGAAGCTGACATCTTTAAGTTAATGTTGTTCCATCTTCCCCATGACTCTGAGATACGTTCTTTATCCGTATTAGCTTTATTCTTATGATAAATATTTGAAATCTTGTGTTAGAATCTAACAGTTTTCTTCATTAAGGAAATGAGGTAATTATAATAATTAGTACACTGAAGCATTTCTGAAACTCATTCATCTTGATTTTTGTACAGTTATGGGAGCCGTGAGATCATTTGGACTCAGTGACGACTCTAGGATTGCGATTGCCGTTAGATTGCGTATCGAAACGCCAGAGTTTACTCATCATGCATGCGTGAACGGCTGGTGAATCCTCGAGCAGTAGTAAGGTGCGCATTACCCGCTAGAGCGACCCGTCTGGCTATGTCCCTGACCACATTTTGCTCAATAAGCATTTTGGAGCATTCGGCATTCTTTAATTAACGCTTTAGCGTAGAAAAGTAAGGAAAACGTTTGTCCTTGAACAAAAACCGAGGCAATTTGGAAAGATATGTTTTTGCATTAAAACATTGTAGTATTATATGAAACGTCAATATTGATGGCATCACATGGCTCAAACTCGCTTAAATGATTGGCAATGATTTTTTTACCGTAGAAACATGTTTACTATTTATCTTACCCATGTACTGGATGGGTCTGTTTTGGTTTCGTTGTCCGTGCTTTCCCAATCTAGAGCCTTACCTTTAACAGTGACTTCTCTCTTGGACATTACGTTTTCCCTATTGCTTTTCATCTAATCCTATAACAATGGTGCTTGTATAAGGTTTTTATTTTGGTATTGCGAGAATGAAAATTTATTTTACGAACCCTTTCTCTAGTATTCCGAAGGCTTAATGTGCGTATGTTTCAAAATTATGTTGATTAGTTTCTGTGACGAAGTAGTCGGCGCTGTAAGCGTCCTAATTGGTAGGGAAAATTCTACTCGTGTCAGTGGAGGCTCGCAGCGAGTGGCTTCTTTTGCGCGAGAACGCGTCTCTCGCCCCTTGCCAGGCAGCTCTTGTGGAATCTCTAAGTTTCACGTGTCACGTGTTTCTGTGCTAATCGACGTCTGTTCTCTTTTCAACTTCTCTGCCCTCCTTCCCCCTTCGCGTACTTCGATTCCTCCATCCTCCGCATTTTGCATCCGACGATCTTTTTTGTGAGCCTAAGCGTTTCTCCCATCCCATGTAGCTTGATTTATTTATCTTGCGGCTAATTTTTTGCCTTCTGCAATGTGCATGCCTTCGTGACCTTTCCCGAGTTGCAAGAAAATACTCTCGTTCTCCGAGAGAACCGCGCACTGCCCTCAGTTCGCGGCTCTTGTTTCTTTTGAGGTTTTTGTTCCATTTCGAGGGGGAATGAGGTGATTCGATGAAAATGCCAACCTATCGCATTCCGCTCGCTTAAATTTTTGATCGTAAAAATCGGCCGTATAAGGCACCCTTCAACCTACTTAGAAAGTGTTTTTTTCTGGAATAATCCATGGAAAAAATATAATGCTATTGAGCGTTCAATATTTAGTTGTCTGTGTGAGCTCTTATGGAGATTCCTTTTCTGTGATTATCTCCTTAAGGGTGGAGGTTCGTGTGTTGTTTCCATCAGGCGATGTTGCCAATAGAAGCTGAAAAATTGACATAGTGCTTTTAAGTATACTAACTTAATACCTAAGAGTTCAAGTATGTGAATATTCCCTAAAGTAACTTACTTATTTTTAGCGCGGTGTTGGAAATACGTTGCCTATAGGGGAGCACAACGTTCGTAAATTTGGCAAAAGCGTAATAGTTTACGGGCCATAAAGTTCCACTGAAATGACATGTGTTTCATTTTTCAAAATATTCTCATTAGGATTGGAAGCGCACTTTTATTTTCGTAGGGAGATCATATTTGGAATTTCTACGGAATGATTAGATGGTTGTCATGCGGAATTGTCTGTTAAAATAACAGACAATTCCGCATGACAACCATCTAATCATTCCGTAGAAATTCCAAGTATGATCTCCCTACGAAAATAAAAGTGCGCTTCCAATCCTAATGAGAATATTTTGAAAAATGAAACACGTCATTTCAGTGGAACTTTATGGCCCGTAAACTATTACGCTGTTGCCAAATTTACGAACGTCCCCACAACGGAGTCTTTTATTTCAAGTTAGCCTAAAATATCATTTGTGCCTTTTCCTTTAAGATTTTCTTCTGAAATTGATGCATAATGCATAATATGCTTTAATTGAAAAAAATGTAGTTTTTTTATCAGTTTCAGAGTGGCTTGCTAAAAGATATTTCTTTTTCTCATTTCTAGGTAAGCACATGTCCCCGATTTCCTGTTCAATGGTCTGCTCATGTTTTGCAGCTGATGGACCCGAGTGGTTAAGTGAGTGGACATTTTTAATCAAGCGTCTCTTTCTTCTCAAGTTTTATCCGGACTTACTTGTTATTTTAGATATAACGTGAGTACTCTTTCTTTAACGTATCTACGCATGGCAATCATCAATGGATCTCGTAAATACGAATATAATGTTTATTATTTTCTTTTGCTCCTGTCGTCCGTATCGCCTCAAAAGGCTGGAAATTTAACTCCTCACTCGCTAGAACGTGAGGCGACCGTTTCGTCTGCGTGATCGTAGTTTCGCTTTCACCTTCACGTGAATGTCAGCACGTAGAGTGGCCGTCGCCGCTGCCTGCTTGTGTCATCTCTCTAGCCGGTGGTATTTTTGTGATTATCGCGCTCTACACGTGACTTTACTCGTCGAGCATTCGGTGTCATTTGTTTCTCCCCCGACTTATCGGTCCTTCGAAATTCTTTGTTCCTTTATAAGACACCCATTCCAGTGTGTCGTGCTTCTGGCGTGCAGTCACGACCGCGCTTGTGTTAAAGGACGGTCGTGCGAAGGACATTTTCGTGCTTAGACTTTGCCTCGCGTGTGTTAATTTTCCTCCCATACCCCAGATAGAGTCTTTTAATGTCTTGTGATAATTGGTAGCAATGTCACGCCTTTGCTTTGAGCTTGAAGTGAGTTCGATCACCTTGCCTTGGTCCCCCTAAGTGCCGAATTAGTATTTTCCATGTGAAGCCATGACATTTCCTTTCAAATATTCTCCCTAATTTTACAAAATCATAAATGATGGATGGTGTAATAATCAGTGAATTTCAGATTTAGACAGTTGATTCTCTCCGGAAAGATTTTTTTTACGGACGTGCAGCACGGGAGAGTTTAGGTCGGTCTTGGATAATACATTATTTCGGGTGTTGGTATTTTTGTGAGGAAAAATCATAGGCACTCCTCCGGTGAAATCGAATGACCCCTCCGGGTTGAAGTATGTAGTGAGTTTTTCCCTCTTATAGCATTCTAAACTCAAGTGTTACCGTTAGAGCGATATCTTGAACCCTGTTTTGGGATTGCGAGAGAAAAGTGAAGGTTCCTGACGGCATTCCAATTGTAATTTTACTTTTAATTTTACTTTGCAGAGCTTGTCTTGCTCTAAGTTTAATTTTAGGGCAAAGATCCGACTTGTTTGTATTCGTCCCAGAGACGGAATTCGAATCCACGATTTGTGTCGGGTGCGCGTCAGAGATCTTGCTACATCTACAGGTTCAGATGCAAAATATTCAATCTTTGTCAAATATGTTGCTTGACTTTAAGCAATCGTATGCTCCAAAATGTACGAAAACAAATCTTCGAAAGTTGCGCTGGGGTTCGGGGTAGAAAGCAATACGAAACATTTGTAGCTGTGGTATGCTGTGGTGGTATGATTCCTTGGTACCCCGGCAAACCCGTTTCACACGGGAAAGGGGCATCGTTCCAGTTTTGCTGGACGTTCTAGGCCCCCGCTTGACTGCGGCTGTATCTAATCTCGGTTTTCAGCGGTCGGGGCAATAGCGCCCGATTGCCTCAAAATGTAGGTGCTCCTCTCTGCTGTTGCCGAGGCCTCTTTGCGTCGAGCGAAGCACCAGTGAGCGGATGCGTAATGGGCGATGGACCTCTGTCCGATTCTCTCAGTTAACGGCTCCGTACGAAGACGCTGGCCTTACCACCATCCACCCTCTCCGAATAGATCGCAATTCGAGCCCCTCCTCCCGCCTTTTCCCGTTTTGACCCGTTCCCCCAGCCCGACTGCCCCCTATATCGAGAGCCGTTTCCCGAGTAGGCTGAATGTCGCGACTTTTTGGTGCGGGCGTTGAAAAGTTTTGTTCGTAGATCCGTTCCGAAGTAACGGACGCAGCGCTCGTTTTGCGGGGCTGGGGCAAGGATGATACGTTCGAACGGAATTGGGATCTTCTTGCGTTTTTCTGCGTCGCATTCGTCGTCCCGATACCTGATAGTGGTCGCCTTTCGCCTCAGCGGAATGGCTTTGAGTGGAAAGTCTTATCTTCCGTTTCCCTCGTTTCACTCACTGTTTACATCGAATTTTATCCTTTTATTCCGCATGGTCGGCGGAAAGTTCTGCGATGATCGCTTCGCCGCTTTTTAAAGGGCTCCAGTCAAAAACAGTGCTTCGTAAAAACAGTACAGCAAGTACTTTGACTCATTCGAGTATTATTTTAAGTGGATGAAATTTTAATATGGTACATTGTTTGTCGATATGCGCATAATTTTTAATCATCAATCTCCGTGTGACATACATAAAATCAAGGATATGAAATTTTCCGCACAAGAAGACGAAAATGTGTTGTGCATAATCGAATATGTTGGTATGTTAAAGGCGTTTTAGGTGAAAACTTCCGATTTTGCCTTCATCTTCCATTATCGGTATTCTTGACTCATGGGAATCGTTTGTTCCTTCATCTGGCGAGGGAGTTGGTGCCTTCAATGGGAAGTAAAGTTGACATGATGATTGTCTCCCTCCTGATGACTACCTCCAGTTAAACCCTACTCACCCTTTACTTGAAGTACTATAGTTTGAAAAACTTCTGAAGGGTTCGGTTTAGTGTGTAGGTAAAGCAGTACTGCTATCCCGGGGGACCAAGCTTGAATCCCAGCTTTGACAGATTTTTCAGTGTAACCCGAGCATTAAGGTGGTTCAATACGGATGGCACTGCAAGTGCGGTACTCCGTCCGTGGGATGGAGGTAAAGTTTTTCCTATTCTAAACAATTAACCCGCCTAGGGTGCAGATGACCTCAGTTGTCGGTCGGCTCTCGTAATAACCAACCATCGAATAGCATTGAAATCCCACGCGAGGGATTCGGCCCGCTTCTCTTGTCGTCCTAGGCCTGCACCATTCGACGGTTGTCATACTCCGCGCCTATCGCTCCCGCGTCCCGTGTGTTTCGTCTGCGGTTGTCGCACGGCTCGTCAGCCGTGATATTTATCTGTCTCTTGGGCCGGTTGTTATTATTTCCCGCTCTACCGCTCGGGTCGCTGGGGGAAGAGGTGAAGGAGGAAAAGCGGTAGGGAGCGCTGCAATGGCAAAGATGTTATTGTTCGCGCGATAGTTGTTAAGGCCGAGCCGCGATGTTTCCTCGTGATTAGAGTGGGCAGTCCGTTCCACTCTTATATACGCGCTTCGAAGGAAGGAGTGCAGTTCCCCACCCCTCTCCCTCTCGAGCGATGCTCCTCCGTTAACGGTTTTCGAATCGCTCCGAAGGTTGTCACGGATGACTGCGGCGCAATTGATCATCCGCGGATGGGCGTTGCACGGTGGAAGACCTCTCTCCCTTTTCCTTCTTAATCTCCAGAAGAAGAGGGTCAGCCAGCAATATCGATCGTATAACCTCTCTCTTTCCCTCTCATATGAACGCTTCATGCGAATATTATGCTAATTCTCTCCGCTCACCGGCCACATCCCCCTCCCGGCTGAGCACGCCGATAGAATGGAAGACATTTGTCGAAGACGTGCTCTTGCGGGCACCACAAGGCACGCAATGGTGGTTTTTAGAAGACCTGTTCGTGTGTGTTGTCGTGGGCAGTCTATTATTCTATATGCTAACCATTCTTGATGCGCTGGAATCCAAATAGATTTCAATCTCATTCCTCTGCGGCATCGCGGGGCTATAAATTTCTATTGCCCTGCCGTCTCAAGGCCCTGTAACAATTCATCCCGCGAGTCACGCGAACAGGACGTGTTTATTAGATGACCGTGTGTTTTTCAGGGTGAGATATATCAAAAGCAGGCTTCTGGTTATATCAGGAGAACCTTGCTTTTTTGCGGATTGATTTTTGAATGGTTTTAGATTTTAGAAAGGTCGTGGTTGGTCTGAAAGGGATCTTTGCCGTATACTTCCTTCTGCATCTCTTTTTTGTTTTAGGGCTGCGCTGTTTTACCTCATGCTGCTGCGAATTTCAATTTTATAGTTCTTTCGGCAAAAACCTTCGGGAAATTCATGCGTCCTTTTTTATTTTGCTTAATTTATCATCGATATTTTTCGAAATCATTTTGCAGGGGCAGAGACGGGGCCATTAGCTGATTTAAAATCATCAAATCGGAACCATAAACTGCATTTTTGGTCATATTTTCTTCCTGTTTAATTACATGGCTTCCTATTTGATATGCTGGAGGATAATAACCATAGTTTCAAAGATATTAGAAGGTGAATGGCGTTAGTAAAAGATGCGTCCACTATTAGGAGATTAATGACGGGTACCTCGTGCAAATAATGTAAAGAAAAGTCTAACGAAGGGTGAATATGAATTGAAGCGTTGTAAGTTGCAGAAACGTGCTCTGAGGAAAAAGGATGTGAATATGCCAAATGCGTTTGAGATGTGAATGTGGAGGAGAATGGAGAAAGTGCGATGGACGGAAAGGAAGACGAGCGAGGAAGTGCTTGCCATGGTGGGGGAGGAGAGGAAGCTGCTGGAGGAGGCTAGGGGGATGCCGAGTAGGTGTTTGGAACCGGTGATCAGGGGCGAGGGGATGCTGGAGACCGTGATAGCGGGGAGGATGTTTGGTAGTGGGGGGAGGGAGATGAGGAGAAAAGGGTGTTATGAAAAGCGGTAGGACGTCTGCCGGGCTGAAGAATGAAATAGTGTAAGGCGACGAGGACCTACAGTGGTTAAAGGTTACGAAAGGAATAATAATTACAACTTTCATTGAAGCCTATCTTCACCAGTAGATCGCCTACGATAACTAATAAATAGGTTCATCACTTTGATCATACTTTAGTAGTGAGACTTGTCGTCCCTCTAAAGTAATTTACTTTTTAAAATGATATTTCATTTTTTTCTCTAATGAAGTTCCCCAATTCCATCTTTAAGGCTTTTACTTATGGTCCTATTTTGAGTTCCAACATTGTTTCTTAGTCTTACTAAGAATATAATACGCTCAAAAAATTGAAAAAAAAGTTAAATTCCAGTATTTCATGATTTTTATAGGTCTTTGTGAATATTGGTGAAATTTGATCATGAACCTCGTCGACAGTTTTCTGAAATCGTGGTGTTGAGTCGACCATATCACTCGAATTCTTCCTCTCTGCTACTTTTTCTTCACTTGTCTCTCGTCGTCGCCGAACTTTAATCCGTGCGATGCGGCCCGGATCGCGAATAGACCGTCGTTATTGGAATCCAGTTAACCGAAAATCTTCTGAGGGTGTATGCGATTCCCTCCGATTGCAAGTGGAACGCGGAGATCGCATTTGTACCATCGCATCGGGGAGAAGAATTGAGGATTCCGATTCGGTTGTTTACGTCCCCGTCCCCCTGGCGACCATGCAATGGGTTGTGTGCGGGAGGTGCCTATCGAATCCATTTTCCACCCCCACGAATCCTACACCCGGTAGGGAAGAGCGCAGTTACCATGGTGACGGAAAATTCCGCCGCGGCTGAGCTCTCTCCGCCTTCGGGCTAAGTACTTCGCTGCTCTCCTCCCCTATTTCCCCCCCCTCGGATCCTCACCCCATCTCTCTTTTTGCGTTTCTTCCCCCTAATCTTTCCCCCCACCCAGGCACCCGTTGGCTCCAGGCAGGGGCGGACTGGGTACCCAAGGGCCCCGGTGGGGTCGTGGTCAAAGGGCCCCAAGAGGCAAACAACCCCCCCCCCCCAAAATGAGAATACACACAAACATGTTTATTTATTTAAACAAAACAGTTCAATTTACAAAAACAGTATTATCAGTTCTTCTGATGTTTGCGCAAACGTATGTACAATTTAATTTGTGTCTTTATTCAAAGCTTACAGTCTGTCAACACTCACAAAAACTAAGGGCTCAAAATTTTCTTGAGACAAAGTGCTGCGCAACCTGGACTTTATTATCTTGACTGTAGAGAACACTCGCTCACAAGACACTTAGAAACATGGGACGGTCAGCACAAATCTATAAAATTGCTGTAACTAGAGTGTCAAACCTCGTCTATAATCTGACAATGTAGTCAGCACCGAATTTAGCCTTATCGTCAAAAGAATTTGACTAACTTATTTCATGCATACAACCCAGGAAGTCAAGAAATCGACAGGGCACCTTATCTCCTATTTCCTCATCAAGCACTGAATTTAGTGATTTATATTTACTCTTCATCTTCCATCCCATCATCAGGGCAGGCAGCATGTTGCATCAGTAGATCGCTAGAATAGAAAAAAAAACCCACAGAACAATATTGTAGAAAGCGTTTCTCTTTCATGAAGAAATGAAGACATTGAACGAGTTTAGACTTCAAAGGAGACTTACCATGAAGAAAAAGCAGCTGAGGTGATGCCAATACCGATTCTGGTTTTGTTAGTGTACGCAAGGAAGGCTGGATCAGCGGAAGGGGCCTCATCGCCAACGCCGACGATTGTCTGCTGCGAATAGCCACCGGAAGGACCATAAAATATAGTTGAAAAGTTGCGAAAAAGTGGAAAATTACGATCAATCTAGTCAGCCATCAGCGATCATGAAACACTAACTCTGCGAATTTAAATTTCAGCACTCACGTTGAAACTCATCTTTGCGTCGGAAAGATATTTTCTCCCGTTGGGGGTCGCGCGCAGCATCTTCTAACTTCCGCCTATCTTGCGACCGCTTATCCGCTCCTGACTTGTACTGCCGCTTTGGCGGATTCTGTTCTATCCCCGAACTCATTTCGGCAAATGCATATTTTGAAAATCTGTAACAAAGCTAAAATATGACTTATGACTAGGCGCCGAAAATTCGACAAGCATCGGCACGCTCCGTCGTTAACGCCGAAAGAATCCGAGAGTGCAAAGCGGCGAAGCGCGGGACGGGGTTTGGAATACGTCTCGCCCGCAAAAATGCATCGAAGAGAGCGGCGACGCGGCGTGGCGGTCACGGTTTCTCGTGTAATGTTTTAAAGCACACAAGGTGAACCGAAGTCGGAGCGGGGTGGGGCCCTCATCCCCGATGTACGTTGACAATTACAATGTTAGTGCGTTGACAAGTGCAAGAAGAAAGGTGGACGGGCCGTAACCGCTCGGGCCTCGTGCGTCCTTTCATTTTACCGTTTACATACTTGCCCGGTCCCACGAAAACGGAAGGCGCTGAAGGGGCCCCGCGCTACCCGAGGCCGTCCGGGCCCCCGCAGGGCCAGGGGCCCTGGCGGCGATTCCCGCCCGCCCGCCCTGGCCAGTCTGCTCCTGGCTCCAGGGTCACACTGCCGGGCTCCTGATCCCTCAGCAGGAAGAGAACTGCCAACCATTCTTCTCTTGGTGTTCCCTCGCTCGCCCTTCTCCACCTTTGATTCTCGATCTTTGCTGTCGACTTCGCTTTTTTCTAACCTCGAGTCGTGAATCAGAAGTGACTCATATAATGATCCACGCCAATATTCCCTATTCCCTCCCCTCTTTGTGTTTCAAGGTGGCAACAGAACCAGAACCCCAGCCAGAGAATATTAGAACCCCAGCCAACCCTGAGATAGAAATCTGTGTAAATCTTTTGAAAATCAGCCTGCAATTAATTGTTCCCGGGCCACCCTTTGGAAGTGCGCAGGTTTTATTGTGTCGCATTCTATCGCATTATGGGAGTCACTACTCGTACGAAATTTGATGCTTACGTCGATCGGCAGAATATATAGTTTAATGGTACGCATAATAAAATAGGTAACGCTTCTGTTGCAAGCACTGCGGGCGTACCTAGTGTTTGACACCTACGAAATTAGCCTCCAATATTACATTGGTAGTAAAATAAATGAGGTGGGTTGAAACATTTAAATGCAGCCTTTTTTCCTCGTAAAGTTCGTTATCACTTAACAACCATGGCAAAGCACCCATTAATTTATACACGACATAATTACGTAACACTCAATTGTTGGCTTCTTTGTAATTTCCCCACACTTTTACTTCTGATCATGGTTTGTAAGAGAATGATTCAGTTAATATAAGATAACGCTTTGTATTTTCCACACTACTTTTAATGCCCCTCAACCGGTTTCGACGTTTTCACGTCATTTTCAAGAGGAAAATGAACCCTATTTTCCATGGCCCTCCTCTTGAAAATGACATGAAAACGTCGAAACCGGTTCAGGTACGTTAAAAGTAGTGTGAAAATACAAAGTGTTATCTTTTATTGATATGAATTTCCACCAAGTAAACTCGTCAACGATTGATCTAATAAGAATGATTCAGGCCTTACTTTTATTGTCGCGACCATGGTTTGATGAAGTACGTAAATACTGACAGTTACTGTCGAAACTATTGTCGATTATAAATGTGTGGAGATATAGATAAAAGTTTCAAATTATTGAGCGATGTGTATCACTTGCGGATATTTAAGTCAGAAGTATTCGCTCTTGTAAGCATTCAACACGTTTTCATTCGCCATAAGTCGAAAATGGTTGGTGTCCTAACTTCTGCCGCACGCTCTTGTGGCAGCTTGCTGGGGACCGCGTAGATGCTGACAGATCTATCGGGAGGACAATCCTAAGGTCGGTCAATCGGGAGTATGCCCGTGGCCCCGCAATAGTGGTCGGTAGTTATATTTGCTCTTGAGTTAAATACAAACTTGTTATATGATAACTCTTTAGATAGGAATAAATGTTGTATTTGTTCCCCTTTTTTATGAAAAATCATGTCACAATTTTATCAATTTATTAATTCCTTTATTTTCTGGGACACAATTGCGTATTTGGCCCGGGGCCTCGAAATCCAAACGGCAACCCTTAATGTAGACATCGAATCTCGAGGAATTTCGGGGGAAAAAACTCAGGATATCTGGGAAACCTCATGGGATTTCACTTCCCTCTTTCCGTCGCCACCGTGTCATTACAGGATTGGCGAAGCGGAAGATGTGACTCATTCAATGCGAGATGGTGGGATTCATATTTTTCTCCGTCTTCCCGCTCTTGTTTGTCTCCATCATCTCTTCGCCTTCTCAGAATCTGTGTCGCATCATCTTCTCCTTCCCGCTCCTCCCAAGCCTCCCTTTTCTCACCTCGCCTCCACCCCCGCATCGCTTACAGAATCCTAAATAAGGCCCGCTGCCGCACATGTGCTGTCTTCGTCTTTCTCCCGCGCGGCGTCTGTTTTGCCCGTTCGCGATGCTTTTCGCACTTGCGTCGCGCCGTTGAGGGTTCTGCTTCGAGCCCTTCCCTCCCCCCTGACCCATTTTCTCCCCACCCCGTGGTGGCTGACGGTGGCGTAAGTCTGAACTCGTGTCCGGAGTAAGTGATTTGTTGCTGCTGGTGAAGTCTCCTGAAGTAAGCGTCGCCGAGACTTGGTTCTCACGGTTCACGAAGGATTGCCCGAAATTAAATGAGTGACAAAATGTCATTTTAAAAAGGCTTTTTTTCTTCTTTTATTCCTTTTTAAAGCCTACAGAAATCGGGTGCAATGCTCATTTCATTGGTGAAATGGTAAAGAAACGTCATGGGAACCTGACGTACGAAGTTCAGAAGTGATATGTTGTGAAGTTTTCATTTTGACCAATGTTATATGTTAAAATTGAAATTCGCGTTGGATATAAAATTTGTCGCCCTTAGTTATATCAGTAGCTTATCATTTAGATCTATATCTATCATTTCTGATCCCCTGTTACTCTTCAATTACTATGCTCAATATCCTGTATCTTAAAGAATAATTAATGTTTAATCTACTGTACCATTAGTAAAGGCAGGAGGTTGTGCATTGTAAGTTATCGCTGAGTAAACTAAAAAAATCAGAGCAGAAATAGTCTAATATGGAGCAGAAATAGTACTAAGTGAAAACAAGGATGTAATTTCATACCGCGTTTCCATCTAAATCGCTAAGAATGAACTTATTCGGGGATCGGTTTGGTGTGCTGGCTACAGTACTGGCTTCCAAACCCGAAGGCCCGGGTTCGAATCCTGGATGTGGCGATATTTATCTATGTACTTGCGCATCGGTGCACCACACTATAGTGCTTGGTACCGGCGCATGGTGCTATGTGGAGAAAATTTCCAGGTTTATCACTCTCTCATTTCGAAACAGTCATTGAATCATTACACGGCGCTTTATGTTAAGAGTTGTCTAATGGCTACGTCAGGTTTTTCTCCTATTCCTTAACCCTCCGAAAAGTCCCACCCTTACCAACCTACCTCACTCCTCAGTGGCACTGATAATATTAGCTGTGGGTCGCCTTCTCATATAACCTACCAAAACTTCAGTCCTCTTATTGCAAGGGGTGGTCCTTATTATTTTATTTTTAAATGACATTGGGCACCGCGAAAAAAGCCCAGCAGACAGCGTGGCATATCTGAGTAAGATGTTCCGTGAGAATCAGTTCGTCGGCGGCTTGGAACTCTTTGGAATCGGGAAGTGATCCGTTTCTCTCGATCCCCAGGGGCATTCGCGTTGAGCTCGCCACTCACGGATGTAAATTGCGCGGGTGGGCGCTCGGCCGCCGCGCCGTCCGATCATTTCGTCGATATTCCGGTCGCTCGCTCCCACTGCGAAAAGGCCCACCTCCTCCTCTTGCCTCTTCGCGTCGTTTTTTCTTATTCTTTCTGCCTTTTTTCTCCGTCCCTTTTTGGCGAGCAATATTCGTCGGAGCGTGACGCGCGTGGGGAGTAGCGGTTCGTCGCGAGTAAAAGGTTAAATCTTGAAATACGTTATTAGTTTCGTTCGCAGTGGTAATTCGCCTGGAAACTTGCGTAACCTAATTCCTCTCCTCCTTAAATCAGCTCTCACTGGGGAATTGGCCGGTGAAATACGAAATAATGTAAATTATTTATTTACAATTTGACGCGGAAATATTGTAATTGCCTAGCCTCAATAGCGGCGGAGTAGATTCTCGCCTGCTAACCGTAAGGTCGCGAGTTTGAGTCCCTCTAAGTTAGATTTTTCACCACACAGGGTATGGGTGATGGTGTGCGCATCTCGTTGCATGCTCTTAAAACCCTGATGTAAAAGGCTCCCCTTGTGCTGTTTTCAGTGGTATTTGAAGATAAATTTTTATTTATTATTATCAATATAATTTAACATGATATTTTAATATCATAATATAAATTTGAGGAGCAAATTAGTAAAAATAAAAAAATCTGCAGCTCCTGTGAGTTTTATGCCCGAATGTTATAGTCTCAACTAACATTAACCGTAGGTACTGTCCTTACATCGTCAAGGCGCAAGTCTTACAAGGCAAGACACTGACTATTTGATATACCTACTTTTGAAAACTTATTCACTATTTTGAAATAACTAAGTTATGGGGAGCCATCTCACCAACTTTACGCCCACAACCAAGGAATGCATTTAGACAGACAGTACGAAACAGGATCTAAGGGTTCTAAAAATATCCTAAGGCTGTTCAATGCTGAGTTCAAAGATCTATCTCCACGCGAACCACGGGATTGATCTTGAATTTCTCCCCATAATATTTATTTTGTAAAATTACATAGGAACCAGTAAATTTCCTGCAAATTTTCGAACCTAACATGTAACATGCTATGAAGAAATATATGGAAACAAATCTTGATTGGAAATGGGTTTTTGTGGAGAGGAATAAGTTAACTAGACATTTAAAAAAACTAAAATTGGACCTGTAAAACCCAGTTCTTTCATCGAATGTGATAAATGATTGAACTTTGGGAAGTTTTCGCGAGTCCTAGTGCTGCACGTCTTCCTCATCTTCATGCTCCTCTTCATCTCCGTGCGTGAACGTGGGCGTCTGGATTTGGTTCGCAGAAGTCCACTTCCCCCCCCCCCCTCCCCTCTAGTCACTCTTTTTGTATTCTTTTGGTGGCGTTCATTTCCGTTCGTCAACCAACCGACTGGCTCTCGGCTCCATTCCCCCGCCGCGCCACTATCCCCCACCTCTATCCCCACCTCCCACAACTCCGCCGCCGGATAAACATCGAGAGGGTGGGAGAGGGTCGCACTGTTGAGTATGTCGTAGGGAGCGGTGATTTGTGGAATCGAGAACTCCCGAAAAAAGGTTTTTTAAGGGCTGCTTTCTTTCGGCGAACTCCCCTTTTCCAAGGGGATGCCAGGGGCAGCTGCTGTAAATCCGGCGCGTCATTCAACTCGCTGTCGTTTTGCTCTATTTAAGTCCTCTCTTTCTCCCGTTATGTAGCGTAGTTTTGCTGCCGAAACTGGTTATAGGGCGTGCTCCTCTCCTGTGAGTTTATTTAGTGAAGTAATACCAACTTTTTGGGCGACTCCTTTTAGTGGGCATACTGGCGATGGAATTTTGAGCGTTTGGGTGATGGCTTGATGGTGTTACTTATCGTCACGCCTGGTAGGTAATTGGCAGAGCCAGGTTTGGATCACGCTGAAGTAGAATACATTTTTTCTCATCGTGATAGTCCACCCCTCAATATTACATCTTGCACTCAGGAGCGTGGCTGCTTGCCACTTCATTTGCGTAATTTTTGCGATGAATGAGGGTTGAATAAATGTTTACCAGGAGTGGTTTCCGACCTTTATTTTCGTACCCCTTGGCAGCCGATTTCCCTAAATTTAACGCCTAACTAATGTGATGTGCAGACTAGCAGAATGTGCAAATGTGTTAACTATATCTCCAGTGGATGATTTTACTCTTTAGTCACCTACCCCAGACAGTACCATAGGGTACTCCAGAGGGTACCTTAGGGTACTGTCTGGGGTAGGAACACATAACCCCAGGCAGGGAGCCGCTGCTCAATATGGGTTTAGCCTTACGCGGCCGTTACTAATCACACACAACTACGCCTCGTAACGGCTACGGTGTAGAGTGAAGGCGGAATCATTTAGTTCGTATTAACCCTTTCTAAAATGGAATGAAGATGGCTTCGTGGTGTAGCTGGATTACACACTTTACCTGCATTGGGAGATACGGGTCCTACTTCTGGTCAACTCAAATGATTTTTTTATGGTTATTTCCCTCGCTTTGTTGTTAAATGGCGGTAAATATACATTGATTTCCTAACTGCTCATCCTTATCGAATACTATTGCTGTTATGGAATGGTACTTTATTTTAATCCTGACTTAATTTCTCGAAAAATTACATCCACTATTAATAACGCTGTTTTCCACGTAGAGGTAAGTTCTGTACATTCCTGCATGCAAGTGCCCAGTAATCCTTGCAGAACTCCATGTAAAACGAGCATTATTTCCTCTGTGTTATTCCTTCCTTCAGCTCATCCCAGCATTCATCGTAATATAGTCTCCAAAGAGTCATTTCTCCCCACTCTTCCCATTTTCCCCGTAAATCCTTCCAAACCCACCTTGATACTTAATCGAAACATGTTCACCATATCCTCTGCGTGCATCATGCGTTTTTTTCATAAAGATGCTCCCAGGAGAATATGTACCTGCTTTTACGCCTTAAGTTTATGGCATTAAGGTTCTTCGAGCATTACTGGGACAATGAGTCTCGTGTAAGGAATGGTTGAACTACTAATTGGCGAAAAATGAAATCAGAGGATTTTGCAACTTTTGAATGCTCTCTGTGCGTTTCCATTCTCCTTACCGTCTTGTTTCTCTTCCTTCCCTTGGGCACAGCTTCCTCAGTCCCTTGAGCTCGCGCCGCCGAAACGTTGAGGCGTGTTCTTCCGACTTTGGCGAGCGGTTCCGCGGCTTTGCTTGTCCGACCACGGCAGTGCTTGCACCGTAATCTCATACAACGGGCCGCATTGTTTCTTTCCCTGCTCTCTCCGTCACGCTCGCTCCTGGGAAGCGAGTCACGTGACGAGTGACGTGGTCGCTCGGTGGGCCGAGACGAAGCCGAAGTTTCTCATTTATGTTATTACAGCGCTGGCGATCGGGAAATATCTTATTTATGTGTGAATGCGTTCCTAGCTATCCGGTTGCATTTAGCTGATGGATATGTTTCCTTCTGTGCTTCGAAAAAAAGTTCCTTCTTTGGAAGCTGAGTGTTTTTCTTTCCGAATATTTAATGAATATTTCACTCCATGATAGTAGTTGTATTATTTACAATAAACGTATTTTATGACAAATATCGAATAGAAGGTTATTTTACTTTGAGTATGAGATAATAGCGTGTGAATGTGACTAAGATGGTTGAACGTTGATCATATAATTCCTAGTTAGCAGAATATGGCTGTAGTTCATCCTCTAGGTAATGTCCAATCGCCAAGGTCGGGTTTTTTACGATGCGGAGTGGTCCATTGCACGACTACTAAATATAAATTGGTCATGGGGATAGGGTTGCGCAGTATAAGTTAAATCAAAACTCCTAAAATTCTTCCACATTGTACCTGAAGCGGTTTAATTTAATGATACCTAATGCTGCTCTTACACAGTAGAGAAAATATACTTTTTCATCTAAGAATTTTAGAAAATGTGAGATTCTCTCTCCAGCGCTTTCGAATTTTTTTCACTTCGTAATGGAACTTATTTGGCCTTCTATGAAATGGACTGTACTGTTATTCGCAATGTAGTACCAATTGTAAAAACATAAACATTTTTTAGCTTACAAGATATGGTTTTGCCACAATTTTACATTCGGTAATATTTCCCTTTCTCTCTTGATAATACACTTATTTGACTTCTCCATTTAAAAAATTCTTATTTTTATCACATTTCTTTCCCGAAAGCTTGTTACCGCGTTAAATATATGTTTAATTCAATTTTGGTGTGTTTGATTCCGCTAACCATCTTAAGCAGATATATATTATGAATTGTGGTATGATTCTCTTCGAAAAGGTTTGGAGAGGCTAAGTGTGTGAACTGAGGGATGCTCGTTGACGGTAATCTGTCCTTTTAGATGAAATTTCATCGTGTTACGGGGGCGAAGTTACGCTCGCTGGAGTGAAATGGTGTAGAGCCGAGAGGGGGCTTGAATTTTAACGGCTACCGTCTAGTTCGAATCGCTCGGTATGCCGCTACAAACAATGGAATCGTGCACCGTGTACGAACTATCGAGAATTCATGCAGTGTGCCCGTTCTAGCGGGGTGGCTCACATGAAAGGCCATTGTTCAGAAAATATTGAGGTTGGAACTTGAAGTCAAATGTAAATGAGAAAGATAATGCTGACAATTTCGGGGTGAGATGAGCCTCCGGGTCATGCGAGAATTTTGAATTGTTTTCCATTGGTCCTCCTCCGTTATTACGCCTTCCTAAGAGGTGACTGTGGTGAAAAAACTACGCATTACGCAATCCAAAAGGCATCCTAACGTACTCGTAGTGTCCACTGTTCACCACAAATCCTGTTTTTTCTTGGGAGTCAGGGGCCATTGGAATCTGGTGATAGCCACTTATTAGATCTAATGTTGTAAAGTATCGACACCCACCTAGGTAGTCCAGTGTTTCCGCATTATTAGGAATCGGATAAATATCTGGTTTCATTACCGCGTTCAGGGCCCGAAATTCTATGCAAAAACGATACTGTGGTGTACCATCAAGGGATTTCTTCAGTACAATTACCACCGGCGAGCACCATGGGCTAGTACTGGGTACAATTATTCCTGCCTTCTACTGTTTCTCCACGAATTGTTCAATCAGACCCTTTTGATGGAATGGGGTGCGATACGGTTTGCGGTAAATTGGCCGCGCGTCCCCTGTGGGAATCTGATTCTCTGTTATGTGGGTGGCTGGGGGGATTATCTACACCTGAAAACACATTCGCGAATTCAGCTAGGACTGGAATTAACACTTGCTTCTCTTCCTCTCCTAAATGACCCAATTTTTCCTCGAGCACTTGGAAGCTAACGGCCTCCTCTGACGTGGTGCATCGCACCCTCTTTCGTTCCGTGCCCCTAAGAGGTGAATAGGGAGGTGAATTTCTTCCTAAGAGGTGAATAGGGAGCGTGGTGGCCTAGTGGGTAGAGTCCTACCCTGAATGTGTGAAATTCGCATGCCTGTGGCTTAGTCCGGGGTGAGCTCTACCCTCAACTATCCAAACCAACCTTCGCGAAGCTTCGGGTTGAATCACTGAGTGAGTGAAGAGGTGACTAGCATCATCTCCTCGGAGGTGTCCATGGAACTGTCTTATGTTATGTCGCTTTTTTCGTCGTCATCATTTGTTTCCTATCAAATTCTTGGGACCGTAAATGCGCCTGCTTAGTTTCCCATTTCCGCTAATTCCGTTGCTGTAAATGGTGTGTACTGTGTCTACTAGTTTTTTCCGTCCATGAGCGTGGCGGACTTTTGATGAACCTCGTCAAATCATTAGCCTTTAGAATATAATGGGTCAGTTATGTTCAGTGCAGCGAAAAAAAGTTGTATTAGCAGAATACTGTTTTAGGAATTGAGTCGGCCGTTAACTTCAATTCTGTATGACATCTGAGACTGCTGAAAACGAAAATGTGTATTTACTATCCGTTATATGGTTCCTTTTCCGTTTGTTTTTCCGTGTAGTGAAATTGTTACATTAAGTCCTCTCAGTAATGCCGATAGTGTATTTGACAGGCAACTTAATACACCCGTGCTACTTCACCATGAAATGTGGGGTTCTCAGTTATTTATTTGGGACCTGCGAATTCAGTACCTACTGACTTTAATTTGCAGCTCAGTGAATTTATTAATTTACTTTTGTAATTTCGTCGTATTTTCTGCCGCATGGGTCGAAACTCTTTTGATCTTCATTCCTTTTTACACAAAGAGATGAGATCAGGAAGGGGACCATTCTTTAGGGCTTGGTGTACACTCTTGTCTGCTCCTAGAATCAGAAAAAGAAAACTCAAGCGATCAATAGTAGCGGTGTCTTTCCACTCTGCGTCAGGTGACTTCGTGCCTTATCTCGCTTCTCATTGCTGTTGGAAGCGTATTTGGATGCCATTGGCTGTGGAATCTGTCCGTGGGGATGATTTTTGATTTGCACGCTTCGGTTAAGTGACGAAAAAAAGAGCCGTGATATCTAGGCGTAATATCCATTAACCGTCAGGGGGATTCGAAGGTGGGGAGGCAAGACGCCGAGGGTTGATCGCTTTTCTATCCTCTGCCGGAATGGGATCGGGAGCTTTTTACAGGAAACTCAATCTTTTTCCGTTGCGTCGGCGTGTACGCTCAGTCCTCTTTTCAGTCAACGCTTTTGGGCAGTTCCGGGAAAACTTTCTCATTAATTCTCTGCCATCGAACTCGTTTGCCACCCTCGCCGCGCTCACAACCCCGTTTTTCGAATCAGGGCCGCTTTTGAAATGCTCCCAGCCACCCTCATTGTCTCTACTCTACCCCCTCCGAGCCCCTCCTGTCGTACTCCCCCTCTTCCGTCGCGGTGGGGGTTAGAGGATGCTGCGGAGAGTTCGAAGGGATGTCTTCCCTCGTGTACGTTCTGTTTCAATATCCCCCCGTTTTTTTAATCATTCTCTCGTAATGTGACAGGTCTCTATCCATAAGTTTATTATAGAAGTAATACCTAGTGTACGTTCAAGGATTGCGTTATAAAATTGACCATTATGGAAAAGAGGGAATGGAAGTGAGAAAATTCGATTAAAGACATGTAGAAAAGGGTCAGCTAAAGCCCTTTTACAGAACAGTTCCACGTATTGTTCAGAAACTATACGGCCGAGTATTGCGTTAGAAAGTTGAGCATTATATAAAAGAAGGAATAACTGGGGAAAATTTTATTGAAGACATAGGTCACATATACAAAGGTTAGTTAAAGCCATATACGGAGCGTAACCTGGTATTGCACGGAAACTAGGTCGGTGCGGAAGGAGGAGAGTCGACGGGAAGCTTTTGAGTTGTGGCCTAGGAGAAGCTTGGGAGGAGTAAAATGGGTGGAGAGGAAAACAAGTGGGAGTTTTAGATTTACTTGTGGTAAAAATTGTGGTGGCTGCTGGTAAAATATTAGGAGCCAGCATAATTTGCTTGTGGACGCATTGGGGGGTGACCACATGCTGAAGCTGTTGAGAAACAGGAGAATGTTGGGTGAGCATGGGAAGGGGAGGGAAGAGTGGGGCTTTTAGGCAGTGTGAAAGGAGGGAATAGATTTGAAGAGTTTATAAAAGACTTAAATGCCTATAGGAAATAGATGTTTTTTTGCCCAGCGAAATGAATTCACTGCGTTAATTTAAGATAAAAGATTTCTTACCTACTTAAAAGACTTATTTCCACAATTATATAATTGTCGTAAAATGCTCATGTACATAGTACTTAATATATTGCTTGGATTTGGTTTCATTCCGGCCGTAAGTAATATTTGTTATAATACTCGTAACGCAGTTCAAAAGGACTAGTGTCTTTATTGACGGGAGAATTGGTGGATGACTTGGTGTCTTAACTGACACGTCTCCTTCCGAAGTTCTTAGAATATTATTCACTTTTTCTCTTCCTCGTAGTAGACGCATGCAAAGTAGTGTGCTCTCCGTATCGTTCCGTTGCTTTTTCCCTTGCCTTCCCTCTCGGCTCTGCACCCTCCGCTCCTCGTCCGGGTAATAATGCCTCCGTTGGAGCAGCATTTGTGAATGGGCGGACTGTTTGATTTCCATATTTTCCCGAGGGCAGATCCGTCGAAAGGGATATGTATAGCCTTGCAATGAAGTGCGCTGCAGTCCCTGGAGTGAAAGGAAGATCGTATTGGGCTGCGGTTTTTTAAATCACGTGATCACGAAAAGACCCCATTAAAGTGGAAGGGAAAGGAGAAGAACTTATCGTCCTCGATTACATTTTGGTTCCACAGTCCGTTTCACTAGAATGTTAATTTGGTATTCTGTTAAGACGCTCTTTGACTAAAGCGTTGAAGGTTGTAATATACTCGTTCTTTCGACTTGTAATTCAAGCTTCCAGAGCGGCTACCTTCCCGTAGTATTTTAATATTTGTGAATGTGTGGACACAAGATATTAGTTCTTTATTCAACCGTATACTGTTCACTGAGGGCAATGGTATGTAATGACCCATACTTAGGATAACTATGTTAATGTGCAAGTGCAATCACATGAAATTTTTGGTCAAAGAATTTTTATTATATAATATGAAATATATCTTTTCATCTCATTGTGTTCATTTGAATGGTTTATTTCAGTAAAATACTTTGGAAGTGAACTCCCATCAAGTATTGTAGAACGTGTAAAACTATGAGAAAAAGGTTCAAGTAAATACCCTTTGAAAGGCTGATAAATGATCGACGCTTTAGCAAAGCAGCTGCAAGCATTGTCGAAGGAAGACGGTGTTGTAACTCTATTTAGGGAATTTACTGCGAAAGGTGATCTGCCGGCGAGAGTAGGTTTAGATGGAAGGAAAAACACCCTCACTATTCCTTCACAGCCGCGGGCCCCTGACTTCGTGCACAATTTCATTTTACAGCTCGACATGCGTCATACTTCTCTTCACTTCATTCTTTTCATGGTTGCCTGTTTTCTCCCCCTTCCCCGGAGAATTAGGGAATTAATGCCCTTCAATTTCCAGAATTCTTGTAGCTATTCTTCTTTCACTTCCTTTCATTTTGCGTTACTTCCATGTGCGACTCATGTTTTCAGAAAGCCATAATAATAGTCTATGGGTCACCTAACATTTTTATCCACGGTTAGATTCATTGATAGATAGAACAGAATTCTAGAATCTGAAATACACGTATTTCAGATTCTAGAATAGATTTTTTCTAAGTATGATATTGTCGAGGTAATTTTAAAATTATTCTTTATCGTACATTTTGCGTACTAATGGTGATATACTTAGTTTTTGGCTCTATAGCTGCTTTCTGTATGAATGCGGAAATATTCGTTGTGTTTGTCCCTATTTATAAGCGTTCATTTACTTTGAAATATGTTTTTCAATCTTGTAGGAAAATGCGGAGCGTGTAAAAAAGGGAAATTTAAATAAGTTTAAAATTATTTTTCGAAAAAAAAAAACTGAAAAAATATCACGAAAGCTTGTTTAAATTCATGTCCTGAACTATCGCACGAGTGGAGGAAAAGGAAACAACAAACACTCTACTCCACTCATGTGGATTTGCTAGAGTATTTTCAGCGCCGAGCCGTACCTTTTTCGACCAGCTTTAAACTACCCTATAAACATATGCGTTCATTACTTTGCATTTATTTTGTAACCTCATTTATTTGTCATTATTTTACGCTCTAAATATATTCCTCGGACGAACAAGTACTCGGTATATTTCTGTTTTAGTGATACCTGCATTTATTTTGAGCGTTGCATGATATGTAAATTGCCGGATTTGTTTCTGTTGTTGGTTAATTGCCCTTTTCGGTCGCAGTTTCCATCTTTCTCGCCTTTTGAAACTTCGGTTTGTGGAGAGAAGTATTCATCTCTCGAATGCTTTTTGCTCCAGAACATTCCTCGGGCGACGGAAATATTCTCCGCTCGGCGCTGTCCGCTTCAGCAGCGTATGCGGCGGATCGGAAATAAATGCAATCAATGAACGGACGGGATATCTCGACTTCTACTGGGCGCCCTTCTTTATTAGTTGAAATATGAGAGCGTGCTTATTGGCGCATTTTTTTCTTCTCGCTGTGCCATTTACTAAAGCACTGACCCAATTTCATAGAAATTCCCCCGCGCAAATTGCCGGACTGCATGTGTGCACTCCTTTTGCCCTCTGTCGCTTGAAAGTAGTGTCTTGAACATATCGAGTAATTCCATTTTCAAAACATGTAATTCACCTTGACTGATAATCGAACCCATATCACTCGGTAACACGCCGCATGTTTAATTAACAAAGCTTACGTCCTATTCCAAGTATTCTTAATCTTTCGCTTACGTCTTAGTTGTTTTTCATCTTGTTGAAATTGAGTATCACTTCCAGATTTAATTGTTTAAGAGTCTTTCTCTGTGACCATTTTACTGTGCATTCCTTTCAATCAGGCCCTAAAATTTCTTAGGACTTGCTAGAATGTGACCCGTAGGCCCAGTAATGCCTGGAATATGAAAACGCCCTTTTTTACTCTTCCAAGTTTTTGTTACTCCTTTATTTTTTAGCTTTGCTCACATTTGCATATTATTGCATGTGTTCATGTGTGCAAGTAGGTAGCCCACATGAATGACAGTATGTGCCTGAACGTCCGGGGCATTTAAACCTTCGTCACTAGGTGGAAATTAAAAGATTTTTACCAGTAATGAAGTCTCAGCTGCAAGGAATAGGTATGGGTTTGATCGAGTGAAGCTTCATTCTTTAGTTTTCACCTTGTGGGCGCTTTATCTTAGTCTCCATCGTGCGTCAAGCCTAAAATAAAGGTTGACAGTTACCCATGCGTAATAATTCACTGGCCTCGAACTGTGATGTAACATGTTTTCCTTGAGGAAAGTCACCCTTCCGCTTCTCAGGTCTTTTCTCAAGTTAAGCGGATCGTATTTCATCTCACCGGCAACCCTTACCGTCCCGCAGGCTCTTTGATTCGGAACACTGGCGCTGAGTGTAATCGTATGATTGGAATCGTTATTGGTTGCGGAAATCAATAGAGATACCATCAGTTGCGACGCAAGTTCGGTAAAGGTCCTTTTCCGCTCAGCAAATTATTTAGCGCTGCGTTTGCCCGATTGCCTGCTCGACCTCTTCGCTCGAATCCTGGATTAGGAAAGAGTTTGAAAAACATTTAGCCTACATTCTACATACATTAAAAAGGGAATGTAAAGACAAGTGATGCATATACATGAAGAAAGAATAGTGACTATGGAAACTCATTCTTAAGTTTAAGTGGTTTAGTATTGCCTTTGAAGGAAACAGTCTGGAGAGAACTTAAGGAGAGAAATATATTTAACCTCTACAAAAAAATGTTTATCTCTATAACATTGATGAAATAAAAAATAACTTGACCTTCGGGTATTCAGCGTGAACGCTTAAGCCCTATTTACAATGCCAGGTCAAACATTTTTATTTATTTTTTTTGCTCCCCGACGATTCTGGTGGGCCGTATGCCCCTGAAATCCCGATAAGCCATTGGCTTGTCTTCAGGTTTTTCAGGGGCAGAACCACCAGAACATGACAAACACCCATAGCCGATGTAGATAAACTCTCCCAATGCTAACGATTACGCGGACGTACCAATTCCGAATTTTTTTGTTACCGGACCTTCGATCTGGCATCGAACCTTGTCTGCAATTGAAAAGTACTTGAGAAGTTGTTTTGAACCAGTACAAAAACCCGCTCACTCAATATTTTACGGTGAATCGTTTGTTTGAAACTTTCGTTACGCCGTCGATACAAGCCTTTAACTATAGGCTTTGTTTGTACCTTGCTTGAAATGTAAAAGTCTTTATTAGCTCGCTTCCCCCACTTATCCTAAAAAA
Organism: Pyrrhosoma nymphula; assembly: GCA_963573305.1. NCBI lineage: Eukaryota > Metazoa > Arthropoda > Insecta > Odonata > Coenagrionidae > Pyrrhosoma > Pyrrhosoma nymphula. The sequence goes on from OY754329.1 coordinate 145,116,390, forward strand.
ATTCAGAATAATTTTCTCTCCACCCGTTCCCTGGCCAAGTTTTCCTTATCCTCCACGGATTACGTTCCCTCCGGTCCTCGTAAGTAATCTTCCTGCTGTCTCATCAGTCTCTCACCCCTCCTACAAGCCCCTCTGTTTCATTTTGAGGAAGGCGTTAGTTATTTTCATTTTTCTAAACCTTAATCAAAGCATTAAACCTTGGTGAGGGACGTGATGTTCAGAGACTTTGGGCTCCGTCTTCGACGCACGAGTTTAAGCTTTTTGGTCTACGCCCCTGTAATGACGTTGTCCCCGACACTCGTGGCCTGCCTGAGTAGGATAAATTTTCGTATTCCCTATAGTGTTTGCGGTTGGGAGAATCAATAGAGAAATTAGCATACTCCGTCTGCTTTAAATAGTAAATAAAATAACTAAATAACTTCAAATGTAATTAATAAATTTAAATTGCAAGTATTTATTCTATCCAAATACTTATAGCTCAACCGTCACAAAAATTACCAAAGTAGATTTTAAATGAGTAGAGCTAAACGGTATTAGCAGTCATGCTATTATTTACTTGAAAGAGCTACACGGCAACAAATGGTTTATAAAAATTCAGAGTAAACACAATTAGAAGTGTAAGTAGAGTTATCATTTTTTAAACTCTTCCCCTGACTATTTCTCTGAATTATAGGTATGGGAACTTGTGCTGGCTTTTCTGTTTCACGTTAAGCAGGCTTCGTTTTGATAGACCGGTAGCTTAACTTTGTGGGATATAATATAGGATTCACGGGCAATGCTCAAGCGCTACTACCCAAATACTGCACTAGGATGGACTGTAGATAGTTTACAGCTCCGGTGTTATTGTCCTTGAGTATATTGTCTTTTGGGGGAATGTGGCCATCGCCTCCAGCTTATTGGATGAAAGAAAAGTCACATTTGAACGCAAGATATTCGGTAATATTCTCTTGCCTGTTCAAATTTTCCTTTCTGACTTTTCTCTTAATTCCTGGGTGACGAATGAGTTGCTTAGTTATTGTACATTAACTGCAGTAGGCTGTATGGTGATTTTTTTGATGAATATTAGATAAACATGTATTGAAAATTGAAACAAAGAAATGTGTGCATCCGCTAGGCATTTATGTCCTCCTTAAAGGTGTTCGACCTTGGTGACATGAATTTCTTGACCATCCACGATCGCCTTGGTTTTATTATGGAGATATTTTTATGATTTCTTTCAAGTGTGAAATTATATTTTACTCACTGATTCCCCACTCAGTTTTGAAAAAGGGTCGGTATAATTTCTCGATTTATTGCATCCAATTCAAGGCATCAGATAACTCCATTTTGCTGTTCTCCATTTTTTAAGTTTAGATATTGGCGAACACTGTAAATATTGCTGTGACAATAAATTACAATATTGAGCATTGGTGGGTGGCTCTAAAGTAATTTCGGAGAATCATGTGTCTCGTCAAAGGTAGAAATTTCATAATTGCCTATTTTACATTTTTTTTATTTTACACACACAGCCCTCTTAATAATTTGTTTTCTATAGCATTATTTATAATTCTTTATATTTCAGTTTTTGTTTCATTCATTGGCCATCCACAACGAATCAGACATTCCTGAGTGGAGTGTGCCATTTTATAAATATATTTATGAATGTATGTAGGCGTAGCGCACTCATTTAGTTTGAATAAGTTCTAAATAAGCTAATCCCAGTGAAATTTACTTTAATCTACGTATATTTGTGGTCTCACTTCTATATCTTTTTAGCTTTTATGTTTTTTAAATTTTTTTTCGATATTTTCTTTCTCTCGCATCCAATCTTTTTTTTAAGTTGTAATAATATAATAATCCACTTTCTATTTTTGAATCCAGGGTTGTGGTTGTTTTGCAAATTGTTTTAATTTTATAAAGGCGCAGAAGCTTGATAATTTGGACATTTGATAATTTTTTCTATCTTGCATTTTCTTAGCTTTAGAAAAAAATTTAGTTTTCGTTAATTCCCATAATTTTGTTTTGAAACCCCTTTTCAAAAATCCCATTCACGTAGATATTTTTCCACTTGGTCAAATTATCCTAGGTCTTCCTCGATCCCGTTCCTATATTTCGCCACTCCCCTCGACTCCTCTTCGAACCCCTTGATCCGCGTGTACTCTGCGCGTTTTCCTTTCATCCCTCTCCCGCCCTTTTGTGAACCCCTCCTCCCTCTCTTTCTCCTCCCCCCCCTGGCCCACGCCAATGCCACCCCCTAAGTACCGCCTTGCCCGCTCGATACGTCTGCAATGTTGCCAGATTTCGGCGTTTTCGGGTTCGTGGTAGGGGGGTACCCTCTCCCCTTCGCCGAAAGGGTGAATGCATGGACTCGCCTTCCCGGAGAGGGCGTGGATTTCTCCCGCCCCCCTCCCATCCACCCAACCCCTCCCTCTCCCTCCCACCCCACGAAAGCCTGCCAACCCCTTCTCTCTCTCACTCTTTGCTAACCCCTTCGCCTCTCCGTTCTACGTCCCCTGCTTGACTCCTTTATTTTTCCCGATCCTATTTACCGCAATGCTCTTCCCTTTCGTCCTTCCGCTTTGCGCCGTGCAGTTCCGCGTCACCCGAGCGATGCGCCGGAATGAATAATTCACGCAGCGTACGTTTCGCGGGTGTTTGGTTTTTGAATAATGCCTCCTCATGCCGCATCATCTCACCTCTAGGGGGTGTAGGATCGTTTCGTCTTTTTTTTTTAATTTATCGCTTTCAGACTAATATTTTTTGTAATCGGCTTCTTTTGGCTCGGTTTAAATTTCCTGCGTGCTTCATGAGATTTTGAGGCCCAGGAATGACCCATTCTTTGGACGATATTCTTCTGTGCCTATTTGCTCTAAAGGCTTTTTTCCCTTTATCATATTCTGCCAAACTTGTAATTTTTTTTGCCGTCACGGGACGGTACATGGGAATTCATTGCGATGAAAGCAACCCAAGTCCAAAAATTGGCGAGTGGAGAATTTGCAGATGGAAAAGCTTCGTGTAAATGCTCTTTAGACGACCACATTCGAATGTATTAGGTGCCTTTAGCATACTGCTTTTATCATCTTAAGTTACTCGACCAATTTTCACCGATTACTCGGTAATTACATTCTCCATGAAGTGTGGTTTCACTCAAGCGTCCATAGAGAAATTATCCTTATAAAACATTTGAATACCACTAATTATTTGCAAATTTATCGTAAAGACGGGAGTATTGTTTACTACTCGTGTGTGTGCGTTTCATTATTTATTCTCTTTCTGAGTGTATCACTTAACTTATGCCGTTGTATGCGATACTTTCTTAATGATGAGTACAGGATATTTAGGCCCGTAAGTTTAGATTATTTTCCTGAGAAGACCTTATCATTTTTCTTCTTTATTGAAATTTTTAAATGACCTACACATATGGCCAGTATTCATTCTTTGAACTATTCAAAGTTCTAAAAAGGAGCGCGAATGTGGTTCTCTGTTTGTACGACGCAAAATTAAAATATTTTCCCACTGTGAATTAGAAATTTTATAAATTTATCACCAATAATAAAAAAATTTCATTTCAAGCTTGAATAATTAAAAGATACTCATAAATTTAAAGATCAGGGGTTCGGGCTGGTGTGGTGGCTAGAGTACTGGCTTTACATCCCGTTGACCCGGTTTGAATCGTGTCGTTAGCTGAGAATTATTTAATTGGAATTCTGATCGCCCCTTGGATGCCATGTGGAGAGCACCTCTAGTACTGTATTTTGTCTGGCGAATTGAGTGTTAAATCGTTCCTAACGCCTTTCGTTAAGAGCAGGCTAACTCCTACCCTGTTTGTCTCCACCCTGTCGTCCATTCCCCAATATTTTTCCTAACTCACCTGTCCTTAAAGGCGGAAATGACATGAATTGTCTGCGCCTCCCCAAAATTACCAACTAACTTAATTTCAAAATCTGCGATGAGTCCATTCGTAAATATGGTGCATTATTGGAGAGGTTTTGTTGATCATCTTAGGGACGGAAATAAAGGGTAAGGATTCGTTCACGATTCTTTTATTAGACTAAATCAGTTTCCCCCTTGCTTCCAGCTATTAAACGTTAGAACTCGCAGTTATTTTTACGTGTTGGATGGAAGCTGTGTAGAAATTTAACTAGTGTAAGTTAAGAATCTCGACCTTTACGTGGTAATGAAAAAAAATAAGTTGTCGCCGTGATTTTTGCCGCGAACATCAACACTTTTGCGTGAGGATGGAGCGGTGGTCTTCCCCCTCGCGGCACGCAAATGGAAACTCAATCGATCGACATTAAAACTGCCAATTTTCTCAGGGGAGAGCTTTGCCTCGAAAACCTTGTCAACCCATTTCATCCCTCCTCCGTCATTCCATCCCCCAAGTTGGCAATTTTCTCCCTTCCCTTTTCCCTCGCTTCCAACTCTCCTCCCTATTTTGTTCCTCCAATTTTCCTCTCTCCAGCTTAATTCGAAATGTGTCTGCGGGGAGGGCTTTTCCTTCTCCTATTGCTCTTCCTCCGCTACCTCTCTTCACAACTACCCCCCTCCCCTTAGCCTTAGTCCAATTCGCCCCTTACAGAATCCAGCCCCGTCTATCTCTTCCCGGCTCCTTGGCGCCCACTCTCATTATTGCTTTTTCCCACGGTAAATACATAACTACCTACTCGGCCCACATCTCTGCGCTACCGCCCACCCGTTTTCATTCTCTGTCAGTCTTTGTCGCCTGCAATCTACTCTCTTGAGTCCTCTCATCTCGGCTCATTAAGGTGGTTCCGCCGTAAAGTGTTTAAAATTCCATTTGATTCATATTCTGGGTACTCATAGAAAAACCTTTCTTTTGTTTGATAAGGAGAACATAATCATTCCTTTTTCGCTATTTTTTTCTTCAAATTGAATTTGAAATGTCACGGTGATAATTGTGAGAACGGGTGAAACATGGGGATAAATTGGTATTTGCCTATCTATTCTAAGTGACATTTTCGCGAAAAATTGTCTATGAGAAGGGAACTATTATAAAGTATTTCAAGGAATCGAATGGTAATAAAATGTAGGCACCCATCTGTCATATATTGTTTTGAGTCGTTCACATATTACTGCAATAATGGTAATCAAAGTAAGTTAATTCAATGGAAATGGCGCGGCTCACAAGCGACTCTTTGGCCAGAAAAAGTGACCATTAAAAATATATTCGTCGACTAATATGAATATTTTTATTGCTTTATTTTGTTTTTTTTTTAGCTTTAAAGGTGTGCCGTTAGTAAAACTAGTATTTTTTAAGCAATACAAACAAAAAGGTGAAGTATTTTATTTGTTTTGATTCATACAGTCGCCTTGGAACCTCCTTAATTCTCTCCATTTAGCGTGACCCCTCTCTTGTAAAAGTTTTCGCGGAGCGCACACGTCTTGTGTACGACGACAGCGAAACTTGTCCTTGGCATCGCCTCATTTGGATGTGTCCCAAGGGGGTGGACGACCCGACCGACGCTCGACACTCGTCGATTTTCGGCCTTTTGTGTGCCACGAGGTCATTTTGCACCGTTCGTCCAATCTTGAAAAAAAAATTCTTCCATCGGTGTGATTGAAGCGAAGTCTGAATCAACGATGTACGATTTAGACGGTGAGCCCGCCCACTGAATTAATCTGGCCTGCTCGGCTGTAGCATGCGCGAATAATTTTGGGAACCCGGATTGTATTCACTCCAAGGAGCGCCGTCACCGCCCGCTCACACCGGGGTGGAACAGTTCTGAGGTAGAATGAAATCCTTCCTATTCGTCCAAGTGATTATGAGGTATGAGGAGTGGTTATTTAATCATGCTGACTCATAATTGTTTTTAGGTCATTTAGTGCTGTACTGCGGAATATCTTCCGGGTTAACACGTTCTTATTTACTTAAAAACTAATCGATTCAAGCAGAACTTAGTGGATTCTTGTCTTGTCCAAAGTTGTTTAATTATTAAAGAGCAATGAATTTCAACAGCTATAATATGCATCTGCGCAAAATATTTTTAAACTTTATCATGATGGATTTTAGAAATATTTGGTTTCGTGAGAAAGGTTTGGTTTTTTGTGAATTGCATGGTATGTACATGCGTTCTCCTGCTGTGCTTGTGAGCCTATTGAAATGACACATCATGGTTCTAAGGAATAATTAATCAGATTGAGAAAACGAAAAAAAATTCAGTGATTGCTCTTAAATTAATTTCGATGAAATCTTTCTCTCCTTGTTCTGTTTCCTCCTTTAGGACGCCTCGATTATTGGAACAAGGCACTTTTCTCGTTAATAGCCGCACTGAAACGCCAGGGAATATTTGTTTTCAACCGCTCGAGACATTTTTGTCCTAATACTCTTAATTAACATGGAGAACCTTTTCCCCCTTTTGAAATATTTACTTCGATGTTTTCTTTCACGTTGATTGGAGGCTGTATGTTATTTATTCCGGTAAAATTGTTACTTGATTGAGAAAAAGAGGCTTGTTTCTCCGTATTCTATCCACACTTAACAAGCTTGGCAGTCCTAGAACTTTTTTGGACTCAGATGAAATTCTGATATCTTATCGACTACTCACTTTTGGGTCACGCATATTTTTTTCGCGACTGATATAGCTTCAATTGTGTTATTCATACTGTCATATATCCTGATTAGCATGATACAATCTTACTTGAAATGTTTTTGTAAATTATGGTTGCTTGGTTTGGTGTGTTCTGCTGTTCTGTTTTTATTTGAACTTCTCTTATTCTTTACGTAATCAAGTACTCATTTGTTTGACTAGATGTTGCAACCGTCTATGATTATGCTTCTAATGATTCTAAATATAATGGGCTATTAAGTGTTTCTATGCCTTGAGAATTTGATGAGACATCAATGAGAGTGTGGGAAATTACAATTTAGTTCCACATATAGCAAGCTTCACGTTTCTTCTAGCTGACCCGAACGAACTTAGGAGTTAGTGGATTTTAGTTAGAGTTGGATCTTTGGAGTTTTGAGTTTCAAAAAATTATTGCTCGAAGGTTAATGTTTATAAACATTAAATCCGCCAGGGGGAGTGCCACCGTCGTTTTTATCAATATAACTAGACGAGGATAATACCACATTTTTTAGGATACAACATTTTTTGACAAGATGCAGAGGTTGGAAGTGAAGAAACTGAGCTGAAGAAGTAAATCGGGCTTGGAAGTATGTGTAGAAGATCGAGTGGAAGTATAATGATATCCATCCATCTAACCCTACCTTAATCGCTACTAAGTGGAGAACATTTCAAGTGCTGCTCCCATTGGACGATATGTAAAGCTCTCTACAATCCTTGGCGCCGGGTTTCTCATAATCCTTCCCACACTCCCTTAGTCATTCTACCTTGATAATCCTGCCCACATATCACAAGTAGCGCGAACGACCTGTTGTCGTACGCTTCCCCTGATAACTGCTACGGCATTCAATTCATCGGTAGAATACCATTAATGGAATAAAGGTAAACACCTGCACGGATATTGAAGTTTGCCAGCGTAATGAAATTATTATCTGCTCCCTCTGTAAGCGGGCTGAGGATCGAACCGAGGTGATCGGCATGGGAGGCTGATCTTCCCGTTCCCGCCTCCTCTCAAGGATCCCGGCACACCTGATGCTCGCCCATCAGTCATCTTCGCGGCTTTAAACCCACCCATCGATGTAAGGCGACGTACGCCTCTTCTCCCCGTGAGAGCGCCCTTCTTCTCATCCCCACTCGCCCGTCCGCGGCCATTCACGCCTCATCACGATCTCCTTATCACGTCCTCCTCTCTTCACACTTCCGATCCAAAGCACCCCCACCCCTTGCAGCGTCTCCCGTCCGCGATGGCTCTCTTTGCCGGCCACGTTTTTAGCCTCGGCCGACCCTTTCTCCCCTCGACTCTGCGAGATCATCTTTCCCCTCACTGCTCTCGCATCTTCGGATCCCCTTAATTCCATCTCCCAGTCGGTCTCTCACGCCTCGGAAGTGTTTGAAGCGGTCGAGCGGTACTGTTAATCGGCTTCGTGTCGGGATGTTTTTCTTCTCTCTCTCCCTCATCTCACTCAGCGGTCCTCGGCCCTCGTCCCCTTTTAAACGTCCGACGCCCCAGTTTTTATGTTCTCGTACCTGATCGTTTTCGACTCTTGGGGGGTGCGCAGCAAAGTTCGAGCTCTTCATGACTGGGATTCAAAAACTTAGGCGTGTAAAAAAAGAATGAGTGCTGATGCTAATGTAAGTTGTGTGGTTGAGAAGTTTAGACAGATATTGTCTTTTCGTTTTTTTAGTTAGGTTATCGCTGTGTACAAGATTGAAACAGAAGAAATTTTTTCCCTTCTCTCCAAGCCTTTTTAGAGTGTTTTAAGATCGATAATTGTTATGGTAAAGTTTTATAGTTTTTTATTACCTTTACAAGTACTTGAATGTTGCATGGCTCGGTTGCTTCGGGGAATCCTGAAGGTCGCGAGGTCTGATGTCTCAAAAGTGGTATTTGCCCGGTCGTGTTGATTAACTTCGTTATTATATCCCTGTGAAAGACTTCGTGCTATTTATCCATTTAATGGAAAAGGAAACCTTGATTTCTTTTCCGTGTGTGTGTAACTGCGATGCTGTAATCATAGAGAGTTCTGTTTTAGACGCATTTCTCTTAGTTAATGCACTTAAAAGTAACGTACGGTGTCTACCTGCCGACGTGTAAACGTCGATGTTAATTAAAATACTTCATAATTCATATTTGTATATATTTTGGCAATTTATTGTCTCTATTTGTTTTCTTCTCGGAACCCGTGTTAGTTATGTTCGATATTTCCTCTCTATGAATTGTTAGCGGAGTTTACACTTCATTCTATTCATTTAATTGCAGCTGTAAAATATAAAATATTTATCGAGTGCGTATTATTTTAGGACTGTGTCCTCCACAATTTTTACTCTGTAAGCATTGTTCCTTATTTCAGCTGTAGATGTATTCAGTCGGTATCGGTGAGATCTGCTTCAATTTAATCATGCCATGCGAAAAATGTGAGTACTTTACCGTTAGACCTTCACGAGAGGGTTACGTATTTCATCTGGCATCCCTATCGATTTTAGGGGGAGAGATGTTCCACATTCGTTTGCGTAAGCGTGACGATTAGATTACTTCACCTTTTTGCTTGTTCTTCGTTTTTATAGGGAGCCATCCTTCTGAATAGTTTCAAAATAGTGATTTTACATATGGTGTAAGCGTGAATTTTATTTTTCCGAGATGCTCAACAGGTGTTTATTCGTCATAACGTTTGGTTTTGTTGTTAATGTCTTGTAAATATATTTATTTGTACGTTAAACATTTATAAATGCTCTGATTCTGAACTACTCTTTCTAAACAGTGACCTTTATACTAGTCAACTCTTCTTTGCCAAATATTAATCAAAAACACTTGGCCGATTTAGCGTTATGAAAATAAAAAATATTCCCTAGGTATATGAACCGGAGTGGCGTTGATACCATATCGTGGAAATATGCAATGCTATTTGACTGAAATTGAATGAAATATGCAGCAAATACGTCTTTGGTACTTGCCATTCATTTCTGTACAAATTATAAGGCATCGACAGCGTCACGAAACCATTACCCGTGTAACTTCGTACGCAGATTCACCTCCTACAGTGAACAAACATGGCATCATAACTAATACGCAAGAATAGATATAAAGATCCACTCATTTGTATTGTTTTGTATTTATTGTTGCAATTAGGCCAAAAGATTTTATACCGGTATCTAATTGTCTAGAACCGCCCTTCATATATCGTCGAATGAAAAAATAAAAAAATAAAAAATCCGATGATGTTTCGTTATCGCGGGTCCAGTGTGTCGTGAATATCTCTTAAATTTATGCACCAGCCTCTAATTTCGACCTTTTGGTTCAGCGCTCTATTTTAATGAGCGCCTTGTTTGAACTGCTTTAATTGCATCGTAAATTTCCCACCTGGAAAACGCCTTCAAAGATCCGTCGAATCGTCCTCGTCACTTTCGATGTCTCAGACATTACAACACTGTAAAAACTCGAGCGTGAATTTTTGAAAATGAATGCGAATTCAAAGTGACTCTTACACGCTAAAACCCTTAGTCTCGTTAGTTTCGGTGATATAAAGAGACAAGATTGCTAAATGATATGCCATCCTTTACTGATGTGTTTACTGTTATGTACAGGGAAATTAACTTACTATCATAGTTCAGGCAGGCATCTGTAGTTCAGTATACTTTCTCATGGCAGAAGAAGTTGGGAAATCAATTTTACTCCTGCAGATATATGATGATTTCAAGAATTATATCCTAGATTTTTGTATTAATAGAGTATAAATGAAAATTATAGAGGTAATTGTGGAGTAAATGCGAATTCTTTCGCTGAATCGTATTACGTTATCAGTGTTGCCCACCATCGTTCGCTTGGGTTATTTTATTTGGCTTTCTATTTCAGGAATATCTTTCATGCTAATTATCCCCCTTATTAATCTCTCCTTGTTATGTTCCCAGTTGTGGTAATGACCTAGGGCTGCGTGCCATTAGTTGGCTCATAATATCTCATCTCATTAACCAAGTGACTTCGTGAAAGTCGAGGCACAGGCAATGCGGCTCCCACTCTCTGGATTTTAATTGAGTGGACTGATGAACACTGTCGAAACAGGTGGCGTTGCACCCACCCGTTTCATCCCCGATGGGTTCTCACTTGGATAACGCCTTCCATCGGAATATATCCTTCACGATGAGGTCCTTCCCAGGTGGATTTTATACGTTTGGCTAGCCCCCGAAAAAAACATGATAGCCAATTTAGTAAAATAGTGTGATATTAATGACGCAAAAACTTCATTTGATATGACTGAACTTCTCAGTCGATTAGATGTACGCATTTGAGGCTCTAACTTGACTTACTTGTTTCGCGCCGATCGCAGAAAACGCATTTTGAACCGAAGATTTTGTTGTGAACATATTCAAATTATTGTGTTGCCTGGGAAATTTATTCATTTTTAATCATTGAGAAAACACATGAACTATGCACCGTTGCATTTCTGTCGCGATATGTGTGTCAGAACTTTCCTATTTTTAAAAGGATGTCTCTCTGGAGCGCACATCGTACCATATCCCATGGAAAATGGCTTTAGTTTTGTGCTACTATCTCGAAAAGTAGAGCGATAAGTGGCTGACATTTTGGTATTATTAGAATGATGAGATGATTTAATTTATAATCAGATCAAATTCGTTTAATTTTATGCGGAGTGATATCTCGCGCTAATTTGCTTGATATAACACGGGAACAGCTCGGTGGTTCGGAAATTAATCTACCATAGCGCTTGAATCAACCCCATACAGTCGAGGATGTGAATCGTGTCCAGGCGGAGTGTATCGAAGGCTCGTCGGAGTGGCATCGATGTAATCAACCCGACGCGTAAAGTGTGTTCCCCTTCTCTCGTACCCCCCTCCGGTTCCACCCCCCCCGTTCCCACCGGCTTTTTCCACGTGTACTCCTGATATCGATCGCTTTTTCAACCCCCTCTCTCTTTATATATCTCTCTCTCATTCCTCGTTCGACCCACGCCCTTGCGAGCCATCAGACCACCAACACACGCTCTCCAGGCCCTGACGCCACCCGTCCCCCTTTCCAGCCCTCAGGGTGTCCCTTGTTCCAACCACTTCTCGACTTCGATGTGAACTATAGTAGTGGATTCACGTCTTACACGTACATTTGGTATTATGCGTGCATTCTCGAAACATTATATATACTGCGAGAGTAACTATGTGTGCGAATGCCGTTAGAAAGATCGCCTGTAAGGAGTGGAGTAAGTCGAAGAAAGTGTTGTTTTCTCTAGACGATAATTGCTCTTTATGAATTTTACTTTTCTCCGTTAAGTGGAAATGGATGATAAAGAAAGTTTCTTCGTTTATACTTTGATGGACATGAATGTCGGCTGCAAAATGCAGTGCGCATAACCTACATACTTGAGAAATATTTGCGCCTGAAGTGGGAAATATATCGGTAGTTTGGTAGTATTTTAATGCCCTGGTAATGTTGGGTGCGAAAATAGCAACCACACTTCATGTCTGATCTCGAGAGAATGAATGAGACCTGAATACCAAAGAATGCTTAGGATTTGATAATCAACAAGAATGACATCAGCAGCAATTAACGATGGCGAAAATTATGAGTGAATGTGGGCGAATACATTCACTAGAGGGAGTAGAATTTAAAAATCCGCTGGAAGAAATGTTCTAAACAGAGCACGAAGGCTCAAGATCAAGGCAAGGATGAAATGAAACGGCAGTCATTTTCAGCAAAATATTTAGTTTAACGACGTGTTTCACCGCTGTGAGAATTTTCCAGGGATAAATATAGTCTTACACGCGTATTTCCGCTTCTCCCCAAATTTGGTCATGGGTACCCATTTTGGAAGGACAAACTTAGTAGTTTCAATAAACTTTTATTATAATGGCACGACGCGCGTTTAGCCACACTGGCATAGTCGTGTGAAAGTCGGGGACGTGACTATGCCACAGTGTGTGGCGAAACGCGCGTCGTGCCAGCATAATAAAATTTTGTGGAACCTACAAAGTTTGTTCTTTCAACGTGAACGTCCATTGTTTTCACCAAGTCAAGACTGATTCCATCAATTTTGTTTGTTCATTGCTTCTAGGCGTTATATATTTTGATGGCTGAAGATGCCTGCCCGGTGAGAGCTGTCGTTCCAATAAACATTTTTTATACTTGGAGCAATGTTCCATTTTGTTGATAGCGATGTGTTAAAAATGTAAGTAAAACTCAGTTTACTGGACCTGCGAATAATAAACAGGCAATAATCACAATAACTCCGCCTAGCCATTAAACTAAAGATGTGAAGGGTACTTACGTAGTCATCAAGTGCATTCTTCCAGTATGTGTCGAATATTAGACTCTCGCTGCCATGTGTAAAATCACTCCTTTAACTCTTCTTATGTATCTTCTATTTTCCTGCATCATGCCTAAAATTCCTACTCTTTACCTCCCTACTACTTTCTTCCCCAGCTTTCTCCCATCACCTACTCCAGGATGTCGTCACTTCCCTGTACGACCTCCATTCACTCCGTGCTGCCTCCTTCATATTTCCACCCCCGATATCCTTGCCTCCCCTCACCATATTTAGCTCTCCAATGTGGGTATGTGCATGCGGGTATACGTGGGCGTGTGCACCTATGTATCATGCGTTTTATTTAAACCTGGCCTCCCACTCTCTCACGCCCCCTCCACGGCGGAAAAGTTGTTCCTCCTTTTATCGATGCCGACGCTCAAGTTTCCCTCGTTTCCCTCCGACCAATATATATGAAGTTATAAAACGCCGCCCTCTTCGTCGCGTTGCGCTTACGCCAGAAGAGCTTCTTCCCCCTTCCTCCCACCGCCACCACCCTTTCTCCACCCCCATCCGAATTTTATTCATCCCCCTCCTATCCCCTCCCCCTTCCCCCATCACCTCGCCGCGCTCTCCGCTTAATGGTATTTTCTCCCGTTCCTTCCGCCGATCGCGTTTGTTTTGTTTTATTTTTTCGCCTTCGTGTCGTGAGCGTTTGGGTGGAGCTGCCTCTCTCGCCCGTTCCCTTCCTCCCGCTTTATTCCTCCGCGCCCGTTGTTCCTTCGTTTTCTTTTTTTCTGTATCATCCTCCTCCTCCAGAGAGGTGTTTTATTCCCCCGAGGTGGCTTACTCGGACGGATGTTCTTACAAGTGCGCGGCAGCACTTTGTTGTATTGCTGTATTTGTTTTTGGTGCTCATCCGTCATTGCGATTGCGTCGGCTCAGGTTATGGCTATTGATTGATCTTCATGGAAATGAGTAAAATGGATTGTTTATCGCCTTAAATGCAACCTATTTGAACTTCTTAATGTGTAGAATATTGTTCCTTTTGTAATGATTCGTACTTTATTTTTATGCGATGGCTATCGTCGAGGGACTTCCTTCGCTGTATCTTGTAATTCGTACAATAACTAAAACAAAATACACTTACCTTTGATTGCTTGCGGCTATCCTCTGTCAGGAGGCATTTTATGATCATCCTTCACTGTTTAGCTTTAAATTATCTTTTCTCCTTTTGTCAGCAGTCATTATTCCGTAATTTCTTAGACTTTCCTCGGTAGTGCCTCGGACAGTTAGCTAAAAGCTCAATGACTCATGACGTAGTTCGTTAAAGAATACTGGCACCTCAAGAAGACGCGATTCAAATCACTTTGGATTGAATTATTTTTCTCTTTTGGCTAAACTGCGTGCTAGAAGTGATAACCATTGGTTTTGGCATAATTGATGTGGAATTAAAATAATATTACGTAGGCCTGGTTTTATAAAGGCTTGTTTACTGACCCATTATGTAACCATAATGTTATGTTATATCAACTGCTAGTTCAGGCTTCAGAGTCTCAGATTTTCATTAAGTTGACAAGAGCTTTATTAACAGAAGAACAAATCTGTATGAGCTATCATTCTGAGATAATGTTTAACCGGACATTATTAATATAATCGGACCTACTAGAGTTTAATTGCAGTCTTCTTTTTCGCTACTTACTTTTTTATTGCTCACCTTCCTTGATAATAATAACATTATTAGAGTTCTGTAATTGAGACGTCCTACTTGATTCTGTGCTGGGTAGAGTTTCGATTTTAATCAATATGAGCGCTCCTCGAAAGAAAACGACTTATCATGCGGCTCCTTCCTAACTGGTGTCAAAGCATATTCCGATCCCCGTGTTCTTAATTGGCTGATGACATCTGCTCCATCACATCTTCCCATCCCTGACTCCCCATTCCATTAATGAACGTATTTTGGCAAATAAGTCATCTGCTCTTGGAACTCATTCCTGGTGCCAGAGACGCCGTTGGGAGTTATATTTCATCTTAATGATAGCTTCCCTGGAATGCATTTAGAGTGATATTGGTCGGTTGGAGGCATTTACTCTTCTTGACATGTTGAGTGAGCTAAAAGTGACTTGCCATTCTCTATCTAAAGGTGTAACTTCAAAACTCATTTTCTTGTCTTTTAAATTAGAAGAATATTTTCTGACATGAAAAAATCTTAATACTATTTTATTTCTCTTTCAGGTGAGTGTTCATCGCTGTTGAAGTGATGTTTGTGACATTTGAGTAAATAGTTACTCGCTAATTCAGCAGCTATGATGATGGCGATGTGTCCTCAAATTGGTAAAGTACAGTCTTCGTCTCCTTACGTATTGTTGGCATATAATCGGTCGCGTCGCTATCATCAACAGCAATCGGGCAGCTTCGTCATGACTTTATTGAACCTAATCGCTGACGGAGCGATAAGTTCTTCTGTGGCCGCGGATTTGAGTCCCGTGAGTTTTTCACCGTCCAGAGCATGGGTGTTTGTGTGCGTATCTCATTGATGATATAAAGCATTATGTTGCAAATGGTTTTAGGGGAATGTTTTCACGATAAATTTAATTAAATTATGAAAACAAGTAATTATATCATATTTGTAATGAATTGTCGCCTTTTTCGTTCGCCTATCAACCAATCATTTTCTAAAAACGAAATTCATGCTTGATGCTGATAGCGATCATGAAGTTTAGGCCGAGAGTATTGTGCCAATACAGTCTGTACTATTTTATATTTTTAAAAGGTGGCATAGATAAATGTTTTCCTTAGTTTGTCTATTTTTCTTCCCTTTATTGTATACCTAAATCCTATCGATAGTTAAAGTTGTATGTGAAAATATAGTTCAACACTAAATGGATGAATATACTACCTCATCGATTCTTCAAAATCAAAACGTTGAAATGAGCGTATTAAAAATTGAGGTTTTTGCACATATTCAGAAGGCAAAGTATCTGAAACTCGTAAAAATGTTAGGCATTTCATTTGTGGCTCTGCCAGATAAAAAAAACTTAAATTTGTATTAGCCCTAAATATTTCTTCATTCGACAGTTTTTTCACTTCTCGTAGTGTGTTTGTTATACTAATTCCTATCGATTAAATTGTATGCTAATTCTGCGGGAATCTGTTGGCTCTTTTGCTACCTTACTCCATTTACATTGGCGTCTTGTAGCCTTGTGGCTTCATGATTTAAATTTAGCAACTCTTTTTTTGTTTGACCGCTCCAGACGCGTAATTTCTCTTGTTTATCAATTAATTTTTTCTATCCTGTTTTCTCCGCGAGCCGTTCATTTATGCCGAATTGAATCCTGTAGTAGTACTTAAATGGGGCCGTTTTCCAGACCCCTGCGGGCAAAATTTCATTCTCATGGGAAATTCATTCTATCCCATGCCTCCTCTCGATGGCCTTGATATCATTTCATTGCGTATCCCTCCTTCGATCTTCGGGGCTCTTGCGTAAGTATATGCGTGGCTTTGCCCTTGCTGCCGCTGGAATGGCCATTGCGTGATGGAGGTCGATGTAATCCACTTGGTGGATCCGTCCTATGTGTGCGTCCAACATGCAACAAGCCTGTGTGGTCCACGCTTCCCAGACCGTGGATGAAACGAAACAGACTGGCTCTCACGACCAAATTTCACAAGGCACTTGTCTTTTTTTTTTTTTTTTTTTTCATATTTTCCGCCGTTGTCGCCTTTTTATCCCTTGATATTCGTTCTCGAGGTTTTTCCTCCCGTTTTCCATTTCGTGGCTTGCAAGAGACGTGGCTACCGTTTGCTATCATCCATTCCACTTACTTTCCTTGCGTGGGCGCATTGCCGTCGCCTTATTCTTCAGAGTTCGGTGAGACCGTGAAGTAGTTTTAAGTTGACTAGGTCATCCATATTCATATTTTCCCTAGTATCTTCGCGTTCATTTGTGAATCAGCGAGAAGATAGCTTTCTAAACGCGGCTGTTATGTCGGATATAGGTTAACGCTATGCGCCTGCTCGTGGTGTCATCAGCTATGCACGGAGAAGATTCCCCATTTCCTATATTTATCATTGCGGAAAGCCACTGATGAGTTCAGCAGTGGGGTAGCTCTTCTCCTTGAATAGCTGGAAGGCATTTTAGCATATGGGTCTAGAATGTTTGAATGTATAATTCCCGAAGCTTAATTTTCTAGTGGCTTATACTTAACAAGATCCCATATATAAAAATGCTTAAGTATGCATAATACTTAAATGCCAGTTTTTAAGTGGTTATTTAGGGTTTTGAATAATATTATTTTAATGCATATTTATGCATTTTAGGGCTAAGGCATTTCAAGTTGTGTAAATAGCGTGTTATTTGAATAAATCTTACGTTAAATTAATAGACATCATCTCAAATGTTGATGTTACTTTATTTATAAGACTGACTAAATTTTCAACTGTTTCAATTTTTGCGGCAACAGTAGGTACATTTGAGACAGGCTTTAAATCTTCATTTTTTTTTTCATTCACCGAAACAATGACCTGTATTTAATATTTTTCATAAACTATTATCTCTTTTATTTCTCATTTACTCTTCATATCGCGAAATAGTAACGGTGTACTCATCAGTCTTGGAAACAATAACCTATTGTGATTAATTCCAATAATGGGCGAGACTTATCCTTATGAAGAATGAATGGATTTCTCACAGCATATACCTTCCATACTGTCGTATGCCCATTACTCCTTCCTTGTTAACAAATTGCTGTAATTTCCACTCAGACCATTATTCATTTCCCGACCATTGTTGGCTCGAAGATGTGGGGATTCGATTGATTCGAACGTGAGGAGATCGAGATCGGAAAATCATCGAAATGCTCAACACAATTGCCCTAGTCTTGCGGTGGCAGTTAAATGGGCCTCATCACGTTTCGTAAGCGTCATTTTTTTCGCTCGTCGGTTATTAAAGTGTTCGTGGGAAGGAGGAAGAAGAGGGCAGGGAGTGGTGGAGCCAGAGTTAATACGGGAGTTGGCCCACCCGAGCCCCCGGAGAGATAGATTGGGAGCGGCAGATAGAACAGGTGGAAGGAAGGCTTGAGGAAGAAAAAAAATAAGCCTATCGGGCAGCGAGGGCGCTTCCCTCACGCTGCGCGATATTGACAGCTCTTCTTAACTCCGCCTCTTCTCTCTTCGCCAATGCGATCCTCGTTTCCAGCGGTGTCGGTAAAATGTGTTCATGAAGCTACTCTCTTCCTCACTCTTTAATAGGTTATTCCATTTAGCTCATCCTCCATGTTTCCCGGAATCCCATCTCTCTCTCGACATGAACGCCCGCAAAATCTTAGAATGATCTTGCGCTTTGTGGTGCGTGGTTTTACTCAGCTGGAGCTAGATAACTATTCATAAACTTAGGAATAATATGTATTGTCTGTGGGATTGTGTTTTGTCCTTCCTCCAATATCTATCTCGGTCGTGTGATTTTAGTGCTTAACGTTTTATCAAGTTATTGTGGTATTTTATCTTTCAATGCATAATGAAGTTTTATGCAGTAATTGTGGTTCATGGACTACAGAAGCAATTTGCTAGGTGGGTGGCTTCATCTGTTGTAAATTAGTTTTGCTCAATCGGTTTTATCATCGCCTGCGTATGAAAGGCAGTTACGCCATCTTTCTGCTCTTTAGTGAAGGCTAAGGGGATCTCACCTCACTGTTTTCTTATTGGTAAAAATGTTTATCGGTAAATAATGGGACAACTTCACGAGTGGACTTTTTAATTTTTTCCCATTTTTGCCAATTAATTTCTGAAGCATTGCCTCGTTCAATTTTTGCTCACATTTTCAGTTCCACCTGTTGTATTTCTAATAACTAAAATCATTCTCTTGTTTTCTTATTTTTGAATGGGATACCGTCTCTCTGACGTTATCTCAGCCATACTTCGTATTCATATAGTATGAACTCCTTACAATTAGTGATGCTGGAGAAAGGGGTTTCCGAGTCAATTACAACAACTGAATGTTCACCTCGTATCATAAAATATGAGGGAATTGTCATAGCACTTGAGATTTGATCAACCATCACAAGTTTTTTGAAGCAAGTAAATAAATCCAGTCTGTCATCATTTTAATGTAAAGATGAATTGTAAATGACTTTTGACTAATGAGTCGGAAAATTAGTTAATTTGGTGGCGTCCTACTGCATTTTGTGCTTTCGTAGAAATTATGCCATTCGCTGATTCCAACAAAAAGATATTATTCAGCTAGGACGCGAGGGGTAAAAGAGTTAGAACTAGTAAATTTATTTATTTCTGTCGACTTTTCTGTTTTCGATTTTTTTCTAGGCAAGAGCGATTCAATCGTGAAGCGTGCGCAAGACAATTTGTACTCCGCTTCCCCGTTGTCAATTTTCTTCACGGCTTCCCCTCGATCGCCGCGCTTAAACCTCTTCATATCTCATTCTCCACCATCCTCTTCCTTCGTCAGCAGTCTCGGCGATTGAAAACGGCTCTATGCTGGGGATTTTTTTATCGGGGCTGTTTGTATTGGTATCCCGAGCCACCCCACTCCACTGTCTCTAAACACTTAAAAGCGCGATCTCTCGACTGAGTGAGCTCCACTTGCCTGTCTCTCCTTTCCTTTCCCTCTCTCGCCAGATAGTGGAACTAAATAAAGTGAGTGGGAGGGTTAGTGTTTGCCCGTTAGCTCCTCTTCCATTTTTTTACTCCTGATATCGAGAAACAGATGGAGAAAACGAGAGCGAGGTGTGAGGCGTTTTTCGTGATCTAAGCTACGGGAAGGAAGGAATTTTACCCATCCTCCTTCCCCATCTGGTTCTTTTTGTGTACGTTTAGCTGCTGTTTGTGACGGCACTTTGTTTTCAAATAGGTGTCTCACTCTTGTTTTACTGTTATAGACTTTTCGTGGAAGGCGTTAGTGTTTTAATTCCGTGTGACTTCCAAGGCCTTTACGTCAGCTTCCTCTCGTGTCTTGCTGGTTTTCGTTGCGTAGATGTATGCAAATGCTTTTTCGGTCCGATTTTTCAAACATAAGGGTTGTGGGCATTCTCTTAATGGTTGAACCGGTCCGATTTATGAGGGTTATTAATGGCGATTTTGCGGTTGCTGTCACTCTGTAATAACCATTAGAAATTAAGATGCCTTCCTAAGGGGGACTATATACTTTCTACTGCCTGGATACTACAATGTATATTGTTGAGGCCCCGAATGGAAATGCCTCAAAATAAAAAACTGTTTGAAATGATTATCGTTGGCCAGTTCTCTTTATTTAGTTAAATAGACGGAAATTCTTCCTAAATAAGAATCCAGCTATTTTTAAGAATCCAGATCCCATGGATTTGAACGTATGTCGTTTTACTTACTGCTTGTTTGATTTTGTACCAAATGCATATCTATAAAAGGTAGGCAATACCCAGGCTTTGATCCGAAAGTTTTTGGTATCGTATCTACTTGCTTGAGACACCCCGGAGAAGCTTTTCACTTCGATTTATTTTTTTGATGGGTATCATTTTTCCTAATTAAAAAGATTCACATTTTCTTCCGTGATTGCCGTTAAATCATAATTAAAATTGTCTGAAAGCATCTTATTATCAGCATTGCTGAGTGATTCATTAAATCCAATGTATCGTTACAAAACATTTATTATTGTAATTTTCTCTGTAAGTACTCGTCGGGACTAGAAATAAATTTATTCCGAACGAGTTGTTAGGATACTGCCCCACAACTACTTTTGTGTCACTGCTGATACACTTATCTCGTTGTAGCCTTTAGATTTTCCATATGTATCGTAATTTACTTAGTTTCATTCACGCTCGGCGTTGACTTTTAGTTTTTTTGTAAAAACAGTTGAAACGATTGCACCTTGATCAATCGTCGCCCGGGCGACGGGAAAAATTCCGACCATCGGCTAATCATGAAATCGCAAACAATTGATTGCCACGCTCTGTGGATGGCTCATCCATTAGTCAATTGAAGCATGGGGCAATGGACGCCCCGCCGTGAGGGCGATCTCGTAAGTTCCCGCCGGGAGATAAACGACGGAATTATGCGGACAATTAATCCAGGCTCGGCGTGTGTGACCGCCGCACGATATTGCACATGCCTCGATGCAGTGCCTGGATAAAGTGCACGGATTCCGAGATGATGTCGGGCGGTTATACGTGCGGAAGAAGTTTTGCGTCTACTGTGTGTGCGGAGGGTGGAGGGGTGAGGGAGATGCACGGCACTTCCTCGCGGGCAGGAGTGGTCGAGAGATAGAAGAGTGGTTTAGGATAAATGGACCGGAGATGGGTGTAGATTACGCCTTATTAATGTTCTAGCTGGGGAAATCTCTGCCCTCTTCGGTGGGGCGAACGGGGAATTGATGGCCCTCGATAAAGAACGCCACCAAGTTACAGTATCGCGGTTGTTCCCCGCATAAATTCTTGGGGAACAATTGCATCCCAAAGGGCGAAGCGAGGTAGGATTGAAAATTTGCCGGGTATCGTGCCCTTTCTTAATCCGTGTGTGGGTGTTTTTTCCGTTATTTATGTTTCCTTTCGATGCTATCGGACGTCCGGTGAACCGGTCTCATTCGAAATTTTTACTTTTCAAATGTCTTGTATCGTGACTTTTTTTTAAATTTTATTGAAATGTATAGTTATGACTTCCTATTGCCTTGATTGAATTTATCCTTTTCGTTTAGATTTTTCTTCTTCAATCGTGTGGAACGGTGTGATGGAAATAGTTTTACGAAATGAGTGGATAAAAAGTTTCGTAATTTTCCAAAAATAAGAACAGTTTTTATTACGACTCGGGTTTCGATCTATCCAAAAAAATTAAATTCCTCGCTGTGTATCCGGAATCTTTTGAAAAAGTTTAAGGTCTCTAATGAAGGAAATAATTCATATTGGAATGTGTTTCGCAGCGTAGAAAATAACGAAATGATTAAGAAGCATATTGGTCAGGACAGGTGCTCAAGTTGAGGAGAAGTGCATGAGGATTTCAGAACATTGTCATCACTAACTTATCTCTGATAATTACTACTCTGTGTGTGAGTGTTATCGGTAACTAACTTGGTGAAAAGCCAAGGGCCACACAATTCTATTCTAGAATTTTTTTGATCGCTGGGTCATCGATCATTAGTTTTGACTCCCTGCATAGCATCTCCCTCTGTACCTCTGCTCAGTCTTTATTTCCACGGAAAATTAAACTTTATAGATTGACCCAACTTATCATTTTCGCCCGTGCTTGAGCAGTCTATTCACGCTCGTGACTCACTCAGGCACGTCTGAGCCGTTCATGTTATAATCTTAAATGTCTGTGTGCTGATGATTTTCTGTATGTTGCGATATTTACCTCTTTCTGTTTCCCTGTCATGTACTTCTACGTATTTTGAAAACAAAATATCCTCATTTTGATGCTTGACATTGGGGATTGTTAGCACTTTTTTGATGCTTGACTTTGATGTGTCTTAGTGTTTTGATGCGACATTCACGCAATTTTATATGTATTTTAGTCGATAATAACGCGTAGGGCACCGTTAACTTTTTTCTGGCGCTCACTTAAAAAAACACCGGTTGCTTTCATTTAATGCCGATACCAAAAGGAGTCTTCTGCTATGGTACGGTAATAATCTTAGATCAGGAAACAGAATACTTAAACCTTGCGATTCGCTATTATGTTCAAGTCCTCAGTTACTTGGTGATTGAAGATCTCTTTTCGTTCACTGTAAAGTAGCGAGTGGATTTATCACTTAAAGGCATTTTTGTGAATATTGGACGTAGGCTGCAGTTTTTCCCTTAGAGATAAAGATTTTCTTACTGAAAATGTGACGGAACGAAGAAAGAACTGTTACGGAAGCCATTCTCTTTCGACATTGGGTTACTTATTCATACTGCTTGACACGTGAAGAGGCCACTTACGATATTAAAAAAAACAGTGGAAGATTAGGCTTTAGTAATACTATTCTGCTCACGCACTTAAATTGGCGGAGAAATGAAGGGTTTTTGATAAAAGTTTCCCTAGAGTTGTCTCGAAGACTCGGGGAGTTTCTTTTTCAACGTTATTTTCAGAATTTTATTTAGAATTCAATTCTAGCACTATCTAAGATTAAGATGTATGCAAACTGAGCTAATTATCTTCTAGACAAAATGGTTTTGTTAAATATTTTTTTGCCCAATATGCCATTAGGGATTAGTATTATACTGCCATAATCAGCCTTTCTTAATTAGAAATTTAGTAGTCTTTCGCAATAGAACACGTATGTGGGCGCTAAAATATTTTTTCAGTCATTGAAAGTGTCTGCTTTAGTCTAGCCAGGGGACTTCCTATTAAGTTAAATTATTTTAATCCTACTTTCCCAGTGAAGCTAACTTTGTTACTGCTCTCAGCGGTGAATGCGAACAGCTATTATTAAGCTCCCAACTACACATAATTTTGTTGGAGATGTTGAGTCTTTGAGTGACATTTGATCTCCAGAGGAATCGGAAGCGTAGCTGCAGAGGAGAGCGCACCCTGCGCTTGTTCCTCTCATTAATTAACGATCCTTTACGGTATTCCCTCGGAGCACCTTCCATGCTATTGCGATATTACGTAGAAGAACATGTCATCAAAGGGATTAATTTTTTTCTGCTCTTAGGTAACCAGGGAGACAAAAAAAATTTCAACACCTTCTGTTATACATCCCATAAAATTCCGCCAGGGAACCCCGTCTCAAGCCGTTAATTCTTTTCGCATGTAGGTCACTCGTAGCATCGAGACTCGTGCCTGCCCTGGCATGGGGAAGACGTCGCGAAGCGTTAATTGTGAGTTATTTAATGGGAAATTCCCTCGCGTGGTGTTAGATCAAGATTACCTCGTTAAGATTCTTCGCAATAAAGCGAAGTCGTTTTGTGGTTCGTTTTCTTCTTCCCTGCAAATCGCATGAGCCTTCCTGCTCGTGTCTTCCATCCTCAAGTGTCGCGGCTATTCAAATTTGCACGTATTAAATTCTTTTTGCATAATTTAATGGCATTCATCCAGGAAAATAAGTCGATTGATTGGCGTTGGAAGTTAAACGTGAAGGAAATTTTGTCGAGGATTCTACCTGTGAGCGAATATTTAGGCGATTTTGGGTACAATTCTCCGTTTTGGTCTGTAATTGCCTTCAATAGAAACCATATTAAATGTCACTTAGCATTATCTTGGCCTGATAGTTTCTTATCTGATGAAATTTAATCACTATTTAAATGGGCGTAAAACATTCAGAGGTGACGAGAAATGGTTGAGAACGGCTTTCATTGGTAGATCTGTATGCTGCATTGTTTGTCTATCCTCGCTATTTGAGCCGAAAAGTGGCTGTTTTGTTTCATGCTGCAAATTTGAATAACTATTCGGATGCCTAAAATCAGTAGCCGTTATCGTGCTACGGAACTTGAGATACCACGTTGAAATGCACAAAAGTATTACTTGCTGAGTATACATAAAGTATCGCCGTGGAAAATGCTCCTGGATGAATTTCTCCTGTACATATTAGATTGATGCTTTCTAATCAGCCATTTCCATTTTCTCGTTACCACTTAGGTGTGCAATGCAGTGTTTAACGATATATTAATGCTCGATTTCCTGTTGCTTGCAGTTATACGACTGTTTTAAAGTGTATAAAATTAGTGGATGTTTTCTTGATGGAGTTCCCAATTCAGGGCCTCTAAGACACTTTGAGAATTTGTCGGTGTATTGTGCCATCCATGTTAATCAGTGTTGACACATGGAGCTCTTTGGCCTTACCAAAGGGCACGATGTCCCAAATGTGGAAATTCCTGATGTCCCTGGGTTCCGAAAGGGAGTGCCCAGGTAACGATTCCGAGCCTTAGCGTTTGTGAAAATGTAATGGAGTCGTGTTGGAGATATTAAGGGTTAAAATCGAGTATTCGAGATTGTGGCGCGGACAGTAGGCATTCGCTCAATAGATGATGTATGGCTTCCTCATCCTCTGCGCATCATCTGCAACTCGGTGTATCTTCAATTTCCACGTTGTTCCAGGCGCTTCTTCACTCTATTTCTTCCTTCCGTTCCTTCCTTTTTTCTCAGTTTTATTCAGTTTAATGATACGGTTTTTATAGTTTAAGGTTTCGTGCACATTTTTATTGTTCTATCGCGTTACTTGAAGGCAAAATGTTGCGAAGGCGGAGAAGAGAGGAAATTATAAGCAGTTGGACGGGGTGAAGAGAAGTATGATGAATACTGAGATAAAGAGAATTATATGTTTGGACAGAAATGTTTGATGTTTTGAGTTTTGGTTTGAGAAGCAGAGCAGTAATGATTCATCTTAACCTACCCTAACCGGTTGACTACTAATAATTATATGATTTTATCTATTCACATGGAGTTGTAACGACTGTATAGATATGACATTGTGACGGAATTTAATCGTAGGGAATAAGGAATGAGACGAGGATGAATTCATTCACGTAATTTCATGAGAGAGATGGGTTCGGCGGATTGGTCTCGCCGACTACCTTTCGGTTTGCTAATCGTCAATCGGTGCCCGTGCTGTTGAATCAAGGCTTCGTGCTGATGTCGCCTCGATTTTTTTTTTGGGTCGTCTGTGTCATCGGGAGCAAGTGCCCGAACTCATTGGTCCCCCAAATTTCCCGTCATTCGCGTAGCCGAGCGTGGACCTTTCCCCACATCCTCTCACGGCTGAATCAGCAGGAGCAACTCCCGTCCCCCCTCGTGTCGCCCGCCCTTCCCTTGTACGACTACGGACCCGCCTCCGCGCTACTCTCGATTTCGTCCGGCCCACCTATTTCCGTACCCACGGCCACTCTCTGCCGCCGTACAACCAGGAACGGCGCCCCGTTCTCCGGCGCGATTCCCTGCATTGTGTCCCGTGCATCTCTCCGCCCAGTCCTTTCCCTTTCCGCTGGCATGGGTCGCGAGCGGGTTTTGAAGGTGGGTCGGGCCTGGCTGGTGGAACAGCCGTGCTGTGCGGAAATGCAGGCCTTGCTTTCTTCCTTTCTCAAGCCCGTGTCCCTTGGTCAAAATGTTTGACCAAACATTTTACCAAACCAGCTTGAGTATCGTGTGAGGAGCAGAATTTGTCGAAATTGTAGTTTGATTCCATGACTTTCATTGATTTATTGATCAATGATTCAGAATCAATGTACATTTTCTTCGATTTCTGTCCATTACACGATACTCACACCCTATTGGTGTTATTTTTTGTTAATCATTTTGACGGTGGGACATAGGCTTCACACTCATTATCCTTCTGTAGTTTTGTTCTCCATTTTCCTTCCGAACCTTTGACGACTAGATCATTTCAGGAAACGCTCTGTCCCTCCCTGGCTGCCGATTTTGTGATTGTCATTTAGACTTGCCACGTACGAGTTTCTTAGTTGGGCCACTGAGATACTTGGTGAATATTCTCAATTGCTTCCTGCCAAAAAAGTATATTTTTAGCTGTATATATATAGGCATCTTTGATAGCAATTTATCGAAATAATCCTGTGTATCACAGGGATTTTTACTCCTCTGCCTGATTTAGCTCGTTTTTAGTATATTCGTTTTTTTACCACGCATGCCTAAGTGATGATGTTGTGATTTAAGTGAGGATTGACTTGTAAATGTAGTTTAAATTTAACAAAACTTAGGAAATCGTCGCTTCGTCGTCTGAAAATATATATAGTTTCAATAATGAAAGAAATTAAAAATCTAGTTAGTAGTCATGCAGAATTGGAGAACCTGGTTATACAAGGTGGATGCCATTGATCTATGCCTGTATAATTTACCATAAAGCATATTCAGGTTCCTCCGTTCATAAATGCATACTTTGAGTTATTTGAATGTTTGAAAAAAAAATTGCTTGTATTTCTCTGGTGAACCCCAATTTAGATAGCTTGGACTATGAACGTACACGCACAAATTCCCTCGCCGGTGGAAAAAATATTTGCTGGAATTGGAATTCTGGGAATGCTTTCGGTCTTGGACCTTGGCTTTGAAGTGCGGACGCTGATCATTCGTCGCGCATGCCGGGGATGGAGCCGTGTGCCGTGGTTACTTGGCTAACTGAGCGCGGAGCTGGCTTTCGGAGAGCCCGTGGCCTCCCAAGTCGTGGCCTATCTGCGCTTAAGGGGGAACCTTGTTTTGGCGGCCCTAAGATACTTCATGTTTTTGGATTTTTATCAACTTAAATGAAAGTTATTAGTTCAAAGACTTTTGGATCTATTCAATGACACAATGAAAGGTGAGCATCAATGTTTGTGTAAAATTTTATTGTTTTTTTATTAAAATCAATCGTTAGTTTTCGCATTTGGTAACATATATTTTCAAGTAAAATTTTCCGAAAAAAATAGTTTGGAAAGATAGTTTTTTCTGTTGAAAATCGCTCGGGTTTTCCTCCGGATCACGTTCTCCATTTCCACCGAAGTTTCGAAAGGCGACTGGCCCATCGTCATTAGGGATTATGGAATCTAATGGAGAATCTGACCCGTTTGAAAACCCGAGAGATTTTTAACCGTAGGATTCGCCGAGAAAGCGTAAAATCAAGTATCAATAACCTCCGTAAGATTTTTTTTGTTCATGTCAAACTGAGGACACGTGTTCATCTGTAAACTGCCGGAATATGAATTAAATGAAATTTAATTTATTTTACGGTGGAATCAACTTAAGGAGACACTGTCACGAAATTTCCTCTCCCATTCTCCCGCCATAGCTCCTCCTCTCCGATTAGTTCGGCGAGGGGGAATCCTCCGCCCACGGCTTCCTTCACTCGCGCTCTATTTTCGTCCCCGCCCCTCTCCGCTCCCGTCCTTTTTTCGTCTAGGGAGAAGAGAGGAGATGGCTCCCTATGTTTAGAACACTCACGGTGGTAGGGTCGGAATCGGAGAACGGTGGCGGTGGTTGTGAGGGTAATGTGGGAGTAGAGTGCACCGCCACCCACTTGTTCGGGTCTCCCTTCCTTGCCGTCGCGGGGATTTTGATGGGTTGCAAATGGCTTCTCGCGCGAAGTTTTATGCGATCTCTGCCGCGGGGGCGTGTCTGGGCCGAGCGGCTCGGACAATTAAGCGCCGGCCATTATAACGACGTGGGCGGCGGAGCTCCTCCTTCTCTCCGACTTTCCCAGCCGGCCGGTCTGGAGTGTGGGCGGGTGATTAAGTGATTGGGCGGTGGGTTTCTCGGTGACGCGCGATTTTATCGACCATTTTTGTGATCCATACGTGGTTGAATTGTTAAATGAATGTTTTGTCAATTTGTTCGTCTTCGTATCACCTTTTGGAAAAAAGTGTTAGCCTAATTGACGATAATGCGCCCCAAAACTTAGTTTGTAAATCAGAGAAGATTAGCAGACTAGGAGAGATAAACTGTCGAACAGATGAGTACTAGAATTCATTCTTCCGGGGAATCAGGTTGGTGCGGTGATTAGAATACTAGCGTTCTTTTACGAGAGCCCGGGTTCGAACTCCGGTATTGGCGGAGGTTTTTCAATCGAGTCCGGATCTCTACTTGGGTGCCATGTGAAGATGCATTCTAAAAAAGGTTTCCGTCCTTTGGATGGGACATTAAACTGTGGCCCATTGATGCCTTACGTTATGAGAAGGCTAATTCCGTCGCCAGGGTTGTCTTAATCCTTTACCCTAATAGTCCTACCCCTACCAATCCACCCTCCAATTTTTAATTGCGCAAATTACCTCAGGTGTCGGTAGCCTCCCCCTAATAACCAACGAATCATCCCTCCCACTCACTATTCACAACTGTAATAAACACAGCGAGGCACAATTATTACCTTCACCGAAACCACACCTCACTTTTAGTCCTTCCTCTCTCGCGGAATTCCCTTTTCCAATTCTCCTTCCTTTTCATGGTTGGTCCCTTTACACCCCCTGCCACTTACCCTTGCGGCGCGGCGGCTCGTATGGTTGTCCGAAGTGGCATATTTAGATATTACGGAATCTTACCTTTCCTCGCACTTTTTCCATAGATCATCTAGCGCTCCTAAATAAGCTTGTGTAGACGTAACATGGGACGTGGAACTATTGTCTCTCTGCGTAACATATCATTATCGTGAAAAGCTAACATCAGTCATTCCTCACGCATGCCCGAAAGCCGTGTGCTAAGAGAAATTAGCCGTACTTAACCCGAGCGCAGAGTGCGAAAGTGTGTTTCTTGCTTCGTGAAATATCGATGAAATAGAACAAGATGAATCACGTAATCCTATTTTCATTCCTGCCTATTGGCACGGCAGTAACATGAATTGAAATTTTCTTATTCCGGTTTAGGTGACACTTCAGTTGGCTCCAGAGAACAATCAGCCATTTCTGAACTAAAATCTAATAGTAATCCCCAAAAAATGTGGATAATTATTTACTGTTTTTCTTGTACTTTGCCTTTTTTTGTTCTCTTCAGCTAAGGCATATTATCAGTGAAGTCTGTACTTGCATTTAAACGAATAAAATTAGTACTTATCCTGTCGTAGCATAAGAATGGTAGTTGCAATTCTTTCCTTGCGGTAAATAATAGTAGAAATTTCCAACGATATATTTTTGGTGGAAAATTTGATGAACTGAAGTACAAAATAGATTATGAAATGGGTGTACGCTGTTGAAACGTAACGCTAGGGAAGGTTTGTACAGTAAAAATGTTCATTCAAACCCATCTAAACGGCAGAAACAATCGAACTGAAGAATTGTCAAATATTTTGAAAAACGTGGATTGAATATGTCAGCTGAGTAGGAGGTTTCATTCCCATTTTTAAATGGTACAGGTAGTTAATTTTTTCTACGTACCGAGTGAAGTTGCGTAATAGCTTTGAGAGCTTAAGCTGTGGTTGTTTTCTGCAGAGGTCAGTTACTGCCAAAAATCAAGAGGTTTTAGCCCCTACGATTGATTGTATCGATTAGGTGTTTGACTCGTTCTAATGTCGTTTCGAAACTTGAAGACCATTATAATGTCGTCATCTTCCTCTTCTTCGTTCTACGTGGCTGTGTCGGAAGGCCCATGTTCGTGCAATCAGCGGGAATCCATCGCTTCGCGTGGATGGATTTAAATCGGCGATGCTCATATCTCCCTCTCGGGTGACGGTATGGCGTGATTGGTCTGTAGCTCTCGAAGGAATCTCTATTAAAAGCCGTCATGTTTTTATTACTGACGCTCGGGTCAACAAACTTGCGTGACTCTTTCAATCCTGCCTCATTACATTTAATGGGAAATTCGTGGGATAAGTTAGTCAAAATGTCCATCGTAAATAATGGAAACGCTTCTTTGAAAGGCGTTTTCACCGCGTGAGCTTCCATCATAGGAGCGTAGTAAGAAGGCATGTGAGATTCTTGACTAAGATTATCATTTCACATATCATGTCTTCAAGCGTGTTAATAATTTTCACCGGTGTCAAGAAACTTATTCGCTGCCAATCGGTGGAGCCTGTACGCTGTGGATTTTTACTTTTCACTATTTTTTTTTAGGTTTTTCAATCGGTGGATCTGGAGGAAACGGTAAATGTTAGCTCATACCCTACGGCGTGAGAGAATTAGATTTTCTGATCGGGAGCTTGTGGATTTTTCTAATTTTTCAATTTAAAAAGGAGAAAAGAATCGCTCTTTCGTAAGGGGTGCGCAAGTATGTCTCCATTCGCCGCCTACGGGTGTATAGCGGTGGAAGCCACTTTAAAAGAATTCAACTTTTATTTCCTTGCAAGATTTTCATGCTCCATTGCGGGATCAACTTCCAGTGACCCAACATTTTTCACCTCACGCTCAAAGGGTCTGGGGGGAGTGTAAGTATTTTGGGGAGGTCGGGTTCCCACTTTTAAGAGATTCGATAAGAATTGTCCACCGGACACACCGCAGTTCCAGGCCGTAATGTCGCGGTCTCCTGCTGTGTCAGCGACCCCTTAACACCTCTTCCCTTCCCCATCTTCCCCCATCTCCTCACTCCCCCGTTCCACCCCTTACCCTCTCCCTTCTCCGTTCCGTGGTGCACGCGTCTTCGACAGCGTAGGGTCCCAAGTCGTGCGCCGACTCCGAAGATCCGTGATTCTTATCGTCAATAAGCCCTTGCGGTCTGTGTCCGAGTGCTACGTGGGGGAGAGGTTGTCCGCCTTTTTGTACCTCTTTTTCTTTCGACTCTTTTGTGGACTCCACCTACCCTTATCCTCCCTCTCTTTCGTGAACTGGACGCTCAGTTCTTTATATTCTCCTCCTCTTTCTGACTCTCTTGCTCTCTGCGTTCCGATCGCATGCCTCATGCCGGAAAGAAATTCTTCTTCTGAGCCACCTTGTTCTTTTTCGCCGCCTTGTTGTGTGGTCGGTGGGGTGGTGGAGTGCTGGCTTGCACATCATTCTCCATTCCCCTCCCTCTTACGTGCACGACACCGTCCTCTACCCCTTTCCGCATGCTGCTAATTCTTTCGCGGACAACCGTCCCGCTCTTTTAAAAGGTGGTAAATCTTTTTCGTCCGTGGAAAAAGGGGTCCCGGTGTCACTTCATACTTTCCACTCCCCCTTAACCCCCCAATACGGATTTGCTTTACACGCTGCTCGCACTGATTCACTTATTATTCTCTTTTTCTTCTTGTTTCTAGACGGTCGGTCGGTCGGTCGACGACCTTTTAGCGAGTGGTAAGGGTTAAGTTTCCTGGTATGAGTTAACGAACTTATTGAGATCGCGTATTTCGTTAAGAGCGTCATAGAGGCACGTATACATTTTGAGATCCCGTTTGCATTTTTCCGACTTTTCATTGAAATCAACCCAGGTTTGTTGCTCATGAGTTTTTTTTTAACTCACGTACGAAATTATTTGGAGCATAAGTGAAAAGTCTTTGAAAATTTGCAATTTACGTGCACGTCTAACAAGGCATATCGTTTTACGTTTTGCAATTTTTCCTTGAGGTCAATCAGTGTGTGCTTTTGAAAATAGCAATATTGATTTAAATTCCAAACATTCCTCCTCCTGTAGTACCTGTGCATTTTCGTAGTCGCGCACAGATCGATCAATCTTCTCTGACGGCGTAGCTTATCGCACTGCGTTGAAGGTAATATGTCGACTTAACTTTTGAACTTAATTATAAATAATTTTCTGCAGTTTTTCTGTTTTAGGGTCTCGCGGATGTGGATCGAAATCATTATGAAGTGTATACATTGGATACAATTTAAATTGTTTTGTGCATTGATGGAAGGAGTTATATTCGGATTGATATGTATGTCTAGGTAGACCAATGAGTTCCTTGAATTGTGAATTAAATTGGTAGAATATGCGACTAGAAAAGATACTACTTTCTTTGCGTCAGTGTTAAGCTGAACGGGAAAAAACGTGTAGAAGAGAAGTGATACACTCCCTCAGAGGATAACCTGCTTTTCGGAAGCCTTTACATGTGGAAATCAATAATTATGTGCACAGAATCTAATGATAAATGCTTTTTCCTTCCATTCATTTGATTTTTTTCAACAGATGTGTGAGAGAATCACGTCGTTTAACGATGAGTGTTTTGAAAACCTACGCATGTAAGATTTGTTTACGTTGAGGTGTTTACGTTGTTTTTTTTACTTTTTAATGTAATGATATTTTGGCTTTACAAAGGCTTTTATAAAGGCTTTTACTTCGTGTTTCGTCTTCATTTACTTGTATTATGTATTTATTTACTTTGCTATTTCGGTTATAACGTTACTCATTTTGTCATTTATCTTGTATCAACTGGTGGTTAACCTTCTTGCCTACGAACGTGGAAACTGGTGGTTCAAATGCTTCTAAATACAGTTGAGATTACAATTGCCACATATGGGCACGGTTTAAATACGCTGTCATTCCAGATCAGCAGTACGGAATAAAAACTTCTTCACCTCTGAAAAATACTGTGAGACTTAGGAACCCATCATTACGGTTTCTAATCATTCATGTCCATTGAACGACGCCCTCAAGTCGAGGATGAAATTAGTAATTAAATTTTACGGCAGCCGTCTCAAACGATGGCATAAGTCGGACTTCGGCCCGCTCCATATTTATGGATCTGTTGGTTTCTCACAAAACGTTCGTCCCCCTGACATCTCAGGCGTTTTTTTCCACCCTTCAGGAAATCAAGACGAATATAGCGCGCGCGATACGGGAGCACCCTTTGAGGGAGGCGAGGGATCGCTTCGGGGAGGATGCTCATGGCCTGTGATCCTCTCTTCCCGTATCTCTTCCTCCCTCTTCCTTCCCTCCCAATTCTGGCCTCTTCATTCTCTATTTCTGCGTCTTTTCTCGTTTCACCTTCTTTCCTCGTTAGCTCTCCTCTTCCCTTCTCGGCCTCAACCCCTCTCTCCCACCGCACTCGTCCGCACGATTTCTTTCGGCAAACCTTTCATTGTGTTGGTTTTTCTCATCCCGGGTGTTTTCCCGTCGAATCTTGACCTTAGTGAGCGAGGTGGCTGAATCCGAGTGAGTGGAGAGCCCTTGTTTTTGCAGGAATGGGCGTCGTTATTCACCCCTGTCCCAGCGCTCCTCTTGTCGGGAGACTGGATACTTTTCGAAAATGGACAGGGAACCTCGCAAATACAAAAGAATTTCGCCGTGGAGCAATGGAGGTAGTGGAGAGGAGACACTGCTGAGCCCTGGCTGGAGAACAGTGCTACCTCCACGTCATCCCGTAGAAGAAGGTGTACGACAACCTCCTTGGTTATCACGAAAATGAAAAATCTTTGAAACATACATTTTCGAGAAATGATTGAATTGAGAGGTGAAGAACTCACTCTTCTCAGAGGGCATGACTCATTATTATAGAGTACTATAGCTTTGAAATTGGTCTATTTTTAGCGAAGTTAACGATTTTTTCTTTCCGGTATAATATGTACCTAATTTACAAGCAAGCGTTTTCCCCATTCCTCCACCTTTTAAGCATCGATTGGTGAAAACAGGATTTTTTCGTCATCTTCCATGAAATCGTTGCGATGAAAACCCCAGCAGTCTGAAAACACCTTTCCTGGTGTAGTATGTATCCGCCCACCCTTATACCGTTATAGAGTCCCACCGTTATAGAGTCACAGAATAATTTTGAACCCCCAGTCATGTTTAAAAAATGCGAGATTTTGTCAGTTAAACCATGTTTCTTTTGCTTCCTATGGATTTTCTGAGGACATTTTTCTTTTCTTGTTCTGCTATTGACTATTGAGTTTTGGCTCCAATAAAAAAGATCCTTCTTTGGAAGTATTCTCGTCCCTGAGGTTGAAATATTATATGTACTTGCTTTTAGCTATCCTTAAAGATCCTTCCTTTGATCTCCGAAATTCATAGTTTTGATTTGATTTGCTTGGGAACAGCTCTTTATCTGCGAGGAGTTTATTCTCGTACGCCCCGGGCAGTGACCTGGAAAGTCACTATTGCGCCCTATTTCAAGTTCTCCGTTAAGTAACTTTGTGAGATTGAGTGATTCTTCTCTCTGAATTCTATTTAGAAGTAGTTAAGTTAAGACCAATAAATATCTACCTAATCGACCCACTACTTTTTAAAATTTAATGCTTGAAATTTCAGCTTAAACTGTGACAAATGACAAACTTAGAAGGCCGATTATTTGTTTGTAGGTGCACGTCCCAAAAGAATCATTCCAGCTTGCTTTCTAATCTCCGACATTTATTATCACGGTTCTGTTTTTACTTGTTCATATTTTTAATGGGATTCAAATTTCAATTTTTGGTGTAACCCCTTTCCAATTGTTATATGTTGAGTCACAACATCTTCCGTCTCTTACGGCCCTCAATATCCCGTCGTCTCTAAGTCATCATTTAATATTCTACCAGCTGATTGGTAGGTTTGTGGTCAGTCCTTATCCTACCTTCCCCATATCAGGGACACCTTACATTTTCCCTTCGATTACTTGCTCGCCATCAGGTCTCTCTGAAATTCCTCGTATCCTCTACCTCTCCTTATGTCATCAAAAATTCCTATCCTCTTTTTTTTTCTTCCACCCTTCCCTATCTTTCTCCCCTCGCATCACCCCAAAATGCTCTCAACACGTCCTCCATCCACCTTTATTGACTTTTCACCTTAATTTCTCCCACCAACTTCCTTTTCTCTCCCCTCAATCCAACACTTCCTCGTTCATCTTCTTCGCTACTCAACTCATCCTCTCCATTCTTCTCCAAACCTCGTCTCTAATTACTCACTCCTAATTATTTTAAACATTGTTTTTTAACCGTCGAAAAATCTCCTCCTAGTTTTGAACTCAGTGACGTATCTTTATGAGATAAGGAACTGGTTCAACGCATCGAAATGATTTTTTTGGACAAATAGCACAAATCAGATTTTGGCGAAATTCGTTTCTCCTCGTGCCGCGTTATTCATTTATGGCCACGCATTCATGCGACCCTCTTTCCGCACTTCATCTCCGTTTCTCTTTCTCGCCGGCCCTTTTTCGTCCCTCCCCCTTCTTCCCTCCTTGTCCCTTTTCACTTTGCCACCCTTCATCCGGCCGCTGTCTCCCCCACCCCACGGATCCCTCAATCCCGGCCGCGTGCTGACTCTTCATTTTCGGCCACTCACTCGCTTCACCCCCCTTCCTTCCCAGCATCCCTCACTCTCTCTCGTGTCCTCAACCCCCCTCCATCCTCATCTCACCCGTTCCCCGCCTCGCAGCCCCCTCCAACTCTAGCCCCCCCCCCCCTTCACCCCCAGCCTTTCCCACCTCGCGGGCCCTCCCGCGTCCGCACGCGCCGCCGTTCTTGTTTTTTTGGTGGCGGGCCAAGGGGCAAGGCCATGCGGACGTACACTCACGCGCTCTACTCCAGCCTCCACCCCGCTTCCCCCCCGCAAGCCTCCCCCCGTACTCTCTGGGTTTGCTTTTCCCTCCCATCCCCCTACTCACCCTATTGCATTGCTCTTCCCTGCGTGCGCGGCTCTGCTTGGTACATTTCTCTTGTCCCTACCGCGCGCTGAAATATTTAGCCGTCCACTCACCTGGTTTTTACGCTCTCCCGCCGGTGTGGGACGCGGGAGGTGCTCATTGGGTCATGGGGAAGATTACGCGGCTGGAAGTATCAGGTACCGATAGTGCGTTGGGTTTGTCGGAAGTTGATGATGTTGTATTTCGTTACATCTAGCGAAGATATACCCGTGAGCGTGATGCCGTTACTTGACGTGCTTGGAATTGAATCAAAGAGAGAAGAAAATGTGGATGTCATATATTTACGTTTGCTAAGGGGAATAGGTTTCGGAGAAATTCTTTTTACGGCAAAGAGGAGTTGTAGTATCGTTCTAGGTTCGTGAATAGTCTTTTCATTTGGACGTGGTCTTGCAGATTCATCGTGCTCCGATGGTTAGAATCGGTTGACGCTTTGTTTAGTGAAGCGCCTCTTTAACCAACGGGAGCAAATGACTCTATACAACGTAGCCCTCCTACATCACATATAACCCTTATATCCTCAGCTTCACGTTTCATTTCTCTTAACTTCGTTAATCCATTAATGAGCTGGCACATAGACATTGAGGGCTTATAAACTTCGTACTTATTTAGCCAGCGTTCCCTACCGGGAGCTTGTAAATGCTCCGTGACATTAGCTTCTTATACACCGAAGACGGTGAAATTCGCTATTTCGGTATATAACTTCGCACCCGTGTGCGTGACTGCGTACCACATCATTTGTTAATGAAATGATTGGAAATTAGCTTCTTCTTTACCTGAGGGACTGACCGACACCTCAGTTTTATGTCGTCGAATGTTGTCATCGTTCTTTTGCATAATTTATTATTTATTACTAAATAAATTAAGATTTCATACTGCAGCTCTAGTCAAATTCATTATAAAATTCTACGTGCCACGTTTGCTTCGCTTTTTGAAGCGGATTAAGTCGTCTCTGATATTCCTGTCGCTCTTATTGTGATTGTTTTGATCTCATTTCATCGATCAAATGGTGAAGTCGCTATCCCTTTCTCCCATTAGCAACAGAGCTGTCATTACTTAGCAGAAAAAATGGCATATTTTACTGCCTGCGTCATCTTTACTCAACCTTTGCTCAGGGACGCTTAGAAAATCATCCGGGACACCGCCGCTGAGACTTCTATCCATGCGAAGGACATTGATGGCGCGGAATTATATAGTTATTTCTTCCTTTAACTCCGAGCGCCCCATGATGTGGCGTGATGTCCTCTTTGCTCCTGCCGCTCGAGGTCACGGTTATGAGGTTAACAACTCAACAGCCTTGCCATGCGAAGATGAATAATATTACAAATCACGCGCGCATCAGTATATGGGGTGGGGCGAGTCCCTTAAGCATTCTCCTTGTGAAAACCGTCCCCGTGATTAATACCTCTTTCTCGTATTTTTAGTCTCGCGTCTCCCATGGCTTGTGGCTTTGCTATCACCTCCGTAGTTTCCCCCCCTCTTCCGTGAGTCTTGCTATTTATACCGCTCTCCTCTTCCGTTCACGCATAAGCCGCGTCCGTCTCGCACTCGGCTCGTTCTCTTCTTCTCCCATTCCCTCTCTCGTTTTCTTTTAAGTCACTCCTATCATATTCGTCCCCTCTTCCTTATTTTTACCGCCCGGCTCTCACGAAGGGGCGTTTTTCTCGAGCAGTGCTCTCCAGCTCACTCCCTCCCTATCTTCTCTCCCCCCTCGTCTCCCTTATATTCAGGTCTTCACCCGCAGGCGTTGGCTTGTGTTTTCGGACTGTGGTTTTCTACCTCTTGCTTCACATGGTTTCTCGATCGCTAATAGATTTTTAAACTTTGATGAAAAGAAAACACTTTGTACAATTAATTACACGCTCTTCATTTTCCCCCGGTTGATTTTGACTCCCATAGCGTCATTTTCAAGGTAATTTTGATCCAAATTACCGTAATTTGCTCGAAGTTACTGTCGATGACTGTAGCCTTAATTTAAGGGAACTATGGTCAATGTTACCTTTTCATGGTGTTATGTGAAACAGCCCTTTATGTTGCTTTTGGTGATTATCAAATAAACAAATACAGTTTTATCCTAGCCTAATGTCGCGTCTTCCATTCTCACTGCAGCTTGAACAAGAGATTTTTGCTGTTACAAAGTATTGATTTTGCGTCAAGGGTAAAGCATCACAAGTCATATCATTTATGAGGTCCTATAAAACTTTGTTGAATGTGCGTCAAATGTACCCGAATCTTTCGCCTTCAACATCCAGCGAACGCTGAAAGGTAACGCAAATATTGCTATGACTGCTAAAATTATTAACTCCGCGCGAACATTGATATATTTCTCTTATTTATGCGAAAGATACCAGCATGGAACACCGTGGGGACGGAAGCCAGGTAACTATAATACGAGTCGAAACCGAGAGCGTTAAACTCGACGATCTTGTTTCTGACGAGTACCTGCGAAAGCGACGGGCGTCAACGATTTGTCTTCCCCTAAACAATCTCATAAAAGGCGCCCGTGGCCCATGAGGTGTTAATGCCGAAAATTCCGGCAGGCTATGCGTTTTTAGTCAAAGATACGACCAGGACACTACATTTGCAGGGCGGTCGTAAGTGGCTATGCTGAAGAGTACAAACCAATTTAATGAACTGAGAAAGTTAGTGAGAAGAAAACATCACTCTTGTGTTAATTTATGAGGAATGTAGTGGTTATTTCACTTTGAATAGAATAGGCTTCAAGTAAAAAAAAATATTTTATTTCCATGCATTGACCTTGGAGGATTCATAGATGCTTCTATGAGGAATCCACTCGAATTAAGTTAAATAATCTTGCAAGTTTTAGTTTAAAAACTGATCAATTTTTGTAATTGACTAATAAAATGAAATTATATGTACGATTGGTCGAATCGAATCGAAATCAAAATAAGTGAAACGGAATTACTCAGCTTGAAACATGTGCTTTGTGGTTAATATAATAATTGTGCCTTGTTCGACTCCTACGCTGTTGAAAAAGGCTTAAATGATATGAAGATAGTAAATTTGTGAGAATAAGTTATTATTAAATGGCCGTACTATATTGAGCAGATAGTTAACACGTTTAGTTGAGAAATGATTTCACTTTGTATTATTACGCAAAAGTGAAATAATTTTTAAATTATCGCAATGTGGTTCCCCCTAGTTAAGCCTGAAAATCTTATGTATAAGTTTAGTTGGGTTTGTCTTTTGAAATTCCTTCGACTCATTACATTCAGCACCATTCAATATGCAGGCGATTCTCCCTCCCTAATCGCTACGGCGATATTTTCTTCCCCAATGTGAAGGAAATACCGCCGCAGCGAGGAATAATCGTCGCATTTTGTGTAATTGCATACCAGAAAAACTATGCTGTCAATATCTTCATCTAGTTCATAATCTCAAAAAAATCATGGGAACTAAAGATTACTTTTATTTCATTATACGCCGCTGCCACATGTTATTTTTTCCTGACATTTCTTTTTTGCAATCTGTCCAGGAAAAATCAAAATCTCTTCTAAATCTTCTGAAATGAATTTTTAATAATTATTAATTAATTTACTTCGGAAATGCATTAGGCTAATAAAATGTTTTCATCATTGTTGCCAATAATAGTTGTTTTATTATTGTTGATGAAAATTACTTTTCTATCTCCTTCCTCTTCGTTTCTCTGAGTATAATGTATTGAAAGCGTTATATTTCAGGTATGGAGGTGAGTTGAATAATGAAAACATAAATACCAGTCGTCGTATTAGGTTCTATAGTTATCGTGAAAGCGGATATATTGATAATTGGACGGAATACTCTCAGAAATTTTTTAAACATTAGCTGTGGTCTATTATTAAATATTATTCGAATAAAGAATCCTCAATGTGACATATGTGGGCGAACCAAGACGGTGATCTTTTGACCGCACGAAAATCTCTTAGCTAGCGACTCTTATATTTCAACCTCCTGTCCGGGATAATTTTTAGCGATCTCGGATTCTCCTCAATCTTCAGATTAGTGAAATTTATCTCCCGGCATGCATAGCCCTAGACTAAGCCGGAAATCTAAAATTTTTGAAAAGTTCAACTCGGAATTTATACCATGGCTTTTTTCAAGGTCAAGAAGGTGTACGTATGGGATACAGGAATCGCGCATTCTCATGCACGTCGCTCCAGTGAGATGTGAGCTTCGCGCTTCCGCTGCCAGGGGTCCGTCGATGTCCGCCGCGGTGGGACGGGGAGCATTATTATTTCACCCCTTGGCACGCACTTCGTGGTGTAGGCGGGGAGGGGGGGGCAATAGAGAGGAAGGAAATGAAACGCGGCGGATGTGTCAAAAGAGCTGAATGCTGGAGAGCGGCAGCAGTGGTGTGTCGTGCGGCCGACGCGCTGACCTCCAACGGGTGCTCGGGGAGGGCCGCGGGAGCGGAGCGGGTGACTTGCGGTGCGGGGCGCGAGGACACGCGTTAGGGACGTTGCGCGAGAAAATCTATTTCTGACGCCGCGTGTCCTCGCCGTGTGTCACGATGCAGGCTGGGCTTCGGTCGGGAGGAGGAGGGAGAAACTGTTGTAAAACGAAGAGGCGAGGTAAAAATGAATAGGCTGGAGAGGTTGGCCAACAGCATGGGATAATGAGTAGTAGCCATTTATTTTTACGTCCTTGGAAAGCTTATTAAATTTCGCTCATACCTATCCGCCACTTACAAATGGGGGCAACAGCACTCGAATGAATAGGAGGATCACCCCGCAGAACTTAAGGCTAACTAAAATATGCTTAAATTTGGTGACCGAGCGGAAACCAGAATAGTTTCCATCGTGTCACACCGTTTCTTTTAGGGTAATGATTAGGTATGTTACGACACTATTCGGTCCCCATAGCACAGCTATGTATGGGGCCGACAATTTAGCCGATGTGAATCATGCCGTGGTATTGCGAGTCATCTCGCTCGACCCAATCCTATTTCTTCTTAGTTTTCCCCGTTTAAATCACGATTCTCGGGAGTATAGGAGCAACCGATAATGGTGGGAAAGATAAAATTGGGAAGTATTGATTCGTTCCTTGAGTGGTATGTACCAAATAAAACTTTCCGTGAAAATTATAAATTTTTGTATTTTGTCATTCAAGGCGTCGAGTAATGGATTTTTTCATAACGTAGTGCTTAATATCAAAATAAATTTTAATACTTACTGTCTTTCGCTATTCTTGATTCCTAGCTAGTATAGAAATTGATAGAAATCAGTTAGTAGTGTTCAAACGTCCACCTCCACTCTGTGGTAAAACATTTTTATCTTTTTCTCAATTTATTATTTATACGAAGTAGGAGCTGCACGAACGTAGAATAAGGCCCGACATCTCTGTAGCTCTAATTTTTGCTGCTATCGTATTGTGAATCCGAATTGTAATAATAATAAACACCCAATGCATGTGTATCAAATTAGGAAAACTTCTTACATACCTGGGCTCTTAAATGGAAGTTGTTACTTTTTTAATTATTTGTGGAATGATTAGTGGATGCATAGAGTGGCGAATGACACGCTTTGATATCCCACCAACGATGTAACATTTCCATTAACTTGGTGGAATTTTGTCTTGTTCTTTGTTACAAATCTCGCATCGCCCTAAGGTGAATTCGGCTTCTATCAGCTATCAGTCTCCAATAGCATTCACGTTTTGATTCATTGCCTAGGTCCCGATGACGCTGCCGACTTCAGCCTTTGGACGTCCTCAAAAAATTTTTTTCAGATTGGTAACGACGTCCGTAAATATGTTTACGTTAGTGGAAGCCGCTTCGCAGAGTGGAAAATCGGATTCCTCTGTAGGAAGTGAAAGCCTCGTAAAACTCAACTCTGTCGACCACAAAAAAAGATTAATATTTATGGGCAAGGTCCCAGCGTGTGTGTCTGTGCGCCGGAGATGCTCGCCTATCCCGTCTCGCCTTCCATTTTTGAGCTACTCCTCCCGCATTTCCCTCTCTTTTCCTGATTCACAGTCTTCTCGTCCTGTAATCCAACCGCCTCCTTTGACTCCCTCTTCCTCTACGCGGTCTCTCTATCTCTCTCCTCTTCCCAACTTGCACCACACGTACGCTTCCCTTTCATCTCCTGCGCGTGATTATCGTCTCTTCCTTACTATTAATCTGTGGCCATCCAGTTTATTTTCTAGGCACCCGCGCATGCCTCTCGGTTATTGCTACCCTTCCCAGCGCTCCTACCCCTTTACTGCGAGGTTCATTAGTACCCCCATTTCTAACCCTATGTAACTTCGCAGACCGCCCGTGCGTAAATGTTGCCAGATACGTAGCTAAGATTTCAATCGGCGAAAGCGTGGTCTGATGCTTATTCACGGTGGTCAAATAACCGGGAATCCGGCAATATCTCAAGCATTTTTTGGGCGCGAAGTTTCTGAATATTCCGCGTGAATTCACACAGATTCCATCAGAGAAGAATGAAGAGTAATGAAGGTAGTTAATATGCATAAATAGTTTGTTTCCATAAATATGGTCGTTCACAAATTTACCCCGGTGCCGACAGTGAAAAGAGATTTATTTATACCGGAAAGAAAACGATTACCAATTGGAAAATCGGGTGAGATGCAGAGAATAAATCTTCAATTTCTGTTTCATAAGTCACTGAGGAATTTTTTTTCTGTAACTAATCTTATTTGGCCGAGTTGGTCACTCTAATGCGGATCAACTTAGAAAAATGGAAATTTTTATTTATTTTGATACATTTCTGATCGATGCCGTGTGTGATGGGTAAATCCAGGATGGGATGCAAGTAAATCCAGAGACTGTTTTAATCGAGATTTCTGTCTTGCGACTGACAAGTCTAGCCCTGCTGTCGTCATTGCCCGTCCCACTGCATTTGAATCCCCTTGTTCCTTTTTAACTTCTTTTCTCTTGGAATTCAGGTGCTCCTATCATTTCTTCCTGTCATCGGGCGTATTTTATTCACCCTTCCCCCTACAGTGCCTTTTCCATTTTCTCGTGTCGAAATTGAATCCGCGTCCCTGCCCCCTGATACTCTCGATGGAGGGTTACTGGGAAACACAGAGCGCTGTCGGTCTGGAGCGTGGAACTTGTTTGGGGATGGTTAGGGAGGGAAGACCTCTGATTCGTGAAAAAACAACCTATTTCCGTCGGTGCATTTGCTGCATGTCCTTCTTCGAGAAGCAGACGGGGTCGGGAGACACGGAGGGGTCTCGAGGAATGCTTCGGTTAAGGGTCTATGCCTTTCGCTTATTTTTAGACGAATGGTTAACGACTGTAAGATTTTTCAGGAACAACATCTGGCCTTACCCATTGATCCTCGTTAGCCTTTTACCATTCCCGCTCGTAAGCAGTCCTTTCGAGGTATCTCGTTCATTATTCGATCGGTTTGGTCTCTGTGAATCCCGGCTTGCCCAAGAATTAGATTTTTTCCCTTTGCTATATGTTGGTAGGTTTTATGTTCTATTGTCTCTTTCTATCGCCAAGTTCAGTAGTCTCTTTATGATTTATTTTTTTCCGGAAAAACAGTTAGCAATTGTTTCTTCTCTTGAGTACTCTGTCACTACTACGGCATTATAGAAATGCTTTACAGAAAACAGAGTGTTAAGTGTCAGGTCTCCTCTTGCACTGTGGCAGTGTGATGAATAGAATGAGTGAATTACTGCGGCTTGATTATATCTTGGGTTTGACAATGACAGGGATAATTCAACCACTATTCATAACATTATTGGATGATGAGTGAACTTAATGCGTGATTATGTACGGTAGCATTGGTTGGTTTAGGTATTTTAATTTGATATAATTATTTGAATCCTTTTGTGCCCTTCGTACTTTCCCATGTTTTGACAATATTGCATCGATCATCCATCCATTGATTGATGTCGTGGTTAGAATAAAAGAAGGGTGTGCCAAATTTGGATAATCGTAATCGAAATTGAAATATATGAGAGTATGGCGGTGGAATATATATTTTTTAAGTATCGTAGTCTCTGGTATTGCAGCCTCTTGAATACAGTAATGGAAGAAACAACGGTTAGAAAAATTACTGAGGAATACCTAGGATGTAGTTAATCAGGAAAATTATGAAGGATGCTAAAACAAACACAGAGGCAAAGGAACGCAGGTAGTTTATATAGAATGCCAAAATAAACTATTTAGCCAACTATTGGTTATTTCAAATCGCACTGCAAGTAATTTTGTTCAAATAAT
The DNA here is from genome assembly GCA_963573305.1 of Pyrrhosoma nymphula. NCBI lineage: Eukaryota > Metazoa > Arthropoda > Insecta > Odonata > Coenagrionidae > Pyrrhosoma > Pyrrhosoma nymphula. The sequence goes on from OY754329.1 coordinate 145,160,199, forward strand.
GGAATCGCTTGTTGGTACATGCTGGTAGTTGGGCGATAGGTACTCTCTTGCAGTCTTCGCACTAGTAGGGTTGCCATATCTGCAAGATTGAAAATGGTTGGTACTAATTGAGATAGCTCTCTACGGTTGCCGCGCTTTCCCATTTTTAATACCGATGTGCTTGTCTTCAGCCCGTTGCGACACGCTTCGCTGGTCTTTCCTCGTTCCGACGACACTTTCGCTGTGAATTTCAGGTTAGTCGTGCTCCTGGAACTATGTCTTTACTTTCTAATCCAAGCCGTTTTATTATAAAATTTCAAGTGATTTTCATCTACAGAGATTAGTCGAGCGTATGTTCTTAAAAAATAAGTAAAAAAACTTGGGGGCGAGGATGGCTTCGTGGTGAAAGGGTGTTGGCGATATTGCAATGGGGGGTTGCCTATTGCTACAAGTGAGAACGCCGCCTCTGTGAAGGCGTCCGTGGAATGGGGTTGGGCTAGACGCTAAAGATACGGGAGATGCATTATAAGAGGTTTCGCCGGTGGGGGCGTCATAGGCGGAGTAATGACCCGGCTTTTCGCCGAGGAAGTAAGCACATAAACAACACTCCATCCGACCGTTTATTTACGAACGCCAGCGCCCGAACGGATTGCGTATAGTTCCTTGTCCAGTCCGACGTCTCCTTCTTCACCCTCCCTAGCATACGGCGCGGCGCGCGATGTATTTTATGAAGCTCTTTAGTCGTTGTTTCACCTCTCAATTTCTCCCTCATTGATTCATTGTGGAACCGCCGTTCGTGCGTGATTCAAGAAAAGGCACCGACCCATGTCACCTAATCGGATCGATATCTGAGGAACGGTTGGGAGCGAAAGTGCACCCTCCTTCCAGGTGCTTCGTACGCTCGGCTATTATAAAAAAATGAGATTGAATGAGTTTCTCCCGTATTCGGTGCAGCTGGATGGAGCGTAATTGAGGGAGCGAGTGAGCGGGCCGTCGCTTCGTGACGGGAAAGTGTATCTTTGTCTCTCCACCAAACCCGAGTCGAATTGCGTTTCAGTTCATATGTGCGATGGGGTGGCGACAGAACAGGGATCAGGGAATTATTAGTGAATTGAGAAACCGAATTGTGGAAAGTACCAACCTCTATTTGGAACTTGTGATGCAGTACCGGCGTGATCAGAGTGATGCGGGTGTCCTTTATCTTATTTATTAGGGACTACTTGAAGTGCTTAAAAGAAAAAAATTACCGGTTTCTAAAAAAACCGCTCCAACAGCATCTAACGTTTCCCGTAATTTACCTCACCCGACTACGAATGAATTTAATTGGTCTCTTTGCGAAAGGTTTGTCAGCAAATTTTGATGCAAGAAGTATGAAGTAGAGCTTTATTTTAGAGATTTTCTTCAGTGACGGCTGGCTGATTCCCATCTTACAGTACTAGAATTAATTCTCTTGCTCGATGAATTATCTTCAGAGATTTTCTTTTAATCTGTGTGAACTTTGATATACTAGGACTTTCCGTTGGCTGGATGGATATTTGTACGGGATTTTCATCTTGGTCTTTGTGATTTGCTGTAATTGATCGATGCATTTCTGTTAGTTCAATACTACCAGTGATCTACCGATAACTGGTATATATTGAACTGTGAATGTAGGTTTAGATGGAAGAGAGTAAAACATCTTCTTTACTTTCACTTAGGCCTGTATTACCTTAAACCTTTTTTTATCTCAGCATACATCATGCCTATCTTCATTCCGTCCATAAAGCCTATTAATTTATTCCCCTTCTCCGATTATCAACATCTTCCCATCCATTGCGGCATTCAGCATCCCTTCGTCCCTCATTTATCTAGTTTATACTGCCTTTTTTCTTCTCATGTCGCAATAACTACTGGAATCGTTAATAAGTTTACAATACTTTATTCGAATCAGCAGAATTTGCTTGCTCTAAGATTTCTCGATGAACGACTCTGGAGTGATGGACACTCATTGATGTTTTTGAATGATAATAATTAGATTAAGCGTATGTTCTGCCTCCATATTGTTGGCAAATGTGCATCTATTGTAGAATTCGGACGTGTATTATCTTAGTCGAGATGCTATGTGAAGATTAAACTCTCCAAAACTTACTCGATATTAGATTTATCTCTCAATCATTGTTACCTTATATGGACCAACCAATTCATCGAAACACCCAAGTTCTCAACTATCACAAGCATGGGGACAACTGTTGTGGTTAGAGATGTGATCGTCTTCCGTACTGCTGTAACGCCTGAGAAATAAATCTGCCATTTCTCCTGTATTTTGAAAACGTGATGTAGATACGAGTGAAATCCGGTTGGAATCTAAAAGTTCGTGGCTTACGATAAACAATGCTGCAACTCCGGTTGCCCATATTCGCCTCTCCATTTCTCTAATACCTATCACGAATCTTTCAACAGTCCGCTCATTAGAAGTATTCGTGCACACTGCTCTATCCACGAATTTCTCTCTTTCTGTCCTTCTTCGTTGCTCAGTGGTTTCCAGTTTAGCATCTCATTGTCAGACTCTCGCCCGGTTTGCACTAATATCTGAGATTTTTTGCAGTGCCAATATGGCGTTTTCTCTCGCAGTTTCAAGATATTCTTCGCCACTTTTTAAAGCGTTCTCTTCGGGTGTTTAGTGTGAATTCTATGATTTTCTCACCTCGCCTGCTCCGTCGCTCGGTGGTTTTATGTTCGGAATCATTGTCCTCATGGATTTCTCTCATCTCTGAGCATTTTCCACCGCGTCTATGTGTTCTCCATTTTCTCACAATTTTAAGATGTTCTATACCACACTTCAAGCGTACGATTAAGGCATTAAGTGGCTCGCTACCTAGTATTAGTTCAGCAGTTGACAACAAGCGTTTTTATGGAAGTCTTGATTTTCCAGCGTTATCGAAATCTTCGAGAATAAACAGTGGATAAAGAACTTGGGTGCACCTTGTTGACTAAGTATTTCTCGTGCCCCTCATTAGTTGAGGACGAGCTAATTTATTTAGCGATTAGGTGGATGAAATTTGACCAAGGAGTGTCTTCATCGTAAAATGCTTACAATTAGCTCATCTTCAACCCTCGGTTTCTTTTTTCTTCATTAAGTCAATTTGTGGAGTTTTGATTATAATAAGTAATTTACGATTGGTCTCTTTGATTATGTCCAGTTGCTCCTGTGCTCATGTTTGTTTTTTTTATTTGTGGCTCATCTCGTAATTATTTTTTATCTGTGCTACATTAAAAGACGCGTTGGCAGTGAAAATTATGAATGTACCAAGGTATCATGACAGTTATATTTAATATCGAGTTTCCGTTGAATTTATGTAAATATGCTGTACTTGTAAATATACTATACCACACCCAATAAGACTCGATTCACCTGAACTTGGTGCTCAATTTTCTCTTAGGAAAACTAGAAGGTGACTTTCATTTTAGCAAAGTCGCATCATTATTATCGGCACGTATTGCGTGATTTTATGCGGGCGGAAGTTTCCATGGGTTTGCATGGCAGGTTCGGTAGTTGACCATATTCCGTTCGGCATGGAACAGTTTGTGCGCTCTATGGAAGGAAATCGGACACCCATGGGCCTAATGAGTGCTCTCGTGGTGCGATGAAACGCGGTTTAATAATCTTCCACTCGCTCCTGCCATCCTCTCCATTACGCCACTTCTCCTGACTCGCACTTTGGCCCCGGCGGCAATCCTTTAATGAGATGGCGGCGAGTCCTCGGCGGCGGCTCCAGCGAGTAAACCCGCCCGCCCTCCTGACTCATTCACCCCCCAAACTCTCTCCCTCGGCGTGGGCATCCATCAACTCGGCTCTCTTGCCCAAATTCCTCTTCATCCCTCGTCCTCAACAATTCGCCATCTCTCCCTCTCCCTTCCCCCCGCCTCATTCACACCCTAGTTTCCGACATTCCTGCCTTTTTTTGACGTGAAACTGCTTAAAAATCATGGGGTAACAATTGCTGGTGGCGGTGTAAGATGGTAGTCCGATTCAAACATTTATTATATCTTGGAAATAACATAGTTATACGTAATAACTAACATAGATACAACTCAGAAAAAAATTAGAGATATCAGAACAAGTCAGATGTCATTCGAAAGAAGGAGTTTGATAGAGTAAAATAAGCAGTCATCATTGATTTGATAACGTAATGGTACCGAAGGAGATAACCGTCAATTATGGGTATAAATCGACAACGTGAATGTAGTGCAGCTCGATATAAAAACGCGCGAGGAGTTCGCGATTGGGTTCATTTGAAAGCGTTTACATAATTCCTTAGGCGTTAAACTACGAATGAAGCTTAATTTCTATAGGCTAATAAACTGGAGAGATTTTAATTATGTAATGTCGAAAAGAAAATGTTTTCTGGCATTTTAAAATGTCTAAATATCTCCAAAATAAAAGCATGAATGCCTACAGAAATTGGTTGCAAGTTTCAAGAGAATCGAAATCTGAATCGATGAAGCCCTCAAATTCATGCATAGACAACTCCTGCAGATAACCGACACATAAGAAGACATTTCACGCAACAAAAATTTACGGTATTGCCGCGAACGATTCTCGGACGTCCTCCTTCAACAATTCTCAAAGCACTCTTAAATATCACGTAACATTTATCAGAAACAAACAGTTTGTCCCTCTAATATAAAAAAAAGTTAATTGCTTAATAAAAATTATTTTAAATATAACCCAAAAATCAAGTCTCCGTAATTTTGTCAAGTCCTCAAAAATCAAGTCCTCGTAATCGTATTTTTGGAGGAGAAAAATTAAAACTTAGAAGCCGATAAAACATTAACTGACAAAAGGTTTAGAAATTTTCAACAAGTTCAAAAACGCTTCAGAACTGTTGTTCTTCGATTTGACTCGCAGATCGTCAAAATCCGTGAATTACTTCTGGAAGAGTAGTGCCCATATGATTCGGCTGTTACGGGTGTACTTGCGTAGGAATAAAATGCTGAGTAGTAAGTTTGCAATGGGCCATGCTAACCTCGACCCTAAATAATCGCAAGAATGACGTGGACCTTATTACCACGAGAAAAATCCATCTGTACCGGGAAAATAAATGAATCTTAGTACGACCATATATTATTCTTGTCTTGCTTCCTACTACCTCCTGCCGCGTGCTCTTTGTCTTGCGTATCAGGGAAACCATTTGTGCTCTCAACGCGATCCTCGCCCTTATCTTCATTCTCTTTTACTTCACGCTGAGGGCCCCATTCCACCTCCGTAATTTCCTCGGACGCATGAGTGTTCGCGCTCATCAAAATACTTGCGCGCCATCGCCTTCTCTCTTTCCGATGCTTGCCTTGCATTCTCGACGGCGAAAACCTCGCGAGCCGCGAAACCATTTTTTCGTCTTTCGGCAACGGCGCGAAATATCAGATGTCGACGTTAATTGCGTCACCGTTGCCTTACCCTGCGGGAGAGGGTTCTTTATGATGCTCCCTTTAGTTGTCCCGATGATAGGTTTGAAAATGTCCTTTCAAAGCCCGCTGTAGCAGTTAGGCACTCCGTGTGATTCGATTATTGTCATTGCAGCGAGGCATCTTCTTTCTTCCCCCAAGAGTAATGCGTGTAATGAGGTTGCTTAGCGCTAAAGTCTGACCCATTTGATTGGCAGGCATTAGCGTTGAAGTTAAATCGGTCGTAAACTGAATTAAGTCACGTTCCGGCAACGCCCGCGATTGTGTGGGCGTTGGCGGAAAGTTCAAAGGAGTGTTATCGCAATGAAATATTGTTTCATCATTGGTGATATTCAGATCAAGATATATCTTTAAATATTTGAGTGATTCGTTGTCTTTTCTTTCTCATTTCTCGGCATTTATCCACGTGTCTGCCTTTGTGGCGTTTGGAAGTTTCATTTATACATTCAGTCTTCAATATTTTGCTAGGTTACGTTAGCTTTATTTGCTTTCTGAAGTGCAAACTTCAATTACAAGCTGCAGTCGTCATCCTCTTATCCCTTGCTTTCTCTCGATATTTTGTCTTATCTGTGCGTCTGATTGTCTACCTGCATTGAAGGCTTATCTTACATTCGTTTTATCCTGACATTAAACTCGTTCTTTTCTGAAAATTTCCATCTTATGCTTGTTTAGTTTGGTCATCTGAATTATTTCGTATACCAATCCATTTCTAGTCAATCAAAATATTAAATGCGTCACCTTTTTATGTTTGTTTATTTTTTGTATCTCTCTCTCTCTCTTTTGATGTGTGATTTACGATAACGAGTAAATTCTTTGACCATTTATTTCAATATTTTTCTCAATTATAAGTATTTAATAAAATAATGTTAATATTTATTATTTATTTTTTATCTGCTAATTGACTTGTAGATTTTTGGACAGGCCCTACTTTAATTTACTCTATTTCAGGATAAAATCAGCACCTTTTGGACAAAATTTTGCATTCTATTGCCTTGCATTAACTCGATCTTAAGATCTTCGTACCCACTTCCTCCTATTATGTCGCCCAAAATTCGTATTATTTTCCTTGTATGCATGTGGTCACCCAGTATTCACTTCCCATCACCCTCTTCAACGTGCTGGTTCCCTCTCAATACACCGGCCCTCAATTCTCACTGCCTCATCCGAATTTCCGCAGCCACTTTCTGTTCCTCGTCTTCTGTCTGTAGCCCTACTTCGTTTGTCTTCCACGCTCCCAGATTACCCGAATCACTCATCTCCACACCCATTACTCATAATCCTCAAGCCAAATCCCATTCTCTCTCCTCAAAGACCAAGCATCCGAACGTTATAATGCGTCAATCAAAGTTAAAATTTAAACTAATCTTTTGTATTCAGCGATGTCCGGCGATACGTGGTGAAACAGCGCAATAAACTTAAAGAAATAAATAAGTAAAGTTAATTTATGTCCACTGAATGTTTTATGTACATACATAGTTTGCGTTTCGACGACTAAGTGTCAAACGGTACAATGTCCTCTTGTACATTGTACCTGAGGATGACGCTTCGGCGTCAAAACGCGTAGTGCAATAAAACATTCAGTGGACTGGATAAAACTTGCTTGTTTTATCTTTTGTGTCTCAGACTCCACCTCATCATTTCCCTTCTTTTCGTGTATTCTTCAACCGCCAGTGAAATTCTCTTAGATAATGAGATTCTCAAGTAAGTATAACATAATGAAAATTATTGGGGCTTGGGGTTGTTGTTTTTGAGTAAATTCTATCGTTCGATCCAGCGCAGCTTGAGGCAATCAGATTGATCGATTCGGTCCATGGAGTTACCGGCGTCACATCCTGAGGTGGCATTAGTATCCGCGACGGGTGGGCTAGCAGTAAACCACTCAGAGTCTCAGGGGGGAAATCCAACGGTGCGATATCACGAGGAATACAATCAGTGCACGGAGTGAGCGGATAAAATATTAGCCTCCATCGAGCGGAACGTATCGAGATGTGACCAGAGTTGGGGATTCGACTTCTCCCGCTTGCCCGGGGTCAGGCACGCAAAAGGCCTCTGTAGAACTCGCGCGGAACAAAACGTTCCAAGCCACTTCATTGAAACGTGTTTCCAGAGTTGCAATCCCGGGAAGTGACAAACATTTTATCGCTGTGACAGCGCGTAACCTATATTTTTGGAAATACTTAGTGGCTCCCGAGGCTGTAAAATTATCAATCAATGTAAAATCCTCAGGATGATTGACTAACTAATACCATGTCGTCGGCGAATTTGACTGACTGACGAATTTGAATTTTGGGGACGCTTTATAGGTGTTTTTATTTATTTCTCTCACTATATATTGGGCATTCGGTCGGCTCTGTACTCACCGCATTAACATTTTATCTTTAACCAGTCTCTGAAGATACTAGTTTGGCAACCGGGTCGCGGGTTCGCACCCCACCTTGGACGTGTATCTTGTTTATCTTAGGGTTAAGGTCTTAGGCGAGACTGTCCTCAGCTCTTTGGAGCCTAAACCCCTTGCCTCCTTCCTACTTCTATTCTTTTCATTAATTTTATTCTTCTTCTATTCCTCCGGCTCTTGAAATCAGTTGTTTTTTCTTTCCCATGATGCTCAGTTTCGATTCCCCTGATGCTCTTTTGTCTTCGTTCAGCTGTATTCTCCCTCCCCCCTGCGGGAGACTTCTCCTCCCACAGCTCGGAATCCCATCCACCTCTCCACCCCGTTTGGCCGTTCATCATTTAAGCGTGTTTGTTCGCTCGCACCTCGAGATTCCTCGTCCAAAGCCCTCCTTTCCCACAGCCTCCCTCTCCCCGTTCCGTTCGATCTGCGCTCTGCCCTCCCAGCTCGAATGCGTCGCCTACAGAACATCTATCTCCGTTGATATTCCCTTTTCTCGTGCAAGTTGGCACCGATTCGATTCCGGCTTAGTTCGCGGTTCCCATTGGATGCTAATTTGTTTTTTTTTGTAGATTGATCCTTTTGGTACAAATCTACTTCAGATCCAGCTCGAACGGCGTTCATTTTTTTCTGTTCTATTTTATTGCGTTGCCTCAAAATTTTGCTATAAAATACAAAATGGAAATAGGCAATATGTTTTCCTTAGATTGGGGGTAAATATATAATTCTAAATTATTTTTTACCTAATTGCGTGTATGAATAACCAAATGGTTTTATATCCCTCTTGTGGCCCCAGTCAAAGATAATATTTGGTGCATGCTGTTCTACGATCTTCATTTTTGGTGATTTGTTCATAAAGTAAATACAAGGAAGTAAAGTCACCGTCATGTACGCCTAACTTCCTTCTATTACCATGGAAGAGTGGAATTAATCTCGAAGACAATACATGAATGTCCTTCAATGTCGTTCTTCGTCCTCATTGACTCCTCGTCCTCATTGACTCCTCGTCCTCCTTCTGGTGAAGGACATAGCCCTTACAAAGGTCGGCCAATCATACGTGCTAAGCATGTAAACTAATAATATTGATGGATTTCATGTAGAGTGTTAACTAGTCATATTATTTGCTGGAGTTGGAAATTACATTACTGGCTTTTCTATTCTGAAGAATTCCAGCGCTTCTCTTGTACTAACGTCGAAGTAGTGCAGCCATTTTTTGGCGGCAGAATAACACGTTTTTTTACAGATGGTGATTCATACGGGGTCGTGAAACGCAATTATAAGTTACCTTTAATTTGCATTTTATTTCATTGGAAATATGACCGCTCATACTTCACTCTTAAAGATTTCGTTGGGCAATAGTATCTAATCGCTACTCCTTCTCTCCTTAATAGTTCCTGGCGCAATTTTTTTACTATCGTTTTTCCTAAGTCATCCACATGAGTAAACCAGAGTAATAGCCCGTATGGCTATTACTCTGGTTTCCTGTCACTCATTGCAGTTTTGTTGCGAAAGTGGGGTGGACAAAAGTTTATTCATTCGTAAAACAATGGTGTACTGGAGTGGGGAGTATAGAATTTTATTTTGTGTTTCTTGTGCTTTGTGTTGGAAAATCTGTTGATTTTGCCGGTAAGTCTGGGATGTTTCTTACCTTCGGGGGCATGAAATGTAGGCCCTCGTTGCGGCCCTCTGGCCCTCGTTGCGGCTTTCGTCGGCCAGCCCTAGGCACTGAAGATCCATTTGCTCTCGTCCTCGGCCACTCTCTCCCCAGTGTTCTCCCGTCTCTCCCCCCCCGCACCCTCTGCCATGTCCTCACCCCTTCTCGCCTTCCTCCCCTCTCGCCGCGTCTTCTCTTCTGCAGTTCGAATCCTTGTCACCCGCGGAGAGTTAATGTGGAGTCTGCAGTGGAGAGCGTTCGTTCTGCGGTTTGGTCCGTTTCCGGCATTATTTCCGGCACAAGTTCTCTCTCTCCTTACCAGCTCATCCCCTTTCTCCCCCCTAACCTGTCGCCTGCGAATATATTCCATCTTCAGCACGTCCTCCTCTCGGCCACTTCTATTGAATCCCCTCGGCAAGCTCTCGTTCTCCTGTGTAATTCCGGTATAGAAACGCAGCCCGACTTATCAAGACGCGATATTCAGGCGTGGTGTCATTTCTTTTTGCTGAATTTTTTTACCATTTTCCTTAGCCCTCCGGATATATCCATTTTCCCGAGAGGAGTTAGGTGATCACGCTTATTTTTCGTCTTATATTTCCCCATTCGGAAGACACCTATTTCACTGTTAGCACTCGAGTCAATAATTTCGCAGTGGAGGATGCAAAGTTGTGTACTTTCTATTGCACGTGTTGTTTTAGGATTGGTTTAATTACCCAATTTTTAAAAGAAGTATTGCGTCCAAGCAGTTGCAGTCGTATCAATTTTACAGTAAAGTTTTACAATGAAAAAATTCTATTGTTATATCTCTTGTCTTTTTTCTCAACATGTGAATCATAAGCTTTTCTATAAGTAGGTTTTCGCAGGTTTTTTACGCCCCCTTCTTGTGAGGGCATTTTCTTGCAGTTGCGTTTCAGTGGGTTTTTTTTTGCTGAAGGATATTAGCCTCTAATCCTCACGTTCTTCCCGCTCATGTAAATCTTTTTTACACTTAAATTCACAAATTTTATTGCATATCTTAATATTTTGACGTATTACTTGAAATCTAATTTTTATCCTGAGATTGCATGTATATAACCTTTGTATGTGATATCGACGAGGGGTTAGGTGGAATAAGGGACTATTTAGTCTCAATTTCGCCATATTATAATTATTATTATTGGTGGACATTTAATCATTGAGCCAGCTTGTGCATTGGTAGCCTTGGCCGAGGATCGGGCTTCAAATCCTGGCAGTGGGTGATTTATAAATCCACTGCAATATCTAATACAGCCTGAAATCCACCGAACTCATTAGCGATACTCCGTGGGGTTTGGCGTCGAACCGACCGGTATTAGCTTGGTTAATTCCTCATTTATTTACCCCTTTTCTCTATCCCATCACAGGAGACTAGCGTTACCGTTGTATATATATATATATATATATATATATATATATATATATATATATATATATATATATATATAGATATATATATATATAATGTCTTGGTAGAAAATCGCTCTCGGCGACGACGCACATGCATAAATAAAACAATGATACACTAAACAAACACAGACACACGCAAAAAGGACACTCACAAAAGAAAACTTGTACGTTTCGACGTCAGGACGCCATCGTCAGAGGATATATATATATATATATATATATATATATATATATATATATATATATATATATTCGGCGTCAGGACGCCATCGTCAGCCGCCTCTACCGCTGACGATGGCGTCCTGACGCCGAAACGTACAAGTTTTCTTTTGTGAGTGTCCTTTTTGCGTGTTTCTGTGTTTGTTTAGTGTATCACTGTTTTATTTATGCATGTGCATCGTCGCCGAGAGCGATTTTCTACCAAGACATTATATATATATATATATATATATATATATATATATATATATATATATATATATCTACAGCTGAAGAAGGGCCTACATGCCCGAAACGTCCAGTAAGTCCTCTCTCTCTTTTTACTTTTCTTTCCCCACCCCCTGTCAAGTGTTTTTATTATATTGTGGCCTATTGGCGAAATTTTCGTTACGTGTATATATATATATATATATCCTCTGACGATGGATATATATATATATCCTCTGATATATCCTATATATATACACACACACATATATATACATTTTATATGTGGAGATGTAATAGGGTGTCAAAAAGGGGGACCTGTATATGACACCCTTTCAACATTGGCAAATGCGAACTAAAACAAAAAGAAATTACTTTCAAACAAAACAAGGCACTTTTACCCAGCAACATAAGACAAAAGCGAAAAACCTTTTTTTAAGATAATCCAAAAACTTCCTCTTTTTGCAACAGCCATTTCATTATCAATTTAAAAATACATTAGAGCTATTAACTTGAGTTATATAGCATGGCAACATGTTATACATTTTGGGCCCTAAATACACAAATGATCTTTTGTACAATGATATGTTAGGTTTGGCATACATTATAAAATGATTTTCACTGTTGTTGTACTCAGTGTTTTGGTAATAAGTTCCAAACACTATTGGCCTATCACTAGATTGGATATAAAACATTCTCAGCGTTCTATACAAAAACAAATGCTTTATTGGAAGTAAGTTCAAATTTTGGAATAGCGGAAATGTGTGCTCATAGCGGGTTTTTAAACATAGAACTCGAACAATCCTCTTTTGTAAAACAACAACAGGATGCAAAGCAGTTTTATAAGCACTTCCCCAGCAAATCAACCCATATGTTAATTTGGCCTGCGCAAGGGCGCAATAAATCGCCTTGCGGAAGGCTATCGGGCATTGATTGCGAATATAATACATTTTGGATAAGCAGGACCGTAGTACCTCAGCAACAGCTTCGAGATGATTTTTCCATTTTAAGCATTTGTCTACGTGTACACCAAGGTGACAATACACCTCCACCTTTTTTTCTATAATCGGGCAGGAACAACATATTTTAGAACAGTCAGAATTGTGATAAATTAACTTCCAATTATGTTCACAGTTATTGCATAAATCGTAGAATATAAATTTGGTCTTTTCACGTAATTCTAGTCCATTTTAGTCGAACCAACTACGTAATATACACAAATCCAGATTTACATCGCTTTCTAGCTGCTCACATGTCAAGGAAGCATAGCTTAATGCTATGCCATCCGCAAAAGCAGTTAATTTGCCTTTGAATGTGTGGTCACATAAGTCATTGTTATATATATTAGGAAAAGAATTGGTCCTAATACAGAACCTTGAAGTACACAAGAGAAAATCTTCTTGTATTCACTGAGATGGTCATTCACTCGTACACACTGAGAGCGTTCATATAGATAGCTTTGAAACCATTTCGTGTGACTCCGCGCATACCCAAATGATGCAATTTACTTAAAAGGATATCGTGGTTCAAAGTGTTAAAGGCTTTCGAAATGTCAATAAATAAACTAATTACCTTCCTATGTGAGTTTATCGCATAATATACTTCAAGTAAAGCAAGCGCATCTTCCGTGCCCTTAGTAGACATAAAGCCGTACTGATTTTGGCTAAAAAAGTTACACTTGTTCAAGTATTTTAACTACCTAGATTTAACAAGGTTCTCTAATATCTTTGAAAAAATTGTCAGCATTGAAATATGCCTGTAATGATATGCGTTTAATTAAGGTGAAGTTGAATGGTAACTAAATCTATGGAACATCTTATTTTCCTTTTATGATTGACGCAGTCTTCCTTTTGGAATTACGTGGTAGTAAAATTCATTGCTTGTGTCGTAATTCTCATTTTCTAACTGCCTTACACTCGGTAATTATCTTCAAGTTATGCTCATGTTTGGCGTCATCAGTCAGATGAAGGCCAAGAGGTGACATGTTGAGTCCCTTTAATATTTATCATCCCCGTGCAATTTAAATATTTCACGAGGGAACTGGGTGGCAGGTGTTTGCTAAAAATATTTCAGGTGACGTCCCTCGGTTTGTCCCTCCTCACCGCTAGACTTAATCCCTGCCTTCGCAAATCCAATTATCCATGCACGTTGGACCTCACCCGAGACCCTTTCGAGAGAGCCTTTACGGCCTTCTTTCGATCGTTCTGAACGGAGTCGTTTGGTGTCTCTTACCTCCACTCACAGTGGGCTTATGTTTTTCATGTCTCCTAGTCCCCTCCCCTCCCCCTTCTTAGCTCGTCTCTCAGTGCGTGCATTCCCCCGGTGCAATTTATGCGGTCGCCTTTAGGTAGCGAGATTTTTCTCTAGTCGTTATTGAGACCGTATTCGATTTTGTTTTAAACTTAAAGTAGTTTTAGTAAGCATGAAAATAATATAGTACCATTTTTGACGTAGGAAATTTGTTTGATGAGACTGAACTTCACAATAACGAACCAAATATGCATATTTGAGGCATCGACCTATTTATATCACGCCGTACGATGAAAACTCCTTCACAACCGAAGATTTTGTTTCGATTTTGTTAAAAGTATTACTGGGAGTAATTGATGTATTTGTGAAAATGATGGAGAAAACGTACATCATTACATCTATGACACGGTTTGTGTGTCGTATCTTGTTAATTTTGTTTGATAATGTCTCTCTGAAGTGCACAGCCCTACCACATCCCATGGAAAATGACGTCTATCTTTTAGGAAAAATATATCAAAAATTATTGCGATAAGATATTTTGGTGATTACCATCAGAAAGATGAAATATTTATCTTTGTGATGAGATCGAATTCATTGAATTTGGCGTGTGGTGATATCTCGCTCAAACTACGTCTAAAATGATTTCTTTTTCAAATCCAGCATCTCTCTCGTCTCTTCTTTTTTTCCTCTCCTCGTCCGACAACCTCCAGTAACCTCCCGCCTCGCGGCGCGCAACAGTCTGAGTGGTGGTAGGGGGAATGAGGGGAGGAGTAGGGGAAGGGGTCGACGGCTTCGAAAAGGTCGCGCACGCGGCGGGGGCGGGGGTAAGAAGGGGTACACACCCTCTCCTTATCGTCCTTGCGTCCCACCCTTACTTACCTCTCTCCTTTTACAACCCCTCTCAATCACGCACCCATTCGCTGTTCGCGGGTATTAAGGCGGGAAGATGGCACCCTCTCATTCATCTTCGGAAAAATTTCTCCTCCCGACCCCGGTGTCATTTCTCGGTCCAACTTAGTCTTTAGTTGAAAGTTACTTAGCACACTCAATGCTGATACCTTGAATTCGAGGCATGCCGTGCCAAGTTAGTGGCGGTGATGCCTTGACTTCGAGTGTGGGTCCCTTTTTTTTCTTCGTCCTCTAATATGCGTTATCAGAGCGTCTTCCTACTTAATCTAGCATCTCCCTGTGGCTCTGTGAGTATGCTGTAGTGCCCCGTTGGTGCTTTGGAATTTTCCTTTTTACCCTAAAATCTAGGAATTGCAGGGATTTCAAAACATTAGTAGAATCTACGATGAAATAATAAAATCAATATTGTCTTCTAAAAATGGCGTCATGTATAATAAAATTATTTATCGATCAAAAACATTTGAAAATAGAACTAATTTTAATTCGACATCATTTTTACTGTCGGAAAATCGTAAATTAATATTTCGAGAAGCATGCATTACTGGGTTGATTTGCTAGACAAACAACTAACATGCTGATGCCTTTATTCAGGGTATTTTTTTCGTATAATTCTTTTTGCAAACTTTTTGATAAAACTTGAAAACACATTATATCATAGTGCAAGATTTATGGAAAAAGGGAAAATATGCGAAAAAAACTTCGACGTTGGGAAATGTTTCGACAACCGGGCAGCAATAAGTGAGTTAATGACGAGTTTGGGGTAAGGGTTTTTTTTCCCTTTAGTTTACACTGAGTTAGTTAATCTTGATTAGTTTGTCATTTTGGTTGTAGGTTTTTATTACTTGTTAACATCAAGTTGAGAATTTTTTCATGAAATTTATTGACGTCGGAGAAACGAGAACCACGAGCGTCCCCGGACTTATTTTCATGCCTAAACTGGATGCCTGTTCTTTACCCGAATAAATGTTTTGCTTTAACTTATAACTGGATTGCGATTTCCGTGGCAGTTTTTTTCAAAAATTTTTGAGAAACTATGTTCTTTACTGAGTATTATTTTGTCAAAGATATTGCGATAATCCTGATGTGAGGGGAGAACTGAGAGCAAGGAATGTCTTCTGATTTTATGCTTTTTCTTTTTTCTGCTGATTATTTGGTGATGGAAAAAGAACTCCATTAAATTACCTATAACTTTATATCTGTATCAGTGTTAGTAATTATTTTGAAGTGGAAAACAGCAAAGAAAGGGTTCTTCTCTCGTCATGTGTAATTTCCACCATATCTGTCCTGAAACGACATTGTTGTTTGTTAAATATTCATGCAATCATATTGTTGGTGGTAAGGTCTTGATACTGTTTCTTTCCTTTGGCCTGCATGGATTTTAAGACCTTTGCGTTCTGCTCTAGTCAGACTTTTAAGTACCTAATAATCTAGTTATCTCTGTTGTGAAGCTTGGAAAGATTTCACAGGAATGTATTCTGGTTTTAAGGGCTACATTTTTTAGGTTCTTTCATTCTGGACGTGACATGCGTGTATCGTCACGGTTATTTATCCTTTTTTCTCATCTCTTCCATATATTTTTTACCGGTGTCATGCTGTTCCCCTTGGGTTTCTCCTAACTGCTCGTAACGTACGTAACACTTGCCAAGTCCACCCACACGGTCATCACTGCCACCTCATCTTTGGCGCGTCTTTCCTGCCACCTTATAGACGTCCTTCCTGAACCGATTCCGTTAATATCCCCGCATTTCCTTGCCTTTGTCATTTTATAACCTGCCCGCAACCGTTTCGCTGTAAAACGAAATGGTTAGTCCATCCGCTCCCCCTCGAAATTTTCCTCAGTTATGAGTCTGCTCGTCATATCCTTGGAACGCGCGGTGTTGATCAAAGAATTCTGTCGCTCCGATGGAATTGTCGTATTCCTCTTATTTTACACGTTCCAGTGGGGATGATGTTTGCCAACCGGAACGGTATCGGTGCCTGTTTTTGTGCCTTTGCCGCCTATCGCTCATCCAAGTTTGCGTGCGGCTGGAATTAATTTCCATTATTACGGAGAGAGAACACGTTCTCTTTTTTCAATGACTTTTTTTAAGCGTTTTCATTGGTATATTGCCTTGGGAATACAATTATATCTTGGCTCTAATTAAACGCAATGCATGTTTTCATTGGTGGCATAAAGTGTTGCAAAGCTTTTTTTAAAATTAGTCGGAGTGTAATTTACTTATGAAAGTATATTTACGCTCGAACCTTACTTTGACGGTATATCGGCAATTTCTTGTGGCAAAAGTTTTTAAAACCCTGAGGCAGTTATGCTCACCTCAGTCTCTAATATCGGAATGTCTTGTCAAATCGCGAAGGTACAAGACTCATTTAAGCGGTCCGTTTTATTTTTGTACGCGTGAGGTTGCGCAAATTTTTAGAAAAGGCTGATTAGATGCTCGCACTATCATTTCTCTATGGTCTCGCATCCTAACACTTGCGGCTTCCAGATCTCTGGTGAAAAAGGAACGAGTTCGTTCATTATTGGTTTTCCGCTCGGGGCACATTATCGTCGTGGGGTTTCCTACCAGCTGATTGGTAGGTATTTCCTTACCTTATCATCGGGGACGCATGGGCACATGAAAATGTAATGTTTTCAGCGGAAGAACGCAAATATTTTTCTCTTCAAGCGTGGAAAAAATCCGCCCCCGTAATCCACTGATTAATTCATTTGGAGGATGTGCTTTTTTTCCAGTGAATTATGATTTTTAGGTCGCGGATCGTTTCATTTCCAGCAGTTCCATTTAAACGCGCTCGGCGGAGAAACGGTGCGCTCTCATTAATCAACTGGGTTATCCGAGGGTGTTGGATTTTCACGGCACGGGAGAGCGTACGCGATTCCCTATTTTTTGCTTGCGTTCAGAGAGGTAGGCGCTCTAAGAGTCTTCATCTGTCTCTCCTCTTCTCTCCAAACTCCCTTCGCCCTAGGAAACCTGCCGTTCCTTCACGGGCCTTCTTGTTCTACATCGGGTGTCTTTCCCTTCAGCACTTCGTCCATCTCTTCGAGCTCGTCCTACGTAATGTTGGGCGCTAAAAAGATTTAATTTATGATGGTGGTCCCTGGGCACTGCAATGTTGCAATAAGTATATCGACGCCAATTCGATATTTTTTATATATTAAGCAAGTCACTGTTGGAAATAGGAAGGATGCCAATACTATTTGCCGGATATTATTGTCGCCTTACTGCTAGTTTGTAATAATTAATATGCCCTTGGATGGAATTCGATCGTTTTATTTGTCGTATCGTTATCGTAGGTGGCATTGACGATATTGTCAATACTGTCCTTCGTAAGCGATATGGGCAATATTGTGTGTTTGACGGTATAGACGATGATATAGGTCATACCTGATGTACCCCATAGTTTGCTACCTTAACTTATATATCGCTCTGTATCGAGCGTCGATATTTTAAATCGATTTTCTCGCAGTCTTATGCTCTTCTACCTCATCCCTTCGTTTTCCATCTCTGCTCCTTTTCAGTTCTCCGTCCACCTCTAGTATTATCCTCCTCTAGTATCCACCACCACTAGTACCTGGTCTGTGGCGAGGATTGGCGTCAAACTTAGAATTAACGTCGTCGATACCATCCAATACCCCTTCCCCATCCTTGCCGCTGTTCTTTGTATTCCCGAAACGCTCCTCTCTCTGGCGAATGACCGCCTCATCTCCACATCTTCTCACAACTCTTCATTTTCCCTTTCGTTTCTCATCCGCCCGACGCCTCCCGCCTTTTTTTAAGGGCTTACCCCCTCCAGTGTCTTCTCTCCCCGGCATTCCACCCCACTTCCTTTTGGCTTTAACTCAATCCGCAACTTGTTCCGCGTTCTCAAAAGTTGGCGACGCGGCGGTTCCGATGGGTTCCGCCGCTATTGAATCTGTGCAGTCTCCTTTGCCAGAACAATGCGCCTCATCACCTTCACTTTCGAAATACACCCTCGCCTTTTTGGCCGCCCTCTTTCATGTCAGGGGCCTTCATACACTACCGGATCAAATGATTGTTGCGACCTCCCCGGCACGTTTCAATTTTGGTTTTTCTCTCGACTTTATTAATGAACGGGTGATTTTTTTCACTCATTTTACGCATTTTAAGCATTTCTCTTGTAATGCACATTTTATATTTGAAAACTGCCGCACGATTTATTAATTGATTGCCATATTTCATGCAGGGAAATTATGGTGCCCTTTTGTTTTTAAATTGCCAATTGAAGTCCTTTGTACCTTTTTTAACGGAAAATGTTTTGGTGAATGAATTTTCGTTGTACATATTAGCGTGTATCCCAGCACCCTTACAACTCTTTCAGCTTAGGTATGTGGCTTTTATTTGAACTTTTATTTTATTATATTACTATTTTATGTGGTAGCAGTCTCATTTTCCTCTCATGTTAGCGTCCTCAATTATCAATGAATCGATATGCTAAGGATTAACACGCTGGGGAAGCGTGTTAGAGGAAGGAATTGGATAGGAATTTTGGGTCACTTAAGGAGAAGGAGAGGGTTTGAGGAACTTAAGAGATACCTGATGACGAGCAAGCAGTGTGAAGGAATGTGAAAAAATGTCCCATGAATAGGGAAGTTATGGAAAGAGTTATTAAAAAAATCTATCATTCAGCTGGTAGAATATTCAAGTCGTGATGAGCATCATTGCTTTACTTTCTGGCTCCCTCCTCCTCCCCCCCCCTCTAAACCTGCCTTCCTCCCTTCCTCCGTCGCTCCACGGCTTCATCATCATCTCAAGATGCCTAAACCACCCACTCTTACTCACTCTCTCCTTCTCAAGCCCGTGTGTTTGCGCCTCCGAGGAGAGCGAGCGTTCGAGGGCCCTGGCACCCGCAAAGCCTTCGTTATCTCCTTGAAGTTTGAGGCGGAGATGAGGAGGCCCTCGAGCTACGTGCTTCCATTTGCCTTGCAGTGTTTTTACTTCGGCTCTCCATAACCGCGGTTCAACCCCTTTCGCCGCGCGAGTGCTCTCACACTGATCTCTACGATCCATGACTGATTTACTCGCTTTGCCAAAGCATTGAGGTGATTTCATTTTCACGCTTGCTAGTTCTCGTTTCCGTTGTGTTGGAAGATTTAAAAAAAGTCTATTTTTTTTTTCATGTAAGGGTAACTTTTTTTCCTTATAATGTTAGGCTAAGGTTCAGATAATTTATAATGGAAATATTTTAGTCTATATCATCCCCATTAAAATTACTTGTCCTGACCTGGATGTGAAGCCCTATCCCCTTCACGTATATATCGTTAGAAATGCAAGCCAGTTGCACTAACATCCGGCTATCGGTAGATGCGGTATCTAATTCCGGTCAAGCCAAATGGTTTACACGTTAATATTCCACGATTCAACTAGCCCCTTTGATTGTATGCACCTACTACATTGTTTATTGGTCCTCCTATAATGCATTTAGCGTTAATCACTTTCACGACAGTGATGCTATTTTGAAATTTCTGGAAATTTCGTCGTTGCTTTCATTCTGGACCCTCGTCCTAGGAAGATTCCAGGAGAATTTCAAATTTTATCACAAAAGAAAACGGTTGATTTTATGCTGTAGAGCTTAGGAGTTTCACCGTCTAATATCGATTAACCGTTGATCGGCAGTCGTGAAGATTTGGGATCATGGAATATAGATGTGTTTCTAGATTGAGGCGTGCTTTAAGCAACCGTATTTTGAAAGTTGATAGCGTTTTAAAGATTGGATTTAACAGTAATTTTTAACCTATTATCTACTACGCACAGGTGCATAGGAAAGCAACACGAAAACTCACGTGGTGGTCGTTATTTTGTTTTTGTTTCCCTTGTCGAGACTTGAAAAAGCTGGAGAGGCGATTGCGAGGACTAATAATTCGATTCAGCCTTCGTAGGCGATTAAAGAAAGTGTGGTGTAGTTTTAAGTGTCATCTTTCCCGTCAAATATCAAGCTCCACGCATTCTTCGTGGCAAGTTTCATCGGAATAAACTCCTCTGCGGTGAAACTAAACGGTCTTCACTCAAAGGACGTCTTTGTACCCTGCGGAGCACAAAAAGAAAGAGTAGGGTTTTTGAAATGTCCATTGTATGTCATTCCTTCTGCCTGAACTCTCACCCTGGGCTCTTTCTTCAACTGCCTTCTCCTGTCCGTGTTCTCTCTCGGGCTCGAAACTGAGCAACGTCCTTCGCGATGGGGAGCCCTTTCTAGCGTCACCCACCCACGCCTCGCTTGCTTGAAGCGTACGTCACATTTCTCGCGCGTCTAAAAAAAAACCGGTAGATTTATGCTCTTCACGCCAGTCACGTGACCTGATTTCCCCATCGGCCATGGGTCATGTCTCGCGGTGACCTTTCATGCCCCCATGCTTTTTGGTTCTGCGTTCCTTAGCTCGCCTCGGGAGCGTAAGAGTCCCTTCTCTCGAAGGGTCGACCGTTGGGGTGCCTTTTCTTCCTTGGTCGTCGAGAGAGGGATTGTTCGCTTTTCCCCTTTATGAAGCCGGTGGACGAAATTGATAGGGAAATGTGAAGAGGATGAATCGGGTTGTAATTTACTGGAAGGTGGTCGGGCCCTTGTCCAGTCAGTGTGTTCTCGCCTCCTCGCGGCTCGGTTCCACCCGACCGTTATTAGCTCCGAGTTCTGACGCTTGCAGCGATCATTCCCCCTTTCCCTGGCGGTTATCGTGAAATGGTAATATCCGCCTTATTCTCTTGGTATGTTCGAAGAATTTGGTTGAACGCGTGACAAGTAAGTTTGCTTTAATATCGTATCGTTGCAATTGTTTTCAAGTATCCTTCATTTCATTCTTGTATCAGTACTGATCCAGGGCGTTAGCGGAAATCTTGATAGATTAGTTTTTATCTTTGTGAAATCTGGTTTTTTAAAGCATGAACTCGATTATTGGTCTAGTACCTGTGACGATGCGAATGTCTCTAAGACCACAACTCTTGTCTTAATTAAGCATTGCCAAATGCTGAACTTGTACTTTTTGTTAAGGATAAAAAATATTGGGAAACCTTTTTTTTTCGTTTTAGAAAACTCAACGCTTAAATGGAATTACAAAAATCGACATTTCTTTTCAAATGAAGGTTTCAATATCGAATCTCTGGTGTGTTAATTTGATTTTTCATTCCAGAATCGTTCAGTATGTCATATGCTCTATCTTTCATATTTATCTGAGATTGCTGATATTTGCCATTTAGCGCAGAAGTTTGATTGGTTTTTTCGTGGCTTAGGCTGAATCTTAATTTTTCCGGATTTTTCGCTGCGTTGTTTCATTTCTTCCACAGTGTTTCGTCTGATGTCCTGTGCGCTATTTCTGGTGTGTTTAGAATAGAATGACGGGGACGGAAATCCGGAAAACAGAATATTCATTCAGCATAGAAACAACAGTGCATCATGAGTTCTTTTAGTTTACTCTCGTTTAGGTCACCTCTGCGGCACAAAATACCAGCATTCATGCTACATTAGAACAGTGTAACTTCCTCAGTGTTTAACACGAGTACCAAGACTATCTATCTTAATTTTTGTGCTGAAATACATACTTCACCGGTAATGATTGGTGCATGGTGACATTTCATTATTTGGTGGAGCCGTAAAAGCATGGCTTGACGTTGATCCGTTGCTCCAGTTAATGAATAAGCACATGCCCTAATTCCTATTTCCCAAAGGAGAACTTACGCTCCTTAGTTTCATTTACTCATCCTTCAGAAGAGAATTGCATTTTTTTCCCTACCGTATTGGCATTGGCCGTAAATTCCTCACCTTCAGTGTTTTTAAGGTTTACCTGCTTAACCACTTGTCCCGTTTTCATTTTGCTTTAGCCGAGGTGGTTCCGGAAAAATTCTCGCGCCATTACCCCGAGCGAGAAGCGGCGCACATCTCTCCCAACCACCCACGCGTTTACCCTCACCCCTTTGCCTCGTACCCATAGCTTTTTTCGCTAAAATAATAAAAACTGAAAAGAGCAGTGGCTAAATCATCTCAGGAGCTTTACTCATCACCGCCTCCTCCCCAGCTTCCCTTCTCCACTTACTCCGCCCCCCTCTCGCTAATCTCCCTCGCCGCCTTCTAAATGTATCCCGCCAGCCCTACACCTCCTTGTACCTCCCTAGTACCCCTCGTGCTTTATCAAGCCTTCTTTTTTGCTGTTTCTTTTCCTTCCAAAGTCTCTCGATTAGGCAAAGCCTTTCCATCTCACCTTCTCTCGTTCTTCCCCTTGTTCTACTACCACGGTGATACCTCGATTGTTCGTTTTCCAGTTATACGTTATATATCTACATTTGTAAAATACATTTATGTTTCCCGGAAAACATCCATTGCAATACCTTGCAGTAATAAATAATAAACGAAATTGAAACTCTTGGTTAACATGTTTTGAACGTAGAGGCTACTTCATCTTGCTTTTTATTTTACCAGACTTTATCGTACCTGCCTTTAATCTATTAAATAGTTCCCCTATTTAAATTATTATTTATTATTAGAAGGTTACGTCATCTTGCGGTGAAAGTGAACTAGACATTATAAATCCAGGCCTAAGTGTAATTACGGATGAATTCTTTTACTTTCTTTGATTGGATAGGGAAAACTTGTATAAATCATTAACTGTTTTCAGGATATGCCAATATTTTATTTCGGTGCATCGCATATTTGCTCGCCTCGTGGTACTACCCAATCGATGATGATTTAAATGGCACCTGCGCTCTTGAAGCCCTTTCGCCATTCCTTCACAATTGTCCAGGATTACCTTGTCCTCTCCGGCGCTTCTCTTTAGTTTCATCGTCTTCTTCACTTGGAAGTTCGTCGTCGCTTTCCTTTCCCTGAATCCCCCGGACCGCGTCTTATCGACGCCTCCTTTTGCATTCCCGCCGCGACCTCGTCCCCCTTCTTTCCTCATGCATGCATGCGCACGCTGATTTACGACTCTTCACCGCTGCGCTCCCACCTCGCCGCGTAAGAGCGTTTGATAACTCCGCTCGGAAATGCTTCATCTCCCCCCGCAACACTCCATCCGCGGAAGGCGAACTCCGATTTCGTTTTAGGGTTACCGAGAAATTTGCACGGGAGGAGAATATGAAGGCAGTAAAGGTTTCCGTCGGTGCCTCCTCAGCTTTGAACCTTCGAAACCGGAATGCAGTATCATTAATCTTTCTCTGAAATCAGAGAGTCGAAGCGGTTGCAGGATGCTTGTGCCATGATATTTAAGATACTAGCTTATGGAATATCTACAACTAATGCATGGTTGTTCATCAAAGGACTTACCAGGCATTTGCAGTTTTGGACGATATTTCAATGATATATCGTCTCAGTCAGTATATTTATATGTGCTTTATCAATTAAATGTTTCTGTTGTTAGTGCATATCTAACACTTATTGAAATGTATCGGGTAGGTTGTGAGTAGTCCTCGACGCATTGGGAAAGTTCCCCATAATGAAGGTGCCAAACTGATTTTAGGACGTTATTTTTTCATCAAAATGTTTTGTAAATTGCTCTTTTGTTCCCCTCCTCAATGTACGTCAAAATACTATTATCAATTATGCAAGAAAACGCCGTTTCAATTATTAGAATTGCACTTCTGTCATCGAATAAAATAAGTTTGCGATCGGCAGGCATAGAAAGCCGTGGGCAGGCAATCGGTGGAGATTTCCATGTTGCCTGCCTCTAGATTATATCCATAAGCCTCTGGCGTAGCTTATATTACTTGCAAATCTACGTGCCACACATGAATATATTGAAGATATTGGATTCTTTCAAAAAGTTCGCGGAGCACCCATGTACCTCTGCAAAATTGGAAGCGGTAGTATTCAATACCTTCGCCCCCAGGACGTGACATGGACACGGGCTTGTTTTGAAAAATGTCAACGGCCGACGCTTTGACGCAGGATAAAGGATAGGACGGACGTAGGTGACCACGGTCTGTGACGTGGCCGCTATTGTTTCACCGAATTTCCATTTTCAAACGCGTAGAAATGTGCACATTGGTTACTGGTAACGGTGATAGGGGCCATAGTCCTTTGTTTTCTTCTGCCAGCTTTAAAAAAATTTGTGTCACTCATCGGTGCTTCCTGAACTGCCTGCACCCTATATTTGGGTAAAGAACTACTGGATCGTGACCGGCGTCAGATGACATAGTTTGTTGCTGTGGCAAGTAGTGATTTAATTTATCCTCTCTGTATAGTATTAGGTCGTTTGAAATCTGACCGATATTGAGCTCTAAGGGATGGTGTACTACGGAAACAACTTGCTGTTAGTCACCATCAACTGTACTATGTTTGTGGCACTTACTGTTTCGAAAGTAATGTTGGAAATTTAGCAGAAAAAAACCTGTTATATCTGTCTTGATGAGCGTCAATGGCAATGTAATGTTTTAGAATGTCCTCCCCTTGGGTAATTAAATATGGGGGAAATTCAGTTAGAAACATTTATTCTCATAGGTAAGAATCAGCACTTTTTTCAGCAAGGGATGGCGCTACGTTGTCGAAGAATTTTTATAGAATTCAGCGTTTCACTAGAATAATTGATGGATAGTGATTTAGATTGTTTTATACACTTCCAAGCGCCTATAGGTCTCTTGTGTTAACTCTTACTCTAACAAATGGGCCGCTATTGCAGATTTGTAATCCTTTTCTCGATTCCTAATGGAGTATCACGTGCTAAATGTTGACCCGTGCTGGTAGGAGTCTTGGGTGTGTCGGACAGAAGAAATGAGTGTTTCAAGAAATCCCTCTCCTCGCGAAGTAATTTATTTCGAAAAAACCTTTCGTTACTCAACTTACGAAGCATATCAGTTACGCTTTCACGTTTGGATTTTGAGGGACGAGCAGGGTTCCTCCATTGAAACCCGACATTAGCAAGGCCTACGTAGAGCGTGAATCCCATAATTTGCGGGATTGTCTTTCGAATTTGCACGGGGAAAATAATCCGTTCCTTCTACCTTCAGGAATGACAAAACTATGGTCCCCGCTGCTATTCTTTGACGTTCTGGTTACGTTTTTGCTCCATTGAAAAAGTTTGAGTGGAAATGCCCTCTACTGCGGAACGTTTTTTTTTAGTTGTATTGTCTTAAGCTTGAATATTTGCGTAAATTTTGGGGTGATTATGGTGTATCCTACCCTTTCTGCCCATTTTCCATTGTTATGAAGTGTCTGCATTCTCCTTTTTCCACGTTTTTCTAGTTAATTCCACCATTGCATAATCGGAAACTGGAGGGAATAATGAGTATTGTTTTGCCTACTTATCGGTAGGTCCAGGACGGCGTAGCCTAATGTAAAAAGCGTTGGGCTTCTGACCGGATTCAAATCGATACGAAAATTCTTCTGTGCACCATACATTTCTTTTAAACCGCAAGGAAAGTAACTGGTCCCCCCAAACTGAATACCGGAATTTCGTGCGTATTTAGGCTACTTATAGGCTACCTACTGTGTGAACACTACTCTTACCGATCAAACCGATATCCGAATTGAAAACTGATACATCACCTATAAAGTAAAGTCATTACCAATAATTTTAGATGTTTGATTTTCCTTTGTTCAGAATTTCGTGATGTTCCACTGAGAAAAAGGAATTTACCCCAAAATGTTTTATCCCTTTTTCCTAGCTTATTGCGTACCTACAAATTTCATGCGTTTTACTTTTCCTTTCAAGTTTTAAGAGCTGCCGCATATCGTTTCTGGGAGGGAAACTTGTAGTGAAGGGGCTAACTGTTCATAAATAAAAAGTTGCTGTAAAAATTTGATACTTAGAATATCAAATATAAAATATGTAAAAAGCACAGTCAGAAGAAGATCTTTCCTGCATTGCTCCATTTGAAATAGGTGTAATTTTTTGTAACATACTAGTTAACAGCGTAGAACGAGAAATAAAATACGAGAGGTACAAATTTTACTTCTTGTCATACCAATATTTGATGAAATTGGTGGTGATATTTTATCGTGGAAATATCCGTTCGCGAGAAAATTTTGGTTTTACCCTTGCTGCTCGGTTCAAATCCCTTGTTTAGGAGTTGCTCCTAATCAAGGGATTTGAACAAAGGGAATCTTAAATCAGCTGCAGATCTGAAGCCATCTTAGCCAGCCTACTGAAATAACTTGGTTATCCGAGGTGATAATTCCATAACCCAAGGGAGGACTACACCCTCGGATTCGATGAAACTTTTCTGTCGACCGTAATTATTTACTTGTTTACTGACGACACCGGCTTGTTAGCTGTTTTTTCCGACGTAGGATCGGCGAAATTGCAGAAAAAATCGAGGTTAAAGGACAACAGGACTGGTGGTGAGGGTTCAGCTTAGGCATGCGAACGTGTTGCAATGATTTCTTTGTTCGGCGTGATTTGTCCTTCCGAAGAGCTGGTCGGCATGAAAAAAAAAGTTGCCGTTTGATGGTGGAGACTCATGGGTGAGGCCAGTGTTTCGCGATCACTTCAGAGGAAGCAGGCGTCACTCGGGGAAATTCTGTTTCACTATATGAAGTAACCGTGCTTTCTGCTGCGGACTTGTCTGTGGAAAAAAAACTCCTCACTTTTTTAATATAATTGTTTGTCTCGACTCCGCATATTGTCGCCTTAGCCTTTGTCGCCTTAGCCTTTGTGGCATAACAGCTAATTCGCGTCGTAACTTTATAGTGGAGCTAAGAAAATGTTTGGTAAAAATTATTGTTTTCACCGCTGAAATTGCTTGCATATCGATTGTTTGTAGTAGTTTTCTACCCCGCATCCGCGCTTGGTACAATGTCGTCAACGACGGCAAAGGACAGCGTAGGAACGGCGCTCTGGTGGGCAAAGGGATTTGGAGGTGAGGTACTCCAGATTCTCTTTGAAGACAGAACCTTTGCATGACAACGGAAACGTATCCTTGTGATTTCGAATGGACGATGCGGGAAGTAACGAACGAGTGTTTACAACTTTGCAAGTGTGCTCTCGCTAATGGTTGGAGAGAGGTTTTTTTTTTGTTTGGAGGCAAGAGTGGTGTGGCTCTGTTTAATTTTATTCTCTCTCTCGCTTCCTTTCTCTCGCGTCAACTCCGCTAATCGATACGAGAGGGAGACAGAGAATGAGCGCCCACTTTTTTGACACCCTTTCATTGTCTGATGTTGGAAATGCTCTTTGGATGTAGAGGAATGGAGAGCAGGGTAAAAGAGAGGACGTCTAAAGAGTGAAGCCTGGTTCACAAAGAACATAGCTTAAGAACGTAACTTGTGGTGGTTGAACTTGTGCATGTGTGTCCCGCAGAGAGGGTTCGCAATACTCCTTGACAACATATAGCAAAAGATTTCTCTCGTTCGTTTCTTTAACTTATGTCGTTAGGTTGATCAAATTTCTTAAGTTGACCTGCAGGCACTGCCTCGGCGCGTATACATGATCCACCAGCGACGAGAAATTGAAATTCGAAAGTAAATAAAAATTTTTTTTAGATGGAGTCCCTTATCATATACAAAGATGGTTCCCGAGCGATCATACTCGTACTACAAGTTTGGCTCTGGATATAACTGGATATTTCTGCATTCATCAACGTTAGAATTACGGCGTATTTGAAACATTTTCCGAAAAATTTTATTGGTATTATTTCCGTTACTTAAACACACCTGATTGTCTTTTTTCCGCAGCCAAAAACAGGAATAGACAAAATTTTGTTCATGGCTTAATATTTTTATTGATATCCCAACAGTATTTAAAACATTTAGTCGGTAACAAGTTTTGGTTGGACAGTTTTACATTTACTTAAATCTTACCTACGCAAGACCTTGGCGTTTTCGGTGGGTACTAGTACTGTCAGTAATTATACGCCAGTAAACGGAAGGCATAAATATTCGTTCTTTTCGAATGCCGTGGGTAGCTCCCATTTCGATAGCGCGGCACTACCGCTTACCAGCCCAATCCCCGAGAAGCATAATAATATATATAATAATATATTTATTGCTCCATCAAGTTGTACATAAGATATAATAAATATCACAGACTGGAGCTTTAGGTAATACCTAAGGCTCCAGCATACGCCTTTTGGTGGGGTCACCTTCAAAATATTATAGTAATACTAGCACAATTTGTTATTACAACAAAATGTCTCCTGTTGGAAAGAGGAACTCTTGTAACAGAAAAATAATATACATAAGTAAAAAAACAAAGGAATAGAAATATAATACACAAAAGTACAAAACAAAGAATATTGATAGCACACAATCTCTAAAATAGATCCCTAATCATATTTCCACTAGTAAATAGCCAGAGTTTCACCTGCTTTAGGAAAGTTTTGATGCTAGAACTGACTTGGATTCTCTGTGGCAAGCTATTGAAAATTTTTGGCCCCAAATAAAGAAAGCATCATTGATATAATTATTGATTGATATGATCATAATCATTGATTGTTTGAAGACATGTGCGATTGATGCTTGATTTTAAGTTACGAAGTGTCCTTAATTTACGTGTTGATATTAAGTCCTATGTTCAATGTGACAAGACTTGGAGTGATTGTGGTGAGTGAGAAAGAGGTGAGCATCATGGAGGGGAGGGAGAGGTGTTCAGTTGTGGGAGCAGCGCGTGGTGTGTGTTCGAAACGAAAGAGAAGAATGGGATCAGTGATGGAGAGAAGGGGGGGGGGGGGTAACAAAAGGGTTTTTCCCATTAGGATCGCTTCCGCACACTTAGCG
Source organism: Pyrrhosoma nymphula (assembly GCA_963573305.1). Classification (NCBI taxonomy): domain Eukaryota; kingdom Metazoa; phylum Arthropoda; class Insecta; order Odonata; family Coenagrionidae; genus Pyrrhosoma; species Pyrrhosoma nymphula. Next base: position 145,189,319 of record OY754329.1, read on the forward strand.
CGCCCCGAGGCGGCAACGGCGGGAGGTGCTAGAGGACTGGGCGGGTGCTGCTGTCCGAATGAAACCGAGAGCTCTGGCCGTGGAAGTGGGTGCGACATTTCGCGCCCGCTCAACAAAGCCTTTTATTATTATTCTTCTTCTTCTCCAGCGCCCTACCGTCTTCTCTCCCACCCGCTCGCTCCTCGGCCTCACTCCACCAACCGTGCTTCTTTTATTTATACGCCCTTCGTTTTCCAACCGCTCTCTAAACCTCTTCTTCCCTTAACACCTTTTCCCCCAACCCCAAACCGTCATCGCGTTGCAGCTTTCTTCTCGCCTGTGTTACGCTCGTTGAATAGAAAAAAGAATCCAACTTCCGGCGTTTCCGTCACTTGAGATTAACCGAATGATTCCCATATCTCGCATTTTTTTGCCGTTTCATTGGTCGGTTATTTGTAGAGACAACCGATAAATGAAGTCATTTGCGGCATTCAGTTGAGTTTGTATCGTTTCTGAGGGATGCATTAATTAGGCAGTGAAGGAAAGGTGGAGGAAACCCGTCGTAGGCTTTGGCCTAATTTTAACGAACGTTGTCTTGAGGTTGCTAGGTTTATTACTCAGAAAAATCACTGCAGCTGCCGACGTAAGAACCTGAGCCCCTTTTGATGGGTAATTTCGTTGAACACATTCATGATTGATCTCGTCGTTTATCTTCGTTATAGAAATGTTAAAAATATATCCTTTTCCTAGCACCAGTTCACTTCCTTGGATACATTTTAAATTAAATACAAATAAGTTTCCTGGGTTAACCTTTTGGTAATTCAATCGGTTGATTGCCTTGGATTGGTACATACTTTTGTGAGACCACTACACTGTAGAGTCTACAGTAGTCGGTCTGTGCAGGAGTGGAGCTAAAATTATATTTAGGTGTTTCTTCTCGTTACTGAGTGTTGCATGGACTCAAATTTGAACGTAAACCTCTCCCTCATTATAAATAGCGGTTTTGGTGATCGTGGTATTCATAGCATAACGTTGGAGCGAATCGAGCTCATACCAACAAAAAGGTGATTTGTGCGGTTATGCCATGCTAGAGGGTATGGAGACTGATCGAACTACTGTGCCTTTTTCCAATTATGCTCATACACATAGCTGTTCGCACGTGAGATTAAGGTAATGAAGATCTGTGATAATCCTGGGTAGTCGTGTGTTCATTAGTGCGATGGTCCTTCATTACCTATTGGTATCAAATATGTGCTTTTTATTCCCTCCTGTCTTGGATTTCGTGATGGCTGTTTGAATATTACAGCTCATGAAAGTCAAAATGGCTTCACTGTCCTTAATGACATAGAAATGTACCAAAACGTTCGTATACATTTTGAAGCTATGAACGATTGAAGAGAACAATAGCAACTAATGTATAAAGTTCTATATTTTGCCAATTAATTTTTATCATTTGATTATTGCCCACAACTTATCCGCATTGGTCCCACTGAGTAGTGCTACATTATTTAATGGGAAGCATGTCAACGTGCAAATAGCATTCCGTGGAATTTGTTTTCGATTTCAAAACTTGGGAAAAGGCTTCTCGGAGGTCTTTAGTGGTGGAAGAGATGGGGAAAATAATTTTTACGGAGCGGTGATATTTATTGGGAATTTATCGAATCGATATTTTCATGTGGCTCTCATAATAATTACCATGGCTTATCTCTTCTCTGGTTTACTTATCGCTCAGAAGGCCTCCTGTTTGGTGTTTTATGTAAGAACCTCGTTTTGGCTCCGCTATTCTTGACTACACTTGTCTCAGACGGAAGGAACATATTGTAGTCTATTTTAGTGCATATTAACAGCCCAGAATCACTGCCAAGCTTGAAAATACTTAACGGACTCTGATGCATGGATGCGGTAGGCACCGTTGCTTAAATTGATCTCCTGTTTAGCGTTTAAATTCCTAGTCCCGCTAGTGGCTTAGAATCTTTGCGTACATTGCTATCGTGATTGGTTTCTTAAGAGTTAAGCACGGAAGGATTACTTCTATTTTTGGAATTAGCTTTACACATTATATATTGCTCCAGTGGGTTTAGTGGCTTCATTCAGAGCTGTTTCTTATGGAGAGTATTTATGTATGAAGATGGCGAAGTGAAGTAGACGAATTAAGTGGAATCAAATAACCCACCAGGACATCACTTAATTTTCACTGATTTTCATCGGAGTCTCTTTAGAGGGAAGTGTTTTCGAATGCAGGCAAGTGCCACGCTTGTATGGTTGTAACTGTAATCGCTTTTCTTATCAACATTTTTGGTAAAGCTTAATTTCACGACGAAAACCGCATCCGTTTTGGATAAGAAAAGAAGGAAAACGGAGAAGGAAAGGAGACACGATAACCCTTGATATAATTCTGGCTCGGGCGACTTTTTACGATTTGTATCTACACTTAGTCCTGCCTGTGGTATTCAGGCTCGTAATGAATTCATTAATTGACCATTTATCAATCCGGAAGTCAGCTGTGTCTGCGCCCTTTTTAGAATAATACGGTAGTAGACGCGTAGTGAACCCCTCTAGAGAGCTTATGATAATTGTAGCCGTAAATATTTTAGGCCGCTCATGTAATTGGTTGTACCAGCCCTCCCTCGGTGTGAATAATTTAGGACAAATAAACATTTAGTATTTCATCATGAAAATGCATTTCGTTCATTATCAAGATTTTGACAAATGCTTCCAAGTCAGGTGAACCATTTTAGGTTCACCCAATTATCAAAGCCTTGAATTTTACAAGGAGAATATTAAGTTTTCTTTTTATATCACTCTGTTGTGAGGATAAAATTGGTAAAGAGTAGCAATATGCTTTATGAAAATCTGAAAAACGATGGATAGAGGAATTGAAGAATTATCTAGTAAGACCAAGGATGTAATGCATCCGGCAAGTTGTGAATGAGTGAGGACTTGGAAATGGTTTGCTGGTGAGAGAGTGAAATGGAGAGCTGCTGCAAACCAATCTGCGTATTGATGACTGTTGATGATGATGATTACTCTGTTGATTTGTGGCGAATCTTGAGTTTCGCACCTGATCCAGGAACAGCATTGCAGTTTCTCGTGGAAATTCATGTGGTTGATTTCCGCTATTTGACGGAGATTTTGGAGACCTTTTGGTCTCGCTCGAGCTCGTCTCTTGCGGGGAACATGATGCGACTTTTGTTAGGCGTGCCTCTCCTTTGGCTCGCTCTCATCTCGTTCGAGAGAAGCCTCCAGGAAGCCTCACGTGGGCGTCACGAGCAGCCCGCGTGCCACATCGTGGTTTGTCTTCTCTTTTTCGGCCTTTTATCGATGAGCCTCCGCGGTGCCATTGAGGCCATCGAGGAATGCGGCAGGAACCAAATTCAATACGCCCCCCCTCTATATATCTACGCGTATCTCGTTTTCTCCCTGCCACCGCCGTGGTTCTCAACTCGGGCGGAACCCTTTCTTTTCCTTCCTCGAGGGGCCGTCCTCCTCTCATTCGGATCACGTCTTTCTCGGCGGCTTCCTTCTCTTTTCCTCTTCGGCGGGTGCGAATTCTCGAGTTGGGTGGAGCCGGGTGGAGAAAAGAGCGCGGGTGAATTTTTTCGTGAAGTCCGGAAGGCTTACGGGGGAGGAGGTCTGCTGGCTTTTCGGCGGTGGGGGGTGGCGGTCGGGAGGTGGTCGGTGGCGGGGTTGAGTGCGGCCGGCATACAAGAAGGGTGGGTCGCTTTTCTTTCCTTCATTTTTTTCTTGATCGAGTGAGGGATGGTTCTTTCGCGGGACTTATGGATCGACAAGTCCTTGGGAGATCCGGCTAGGGAATGAGATGTCATGAGATGTTCGCCGAGCTCCATAAATGGTCGGGTGGAACGGGGAATGAAGGTGCCTTGTTCCCGAAGAGAGAACGTTCCCGGTCTGTACGGTCTCCGGGACACTAAACGGAGATTCGCTCATCCCATCGCTGAACTTCACTGAGAATGCAATCCTCCGATGTGTCTTTATTTAAAGAGCCTATCCTTGCAGCAGCTTGGTCAAAGCTGTTTCGGGAATAGCTATAGCTACCTTTGTGCAGAGTGGAAATAAATTCGGATTAAAAGCATTCGAGTTAGGTGTTTGGGGAGGTGACCGAAAACGGAAATAATCTGCACCTTGAAGATAGGTGTGTCGGAAGGTAAGGGAAAGATCACTGGGAGCATGAATAAAGGGTGGCGTGGGCATTAGAATACTCTTAACGGAAGGCGCCAGGGGGGCCAAGATTTAACCTTAACACCCAATGGACGGAGTACTATACTACTCTTGAAGTGCTCTCCACCAAGCATCCTAGTAAGGATCAGGATTCCATTTTAAAAAATTCCACCGCAGCTGGGATTTGAACCCTGGCACATGGGATTGGAGCCACTGCTCCAGCCAGCTTACTTACCCGGTCCCCTTCAGCTGAGGCTTTGCTGATGATTGCTCTGGTTGACATTTTTTATTTTCGGGTATTTTTATTCTTATTATTCCTGTCTATAATGTTCACGAGTTTTGAAAAGGATATTGAAGATAAGTTCTTGGAGATGAAGACAAATGTGTGAAATATGGTGAGGGAGGAGAGAGGTGGTAGGGTAAATTCTAAGGAGTTAACATTTGTCCGAGGGCGTTGTTGGTGGAAAGGGTATATTGAAAGATGATACCGAGGGTAGACTTTTGGGTCATTGGAGGATAGATAGAAAGTAAATTAGTGATCGTGGACGGTTTGATGGAATTTGAAACATACGACAAGTGACATGAAGTAAGGAATGAAGTAGCATGCATGCGTTTTTTTCATGGTAAATGTCCAAGCTAAATGTAAATGGCTTTCTGTCCCATTCTCTTTGCTTTTCTATTTTGTTTTAGTAACATAAATTGTGGCTTCTTTTGGAAGCGGCTCTAGCGTTCTTTTTGTAGTTGCAAACCCACATATGGCAAGAAACCTTGCCACGCATACTTTCGTAATTAACGAATTTAATGCCAGCTCTGTATCTCTGAAGTGATTAGGTTAAGAGAATTTTTTTTTAATTGTACACGTATTACATCCAGCAAATAAATGAAATCGTTGTCGGTACACTGCTGCAAAAAGTTTACTCAACTCCGGCATTTTTTATGGGTAACGTAAGATTCATGCTGAACGATGGATGGAGGGTGGCAGAATATTTGATCTCGACGTCGCTATTGCTTTAAAAATTGGTGTCCATTTAGGTGCGGAAGATCATCGTCATGCATCAAGAAATGAGTATTGTGCAAGAATGAGTATAATATTGGATCATTTTAAAGAATTTTTTGCTGTAAAATTGCTTTTTTATCTCCTCGGTTCGTTTAACAAGCGGCACATCTCGAATCTTCGTCTTCAGAGGTTGTTCTGATGTGTTCTTGTTCGCAGTGGCGGCCTTGAAGTTCACACCTGCTGGAGTAAGGATTCTCAATACTTTTTTATATTTATAGTTCGTCCTTCATCCGCATCGATGAATGAATGAGTGTCGGTGTTGCGCCGGCATGTCGTGCCGCTTCCCTGTTGCAAGAAAAAAAACGTTATCGACGTGTCAGATCGCGCCCTCAGCTGGCTTTTATCTTCATCTTTAATACACGCTGGAGCAGGAGACATTAGACGGAGGATGGAAGTGCGGGATGAAGGCAAAGTGAAGCAACTGTTTTGAGGACTCCCCAAATGGACGCATTGACGGGCGAAAGGAGCAAGTTCATTGAGTAACGATATAAGATAGCAATCATCGGTGGCGTGAAACAGTCCTCGCCTTCAAAGAGCTTAAGTAATTTCGCCCCTCATCTCTCCTCTCATATTGTACTTCTCCTCAAAGTTATATCATCATCTGTCGGTTTTCCATTGGTAACTTCATTTTATAATGATGTTCCGTATTACAATACCATAGACACTAAAAATCCTTTTAGAAATACTTATGATTCATTGCTTGTTCACGACGGACAGATATGCGATTGTCCTTGCGATAGAGGTCGAAATATTGTTCTAGAATAACTAATCAAAATTTATACCCTCTATACAGTCTATTCAGAAGAAATGGTAAAGGAGGCATGGGGGAGATGGAGGTAGGAATAAAGTTAGGGGGGATCTGATAAAGTCGTTGAGATTTGCAGATAGACAAGCATTGGTTTGCGAGTCAGCCAAGGTGTTTCAGTCAATGATGAATGCTTTAGAGGTGCAGTGCGAAAGGCATGGGATGAAGATAAGCCATAAGAAGAGGAAAGTGATGAAATTTTTTAGAAGTTACAAGTTGGGGCTGAAAATTAAAAAAAACACGTTATATTCAATATTCCGACAAATAGTATAGTATTAACGAATAATCACCGGGGAGATGCGAGAAGGACCATATACGTTCATGTGGGTGTGCAAGGTCGTACAAACGTTTAAATATTAACTTCCGGAAAAGCTATCAATTTCAACGCGATTCTGAAACTTCAGGTCAAGCCGACCGTAACCCCATGTGTCAGCTGTCCTTTAGTGCTCAACCCCCTTCATGTGACGTCCTTGACCCGCCTCCACGTCACAGCTACACCAATCATGTGGAATTATGGAATGACTAACGCATTAAAATGAGGCAGTTTACATGATGGCTCTCTAATAGTTCCTCTCTCTTTGCGGCATTATTGTGGAAGATTCAATTACGTTAGCTTGCTATTATTTGTTTTCTTAATGAAATGCTGGGAATAAAGGTTAAGCTTTTGCTCGAAACTTATATTTTTGCCATTTGTCGCGCTCTTTTAGTAAACTCAAGGCCCGTATCAATTTTTCCGTCAACTTCTACTTGTCGGCGAATTGAGAAATTAAATTAATAATTCCTTATGTTTTAGATTCTTCTATTTTTAGTCTCAGTTTTTTGAGTAACTACATTTTCATGGTGTATACCACCCTAATGCGACTATGTAGAAATGTGAAAGTTGTTGGTGAAATTCGCAATAGATTGAGTGTTATCAATTAGCTTTGAGATATCGTATGGATTTGGTTGATACTCTCCTGTATTTTCATTGAAGAAATTGACCTCGAATCCATGCGGAGGCAATTCAATTATGTACAAATTCCACGCAGATTACACGGAGAATAAACTCGACCATACCTATTCTATCTGTAGGTTACAGCGTTGATATGGACAAATGTCGACCATGTATCGCGCTCTTTCACGAGAGGATGCCTCTATTTAGTTGACTTTTTCTTCCTTTAGCTTTTTTTAGTTTTAAATTAGACACGTTTTGCTTCCCTCATTGGTAATTTCCTTCTGTTGAATGGTTCCCGATAAAGGCTGTTGAATGTTTTGCCTCTCACACTCTTTCCAATTCGCGCTAACTATTCTCACTTACTGCCTATCGTAGACGAAATTATGCGTAGCGTATTTGTTCGCATGACTGCGTTATGGTCTTGGATGCATATTTCACGAATGAGTGCCACATTTCATCGCGTTTTAATGGGATCGGGACGTCTCGAGCGAAAAATACTCGAGGGTCCTTTGGCATGAGACATCTTAGTCGCTTGCAATTCATTAGCATCCCGGGTTTGCAGTATCATTATTCATCTCGCTACGCGTGGAAAGGTTTTTGAGATTTCCTTTGCATCGCGGAGGTTTTTCTCAGGGAGCGTTAAAAAAATCTTGCCTCTTCCCCGTGTGGCAGTCTCAGGAACAGGAGGAGCCCAGGGTATTACTCGGCTACACTCTTCCGTGTGCACTTCCGCCGCTCTGGAGGAAGTTCATGCCGTTAGTCAGACATGGGAGGAGAGAGGGGAGATGTACAGGGGAAGAATAATGAAAAAAAAGGTCCCCGCTCTTCTGCGACTCTGGAGAAAATGGTGGGAAGGCTGTGTGGCGTGGGTGTGGTGGCCATATCGATTGCGGAGGAGGGTGAGGTAGGGCTGAGGGGAGTGTGGGGGTATGGTGGGTGGAGGAGGAGGGAAGGAGGTGGAAAGGACGGTCTGGAGGGTGAATACGTGAGGAATTAGGTCAGGCGACGGATCGTGTGTCGCGTCTTTTTCATTATTTCCCGTCTCCGTTCACTTGTTTTTTGTTCTTCTTTCGGTCGTTTTTATTCGGCCCCGCACCGAGTTTGTTTGTGAAAGCTTATGCACATTCCTCTCCTCTTATTATTCATCCTCTCTCTCTCAAGGAGAAAACTGAGCAATTACGTCCCTCACCCTGTCCTTTCACATTTCCCTCTTGTGTTTGCTTGATTCATTATCGGGTCCGTTTATCATTATCTGTCTCTATTAAAGGAGCATGAAATATGGTCACTGCGGACAAACGCTTCTCTTTTTGTCGCCTCTTTTTTGTCACGCAATATTTCGCGTGTAAAATCAACCTGTAAGCCACTATCATAGTGGAATTAAAAAATGGGAAACTGTTGTTATTTCATATTGGCTGAAATGTGTCTGTCTTTTATTATGATATTACGTTCAAATTCATGGAAATCAGAGCTTTTTAATTGGCGGATACCAGTATTTTCTTATTCATCTGTGAGCCTATTCAATTTCCGTGGTTTTTCAGCTTTAAAATTTTCTAACATCACGCGCAATCCCGAGTTGTAATTTTATAATAGATTTTTATCCTGTATTTAATGCTCAGTGGTTACTAATATGATTACATTTGTTAATGCGTACTGTGGGCAATAGTTACTTTGTTATTTCTGCATTCGTTACAATTCTTTTATTGAATTCGTTATAATGTACTGACCTTCTGTTGATTCTTATGGATGTTGTTGGTGAAAGTGAATTAATTGGTTGTAGTGTTGCAATTGATGTTATCAGTTAGAATTATAACTAATTGCAGGTAATTTGTGAAGCGGAGATTAGTCAAGTTTGACATATATTTTGCGCAAGCCTTCACATCGTTGCTAAATAGGATTTATTTCCACGAGGAAAAAACTGTAATTATTGTTTTTCTTATTTCCCGTGATACTTTATTTTTTGAGTGTTAAAACTTTGGGAAGAATTTTTTCTTTGGTAATTTAGCCAATGACCGCTGTTTTCAATTTCGCGATGGCATATTTTTCTTAATCCTAGTGTCGTAATGACGTGAAATAGCAGAATTTCGGATAGAATTCTTTGAGTTAATGGGTGGCAAACATCTTACATGTGTGAATCGTTTGAGTTTCTCATTCTTTTCCCAGTTCTTTTCCTTTGGAGGAGGTAAACGAATTGTCTCAATGTAAATTCTGGTCGTCGAACTTTCTTTGTGCTTTAAACTGTGTACCGATATGGTCTACAATAATATCTTTTCCTACGGCTGAATAAGCGGGCACTCATACGATAAAGAGGAATTTTTTCCTATTCTCCGTATCTGTCGTATTGTAGTTATGTCTGTATCCTTTGAAGGAGAGGCATTGTCCTTGTTATTGTACTATTCATGTCTTTTCTCGGGAAGAGGCAAACTCGTGGAAGGACGTGTCTGTGTTTCCAGGGTCGGAAGAGGTCACAGAGGCGTTGAAGGGTTTTCTTAATCTTTTTTTTCCTATTCAGCGAGGGCTTGGCCATCATAAAACATTTCGAATGCATCGATAAGATTTTTATCTCCCGTTGCATGTCGTAAACAGCACTGTTAAAATCATCTTTTGTGCTTGCGAGCGTGGTTCTCAAGTGACCAGTTGCATACTTTCGTCGGGTGTCCTGAGAAGGCTCTATTGGTATGTCTGATGGGCGAAATGACTGAAGAATAATCAATTTGCATACTTGTAAAAAACAGGCCTTACCGTTTCTAGTTATCGAGGTTATTGACCCAACATAAACAGTTTTTCTTTGTCAACTAATGCTATGTTTGTGGCTCGATAACTCTGCCCCATTGTCAATATCTAGCCGTTACCTGTTATAAGTGTTATACCTATGCACATTTTAAATGGAGAATTGCTGCATCACTTCTTGGATTATATCTTTTTATGGGCTTACCATCCTTTTTTCCACTCGGGTGAACCTCACCGTATTTTTTTTCTGGTTCAATGTGGGCAGTTTTGTTGTCATTTTCACACCGCAAACACTGAATCTCGTCAATTTGAAGTGAAAATTTTGAATACTTATTAACTTCGATAACATAAATGTTAATGTCACCCTTTTTATTGGTTATTGCATTTTACCGCGTTTACTATGTGAGAAGCAGTTATAAGTATTAATGATTTATTTTTTTCCTTTTTATAGGTAAGTACCAGTTACTGGAAAGGATTTTGACACCGATCATTCCAGACATGAGAGGTCTCCCGCAAGGAATTATAATCCTTTGGTTTCTACCATCCACGGAGCGGTTGTGAGTGGACATTAATTACGTATGTAATGAAAGTACTCGTATTCTGTTCCAAAATTGCCAGTTCCATTACGTGTTTCTACTCTTTAGCATCGTTCTTATTAATGTACATTTTCATCATTTTTGACGATGGCGTTGGTTGGTTGACATTGGTTTTTAACTCTTCTTGCCAACTTGGTAGTTGGTACAAATTTGTTTCACTATTTTCCCTAATACTTATTAACAGCATCTCGTTCTAAACTGTCGTTACAGTTTTTTGATCTCTTTCACATGGCTTAGCGTTACATACATTTTTCATTATATTTGTGATAGTCTGAACATAAAGACTGATTCTCAGGCGAACATGTGCGTGTCACGCCTTGTATAATCGCAGCACTTACTATATATTTAATTATTCCCTCAAGTCTTTGTATGCTAATGTTTGTTTGACCGGAAAGATTCTTCTGCAAAGTTATGCGCATCCTTTTTCTCAGACTCTTGGGATGCTACTGTGGGCAGATCCTTGGGCCATTCTTCTTCTCCGGTAGTATGTGTTCGTAGATAAGACTTTCATTTTATTTTATCTTGAATCTAGCCTTTTCATCGAGTATTTGTCAGGTGAAACAATGTTTTGGAATGAGATTAATTACTCCCAAACCTCCTGTAACAGAGTATAAGCGTATTACGCAGCATACGGATTACGAACTTGGATAGAGGTCTTAGGCATTTGAGTTTTTGGGCAGTTTTAGACACGTAGAAAATGTTTTTGGAAAATTTGAAAAATCTCTGGTCTCTAAGGAAAGCCGTGTACTCTGAAATCCTAAAGATTTTACCATCAAGATTTGTTGAAAACCAGTTACGTCCTTTCGTGTTGTAAATCAAGGAAACTTTTCCTTATTTTTTCAACTCATCGTGGAATATTGAGAGGAGGAGGAAGAAACTTTAAACGCCGTATGTGGCATTAGTTTCCGAATTTTCCGATTCCGTACGATTTCTTTAAAAGTCTTACGTTCCTAAAAATGACCTCGAATTCTATCGGAAGTGGACCAAACTAGTCTTTCACAGATGCAATAGATATGATCTGCGGATCTTCAAACGGTGGTTTGGCTTCCTTTTCACGGAGCAATTTCAGGGAAAGTTGAGCTTTCTTGGGAGAAAGGTAGACACGCTCTACGCATCGAGTAAGGGTTGGAAGGAGGTAGCGAGAGAAAAGAGAGTTTGGAAAGAAAAGGGTTTTTGTGTAGGAAGAAGGGATCATAGTGGCGCAAAGGGTTGAGAGACTGGAGATGTAGATAGGGGAGTCAAGTTAAGGAGTCGAGAGAGCCTGCCGAGCGGGTAAGGAATGAGAGAAAGGGCGGGATGGAGAAGGGAGAAATAGGGTACGTGAGAGGGGAATTTTCTAGGTTTGAAAAAAAGATGAAAAAACAAAGTGTCCGTATCTTACGATGAAATCTTAAAAGCAGTTTCCCTCTTCACCCCTTACCCCCTCTGCTTTTTCCTCCTCCAGAGTTAAGGTAGGAACGTGCCCGTACATAAACAAGCCGGGGAAAAAATGGATACTGTTATCTTTTCACGCACCCCTCCCCCCATCGCCAATTCCTGCGTTGGAAGAGGACCGAATCCAATCGTGTCCCTTCGTTGGTTGCTTTCGCTGGTTCCCATTTTCCTCTCCCGAATCAGGATAGGGGGCAGCCACCCAGTACGGGCGGCGCGTAACATTTTCACTTCTCCTTGATTTAAACGAAATGAAAAGACTGCTCGTCTCGGAGCCAGGGGCGATTGAGTCATACATTAACACCAGTCGCTTTCTCCATTCTAGTGGAGTGTTTAATTTCCCTAAGTTCTTCGTCGCTTTGGAAATAGCTAATCGGTGGAGTCGTCCAATGTTTGCGGGTGAAAGACTCCTTACTACCTCTTTTTTTCGACGGAGATCACGGTAGTTTTGCGTCCGCAGTTCGATGAATTCAGTCATATCTTGGTGAGAAATATCTGGAATCTCAAAATAAATTTGAACTTGTATAAGACAGTATGAAATATAGGTGTGCCTTCTGTTTTCGACGTTCGCTTAACCATTCGGTAACTTCTTGGAGTCACACTGAAAAATTTAAAATATGAAAAAATATACCTCTATTTTAGTCTAAAGCATTATTTCAGTAGACAAGTGAAAGTGTAATCGACATGGTGAGTAAGGTATGTTGCTGAGTGGTAGAAGGTGGGTGAAACAAGTGGGCGTAGAGTATGTGGGTGGAACAAGTAATAATTTGCGAGGGGAGTATGTACCCTTATCGGTAGAAGCCAACGAAAGCAGAAAGAGGTAGGAATAGGTTAGGCAAATTAGATGGAATGAAGAGAAATGGCAAGCTACCTGATGTGTAAATAGAAAAAATGTGAGAAAGGAGATGCCTGAGAAGGAAAAATGGAGAAGAAATCATTCGTGAAACCGGTCTTGTCCAATAGAATAATGGAAATATCAGCACTTTCAATTCCACACCCTACACATTACTCAGGCGCCTTATTTAAATAAAGTTTCAAGAAATGAGGAATTGTTGGGTTTCTATTTTTGGTTTTTTAGTGGTTTTAACTTTCGCAGAGTTAATTTTTTCTCTCTACATTGAGAAAAAAAACAATAAAAATTGCTGGTCAGAGGGCAAGTGTCCGAGTAAAGGGCTGGAACTGAGAGTGTTAATAGCTGGAGCATACCTGCCGTTGCTAACTTGCGAAGCTAGTACGTATTTCTCTATCGAACTCTGCCGCCTGTAAGCGAGGTCGTATTTATTTTTTGTTCTTTGTGTCGTGTCAGGTGGGAACACAAGGAATGGGGTTCGCGCGCCACGACAAATCATCGGGAAAGCTATGTCTTACCCGGGGACGCGAGGTGAAATCTTCTCGGTCGTTAAACCCCCTCCCTCACGGGAAATGCCTCCCAGTGAGAGCCGCGAGCTCGCGTTGCGTACTCGACCAGATGTTCACGCGCGTGTACGTAAGTGCCCTCGGCGGACATCCGTGGTAGGAGGAGAGGCGCGCGGGGCCGCCTGAAGAACGCGAGCGAGCTTTGAAGCGTTCATTCGAGAAGCGCCGTTCGAAGCGGGGGACGGGAGGCCATTCCGATGCGGATGGGACGTTCGACAAAGGCACGCGCGCGCGTTTGGAGAAACCACCGCGCTCGAATCCTCAAAGCTTGGTAGAGAAACGTCCGCCGTCCCAGAGTGAACGAACGAGATTACCTTTCACGATCGGGAAATTTTCCCCTTTTTAACGCCCGAAATGAGGGATCTGTGCGACGCCGGCAATTCCGTCGGGGAGGCACAATGGAGAGCCGTAAAAAGTATGATTGGCTTTTACGCCCGCTGCCGGAATGACGGCCGGGATGGACCGTCCTCCCCAAGACCTCGAGGTAGGCAGGACAGCAGCGTTTAAGGAGAGCTTGCTGTACGTATGGTTCGGAGAACTCTCGCGAAAGGCTCGTAAATTTTCTTGAATTTTGCGTGATTATGCCGGATATAATTCAACCCTTCAATAGTTTCGTCGGTGTAAGTAGATGGGGTTGCAATGGAGACCCATCCCCCTCATGGATGCTTGGTGTCCTGCTGTTATGCTCTTGGTGTCCTGCTCGGTTAAGATGAGGTGCAAAGCCAGTAGTCATGGGGATAATTTGAACTTTATTTTACTCATTTTAATGGATATTTAATCTGAAATTTCATCGTAATAAATAGTTAGAAATTCAATTTATAATTGAATTCATCGTTTTAAGTGAAAGGAGGAAAATTGTCATTCGAAATTCGTGGCGTCGACGCGCCATCAATAGTAGGCTAAATACTTCATTCACTCTCATTGTTGTACAAGTGGTGATGTGGTGTTCGTTATAGATCCGTTTGTAAATGTATTTGCCTACGTCAAGAATTACTCACTTTCAGCGAAACTTACTAGTGGACACCTGGGTCACAGATTTATAGTACAGACATTTAAGATTTATTATTAATTTCCAGTGTAATCGCCGCTCAGTTCACTAAGCGCTGCTTCATACGCACCGAAATGAGTAAGCACAGATCTCTGCCGAATGAATTACGGTCACATTCACTTTTTAAATGACGAAATCACCAGCAGTCAAAGATGAATGGTAGTCGAGAATAATGCATATCATTCTTATCCTTGGATTTCTCACGCTACTCCCCCGAGAGACGGAAGAAAGCACGTGCATCGTTCACGCATGCGGATATAAATGGCCCGCGTAGGAGTCGGGAGTGACGTAGAGAGAAAGAACTATCGGGTGGAACTTTGTCTCGAGGGCCAGAATGCCTCGAAAGAATTGAAAGATGTTAAACGTGTATATTTTGGAGCGATGGACGGTCCTTAATCAAGCTAATGAACTCGACATCCTCCTCCGCGAGATTTTTATTTTGGTAGGTGGTATTTTTCTCCCGTCCCGTGCCTCGCACAGGGGGCTGTCGTTCACTCCGTCCGGCAGGAAGGGGTGGCAGCCGTGGGGCAGGCGATTCGGAGATGATTTCAAAGGAGTGTGTGGGAATCGTGCTCGAAGGAGGAACTGTGAAACGAGGTATGTATAGCGTCGGGGAAATCCAGCAGTGCAGTGACGAATGACTCATCTGCACCCAAAAGTCAGTGACAGGGTCATGCTGAACCTCAATTAAGAAAATAAAAACTTCAGTGATCCAGTTGCAGGAATTGTTAGGGCGTGATTAGTGATCTTGACTTCTATCGTTTAATGGAGAAGGTGAAGATTTGAACTAATATCGAGATTTCCGGTGGTGTAATACCTCTCTCATTGCATTCAATTATAAGGTGAAGCTGGTGTAGTTGAGGAAATAATGCACCCAGCCGTTTTTTTCTCGCTGCTGAAATTATCCTATTAAATAACAGTTCACGTACCTAGGTGTATATGTTACAACTATAGAGTGGAAGTAAAATTTGAGCTAAATGCCTAAAATTTCGTTGCATATTGCGTGTTTTATAGGCGTTCAATAAGTTGATCAGATATTGAGGATTTACGAAAATGTCAGTTGGTTCCGGACGAAGTACTTGCTTAAAGATGAATGTTTCTTTATACCCTGCCATCCATGAGGCTAATACCCGTGACAAAGTGTGCGATGTTTTCCTTACGACCTTGTTTTTCGTCCTGTCTTTCATGTGTACTCGGATGGACCCGACATTGAGCAGGAATGGGTAAGGAAAATAAGGATACGTTATTTTGCCACCGTGTCCCTTTCCAATTGTTTTCTTAAGGCTTCCTTTTCCCTCTTGGACCAAGAGAGAGACTCCTTTTCCTTGGCTTCTTTCTAGTAGTTTCCCCTCTGTCCAGCATATGACCATATGGCACGCATTTCTCTGATGTTTCTCCTGTTTGCTATGGTGATTTGAGGCCGGCTAAGATCAGTTGTGTGGTTGAAGAAATGTTAGTTCTTTTGTTTTCTTAGGGCTGTCGTCATTAGTCATTCAATCGTAAAATTCACTGACTGTAGCCCTACATTTTACCCTGTCCCCTGCTAACTCACTGTTGTCCTTGTAGCTATTTCTGTTTCATATCCCGATTCATTTGGTCTATGTGTTTGTCCCTTGGTCGTCGTCATGCGGCTTTCCCTTCTATTTACAGAAAAGTGTAACGATTGCAGGACCGAAGGAAATAAGGACTGAGAATCTGAGGATCACATACTCTGAGCTTGCTATCACAAGCATCCAAAATAATCACACGAATGATCAGCCGAAGGATAGAAGGAAACATTGAAGAACACTTTACTAATTGAAATTTTTATCGGGTAATACATTGTTTTTCTATTTAGTTTCATCCCGTTGGTTTATTTCAACTCAGCCTATTTGAAATGCCTTTTTTATTTCGCCTCCTTACGTCTGTATTTAGTGTTCGACTTGCCGAAACTTTATAGTATTTTGACGGAAGAGGATTTCACTTGGAATGTTACACGGGGTTGACTTTCCCAAGCTGTTGACCATCTTGAAGTTTGAAGCACCGAGATTAAGCGTGTGAAAGTTATTTTTCGCCGGAAACGCAGTTAGATGGCGTGTGAACTTGTGACTCAAATGTTGACTTTCCTGGATTTCGTGTTCAAGATATTTTTCTCTCTCTTCAGTTTATCTAGGTTATCTATGAATGAATGGTAAAATTAGTCTTAATTTGTCTCGTTTCTCTCCTTATTTTTCATATTTCATTTGAGGTGGTCTGCATCTATTTATCGCTCTGCTGGGTATTGCATGAATGCGTGGCAAGGGGAAAAATTCTCACTGGAATTCACTATGCGGGTTTTCATGGTGATAGAGTGTGGACTAGTAGTGAACTTGTATAATTAAGATGTATGTTACTGCTCTTGAATTAAGGTGTTTAAGTTGTGAAAAGTATATAAATAACGCTTGAGGGACATGTCGTTATTCTTAAGTTATTCCATCCTATCTGGAAGGCTACTATCGAAAACCCTCATTCTTAGGAGAGATGCGTTTAAAAGAAAATGTATTCATGGTAATCTGGCATGGATGCTGTTTATATCTTTAGGCTTTAGGTTAGGTGGTGCGATAATTATAGTAGCACGGTGTACCTCTGGGGTGTCTGGCTCAGGAAAAATCCTTTAATCCAATCATACAACCTTGAAGGGATTCTTACCTTAGTCGCTCTCAGGGTAACTCTGAAAATTCTCCGCCGCTGTCGGTATTCAAACCGGGATCCCCGGGATGGGAAGCCGGTATCCTAGCTACCATACCAGCCAGATCCCCTCGTAGGCTTTCATTGGCCAAATCTGTGAATGTAAGGAGGTGATTGTACCACAGCTAAACGTGCAACATACATTGCGATAATTTCGCAATTACTGTCTGTTTCTTGCAGACGCCGGAAACGGCACTTGGTAGGAAATGCTGCTGGGAGAAAAGGAGGATGACGAAAACATGCCTCGTTATTGCTTTCGTTCCTTGCATCCATTTGCGGAGGAGGTTGAGGAATCTCGCTCTTCTTTTCATGATTGTTTTCGGGTTTAGGGGGTCTGAGGAGAGACAGGATGAACTGTGGTGAAAGATAGGTGAAAACTCCAATATGGAGCGTGGTGCTGTATGGGTCGGAAACTTGGTCATAGCGGAAAGAGGATGTGCAAAGACTGGAGGCATTAGAGATTCGAATAAGGCAGAGAAAGTGGATGGAAGACGTGTTGAGGGGCGTGGGCGTGAGGAAGAGGGTGATTGAGGGGAGAACGTTGGGAAAGCGTTGAATAGGAAGGAAGAGAAAAGCAATTTTGGTTGACTTAAGGTGAGGCGAGGTTTTGAGGAACTAAACTAAAGGAGAGTCCTGTTGGCGAGCATGTGATGTATTAGTAAAGGTAAAAGAGATCCCGGAAATGGGGAAGTTCGGGAAAGGACCAAACCTACCTTTCAGCTGGTGGAATACCCATCGATGATAATCATTTTTGGGGTTATCATACCGAGTGGTGTGTCGGTCGCGTGGTGAGGATGACTGATGGCAAGATGACTGAAGGACACGGACGAAGGATTCCTCTTGTCAGTGAATGGTCCGGATGGGAAGAACGGGGAGGGAAGCGGGGGTAGTGAGGGCGACAAATAGGAGAGGCGGGGAGGAAGGTCAAAGGGCAACCGGGGGTGGAATGGCTGGTGAAGGGGGATGAGAGAGTGTCTTTCTCTATATCTTACGAGACAAGGGGCAGGAGTGAGGCGAGATGGCTCGGGAGGGGAGCATAAATTATAAAACGCTCGTGGAAATGAATGTGAATGTGTTCGAGGCCTCTTCCCCTGGATGCCGGGACGTGTCCCCCCCCATCCCAGGGGGCAGGTCGCTGGTCCCTCGGAGTCGTCTTCGGTGAGCTCGTAAAGGGCCTGAGGATCGTGAGAGGAAATGAATGCGTTTCACTCCCGGTGTTTTTATCATTGAGAAGTTCTTATATTTTCAACTGTCACCCAGTATCAACATCAGATGTTAATTTTTGTTAGGGACGTGAAAGTTTTCTCAATTATCTTACCCATGTGGAAGCATGTCCGGGAATTCGAACCTGAGATACATATGTTGGCATAAATAAACGTGAGCGAGGAGGAGAATATGTGCTTTTCATCCGTGCGATAGCTTAAAAACATTCTCATACAAGTTTTTAGACATAAGGTATGCCATTATCATCTATGTTATATGATATGCCAGTCATTGCAAAGATTGATTTGCTGCAGCTCTTTATTTTACTCCCTTATCAGCTAACCGTTACATTACTAAGTAAAATTACACTTAAGCGTCATTATCGACATACTCTGCCATATGCATTCCATCTTTGGCATTCTTAGGTAATTCTTCCCATTAATTTCTCCTGTTATTTCTTTAAAGAGGCCCTTTTTTCGCAAAATGTGTACAATTAGGTTGTCTTTAATTTGTTTTTTAGTTTTCCCTATATGTAAATTGTGTCTGTAACTCTTCATAGGACTTCTTCATTGGTGATTTTCTTCGTCTGCTGTCTTATTTTTCACCTCGCATCCATTGCTTTCGACCTTCTTTGCTCTGCAGCCTCGCTGCTCTGCCTTATCAGATTTTGCTCTAAGTATATGCTTTTATGAAGTCCTTCCTTACTTTCATGCTTGTGTTATTGACTGGTAATAGACTTCTTTTAGTAGAATACATTCTTTGCGTGGGCTTTTTTGTTTCTAATGTCTTTCTTGCTTTTTCCATCACTGGTGATCCTACTCCAAATTCTGCAAAATTCTTTCACTTGCGCTAGTTTGTGCTGTTCAAGTTTGACGGTGACTTTTTCATATTACTTTCTTTAAAATCTATGTATTTTATTTTATTTACATTCTTCCTCAAGATGTAGGTACCTATCAATATTACTTTAGAAGTCACTTCCCATTTATTTGAGTTCCATCCCAGCTGTTGGCGAAATATTGCTTGGTTACGCTTAAAAATTTTTATCCCAAATATCTTCGATTCAAGTAGTGTAATCATTAGCAACTGAACCTGCTAATATGTAATGTACGTGTAGTTAATGCCGCTAAACTTTCATGCTGTTTTGGATTGTAATTATCAAATGTTATCAGTAAATTAAAATGTATAAACTATTATTTTGGTATCCATTGATCTCCTATTCGTGTGGCGGCAATTAATTGTTCGCGTGTTGTTTTTACGTCAATGGCGTCATGTTTGTGTTTTACCCTGCAAGAGACTAGCCAGGTACCAATGTTTCCCAGCCCTCTTTACTCCCAATTTTCTTATCCCCTTCCTCCCCACATTTTCCTAATATTTAGCAGTATTTATTTGCTCTCATCTGTTCCAGTTTAATTAATAACAAATTATACTTCAATGCGCGTGGTGATTTGTACGTAACACTAGCTGCGTTTTGTACCTCTGCTTCCATATCATGCAAAGTAATGTGATAGAAACCTTTACTGGTATGTAGATGTGCAAGTTTAAGTTTTAATAATCGAACCCCACCAGTAAATTTTATAAAGAAAGTTTTTTTTAAATACTTATTAATCCTTTGAAGCGGATGGATAACCTGCCTTAATTTTGCATCTTAATTTTGCATTGTTAATACGTAATGATAATCCACTATTTCCTTTTTATTTTTTAGCAGCATTATGTATGTTTTTACTTAGAGTATATAGCCTTTTTTAATGTCATGGTCTTATTTTCGAATTTTCCTGTACTAAGTCAATGAATCTCTTCTAGTATCGAGTGACATTTTTCTGACACTGCGTTAAAAGAAGATTGGCGTAATTGTGGAGGGTAAAGCAATCTCAGCGGTGGCATTGAAGGGATCTATCACTTTCTCTCAAATTTTAATGACCACTTACAAATTAAATTTCTCGAGTTCCGAGTGTTTCGCATGAGCATGAGATTTTAGAGAGTACTTTTGCTCTAATGGAAAACTTATTTTTATGGAATCGAGACGGCACGAGGCGTTCGCGTCTCTGCTTTTAGTCTACCGTTCGCCAGTCAAAATAATGAATAAACAAAATTTTATTTCACCAGAAAGGCTCTAGCTGAACAGCGTAGTCAGTAATGCTCCTCAGTGATGTTGGGTCTGAAGGCATTGAATGTACGTTACTGTTACCATAAATACTATTTCCTAATTTTTTTGTTGCCATTGTGAGCCATAAAGACCGTAAATACTAAAAAGGTTTTTTCCCCTCAGAGCATATCCAACCAGATTGTTTGATTTTTTGGATTTCGTGACATATTTTTAAATACTTGAGTACCGTGTTTTTTATTCCCAATTTTTCCAAAACCTTCGACGTCGTTCAAGATTAAAGTTTACTTTCGCTGTATTTTCTATCCCAAGAGAGTTTCCACTATTAGATTTTTCTCATTAACGTATTTAAGTATCATCTGTATCCATGAATTTTTTTCCGATTTTTCGAAGTGCTAAGTGGATGGGATGGAGAGAGATAAGACGTTTTCCGAGCTGAGAATTGAAATAATGTAAGGAGTCAAGGGCTTGCAGCATTAAAAGATTGGTATTGGCGTTCTTACTTTCATCTAAACCTATATTCACCGGTAGATCACCTTTATAGTAATCGCAGATATCAGCGAATTATTTGAAGTATGCCTTTCCTTTGTTGGAGGTAATTCGATTGTGGCTAGATAAGAGGTGGATTTTGCCGTAAAATCCTTTTTGATTACTCTCTAAAATGATTTACTGCGTACCCCGCGAAAATGATATTTCCCGACAAACTTGATGTGTGTACCGGACACGAATGTCTTGTTCTTGTCCCCTCACCCGGGGAGAGTGGGTTTAATGTCACGTGTCCTTGTTTACGGGTTGCCCCAAAGGCTCTCTCCAAGGGCGTAAATCATATCAGTTTGTGGTGTGTTTTGCGGGAAATTGTTTCTGTCGTGTAACCTGAGGGGCGCTAGCGGCGCCAAATAATTTCAGATATATGAGAACTCGCTGACAAGTATATATACATTACAGAGTGTGAATGGATGGAAAAGAATCGAATGTGTCACACATTTAATGGTCTCAAGTCATCGCGAATTTTAAGTAAGAGCGATCTTTCCATGCTTCTCAACACATACTTATTTCATCCCAATGTCCGGAGAAAGAAAGTCGTTTGCAATGTTGACCTTAGAGGTAGGAAATAGTTTCGCATTGGCGAGTATATCAAAATAGTGATTGTTTCATTTTAGTCTTCCTCACGTCAAGTAATTTAATCTCTCACTCTTGCAGCACATTCTCGTATTCGGTTTATCTTTTAATCATGTAGCGAGCTCGCAAATGCCCGTTCTCTGTGTGATAAGTGATTTAGACGGGCTACGTGGTCTCTGAATTCGCATTCTCGCGTAGATGAAACATTTTAAGGACTCACCAAATTCCGTTTAGATGTATTCGTCATTCATTCGTCAATTATTAATTACTCTCTTTGGTCTGGCTTAATTTGTTATCTGATGAGGCCGTGAAATGAGAGGAAATAAGCTGGAGATCATTTTTAAGGGAATGAATAAATGGGAATATTTATTTAGAAAACAGATACACTTCAGCGGTTTATTTGCTAGATTTAGACATTTTCCATCTCCGATAAATCGGATTTTGAGTTTCATAATTGGACGATCTCGCATCCGATGTTTGGAAGTCGTATGCACGATGTATTTCAGTTGCCCATCTACAGATTTCATATACATTACTTGACTACGTTGACTGGAAATATCTTTGTTACAGACGATCTACAGGTAAAGGCAGGTTTAGATGGAAGTAGGAATACCTACACTGATGTTTACAGCCGCTGGCCCTTGTCTCCTTGCATGATCAGGGATGTTACAAGTCAGTGAAATCAGGGAAATGTCAGGAAAAATCGTCGAGCTGTCAGGGAAAAATTGGATAAGGGTAAAGGTCGATGAATTGGTCAGTGGCCGACGCACCCCAACCATACGTTCGTTCGTTTGTGCCGGAATCGATGTTCCATCTTCTGATATTGTCTTAGTTTCATAAATTTGTCATTAAATTTGATGAGTAAAAGCAACATTGGCGTGTTTTATTAACTTTAATTTGCACTTAAATTTTCACTGCTCTCTGAACGTCAAGGAAACGCTTGAGGAAAATGGCAGGGAAAATGACATTTTTGTCAGGGAGTAGTCAGGGATATGTCAGGGAATTTTATTTCCAGAATCTTGTAACAACCCTGATGATTTCATTCTTTAGCTCGGCGTACGTCCTACCTCTCTTCATCCCATTCATTAAGCCTATTGTCTTTCTTCCCATTCACCGATTACCCAACAACGTACCCACTATCACGGCCTTCGGCATTCATTCGCCCCTCTTTACCTGTTCTAATCACCTTATCTGCCTCCTCCTTATCCTCCATCAGTTTCCACTCCTCTCCCACTATGCGGAGCACGTCCTCGTTCGTCTTCCTTTTCGTCTATCGCACCTTCTCCATTCTTCTTCACGCATGCGTCTTAAACGCAACCTATTCTCATCCTCTTTCCCCATGGTCCATGTTTATGCACCAAACGTTGCTCCACTCCATAGTACAGGACAGAAAATATTTGGCGAAAAGAATAGTAAAAAAATCAAAGTTTCACCGGTGCATCCATATAGAGTGTCGAATTTTTCGGACGTTAGCTGCGAAAGTCAGAGCGAAGCATAACCATAGGCATGCGCCGAATCTAGTGATTAGAAGCTCATTAGATCCTTCCGAGAATCATGAATTTTTTCCTGAATTTCCACTCCAGATACCGATTCCCGATTGCTTATCAAGTTAACCATCGGAATGTTGCTCGGAATGTCACCATTGTCCACGAAGAGCAACCTTACGGATTTTACCGAAAAACTGACTTGATTCTGATAGTCAACTCCTTTTTCCGTATCCCAATCGCTTGGCGAATGGGTGCACAGATTCATCTTCCGTGTGTCGGCGTAGTATCGCATTGCAGTAATCACGCTTCCTCCTGCCGAGGGGAACAATGGGAGATCTTCGTTCAGCCCTTGACTTGCTCTATTTTCTTCCAAACCTTTCCTTCCTCTTAGTTTTCGTGCTCCTCCCCAATAGCACTCCCCATTTCGACCCGGACTGTTTCATTTCCTCTCCTTGGGCTTCTAACCGGGTGCCGCGGCGAGCGGAAACTACCAGGGGAGTGCCGGCCGCTCTTCTATCCTCGCTTCCCTTTCCTAGGGAAGTTGATAGGGCTGCCACCGCCAGCGTGGGAAAAAATAACTAGGCTGAAAAATAGTCTTTTTAGTGGGCTTCCTCCCTCCACCTATTTCCATTTCCCCGAAGCGTCGCGGCGTTAAGTAAGGCTGGGTCGCGCACGTAATATCCGCATAGGGCTATCCTACTACTCCCGTGTACTATTTCAACTCGTAACATCTGCAGCGAGTGAGGCCTAAAAAGGTCTTGAAACTGGGGGGTGCCGATTAAAGTGAGATAGGGCACGTTTGGGAATGCTTGGCTACGCGCCTCGTCTTCCTTCATCCCGTAGTTCTGCTGTCCCTCGTTCGTGTTTCGTGCATTTCGTCGTGTCTCTTTGTCTTTTCTCATTGTGTTTTGAGGGTTGGGGGAATCATGCCTTCCCTCGTGGCGTTCTCGTAGTTCATTCGGTGCGACAGACTTCCAGCATTCAGGGACAAAAGATTCGTTAAAGTGATTCTTCCAGGAGATCTGGATAGTAGTTGACCTCGTTAATGTTTCTCATGTAATATGAATTTGTTCATTATCTGACGGTGCCAGAAACAGTAGCACTGCTCTGTCAACTGTTGTTAATTATTGAAGGTTTCTTTATCATGTAGTGTGATGAATAAGTTTTTAGGAATTTATATAATGTACTCCACAAATTGTTTTGGCTTTTCTGAACTATTTTTACATCATTTACTATTTTTGTCTGCCTCGGTGGGAGCGGGGTGTTGCACTTTACCGCTAATCCTGGGGTCGTAATTTCGAATCCCGTCCGGAAATTATTCCATTCCGGGTTTGGTAGTGTGTATTCATACATACGTTGGTATGTGTAAAATTCCGCAATGATTAGGCCTTGGAGGCTGTTTTCGAAGGGAATGGAAAATTAATGAGGTATTCTAAATGGACACTGATACTTATTTCCTTTGATCGTTAAAAACGCAGTAAATCAACTTTCTTTGAATTAATTTTGATTAGTTTAATCTTGTATAATTGTATATTAACAAAATTTAGTGTTCAAACAAGTAAACGAGTATGATTATTTTGACAATCCAATGGATTTACGTAATGAAAGATAATGTAGTCTTGTGGCTAATTGTCGAGGGTTAATGGCTAATCCCACTGCCGAGTAATATTTAATATCTCCATGTCATTTAATGTCCACTGAAAATTCATAAGGTGTAAGTGTCTGATGTACGAATGTAACCCCGCCTCAAAGACTTAATAATTTAGGGCAGAGTTTAATTGAATTATTTAGGGTTTGTTTAAATCTTTCTTAGGAAATGTATTGTTGTGTATGTGCATTTAACTCGTCAGATCATTTACCGTTTCTTCTTCTCGAGTCTGAATTCCGTTATTCTTTACTCATTTTCTACTAACAATAAGTGGAATTTAGGATTGCCTCAATGTGGCTGAATATGGGAAAATTCTTGTTCTTTTCCTTCTCCGGCCTTTCTACTGCTGGAAAAACTTCGTTATCTTGTGTTAATATGGTGAGTAGGTCCAATTAAAATTGCGGGCGCATTGCAGTTAAAGATTTCCGCTAATTATTAATAAACATCTTTCATAACCCACGTTGGTATTAGTGGCATGTAGTAGCCGTGAACGCACGATGCACTGATTTTTTTTAAAGGACTGCATTTTAGTTAATGGAGTAAACCAAGTGAAGTGCTATAGATTTTGGTCATTAATTATAGGGTTGATAAATCTCACCGACTAGCGCTTAAATTCAATTATTATAATCCGTGGGGAGATAGTGAACACTTTGATGGCTCTTCCTTTTCTTTTGTTTTCTGTAAGCCCCGAAGAGGGAAGGAAGCACCGTTTCAATAGGCGTGATTCCGTAGAACTCCAAATTGCAGGACGGTGACTGGGGAGTTAGTCACGGAGTTCTCGTGAAATCAATTATTTTTGTGAGTCATAATACTTGGATTTTGACGAATTCTATGGATGACACTGTAAAGCAGATTTATATGATCACTTTAAATTCAATCCGTTGCCCATTTTTCACCGATCAAACCCTACCTCCTGTTATATATTACGAACTTAGTGAAAATACATTATGACTGTAACAATATTAACTTTGTAATTTTCTCAATGGTTTTTATTTCGAGACGACCGGTTTCACCGCATAGGCGACATCCTCAGGGCACCTATGTTTAAGGAGAGCGTCATCCTCAGGGCACCTATTTTTAAGGAGAGCGTCATCCTCAAGGAGAATCCCCGCCTGAGGATCTCGCCTGTGCGATGAAACCGGTCGTCTTGAAATAAAACCCACTGTGAAAATTACAACGTTAATATTGCTTCAGTTATACTACGAAGTCGACATTATAAAAGGTCAAGATATTATTAGCGGCATTGACTTCAGAACATATTTCTCTGGGATGGTATATGTTTTTGTGAATTCTGCATAATTAATTGCCAACTTAGAATACTACAGAAGTGAGAGATGGCATTCTTGACATTTAATAATATTTATTGACACCATCTTTAAAACGGCTCTGGGAACCTATGCAACCGGCTTGTAAAAATGAATTACAGGAGTGATTTAACCAGAATTTGGATTGAAAATCATAGCAAGACAAATTATCTTTGTCTTTTAAGTGTAGAAATTACAATATTCTTGAAGCTCAGGTTAAGCTGTATGCTCAAAGTTGAATTTTTTAAAGCTTTGTTCGTTTGACTCGCCAGTTAATGCTTTTCTTAGAAAATACTGTGATAAAGATTATTGAAACGCTATTCCCATTGAGTTTTGAATTTGTTCTACTGTAAGCTGGTCTCTGCATTTAAACCGGTTTCGTTATATAAGAAGGATTTTATTTTAATTGCATATATTTGTATCAGTGTACCGTAATTGTCTTTTGTCTGATATCATGGGACACTGTGTGATGTACGGGAATGGCTCTTGGTTCATTTTGTGTAATTTTTCCATTTCAAAAGTGTCCCGAATTAGTGTTGTGGTTATAATTTCACGTGCATAAGAGGTTGACCTAATATGTAAATGATACTCTTATTCTAATGATCTGCGGTATAATAAAATGAATACTTTCACGTGTATAGAATACATCATCGGATTTTTTATGATCTTTTCGTAATTGTTCTGGACGACCCTCAAGAACTTCCTATTCCCAATGTGAGATATCATTTATTTATTTTTATGTGCCGAGTCACTTGTATTCATTATTATAAATTCGTTAGTGAGTTCTGGGCGTGGTCGATGAAAAAATGAGAAATAATTGTGATGACCATTATTGTAAGTTACTGCTGTTTTTTGTTGTTGAACCGCATTTTTGAGACAAAGCGAGGTCAGAGGTTTCGAAAGAATACCGCGTCTCAAGATCAAATTGATAACTCCAGGAACATGCTTACTTCAAGCTACCATGTTTTCACTCGGTTCTGATGATGATAAAATTGTCCATAATAAATTTCCATGGCTTTCACTGCGTTGGGTCAGAGGGAATCGAAATACTGAAAACGATGCAGCATATTTTTACTGCAGTCGTGTTTATGCGTGGAAAAGCCGAATTGTGTTCTCTTTTGTTGTAGGTAGTTGGAGCGAGATTTGTTTCCAGTCATAATAGAGACTATATACGAATCGTATTTTTAAACCTAGACAGCTATAAGGATGATAAAGTATACTTAGTAATATTTATTATGCAAATACTTAGTTTTTTTATTATAAATGTTTAGTATTTAACTAAACATGCGTATCTGAGGCTCTTAATTCACTTAGAATGTTTCACGCCTTTCGATGGAAACACCGTCACACCGTTGTTATTTGTGATTTTAATTATAAGTATTACCGAGATTTAAAAATAAACCGTCCAAAATAATTGAGAAAACATACAAACTACTCAAATTTTCATTTCTGACGTGATCTGTGCATCTATCTCTTTTATTTTTTTAAATGGTGTTTCTCTGGGGCGCATAGGCACACTATATTGCATGGAAAACGGCTTAAATTTTATCGAAATGTCACGTAAAATATTACGATTGGAGGCTTATATTTTGGTATCATAAGAAGGACGAAATATTTATCTTAATAATCAGGTGAGATTCATTGAATTTTCTGTGCAGTGATATCTCGCCCAAAATACCTCAATCTTCGAATTCTCTTCTCACAGGCAACGCCAGGAAAGTGTCGTGCTGGTTAACTCCTACAGTCGCGTTTGTGCGTGGGAAAGCCAAATTGTGTGTGTGCGTGTGTGTTTTTATTTCCTTTGATGCATAGGGGTACACGATTTGGACGGGTTGGGGGGGAGCGTCGTCCTCCGCCCTTCCTTTGTTCCACCGGCGCGCGCGGTTCCTATGCGTCATCGCAGCCACCGAGCGTGGCGCTACGTAATCGAGGCGGTGGCAACGTCCTCGAATCTCACCCCAGAGGGCACTGCGATCCATTGAGGCGGCTGCATATTGGAGTGGGGCGAGGGTGTGGGGTCGGGGACCGCGGAGAGAGGGTCATTGGGGGAAGGGGTGTGTGAGAGAGAGAGAGGAAGAGATGTCCCGGAGTGGGAGTACTTCGACTCCGACGAGAGGGCAAGGCCCAGACTTTAAAGGTGTCCGGCCTTCTTCTTCTGACTGGGATGTTCTTTCTTTCCCATGCCTCCTTTTTCTTTCAACTTTTTTGAAGTCCTCGTTGGCTGAGGACGCTGTGTTTTCGAGGAGT
Source organism: Pyrrhosoma nymphula (assembly GCA_963573305.1). Classification (NCBI taxonomy): domain Eukaryota; kingdom Metazoa; phylum Arthropoda; class Insecta; order Odonata; family Coenagrionidae; genus Pyrrhosoma; species Pyrrhosoma nymphula. The sequence goes on from OY754329.1 coordinate 145,217,306, forward strand.
CACGTACGTACCCCCTCCTCCCCAGATTCACCCACACAAACCCCACCCGACGGCGACAGATTTCCCGGCATGATCTCGCCTCTTGGGTATTATGTGCGGTGCAGCGCGCGGTCAAATCTCGGGTCCCAATGGGCTGTTTCGTGGTCGAAAGGGAGAAACTCTGCGGGCGTAGGTAAGGTGGGTGGGAATGCTCCATAAGTGAGGATTCAAATCGTTGCCCTTGGGGCAGTTTTTGAGAAAGGGTGTTGAAATTGCGCCTTCTGGATTTTGGATCAAGATTTTTATGACATGCATACATCGAACGGAGATTTATGTGGTGGCACTGTACTACAGCCCGCGAGAACATTCACTTCAAGAACTTAGAAAGGTTGATGGTTCATGTATTTCAAAAGTGTTTATATTTTTAAAATATGTACATGCATGATCTAATAATTATTTAAAACTGATTTCTTCGCTTGGGGGAATCATTACTCGGGTACGCTGTGACCATTTGTGACGCTGTACGCTAAGTCTTATCCGCGAAATAAAAAAAAATACGAAGGAAAGCTGAACTTTTCGTTATAAACTGCTACGACGAGCGAATATAGTGGCACAACTGATGGATGGACTAGGTTGGTGCTGCTACAGACCCGTTGACAGGAAAGGAAGATACAACGCCGAAGTGATACGTTCCGTTAACATACAGTTCACTTTCGTCATTCCCTTCTTCTAATTACTTTTTTCTATTCCCTCCCTTTTTCAGGACTGATGTCCCCGTTTGGCACACGCCCCTGCAACGCTCGCAGGGTAATAAGTACATGTTGGTACTAAATCGCTTACCCCTAATTTACCTTAGCCGAAGGAAATATCCGCTCCACAGACTCGGTGGTATATGTTATAATATTCTAATGTTCCCCTAATGTCTCTATAAGTATTGGGTTGGAAAGTACTTTCTTCATATCAAATTATTCCATTTTTGTAGAAGTTTTTGAATTTTTATTTTTATTTAAAATCTAATTTTCGCGCGGATTTAAACTGATAAGGTGACATATCGTCGATGTGAACATATAAGTGGGATTCTTTTTTAAAAAACAGCCATGTCTGTAATTTTTCTATCTGTTTGTTGGTGATCACGGTCAACTTTTATTACCTTTTCTGTTTCAATGGAAATTTTGTGGATTTGTAAATTTCTGCTTTATTGGCGACAAAGGTCGCCACCGCGTCGTAGGGTACGAGTTCTGAACTTTTAAGTTGCAAAGAAAATAAAATCTCGCAATGAACACTAAATATCTTTCAATTACAAATAGTTGATAGTGGCCCAGAGCCTCTCACTTGCACGGCATATTTTCATTTACCGTTGAATTTTTTTGCCTAAATTAGATACAATGCGGTGGAACGCGATGTTGAAAAATGAATTAGCAATAAGAGGAAAATGGCAAAGATCGTTGATTTAAAAATGGAGTAATTCCATGAAGTAACTTCTATATAAATTAACCCAATGTTTCGCTCGAGCACTCCCGAATTCATTGCGCCCAAGGGTGTTTAGGATCCCTCCACAATTTTTATGCATAACTCTCGAGGGAAATTTCGCATCAGAACATTACACGTAAGCTCGCTCTCGATTTAAAAAAAATGAATTGGACTGTGGGAAATTGTCATGCAAAAATAATTTAATTAGACCTGGAGGTAAACCCGGTTCTGGTCAGCTCTTCTTTGTGGAAAAATAAGTTTCTCGTCCGATTTTTCACTTGACGTTTGCAGTAGAGTATACATATGCATCGTACTTCGTTTATCATGCTTGTCTATTTGTATTTTTAATCTAACAATTTATCCCCGGCTGGCCCATTTGGCCCCGGTTCCCTCATCCCTTTCCATCCTCACTGCCATTCTTTCCCTTTCTTCTCAGTGTATGTAGTCATGCCTGTTGCCCTCCCCCACCATCTATAACTATCTCCCCCACCCACCCCAACTACCGTCACAAAGCCGCCTTGAAATCCCCCCCTCCTTTTTCAACTCCTCCATGCGTCCCCTCCCTCTCCGCCCATGGTTTCGAGCGCAGGTGAACTCGCCTCTTGACCCCTGATGTGGTCACTGCAGCCGGGCAAAACTTCCTTCCCCAAACCCCCTCCCCCGCGTACAACACGATCGGTTTTTTCCTTTTCTTTTCCAAATTAAATCTCATTTGCATTTTTCATGGGAATGCAATTTTTCCCGACCCCCGTCCACGCTGTGGCATTCGACTGTGTCTCCGTTTTAATCGCGCGTTCAATCCGGACTGCGGAGTCTCTCGTCCGCTGTCATTCATGAGTTGCGCTCGGGGAAATGAATTAATTTCAACGCGACTTAATTAGTGTTTTTCAAAATTTCATTTCTTGAAAATATTTCCTCTAAAGTGTTCTTTTTTTCCCGCAAATAAAGATAATTTGTTTTAAGCAAATATCTCCCCAAAGATTGAATTGGTGTAAGTATTACTTGTTTTTGGATCAATTCAAACAATATTTAGAAGTTGTGTAGGATATTTTTCAGAAACTTAATTCACGTTAATTATTTTTTAAGGAATTTTTCTGTGAAGTACTGTATGAATTTCTCCCCGGAAATATTTTACACCTTTTTAAAATATTTCCGACCTTAATTAATTTATCTCCCGTTTGACTTTCAAGGTGATCCATTATTCGTATGACAATTTTTGTCAGCTGTAACTTGGTATATTGTATCGTGATTTGTGGGATTTAAATAAAAGACATTATCTTCGGTATGTATCCTAATAGGATTGATTTATTGAACGAGAAAATATTTTAAGAGAGATTCATTTTAAATTGTGTAAAATTACTAAGTATGTTTACTGGAAAAAAGCTAGTGTTGCTCGACAGCTTTTACATATCAAAATACGAGTACCTATATATCTGAAATATTTCCATACGTTCTCATCGATATTCAAGTAGTTCACTTCATGAGTCATTCCCCGAAACAATGCGGAAAGTAATATTTTCAAGACCCAAAAGAACCTCTAGTTTAAGCGAACTTCAGTCACAACAGTAGTGGTTTTCTTTGCCTACCGTGCGGTATATCTGTTAGGGATACACTTATAAATTTCCGTAGTGTGGAAACCTCCTTGTAGCCGGTTATCACTTTCTGCTTCCATTGATGGAATTTGCGCGTACCTTAGCGGGAAATCCATCACCACTCGGAATAATCAGTTTACCTCAGCGCGCCGGTAATAGCACATATCTACTACCACAGGCTGCTTCACAGGTGGGGATGGAGGATTATAGCCCCATTACCTCTCGGTCGTGATTGGAAGGAGGGTTTCACGCCCGCACGATGGAAAATTGAGTATCACACGTCGAGGAGTGGGATTCGGTTTGTTACAAACTCAACCTCATGTGCCTCTCGAATCCGCACCGCACGTCAAGGTACCGGGATGGGGGGGGGGGGGGTTTGGTTGCCTACTGTCGCGGTTAAGGGTTTTTCTTCGGAGTTTGTCCGTCCAACTCCGTCTCAGGGACTCCCGTTGTCGCTTCGGAGTAGGCACTCACTGCCTGTACGTCCAAGGCGGCGGGGGTGGCTTTGCTTCTCCACCGAGAATGCCGTGATGGCCAAAGCAACGACGAGACCCGCCTTCCTCTCCACGCCTGTCTCTAGTTCGCTTGGCTAGTTTTGTTGCTCTCTTTCACTCGTAAATTCCGAATCGCTGTCCTCAGCCCAAGGAAAATCTCTTGCACGTTTACTCCCCCCCAAGGTCTCCCGCGGATAGAGTGGAAATGTACAATTACCCTCTTAAAAGGAAGCTAAGTCGCCAAATACTCGGTTCTGTCCTTGGGAGAACAAGTTTCTTGGCAGCTTGAGCGGACGGACGCGGGAGTGCAAGGCGGTGTGCTCTAGCCAGATAAGATAAATTGAATTCACGTTGGAATGGGGGACTTCGTAACCTTCCGCTTATGGCCATTTCCGAAGGGCGAGTGCACTTAATGAAGTCGCGTCGCGATGGAAATATGACTTAAAATAATGGGAAGCGGAATGCACGTATTAATTCGTTCTCAGCCGGGATTTCCGCGAATAAAACGAAAAACTCTTACATCTTTTCCACGCCTACCCTTGTCGGCTCTTCAGTTCTTGAAGTAAATTTAATGACTCTTCCTTTTGAAATTTAAAAAGATGTAAATTTAATTTCCTTCAACCTTTTTTATTCAGTAACAGGAAGCTGTAATAATTGCCCACATTTAATGGTAATGCAGCTTCGAGTGGTATTTAGTTTCGAGGACGTCAATCTCGCTTGCCGCAGACTTTAGTGGCTCCTTGGGTAATTTTTTTGCTAAGTTCTTAAAGGCTGTCTTCGGGAAAGCTGACGACGATAACGGAGTACCAGAAAGTAAATTTACGTGGAGACAGTGGTATTCCCATAAAAAGAAATGACCGCACTCAGTTTAGCGAAGGTTTTCAGATATAAATTATGGATTCCTTATTAGACTTTTTAATATTAATATAAAACTTAAAATATTAATACCCATTTAAAATTTCACTGACAAAATGAGAGACATTAATTGTGCATGATAAATTGATATGCAATAATTCCTTGAATAATATGGAATTCATCTTCGAAGGTCAATATTCCATAAAATATAAGCTTATCAATATTAGCGTAATTGTGAATCAACACTGTATTTGCTCCAGAATTTTCAATGCGCGCCCCATGGTGTTCTTCTTTGTTCAGAAAATTGCTATTTGTGCATTTTTTTCGAGCTAGAACATTTTATCGTATTGGCAGTGATAAATGTTATGGTATCGTAAATCTGTGAGTGTCGATGGTGCCAAAATTATCTGCTAATACCGTATGAAGTGACTGGGCTGAATATTTTGGGTATGTTGTTCGACTTAAGTCATTCTATTTGCGACTTTCCGCTTAATATGTTTGGTATGTTGTTCTTCAGAGTTTATTCTATTTGAAAATTTCGTTAACTGGTACGGATCTACTCGTCAATCGTTGGATGGTTAACATCATAAACACAGCTTTTTGTGCTTTGTTGCTAAATATTAATTTATTTTGAAGCTGGAAACTTAATATGGTCAGTCTTTTTCATCAACCTGTGCGATTGGACTCGAGTGTCTCCAAGATATTTTCCGCCCTTACACCTGTTGTTCAAGGAACCCGCTAAACTTGGAATCCGCTCGCCCGTCTACTTCAGCGAACCCGCGCCCTTTCTCTCCCCATCATCCCTATCCATGGTGGAAGGTGGTGCGTGTGCAGCAATTGCTATCGGCCGCGTCTGCCCCTGGGAATGGCTTCGCGCTCATTATCCCGGCATGTGTATGAGATCATCCCGTCAGGGCTCTCAGCGCATGCGATCACCGGCTCATGGATTTAGGAAAAAAAAGCACGGGAGAAGAAAGGAACTTTTTCTGTCTCTCCCTCTTTATCTCGTTGACTTCAGTCATTACGCTATTGTACGAACAGAGCAAAATAAAGTCTCAGGGTCTCAATAGTTTCGAAAAAAAAATTATCTCGCGTGACTACGTCCATTTTCTCCGGGAGCATTACATGTGCAATTACTCGTTTTCCTCTCTCTTTTATCTCCCTCTTTCTCGACCATTGATTCTCCCTCAAGGCTATCCGAGATAATGTGAACGATAGTACAGTGAGTGCGAATCTTACCTTGATCTGCTCATCCATAAAAAAGTTAAATAAGGGCGTTAACCTAGGTAGATTCCTGTTTAAGTGCAATGAAGCTCATTCACAAATCATGCAGTTGTGTTGAAATATAAGCGGCCCACACGCAAAGCGCAACTCCCCATCCCGTCCAAGTAATTTTTTTAAATAATTGTTCTTACCATGTCTAGATGCATGGGCTCCCATTTATGCTGAAAGGGTAATTTTAGGAATCTAATCTCTTTTGCTTGCAGAATCATCGGGTATGGTTTTTCAAGGTGTGTAAGTATAACATATCCCTCTCCAGATTCTGTGCTTTACCGGTGGTCCGTGTGGAGAAGCATGTTCCTAGGCACGGTATTTTTTTGTCTCCGATTTCAGATAAATTTTAGTTACATTTGCTTTGCTTTGTGTTTTTTTGCTCCTCGGCACCTCCTGTGTTTGCTGAGATTCACGTACTAAAAACGGTAAGGGCTTCCCTGTATATTTACGGTGGTCAGCCAGTGAAGAAAGCCACGTTACGGCATTAAAGCGGTAAATTCGACTATGTGTTTTTTTCTCTGAGGAATCGTTTTTATCACTCACGGAAATTCGCCCTATGCATTTACTGCTCGTCGGCATATGGATTGAGTGTCACGTACAGTGTTACTCGTGGGCATGCGGTGTCGTTTCACTTGAGCCGATATTCTCTGAAACGGGCGAAGCGTTTTTGTATTCCGTTGAAAACCAGCGAACAATTGAGTTTTGTCGACCCAACGCGTCGCATGCAAGAGTTTCTTCGTATTTTATTTGCGGCTGATGGAGTAATTGACCGTCGCAGTGTTGACGTGAAGCACGTGTCACTTACATCGTCATTGTCATCCGCATTTGCGAGCTTTCGTTCGCACGCGTAGGCAATCCTGCTGATTTAGAAAATTCGGAAACTCTGTGGAAGCTTCTCTATCACTGTAATTTATCCTCGCTTAACGGGATTATCATTATATTTGCATGTAATTAGGCAAGTAGCAATGCGTTCCCAGCGAATATATCTCTGGCCTAAGTTTAATATTCCATTAAATCTGTTCCACGTCCACACAAACATAAGGCTATCATACGCAAAATAATAGCGAAATAGAAGAATCTAAGGTAATTAAGGTATTCATTGACTCAATACATAATTAATCGGTTTCTGTGACCTAGACTTTGGTTACTGTGACCTAGACTTTGGTTACTGTGACCTGGACCTTTCTAACCTTTTTTTCAATGATTACCAATGGAGTTCTTGGACTCAAAAGTTAAATAACATTAAATACAATACCTTTGAATGATTCCAAAATGTCTTTTTTTGTTATAGCACTTATAGTGTATGTACATAAAGGTAAAAATATAGGTACTTTCGGTAAGTTCATAAATTGAAAATTGTATGATCATGACTACTGATACATTCGTATTTTACTAGTTAACATACAGGATGTTTATCATTTCTTTAGATCTTGTTTTGATTAAATTGCGTTAGAACAAATGACATTGCGACTTATTATTTCCTCTTAAAATTATTTCTGCGCTTGTTGCGACATAACTATTTGTGGCAGAGTTGAATGACTGCATAAGAATTCACTATTTTTGAAGAAAAACGAGGCAATGAGCCAAATTAATAAACTTTGTATGCCTACCAGTCATACCCTATTTTGGGTGGTTTCCCAACCTAACGTCATAATTAAATGAGATGGGAACAGTAGTTATATAAAATGATAGTTTTGTACACTTTCTGAATGAAGAAACTGTTGGTGCTTACGGAGTCTGGAATTTTATCTACTTAGGGAACGCGTATTTGATATTACTTTGGTATTACTTACCATGGTTTCTTGGATTTTGATTCCATGCAATATTTTAAGTGTAAAATGGTATTCGTTCTGCGAAATGTTTCGAAATTTACTGAATATACTATTAGAGAACATCTGGCAGATGGTAACACATCAGTGATGCTAAAAAATAAGTACAAGACTTAAATTTGCTTTATATGTACGGCTTTGTTTCTCAATTTAGTTTAAAAGAAATCTCCCTTCCTTCCTATTCTGTGCTCCTTATTTTTGTATGTGATTTTGGTAGTTCACGTTATCACTAGAGCAGTTCATATTTCTAAACGGGGCGTGAATGTTGGCACACTGCAATTTTTCAGTGACTCCACTGTAATCGCTCAACCGGCGCTGCTCTTTCTCGGCGCCTACAGGCTCAGAGATCTCACCATCGCTAGAACTTATTATTATTCCCGTCCAGATTTTTTTGAGAGCCGAGACCGAGTTGCCCTGGCACCATCCGGCACCTGGCCTCCCACCTACTCGTTGTTCCCGTCCCTCTCTTCCTTTCCCACAACCCCCGAGGGTTCATTCAGTCAAACCGGAGGCGGAGTTCGAGGAAGCAGGTTGCTTCGCATCCCAAGGCAAGTGGCTCCCCTCACGCTCCCCTGTGGTCTTTCTCCCCAAATAAAAAGCATCAAGTGGCCCCGTGCATATAACAGGTGTTCTGCCTCTGAACCGCTTGCATGCATGCGCTGCACTTCCTCGGCCTCAAACCGCATTAAAGGGACCTTTGTGGGTGCGAGCATCGGTTCACATCGCGTGCGTTATCACCCACTGCGCCCCACGGCTTTCCTTTGTCGTTTATTCCACTCGATTTTACTGGTTGGGTGCGCGGTGAGGTCCGGATATGTTCACTCGGAACGACGTTCGACCGCAGGTGCAGTTTTTATCGTGCTTTCTTGCGTCGGCTCCTTGAAGAAGCGCCTTGTCGGTTAATGACTATAGCGGAGCAGCATGTTTTTCTCTCTTGTGAAATGATATGGCGGGATATTATTTTCTTGTTATTCGTGAAATATTATCTCTTTACAGCTTATTGTTGCCCTCGTGCGAAATGAAAGTCTTGAAGAAAAGTTATAAAATGTAACCCTGACATAGACCGCTTGATCTTGAAAAATCCCGTCTAAAGATTCTTTGGAATTAAATCTTAAGTGCTTTATTGAACCGTTTATATTTCTTTGGACTTGTCGGCAACTGCAATCGAATGAGCGCAGAGCTGTTAAACTGGATGCTTTTTTTATTCTGTTTGTCCACACCAATTGTTTGAAATCTATTGGCCTCCTGATTGCACAACGCTTTGGCTTATCGTTACGCGATTTAAAGAGTGTAGCCTTAAGCCCCACTGAAGTTTACTGCTAAGGTTTGAACGGATTTTGGTATTTTGTGGCGGAGGGAAAGAGCAAAGAAAGTTAATTTGACCTTTTTGAAGCTGATAAATATTTCTTGTGCTTTTGTATTTTATTCTGTTAACCGGGATAAAATGCCGTTCTTGGCCTTCGAATTCTTTGCCCGCAAAGAAAGAGAAAATTTCAATAATAACTTCTCAAAGCGGTGAATGACTTCCAGGTGCAAAGCATTCACAGCTTGTGATGTACTGAATGATTAACTGGGTTCTCTATATTAATTTTGGGTAAATTGTTGTTTGATACTCAGAACTATTTCAAAATGTTTTGATCTTCTGAGGACTCATGTAACGAGTGACTCGCAATTTGGGCTAATAAGCTGCCACTATTATTGAGTGTAGAGTGCTAGCGTTAGAGGGCTGTCATTTGATACATGAATCTTGGTTTAGCCTATATAAGCTTAGTTGAGGTCTCTTTACATTATGTAGGTATTGAGTTACTTCAGGGTATTTGGTTACGGCTTCTGTCCGTGTTCGGTGGCGCTCATTTAATATTGACGATCTTCAAGCATTAATTCTCTGTATCATACCTCGATGGAGATAATTGGTCGGGAAGCCCGGCTTTTGGACGTTCGTCTCATCAAAGGAGAGAATTACGAGGAATTTATATGTGCCTTGAAATTCTCTCCTATGCGTCGCAGTTGTGAAGATTGTTGCAGAAAGCTTGATCGTACGTTTTAAGAATAGAAACGATGACTCATTGAAAGTTTAATTAACCTGACGACACCAATGCTTCTTCATTAAAGTTGCATGGACATGGGATGGTAAAAGTGAAGTCTTCACCTGTTCTCGTGACTTGATGGGGCTCGTTACAGCTTGATAGCGGGATAGCGCTTGTTATACGCACCATCTTCCCAAAAAATCCTAAATTCATATCTTATTATTTTATTTATAAGTTATCAATCAAATTGTTAGTGGCAAGTTTACATTGAGTTGTAAGTAGAATAAAGTGTATAAGAACAGCTTGATCTATAGTTCTCAGCATGAGCTAAGGAACAGTATGTTGACCGTTAAAATGAAAAACATTGTAGGTACCGCGGTCGTGGGCAGGTAGGTACCATCCACAAATGGATTTCATCTAAGCCAACGTGTTTTGCACGTATGGATCATCAGGATAAGGTCGAATTAATGTTAAAATGAGTGAGCATTAGCACGATTTTTCTGCTCCCGTTTTTAAGTTTTTTTCTATAAGAGTTGATTTCATATTTTTGTTCGATTATTTTCTGGATGAATTCGATCTTTTGATAATTTGATGAAATTCATCGCTCAGCTACTTGGGGTGAGCTTGCTCCGAGTAAGTTTTTATAGTTCGGCGAGATGTTTCTTTTTTGCCTTCCCGAAGGCAACCTCTGTCACAATCCTAATTTGCTCCTCTTTCATCGAGGTTTACGCGCTGCGAAAAAGTTCATTGCCTCAACGCCTTCTTTGCTCAAACGTCCCAGCCCTATTCGTCTGCCGCTGTGGTTTTTATCTCTTCCGGATATTATCATGAGGCGTTGTTAAGTCGCAAATGGGTGCAATGGACTGGAGGAAAGCGTATTTCCCGTGCCTGCGATCGTGAATGGTTTTTCCTTCTTGTCTGCCTCCTCACGATTTAGTTTTGACGTTTGACTTGTCGGTCAGGTAGCAACCTCCGGTTGATTTGCTAGCCTGTCAGATACTCCACTCTGAAGTCATTCAAATCGTTCTCCGAAGTCATTAAAGAGCCCTAAAATAGCTGGAAAAGATCTTGCTCTTCACTCGACCTTTGTGGAAGAAGATAGGAATTTTCGACGGAATCAAAAGAGGCAATTGGTATGAGGAATGTAATGGTGACGTTAGGATAAGGACTATCCAAAAATCCTACCAATTAACTGGAAGAATATCCATTGATTATAATTATCTACATGGATTGGAAATGAACGCGTCAAGGTTAAATATTCGAAACGGGGAGCTTACGCCTTATTTCCCATATCGGCATTCATTTTGATGTTTATTTACAAATGGAAACTTAATGTTTAAGCCTAATGTGTGAAATAATACTGAATCAAGCATTATTTTGACAAAGGTTTGACTCTTAACTAACTGTTAAATTAAATTACTCGACGAAGAAATCCTCGGAAAATTATTCTCGCTAATGAAGTGACGGTCGTGCATCTAATTGAATTGAAGAAACAAAGATCACATAAGCGCTGGCGTTTGGACGCGATATGACAAATCTTATTTCGGCTTTATTTACAACTAAGGTGCGCTGAAGAAGGGGGAATCTTTATTTTTTTCTCTATTGTATTACAATATTCTACATTATATTTTATTATTTATAATACATTGTTTATTTAATTTTTTATAATATTTACAATACTACAACTTATTTATAATATTTTTTATTCGTAAAATAATAACCTAGATTATTTATTGTTCACTTATTTTCATTTAACTTTTTATCGTCCAGCTACCCGCGTTAAACTGTTGTTTGCAATTAATAGTGAAACTTTCTAAGGTGGACATTTCTGATTTGCTGGACTTACTTCAATAGTGCTGCGAAAAAACAGATTTTACCGATATCTTTTTTCTTACTCTCTGCTTTCGTATCAAGTATGAACTTGCACTGGCACTAATTGTGTATTTTTCGATATTTCGTTACGGAAATGGCGAGGAATGTGACGGTCACCTATCATTTCCCTCTCTCCTTTCAGCTCTTGCAGTCTAGGCTCTTTAGGATGTGGCCGATTTGCGGTGGGTAGTTGATCACAATCCGTTAGTAAATAGCTCTTACTCGATTTATGGTACCTAAATGAACGTCGAATTACTTCTTTTTTGTTTTTATAGATCCCGTCAGTTGTCTGACAACTCACAGGCAAAAATAACCTGCTGCTGGAATTTAATGTCGATTTTATTGGGTATAATATAACTTTGCTTTTGGATAGGTTTTTACATCCTCAGTAAAGTGTATTTCATCGATATATAATGGCTTTTTGACCCAGTGTATAGCGGTGCGTACAATCATTGCTGTGATTTAGCCTCCGGATGAACATATTTTTCAACAAATGCCTAACATGTAGAATTAACCTGTCGGCGCACTTGTCCGCTTGTCTACTAGGTGAGCTTAAGAATTAACCATGCAAAAGACCCAAGAATCTTAGTACTTCTCACTTCGAACTTCAAAAATGTAATGATCGAGAAGAAATGGTCAACGACGAATATTTACAATATGTTTAATTTTGTATGTTTTCAATACAAATGTTTTAGTAATCTAAACGTTTTACATACATACTCATCATGCCGTTCCCTTTCGGGCTATTGTAGAATAAGCTTAATTCTCGCCTAATTAAAGCATAGCCCCGAAAACGGACTGTTTCTTTTTCCATACTGCCCTATCCTTGCATGCTCATTTTGTTTCTGTTACATGTATGCGTTGTATGCGTGTACATGCTTTCTTATTCTTAAGACTCCTAATGTTCCTCCTCTGATTTAGTTATTATGCATAACAACTCCTGCTTGGGTGCCCACTTCAGTGAATTTAAATTTAATTAGTTGATAATATTTTTTAAGTAACTTGTTGTAACCTGCCCCATCAAGATGTAATAACTTATACCCACTCGTGGTTTGGTGGAGCATGCATGTGAAATTTTGCGGCGACGAGAGAGGAATACTTTAGATTTGAAGGACGTCAGGGGCTAGCCGGAAATAATTCCTTAGAAATAATGCTGCGTCCGGACGATGTTTATTAAGGTGTGCGTGCACTTGACGGAGCAACATGTGCATCGCGTTCTCCTTCAGCTTCTCACGATTGCAGTGCGTGACTCGGTGCACGTTTCACGTTTTTTTCGCACCCGCATGCAGAATGCTGTGGATTTCCTGAAGCGAGCAAGTTTCCACGTTTTGATGGTTCATCGCGCCACTTTCCTTTGACAGACCGTCAAACACATGTCGCCGTACACCATTTTAACTTGCTCTTGCTTTACCCATGTGGGCGCGGGTCTTGGTGGTTTTAATGAATAGCGTTTGCTCACTTTCCTCACAAAAAGGACGAATCGATCGAGGTCTTAGTTGTGGGAATATACGATGTTTACGCTGTCACTACAACGTGTAGCGTTATCTTTGCTTAAGGTGTCAAAATTTTCCTTTGCATGATTTTGCTTTTCAACGATTTCGCCTGGTTGCAACGAAATACACTACCGGATTTATTCATCATTTCAACTTTTACTTAATTATCGATGATTTCATACTTATCGTACGAATATTTTTGAATGAACTATTACTAATGTCGCAATAGGTGTGGTGTCGCTATAGACGTGTCTTAATAGCTTACAGTATTGTTTTCACAATCGTTTTTTAATTGCTAGTATAAGGAAATCTTTGTTTTTTCGTATGATGTTTTGCGCTTACTCAGGGCTAGGAGTCCTATTTCATATTTGGAAATGCCTCAGTCGTGAATGCCTTTCTCCTTTATTTTTTTTCTTAACCACAGATAGTCCTAAATTCTTCCCAGACTAAAGTTGGTGGTTTCCGGCGTGACTTCTTAGACCAAAAAATCTATCTTTCCTCTCCACTTTCTACCATCGTGCATTAAGTTTTTATTTGACCATGCATCATGTGGTTCTTTACTCATTTTATATTTTGTTCACTTCGTCATGCATGCAATCATTTGTTGACGTTTTTGATTTGCGCCGCTTCTTTATTCAATGCCTTTCAGGTGTGAATGCTGTTTTTAATTTATTTGTGAATGTATTTGTCTAGCTTTGATTGCATTTTCTCTATGACATGGGTTTGAGGAGATGCTAAAAGCCTACCTTTGTTTTCAATTTCCCAGTATCAAAACTTTTATTGCAAGGGTGGGACATTTTTATTGTTCCCCATGTATAGTTCCGTTGTGATGCATCTCGAAGGTGGTCGACGAAGCGAGGTCGAGTGAGATGCCTCGTCGTCCGGCAGACGAGGCATGCAGTATCGGTGGCTCCTCTTCGATCCGTGCGGCTGGGTCGAAACCGCCAGAGATAACTCCGGCGTCCATGCAGCGGCGGACACACAATGATCCCTTCCTCTGCCGTTCCATCGCAAGCCACCCCCTCCTGCCCACCTGCGCTCGATTCAGGAGCGCACCTCGTTTCCTTGACCCCTCCTATATGAGTGGGCCTTGTAATCCCTCCATCCCCTCTCCGCCTCTCTCTCTCCCTCCCACCACCCCCTCCTTTGTCCCTCATCCATCTCCCCGTCACACTTCCCTCCACAAATACATATATACCCTCCAGCATATCTCTCTCTCTCTCTCCCACTTCCTCCCTCAGGAAGGCGATCTTTCTTCTTCAGCCTCTCTCAGTCGCCTGTCCTCCTGATGGAAAAGGTAGTCCTGAGCTCTTGACATGCGATCGCGGAGGTGGCGAGATAGGATAAAGTGTCTGGTGGCTGTGTTAGTGATTTGGAATGTAGATCCACCTACAGCTTAGGTCATTTGCGCCATGCAGGATAAGTGGGAAGGTTGGTATCAGCATAGACGATCTAACTATAGATGTTTGGCGAAATCGGTGGCGGCGGAGTTGAGCCTTAGCATCCTAATGATGCCAGTTCTAATCACTCCTGAGAGGATACTTCACCCAGCCATGAGTTAGTTTAGTAGGGAGTTAACTGTAAGAAAATATATTACAGTCCTAAATTAGCTCTGAAATAAACACACCATTTAAATTTGTAGGTAAATTAGAACTTTTCTTGCCTGGCTCTTTTCCCACATAATCCGTACATTCATTGGGTGTAGAATCAATTCGATTGGTTGGACTTCGGATAGTACCTTCCCTAATTGATTCCAAAATATGATCCTCTCTAAACTTTTCGGAAAACAGTATTTGTCCCACATTGCCTCTCTTGCTCCTCATGCGTTCTGCCTCCCTAAATGTCGTTCTAAATTCCTATTTTCTTTTGAGATCGCGCTTTCTTCTCCCTCCACCACATGCCCTCACCTCTAAGTACTTCTCCATCCATATTTGCTTCATCCTCCGAATCTTCGTCAACAAATATTTTCCTCTTCAACCTTCTCTGATAAAGGGAAGATTGTTCAAGGGAATGTCGTTGTTGGAGAAAAAACTAGTTTTGGCGCTAGCCTGATTTTAGCGAATGTTGACGAAGGGTTTACAGTTTTACGTCCCTTCAAATAACCTGCGTACACTGCTTGAAGTGCTCTCCGCATGGGGCCAAAGCAGGATAAGTATTTCCCTGTGGAGTAAATCACTACTTACGGGATTTTAACCCGGGACTTTGGGATGGGAAGCCGGTACTTAAATTAGCCAGCACGCCAACCCATATCCCAAAATGAGGCCTACCTATACAAGTGTAACTTTAATCATTTTAAGACCCTTTACGGTGACGATAGTAATTCTTCGATGGTATCCTTTAATAGGGAGTCGTGAAGATCCTTTGGGTGATACCCGGAACCCTATAGACTTTACCGAATGGGCACCGTGGCTTGGAGGAGGTTGTTGGTGACTTGCCGTTGTATGCACATTAGGGTGTATCACGATAAACTTTTTTTTGAAATTCAAAATTGCAAGTCGATAAAAAGTTGTCACTTTGCTCTCATATGCACCCAAAATTTTTGAGTTGAATTGAAAAATGTTTAGGTCTCCCGGAACGGGCCTAAGTTTGATTTTGTTGTCAAAAACTTAGATTTTCAATTTTTTTAAACGTAAATAAAAAGTAAATTTTTGTTTTCAAGTACAAAAATCTTAAGTTTCGAATTTTATTTTTCAGTAGAAAAAAATATATATCTGTCTTGTAACATCTACGTCTCCCGGAATCTACATGAAAATGTACATTTTTTACCAAATACACCAATTTTTCAATTTTAAACCCATCCTGCAGATTAATTTTTATTGTTTTTCTATGTTGTAGGTATTGTTTTACAGCATTTTGAAAAAGTTTTTCGTGATACACCCTAATGCACATGCGTTCCTCGTCCGTGCTTTCTATATGCACCTTCCACAGACCCCTGCCTTCGTTCGTTCTGCACCGCATTTCCTCCGCTCCCAGTCCCCCTCACCCTCCCCATGTTAATGGCATTGTGGGTGAGATTGACCTCCCCAAGGTTCCCCCCCTCCCTCTTGTTCCCTCGAGTGCCCAACCTCTCTTTTCCTCGATTCCAAGTTCAGCGAAGAGCGAGCAAGAGCGGGATTGATCGGCGAGGCGCCGCGCCGTGGAGGCAAAGTGGATGGAGCGACGACGTCGTCGGAAATCTGACGCGGGATTTGCTTGGTGGCTGGGAATTCAAGTCCCGCGCGTTCAAAGGATGCAGATCCGAAGCATTCCACGCAAACATTCGCGTTTATGGGGAGTCGCTGTCCTCTGCCATTTTATCCTTGAAATTTACATTTTGGACGACTGTGGTTGAGATAGCATGGGCGTAGCCAAATTATGCTCATCATATAACCTAATAATTTCAGGCTTTCCCGGCGAAGATTTATATCAGGGATCTTTCGGGGTTTGCACCGGGTAGTTAGGTCCATGGCGGCCGACGTTTCGATGCTCGAGTCGAGCATCGAAACGTCGGCCGCCATGGACCTAACTACCCGGTGCAAACCCCGAAAGATCCCTGATATATAACCTAATGTTTGAAGTTATTATTTTACTTATTGTGCTTATATTATCTCTCTGTGTTAGCTCTTGTTTATTATTGTTAATGCTTTCATAAATATATTTTTCATCGTCCCGTAGAACGCGATCCAATTTAACCTCATTTTCTTACCTAAGTATCGCCACAAGTCTTAGCTTTCCTTGCTTATCCCCATTTTTATAGTCTACAATCATTATTGTGCACATGGACCGCTTTTATTGTGAAACGAGAATTTAAGGAAGCTTCTTTGACCTTATTATGATAATCAATCGTTCTCTCGAGCATTGAATTCTCTGACTTTAAAACTGGAGGCTTAATATCTTAGTATGTATATCGTAAAGTGCAACTAGTTAATAAACAATGAAACTATGGTAAGTCAATCAAATGTGATCTAATTATCTCTCCTAGATCATTTAAATGCCCATTTTTAAGTAATACTTATGGAATTTCCAATATTAATTGGTTGTTATTCGAATTAAGTAAGCTCATATTAGTTTATAAATATTCTAATTTTATTAGTTCATCACTGATAATTAATAAAATATATGATTATGGGCGTTTCTCAACTAAGAAGAAGGGCTTAACAAAAAAAGGCCAATTGACGACCTACAGAAGAGAAGTGGGTCTGTTCATCCGGAATTATTCGTCTCTTTCGAACCACCCACTAGCAGATAAAGAATATAACCTCACTCAAGGGAGTGTGCATGACAGGTTTATATCCTCTTGTGCCCGTATTGCCGACTTATGTCTTTTGACGTTGCGAGATGATTACGTCCGTAAATGAATCAACGAGGTTTTCTCGGAACTAATGGCGAAGTTCTCCAACGGCGGTCGGCGATCACAGTTACTCCCACGTCAATGTTGGTCATGGAGGAAAAACGTAAAGATGCCTTTATGTGGGAAAAGATTTTAGCCGTTTCTCCTACCTTTTTTCCAATGAGAGCACCCCCAACCTGTTTTTTTGCGGCACATTTATTTGCTTTTTAACTGTTTTGAGAATTCCCGGACCACCAACGAAGGGTTTCTTCATGACTAAAAGATTTCTACTCCGAATTATGTTGGGCCAGAGAGGTAGACTGCTGTAATATGACACAAACGGTATCACTAGTATCACTAGTACTTCGTGGTAACACAGGAGTCAGTCGGAATACAATATCTACGAAAAGCTCAGATTTTGTATTTCGTTCTCTTGGCGAAAAGCTAGGAAGCCTTTTGAAGGAGTATGGAATTAGTGACTAGGTTTATAAATAAAAGACAAGGAAAAATTATTATGGAACGTCGGTGGAGTAGATGACTAATTTTGGTTGTGCTGATTTTTGTTGAATACGAGTGCAGATTGTTGGGTTTTGAGATGTGGGTAATACACTGGGTATGGAAGCAAAATGAAGAAAAAAAGCTGAGTGGAGTTGAAGTAAAACAAAGATGTGATAATTATTGTTCGAGAGTAAATGAAATCAGTGTAGGGAAGTAAGTTCGTGGCAGAAAATGTGGATAGAGGGTATAAAAAGCTACGTAGTGTATAAGGCACTAAAAGGAAGGTAAAATATATCATTAGCTGCAAAGGTAGTTATTGGAAAACAAACGGAGTTTTGCTTGCAGGGAAAGGTTAGAGGTGGTCCAGTGGTTGTAGGAGCAGGAGGGGAGGATAAATTCAGAGAATGTCCGTATACTTACAAATGCAGGAATTAGACCTAAGATTATGACGATGAAAAATTAATCTTGATGCGTAGGTGAGTGCTGTAATGATAGTAATTGAAGTAGCGACTCTCTTCAGTTAATTTCATAGTGCATTCATGGTATCACTTAGGCTTATCAGGCTCCGCGGCACCGTTTGTTGGTTGAAGACTATTGGATCAGAACACGAGCGACGAAAGACTAAATGGAAGCCAAGAGATTGGCTTCCCGTGTCAGACAGCGCAAACTCAGCGTGCGGTGAGGAGAATGAGGGAATCCTCGTCTCTTTATTCCCTCCCGCTCTCATCCCTCGCCTTTCTCGAGTTTCCGTCCACGCCCACATTCTGTCCCTCCTCACCGCTCCTTTCGACTCCGCGCTCAGCACCTAGCTATCTAAGGGCGTACAAATCATTTCCCACGGCATCTTCAAACCAATCGCGGATGATAAAAGGAAATAAAATGGATTCCTCCGCCTTCTCTGCCCCCATCCTCCCACCTCCGTCCCTCCCTTCCCACACACTATTTTGTCTTTTTATTCCAGTTTTACATCCCTCCTCCCAAGGTCCCTCGGCGTTCTCGCTTCAAAGAAATGTTCCACCTCCATTGACCGTCGCTGCTTCACCGACCGAGCACCCGCCTCCCCCGTCTCCGGCCTCCACCCCATCCTCCTCCCTGCCCCGATCCCGCCCGCCAGCGCAAGCGCCGGTACCGAGACGGAGGAAAAGGGGTCCGGGTCGTTCACTCGATCGGCCTTTTATATCGTTGACCGCTGGTATTCGATTCGCGACACCTTTTTGGCATTCCATCTGATCTCACTGCCCCCAACCCCTCTTTCCGGAGTTTGCAGAAAATTTGCCCGTCTTTGGACTCCCTATTTTTTTAAACCTTTGTTTTAAGGCCGACTCCCGCGTTCATTGTGTCGGAAAGAGGCAGATGTTTTATCCTCCGCCAGTCTGCATGCTTCAGTTCTATTCCAAGGAAAGAATCTGTCGCTTTTTGCCTAATTTTGGCGATCGTGGAGAGTAATTCTTGACTTTCATGACCAGGTATACTTCAGTGATTGCAATGTACGAGTCAATATTGTCTTTGGCGTAGGGTTGCATTAGACCAGTATTGTCTTATTTCCTGCTGAGCTGTGACTTTCTAGAGAGCGTCAAAATACTTACCAAATACATCTTTCATTTAAATTAATATAATGTTATCAAAATTTAACTCTTTATATTGTGGTTTTTCCATCGCAGTGTTTGCCATTTTTAGCTTACATCAAAAGGTCTTCCTCGTCGCAAAGTGGATTTTAACGTTCGTGATCAAGATAACTCATGAAGAGATTTCCTAATTGACATTCAATTCTAAAACATAGGTATTACTTATTTATCATCATGTACATCATTTTAGTAGATATTTTATCCATTTCTCACAAAAATGAGTAGATTTACAACATAATTGCAGAAAATGCGTTATTTTTTTACATATTATTTATCTATATATATATTTATACATTATATTTTATTATATATACATTTTTACATGTTAATTATTTATCTCTTAGATGAGCAATCGCAGCAAAAGAGTTGATGCTGAAAAATACTTAGGCTGTAAGTTCTTCTGTATATATTTATCAGGTTGGTGTGGTGGCTTCTGTGATGGCATCTTAGCCAAAGAGCCAGGGTTCGAATCTCAGCAGTGTCGGAATTTTTTTAGTGGATTCCCGATCCCTACTTGTGCTCCTCGAGTGCAGTACTCTGTCCATCGGATAGGACGTTTAACTGTGGACCCCTTGGCGCCTTTCGTTATGAGTAGATGGATTTATGCCTACGCCGGATTCCTCTTCACCCTTCCTCAATGGCGCAAAAGACCACTGTTGTCCGTCGCCTCCCTGAATAAATAATTCGTGTGAATTTTATCCCGATCGATTTCCACTCTTGGATGAAGGTTAGCTATTTCTCAATAGGCTTTTACCTAGCTCCTCGGTCCAACGGGTAATAGAATTTTGAATGATCTCACATCGGTGTCTGCACCATCACCCGACCTACCCACCAACATTTTCCTTTTTATTTTAGCTTCGCCTGTGCTCGAGCGTTGTTTTTGGGATGAATGGCAGAACTCCTGCCAAGCCTCAACGAATCATTTCCCATTCCCGTCGTTTTTTATTCCCCCGTCCGTCCCATTCACGAGCGCGCGCGTTGCATCGCCCACGCCTCCGCTTCCCCTTGTTTTATAATCCGTGCTTCTTCTCGAGCCATTGGCTTAAGCGATTTCTGCTGCTCCTGCCCCAACCCACAAGGGGCTCTCTCTCTCTCCCTTATGACCCTCTTACTTCTAGTACACGGCTCAGCCATTTGAGTCGCCTCCACCTCCGTCTCCCATTGCGCTCCTTCCTCCACAACCCACGAAGATGCTCCTCTTTGCGTCAAGGCATTCATCCCCGCCCCTCAAATTGCGTGCGCAGGGGCCTTATTCAGTAAGGACTCGACTCGGTCGAACCTCTGAAATTCCGTGGATTTGACGTCACAGCCCCCGAGAAATATCAACCACTGAATGGCCCTTTTTAAAATTTTAGAGGCTGTGACATCAAAATTTCGTCACTTTCGAGGCTCGGAAATTCCGAGAACATAAAGAATAGCCCTCCTTATGTATATGTAGGCCCTATTTCACTGGCAGCAGTTATTTTATTGTTTAGAATAGGATTTGAGCAAAAGGTAGGTCTTATGAGGAGATAGGTAAATTGGAAATTTTGTCCTTATCGATACCCACCATTGGTTGACTATTTCTAATGAGTTTTTAGAAAGGGCTGTTGTAGAGACTGCTCAGGTTAGAAAAAATTCTCCGAAGTAAAATATCGCTTTTTTACGAATTCGGTAGATTACGGTGAAACTGCTTTCATAAAAAAGATTAACACTGTAACTATCTTTAGACTTTCAATACGCATTTGGATAACATTAAAAATGCACAAGTTGCTTTCCCCTCGTAACTTCAATGCGATTGAATCTGGCGACTTGTGACGTAGTAATTGGTTTTGCGCTAATTTTGTTGGAAGGGTATAGAACTTCGATGTTAAGCCACGTATAATTTGGAAACTAAATAGTTGCGGCATTAAGAATCGTCATCCACGAACCCATGAAAGGCCTTTGGATTTGTCTCAGTGGCTGGTGCATGAGTAATATACCATCCCTTTTCAATTCCTTAACGGAAATCCGGCCTCTGTGATAACCGTGAGAATCCAGTGCCAACTAGTGTTATAATTTTCCTATGAGCGATACGCCTATTTCCTTCTTCTGGCCTCTCAGCCCTCTCCGGGTGGTGACCATAGGGGCAGAACTGTTGTCGTCTTCCGCGCAGCTCTTCGGTCCCTCCCTCCTAATTAACCCCTTTGTGGAGCTGGCACTCCCATATGCTCGCCCCCATCTCTCAGCCTGTCTCCGCTCCTTCGATCGCTGAGAGCTTCCCGCCGAGGCAGACGTCTCGAGACAGCCTCAACGTAAACCGCCTTTTCTTCCTCCCAATCCTCATCCTCACCGCGTCTATGCCTACCCAAAGGAGTGACTCGAATGCGATGTGACGTCTCGGAGGTGGTTAGGAATTGTTGAGTTTGTCGAGTGGATTTTTAAGCCCCGGGCTTCAATTGGGAGCCCGTCTTGTCTCCGAATCTATTCGAGAGGGGGACTCAAAAACTTCTCTCTCTATCCGTCCCGTCCCCTCCCACGCGAGTCCTCTCCGACCTCTTAAACCCATTTGTCAACCCGGCCGTAAAGGATCAGATCTGACATCCTATCTTGTCTCGGGCATTCCTTCCTTTTCAGGTAGCCTGACGACAATGCGGCCCGCGGCTCAGGGCAGTTGCCTCCAAGGTTTCCCGGGCTAAGTGAATTTATTCCGGTCGCTCTTCGAGTGGATGGTCTCCCCTTATCTTTTTTCCCCTCCGCTTTGTGATGTAAAAGAGAAGGTGAACGCGATGTTTTTTTTACTATTTCTGTAATGTAAGAGTTCACCCATATCGACGTGACCATAAACGGATATGATCGCGGGGACGGGATAAAATCCCAGCCGCTTTATGTATCCGCAGAACGTTGAGGGGGAAAAAGTTAAACCACTTTTGCCTCGCACAAAAACTGTATCCCACTGAAAGGATCAGACGTTTGATAGTGGTGAATCGTTGTTCCTAGCTTTTATCTTTGTCCAACACGAGGGAAATCATGTGAGGTGACAATGCTCTTTTGTTTCATCACTGACTGCGTTTTACGTGGGGCCTTCGAGGGCGTCATTCATGATCAGTAGCCCTTTCTTCTCTTTGCCGACTCATTTGAATAATAATGGAGTCAGACTGATATTGTTTTCGATTCCATTAAGATTTTAGCTTGCAGGAATAATTTTATTTTCTTAGATTATGCCAGGCTGCTGAAAATTATTCACGTCACATTGAATACAACCGTCATGAATGATTTCGTATTCAGCTTTTGTAGTTCATTAGCGTTGAAGAAACAAGCGTTTATTGCTCTTGCTACGTGAAGCCGCTGAATAGATTACACGTAGCCAGTCTTTCAAAGCATTGTGTGCTAAGAAGCTAACCCCTACAAGTATTAAGTTTTAGAGGCTGCTTCGTTGTAGGAATGTGATTTTATACCTTTCTTGTCTTATCTCCATGGTTATCTCTCTCTGGGTTAGATGTTTGCTCCGCTGAACTTATTAAGCATCTTCATACATTTAATTATTGCGTTCCAGTTTCTACTTTCTGGATATGTTTCATATGGAGTAATCAAAGCTATTTCATGAATTTTCGATACGTGCTTGAATTCTGCTCTAAAATCTTATTAGCGCGATTTTTATGACTTTTTAAGTTACTTGAGTTGTTTATGGCAGACCGAAATTAGGCAAAAATATAGATCAGTACTATAAAATACTAATTGAGGAACTTAACACGGGTAGAATTTTCCCCGTTGAATTTTGGAGTTTGTTTAATAAGCTTCTCAGTAGTTAAATTTGTTTTTGTTAGTCGTGTCTGATTATTATCATTATGAGTGTGATCTACCGGTTAAGGTAAGCTTAGATGGATCAAAATCTCCTTGACTCTTAGAGGCGCATGGCCCTATCTCTTTTCACGATTTTCGTCTGCATCTCGGCATTCGTCCTATCTCTCTTAATCTCGTCCATAACGCGTATTCTCTGTCTTCCCCATCTACTTTTACCTATCAATAAATCGTCTCGTCTGTGGTAGCCTTCAGTTTCCTCTCTTGTCTGATAAGCTTGTCATTATAATTTTTGGTTAAAATTAATGTTACTTCTATTACTTAATTCGTACACTACGGCTTGCTCTTTATTAAAAAGCGCAGGTGACGTTAAGACTTATTTATGTTTTTATTTTATGTTGAATATACCAGTTTTCTACAGACAGTCCGGTGGCGTCCTTACCCCCTCATAATCCCTCCCTAATATGTCCCAGTTTCCCCTGGCATTCATCGTATTCAGAGCAATCGACCGTGGGACAGTTGGTCGGGAATTTTATTGTATACAGTAAATGGAACGTCGAGATGGCGAAATTATGCTGAGAGAAACTGCCACATTGGCGATTGTAGAAAATGAGCGAAGCTTTAAGGCGTGGCTACTGAAAATTATTTAATGGCCCTGAAATTTTCCGTTGTGTATTTTTTCGCTTGTGACACCCTGCATGGCGTTTGCCCCATTAAATTTTGAAAAAATATGGTCTGCCCAATTATCCGTCTGACCTCAGCTCTATGAGTTAGCGTATTTGAAATCGCTCGTAAACTCAGCAAATTCCATTGCGACGGTGGTTGGTGGCTTATCTCTTGCAGATGTTCATCCTTTGAAATAGCTCCATAAAGCGTTGCGTTAAAGTTAAAATTACCCACCTTGAGGCGTGGTGTGAAACAAGGAAGCGATCTGTAACCCTAGATTCACCAAATGCCAGAACGCGACGTTATCAGTCCCATAAAGGGAAATGGATTGGCACGCAAAGAGAGCTAGTATTTAATTTGGTGTGGACGATGAAAACTGTAATTAACTATGCTTTTAATAGAATTGAATGGTTGTAAGGTTCGCTGCTATCGTATGTCATCGGAGTGGTCCAATTACTTGGTATATTGATGATAGCCAAAGGTATTCGTTGTCAATTTTCCAATCATTGCGATTGCACAAATGATGTGGTACGCAGTCACGCGCACGGGTGCAGCGATTTACACAAAAGAGGGTGAAATTCGTCATGAAAAAATAATTTGACTTGACAGCTTCTATCGTAGTTTCATTATTGCAGCCCTTTGCTGTAGTAGTTGCAGCTATCTCACAGTCTAACCTAAAATCTAAATCTTAAAAGACAGTCCACACCCGAGGCATTATGTGGACGAGAACTTATGAGCTGCTAGGCTCTCGTGTTATCGACGTAACTATTGCGCTTTGCTTGTAATGCGGATGTGACGAAGTAGTATTTTTTTATTTGCTAGAAATTGTATTAAATTTATTTTCCAATTGTTGCACAATGGTCAGATGGCCAGTGACGTATCATCTGTTAGTATTACACGATGCTACACTTACGACTGCATTTCGGCAGCCTTGCTTCCTTTTGCCTTATGAGGTGGGCAGTGCCTTTCAGCAATGTTCTTTTTCGTCCCTCTTTCCAAGTCTCCATTCCCATCCTCCTCTTCCGGAGTCTACAGACAGGAGAACCTGCGGGAAGGTCGGTCTGGTTGAGTGAGGCAGCAGCTGATGCCGGTCGCACTTTTTCGAGGCCCGGCCCAAGGCAGGTGCCCGCTCACGCGGGCCGGTCGCCCCTCGCTCTAACACGTGCCATGGGCCTCCCGGGGGCGCTCGTGCCTCTTGCTGCTCGTTTAATCCCACTAAAAAAAGAAATAACCCGTGAACATCCACCCGTAGTTGTCAGCCACATTTGGGCCCCAAACCCGGGGCGCCAACCAGAGCCGCGCGGCAGGTGGGAGCCGCAGACGCCGTCTGCGGAGGCCGAAAATGTATCCGGGAAGAAAGCCCGAAGACTTCTTCGTCTCCACCTGGCGATTAAATCGCCTTCCGTGGAGAGTCTCCCCCACACTCCCTCCCTCTCCACCTCCCAACGTCTTCCTCCCCCTCCTCCCTCAGCCTCCAGGAAGAGTTACCCACTTCTCCCTTGGCTCGCGACAGCTCTTCCCTCGCTAATGAAGTGCTCCTCACCTCTTTTAATGGCTCCCGCCGAGGTGGTCCATGATTCTTACGCCTCGGATTCGCAATCAGCTGTATCGCAGGGGGACCGTTACGGGCTGGGACATGGGTGATGCCGCGATCACGGCTCTGCTATGCTTGAATATGATCGTAGCCCGGAAATGAAAACTGGATTTTGCGTACATTATTACCAGTATTCTACTGGTTCGGTTTGCCTGTGATGGAACATTCATACTTCGCTTTGCCATCTCAAGAACGTCTCTCCTGCACCATATCTCGCTCTTTAGTTCAGCATATTTCCCACCGCCCTTCCAAGATGTCTATCTTTTTCTCCCTCTTTCCCGCTTTCTTGGAATTGTAACTTCAATAAATTTCTTCCTTGTCCCCTCTAATCAATTGTTCCGTTCAACAGCTCTGCCTTCTTCCTATCTCCTCTGGTGGCTTCATTTTGTTTCCCACTATGCTCATGCTCTTCGTTCGTCTACCTTTCAGTCCAGCGGGCTATCACATTCCTCCTGCCTACCCGCGTCTTAAACGACGGCTGAATATTCTCATCAGGTCCCGCTATCGGTTTCTCCATTTTGTGAACGTCTCATTTACTGCTTCATGAATAAGGAGGTGGATTTATCATCGTAATTTTTTGTAATCGTCTTTTTTGTTGTAATTAGGGGAAGTGACAAAAAATCTGTGGTCGCGCACGCCGAAAATAAATGCGGGTGGTTATGCTTGGGTATTAATTTTTGAGAATGGAGAGATTGCAGTGATATCCGTTGTCGGCCTTCTAAACAAAATGTCTTGGCTGTGTTTTGAACCTGGGCTCGTGGCATAGAAAGCAGTTTAAATGACGAAGGACCTCTGAGTTGAACGAATTACTAAAGGGTCCTATTGTCTCCGCGGAACATGTTTGCTCAAACGGAAATATCTGGCCCTTAACGTAATGGTGGTGTTTTAATTAACTATAGTCATGGCTTATTTATTTTAGTGTGATGTGTTCTATGTACTCCATTTTATCTGTCTTAGAATTGCTCCATAAAACTCTTTACGCAATGCAGCGATATAAGTACACCGTATCGCTTTTCATTTCACGTTAGTGTCACGAATAGCATGCAACCATAGGTGTACGATTTGACCTGATTTTTAAGTTATGTAACGTGTTTAATTCCACTCTCATTTTCGAGGTTTGAATTATTCAAGCAAACGTTCTGTGGAGATTTTATCGCCTTCGCTACATGATTTTTCAATCTTTATCTCCTCGCCATGTCGATATTTTCATAAATCCGTAGTCTTTGTTGGATGGAATTCCGCACATCCGAAATTCGCAACTACGTGTTTGTGCTTCACATCACCCGGCGGTCCAGGATCGTGGTGTGATGCTGCACGAAGGTGCCGCACATCACCATCGATGTATCGTATTATTGCGTAGCCGTAAACCCGAGTCTCTTTACGAGCCGGCGTTGAGTGAGGGGGGCGGGAGATATAGAGAGGAGGATGGAGAGGAATTATGGATGGGGAGAAGGGGTAATGGCTGATGGTGGCGGGAGACGGGAGGGAGATGGAGAGTTAAGCTTGTGGAAGAAGTTGCTGCTAGGTGCGCGAGTCGGGCTTTGCCGGCCATCCTCGTAGGAATCCGATAGAGGGAGGGTTGGGGGCATTTAGTCGTGACGCTGGTTTAAGATGCATGGAGAATTGAGAGATGATGTTCCAGCTCGTGACGCGCTTTGGCTCCGTCGTTAATGTGGGCGATTCGTGGAGCTTCGGTGCGAGGCGTTTTATGCGGGAAGGTGTACGTACGGTCCGACTCCCGTCCGGAGTGTGGGGTGATTGAAACGGCTCCATCAAGTGGATTA
This sequence comes from Pyrrhosoma nymphula, assembly GCA_963573305.1. Taxonomy (NCBI): domain Eukaryota; kingdom Metazoa; phylum Arthropoda; class Insecta; order Odonata; family Coenagrionidae; genus Pyrrhosoma; species Pyrrhosoma nymphula. The sequence continues at coordinate 145,244,427 of OY754329.1, forward strand.
AGTACGCTTTTATCCCCCCTCTCTCACTCCCCTCACACGTCACCATTACGAGATTGGAAAAAAATATACATTCAACGTAACGGAACGCGAAAATCATCTCGCGTGGACCGAAGTGGTCCACGTTATTCGTCTCCGGGAACATTGGTCATTGCGATGCACTTTATTACGCGAGTGGTTCGTTTTTTTCACATTTCCTCCCTCTCGTGAATTTTTTTTTCTATGGTTTCGATGTTCCCCCGCGTGAGGAGCTGTTGGCGCCGGGCGTTGTTACGTATTGCTCGAGAGGAACCACGCCTTTTCCCTCACGTTCGTGTTCTTCTCGGGGCGTACACGAGGGAATCACGAGAGATGGCTCGGTGTATTCGATACCCTCTGTCACGATGGTGTGTGCACGATTGGGAGATTTAAAAGGAAGATAAGCCCGAGGTGACTGGGTGGATGTGCTTGACCCCGCGGTCGCTCTCCGGCGTTAATTCATGGTTGTTGACCTCGCAGGTTTTTTTTGTTGCCACCGGCGATAGTACTCGGCCAGTCGTAGTATGAAATTATAATTTTATTGCAGTAGAGAGAGAACTGCAGCGCATCAAAGTGGAAACTTTTTGAGCCAACGTGAAAGGGAATCCAGTTGAAGTCGCGATATATTTTTTGCTCATATCGAAGAACATTTAGGACGACTTTATGGGGAGGCAGAAGGTATGAAGTGCTCGAGGGAGGCAGAATGACTGTCGTGCAGGTAGTTATGCGATTGAAAGTTTGAAGATCACCCCTAGATGTGGACGTTGAGGCTGGAGAAGACCTACGTATCATTTGGTGGGTTCTCGAGTGATTGTGCTTAATCGTCGTTCATAAAACGCGACAAGAAATATCAGATAATTATAATATGGCACGCGTCAATGTTATATAAGAGTTGTTTCTTGGTGTTTTTTGTCTTTTTTTAATTTTTTCTAGTCTGTTCTTAATTCCTTTCTAATTATGCTGCAATTATATTCTCGGCTACTTGTAGTATTTCGCGTGCTTATCCTTGCTGATTTAAATTTCACCCGACAGATCAACGCCTTTGAATGAACGAAGGGCTTAAATCATCACAAATATTCCCATGACGGGGTTGGAATGTGGATAGTTATATCGAATTGCATGTTTTACTTCGTTTTGATTTTTTAAATTACTGAAATGTTCTGGTCACACTTCGGTATATTATAATGCAGATCGTCATCTACCACCGCAGCAGATTTGCTTCAGTCTGCGATCCGGGAGCCGTGTTAGTTAAACCTCAGTTTCATCAGACTGAACGATGCTCAAATCTACTCCTCAGGGTCTCTTCGGTATCTACAGATGGCTTTTCCCAGATTTTTAGTTACTTAATCTTTAGTTATTGGTATTTAAATTCATGGGGGTGGCAAATTCGGCGGACCGCGTATTGAAAAAAGGCTTAGAACGCGTAGATATGTACCAATATAGGTTCATAATGCCGTAATAATCGTAATATGTACATCTAAATTTATTTACTACCCTGCGAGCTGCCGAAGTTGCGTGTGGCAGGGGGTATTAGGACACCAGCCATGGAAAGGCGGGAGAATAGGGAAAAGGAGGGGGAGGGGACAGAGGTGAATTTGTGTTGACGATGTGTCTTAAGATAGTGTCACGCTGACTTTTTATAATCACAAATGGGGCGAGGAAAGAAAAAAATTGTACCTGTCAGTTCGGCAGTGTATATCTATTATTTTTTCACCCCTATCACTCTAAAGATTTAGTCTAAGGATAAAATGGTGTTCTCCGTGTCGTACTGAAACTCGTGTGATCGGAGTTGTTCAAGTTATCTAAGCCTACTGTGTACTTGAGTGGGAGGATTTTAAACGTTCATGCGAGGATCGTGTGGCGCTTCCCTCAAGAAATCACAGGGCCACTCAATTGAAAGCGTAGGTGGCTAGGGGATCGGGTTTTCTTAAGGGGAGGAAAAGGGCGAAGGACTCGAGGGTTGAGGGATAGGACTAGACTGTGAGCCGCGCTGGGCATGAGGACGGAGACTGCCACCTGCAGCTCTGTTCATGACGCAACCCGCATCATCTCTGGAATAATTGATGAGGATCTCCTATATCCTCCTCCCCCCGCCCACGTGTATATACCTCCCCCGTCCGCGGGATGCCTCGTTGCCTGTCCCAGCCTTAATGCCGCCCGTGGTTGCGGCTCCACTGTCCTCCCGCGAGATGGAACCTCGGGTTCTCCGCCGAGTTGAAGCGGACGAAGAACGACCCGCCAGGGACGCGATGTTCTCCTTCGCGAGGCCAGCTCCTCTTCCTCGTCTCGAGAAAGTTCGCTCCCTAGTTATTATTATCATGCATTTTTTTCTTTTCCATCCTAAAGATGCATTTTAAGCTACAGCGGGCTTGTCCAAGATATGGGTTAGCTTTCCAAAATTTTTCTTACAAATCTGCACGTGTCTAAACACGTGCAGATTTTCGCGCATTCATTTAGCAAATTATTTATTGGGGTATTTCGAGGTCCAGTATATTTTTTATAATGTTTTTGGAATAATCCCAGTGGTTGAGATTATTTGTGGTATTACTGTTGCTGGTTTCTTGTTTTTTAATCGTTCTATTTCCATAGCTAGTGGTTGTTATTTCTCAATTTTTCGGTAAATTTCTTCCTTAGGTTGTTGTCGCAAGGAATCGAAACGTCTGTGATGCATGCTATTGTTTTATGGTAGCAGAAGTTCAACGGACATCAGGCAAAGAGTAGATCAAGCCAAGATATAATTCGTGATGAAAAAACAGCTGCTGTGCTCAAAGGAAATAGGATTACCAATAAGGAAGTAGTGCGTTAACATTCATGTTAAGTGTAGTGCGATACGGCTCGTAGACATGGCCCTTTCGAAAGCAGTAACAGAAGAGAGGCTTTCGAAATTAAGTGCGGGAGGTGAATGCTAATGATGGACGCTTGAGATCAGAAATGAGGTAGTGTACAGAAGAATAGAAGTGGAGGAAACGATTTCTAACTCTTCCTTGTGTTTCTTCCTCGAAACCCAGCTTACCTGTACCATATCAGTCAACACATGAAAAAAACAACATTTTATTACGCCTTAGATAATAAATGTGTGAAATAGATGATGTTCCGATGTCATTGTAATGGAGCGATACCTAGGAAGTTATTGCAAAGGTAATCTCAAAGCAGCGAATGCTTTTTTGGTATCGGATAATGCTTAGATCGTTCTCGCATCACTTAAATATAGGTATAATTCAACGAATTTTGTGGTGATACTTGTAAATAAATATCTCCATTTCATGCATGATTGTAGGGAGCTGATACTTTTCGGGAGGCCGTGAAGAAATCTTATGTAACTGATAGGAGAACTGTACTTCTGACCACTTACGGATCGAGAGGAAGGACAGAGTATCCCAAACCTTTTACTAAAGAGTGTTAATGAATAATCTCTTAAAATAATAGCAGTGAAGTAGTTAAACGCCATTACTCTGTCTTTTCAGTTTCTGTATTTTCCATCTCGTGACAACTCGATCCTTAAACCCTCAATGAAATTCACAGCGATAGATGACGCCTGGGTGGCTTATATTGAACTAATTGGTTAGAGCACTCGGCGCGAAATCGAGGGGTCTGAGTTCGAATCCCAGTCCCGGCGAATGATTTTTTCACTGTGAATTTCACACAACTCTCTTTTTTATTAGATTAGCTTGAGGGATAATCAACAAACAGTCCCATGAATATTCGTTGGTGCATATTGCATGCCCTTAAATATGTTCAAGACATATCAATAAAGTAATCCTATCATAAATTAGAGGTGTTGCTTGCGTGAGGCTGAATGTACTTCCATGTCAGTGTCTTGAAGTAAGTTGTGGCTTTGAAGGGTGGAGTTTTTTCATTCACGGATGATTAAGAGTATAAAAGTCAACTTCTGGTTAATAGCTCACTCTTCTTCGTGGGGAATGTTTCGTGCCCCCTTCCATTTGAATGCGATTTGCGTGCTTGTACGCAGTATTTTTCTCTATAAGACTACGTCTTTTATCAGACGTTAAAGACGTGTTTTATTCTCCACCTCTGGGGACTTTAGTAGCGTTCCATGCGGACGACAGGCCAAAGATAACATTCATTTCTTCTCATTAATTTCCGCTTTTCGAATATTCATAAACTCTCGAGTTGGTGAGGAGGTCCGAGAAGAGGTTAAACGGGGACCGAGAAGCGTGTTAAACTAGCATGCATTAAACAAACAAGTGTCCCCTAAGGAAACATTCGAAGTGACTTAACGGCTTTCGTATAAGATGTTAAATGTGATGACAGATGACCTCTGCTGCCTTGGTCGTCTTGGTTGTGACGGTACGGCTGTCAAGAAGGAAGTACTGATAATTATTATAGATAACTGGTCAAAAGCGGTTAAAATTTTAAGTGAAGATGATGAGGTTTTTTGGGGCAAAGAAAGTGAGACTGATCATAAAGTAGAAGGGCACAAACTAGAGCAGGTAGAACAAAATAATTATCCGGTCAGTATGCTGGTGGAAATAGGGCTTTATAGTAAATATATTAGTTGGAAAATAGCTTTAGCGAAGGAGGCGTGGCGTAATGACGGAGTATTGATTAAGAATGCTAAGAAAAGACGGACGAAGAGTCTTCCATGATGTGCGTTGCTGTATGATGCAGAAAGGTGGACCCTTGAGGAAAGAGGACGATAGTAGCCTGCAGGCGTTTGAGATGTGGGTGTGGAGGAGAGTGGAGAAGGTGCGATGGAGGGAAAGGAAGACTAACGAGGATGCGCTCGGAATTGTGTAGAGGAGAGGCAAGTGCATCAGGAAATTCGGAGACGGCAGAGTAGGTGGTTGGAAGAGGCATGAGTGGCTAAGGGATGCTGAAGGCCGTGATAGAGGGAAGTATGTTGGGTTAGCGGGGGAGGTGAAGAAAGAGAATAGGCTTTATGGACGGGATGAAGAGAGGAGGGCACTCGTAAGGGTGGAGGGTAGCGTATTGGCATGTGCACTGACTCGGCAAGACAATGACCCGAGGTTCGATTCCCGGTGCTGGGGGATTATTCTACTCCGCCACCCAGGCGGCGTGACGATCTTCGGCTCTCAAGTGGTGATCTGCAAGTCTTTTCTTTGATTCACCCGCTCTTTCGACTCTTGATTCGTATCTTTCGACTCTTGATCCGTTTCATTTGGCTCCGCCTTTCATTAGTTCCATCTCACCTGTCGTAAGTAACGTGAAATGGAGCGACCATCGGATCTTGGCCGATCGTGAGCCGATCATTAAGAGAACGAAACGGGCCTCCCGCCTTCCCGCAAAGTCATTAAAGAGATGAGATTACAAAATAACCCCCCTGATGGAGTTTTCTTTTCTCTTGACCATTGCTATGGAAGTCATTGTTGTTATATCAATGCCTTCATTTGCCTCCTATCCATCCCCATCCTAATTCCCACAGGTCACGTGTCATTTCAGTGTAACGCCACGCTCATTATCTGACTTTCCACCAAAACTCAACATCTTTGCCCAAGGTTACTATAAATCTCATTAAAGTCTAAGGGAATGGTTGGAGAGGGTATCATTAATGGAGCGTGACGAAGGATGAGGAGGCATTGCGTGGGTGGCGCCCGTGGGTAGGAGGTTCGTTTCGGGAAGCGCACTCTTTTCTCCTGCCCGGCTAGCGGCCCCATCGGTGCACGGAGCACGAGTTGCGAGGCGCGGGTGAATTGTAAATGAGAATCGCGGAAGTGAACTGTCGGCCCACGTGCTCCCTCGATTAATCGTCGTTGTCGTCCCTGGATGTATACGGGAGTACAAAGAGCCACGTGCATGTGCGTCGCCTCTCTCATTTGAAAGGTCGAAGGGTGAGGTGGCTGATCGGTTAGATGACATCGACCGTCCGCCATGCTTTCTTGGAGCTCTTATCGATTCGTCCTCTTCACTTCCATTTTTTCTTGCGTTCTACGTCTGTCGAACGAGTGAAAGTGATGTGCTCTTGAAAAATCTACTTCGGGACTTCAAAGGATATACATATTTCGTACGTTTTCCTTTCGATGTTCTTCTGTTCGTGTGTGTATGTGAACGTCTTTCTCGACGTCATCGCTCAATAACTAGTAATTTGGGTGATGGAAATTCCATCCTGAACAATTTTCTGAAGAGGAAGAGCTTCTTGACTTTGGCGGAATCTTATTCTTTTGATTGTGTTGAACCTTTTTCCATTAAAAATATCTTTCGATAGGGTTTATGAATAAGATTCTGAAGTCTGTACATTTCGTCGTGTTCCTAGTTTAAAATTACTTGAGAGGTATTTTGCGAACCAGGAATTCACTGTATCTCATATATAAATAAATTGTTTCGCTCGAGAGATTTTATATCTTTGTTCGTGTATTACGAAATATTGATTTTTTTTAATTTGAAGTTTGATCGGGAACAATCCGAAATAGTAGTATTTCTCTGTTTAATACCTACTAATATACGGTGCACATTATCATGAGCTCGCCATTAAATCTTTTTTACTTCACTTTCATTGCTCTGCAAGAGGAGAGTGAGTGCAGTTTTATCTTAGTGCAGAAGACGACGATCCTCTTTCATTTTATAAAAAAAATGGGATTGATCACCTTATTTTCTCCTTATATTGTTATAACATTTTCAGTTAAGTGAAAATATTCCTATATTCGATTTCTCTATGTAGTTTATTAGGGATACTTATAGATCAGTTACTGCGTATCAGTTTATGGCGCTCCGTGAATCCGATAAGTATTCTGTAAATATTCATTTTTTTCCTTTACATGGACTGAACGCCAATACCCACCACTCGAATGCAGCTTCTATGGTGCCCTTTGATGCCTTAGGGAATGGGTTTTTCTGTTAGTTATGCTCGTAGAACAGCCGTTGCGCAATACCGTTGTGAGCACTTCTATTTTTAATTCCCTCACGTCTGTTGATGTGAGCAAAGATAATCGTATCCCCATTCCAGTTCATTCAGGTGAATGACGACTCGGTTGGGTTCGCTTTCGACCCGTCATCAATCAACGCCATGCAAATATCGTTGATTGAATTAGTGCAGGCCGTCAATCCATGACGCTGAGGAAATGGATGATTCTGTAAAGACCGGTAAAAGCTCTATTCCTAAATACTGGAATTATCCTGCTACTTAACGTTCGAGCTGCACCATCAGTCTTCATTTCTAACAGTCTTCAGAGAGTTGTTAAATAATCTAGTGGACGAGCGCACTCGAAGAGTTTCGTTGGGAATTTCTTCTATTTAAATTCACGTAGCTTTCCTCTTGAAGGAGGAATTCTCGGGTAACGGAAGTACATACGTAAATCTTTGCTCATATTGCTGCTAACGCGCCGTTAAAAGTTCGCTCCTGGCTCCTTTTTAAGCCTGATCTACGCTTGAAAGCCGTTTTCATCATTGGTGCATTTTATAAATGTATTCATCCTTAAAATTTAATGATTGAGAAAGATGTGAGAAAGTAGGTCGTATTAACAGACTTTCGAGTAGTGATCTTGAATGGCATAGGTGCGCAGATGTTACACTGTAGAAAATGTTTTGCATCAAATTTGCATTTGACCAAATTATTCTTTTTTTGCTGTAATAAATACCTCCCTAATCATATATTTGACGAGTCGTAAAGACTTATGCCTATTTGAAAAGTGAACATTTATTTGCTTTTATCATCCTGTGAATTGAATTATTGCGTAAATGATACTCTTTAATCTGTGTATCGTATTTACCTGCGCTACTTTCTTGATTTTCATTCATTGATAAGGAATATGATGACCTACACTGCCGTATAATTTAACGATTTTATTAACTGTTACATATGTAAGTAATAAAGAAGTTGAATTAGCATTGGTGTTTTTTACATATCGTGTCACCGTGCCCTTATTGGGATTTAAGAGAAAGGAGCGTATAAACTAGTTTTTAAGCGTTGTTTGCATGCTCGGTTGAGCATGCAAACAACGGTTCGGTTGAGGTTGAGCTCACTGTGGAGGACTCATTTAAAATAGGTTCGCATTTGAATATGTTAGGATTAAATAAAATGTGGCATTGTTGAGTCGGTAACTCCTTGGGCTTATATTCGTATTTCTGTGCCGAACAAGAGACTGCCGGGAGTGTTATCGCTTTATCCGAAAGATGTCAGTCGTTACGATCACTCTCATAGCGCTTCATTCTTTCTTAATTCAGACGCCTTACTTCTTTTTTTATTTAATGTGAAATCGATTTTGTGAAAGACGAAACTCCATAGCTGACCCATCTTGGGGCCGCATTTGATGTACTTGTTTTTATTCTCTTCTCGCGGTGCAATTTCGTGGACGTAAGGGGCTGAATAAATTATCGTTTCTGCTTTCAACGCATTGTTCACCTACTTTTGTGGACGCTTTCGGTTATTTACTCTGAATTTACCGATTCAGGAATGGCGTGGCAGTAGTGGACTCAATGAAGGCATGTTCCAATTTAGCAATAGTAAGATAATTTGTTGTTGCCATCGGTTCCTCCCACGGTATCTTACAGCTTCTTGTTATTTGCATGGTGAAAAATTGCTCCTTTTAGGTATATTTCGAAGAAAGGCTGCGTGTTGTAGTCAATTACTTCCAGACTGATGTATACAACTTTTGTTTGAAATATATTTTTTGATAACACCAATACCTGCACCTCAAGTGGTTGAAAAATAGGGTTTTCTTCGGATAAAAAAATCATAATTTCATTAGTAGGTACAATATCAGGTTCGTTCAAAGTTATTTTATATATTCTACGTATTATCAAAAACTTTTGTTTGAAACAATTTTTGATACGACTATCCATTACTGCATTAATTGAGCAAAATGCGCTGTCTATAAAAAAAACTTTAGTCCCGGCCTAGAGGTACAGGTAGATAGCGAAGGTTTTTTTTAAATAAATCTCGGTCAAGTTCGTTAAGGGGCAAAATCGGACCAAGACTGGGGAAGGATTTTTGAAAAGCTGAAAAATCACGATAACTCCCTTAATATGAAACGTACTGCATTCGTTTAAATTTATTATACTTCCTAATATTAAAAAAAAAATATTTCTGTGCCTCTAGGCCGGGCCTAAAGGTATTTTTCGTACTCGTGTAATTTAAAGCTACTATGCATGTGTTCAATTTAAAGTAACCACCACTTTGCTATTGTTATACTTTTACTTCAAAGGGTAGTATAGATGATTTCATGCTCACGCCTCCGCCGTAATTGGTGTACTTAGAGATGGGAAAATTCCCGTCATTTTCATCTGAGGTAAATTACCGCGGTAAGTTACGGAAATTATCGAAAATTACTGTAATTTTCCAGTATTTTTTAGTTTTAAGCAATTAACAGCAAATATTTGATCAAATAAGAAAGCCGATAGCAATAGGAATGGAATAACGATGTTTTAACCATACCTAATACATTATTAATCTGGTAGAAGTTTTTTCAATTGTCAAAAGAACTACGGCAGCAACACGCAATCTGGCTTTATGTATATATTTTTGGGGTCTTGCATCGAGCGATATTAGGACTTAATAGTCCTCTCTTCCATACAACTCGTTGGACGAACACACACAACCATGCCCTGGGAGGTGTAAATTTCCTACCCGGGCGGAATTCGAACCCGCGACCTTTGGTTTGGCAGGCGAGGTCTTTACCCCGCCGCCACCGAGGCCAGCGGGGTTATATTGTCAAAGTATGAGAAATATTTAAGAAGAATACTCTAATGCATTACTGTATAATGTTATAATTCAAGTAAATTATTCCAAAAATGAGTTGTACATGCCTCAATTTATTATTAAACACGCAAGAAATGTGAACTTGGCTAAAAAGAACACGTTGGGAATTTATCTGTATGAAAAATTATCTCAAATATAGGTGAATTATTTAGAAAATTGCGGTAATTTACGAAAATTAACGACATAATTTTTAGAGTGTCCCATCTCTAGGTGTACTGGCTTCGTCGTACTCCGAAGCTATAATTGTGAGGCCTCTAATGAAATTATCGTATTGTGTAGAATTTTAGTTCACACGTATGATGATTATTGAATATTATGCTAGACTACCTCGCACCTCTCCCCTAGGAGTGACTTCTACAAAATGTTGGTTGTTTCCTGAAGGTGCTGCAGTTTAGCGAAACAAGGTGAAATAATAAAATTATATTTTGTAGAATTGCAATTTTTTATTTTAAGTTCTTTTTAATAACACAAAAAATGTCCTAGTACATACTAAAAATGGGAGCAGAAACCAATTCTTATCGATCGTCAAGATCGTCTCCAAATAAGTGATTTAGAGAGTAAAGAATATGATGAAACGAAAGTATCCTATAATCTAGAGCCAGTCTTGGTGATTTTTCGTTCGTCATTAAGATTTTTTGGTGAAAATAGTTTAAAAGGAATAATTTTGTATTTGGGTCTGTGGAGAAATAGGCCTCTAACTTGAAGTCGTTTAGCGATTAGTTTTGATTACGCGCCAAGTTGTTGGACCTTCTTTCAAACGCTTACGCACCTTTTCCGTTCTAAATTTTCCTTCGATAGTAATTCTTAGGCAATGGAGTGAACGTTTAAACGAGCTTGAGGCACATTTATTTGTGTGATGATAATTTTTCGCCTGTTCTCGCCTTGCTTGTCTCACGCAAATTTCAAGGATATCACTTGCACGATGTGAGAGAATAAACCTCGTCAGTTATTCATCCTTTAAACTCGCAGCCATGAATTATTTGTTTCGTGCCTCAGGCACTCTTCAAGTTTTGACCAGGATCCGTTGAAACGAAAAGTTTTGCAACCGACCTCCCCCCCCCCTCCTTTCCTCCTGACGCGTGACGTAACTTGGGGATGGTCTTGAGTATTCTGACCTCTCTGGAAGATGAGGAAGGTGGGAGGGAAGAGTTGAGGACACGTGTGTAAAGGGCAGCCATCGATCTGGTAGTCGTGTTTCGATCGTCCTCGTGACAAGGTCCGTGTGTACCTTGAACAATACGCCTCACTGGTGAGGGAGAGGGTAACCGTGAAAGGGGGGAATTGGGGGGGCGGTGGGCGAAAGGCGACCGAAACTCATTTGCCGGAGAGCTTTTGCAGTTTGTTTCTGCTCCTCCCCCCTGTCCCGCCCACCATGCCTCACTCACTTCCTCACTTGCAGATTAATGAATGAAATAAGGAAAGTTTGTCTGGCAAACTGCGAGCGGCAATTATTTCTTTCAAAGCCCCTTATTCATTCTTTAATCTCGACGCCTTTTGAACGTGGAAGTTCGTCAAGTGTGCAACTTATTTAACTAGCCTAACCGCGGCGGATAATTCTTGCATCAGGAAAATACAAACTTTAAACTAGTGTCGGTGCGCGTGTAAGCTTATGAAATGCCCTCCTAATTGGTGAGGGTTAGGCCATCATTCAGTTAAGTATTCGATTGCTAATGTCAGGTTTTTTGACATTACTCAAAGGTCAAATGTCTCCGGCTTCGTAATTAGAACACTAAAAAATTTCATGTCACATATTTTATTGCTGTACGAATTTTGAGCAGTAAACTTGCTTGTTTCTATATAGATGTATGTGATGATTTCGATGTCTCATTATGCCTATTATGAGTCCGATTTGCTGTACCCACCAATAAAATGAGTGATGCATTGTAAACGCAGACAAATGTGTAAATCTATGGCCATAGTTATTATTTTTTGTTTTGTTCCCTTTTTTAATTTTTCTGTCTATTATAAAATGTAAAAATAGTTTAAAATATTTACTCATTGTTTCTTTCTTCCTTGCAGGTAAGCATTGGGACCTTTACTGACCTCAGGAAAACTTCCTTGTGGCTTCCGTGTTCTTACTCTCGTCGTAAGTACAGACCACTGTTCTGCTAAAGTCTATATGGCAAATGATGGGTACTTAGCTCACTGTGTAATGCTAAGAAAAGCTTGCGCTGGAAAGGACTTGATGGGCTTGATATCTCAAGCAGTAACGGTTTCTTCACGTCAAATCATGTTGATTTATGGGAACGGGTAGTATCCTATAGTAATTTGAATGGGCGATTATAGACGACGATACATAAGGTTGACATATATTAAGCATTCGGCATTGGAGCTGTCTCCTAGTAATATTACCCTGGCTGTCAAGTCAACTCGGGGAAGCCTACAAATGAATCATACGGTTTATATTTTTTTTGGTTAACATTGATCGATGAAATTTTGCGTTACTTGTGCGCCATCTGTTACACTGCGGGTGGCTGCCGTGTTGAAATAGTCCTGGTCACTTTCACCTACCCGCTGACATTCTGTTGAATTCAATTCTCATTTATTCTTGCCCTACGGGTAAATTACTCATATAGGATCTATTTTTCATATGCATAGGCAATATTATACAAATAAACCCTGCTCAAAAGTTCTTAAGAAGGGGAAGGATAATAGAACAACCTTAGAAATTGCCGCAAGGTGGTAAAGGTATTTGTAAAGCTTCGTGTAAGCTGGAAAGAAACTAACCCCTGCTGCAATAAACTGCTTTAGTTTATTGCTCATAAAAGTTTATGTCTCTGCCATTTTTAAAACTTTGCACCGAATACGCACTACCAGGATTTAGTAAACCTAATTTAATCTTTTTTGGACCTAAGATAATTTCCAGTCTCTCGCAAATGTGTATTTGCTGCAGTTGTATATTTAAAAATTTGATCGGGAGTCTGACGACAGCTTTCTATTACGATGAAATTTCTATTATCTGTGGAACCCTTGTTACTTGTCGAAATATCCATTTTTAAAAACGAAGATCAGTCATAAGAAAACAAAAGAATTGAGGTTTTCTCGTTCAAAACATGCAAAGCTGGCCATAACAGGAGGAGGGCACAAACTGGCGCAGGTGGAGCATTTGAATTAATTGAGTAGTACATTGGAAGAAAATGGGCGTATTAGTTAAGATAAGGGTGATTTATTGTTAGAAAAGGTAGTCATCACGGATAGGAGAGAATTGATTGTTGAGACCTTATGTGGGAATGTAGAGAAGACTGGCGAAGGGTCTAATATGGAGTGTAGCGCAATGTGGTGCAGAAACGTGGACAATGAGGAAAGAGGTAGAGGGGCGTTTGAGATGTGGTGGTGGAAGAAAGTGGAGAACGTAGGGTGAGTGAAGATAGGAAGCGGCTGAAGGAGATTAGGAAGCAGGGTAGGTGGTTTGAAGAGAAGTGAGGGGCAAAGGTATGCTGAAAGGCGTGGTGAATGGGAGGATGTTGGATAAGCGAGGGTTGGGGAGAAAGAGAATAGTCTAAAGGGAAGTTGTAAATTTGATTGTTTCAGGCTTGACTTCGTGGAAGTGAAATATATGCATTTTAATAATAAAACTTTGTACTTTTCCACACTTTAATTAAATTGTGACCGGTTTCCTCAAAATTCCTTATCAAGGTGAAATTGGTCGTCGTTTGAAATTAAGTGTGATAAAGTACAAAGTTTTACTAATAAAATGGATATTTCATGGAAGTTGGGTAGGCGTAGGACGTCGACCGGACTGAAAAATGGAATCATGTTAGGAAGAAAGGGCCTTCGGTTGTAAAAGATTGATAAAGATACTCCTACTCCCATTCAAACGTACCTTAACCGGTAGATAACCTCTATTTAAAAAACAACATGTGTGACATTAGTTCTTTGAGTTTTTGTTTTCGAATTGTCCTGTTCGTCTAATTTTGTGAGGAAAAACGAGTCGTCAAAAGAAAATGAATTTTAGTATGGAAGGAGTAGCATTCCGGTGTTAGTGAATCCACTCGTTATAATTATTGTGTAAGTTGCCACGTATCATTATTCCTCGTTTGATTTTGAGTGCCTACCCGATTTTATGTAAATCCTTGACGGAATACTCAGGAAAGGAATAAATTAGTACCTGTGGGCTAAAACTTTGAGCAGGAAATACCACAAGGAGTAAAGGACAGGGGAGGGAATCCCCAAGAGATTGCTTGACTTGGAAAGTCTGACGGTAGTTCTCGGAAGTTTTTCTCATTCTCCGTCTCGGAATCCGAAAGAAATATTCCACCGAAATAATCCCGGGGGCTTGCAAGTCTTTATCCTGCCGAACCTTTTTTTAATGGCTTAGGCGTTTTTTCTTGCTCCATAATTTTTTGAGAGCCGCGTTTCTGATTCGTTCGAACTCTTGGGCTTTAGTCATTTCCGTACATTGTTCATGAGACTTTTAAGTTCTAAGCTTGCGCCAATAAAATTGCAGGGCTGAATTGAAATTCGAGGTTAATTGTTTTGGTCCAAGGAGACCGCACAGTACGGATGCTTTAATTAGGATTGATTTTTAAAATATTTTTTGTTTAAATTTGTTGTGAGAGAACTCGAGTTGAAAATAGCATCGTATGCTTATGACAATTTCGATATTGTATTCATATTTTTCCCTCGGATGGTTTTTCTAATTAATTAGAATAGTAACAAGTGTCATATGCAGCCCGAAGTATTAATGAATCATAGCTGGGTTATTCTACTACGTGCCCCGTCTTGCTTAGCCAAGAGCTGCTGGTTTTAACCTTTCTTGTCCTTGGGTTTTCTAAAAAGCTATTGGATCAATCTCGTTAAAATTTATTCATCTAGAATAAGCTTTGGCTGCATCCATAGGTGCGAAAGCAATTTCAATGTTTTGGAAAAAATAATTGTTATCTTCAGTTGGCCCCATAAGCATTCGATCATTATTTAATTTGTGAGAGTGTAATCGCATTTTTACGAACTTCTATGCGCGTGTGTTGGATCCCTTGTTAGAGAATTGGAATAATAATTTTAATAGAGTCATGCTGATGAAAATGTTATTAACTCTTCAGTAAATCCAAGCATCAGATTCATAGTGAATTTTTTTATGTTCAACTTCTCGGGGTTGTAGCACCTATACCCTTGCTATGGTCATTGACTTCCTTCCTTTTTGAAACGGCGCACTTGAGCCTCAAAATATTTTCCTGTATTTTTTGTGAAGTTATTTCCGCATTAGTCAACGTGTATACGCTAAAATTCAATCCAGCAACGTATCAATTGTCTTCTCCATTTCAAGCTGCTTAAATGCCATCGATTGGAAATGTGTGTCGTTCTATTTCAGTCCGAAGAAGGGCCCCCTCTTCCACCACGCCTTTATTTACTTCTCTTTGTGGAGACCTAATAACCGTGGAAGAGGGCTAATTTTGGGTTTTGGACGTTTTGGAGCACAGGGCGGAAGAGGGAGCTTGCGAGGGAGGGTAGTCGGGAGTCCCTTGCCAGTGAGCGTGCGAGAACGGTGGAATTTAAAGGGATTGTTTTCTGTGAGTCGGTTGGAGCTTGAGTGGGGGGTGGGGGGGAGGATGTGAGGAGCAGGGGGGGGTGGGGTTTGGGGGGTGAAGGAAGAAGCGCCTCCGTGGCGCCATACGTGAGCTAGTAAAGGGTTTTTCGGAGACGTCAATAAAGTGTCACCGGTGTGATTGGTCGCTTTAAGCGGCGTCTGTGCTCTCCTCTCCTCCCCAACTCCACCCCTCTCCCCCCCCACCCAACCCCCTTCGATGAGTTCAACCCTCTCGTGGAGAAGAGTGCACAAAGTGGTCACGTACGGACGGACCCGAGGGAACTGTGATCCGAGTGGAAAGGTAGCCGAGGACGGTCGGCTCTTCCTGCCGTGAAGGATGCGGCGGCATCGTGGGGACTTGGAGATTTATGTGCGAGCTTGAGCGATGGGATATTTCCCTTTCATTCCCACGCGTGCCTGCATGCGAGACCCAATTAATTAATGTTATTCGTCTTAATTTATCGGTAGTATAATGCCTCGCAATTTCTCCTCTTCAGATTTTCGAGTCTTTCCCTTCGCAGAGACTTTACTCGCGATCGTTTATATCTTGTTTATTAATTTTCATTAATGATAGAAAATGTTATTCACAGAAGTTATCTCATTATAATTTATTGACAATGCTTTACTCATGTAGACATGAGTATGCATGCCATAATGCGAATACTCAGTAATTTGATCTTAATGAGTTCATACGTGGTTATCGATTCACCGATTCTAGAATTCTGGTAAATGAGTTTTGATGGAATTTTGAAGAGGATGTTTCCTATGCAATACTCATGCAGTACTCCTGCTCAATAAGTATTCATTTCAAAATGAGCTCTATGCCAGGCCTCGGGGTAATTTTTGCCCCCTCTCGTTTCCTCGTATCCTATCTATAC
The DNA here is from genome assembly GCA_963573305.1 of Pyrrhosoma nymphula. Lineage (NCBI taxonomy): Eukaryota > Metazoa > Arthropoda > Insecta > Odonata > Coenagrionidae > Pyrrhosoma > Pyrrhosoma nymphula. The sequence goes on from OY754329.1 coordinate 145,260,517, forward strand.
GCACTTCCATTAATTCCCTTATTTACCCATCCATTTCCCTATGCGATCTATATAATTATGAGGATTACGGCGTAATTGTTTTCGCGCACATGTGTTTTAGTTTGCGTACTTTATTGTTTCAAGTTTATTGGGTTCTTTCTGTAGACCATCTTGAGCATATAAAATAACGAATTGTACTTTCCATTTGAAAGAGGGTGAAGGAAGGAGAGGGGTTGAAGTTTGGACGTAATTTCATACCTTTATTTAATCATTTTGCTCAAAAATATCTCTAGGTGTTACTAAAATTGATTGTTTTTGCTATGATCACTATGTCACAAATGTCTTGGGAAATGGGCATATTCTACTTATGTTAGTGTCTGACGTTCTCTTTGAAACAGTTTTGTACGATAAAAATGTCTCATTTGTCATTTTTAATCCGATATTGAAGTTCTTTTTTCCATATAGTGCCGTTGGATGATTTTCGTGCGCTAAAGAGTTCTTTACGAAAGTGAATATGTATACATGTTGGTAACTATTTGTAGCAACTGAAGGGTTCTTTAGTGAAAATATTGATTCGATTCTTATCTAACTCTTAACCCAACATCTTTTTACGCTTATTTGCTCTCTTCTAAGTGTTGCGGCTCTTTATATTCACGATAAAGTTCTGATTGGTAATAATAACGTTAAAAACAGAGCAGAGAAACATGTTAAATCTCCTTTCCTTTTTCGGATTTATGATTTTAAAAATTTTTCGCTCTTCGCAATGAAGATCCGGTAATTACTTTCCGGCGTAGTGTTCTTCTTACTCAAAATATTTGCCGTCATGGTGTGTATCTCCACTTAAGCTCTTTCGCATCAATCCATTATCTAATTAAAAAGGCGGGTCCAAGAGTTGGCGCGTTTCCCGAAAGTATGTAAGAGATTCCAGCGTCGGAATTTTTTCTTTTAATGCAGCGTTCGATCTTGTTCACGTCTTGGCCCTGTCGCATTGTTGTCTTGCGTGCCGTCGCACTAATGGAAAACGCGTCATTATCGGAGGGGAATCCTAAATCACACACACTTTGTGTGCAAACGTCTGGAAGGGGCCTTTGCGGGAGGGTTTGCCTCCTCTTGAGCGATGCATACTCCCCCTCTTTCACTTAGAGCCCTAAAGGGAGTGGATGAGGACCTGAAACAAACGTTTTTATTGAGGCGCAAAGCTTTCGTTATGCCTGTGGAAGATTTTCGGAAGAAACCGTAGCGGCTATTGCTTAGGTGTCCTTTAGTAGTTGATTTGCATTTCAGCAGTTCTTTTTTTTAGCTGTTCCTTCTTACTGTTCTTTTTTTTTCGGTGTACGGTGATTATTTCATGCTTATCTTGGTGCTGGCTGGTTTTATCTGATGGTTGCTTGTTTTTGAAATCTGAAATTATCCACGGCCCTTATTTTACTTTCATACTGATCCATGGAGAGACACGCTTTTTGGCGACGTGTGGAATACACAAAACATGGTGGAGTGCACTCATAACGAGAATAAAAAATACCTAGTAACTTTCCATGCGTGAAAATTTTTCATTCCCGTCGAAAACAGTAATGAAAATTCGCAGTTATTGCCTCACGAAAAAATTGGCCTAGACCGGGATTAGAACCACGGAACTTTAATGCGCATACCACAACAAATTCAGGCTTCCTGATTCCTTAGGCAATTTTGTAAGGATTTAAGGGCACTACATGTTTGGCCTTATCGGTCGGTCAAGGATCGCATTCAGATCATGTGCTTCAAAGAAGCCACTACCTGAAATTTCGGGTAATTACCTAAGGCAGTTTTTACGAATATTTCACACCTTTTTATTTGGACTGAACTGACCGGTTTCGATGTTTCACATCATTATCAAAGGTAATCTGACCGGTTTCAGTGTTTCTCATCATTATCAAAGGTCACCTTTGACAATGATGTGAAACAGCGAAACCGGTCAGGCCAGCAAAAAAAAATACTCAAGTATCTCTTACTCTCGAGATCCATGTAATCTTCAGAATGTAAAAAAAACTAGTTAATGGTTGGATTTGAATTTTTTAGTGAAAATCTAAATATCCCACGACTAATTGTTGATATAATCTAGCGTTAGTCGCTTTGAAGGAAATGCAGCCTTTTTCGTGTCTTGTTATTTTAATTCTTGACAAACGAGGGTTCTAGCTGGCTATCTTTCTCTAGAAAGTTATCATTCGTCCCCCAGGAGGAGGTAATCCATGGCGTTCGACATGCTTTCTGTGACTCTTCTTCAGCGATTTCTTCTCGACTTCTTGCGTTAACTTCTTGAGTAAGAATTAATAATTGCGTTGCTCTTGTGCTCTCGAAATGCTATACCTTAAAGCGCGGAAATGTAAGGTTTTGTAGAATTTCAGACCTTTCTACTCCAAAATGGCGTTAAATTGTGAAAATGTTTGTTTGCATCATTGCGATTAACCCTGTATTATCTGTAGCCGGGGTAAATTACTTGGATTCATGCCATTCCTTTTTCATTTAAAGATTAATTTGCCTTGCCGTTGACAAATTTCCTTTTCGTAAATTTGTTTGCGTATATGGGCATCCATGTTTTTCCGACGCCTATCTTGTTTATCCGGCCTTATTTCACTTGTTTTGGTGTCAAGGTTCTTCATTCCTCTGAAACATTCATTCATATCGTTGATTTTTGGTTATGCCCATCGTTCCTCGTTTTCACTGTGGACATTATTACTTCTCTGTCTAAAATTTTAATTTATGGATTGAGTTGTTAAAGAAAGCTGCAATCTAGCATTACAAGCCGCCGTACTCAAATGAAAATTGCAGTAAGCCGAAGCGATTACAAAAAATAGTGTCGGGGTCACTTAATGGCAAAGACTGTCGTTCCCATGAAAAAAGCCCCCGGTAGTGGAACATATTTTTGTTTGGCATAAATACTCAGCCATTGAATGATGTCACTAGATCTTTGAATTCATGGATCGGGCTGCCGCCTCAGTTAATGATTTGTATTTATATCTACTTGTATTATATAGGGCATGCTGGTATGGGATATGTTGATCTTGGAGCTTTCTTTCCCACTTATGTGGACACATCGTAGGCTAATGGGCCCTCAATAGTAGACCCATACCTCATAGTAGGCTACAGGGCATCTCTAATTTAAAACTGAAAAAATTTACTTGGCTAAAGTTTTGAAGCGTTTTTCGATTGATATATGCTTAGGTACTCATGAAAGATTTAACGGAAATTATTTTATTCAAGGAGCCTAAGTACTTACTTGAAGCTTGAAAATTTACTTTTATGATTAAAATTAAGCCGTAGTTTAGGCAAAACAGTCGCTTATAAAATACGCTGAAAATTTCCGCCGAAGTGTTTCGTCCGAAACGGTAGTCAAACCACGGACATAGGGTTTCATAGTGCAGTTTATTGGACGAAATCGTTGAGATTTCGTCCAATTTACATTTAAATTTTAAAATTAAATTCTAATATAGTCACTATTGTGCCCGAAGAAAAATCTCTCTTAAACCACCCTGTGGAACACAATTTCCGCAGTCAGTCAATATGCTGTGTGTAAAAGTATCGCAGACATTGTGGAGTTGGATTCGAGATTCTCCTGCTGCGAAGGTTGGATCGCTCTACTTCTAGGACCGAAAGACTAAGGCAAACACGTCCTCCAAGCCCGAGGCGGGATTTGAAACAAGCATCCTTGGTGTTGCCAGGCCAGGGCAATACCAACCAGTCAGCCTCGGCAACATCTCCGCCAGTGTTTTCTTAAAACGTAACGGAAGGTGCGCGAGGAATTTAAAACATTTAAATATTTGAGCGACTTTCATTTTTACGTCTCCCATTATTATGCTCCGACTGCCTCTAATACCTTTTCCTTTCGAGCAGAATCACAAACCTCAGTTATCATCATTGGGTATTCTACCAGCTAATTGGTTGTTTTTTGGAAAATCCTTTTCCTAACTCCCCTCTTCCTGGGAGATCTTTCGGTTTTCCTGCACTTTGCTTACTTGCCGTCAGGTCTTTTGAGTTTCTCATCCCCTCTGCCTCCCTTATGTCACACATAATTTCTATCCTCTTCCACGCTTCCCGAGCGTTTCTCCATCTTTCACATGCTGTGTCCTCTCAATACATCCTCCATCTATCTTTTCTGCCTTCTCCGAATCTCCGTCACCAATTTCCTTTCTTCTCCCACTATAACCAACACATTCTCGCTACCCAGGTCACCTTATCCAAACCCACTTATCGAGTACTGGTAAGAAATATATTTAAGAGGAAGCCTTAGTACATTTTCATCTTATATCTGAAAGAATATTGCCATGTGTTTTATGGTGGTCGTTCACCAAACGCCCCGAGACTCGTTTGTGGGGGCGTTAAGAAGTATGATAACAAATTACTCAGTATATAAAACCTTCTATAGAAATGTGTACAATTTTTGTCCATTCTTCGTTGCCAACTGACCACTTAAGTTCGTCACCAACAATATCCATATACTTGTCGGGTGCGATACCAGTATCGCGCCTGAGAAATAAACCCCTTCCACGACGAGGTCTTTTTTTTCAATCGTGGGGGACAGTGGACGCGGGAGAAGACGCGAGGGGGAAAGTTATACTCTGCCGTTGGCCGAGTGACCCACTTCCCTCTCGGCGCTCCGTCCTCCTTCCCCCCCGCAAGAGTTTCCCACCAACCACCCCCACAACTGCCGCTCGCTGGAACAGAGGGAAGGCTCGTGTGTGTGTATGTGCGCGCCAGCCGAAAGGGAGGCCTTCCTTCCCTCCCACGCGATGCCATTCCCCCAGTCAGGTACACCCCCGTACACCCGATTATCCCCCGAGTGCTTGCCGCCCCGTCGACTCGGATGCCCCGCAACGTCGACGCCAGTTCGCCCGCCCGCCCGCACGCGCCCCGGCGAATCCCACGTGCCCTCCCGCCGTTCACTCTCCTCTCTGTGCCGATCGCCGCTCACTCGCGTACTCCCATTCCCCCCACCTATTATATACGTACATATCACGCCCGGATACACCGCCGCGTCGCCTCAATTTCTCTCTCCCTACGCTTTCCCCGCAAACCCTCCCGCTCCTCCCATTCGCTCGTCTCTCTCCTTTTGGGAATCGTCGCGCGCTCTAGCAGCAGGGCGCGAACCAAACGAGAGTGAGGGAGGAAGCGGGCTTGGGTGCATCGGAGGTTACTCTCGCGTACGCTCACCCCTTCACTGGTTCAATGATCTGCTTGTGTTGATGTGACTCGACACGTCGTGATTGGGTGTTCTACCGGGTGATTTGTAGGTTTTAGGACACTCCTTTCCCGAACTCACCCATTTACGGGACACATTTGTACTTTCCTGCAAAATTATGTGCACGTCATCAAGTTCCTCCAACCGTCTACCTCTCCGTTTGTCTTTCAAAATTCACATCGTCTTCCTTCCTCTTCCTCCTTCTTCCCCAGCGTCCTCTCCCAAATCACACTCTTCAAAATACCCTCACCTCTCAGCACGTCATCCGTCCACCTTTTCTGCCTTCTCCGAATCTGTGCCACCAACTTCGTTTTCTTCTCCACCACACCCACCAGCACTTCCTAGTTGGTCTCCCTCGCCACACACCTCAGTCTCCCTCGCCACACATCTCACCGTCTCCATTCTTCTTCGAACTTACATCTCAAATACCTTATGTGTTCGCAAATTCTCTTTCCGTTATGACCATGTTTTCGACCCACACAGTGCCATGCTCCATGTTATATTTATCTCTAATATTTTCAGTGAAAATTATTTGATTATCCACTTTAATATGATGAAAACCCTTTATAAAGTGTATAATAATGTTTGATAAATATAATTTAATGACAAATTTGTGAAAGTTTATTGTAGGCTTGACTTGACTGGAAACCGATCCCGGATAATCCTGTCGGTCAGTGTGTTAGCCAGTTACCGAGAGATCTTTTAATGCATGTTTCCGAGAGAATTCATGGAATGGGGATCTTGTTTCATTCTGCGGGAATGATTGCGATATTGTAATTTGATAATATATCTGAATAAGTATCTACGTAGTTATTTTTGCATTTTTCGATTTCGGTTTGTAATGAATCGTTTCTTCTCTCGTTTATTATCTTCAAATGTGTCTTTCCCACTTTATTCTCTCCTCAGTTCAGCAGACCTCCTTTTCCTCATTCTTCCCTGTAGTATGCCTCTTTTCTGCATGCTTCTGTCACACTTTCTTGTAACTGTACTTTCAATAAAAGCCTTTAGTATTCTCTCTTCCCTATTGAATTGCTACAACCACCTGCTCTGTTTCCTCCTAATCGTCTCCAAAACCTTCCTTTCAGGTACTCCTTTCTTTGTCCTCCTTTCAGTCCATTGAAACCACGCTTCACCCACTTCTCAATCGCCTGCATTCTGTTTGCATTCTTCCTCTCCAGCGTCCACGGTTCGCTTCTGTTTTCATTGCACTGCATATCATTCTTCTATTTTGATCGTACATTTGAAGTTACCAGCCCCTGCATTAATTCTAGTAGACTCGAAGATGCATAAAATAGGAAAACGGTTCAGAGTCCTCTTAGAAAAAATAATGCCATCGAGCAGTAAGGGTAAAGGAGCCCACAAAGTTATATTTCGGACCTGTGTAAATCAGAGAGGATTGTGGGAACTGAAAAAGTTGATTCCTGTTTGAAAAATGTTTCGAAAAAATTGATTCTGTGAAATTTCGAAATGAATAAAAATCGTGTCTAGTACCATTGAAAAGGAACTTTCAGGGGAAGTTATTTGCTAAAATATATTTGCTATGAGGCCGTATTAAATTTTTTGGTGAAGGTGGCGCACTAAGAATCCACCCTACTGGAATCAAGGAAGGTCTATCCAAGATCAGCGGAATCATGTCTGTATCATTGGTTTGTTCAGATTGAATTTATTGAATCAGTTTGGATTATCCCCATTGAATGTCTACGACAAAATTAACTTCTCACTTCGTTCTTTATGCGACGCGATTTAATATTTTTATCTCGCCGTATTATTAAAATCGCCATCATAAACTCCATGATAGCTGGCCGGTATATCGAGCAATATTAACGCTATAGCTTTGTTGGCTTGTTGGACTACTATATATGCTGTATGTCCAGATGCTGTCTAATCGACAACGATGTGGACTTAGCAATTCGTCGAAGTTGATTGAAATTGCTTGATCTTCAACGCTAGCTGAATATTTGAGGATGATCTGTATCCAGGTATTTTATCTCTTGTGCAATAAGTTATGTTTGTTGACGAATTTCTTTGCGTTTCACTGCAATGCATTGTCTTTATTTGAAGGGTAGGAGCGAGTAACGATGGGAAAATGTACTTGGCAAAGAAATTTTTCGATAGTGGCAACCCGCGTTAAAATTAAAACGTTTTGTAAGTTTAATTTTCGTTTCAGTCGACATCAGTCTTAATACTGCCTTTAGGGTTTAAAAGTTTTTTAAACAAAATTACATTGACGTGTCGCATGAAATAATCCACGTGAACTACGGAAAATTGGATGTTAAGTTTTGCCATTTATTGAAAAATCTTTTTTTCTTGATAGTGATCATTAATTAGGACCAAATAAACTCGGAAGATATGTTTGTTTATTTTCTTAAACAGCATGGAAGAAGTTGCTGACGATGTTCCCTGGATATGATGCCGCTTAATCCTCAGTACCAAATAAATTCGTGGTGTGCTCTAACTCGCATCGTGGTTCTCTGGTCATTACGTCTCAGCGCCAGAGTGCCGTGAGCACTTGATCAGTCACACTTATCCGAATTATTTAGGTATGGTTACGGCGTGATTCAAATTGGGTAGACGTAGCAAACTATCTCGTGCGAAGTGGGGAACGAGAAATTAAATCCTGCCGTGGCCCTAATCCCCTTCCACGTTACCCGGGCGACGTCACCGGCCAGCGCTCGGCGTGGGTACCTACCGAGGGAGAAGGATTTCATTAGTTCCTTGTTTGCAGCGTATCCCTAATTTAAAGCGATGGACGCATTAAATAAAAAAGAAGGGGAACTCCCGCCTCAGCCACCATCTCCCCCTCACCTGCCCACGCGCTGCCCTTAACGAATGCTCCTCTCCTGATCCCCTTCCACCCTTGCCTAAAGGCGAGAGAGCCCATATTCACGTCACTCGCCTCCTCCGCACGAGAAATACTTAGCTCATGTCGGACGTTCGCTGCGAGGGCGGCCCCCCAGCGGCGGCCCATAGGCGCCGCCCCGTCACCGCCAAAACCACCTATTTCCACCCCTCAAACCTCTCGTGCGCTCCATCGACAGGGAGCATGCATAAAATTTATTCCTCACATTAGAGTAGCAATGGGAGGGTATTCATGACGAGAATTTTTGGTGTGAATGTAAAGAAAAGATCGGAGTAGAGTTTAATATGGTGTGTAACATTGTACTGTGCAGAAACGTGGACTCAGAGAAAAGATGATGATAATTGGTTACAGGCGTTTGAGATGTGGGTGTAGAGGAGAGTGGAAAAATTGCGATGGGCGGTCAAGATGATGAACGGGGAAGTGTTTGGTCTGGTGGGTGAAGAGAGCAACTCGTGGAGTACATTAAGAGGGTCGATGCTTGATCATATGACCTATATTTGGCCTAAAATATTAATCAGCATTTTCTATGATCTATGGCGGATTTATTTTGTCCACATTCTTTCTTGTGAGGGAATTTAACTTGGAAGTCGGACTACCTCTAGGAAAGGATTTTGATCGACTTCTGAGGGTCCACTGTATATCGTTATTCACGTATACCTATGCATCAAGCGCTAGAATTTTTAACCGACTTTAAAAAATGCATAGACATTTTTTAAATGTCGCGTGATCCTAAACGCATCTTCACGTTTTTCATTAGATGTCACGGCACGGTATCGCATCTCTGCTATACATTTAAATCAACCGGAAAGTGCAAATCTTAATGGTCCATCGGTTTTCACAAATCAAATAAAAGCGATTATTTTAGTAAAATAAGGATGAACCAGCTTAAATTCTCCTGGGAACGCGTGATACAACCATACCGTTCCGTGACACCATACGTTGGATTCTGAATTACGGAGCGTCTTGAGGCCAGCATGTGCCTGTAATTATTCCGTATTAACGTAATATATTTGGAGGAAAGTTTTTTTCAATAAAATATTGGACACATATATTTTATATATTTTCAACTTTTATTTTTTTAACATAAGTAGCATTTGGTATTCAGGTTTCTGGTTCTGCGATTAAATTATTTAATATTATGCGACAGTTTCGCCGTGCTATGCTGCCGGCTTCGTCGACCGTTAGCACGGCGAAACTGTCGCATAATATTAAATAATTTAATCGCAGAACCAGAAACCTGAATACCATAAACATGAGCTGCGAAAATCTACAAGAAAAGTACATAAGTAGCATTTTTTATAAGATAATGATAGTTCCCCTTTGTTTTCCTTCCCTTCGCTCGAACTCTTTACACCGTTATTTACTTCCCTGAGCACTTGAATTTCCGTCGCCATCCATTATGAAGTTATCGTTCTTAATTTACATACGTCCATTTTAAGAGGAAAGGACGTAAGTGATTATAGGACGCAAGTTAAGCGTTCATAATAAGGTGGGGTTATTATCGCATATATTATTTACAAACGTGTTGCATCACAACATGAGTATGCTATACGCCTTTGCAACGTGACCTTATTCAAAAGCCGAGTATAATAAGCCCTTGCAACGTGACCTTATTCAAAAGATGGAGTACCTGGTTCAAGTGGGGCACCCATTTAAGTAAACAAATATTTTGTGGTCTCTCTCAACGTTAGTCATTTTTCGGAAAACTTCCATATCTATAATTACTACCTTGTCAAAAATGTAGTAGCTCTACTTTATAAATTAATTGCTCATAATTAAAAAGTAAATGTGCTATCACATTTCTCAATCACTAAAGGATGATGTTCTTGATATATCATTCTGTCTTTATTTACTGAATGTTTTTCAAGTTTTAGGCCTTTCTATATATTTTGGCTCGTTCATGGAAATGCAATACAAATATTGGACGGAGGTTTACGGTGAATTCGGATGCGAGCCGATTTGTTCTTTACGTAAAAAGACCTTTTAAAATGATGCCAGTGTCAATGGATTAGTGTATTAAACGTTAAAATAGGCCGCAGTAGCTGTTAAAGTTCGCCGTGCAATGTGATGGAATCGGTTATATTTTGTGACTTTATATAAATAAAAACAATTACTAGCGCATATTCCTCGCTATCTATGGGAAAATATAATGCTACAGTCGGGGAATGTATTTCGACGTATCTTACACGTTAGATAGTTGGCGCTCTGTTCCTTCAACCGCGCGTCCTCCCGGCACCGTGGTGCACGAGGCCCCGTTATGATCTTTCGTTATGATTTTGTTTCTTTCATGCCTCTCAGACATGGAAATTGATTCGCTCGTTCCCGGGCGTGAGCACGCGAGAAGGTGCTTGTGTCCATGCTGCGCAGACTGTGTGACCCGTTCCTGAATATGGAAGGTGGTGCCATTTCTCTCTCCCCGGGGGCGCCTCGTACCTGCGCATACGCGAAGTGTCGTTCGCTGAGGTCGCGTCCTTCTGCCAAGCACCCTCCGAACTGTTTGTCTTGATGAGTGTCAGGGAGTCTACGACACTAGAATGTTCCCATTATAGATAGTGATGTGAATTCCACATCTTACCCTGTGCGGAGCTATTTTTTCTGCAATCGTAGCATCTTCACCGTCATTCATTTGGTGTTACATGTGGAAAATAATTGATTACCATTGTGGATACCTTCAACGAATCTTTTCGTGATGATAAAAAACGCGATCTTGGGTGGAGCTATTTTTTACTGCAATCGTAGCATCTTCACCGTCATTCATTTGGTGTTATATGTGAAAAATTATTGATTACCCTTGCATACCTTAAACGAATCTTTTCGTGATAGTAAAAAAACGCGACCTAAATTCATGTTTGGAGCTGGTTGGCCTTATTATGCCACCCTCCCTGTTCGTAAACAAAATCTTGAATTTAAATCGCGTTTAGGAAATAATTTTCTTGCCTGGCTGTGGTTTACTACGTGCCTCGTGAAAGGGAGAAATAATTAGAACCTAGGGAGCTCCTGATAACCGATTAAGTTTAAAAGATGACTTTAGGCTGCATAGGAAAAAGATTATGATAAAGAATGCGTGTCCTTTCTACAATACGTTGCATGTTCGTTACTACTAGGTACTGTTTAAGGTTGGTTTAGATGGAAGAGAGTAAAACTGTATAATTTCCCTGATATTGGTCCCATTCTCCTTGCGCTATTTCTTTCTTCCCTTCGTTATAAGTGATATACACGAAGAATAATGAAGATTTGAGCAGACTTAAAAATAACGGCATCTAGAGTTTATTTCGTATGAACTTTGAGGATATCGAGACTTTCCACGGTATTTCCTTTACGGAGTCATCCACAAGTGCACATAAGTGCTATATTCTACAGAGGACCGGGACTCGAACCCGGATTCCTCGATTTCGCGCCGAGTCCTTTAATCAGTTAAGCTACCGAGGCGTCCCTTTCTCCTGTGGATTTTTGAGGGCTTTATAGGAATAAGGTTTTCAGGACTGCTGGACATATGATGTGACAGAAGCAGTCCAAAGCGTGCACTTAGCGCCACAGTTCGCTAGGATAAGGCCAAACATGGAACACAATGAGATGTTCACACTATGAGGTGTTTAATTTATATTCTTTCAAGTTCATTCTTAGTTCATTTCAGGAATTCATTAGGAAATAGGCCTCGTTTATCGAAAGACGATATAACGGTTTCAAGGTATAATTGTATTGGAATTAGGTTAAACGCTTTTACAAATTATTTGAAATAACGAGTGCATTTATACGTATTTGATTACGTTATTAATGGATTTTGAAAATTTATAATTTGTGACAAATCTTATAAAAAGAAATCGGTGCCGCAAATAATTCGCTTAAAGCAGCCTCCACGATATGCTATTTCATTCCCGTGAAGTATCTCAGGAGCTTCAGGCACCATGAAGAATTTCAAGTAATTGTGCATTCAGCACTAATTTTGTGGTAATTTCTTCTGCTAGACATTGATTTTTTACTGACGAATTTAGAGCTGAAATCGGCTGCGCCCGTTAATTGGCATAGCTTTAAATATTTCGATGGCTGCCTTGTGGTTGGCACACCTGAATGACGCTTTTCATCCCACGAACGAGCTTCGTTTATGCACCTTCGCTCTTGGCAGCTGTTAATTCGCTGTGTTATATATTCACACCATGGACGCAACCTCATTACGCTAGAATTAATTTACAAATTCACCGACGAGCAACCTAATCAAACAGGTATCCCGTCTCTGCGCATTAATTATGAGTCGTTATTTTCTCTCGCAAGTCCTTCAATGGGGGTAGTGTGTGGGGTGTTGCAGGGGATCATTGGATTAGCCCCCCGCTTTTCCAGCCGCACTCAGAGGGGTTATCTCCCCTCTCCTTACCTTCACAACATCCATCTCCTTCCAGTGCCCATCGACTCCTCCGTCCCTCTGAGTCCTTCGTCCTGTCACCCTCATCGTTTTCACCCTTCTCGGCACAAGGTGGGCATCAATCTCCCAACCGCGTTCAAGAGGATGGTTTCGAGGGTCATCATCCACTTTCCTGAGGATGAAGTCGCGGTCGCAAAAGAACGAGTTTTTCTGGAGTAGTCGTATTTTTAGCCGTTTTTAGTCTTATATTAGTCGTCTATCACGGGTTAAAACGTATTTTTCGCCATTTTATGTAATTTTTTAACTTTTTTACCACACGTCTTAATATGGAATTCGCTAGTTTTTACTATTGGAAAATTGCTAAGATTCCTCGATCGAGTGGTGGGCGGAGAGGAACCTGGCATCGGCTTGTTGTATTTTTGATAGGGAAACAATAGGATATATAAGTTTAAAACTAGTTTCCGGTGATTTTATTAAAGTTAATCCAAGTAGTGTGGCACCGGAAAGGGAATTTTTATACTACTTCCCGAATGTAAAGAAAACTTTGTCATCCCCATAAGCTGAGATGGTCTCTCACGATGATTCATTATTATTATATAATTATTATTATAACTACGTATTTAATCTTTCTAATATTTCTAATTTTAGAATACAATTTTTGTTTGAGATTTAAAAAAAATCTAACTTTCAAATTTTGCCGCCTTTAAATTTATTTTTTTTAATTAAATTTTCATGGAGTATATTTTAGTCTCTTGCCATCTAATTTCGTCACCGTTAATTTCTATCAAAATTAGCATTTCTATTATGAAAATAAGTACTGAGATTTTTGGTCAGGGTGTGGTGTCACTAATGCGGACTTATTGGTCTCTACCCTTCTGTAAGTAAATTGTGTGGAGCAAAATCAGTTATGCCCTTTCCATCTCTTTAGCCGCTCCCCTTTCAACCGCGCTAATTTCGTCCGCTCCCCTCCTTGCACTTAAGGTAGTTAGAGCAAGATATTGCCCTAGTCTTAATGGAGATCGTATTCGAATTTTATTTTTTTATTTCAGTGTCTGTAAGAATTATGAAGTAAACATTCTATTATTAATGGCGCTAAAATGTAGTTATATATGGTAAAAATTCTCAGTAATTAAATAAACTTACCTACTTAAAACATTAACTTAACTCATTTTTTCACGGCGAACGGTTGGACGTGGAGTTCATTACGTGTGTTTTTTTTGCATCTTACACGCCAGTGATGTTTGATACTGATATTAGTAATTAATTATTGGACGAACGTCTAAATAATGAGTTACCGCTAACAACTAAAAAAACTTGTTGGCATTAATATTTCTTTAATATAAGTAAAACCTGTTAAATACAGCATTATTAAAACCACTGTTTTCATGCTCATCATAAACTAATAATAATAAACGGCCGGTCGTTTTGAGAGACATTAGTTGTGGCATCATAACGATGAAAACTATCCCCCAACTAATATCAAGTGTATCCATAACTTAGTGGTTGAAAGCATAGTTCTCAATTTGATTTTTTTATTTAGTTTTGGAAGACACGGTTTTCTTTTTTGGGTATCATTAAACTATCCTTCCACATTAGAATTCCTAAATTGTGATATCCTGGTCAGTCCTATCGAAACTATTTCGCGCAATTTTGCATTTGTTCACTTGTAAGTAATATTCATTACCAGCCCGCAGTATTCTTTGTCTCACTGCGAAACTTACTTTTTTATTATTAATTTTATAATTAATCATGGTACTCAAAGTTAGCATTTATTTGTGGAACCTAATTGTAGCCTGATAGTTGTATCCTATTCACTAATAAACCACGGTTTCACGTTAAAAGTGCAATATCACATTGAGATGCGTACATTGAATGTCGATGCGTGTTAAAGCGATGACTTACTGCGTATTTTTGTGCTCTCTGGAGCGTATTCCTTGTATGTAGCTCCGCATCTTGGTTAGCTGCATCTGAGTGTCGTAGTGAAAGAGATTAACTTAATTTGTGACAAATTAATCACCAAAGCGTGAAGAGATGGAAGAAGCAAGGCTGCGGCGGGTAGCAAAGCGAGTTGGGGCCTCGAAAAATGTGAAGAGATCTCCTCCCCCGAAGTAAAATAAAAGTCCCCTTCACGAAAGAATATTACTTTCCCTCCCGTATCTCCTAAGCATCCGCCTAGTTTTCCCTCCCTTGCCCCCTCGCTCCCCCCGCCCCAGTAGCACTTACCCTCATTAAACCATTTCTCAGCTCTCGACGTGTTAGTTTTTCTCTCATACTCCTCCCCCACGATTCTCCCGCGGAGTTCCCTGCCACCCCTTTTTATTTCTTTTTCGCGTCTCTTCCTCCTCGCCAGCTAGACTATCGAGCGAGGGCAGCGGCGCCAGGGCCGGTCGCGGAGGGGTGACGAACCAAGGCGATCGTGAAAAATTTTGTCGGCATTCCACATTTCGTCCTTCAATTAATTCTAATTACATTTCACTTCTAAGAGGTGAAATTACCCTGTTCAGTTTTTTGTCTGCGTTTTTGTTAGGCCATTATTCGTGCGCAGGAATAAGATTTTAAGCTTTTTTCTAGGCTTTTATGTTCAGTTAAAAGTCGATTTTTATCTTGAAGAATCATAGTCATTATGAAATTGTCCCTTATGCTTTTTCGTGGCTCGTTTTTCGAGAGTTTTGTGGTTATTTTTATCCTAAATCCTTCATATTTGACGATGACTGTCCTCATTTCGCCACGCTTTAGCACATTGTAGTGCTCTTTTTTTAGTTTGAATTCCTATCCAAAAAGAATTACTAAGTTTAATTTTTCCAGGATGAATTCCTTTCAAAAATCATTCATGTGGATTTTGGGCTATTTCCCCGGGAACAATTGATTTATCAATAGAAAAAGATTTGAAGTATGTGGAACTCGATCTTCCTGGAAAGGCTTTTCAGTTGAACATTAAAATAATTTTATCATAACTTATCGATGAGCGAAAAGATTGCAGTCATGCATTCATTCAATTATCTTCTTATGTATAAAAAAGAATGTTTTTCTGTTCGTTTTTTATGGACTCCAATACCATTCATCCGATTGCGATGAAACTTTGGTGAGTTGTTGTGTACGTGCCCTGAATGGTTTCAGAATTATAAAAATGGCAATTTTTGGAGTTGTTTTTACCTCAATATTGTTAATATTTACTCCCATAAGAAAATCATTGAATTCGGTGCAGGTTTTTCTTTAATTGCTTTTTTAAATTACTTGCTCTCAAGATATTGGATAGAAATTTTTGTGGCATAGAACGCATAAAATAATGCAGTATTTAATTCTTTAATTCAATGTTCTTATACGATTCTTTTTGTCCAATTATTGCGTTTTTATCTCGAAATTCATCAATTTTTCTTCCTTTTCAACAATAGAAATTTCCTTTGCAATCAGGCGTGAATATTCATTTAATAGCGATTTCATGAATGGCTATTCACTCCTGTTGCATTTAAAGGCCAGGGTCAGTGACTAATTTGATAATTTTAGTCAAACGACTACAGTTCCTCGTTCGACTTGCATTCTCAATGAAATTCAACAAGGCACAAGGTCAATCGGTACAAGTGTGTGTATTAAACCTGGAAACTCTATGCTTTTCACTCGGTCAATAATACGTTGTATGCTCACGAGTAGGACAGCCTAAAAATTTAGTTGTTTTTGCAGAGGGTGGTAGGACCAAAAATATTGTACATCCGAAAGCACTCGAATAAAATATTCAACTCTATTTTAATTCACAGAAAATAATTTTCTTTAATTTATGTTGAACATGTAAACGTGTCTGCTTTGTACATGTATGTGTGCCTACTTAGAAAGAAAAAGAGGCATTGCAACGCATGCCGGGGAAAATTTGATGAGAAGCTGAGCGCGTGCCTGCAAAGGTTTCTGAATTATTAAAGCCGTCTTACATTAGGTGAAGCGTGAGTGGTTTTAACAAATGAGTGCTGGCACGCGAGCTTCTCAAAGAAGTGAGGAACGACAAGCAAGAAACGAAGCAGGTCGGTTACGAGTTGCTCAATCACGTGCATCAGAATCGTATCAGTGAGACAGAATTTTTGTTAAATGTTGCGTAATTTATTTTTACGTAGAATAAGATTTGGTGCACCGGTCTCTTCGTTTGCTTTTTTTAATTTCTTACACTCATGATTTGGATTTTAAATTTCGTATCATTAGATAACTTAAAT
This sequence comes from Pyrrhosoma nymphula, assembly GCA_963573305.1. Lineage (NCBI taxonomy): Eukaryota > Metazoa > Arthropoda > Insecta > Odonata > Coenagrionidae > Pyrrhosoma > Pyrrhosoma nymphula. Next base: position 145,277,121 of record OY754329.1, read on the forward strand.
AACAAGGTTTAGAATTCTTTCATTCGATTTTTCTTATGGGTACGCTTCGTTTATTCCTAAAATTGGATTTTTTTTATCTGGAAAATCTTAAATTTTTGCATTACTTCACATTAGAATATTTTATTTACTTGGAAACAGCAGCATAGGCATTGAATAGAAACTCATGCCATCATTTGTGCTGTACGAATTCCTGTGTAGGTACGAGGAATTCATTGAACTCTGTTTCTAATTCGTTCAGGGACAGATTTTGAACCCAGAGAAGATATGTGGGACAAGCCATGAAAAGTATGGAAATCAATGGGGACTTCAAAATTGAGTATTTTATTTTGCGAATACACAAAAAATCATTGTCCTTAATTTACTTTGTACATGTTTGTTTTGTATAAGAGTGCCTAATTAGAAAGAGAAAGACGCATTGCAACGCATGCCGGGCACAGCTAGTATGTTATAAAAACAAAGGACTCGTTGGAATTACATATTCCGATTTGTGAAACATGCAAGCCTCCAGTATAGCGTTAATTCCCCTAGCGCCTTTTATTGCTTACATTTTCCGTTTTCATTTAATCGGACGTTTTCTCATGATTTATTTGCATAATTTGATTTAGTATTAATTAATTTATGCATTTGAAAATTCTAATGCTTTAAATATGGATTAAACATTTTTTTTAACCGGACAAAGCGAGCCGTCCGTATTTCTTTCGGGCAACCTTCCAGATGTGCTTGCGTTCCGTCACTGTGGGTTTTAAAGTCTTTTTATTTGCTCTGCTCACGCTTCCCAGTCTTGCTAAGTCACATTCCCTTTGTTACACTCTTGAAGTATAACTCTTCCCGCTTGAGCGAGTGCCTTGAGTGACTTTGATTTTTTTCCTCCTCGTGTGCTTATCCGAATCGAGCCAATCTTCTTTCCCCCTATCATTCTTCATTGCCCGGGGAGATTTCAATGGGTCTCAGCACAATTTACTTCCCTGTATTTAGTTCGGAACGGCATATGCCCCCTGAGACAACTAGCGGCTACACCCAGGGTGATGAAAAAACATTTAAGGCCATGGGATAAGATATTGCCTAAGAGTGGAGGAGAAAGGAAAGAATACTCGTATTTAATCAAGATATAGGTAGGTATATAAGAAATTTGGAGTGAAAGTGGAATTCATCCAAACTTGTTCTTTTTTTTCAATTCCCGATATGCTATTTTGTCTGAAGCTCATATCTTCTGAATCTCTTCAATCCTATACATTTGTAGCGTGTGAGCTTTGTAATCTTTGGGAGGGTGAATGTGCATATTTTCAAACTCGTTAGTCATTTTTTCAGTTCCAGGATAGTGAATCGAAATCGAGAAATTTTTGTCCTTTTAAGTGGTGCTCATGCTTGGGAAGATGGTGGAAAAGAGTTGGGATTTTGGATATCATATTGGGGAATATGAACTGTGGAAGCGGGAAGTGATATTATGGAAGGTAGAGTGTAGTTCCACAGGACTCAGTGGAATGAATTTTCATTTCATTTTCTATGGAAGCGATGGAAGCTATAATTTTAGTGAATAATAAATGAACCTTTTGTGATGTACTCTTCCATTCTCAACCAACGCCAATAAATTATCTACCTAGCTGATTGATTTTGATTCTGTTTGGCAGTTGAAGGAGGATAGCTTTTTGTGAAATCTTTCAGATGTCTTGTTTAACCTCATTTATTGTTTCGTTATCTTTTTCTTCGATTGGATCATACTTCCAAGAAAAAGGTCTAAAATGGTATCCATTGCGAAAAATTGTCTCTCAGATACCGGAAAGCCATATTTAAATCTAGGGAACGTGAGCTCTACGGCCTCTTAAAGTGTCAAGCTATAAAAATCTCCAATGACCGTAATAAATTGACACCACTCATCAAAATTACACCACAATTGCTGTGTTGGTTTGCGGGAAAAAGGGGCAATTCCACGCCAGCGGCCAACCACAACCTCTCGACCAGAAAACCCCTGTGGTGGTTTACGGGAATGTTACTTCCTCGCCAGTGACAACCACAGACACACACTCAACCCAAATAGGGATCCTTCGCTAGGGCTAATGGGACCCCGCTAAGGATGCCTGGGTTATGAACACAAACACACTCACAAGCACTCAAGGAATCACTCACTCACACACTCAGACGGGTCCAACTTCTGGGAGAATCTAGCTCAAAAGAGCGTAAAACGTCAAAAAAACGGCACAAAAACAAGAAAAGACGAGGATACGCGTATTTCGGCCACAAGGTGGCCCTCTTCAGCGAACTGATGGGAGTAATCACTTGCAACATAAGGTTGTAAGTGTGTGTTGACTTGTAAGTGTGTGTGTCTGTGGTTGTCACTGGCGAGGAATTAACATTCCCGTAAACCACCACAGGGGTTTTCTGGTCGAGAGGTGGTAGTTCGTCACTGGCGTGGAATTGCCCCTTTTTCCCGCAAATCAACACAGCAATTGTGGTGTAAGTTTGACGAGTGGTGCCAATTTACTACGGTCATTGGAGATTTTTATAACTTTTCACTCTCAGATACGAATATGCGAGAAATTCTGATTCATTTAGAACGTGAATCCCATTGCTTACAAATTAAATACAATTTTTTTTCAGGATTGGTAGTTTTTCATCGGAATCTTTGAAACACGAAATGATTACAGATTCTGTTGTAATGGATGCTGTTGAACTATTGAAGTCATTTTGCTAAGTTACTTGGGCAGGCAGGATTACTGTCATATCTGTTGTGGAACTTCGTGAAACTAGAATTATAGGGATAATAACCCAATATTCCTTTCGTTATTAAGGTCGTTATACACGAGACGCTTAATGGTTCAATTTTATGTACAGAAGTTGCGAGAACGCGGGCACGAAATTAGAGCAAGGGCTATTTTCCCATTTGTCGTTCATGCATTTACTCATGCATTCTAGCGATTTACCGCTTAACACAACGCTATGTTCAATACACATATATTCATACACCAGATGGTGCAGTAAAGTGCTTCGTATAAAATGGCCTTTAGACTATATTTATCGAAATATTTCAATTCAGTATCGTCTCAGTCTTGTTTCTATTTCTTTTGTGATTCCTATTTTTGAGGAACATCTTCTTTCTATCTTCATTTCCTAAGATCTCTTCAATCCTGCAATTTCCGACCGGCCCAACCCTTTACGGCTCTTTTCTTGCATCATATTTATTTTAATTTTTCCGAGAGACCATATTGATTCACATATCCGTCATTCTCTTGTGTAAGTACCTTAAAAAACTCATGGATCAATTTTCATTTTATTTGATTTCCGCCGTTTTTCTTGGCCTTTTGAGATACGGCATTATTTCAAGATATCTAGATCAGTCACTTCTGTGGGAATACGCAGTTTTTGCTTGATTCTTGATGGTCTCAAACGGAAGCATTCCAAAGAGATTACTGTGATGTAGTCGTTTCTCATTGTTTTACTCTTAAAAAATAAATCATGCTTCTAATTCTTTGCTATTAAAGCGAGCAAAATCCTTTGAAATAAGAACTAGAAAAGAGTATCAGAATATCAAATTCATACGACGTGTGAATATCATAGAGAAAAATCATAAAATATCCTGTTTTTACCTTAAAATTTCAAGTTTCTAGCTTAACTGGATGCAGGGTGAAAAACACACACAAAAACCTCAGCAAGATAAGGAGCTCAGTGGAAGCGTCCGAATGCCACGGAGTACTGTAGTCTGTACCTTGTCATTATAACAGTATATGGGTATATAATTGGTCAAATTATGGCCATATCATGTCTCTATATAATGTTAAGGACTCTTGATGTGATTTCTTTGTGATCGCATTTTTCATTTCATTTACTGACCTAACTTTCTTTTTTTCCAGGTGAGCTCAGTTTTGGAGTGATTTCTCCTGTCCCTGAATCTACCAGATGTGTGGTATTGTTCCGACTTCTTTTCTCATGAATAACTTACATTAATATCGAAAAATATGCCATGTCGTACATTCAACTTAAAATTATTTTTCTCGAGAAAGGCGGAATAATTAAATGGTCTGAAGCTCCAATGTTTTAACTGTTGGTGACTGATATGCAGATGCATGTAGTTGCCCTTTATACGCTGTATCTATAGCATGCATTAGTCTTTTAGTGTTTCTGCCTGTCCAAAGAAAGCACGATGTGTGCTATCATACGCGAATCCTTGTCAGTTTCTAAAGTTATACACCACTTTTCCTAGTTCCTACAAATGATTAATACGATATATGATACAATCTATTTGTGAGGTTTTTATCAACACAATGACTGAATGAAACTCACTATGCAATATATCCAAATTGTATTTGAGAACCAAGGCTGATAATGGATCAAGTTATTGGTACCATGATTGCTTTAATTCTTTATTGTGATAGCAAAGCATGTTGATTTTATACAGTAATTATGTTAATTAATCGATCTTGATAATCTCCCCAACTTATGTAGTGAGACCAATATCGAAAAAAAAGATCAGCTAGACCTCGACCTCCCGGAGATATTTTACAACTGATAACTCAAGCCTGTTGGCGAATTTTTAACGAGTCCGCGTGAAAGTGTTTTCGTGTAAAAATGAAATTCGGAGAGTTTGTGAAACATTTGTTATTTTGGCCATGCATGTCGGAGTGTGTTTGGCCAAGAATTACCGTACAGCGTTAGCGATATCCCGACTTATTCGCGATTTAATGCTTGAAATAAAGTGTCAGGTGTTCCGAAGCGATGCCTCTCTCAGAAGTCATTGAAGCCGTAGCCAATATTGAACATTGTATAGTGATAGTTTAACGCGCTAAACATAATGCCTCATGGAATTCTAATCAGCCGGATGTTATTTTTTATGTAGCCGCTACGGTTTGAAACTCCCAATTGCTCGCATTTTATCGGCTTAATCTGTGAAATAGCTTTCATTGCCATCGTGGCATGACTTCAAAAATGTAGTATGATATTTCTAATGGTTCTTCTCCCTCTTAGAACTTCTATATTTTTTGGTTTCGAAGGGGTAATGTTGTTCAGCTATATTTCTCCTACCGTCAGCCTTGATGGCTCAGAATTTGTCATTGCCACTGGTATCTATTCTTAAGTTTTTTTCCTTGAGCTCCTTTCCACTTAGTTGGCAGGTTTCCGCTTGCGTCATTTCCATGATGTTGGTACCCCCACCCGCGTTTCTTTCGGCTTCTCGAGAAGTAGTATCTCCTTTTTCGTTGGTAAAAGTAAATGCTTAAATTTTCAAGTAGGGAATTAATACCTGAAGCCGTGATTCTTCTCTGGTCCTAGATAATGGACAGCTTTTGTCGTCTTCTCGTTTTCTTTTGTATTTTTGTTGATATATTACAATTTAAATGTGGAATGAATAATTGTAAATGTTCCGGATTTCATTGATATTATTACTTTCCAGTATAAAATTTTTAAAATTAGAAGCAAATGCCACTGCTACATTTCACTGTAGCATAAAAAGCACACAAGAAAGTGAATGGCATTAGTGTAGAAGTTCCACGATATATTTTGATAGTTACCTTCTGATGCAGGCTAAAATCCGTAAAGTCTATTTTGTATTGCAATATTATAATTTAAAATACCCTATGTTAATCCGTTGTCATTTCTATAACTTAAAATTAAATGTTATCTACGAAACATCTCATCATCATCTGACGTGCTTGAAATTAGCTGAAAAGTATTTTTAACGGAAAACGCTCAATTTTGCATTTCAATTTTTATTGAGCCAAAATTGATATTTTTAATAGAATTAATTATGCAATAAACTTCGTAACTTGTATTTACCGTATCTGCGTCGATGAAATTTTGGTGTCCAACCTGTCCAGTTTCTCTGTTTATTAAGGTGGTAGTAGAGGGTAATAATGGCTCCCACTCGTCCGGCTTCAATTGTTTGCCGGTGAATGCTCCAGATAATTTAAATTTTGACTTTCCATAAGGTCATGTGAGTAATTTTCAACTTTTTAAAATTGCATATTGTGTTGGGTATCATATTGCATTTGTTATTATTTAAGGAACGAATTCCGACGTGATACGAGTCTTTCAGTGCTACCTTTGAGCTAGAGTGTTCTATTAGAGAGCACCAAAAGTCATGCAATTTAATGAAAATATTCTCTAAATTCTAATTACTGTCCAGTGATACATTTTGAGAACGGAGAGGAGTGGAAAAGGGCGGATTTTTTGGCGGTGAATGCTCCTGGCTCTGGCCCACACACGTGGATGGCATGAACGCACTCGAATGCAACCCGCGTTGACGTTAATTTGCGCCTCCCCCATCTCTTTTGCTTATTTCGTGCTTGTGATTGTATGTATATTTAATTAACAGATGGCGGGAATTCAGCCAGTGTAATAATATTTGGGCTTTAATTCCGCTCTCGTCCTCCAGTGTGCCCTTTACATCCTCGGGTCGTGGACCATCCAATTAGCCCCCACCGTTCCCGTCATACCCGACCTCCCATATACACTTGGCCCCCGACTGTAATCCGTGAATATGTGCACTTGAAAATGACCCAGTTCGTGCAGTGTGTGTTTCCAGGAAAAAAGAACGCCCTATGGGTGTTCCAAGAGTTTTTGCTTTTCCCACGGCTTTTATATCCGATATTCTCATTTCTCTATATCCTTCAAAAAATGTCATAAGGGCACACGCGCATGTATATCGAGTTTCATTTTTTCCCCGCTTTGATCTTGAATAAACTTTTATCGCGTTTTCCATGCCGGATTTTGGTTTCAGCCTGCTGGATTCGAGAGACCTTCACCTCTCCTGTTCGTTGAAAAAAATACGTTTTAAGCCTCTTCAAGTTTATGAAAATATCTCGTTCGGTATTTTCTTTGGTTCTGAGCGTGCATTATGTTTTCGCAGCTTGTAGCCCTTAATTGACGGCACCCCTGGAAGGAGGATCATGTGTGCGTAGAAAACGTGTCTTCCTGACCCTTGTTATCCATTTTATTGACGAAAAATTATGTGTAGCCGAAGAAAAGAGGGTTGTTTGACTTTCACTGTTTAGCGCGGGGCGTTTATGCGGGATATTCGCTTTTTACCCCTCCACTGTAGGGTGATGCATGAAATGGATTTTTCTTTTAATTGTAGAGGCGACTGATCTACTTGCTCCCGTTCTTTTAAACGAGACCCTTGTAGATTCCGTCTCCAGTCCCTCACGTGTTCGCGACATCACCGTCCTTATTTCTATCACCAAATTTTGTTACCCTCTGATCAAAGCTGGGGATTAAGGCATATTCACACGGCTATTTTTTACGTAGACGTCCGAAGACTATTTGAACTACAGCTTTTCCATTACTGAGAAAATGATAGCTTTAGCCCTATCATTCGGTCATTTTTGTCGTAGCTGCGGGTATCATTATCTTAATGTATACAATCCTCATCTGACTGAAACCACAGTAAAACTCACATGTGGCGCCACATTTCCTATTTGCTTCCGTGCGCTCCGATGGCTGCAGTTCAGATTCACGTACGTATTAAGGGCCTAAATAAAGGGCTTGCTCAAATGAAAAAAGGAATGGGAATTCCTGTCAGTGCAGCTATCCCTGAAAATGATCGCGTTGCAAAGCCATTGCAAAATCATTGGTGCTATCCCTGACTTTTTGCGTGAAAAATAATCTTGTGAATTGGTCTTAAGGTAGTTTTAGATTAGATATCCCTATGCTTAAGATCCAATACTTTTGACCTCATTATAAAGAAAACGATCTCTTCAATCCAGTACCGGAAATCAAGTGTCTATTCAAAGCCCGAAGACTTACCTAAGTTGCGAATAAAGTTGAGGACGAAAACAAATTAAAATGCGAAATTGAATTTTAGAGAGCCTGACTGCGACGTTATAAAAAGGCATTATTGTTACGAAATGAATTTTTTTAAAGTACTTGAGGTATAGTATGTGGAAGTTCATGCACCTAGAATGTTTATAGTACTGTCTTGTTTCGATATGGATTCCACCTATTTGTATGCCGAGAGCATCATGAATCGAGATGAGTTCATGAAGGTAGTTTTCCTCCTCTAACTGGTGATGTTTCTCTGACAGATCCTAATTTGCAATGTGTCAAAAATAAATTAAATTTTTATTCCCTTGTTTCATCATCACAGTTTCTTAATATAGTTATTTTTCACTCTAAGCACCTTATAGTTATTTTTGCTATTTTTTTTGCTAATTTCCCAAAGAGCGCACTTATTATGCAGGCAATTTGCTGACGAAATTGTTCCCGTTTGTGTTATAAATTTATAGTTCGAGACGATGGCATAGAACCGTATGGTTTATAAATTATAGCCCTCGCTTCCATCGATGTAACCCGATGCTGTAATCATGGGGGCAAGCCGTGAGTTGAATAGTCTGAATAACGGCAGTTTAACTCTTGAAAATACATACTTGATACCCTAGTGTTGCTGATTAATCTTGATAATGCATGGAAGCTAGCGGCGTTCATTGCCTAGCCTGTGAGCGAAGCAAGTGTGCGTCTTTGAAACTGAGTTAGGGCTAAGGCGTTGCTAATAAAGGATTCCGGTTTTTTGGAAGCTGTGGGACAATGGAGTCAGACTCGTGGGGTAACAATAGGGGAAGGAGGGAGATGAAAATTGAGGTGGAATGAGAAGCATAGTCTACGGAGGAGGAGAGGGGTTCAGGGGGTGTTTGTCTTTGCTCTACAGATGTAAAGCGGTGTGGTTGTGAAGCATAGACGGAAGGGAAAATGTTATTTATGGGTGTATCCCCGTGCTCGCCCCTTTTCATTTCTCCCTCACCCATGAGCAAAATGGAAATTTTAACGAGTGGGGAAGGGTGGGGGTAATGGACAGAGATGAGGAGGGCGGGGGGGGGGGCGGAGGTGGAAGATATGAGGCTCCCTTTGCACGGTTTTAAAGGCGAGAAATGTATAGAGAGTGAAGCGGAAATTTTTCAAAAGGAAACTGCCGACTGGCCTTTAATCCTCGCGGGGCAAATGCGCCGGTCCCTTTCCCTCTGCCGTATCCCTTTCCCTCCTCCCTTTTTGTTTTGGCATCGGGATGCTTTCGTACTTTCCTCTTCCCATAATCCGCGCTTCGGCGTTACCGTTAATAATTCTGAGAGCTCATGAAAGAAATAAAGTCCCGCGACAGGGGACTGACTTAATTTGGAGCTGATGAAACAGACGTTTTTATTTTTTTTACCGTTCACGAGACGCAGGCGACTTGCTATTCCACGAGGATTTTCTGGAAAATGAATGCATAATGCAGTGTCCTGTTCAGTCCCTCTTTTGAGAACTTTCCCGTTCAACTGAAGCAATAGTTCCATTTAAGCTGTGATCTTCATTTCCTGCAGAATTGAAGTTTCTCCCTTCAAGATTGTGCACTTGAGTCTCATCTGATTCCCCCGTGTGGGCAGGGATGACTTGCTGGGTGTTCGCCTAAATGGAGTATGCAATGTAATTGCGGGGGGCAATGGAGGGAACTCTGAGCGTAGCATAGTATTTCGGGTGCATCGTTCTCGTCTAAGCGCAATGCGTTGATATTTGGCCTGTTTTCCCATCTCTATCCTGTCGATGTTCGTATTCAGCCAGTGCTGAAAACTTGTGACAAACAAAAAGAGTGACAAACCAGGCTCGGTTTAGATGGTGGAGGAGATGAGGTGAACTTATTTCTGTGAGTGAATGTAGTTCGAGTCAAAGCTGTAAACTTTCCTCCCAACTTTCCCTGCCCATGAGGTCAGCAACTTTCTAAAGACAACTATAACAATTGTCATTGTCTCTCTTGTTTACCAAAGCGATAGTGAAGACTGTATTGTGAGTCATGCAACCGGGATTGTTGAAAGTAAGGACTGAATTCACTTTTTTCGAGGAACTACTATCAGATCGTGTTAGAATGCTAGCATAAGATTCGCCGCGATCGGCTAATTATAATTTTGTATTCGTGATGTGTACCCTTTCGTTTTTCCCATCTCGTTTATTCATTTGGATTTGTACTAATTGATGGGGCTTCGGTAGTATATTTTCATCCCTGGATAATGGTGACGATTTTTCAAAATTTTAATTTCAGTAAACCCGATATTTTAGCCGGTATTTTTATTTTAATTGTTTAATTAATGAGCGGAAAGTGATTTTGGTTACAATTAAAGGAATGATTATCTTCTTGATTTGACAGCTAAATCGATTTATTATTTATTTTAGAATAAATCCTGTAGGCATCGTACGGATAATAAAAAAATCTAAGATTTGTTAGCATTTTAATGAAGTTCATTATCACCTTCAGCCGTCATAAATCCTAAGATACGTACTTTAGCTATCAAATCCTCTCTTCTATACCATCTAAGCGTTTAATACCTTCATAATTCTTCATCTTGACGTCACTAATAATTAGCCTGATATATATGAGCATTAATTCTTGCCCTTCCTCGATGATTCTTCCCATTCACTTCTTATTCTATTATTGATTTCAAGAGGCTGTTACGTCACAGCATGTTTTCAATAAGTTTATTTCTACTTTTCAATTTTCATCAAACAGCTTTACTTTCCAACTATTCGTACGACTTCTTCGGTGATTTTCTCCGTCGAGTTAATAGTTACAAATGGGGAAATAGTTCATTTCCCGCATAAATTAATTTTTCTCTTTTCGTATTTTCTTCCTCTCGTTTAAATTTACTCGAGGAATAGAATCACCAATGAAAAATTAGTTCGTATTTAATAGAATTGTCATCAGTTCCACTAAAATATTTTTTATCTGTTCTTCGTATCTTAATCTCCTTAACATCACCTTTCTTCCGTGAGATTTCCGTTGGTGTTCGGTCATGCGTCACGCACGCACCCCTCTCCTTTCCATTATCCTCTCTCCCCCTATCACTCTTTCTCTGCGTACGTACCCTCGAATCTTTTCCACATCGCCTCTCTTTTTTCGAGAGTCCCGCCCAGCAATTTCGGAGGCATTTCCTTCCGCGGGTCAAATGCGCGCGCGCTGCTGCCGCCGCCTTCGGAGGTCCTGCACATCCCTATCCTCCTCTCTTATTTCACGGCTTTGGTCTCCGCGCCGTCGGCTGGCCGGCCCCCGGCCGCAGACAAATGACTGCTGTCCCGCGCACTCATCCCGCCTCGTGTGCGTGGTGTACGACGCGGGGAGCTGGCGGTGCGGAAAGCGGGAGTATTATTTTGGGAGATGGCCGGAGTGGGAGGGCCGCCCATTATTGCCCTTATTGCCTCCGTAAATGCCCCCCTCCGCCGCTTTCTTTCATTCCCCAGAGAGTGAAATTTTCATCTGCCCGCATTGTTCTTACCCATTCCGGTAATCCATAAGACTTATTGCTTCGCCATCCGTCTTCCCTTGTCTCTCTCTTACTTCTGTTTCACGAGCCGATAGCCGTGTCATTGCTCCAGAGGTCTCCGAAACATGAGATGGGAAAAAGGTTTTTTTCTTTCTCTCACTCCGCATGAGACGATCTCAGAGGTGATACACCTATCTCGTCTGGATTGTTTTTGCGCAGGAAAATGGCATAAGGACAGCATTGAGAAATGACGAAAAATCGATCATCCATTTCGCATGGTAGAATATGTGACCATCTAGCTAAACTTCAAGATCTGAGAGTTCTTGATGGATTGATTCATCTGAAAAGCCCGCGCTTATGCTCTTTCAGATGACACCACATAATGATGTGCATTTTAAAGTAATATTAGTAGTGATCAATCATTTTTACTAATGTTCATCCAGGTTTAATGGAAGTTCGTTCTACGTTTTCTTTTCAAATTCGCTTGAATTTATGTAGGTCTGAAAAGTAGACATGTTAGAGATGCATAGTTAAATCCTGAGGTAAAAATGTATCATAAATTAAAGTTTGAGAATTTCCATTATTTATGCGGTATCGTAATTTTTTTAGGGTGAGGACCTACTTTTCTGGAAACGTATTATTTTACCGTGATTATGTTCCAGATTAGCGTAACTGTATTCATCAGGATGGCGCAAAAGTTATCTTCGTTACTAATTCGCCGAACTGCCGAAACACTAATCCACCAAAATGCATATTAAATATTCTTTTTCATCCATCCTCTGTCATGATTATTTCATCTTTTCGTATTTTATTCTCATCTCTGGTGACGAGGCAGTTCCTGCCGCACGCCCTTGCACCGGCTGATAATTTATGGCTCCCGTCACACGAGTGGGATGTTGTCGCTGCGGTTTTTCGCCGCGCAATATTTTCCTGCGAAGATACGTTGGATGAAATGGTCGCTATCTCATAGTGCGGGGAATACCGCGCGGAATAACGCCGCAACTCTTAGTTTAAAACAGCCGCATGCACCTGCGGCGAAGTTTTACGCTGCGCGGGACTCTTGAACCGTTGAACTACACCCAGTCATGTGCACGCTTTCGGACGATCGGGAAATGGTCGCGCTGTCAGTGTTCCAAAACACGATTTACATTGTCAACTGCGTTGATATCTCCACGTCAAAAGCTATCCTGGAATTATCTCATAACATGCCATCGCGGTATTTCCCCGCACTTTGGAAATGTACGGTAACAAAGGCATTTTTAGTTTGTTAACCTATTTCCTGGATTTACTTCTAACCCTTCAGGTAGAGTAGTCATTTCCGGGATTCTTTGCTTTGCCCAAAAAGATACTTAGCAAAAGACTTTATTAGCAATTTTCTCGCGAACCCGGGCCAATCGGAGAGAAAGCTGTGACACTTTCTATACTCTATCTAGTTTCAGAAAAACGTTTTGTTGGTAGCGACCTCAACATAAGTCGCGCAATGTCTCCTTGTCAGTAAAAAAAAACTATTGCTGATCATCGTTCGCGCTCTGCCTTAACACGTGCCCCCTCGCGGCAACTCCCCCTTACACCTGCCGCCCAGTCTCTTCCGCGTCGGTCGCAATTCGCCGGCACAATTTGCGCTAATGGGTGTGGGTGGCGGAATACCGTGGGAAATTTTTCGCGGTGTTCTCGTGGGGAGGGCGGCGCCCCGGTGTACAAATGGAGGGGAGGTGTAGGTGTCGAAGTCCCCCTTCTTCCCTTCCCTCCCACCCTCCTTTCGCCCTTCGTCCCCTACGGGGGTGTATGTCCTTATATTACAGGAAGGGCAGCCTTGATTAAAATGAAGATAGAACTCGGCCATCCCAGGAAACTGTCGGTCTTATTCATTGATATAAGATTTAAACCGTGTTATGGATGTTTTAGGTTGTCCTTATACAAGTCCAATGTCTTAAGTTTCAATGGGGCTGAAATTTCTATTACGCTTCGCAGTAAGTTTAAACTTTCATCGCTGAGTATGCCAGAAGATTTACGTTCGCGAAAGTGATTTTGCCGGAAATGACGCAATTTGGGGATAAAAACGACTGCATAAATACTGCTGGTTTGATTGCAGCGCCGGACGAACTTTCTTTCGACTTGGGGTGGATTCACGGTTCCCTCTTATGCTTTTTCGCTATCGTTACCCAAAACTCAAGCCGCTACAGAAAGTTATGGTCCAAATAAGGCAGGTCCATTAATTAAAACTAGTGGTTTAAGACAGCCTTTGGAGAATGACGATCACGTTTTCGATCTCATGAGCGCAATTGAAGAATAACGTTGACGCGAGCGCACGCGTTGTGGAGAATCGTGATCGCGTCCCTGGACTAGAAAAATTGTGAATACAGCGGTACGTATTTAGCTAAGTATGGCGAAATTGCGTGATCACACGTCATCCGTGTCAATGTGGGCTGTCTGGTGTGGTGATATCGCAAGTAGTCCTTGAGAAATTGACGTTTCAGACGGACTAACAAAACAGTAGTGAACGGATGGGTATCCCTCCGCTTGGCGTCATACATTGAACTCGGTTCAACTGAAAAGGATTCTATCTAACACGTACGGCCGAGCCCCTTTCATTTCCCCGCCCCCAAAGTGCCTCACTGCTCATGAGTGGCTCAGAGCTCACTACTCTCGCGGCTCGGCGGATTGCCTCGCTCACTCCCGGATGTGGAGGGAGAGAAACCCGGTTTGAGACAACCGGAAAATATTTGAAATTACGATGGCGTTGCGTAGGCCGGCGCACGTGAACGCGCAGGATAGCGTCGAGTTCTGCGTTCGCTCTTTCCAAGGACGACGTTCGAGGGAGTGCGGGGGAGGCAATCGCGGTGCCCGAGACGAGAAGAAGGGAATCTTGGAATTTATTTTCCACTCGTAGGGTAACCGTAAGGTATTATTTCAATTCGCACTTTTGCTTCATGCTTCTTTTTAGGAAAGTTATTGATTGTTAATGTTTTACTCGTGCCCCAACTACAAAGTATATTGCTTACCTATCGTGTAACTTAATCTCATGACGTAGACATTGCCGGGAGAACAAATTCACCTGGACCGCGAATCGAACCACGAACCATAGCGTGACGGGCCAATGCTCAGCCCAGGTTTTCTAATTCTCGTGGCAATTGTTGGAGGATTCAAGGGAACAGTGTGCTGTGTCCTTGCGGTCCATCAAGGATCGTAATTCAAAGGAAAAGAGGCCTTCAAAGAAACTACAAGGTTGAAGCCTGTAACAGAGGTTATGCTGTGCTTGGCTACGTGAGTAGAATTTTCCTCCTTGCCGAATCACAACGATAGAATACGATGAAAAACGCCAGAAAAATCAACCTGGGCTGGGAATGGAACTGCGGAACTTAGATAATATCCCGGCGGGTAACAAGTTTTCCCGGCGGATAACAAATGTTAGGTGTTCTCGGGATTCACTCCGGGTAAGGTAATTGGCTGCTGCCAACGTTTCGACAGAATACTCTACCGTCATCATCATTGACCTGATGATGATGGAATAGTATTCTGTCGAAACGTTGGCAGCAGCCAATTACCTTACCCGGTGTGAAGCCCGAGAACACATAACACCTTAAATTAAGGACCTTATTCACCTTGTTCACCAAATGTGACAAAAAAAGGGACCAAATTCACCAAATGTGACCAAAAAAGGGACCAAATTCACCTTAAGGACCTTAGGTTTTCGCGCCCCTGCACATTGACCCGGCCGTCTTTTCTATCTAATATGAATGCTATTTTCCGCGAAAAACTGTTAATAAGAAGTGAATTCTCCCTTGGAATTGAATGGCAATAAAATGTAGTCACCTGTCCTTATAATGTTTTGAGTTATTATTGAAATGCTTTGAGTCAAAATGCGCTCATTCGATATAAATGGCGATACAGTCGGATCCTACAGCTAAAAAAATAATAATAAGTATTACCATAGAGTAAATTACTACTTACTCTATGGTATTACGTATTTTTTGGGGCGAGATTGAGACTGGGGCAGTTCCTTTATTCTATCTAACCCCTCGTCAAATACATGTATGAAATAATTACGATTTGACTAATAACATTATAAAAAAGAACAAAATAATTACCATCAATATTTCAGAATGAATCGACTGGAATATAAAGTGTAGAAAGATATACATGATTGTGGGAAAAACGTAAGGAATATGGAGCTGATATTCTTAACCCACTGCAGGAAAACCAGGAAAACACCCACACATTATGGGGAGTGTGAAAAACCTGCGAAAATCTACTAATAGAGCTAATGTACTTTAAAAAAAAGCAAATACTAAAAAAATAATATGAATAGGTGTCATTATTTTAATATCATTTAATTCCCAGAGAGAATTCACTTCTTATTAACAGTTTTTCGGGCAAAAAAGGGTTGATTCGAGAATATATTCTTTGGATAATCTGCGTATTTAGTTAATTAATTTTGTTTTATAAAAGTTAAGTTTTCTAATAGCATGCCATCAGGGAATTCAGCATTTTTAAACAATACAAAGGAAACAGTGTAATTCGGCATTTGCTTCGACTCACACAGTCGCTTTGGATCCTCCATAAGCAGGTGTCGCGCGTCCTGTTCCTTTTAAGTGCGCTTTTCCGCTCGCCCCGTGTCTTTCCTGCCTTGGCCTCTCCCACTCACACCTCCCCAACCCTCCCACCATTGCCACTGAGCGTGAATTTGTTGCCAGCCGGTGAGAAAATTGAGCTCCTCCGAATTTCTTACTCCCTCTTCTCCCCATGCATCCGAAATTTAAAAGGCGCCTCTCTTACGTCGTGTCGACTCCTTTCTCGCGGTGTCTCGCCGTTTCCGAATTCAGATCCCGTAACGCGTTTGTTTCCTGTCTCGGTGTCGTTTTAGTTTTATTTTTATTTTTTTGCCTCCGCCGCGCCGACCTTGGAGACGGTCAGAGTTGGACGACGGTTGTGGAAGGGGAATCAATAATGTAGCCAACTCTTTCGCCTTGTGAACGTGGTAACATTTTCATTTTATTTTTCCTTCGATGCCCCTCGGCGTTATTCGTCTTATTGCTTCTTTACAATGCTCCCGGTGATAATTTACCTTTATTTTTCTAGGCGATTTTATAGAATTGCGAAATGCCGATGACGCCCCGTATGTGTGAGGTTCTGGTCGGCCGAGCCATGTGGAAGAGCACGCAATGTACATACATTAAATGGAGTTCCAGCAAATGGCACTATTTTTCATATACGGTTTAACTATATGCTTGTTCCTCGCTCTCCGTGCTCATAGCCAGGTGCGCTTCAAGGCCAAATGCAAGCCGACATTACTCAGATTGGAAAGCGGATGATGGTAGTTGAAGGTTTTTAGAGTCCTAACTATTAGGCATTATTCAAGGTTCATGACTGTAATGCGCTTCGTCTAGTGGCTGACACGTGCACTAATGAGACTTGAGCCATGCGTAAAGGAATTGATTCCTCTTACAATTGTGTAAATGTTTGACGTGGACCTAGCCTTATACTTTGGCTAGGATTTATTTAACCTCTGGAATAATTTTTCGTTTTATAAACTTATCTTTCGTCAATTGATAAAACTAAGATTTTCTTTTGCTCTATTTAATTTATGGATTGCATTCTCTTAGTTCGATGAGTTATTATTCAACGAACAATTTTCTTGAGTGGATACTTTGAATCACGAAAATTCAACCAAATAAAGACTAGGCACTACCTTGAAACTGAAAACTCTAATAAAACAACAGGATAATGAGAGAATTTTCATTAGGGTCTTCAGAGGAGTATTCTAGATTTGGATGTTCGTTTTCTCCCAAAGGCAAATCTCATTGCGTCCATGCATTTGTCAGAAGAAAAGTAGTTGGAAGTCTGGAGGCCTCGGGTCATATTCTTTGATGATACGGCCTCAAGCGAGATGAGAAGAATTCAAGCGGGCGGATGTGACGCAAAATTGCCATTATCTCTCCCCCCGTCATGTCTCTCACTTCTCTTGCTTCGGCGCATAATAATTTCCGAGAATAAAACACTAGGGAGACAATCTCTCTTTCTTCTGTTGAGATCGATCTTCCCTCTATATAGCGGGTGGTTTCACGACTTTTGTTAAGTGAAAAAGATAACGTAAATGTGGAATTATTAAAAGAAGTACATAACGTCAATCCTATATCGTAGAATATTTGGAGTCCTACTGATTACCTTATCGTGAAGTATCAATACCGTTGTATATCGTAAAATGGAAATAAAATACATGTTTTAAGTCTCACTCTTGTGTCCTTAACATCTTTGGAGGGCACCGCGAACTAGCCATGGTCGTGTACTATTAACTTTACGGCTTCACCAATAAGTGCACTTAAGTGCGAAAATTAATGATAGGAGTAATCATCCTCCTTGACCGGGACTCGAACCGAGTGCTTTAGCTAGTTAAGCTACTAAGTAGTCCCTATCCCCTATGGATTAAACACATTGGTCCTTGAAAGCCCACAGAAATCGGTAACTTAACTGTCCAAAGCACTCAGCGCTGTGTCGAGGGATCCGGGTTCGAGGCCTGATCAAGGAAAATGACTTTTCTTCAGTGGAATTTTCGTTTCTAAATACCTGCTGATTACAGGACATGACAAGATAATCTTCCTTCTCAATTGATTCATAATCCAGGTTATGACGTCTACGTGCTTGTCAGTGACTGCTTTACCCTAATATTTTGGTATTTTCGTATTGTAGGTATTTTTTTCACATACCCTTAGCTCGATATTTAGAGTTCCTACGCGGAGCCATGTCCCCGGTAACGCTCGCGAAGTCTGGCGTCTAAAAAGAAAGGAATGACGTCAATTCTGGGTGGTTAAGGTGGGTGCCAACTTAATGGCATAGCGATCGCGGGTCCGTGGGAAAGAAGCTTTTTCGCGCTCGAAACGCTCTCATTGTTAGCATGGTGTTTCGCTCTTTTTTCTATTCAACTCGCCGTCCGGCTCTTGCTCTTTCGCCCGAGAATGCGTGTGCACTCACGAATTTAAAAGGCCATCTCCTCCTCCGGGTTGCTTCCTGCTCGAAAAAAAGGTTTCCCCACTTCTTGGGAACTAACTCACTGAGTCCGAGGGAGAGAGGGACAGAGATAAGGAATGGTGGGTATTTTTTTGTCTTGCTCCTCGCCTGACCCCCGTCGGTGATCTCTTTTGAGTTGTAGGAAGTGCGCTTGTGGAGGGGAAGAGGGGAATGCATTATGGCGTGTGCGTTTGCGTTGGGGCGAAATTAAGGGAAACCTTGGTGCTGGAAGTATTCTCATCCCGCTGTTGCATTGGGCTCTACTTATAGGCGATTCAGTGAAAGTTGGCAAAACTGACAACTGTGGCTAATTTTATTTTTTAATTTATCCGGGAGTAAGATATCGGCTTCAGGGGCTTACATTGAAAGCAGATACACAATAGACGATAACTTAATGACGTGTGCTTATCATGAAAACGCGAGACTGTGGAATCAGTCCTCTTGGTGGACACAGTGAGCCAATCGAAATTCGCGCCCTGAACAATTACCGGTCGTGATCCCCTGATTCGGCCGTATACATACATTTTAAATTAAACTTGCCATCTCTTGAGATACCAATGCGTAGGCGTCACCTTGTAGTTACACGGTGATTGTTCCTTCTTCATGCCTTTTCTATGGATTATTTTTAAATCATACAATCCAAATATCCTCCCTGAAGATATCATGTTGTAATCGGTTCGATTTATTATCGTCTCAAAATGGCAGTCTGGTTGCCTCATTCCTATTTTCAGGCATTAAATATACATTTGAACGAGTAATAGTATTTTAAATGGGTTTTCATGAGACTTAAGAAATTAAAAAAAAAATCTTAGCCGTGTTTTAAACCTTAAGTGACATATATCCAAATTAATTAGCTGAAATGAGCCAGAAGTGGATAATGCCCATCGCGTCCCTTGTGGATCGCGACTAAAGATAAATTTCAAATGTCGACTTTATGAATGAGGTCAGTTTGTTTTTTCATATTTTCAAATTTTCTCTCGTGGGTATTGTTTCTCTCTTGTATTGCTTAGTTAAAATTTAAATATTATGATGCCACCCAGATTAACGTTTGCTACACCTGACATACTACTTATCGGACGCCGCACAATTTGGCTGTCTCTCTTGAAAATGGATTCCTGCACCTAATACAAAACCGAATGGACAGCTGTCATCTAAATCGGTATCTTAATTGGCTACAAAAAACGCTCCGCTTCGCTTGTCGGAGTTTTATTATATTTTTCCAGTTGAGGCAGTATAATCTTCCGTCATCAAATTATTTACTGTCTTCCGCCTTATTTGAGGACATGCGTCTTTAGACTCGCAGATTATGCCGTGGTTGTTTTTATCCTAGACGTCGAATTATTGACCCCATAATCCACTCTATTTTTATCTCGCTGACTCCTTGGACACCTAACTCTAGCATATGGTAGATGGCACTTATTAGCGCAATATTTTCCTGTAATCATACATGTTGTTTGATTCCAACCGGGAACTGGTTTTAATTTCTGTTTCCGATGACTGCTTGATAAAGTAAAACGGTTAGTGACGCCGATAGAAGTTTTACTATTGGCAGTTTTTTCCCGCGTTAAGTAGAGGCAGTAAATATGACATCAATTCTCCTTAGTCTCCTGCACAGCATAACTCCTTGTAAAATGTAAGAAATGGAATTTATGTAATAAACCCTTCATGGACCCAAATTTTCTATTATCAAGAGAGAAATTTTCCCTCCTTAACATTACTAATGAAAGTATTATCTAACATCATTCACTACTCTTTAAAGTATATTGTTTAAATTCTGTATTAGTCTTATTTGTACTGAATTTGGCGTATTGGGCATTGGTAAATTATATTGTAAATGATAAGTACAACTTACTCTTTCCACATAGATTTATTACAACGAAACTCGTCATCATCAGGACCCTGCACCCTGCTCTGCACCGTAGCACCCTTATGATGACGAGCTTCGTCGAAACCTAGGTCGTCTTGTTGTAATAAATCTATGTGGAAAAACTAAGTTGTACTTATCATTTATAATTCTAAGCAAATTCCACGAAGTCACGCTCGAGACAAAGGAATATTGGTAAATGAGCTGAGATGACTCCGGAGGTATGTGCCGAACACGGAGCACCTGACATTAAAGGTATTACAGGTTACGTTTTCTCATCGTTGATAGATTTGTACATGTCTCTCTAAAAATTCTCTCCAGCTCATAAACTGTTCGTGGTCATTGATCATGTAATTCGAGCTCTTGGAGTGGCCAGTCGACTCAAAGTGCCGATGTGAAGAGCGTCGACCCGAGGGCAGTCGGTAGCCCGCGCCACATACCAGGAAGCTGCTCCTGGCATTCCGAACTTATTCGCGTTTCCGGCGGATACAGAAAATCATAAGGTTGGGGGTGGGGGGGAAATAAAAATAGCACGATTAAGAAAAGGAGGATAAAACAAAAGAGGGACAAAAAAACCCTTCTCGTTCACTCTTCTTCTTCTTCCACCGCAATCATGCCTCTTTTTTTCCGCTCTCTCCCTTTTATCTGCCTCTCTAAAGGATCTCACGTCAGCGTTCTCCCTGATGTGTGCTCGCAGGGAAATAGCGGCCACGGCCTCATCCACGTCCCAAAAGGCGGGAGCTGGAGAGGGGGAGAGCGGGTGACTAAAAAGGGGAGAGAGAGCTGGAGGGTGAGTGGTAGGGGGGTCCCAACACCTGTTCCTTTGTTAATGCGAACTGCTTCCTTTCCTATTTGTTCGATCAAACTCCCTCCTCCCCCCACCTCACCGCCGCGCTGCCATCCTCTTTGCTTAGCTTCCCCCACCCGTCGCGAATCGCTCCCTTTACAAAGTGCCGGCCCTTCTTCTTATGTTTCCTCCTTCGGTCCAACTTCTTCGCTCTCTGTGCTTCCATCTCCATTTCTCCGCCTTCCCGTTTCTTATTTTCCATCTCGGATGCCGCTTTTTCGTGAAGGGTCGCCTTTTGCTCATTCAAAGCATCTTCGCACTCCACCCTAGTATCATCTATATCCACGACAAGCCCTGTGAGCCGTCGCAGAAGTGTGCGGCATAAATGTTGAGACGCCGCGTCAATAGGCGTGTGAATGAAGTGATGGCATTGCCATGGAAAAGCTGAATACAACTATGCTTCATCTAAACTCCCGTGGTAATAACCTTTGGTTTAGTGATGGCCAGTAAGTGTGGGCGTGGAAACGGTAAATTTACATTTAGCTGTTATGGTGGTTTTTACTGATTTGATCATATTATTTTCTCTGTTATTGATCTTCATTCTAACACATACCGTATATCAATTCTTGCAATCCTTTAGATGGCTGAATTACCAACGCGTGGTCTTCAGCAAATTAAATCGACTTTTTCTGATGTCCTACTACCCCTAATCCTCCCTATTGCTCTTGCCATGTTTCTCTTGCCATTTCCTTGACTAAAACGTTAAAAAGCAAAGGCGAAAACGGGAAACCTTATCCCACACCATAACTTATAACTGCCCGCCGTCAGTTCTTCGTCTGCCACCTTCACCTCTCTCCTCTAATTTGTCGATTATTTCTTCGGTAGTGGATAGGCTTCGGTAATTATTTTTACGATTTTAAGTTGCTCGTCATTGGAAGCCTATATCATGCACATCTGGCCTTCGTGTAGCGTATGTATTGTATTTGACCCTTGCAATGTTATAGATTAATATCCACACAATTTGGCCTTGCGAAACGAAGGAAATAGGAAAACAATGAACTTACCTAATAATATGTTGATTCTTTCGGCATTTTGAAAAAGCCACAAAAATACTCCCATTAAGTTTCGGAAAATGGAAGAATATCTCCAAAAATAACTGGCTTAGTTTCATTTATTCATTTCTCTGGTCAAATGGTAGGTTTAGCTGTATCGGTAGCTATTGGCGCGGTGGGAGAATATTTAAGTGTAAGCTAACTCCAGGAATAAATCAGCCAATATCCTTTTATAGGTCCTGATATATGTTCATTTTGTTAGAATTCCATTTCTTTGACGTGGACAGAAAAGTTTTAATTTGTGATGACACTGGATAATACAAGTGTTCCAAATGTGATATTCCTACTAAAAAATACGTTTTCTTTTGGACGAAAGCTTTCCGAATTCATCGTATCGTAGGCAGAGCGAGACATTACATTGCATTTGGCAAGGCCGTATGGATTCGTAGAGGTGAAGGTTGGTCACTGTTTGAGACAGTTGGCTGTATCAGGTGAGGTGCGGGTGGAGGTCGCTCTCCGTCTTCAGGTCTGTGGCGGGCTTATACGCGCTGAATCTGAAAGTGAGAAAAAAGCGCTTCGAAGGCTTGGCGAGTCACAAAATGTGAATGTCATCACCTTGAAACCCTTGTTGTCTTGTCACGCGAGTGGTTGTGACTTCCCTGTCTGGGTGGGTACCCAGACAGAGAAGCGATTTGTGCCGGAATGTTTTGAGCCTCGTATGCATCAGATTTTTGAATTGTTAATGTTATTTTTGTTTATCGAAATCGATCTGGTCTAAAAGGCAAACGCTATCAATATTCGTTAATGGATACTGGTTAATGGCTGGGATGGCTACAGGAATAGGATATATCAAGTATGGACTTATAAAATAGACATATTATAGGAAAGTGAATGAAGTGAGACGAAGAATACCGAGGAAGCTTTTGGTGGATGTAGGTAAAGGGACCTTGAGCGTAGAAGTATTGGAATAGTTTCGAGTTAAATCTCGAGAACGGAATGATTGGATGGCATAGGATTAGTATTAAATGAATATGATACTGTCGAAGACATTGCCCTAGGCCTGGGCAGTATGAATAAATTGTCGACTAAAGCCACTTAATTCAATCACAATCTAAATGTTGTCTCCTATGAGTGTCGTCCCCGTAAAATAATGCCGGGAAGCCTACCTTTGTGTTCATACAAGTTTCTCCATTGTCTCATACCTTTTAAATATTCTGTGCCTCATGGTAATTTGGACTTTAATAAGCAATATATGATTCAGTTATATGAAAAACTAGGATTTAACTGAGTGTGACTTCCACTTTCTCTTTTATAGGGAAACCGAAGCATCTCAGTCTATAAGACTGTTAATGAATTGATGAACTTCTCTAGTGTGCACAAGCCGGTTGCTCTTGAAATGCTGATTGTTACTAAAGTACCTCACGACTGTGCTAATCTGGACCAGGATAAGCGCTTTTTTTTTTTTAGTTTTATGGCTTTCGGAAGTCAATGTAAGTGGAGTACATAGTTGGTGCGAAGCTATGTCATCTCTCAAGGATAATATGAGGTTTCTCTGTAAATAAGTTGGAAAATGGTGTCACCTACAAGAGATCTGGTTAGATCTGGTTTTGATTACTGTAAATATTGTTCTTGCCGCTGGAATTAATTCCATTTGAAGCAAATTTTCTTTTCTGTGCGTGTGGCCTGCTTAGATCCAATAGTAGCAAGACCCATTTCTTTGAAATTCAAGGTGGCAGGTGGGTTCAAGTTTTCTCTCCCTCTGTGGACTGGTATTTGAGAACAGTGCTTCAGCATTCAAAGGAAGGGAAGATCCTTGCGTTGAGCGAATGGGACTTGTCGCCCGTATGAGCATCCTTATTTTGTCCTATTGGATCCTTGGCAAACTTTGAAAGGCTGCCTCATGGAGGCCTATCTATTATAAGTGTGAATTTCGACTTGACGAGGGCCGTACGCATTTCAAATAACATTTTGGATGGATTTTTCGAAGTGGATGAATAACAAAATCGCACTGTTTGCAGGCAGCTGTTGACTTATTTCTTTTCGGTATTTGTTAACTGCTACCACTCGGAGCTATTAGTCGGTTGCTATATTGCTAACGTGATAGTGATGCATTTGAAGCTTGTTATTTTTGTGTTACTAAATTCTTTGGTCAATTTTCGTTTTCGCTTTTCTCAAATTACTGATTAACATTTATTACAATCATATCATACCCAGTTAAATTAGTTACTACCTATAGTTTAAAATCAATTATTATTGCTCAATATTTCAGGTTTCGATTATGAATAGTTTTCGTATTTCGTAGTTATCGCAGTATGGCAAAGGTCTAGAGTACGATTTTGAATTAAAATGCTTAATCCCTAAGATATTGAGTTTCGTCGTTCTGCTATTACCTTTGAATCTTTGATACGAGTTAAAAACTCCTGTCTGAAGAACAGGGATAAAATCAAAGTTTCTCGTCTGTGTGATGTCATATCTCTATTTAATAGCATTTCATATCTTCCCGAATCTCCCATATATATGTCCCGATTTTAGCTTGCGATTACACCCTGAAACCTGTTTTTTTTCACTTCTATTCCGGTCGAGAAACTTTGAAGGAAGATGAGTCTGGAGGCTTTTGAAATGCGCGTTAAGTGACGGATGTAAAGAGTTGCCCGGGAGGGGGGGTGGCGGAGAAAACAAACCAGGCGTGGTTGGATATGGTCGGAGAGAAAGGAAGGCGGAAGAGAGAAATTCTAAGGAGGCAGCAAAGGTAGAGGGAGGAGTCACAGACGGGGATAGTTGCTGACATGTTGCAGAGGATATTGTAGGGAAATGTTGTGTTCGTGTGGGAAAAGGAGGGGGGGAATAGGAATTTCGGGCAGTGAGAAGGGAGGCAGTATTTGCGAAGAGGGATTATTATTGGAATAATCGATATTTTTGTGAAAGAAACGTTGGAGAAGACTTGCCGTGGCCGGGGATATTGTGGGCGCCATTGTCCAGGACGCACCGTTTATTTGGTACAATTCCAATTTGGACAGTTATGGTTGGTTATGTTAGTGAGGCGACCAACACCTGAGGTCATTTCCTCCATTAAACAAGGGTGTGTTGGTTGTTAAGGGAAGTATTATTGGGGAGTGGAGGAAGGGTGGAGAGAAACCCGGCGTTGTTGCTAGCGTAGATACTCATAGCAAAATACGCACAAGGGACTACTGTTTCAACGTCCTAGCCGATGGATTGATAGATAAACGTCATTATTGGGGTGAGATTGAGACTTTTTGAAGTCCCTTCTTCCATCTAATCTCTAATGGATGGAGTACTAGAATGGCTTTCCGCATGTCATTCAAGTAGGGATCGGTATTACTCTAAAAATGTCCACTTCCACCGGTGTTCGAACCCGGGTCCTCTGGATATACAGATAGTACTGAGGCCACCACACCAAACCGATCCCCGGTATTTTCAGATCGAATGATATGGTAATAATATTCCAGAGGGAGTTAAATATTCTAAATATTACTATAGGCTGTATGTTGGTTTAAGCGTTTGAAAGGCCAAATACCATTGGGTTATTCATATGCATTGAATGAATGCGCCCGTGAATCGTCATAAATCGCTGTACTTATACACCTCGGTGGCTTAAAATGCGGCGGCGAGTTCATTGAAAACTGTTGAAAATAAAAACGAAAGTTATTCCACCCTGGGGAGCAGTAGGACTGTAAACTTTGTGAAGTCGAAAGTGGCCGTTTTCGGCGATTTTTTTATTAAGCCGCCACTGGCCTACTTTTCTCCTGCTGTCAGTGAGCCGGTATTTTCCCTTTGTCCAGAATTGGGCAGCGGAGCCAGCGGTGAAAACCCCTCTTGTTGGGTCATCGCGTTCCGTAGCATGAGGTAATTCATCAGAATAATCCCTCTTTTACAAATTGTCGGTACCGCCACAGGTGTGTGTGGGACGGCGGCGAGCTAGCCGTCGAAAAGATGGGCAATCGATTTGTAAAATGGTGTGCCCGAAAGTTAATAATGGAGGTCAATGTCGGCACCTTTCCCGAAACGAGCTCTCTGCCTACGCGTATTTAGCGCGAATGTGGTCTGCAGCGTCGCCAGTGAAGTATTTTTTGAAATGGAAAGCTCAAGTTGTCGCTTCTAGCCTCACCTCATATCCTCACCTCAATCTCGGCCCGACAAGGTGGGTTGCGAAACGCGTTCGTCATTTTCATGTGCCCCGTTTCCACAGGTGAACTCGTTTGCCTATCGCATGGTTCATTTGGATTTCGGGGTAAACGGTCTGTTGACCTATATACCTCTTAATTTTGCAAATGTTGACGATTATATCTTTTCTGGCGTCTTGATGGTTTTCCGAATGACTGAAAGTCTCATTTGCTTCCATGTGACAATGCGTAACGTGTATTTCTGTTACTGAAATGTATGTATCTTGTAGTATAAGTTTTGCTTAGCGCACTCCATCGTAAGATTATTTATTATCTGAATGAATCCGTAGATTGCGGTGTTGAATTTGATTTTTTGACATTTCTGTGTTAATGTAATGGAATAATTTAACCTAATGGGAGTGACTTCATGTTGGAGTATTGAGTGAAGAAATTGATATTTTCCGCCCTTAATATGTTTTTTCACCACTCTTATTTGTGATTTAACTTAATTTTGAAATTGGTGTAAATGCATCTAAACGAGTTATTGTGAAATAAAATGTTTTCATAGGAAATTCGGAGCTTCTTTATTCTCTGAGGAACATTTTCACCTCATCGAGTTAGAAACGATTATGCTTTTTTATTTGAGAATTCAACGTAGAATCAAGCCTTCAGCCGCTAATAATCAAAACAAGGATCCTGATTAAAGGAAGTATGCATCCATGATCTCCTTCCAAAGCCATTGGTATCAACTTGGCACTCCGAAGGTTATCAATAATATTTTTAACTGTGGGTAATTCATCGGTAACTTTGTTCCTTTTTCCGAGTCCCTGCGCACCTTGTACTCTCAAAAGGAACATTATCACCACTTTCCAAGGAGGGATTTGGATGGAGGAATTTTTGAGACAGTAGTTCCTTTATTTTTGTTGGGGGACGCGCATCTGTTTTCACGTAAATGACGTCATAGGCGCCCTTGTGGTGGCAGAGATCCGGGCAGTCGTGCAGTCCAAATATGAATTCATCGAATTTTTATTGGCGATTTCGAGCCGTTGGCTAGGCAGGAAGCTGAACTTCTTAGCATGAGAAGCGCTGGGGGGGATGATATCTCGGAAAGTGTTGCATCGATTACTGATGGATTGAGGAATTCGCATGGCACTGGCGGGCGCACATGGCACTGAGGATTGTGGCCTATCGAGAGCGTTGAGGAGACGGTGGAAATGTGTAGGGAAGGACGCATGGCACCGTTGCGAGCGAAGGGAAGAAGTGGGCTGCACGTGAGTTTGTCAAGCCGCTGCAAATCATGCGGAGATCGAATTTTCGCGCGAATGACCGGGGGAAGTGGGATGGTCGCCCGGTGTACAACAACGGTTCTTTTTTTATTTATTTATTTTATTTATTTCATCAACCTGAATACAGCCTCGAGGACCATTTTACATCAGGCGTTGTAACAGTAACAAAGGACAACACACACAACCATGTCCTGGGAGGAGAAAAATCCTCCCCAGGCGGGACTCGAACCCGCGACCTTTGGGGGCTGGCAGGCGAGGACGTTACCCCGCCGCCACCGAGCCCGACAATGCCACAAGTTTGTAAAATCAAAGAATGTTGGAAGTGGTTGTAGATGTGGCCACTGGTTTATCTTTAAATGTCTAAATGATTAATTAAAGTAATGTTTTTTATGCAGATTTATTTTCACGACCTTTGTTTTATCTGCGATTAGTATATTGTGTTTTGTACCATCAAAGTATTTTTCGGTAATATAGCTCAATTAAATTGATATTAACGTATGCACAATTGTGAGTGGGCGGGATTACGAAGCCATCAATTATTCATTACGAGAGTCACAGTTTTTTTATCATTCTAATTGGTATTCTATTGATTAAAGGTGTGCTTCAATGGACGTAAGGTATTTAAAATCGCTCCAGTCTATTGTTCATGAGACTTAACTATTCCACATGCTGGTTTATGCCCTCAATCCTAAGGGATTAACTTGGGACTTCTTTATTCCAGGAAATCACAATAATTTAGTTTTAGTGTTTCTGACGAAGATTTTCGCGGCATTCTGGTTTGCGGATAGGCAGGTTTTCGGGTTTCGTCCGCGTTGGCATCGTTCTTGATAGGAATAGTTTTTCCGTTAAGTGCGATGCCATTAGTTTTCGTGTCTTCAATTTTCATTCCATTATCTGCCATAATGATTTCGTTACAAGTCTGACATAGTCTGCTTGCAATAGTGACCCTGATGATAAGAGCCAAGACGAAAGTGCAATTCCAAGTGTCCGAATGTCATCAATCCACCACCTCCGCTGCCAGGAGAGTCGTATTTAATCATCTTTTATCGACGCTTAAGCCGTTTCCTCGACGATTTGCAATGCCTAAGCCTAACGCCCTAACCCATTCCGTCTCCCTAACGTCTGTCGATCGTGACGTCCTGGGTTTGTGGCGATGGCCCGTATTCATAAAGAGTTTTGGCACCCATTAAAGATTCCGTTGAATCCATTACGTGGTCTCTTCACCCCTCTTCCGCAGGGAAGGATGCGGGTTGCTGTTTTGGGCCAATGCTTGGTGCCTAAGAGTTCAAATTTAAAATTCCTTGTTCACTTCCATGACAAACTGCTACAGTTCCTTCGTCAACGCCCATGTGCGACCATTACATATCTCGTGAGGGAACAAAGCTAATAGAGGAAGAAAAGCTTGGTTTCACCACTCTTAACGGTAAA
The DNA here is from genome assembly GCA_963573305.1 of Pyrrhosoma nymphula. Taxonomy (NCBI): domain Eukaryota; kingdom Metazoa; phylum Arthropoda; class Insecta; order Odonata; family Coenagrionidae; genus Pyrrhosoma; species Pyrrhosoma nymphula. The sequence continues at coordinate 145,305,871 of OY754329.1, forward strand.
TTACCCGGATGGGCATAATCTGAGGTTTCTGGCGTGATTGAGTTGAAACGAAACATAACTGCACTTAAAAAATTGAGCAGCTTCCACTGTGATAGGATTTATTACGACCGGTTTTGCTTATTACAGTATCTTCAGGTAGGGTCCCTAGATGGGGTCCAACTTGTATTATCGTTCTGTGATGCACGAAGTCCAGTAGCATAGGCAGCAATCGTTTACTTCGGAAATAGGCGAAAAACTGATTTCAAATGATTCTTGATTTTGCTTATTGCTTCTTACTTAATGCTAAAGTTTCCTGGAAGGATTCCAACGTGAATTGTTGTTGACTGATTGTTACAGTTCATACAGAAGTAAACTATTAAACATAATTGGAGCAATGGTTTACATCTTCGGAAATCGGTGCAAAGTCAAATGTAACTTGAAAGCATTCTGCGTTGTCGCCAGCGAGAACTCATCGAATGACTACCCCCTCATAGGAATTCACCGGAAATTGTGACCTTAGGTCCTTTTCCGCGAAGCCTCTCATGTGAAATGACGGTCCTGTTTTATCCATCACGCTCCAGGAAATGACAGAGACGGTTTTTATTAGGACTAGCCCGCTTAATCCAATGGCGCGTGAATTTAATTCATGTCAGATCTGTGACTCAGCTGTAGTCAATTCAATGGACTCTCGCAAAAATGAGTCAAGGATAAAGGTCAGCGGTGTTTATGAGAGCGGGAACTGAGGACAGTTTTGTATTCTAAACATCGCATATGTTGCGGTTGAAGCACCCTCTTCTGGCCCTAGCGTAAAACAATGACGCTTTGCCAGAATCTCCTCAATGTTGGTTATGTTAGTGATCTTGCTGAAAGAGTTGGCTATTTCAGTAATTACTTCCGTTGCCGTAGTTTTCAATGAAAATGTCTTTCAACCACGCTAGTGTCTAACATTCTTTGGGGTATCATGTAGTAATAGGTTAACGAAAGGTTAGTGTTTGATAAAGAAAAATTAAAAGCATAAGAGTGCAGGTATGAAGTGAAAAGAGGAAAATTTTCCCTCCGTACTATTTACTAAAAAAATATTGTAACCGCATGAATGTTCGCATTAGGAGACTAGACTTGAAGTGTATTAAATTATTAAATGTAAATTAAATTGTACTCTTTTTTTACATTTTATGGGAGTTAACTTCGATATGCTTTAGTAAGTAAAGGCATTAGCCATAGGTGATTGGTATTGGATCCATGAGAAGTGTGTAGGGTTAGAACCGACAAAAGAATAAATGGGTCACTGAAGAATGTGACCTGATTGTTCTAGAAATGAACAAGTATGAAATGAATGTGCTTTATTGGTTTGGTATTGACAGAATGGACGAGTAGAATCATTCAACATATTATCGGTGCGTATTCTGGTCTACTAGAAAGAAAGGGTTATAAAATGTCGGAGATAGAGAGGTATGCTGGGAGAGCACAACGGGGAAAAAATAAAAGTTTCGTAGGTTACTGAGATAGGAACGACTAACGAATGCCCGAAAAGAAATAGCGTGATTGCTTTATATACAGTAATATAAGTACCTATTAGTTCTCGCTTGTTTCGTATTTCTAGATACCTCGGTCTATGTGCTTGAAGCTATTTGCTATAGTTCTTACGAGGTCATGGGGAAAAATCAGAAAATTTTGGCACATTAAGTTGAGTACTTTTGTAACCTATTCGAGAAAGAGGGCCGGAGTCAATTGGGAGCTTTGCGTTTTACGTTCAAAGCGTATTGATAAGGGTAATACTCTCTCATTTTTCGCCTCGACCTGTCCTTTCGACTAAAAAATGAAGGACGATGATGAGGCTGATATGGGCGGTGAGGTGTTTTTTTTTCTATCGGGCTTCTCTCTCAGCCGGTAGCTCAGTGTTCCATACCGCTAAATAGTTGATGCTCCGGCGTTCGCGGTTTTACGCCCCTGCTTGCCCTTCCGATATCGTTGATTCTATTGGTGCCTCGGGAGTGAAACGCTGCTTTATGGTGGTTTTCAATCATGGAGAAATCTTTAGGCGACGCGGTGTGAGAGGGGCGGGTTCTGAAGGGGGCACTGCGACCCGGCATTTGAATATCCGATCCTCTGCGCTTTGTAATACACCGTGGCATATTGTGTGACAGGTCAATTTTACTAGTTGGATTGCTTCCCGTCGCTCAGTTGAAGGGGTATCCATCTCGGAGTGTCGCGGTTTGTGCGTTTAATTCTGCCTATAAACTCGCTCTCTTCGCCCCAGTGGAAGGTAGATGCCAGGATTGAACCGATATCACGTCCCATGTTTGATACGCTTTCTTTTGATGTATGTTATGTTCTTGCCCTGATTGTTTTGCTATTTAATTCATATTACTGTTGTTGTACTACGTGTCGTAATTGGGCATCAGTCGTTGACGGCTGAGAACGGTTGAGTGCGAAGATTCTAGTATTTTTTTAGGATTCAAGTACTACGGAAGATTTTCACTAAAAGTTATATATGGATGATCCTTGGTTTCTTGCACGCATTCTCGTTGCAGTTCATCTGTTAATGTGGAGTCATTGCAATAAAAGGGAACCGGTTCTTGCCTATCTCGTTCCGATTTGAAAAACAATGTGTTAAGACATAAAATGTGTGTATAATTTTATCCTGTTTGAAATCAACAGTTTATTTTTTCGTATATGAATATACAAAGCTATACATTCTATTCGCCTTTTCAGGTCTTATTCCATCAAATTTGTTGCTTTTTTACATTAATGACAACCTATCTTTTCGAAAATAGCAATAAAGGATCTAATTTCGAATTGAAATATTGTCTCCTCATAATCGGTGGTACTAGGTGAATTATGTGCTTTGAGGGCGCATAGTGTATGGATATTTACTTTCCATAATCTTGGTGGTGGGAAAGGTGAAGAAGTTTCGCTGCCTTCCTTCTAAATGAGAATTGACTGACCTTAATGGATGGACGATATTGCGTCCTTTTAACGCAAGACTCCTTCACTCTCCCGTCTCTCAGCTCCACCCTTGATCACTGGCATTGGTCGCGGTGGAGCGAAACCAATTCCAAGCAAGTGTTTATTTTCATCGGTCCCTCTGGGGAAAAGGCTTCCTTTGAGAGCCTCCTTGGATGTTGCGTTGAATGGTGTGTCGAGATAGAAAAAAAACTTCTAGCGTGTAACGCTCGTTGGCTGCTGCTATTGCCCACGGCGTCGCAGAGGCGTTTGTGCCTTTTATGGCTCGGTGCTCAATTAGTTTAGGCCGGAGGTGCGGACGGCCGTGGTCAAAAAGCCGCTGCCCTGGGATTTACCGAGTAGGACTCTAGCTGTGGCAGCGGGTTTCTCACTCGTGATATCATCCCATCATTCAACCTTGGCTTTTACATGTGAAAAAAAAGTTCAGATGGTGGATATTCATGCTGAGCGGGGCGAGGAAAAATAATTGAACAGTAGCTCGCTGGATGAATTAGCGAAAAATGAAGGAAGGAGGTACTTGAGGGATTCCTCATCTATGTCTCCCCATTTTTTCTGCCTGTAGATTTCCTTAATGCGCCCTCCTCAAAGTGTTAATTAATGTTATATACCTATAACATTTGACCTGTTTTGTGAATCTGTCACTCAAATGGTGGCCTCAACGACGTCACCCCAAATTGGATTCGAACACATGGGCATCGGATTACTGGATGTGGTAGGCCGACAACATTTCATTCGAATAATTTTATTCTCAGGACAAGTCGTTTAGTCCACTATAATGATGTTGAAGCGGTGGGAAAACTTTCTCCTATACTTCTTTTATGGACCTGTTCCATTTCTTTTAGTATGTATTTGGTGCATTTTGAAGTGCGGTTGGGGATAGACAGTGAGTTTTTCTCAGTTCCTGTTCGTTTCTGTTCTTTTTTTAAAGGGATGTTGCACTCATCAGAGTAATGCAGTTTTCTTCCTCTTTTTGACCTGATTGTGGCTTGCATTTTAGTCATGGCTAACAAGAAAGCTCCTTTAATGAACATTACTGCTAGTATTCTAACTTACTGTTGTTGTTAACGAAACATCATTTTACCGCATCCCCATTTTGTTTGCTCTCCGTGGCGCTCTAATTGCGGAAGTGAATCCAAATCGCATCACGTTTTTTTCCTTGGGGTAAAACATTCTTGCGGCCGGAGCATCATTCTTTTTACTGTAATGTAACATTAAAACGCTAGCATCCTTATTTGGAATTATTTGCCGCGAGTCTACGCGGTTTTTTTTTCGCGTGCTTACTTCTTGATTTCCTCTCTTTTTCTTCCATTCATGACTTCAATTTTTTTCGTTGTTTTTTCCCCCTTTAACCTCTCGGTTTCTTCACTCGTCCATCCATTCACGTTATCTATTAACCGACACTAACGAGAGAAATCGAATACCTGCACGACTATAGGGGATCCATCGTTTCATTCTCAGTGACGGTTAGCCTTTTTCCCACTAATACGGTCTCTCCTCGCAATGAATCAGCAAGGAAACCAGAAGCAGCCTCGGGTATCTTAAACGTGCGTGCAAACACCTTCCTTTCACCTTCAGGTGTAATCCAAATGAAAATACACCTCAAAGTAAAAATTTCTCTTCAAATAGTTATTCTTTTAATGATTTTTTACGCGGATGCACTTCTGCATAATATTAGTTTATTACGGGCCCTGTCTTGGCGTTCTTCACTTGTCATTATAAAACGCTTTCATGAAAGTGACTTTCAACCTCAAGTAATCGGAATAATGATTTTTTAGACCTACAAGTGCGATTTGCGAGCGTCGGATCTTCCCTTTCTCATTCAGGTCTTCTTGAAGATGTTCCCGCACTTCTCAGGATTCCAAAAACCCGCCTGTGGTAGGCTTTCGGCATCGGGATCTCCTAAAGATCTCGTGTGCAGCTGAGTGTACCTAAGCAGCGATCATCCAGTCGAGATAATTTGCTCTTCCAAATATGGTGGACCAGTGCTTTCCAGTTCTACGGGAAAGGTTTGGCGGCCTTGAACGAGGTTTACTTAATTCAGTCCGCATCTCCGTGCCAAGGTTGTGGTTCGAATCCCGATGAAGGGTTGTGCGGTTGGTTTCCTTATTTATTGATTTTCTAGCGTTTGTTGTCCAGTCGTGTGCAAACGTCGTATTTATCCAGATCATTCTCGGCTTGAATCTCATTCTAGTGAATCCAGTATGGCAAAGTCTTTAGTACTATTGAATATTATCTCTTTCTAGAGACACATTCTTACCCTTATAGTATTACTCTAACAAGATCGCTGAAGGATAATCTGGTGTAAAATCCAATGAGGTATTTGGTTGTCAATGCTCAAGTTTTCGCCCGAGAAATATTGAATGGCGGAATAGTTACATAAAATGAGATTAGGGAACTTCTCTATAAGCGATACATTTTGTGGAATTTCATTTTCCGATTCTGGAAATTTTATGTCTTGTCGAACAGCACTCGTTTCATTCGTTCTTGCACGCATGTTAATATTTTTTAGCGATTTCCTTACAGACCTGAATGAATAAGTTAGCTTTGATCTCTATTTATTTACGTTTTACGCTGCTGAAACACGACTTTTTTAAAAATCCCGCTCTAAAATGTGAGTGGCACACGGTCGAAATGGTATGTAAGAAAATCCATTCCTAAATGAGTACATCAAAAATTCAGGGAGACTACTAGAAAAACAGAACGACGGACACTAATCCGTAAGGCACATCTTCCTTTTCGTCCTTTCCTACCACTCTTCCAACTCCGTTACCCTCTCGCCTTCCTTCTTCAGGGCGGGTGTCTAGGTTTTCCAACTCTCCTCTATTCTCTAAGATACTCTCGGAATTGGACAATGATTTAGAGATATCCTGGCGTTTTCTTTATCTTCTTTTCCCTTATGCCTTAGGCGTCGGGGCCTGTGCAAACCCCTTCCATCTCTTACGGTACTTCGCCAGTATCTTCATTTCCCTCTCCGTCTTCCCTCTTCTCTTTCCATACTATTCTATTGTTCTCATCCATGTCTCTCCTGGTCTACCTCTACTTCTTCTTCCATCTGGTTTAGTCTTCAGTACTTTCCTGGGGGTTCTATTTTGGTCCATTCAACTGATGTGTCCATATCATCTTAGATGATTTCTTTCTATTTTTCCTCTGTGGCGTTTTCCTCCCTTTTAAAATTTGAATTTAAATCAATGTGATTTTCAAACCACTCATATGGTTTGCTGCTTTTTTTAACTTCTATCCATCTGTTAATTGATGCATATATATGGCAATAACAAAGAAACTAGCTCTTGGCAGAACTGGTTTGTGATCAAAAGTTTTGAATTCATGCTGCTAATTTATTGAGATTGTACATATCAACGGTAGTTAGTGATAATTATGCTTTTAACTAAATCTCCCGGAATTTCTTATCCTTGGGATGGACTTCTCCAATGGGTAAAATCTTCTGAAGTGTACAACCCAACTAGTGTCCCAACATCCCCGGCCACACACCCTTGTGGCGGCTCAAGTGTAGTATGTAGATCCCTTTCCCCTGTTCTCTCCTCATACCCGGTTATCCTCATCCCACTGGCGCCGCCAATATTGGGTTTCCTCTCCTCTGGGAGTTCAACCTGTTGTGTGTGTGTAACCTCCGGCAGCTTACGAGGCGCGGTGGGCATCGGATCCTCTCCTCCCGTGTCGTGGCCGATCTTGGGGTTGGTTCTCGTCGGAGGCTCGCACGTCGTCTGGACGGGTCGGTGTGTCTGGTCGGTCCAGGGTCGTCTGCGTTGGAGCGGGTGAGGGCTCTGACTCCGTTGTTGTCGACATTAGGGTTGGGGAGTTAAAAACAAATAAATCCCGTCGGACAATTTAGAAATCCGGAGTGCCTCGTCTGGAAGTTAACCAGTCCTGAGTGGGAATGATTGTTGAGTTATTGGGTTGTCTGGGACCAGCCGGGCATGCTTGTCGATTAGGTGGACAACACCTTTCCTCCCCGTGGGACAAATGCTATCTAATCGTTTTTTTATCTTTGTGTTCGTCCATTGTGTTTCCACATCCCCTGTCTTCTCCATTTATTCCTTGCCTCAGCAAACCTGCTCGTTAGCGTTGGCATATAAGACCGGGGAAAGACCTATCCTCACTTTATCCTATGGTTTTATTTAATCCACACAAAGAAACCAAACACATTACGAAAAAAATGTGGAAAACTGCTTCTTTCTTCGTATGGATCTGAAGTACCTAGTAGAGTTTCATTTTAATCAATTTGTCCTCGTAAAATGTATGCTTTGTAATTTACGTGAATTCGTTATTAGTAGATCTCAACTTACCTCTTCCATTCTTATCGTTTGGGTGTTTGCGCATTTATCATATGTTTGCAGTGCTCTGTCGTAGAACTCCGATGAATACCTTGGAAAAGCATTGATAACTTTTTAGATTGAGTGTATGAATGTAACGTGTCAGTTTACTTTTTTCTATCACTGGCTGGCTTAGCTTTCCTACAACCAAGCAGTGTTCTCAGCTCTGTATTCAAATAACCCTTCGAAAGCCATTCATGCCGTAAGTCTTTGAAAAGCGCTTTAGATAGCAGATATCCATAACCTTTTGTCCTACTTTCTTTGTATTGGTATGGCTGCAACTCGCATAAAATGGCTTGAAGATAGAAACACTCAGCGTCTCAAATGCATAACTACCAAACTCATTTAAAATATTGATGGAAAAATCATTGCTCATATGTTCTTCTCTGGATTTAGTCATCTATATTTATGAAATATTTTAATATTCCTTTCATCGTTTTCATCCTTTTCTTTTGCATGTATTGGTTTCGTTGGGACGTGGGAAGCTTCCCCTCAGTACAGTTATTCCGTTGCTTTCTGTTCTCCGGAACGTCGTCGTAATCTCACTGGTATTGTGCATTTTGGAAATTGGGAACCTAGGCGTGAAAACTTCACATGAGTATTTTTTGCAACCTTTCGTAGATCCTGGCGGCTCGATTTTCCACGGATCGGTATGTCCGGACCACCCGGTTTCGCCCGGATACGGACGTACGGAAACGGGACACGCTCATATGAATGCACGTACATGTATATATTTTTTTCATCCTTTCCCGTGTTGTATGGTTGGGTTAGGTGTGTGTGAGTTGTCGTGATTACTATCTTCGTTGACTGACGGGTATGAGGTGAAGCGGAAAGGCAAGCGGACTCGGTTTCTTTTTGTTCCGGTCCCGGCGATAGTAATTTTTTTAATCTATCTCGTCCTCTCTCTCCCCACTATTATTTATTCATTTACGTTCCCCCCCCTTTCCCGGCCGAATATTTATCCGAGTATTAAGCCGCGTGGGGCAGGGGGTGTAGGGCGAAGGGGAAGGTATAGAAAATCGATTGGTCAGTTCCATAAACTCCATTGAATCTCCCTTCGCGGGCTGTTCGGCATTCCCGTCGCTTCTTTCTCTCTTCTTCTTTATTCCTTCGCCTTCACTTCTCTCCACCTTTGTCTCTCCATCTCTCTCGAATTGCGGCCCTTTCCCACCCTTACCGCTCCGTATTTTCACTGCTGGCCGAGCTGGCTAATTAGAACTGAGGGCGTCCGGTAGACGGTTAACGAAGAGATTCAGTCCACCCAGGGGGGGGCAATTTGCTCGTCGGATGCCATTGCGTGCAAGGGAGAGATGCAGAAAGTCGAAGCGGTGATTTTGCGAGAAATTTTGTTCGGCCGGGAAAAAAAATATCTTTTTAACTGCTCACTTATGGGCTTTTTATTATCGTTGTCGGAGCAGTGCATATAAGGATCCCCGGATTTTATTTCCCGGTATCCCCGCCGAGGTTTTAGAACCTCTTTGCATCAGACGTTTTAAGTAGTTTTGAGTGCGTTCCGAAAGATTTATCGGCCCATTCCTCGCTACTTTTATTCTGTTAACATCCCGTTTGGGTCCTGGAAAAAAATTGTACAGGATGACTTTTATCTCCCGGTGGATTTTGTTGCCTTATCCCTGCGCGTGAATTGTAACTTTGTTCGCTTTAAAAGTTGCCCGTGTTGGAACCTTCTTGATGGCTGGGAGTCAGTAGGAATGTTTGGTGTAATACGCCGCAGTGAGGAGTGTATTTCGTTGCACTAAAAGGTCGTGTATGGAATTCTCCTCACCAAGTCGCTTGTCATTGGTGATTTATTGGCACGAGTCTCCGTCGACGGTGGTGTATTCCCAGGAATAAATGACTGAATTTTATAAACCGATCCATAGAGTGACACAGAAATACCAGTATGCCATTGCGAATGATATTTAAATTACTTTGTTAGTATTGGACACGAAGGTCAGATCCTTTATGGCTGAGCAAATTCCAGCTATTTTTATGACGAGTTGTTGAAACTACGTCCGCGACTATGCGTGACTCATTGGTATTTCTAGTGTTCAGCACGCATTGCCTCTCTTTTTAAGTTCTGTTGCAAAGCAGATCAACCCAAATAAATGTTGTTAATATTAATTTTTAATATTGGTCTTCGTGTTTAAATACCTCTTCGCCTACGTGAAGTAGTTTAGTTGGTGTATTTATTGACTTTGTAATTAGGTATGGATATAAATTACTTAAATTTGATATGAAAATAATGTCGTGCAAGTAGACTAACAAAATTGGAGATGGGCCTATCTTATTTTCGCCGATTAATTACTGGACCAGGAAAATTGAACTTCTCTCCGGAAAATCACTGGGACTGGATTAATGTCCGCCCATCCTCTGATCATCCCCAGTTGCCCGTATTCGAAAAGTGTATATAGGTATGTGAAGTTGTTATTGTTTGAAGAAATTTTACCAAATACGATGATAGGAGGGTGAAAATAATCACGCGACCAATGATGTCTAATGTAGAGGGCTCAGGTTCTATTCTCGAATTTGGAGTGATACTGGAGTCACGGGTTTGAGTCCCGCCTGGGTGGGGTTTTTAACCTTTTAGGACGTGGGTGTGTGAGTTTGTCCGTGGTTGTCTGTTATAGCACTTTTAAAAGGCCCTTGGGGCTGTATTGAGGGAAATATAAATTAAATATTATTTTTTCTTTAACCAGAGGATGACTTAGAAATTAGTATAGTGTCTTATCGATATTTTATGAGAGCGTATGTTTATTTTAAGGTTAGCATACGCATTCCCGTGTCCTTTTATTGCGAGTGATTTAATTTTTCGGAATTATTCCTAGATGGCCCTAGTATTTCGCCCAGACAGTGATAAAGACTATATTCTCTTTTATAAAATAGCCGAAAATTGAGCATAAAGAATTTTTGTGCTGTGTCGTGGTGAACCAATAGTTATGTCGTCGCGGCCATAGAAATTAGATTAGAATTAGTATTAGAATTATATTAGAATAGAAATTAGAAATAATATCACAAAAAATTGACGATATATTTCCTGGCTTGATTTTTGCGACCCGTTGATAGGAATCTGTGTCTGGTTTAAAACTTAAAAAAAGTATATTGGTTAAAAGTAGGGGATGGCCACTCTTTGAAAGATTTTCACGATACGGTTCCCTTTAAAAAGTTCTCATAAACACACACGAACGTCCGTATATTACTCCCTGTCCATCTGGCCAAAGTCTCCCCCTCACTCGGGAGACTCTTCGTTGAGAGAGGAGTTTGGTGGGCAAGTAGAAGGGATTTGGGGGAGGCTGTAGCTAAAGGGAAAGAGTGGAGGGTGGCCCGGCTCGTTGATTGGTTAGTTATTCGTGGAGTCGACCGATAACGGAGGATTTGCTCCTTCAAAGCTAAGTACGGTGCTGAAGAAAGGGTTAATTTTTGAAAATGTTAAAATGGTGGAGAGAAACCCGGCTTCGACAATGGGCTACTTTTATCGAAAGGCATCTAGGGTTCTGCAATTTAACGATCAGTCCGTCGGATGGAATGCTGTGGACCCTCGAATGATGGGTTTAATGCTCGAAGTTGAATCTCGAACTAAAGTTTGAAATTTGATCAACATAAACGCGGCCGTCAGAGTGCAGAGAAAACTAATTTTAGTCCAGTAGACACTATATTTCAACTTCTAGAGCTGGACGGAATCTACTCTGGAGAAAGATCAAGTACTCGCAGTAACGTGAATGATAGTGAGTCACAATCCTCTAACTAGCTAACTAACGGATTCTAAAAGAGAGAAAAATCCAACCAATAATATCCTTTGACCTTCTAATCTTGCTTTATGTTTCACAACATGTCATTATCACCCAACAAAGATAAAAAGTACATGAGTTGTTATAGTTTTAAGCACGCATGATTTAAAGTATATATTTTCGGAATTTAGTATTACAATGCGTGATAAATTAACCAATATTTCGGTTTAAAATGCAAGATAAAGAGAAATATTTGGTGATTAGGAAGGGATTTATTCAATTTAAGTGGTATCATATTGGGAAATCTGACTCAAAACTCGAGTGTATCGAAAGCCAAACTAGCTCTTGGAACCGATGGTGTTTGACTTCTGAGGGTCCACTGTACCACGCTTCCTGTGCTCACCGAATAGCAACCGTGTTGGAATTTGCAGTGGAAATAGAATTCCGAAGGAAAATCTCCGTAATTCCTGGGATTCAAACCTGGGCCATCATGATGGAAAGCCAGTAGGCACCTACTCATAGATGCCACACCAACCCGACCTCCTCCCAGCTTGTGAGGGTGGAGTGAGTTTGTATGTTTCGGACGTGTGTGGAGGGTATCATGGGATGCGGGCTTGTTGGAGGGGGAGGTGGGGTGGGGGGGAGGGAGGAGTTTGAAAGGGAGAGAGGAGGGGACTGGAGGCAAGGCCAACGGAAATTCCACTCTTTGGCCCCAACTCTCCCCACCCTCCCCCACCCTGTTTTTCGTTCCTTTGCTTCTTCTGCTCTCCACGCGTTTGTCTGTTGGAACATGCTCCCCTTCCCTTCCCACTTCCACCCACAAGAACTGTTCGGCCCACCCACCCAACCATCTCAACCGAATTGCCACAGTCTTTCTGTGTTCGACCCTTCCCTCCCCTCCACCACCTCAATTTTTAAAAAAAATCTTCGCTCCCATCCTCGCCACAAAGATCGGGTGGAAAAAAGAAGAATTTTATGGTAACAGCCCTCCCACGTAGGGCTGTGCGATACCCAAAATATCGTTACACCTAAGCTATGGAGACGTTGAGAAATTTATCGGATGCATAGAATTGCGCCTACCATATCTGGTGTATAGAATTTAGTCGAAACTGGTGATGATATTATTGAGTTCGTCGACGTCCAAATGTTGATATCAACAAGTGTCAACGATTATATTGCCACAATCGTCGTTCGGACTAATATTTTTCACATCGTCTCAACTTATACGTCGCTACGACGATGATAGTTTTTGTTTATGTTGATCATTTACCAGTCAATCATTAATAACAATACCGAATATATTCTGTTATCGACGATTTATCTAAAATCTCGTAATGCAAATAATATTTTCAATTTTGTCTATCATCATCCGTAGATCAATCATTAATCCGAAAAATAGTTTTCTGGAGCTCTCCTCTCCACTCTCCTATCAGCTAACAGCTTTTTTCTCCCATACAAGTCTTCATTTTTATGCCCTCCTCGATTTGCCTGATCTATTCCATCCTTTGTCTTCCTCGATAATTATTTTCCCTAATTAATTCTGTACCTTACTCTACTCTTGCCCTTTTTATTACCTTCCTTGGCTGTTTTCTAGAGGCTCATGTGTCGCAAAATTTTTTCCAATAACCTAAATTCATCAAATTAATGAACGTTATCGGCAATTTTAATTGCTGGGGAGGACTGCCATGAGGCATAGCAAGCTGTAACATGGAAGACGTAATTAGTGGCGAGGGAATGTTTACGACCGTTATTGAAGATTGAATATTGAGAAAGCGCGGGAGATGGAGGAAAGAAGATGGAGTTCATGGACGGGATGAAGAGAAGTGCGAATAATGCAGAGTTAACGAGAGAAATGGTGCAAGGAAACATTTTACGATGCGAAAGTTGTGTATAAACGATCCTTCAAAACCTACCGTAGCCGGTGTGAAACAGTAAACAGTAGTAGTCGATGGCATTATCCTTACCCTTTTTTCGAATGTTGTTATCGAGCCCCTAAGTATCCTTAATTCCCTAGTTGTTTTTTATGTTCAACGAGAGGATGTGAACAAAATATCGTTCTAACGTCGATACATGGTCACATCACTATCCCCTGCCCTATGTTCTCCGTCCATATGTCCCCAAAATATGTTCACATACGGGTTCCTTTATTCCCCTTTCCTCCGGTCAACTCGATGAAGGGCTCCATGTGCGACTCAGCCCTTCGCATCCCGTTCTGCCCTTATTCAGTGGCCTGTTTTGTTTCCGCACCGTCCCCTCTCATTTCGGTCCCTCATCCACCTCCTTCCTCGTCATTTTTTGTCGCCTGACGTTCCCTTGTGTCGTCCTTATTGGGTCTTTTTGACCACAGGCTGTGCTCGCTTTCGCCTTCGGTGGGGCCTTCCTGTCCCTTAGAATCTCACCTAATTGATTAACCACAGCGGCGTCGAGTAACTATAATGTTGAAGTCCTGATATTCGGCCTGTTTCATGGTCAGTTGCCTTTGTAGCGGTCGTTGTAGCTTTGGGTTTTAGGTACATCACCTGCTAAGGCTACATAACTCTTTTAAAATGTGAGACCTTAAATCCAAAGTAAAGCATAACAACCATGCTCCAGGCAGGTTTCCAACTCTAACCTATGCATGATGAAACAAGCACGTGGTTATGATTCCACACTTTATTTGAAACAACACAACCTAGGTTTCGGAATATCATACCATCATCAGGTCAGTGACAATGCCCTATATTTTAACCTATGCGTTGCCAGACTGACGTATTACCGACCTGAGGACCGTAGTCTGCTCCTTTTCTTACGTTTATTTTGATTTAAACGAAGCATTATAAGAGTGGACGTTTTGAATTAATGTAGGAATTCAAAGACTTCTGAATTCTTCTGGCTATGGAGGCGTGTTATTAAACGTATGGGATTTGCATTAAATTCAGTTAATGTTGCTAATGATGACTTTTATTCATTGGATGGGGTGAAAAAATAATGTTGTTGCCTTTTTTTTAGTGTTTTAGGATCTGAGGGCAATGGAAGAAATTTTTTTTTATATCTGGAATCACTCATCGATTTATTAAAATATATCTTGTAGCATGTCATAATTTAAGTCATGCCTACGAATCGTATCAAATTTCAACTAGACTTTCTTAGTAGAAGTTCAGTAAAATTTAGATTATTTTAACGTTTCAGCGGATTGAAAACATTGGCACTCCTTTTTCTATCCCTCTACTTTACCGAACTTTACATTTTAGTATAAAAAAATCAAGTCCGCCGCCACAGTCTCTGTTATAGGTTCAAGTGACCCGGTTTTGTAAAAATATATCCTACCCCATCTTTTCGTAAAACTTATTTTCCTATTCCATAACTTCAAGGGTCAGATCAATAAACCGGGAAGCGCCGCCCTACTTCGCCTTATCTCTAGCTGAAGCGGAAGGCGTAAGATCATGTCGGAGTGCTTAACATCTTGCTTCTTTGCTGACCTATTTTTATTGGGAAAGGGCTATTTGGTCGGAATAGAACATTCTCCATTAGGGAAGTTCCATTCTGGGACTATCCTCTGTGCTCCAGAATTGTTCAATAATAGAATCCTCTGGCAGTTAGTGGGTGTGAAAGACTACTTTGATCATGAAATTACCAGGTATATTATCAAACTCTCTACTTATTATCTGATATATTATAATTAATGTACTAATAATAATTTACATCAGTTTTTTAATCATATTACGATGGTTTTGCTAGTCTACGAGTTAATAAGATTATCTGAAAATAGTTTTTATCAACACTCGGCTGTTAAGATAGCAACAGTTCAATCAATTCAATATCAATTTTACCCTTCGTAAGTGAAATTGGGCATTGAAGTGAATCACCAGAGCTCTTCACCGAAGTTGGTGGATCGAATAGGTGTACAATTTTTCTATCTTAGTTTTGCCTTTTATCAGTGATAGTGAAGATTGGTTGATATAAACTCGTCTATTGGAGGACGAAGTGTCAACTGAGTGGGAATACGATCCAATCAACCTGATGAAGCAAAGCGGCTTTCCACTACATCGAATGAACTGTATTACTTAAGCTGAAATATGAGGCTCGTTTGAGGGTTTGAAGCAGTCTGTGTTAATTACTTACATGTGTAAGCAATTGTTTTTCCTGCGTGGGTACTTTTGTCGAATGATTAGTGTCACAAATACACGGAAAGCGACCTAAACTTCTTTCCATACTTTTCCCTGTGCTATTTAAATAATTTTTTTTAAGCTTTCATGAAGTTTAGGTCGCTTTCCGTGAAAACTGAATATTTGATTTTTCTTTTGAAGCCCTCGAAACAATAATTGTGCTATTAATTAGAATTAATTTCGATTTCAAGCCATTAGGTGACAGGTAATTAATTATTAGCCACATTATCTAATGAATTTTCATTTTATTTTTTTATGCGAATCTCTGATTACCGGAGTAAATTACGCACCCGCGAATTTTTCGATTCATTCTTACGTGTCCAATGCCAAATCCGCGAGCAAAGTGGAGATTGGGAGAGAAGGAGAAGTGTTTCGGAGTGAACGACCCCGTCTTCATGTGCATATTCTATTTCTTGGAAATTTCCCAGCTATTCAGTACCACTCCTGAGGTTTCCAGGATTTTGCGAACCAGTTATATATTACTTTATTGCCGACAATTTTATTTTACGACCTCTGAAGTAATGTGATTCGTATCACCTCCTAAGTTTTTCTCACCTGGGTTGGAGCGAGTGGACGTCGTTGTCACTCTTGATTTCACGCATTCGAAGTCGTAGTAATGGTCTGAGGAAGGCACTCTGTACGAAATTTATTATGTTTTCTTCGTCTTAATTATAACCTGTAAGCCACCTCAAGGCTGCGTGTTGGAGTGAATTTGAACAAACATGCACTATATTATACGCGTAGAGGGTTTTAATGCATTAATATTATGCATACATAGATGCAAAAAATTATTTCAGAAGTAAAGCAGACATGCGGAACGTTGGAGTAATAACGTATTAGCCGATTAATAGAAAAGGCTAAATATACAAATTCAAGCAACTCGTGTATCTGCCGAACCACCAATTAATAAGGTCCAGTGTACCTTCCGAACCACCAATTAATACATGTTTTATGACTACTATTGCGATCTGTAATGGGGTTTATCTTTCGAATGCTTTTTCGATATTACCGTTGAAATCAAATTTGCAAAGGTTTTAATATACATTTACGGAGTCGCGTCGAAATATTAAGGCCTAATAACCAAATACCTTTTCGTAGAAAGTTGCATTTTTTTTCTGTTTCCGCAAAACGACCCCTGACGTCATTTCATCCGTCGATCAAAGGCCCGTGATTCGATTCCCGGTGAAGACGGATAGTGTTTCAAAGTATTTTTTAAATATTTATACTGTTGTATCTCCGGCAGAAGTTGACATATTCACAAAAGCCTTTTTAAGGCATCTTTTAAAATGTATTGGGAAAATGCGATGGATGAAATGACGTCACGGCCGTTATGGGAAAGTTGCCAGTCCATTAAACTTTAGACACCTCTGTGTCTGGAAATTTTTGGAATCTTTAAGAGATGATTTGCAAATGATCATATGTCATGGTCCCCTGCACGATAAAGTAAAAAGCAAAAATCGTGATAAGCCCCCATTGTTCGAGGAAAAAATGATATCTTGAACCTGTCTGTTCGGAAGTCTTAATTCCCTAATGATGTGCCCCTAGCCTTATCGACCGTAGTATTTCGGCGTCCGCAAAATATTTTTGGCTCCAGTGAAATGCTATGTGGGGACCCACGTGTTTGGTGCTGGCGTGTCTCTGTCTCCTAGTTCGAAAGGAAGCTTCGACGTGGAACGGAATCGACTTGACCCGCTACGTAAATCTGCCGTGCGTTGGGTAATCAGGCTGTCATCGCAGTCTGCCGAGCGGTCTTTGGAGGAGAAGACAAACACAAGACGGCAAGAGTTGATAAACGTGACTCATTTGTTCGCGTCTCGTCTTTAATCATTCCGGCTGTACGTGCCGGAAGCGGAATTCTTTGGAAAAATCTTTTTATTCCCTGCATGATGCCGTTTCCTTTCGGACGCATTCACCGAGCAGAGAGTGGGGTTAAATGCTCTCCAGCATTGAGGACCGCGTTACATTGACGCAGGCGTTTGCATGTGTTGACCCAGTGTCGGTTCAAGGACTGCAGGCGGGGGAGGACGGCGGAGTGTGCACCATGCGGTTGAAGGGAGGGTCTATTCACTTTCCTCCTCCCCTCGCGCCTCGGTCAATATATTTCCCTAGTCGTAATGGAGACCATATTCGAATTTTATTTTTTGATTTAAGCGTCTGTAAGAAGTATGAAGTATATATTGTAATATTAATGGCGCAAAAATATAGTTATAGGTATATGACAAAAATTCTCAGTAATTAAAATAAATGTTTCTTCATAAGTCTCTAACTTGACTCATTTTTTCACGCCGTACGGCTAAAAAGCCTTCAGAACAGGTTTTTTTGCAATTCTGTAAAAATTAGTGCGGTAATAGATTATTTTTTTATAAATATTCGAGAAAAAATACAAATTACACACCGTTAGTTTTTTGACAAAATCTAGGTGATATTAATTCTTAATTTTTTCAATATTCTCCCTCTTGAGCGTACTGCCGTAATCTACCCCTAGTAAAACAGCTTTGTTTTCAGGCAAATTGGTCGAAAAGTAGTTCGGCAAAGGGTTAATATTTTGATATCATTGGATAGATGTGAGTTTTTTCTTTAAAATGAGGTCAAATTCATCAAATTTTAGGAGAAGTGATTTTTCGCTCGTACCATCACCTTAGATTGAACACCCTTTCTGCGTATGATGTAGAATAAATACTTGTTCGCCAATCTGTAAAGGTAACAATGGTGGGTAATCAGAGGTTTTGCACCGATAGCGTGTTTTAAATATCATAATTTTCAGTCTCAAATTATATTACCCTTTGCGTGATAGTAACGTCTTTCCATTTGATATTTCATTTCCATAAATTTTCCTCTACTAGGTTATCTAAAAAAAATACATAAAATCACGGAATCATCATAGTAATAATGTATATACAATAAAATATTAAATAAATAAAAAAGAAATAATATATACCTAATAAAATATATGTTACATGACGACTTATCGATCATATTAGACTGGTTTTTAAGATAGGTAAGAACGGACAGATACTACCGTTCCGTAGCCGCCGTTTTCAAACATATTAGGTTACACTATTAGGGGAGTTCCCAAGGAATCTTAAGTCATTCCAAAGAAAATTTTGAAGTTCCTTAGAGACTTGGTGTAGATAGAGCAGACATAGAATAACCTATCTTCATACCGCTGAATTACTTCCGTTTTTAAGGAAACATTTATGCCATATAATCATATCGAACGATTGGAAATTAGTTTTACGAATTAGTCGTAGTAAATGTCTTTAACATTTGGATTTATATAATCGTTTTCCAGCTAACTATATCTTATGAAAATGATACTTCAAAGCACAGGTTCCTCTTTAAAGTCCTCCGAACCGAACACCCGCGCATTGATCACTGGCTGGGCAAAAAAGCTCTTCTTTTGACACGATTTAAAAATCTTTGTTCCTCGATTGGAGCCCATATGTATGGATTTTTGAGCTTTTAACTTATAGAGCAGCGGTTCCCAACCTGTGGTACGCAAAACCTTTGGGATACGTGCATGGCGGTCATGGGGTACGCGAAAAACTTTAATAATGGCGTTTTCAGGTGTGATACATCAGTAGAATGTATGTAATTAATAAAAATTTGTCGTATAAATAAGGTACTGTTTTTAAATGGGTGGCTAAGGTGTACGTAAATCAGAAAAGGACTTTCAAAAAAATGAATTTATTTTTTTTCGACTACGAAGATTAATCAATTAGGCTTACTTAATCTTAACTATCAACGAATCTATCTACATCTTAATCAACGAATATATTCCGCGAAAATTGAAATGTGATAGCAAAGAACCTCGCTGGTATAACAATGATGTTAGGAGGGACCTTAAGAGACAGAGAAAACTGTACAACTTATTCAAAAAGTCCATTACGTTAGGTGACAAATCGAAGGAACTTGAAGCAAAAGAAAGTTACGCTGCACAACGCTCAAAAACCAAGAAATCAATGCGTACTGCATTGCGAAATTTCAAGAAAAAAGTACTTGGTGAATTACTCGAAGAAAATCCGAAATCTTTTTGGTCATATGCGAGAGAGCTTCAGGGAAAATCTTCAACCGTAGATTCGTTATTTGATAAAGATGGCAAACTTGTCACCGATAATATTGACAAAGCTAACACGTTAAATTCCCACTTCGAAAGTGTATACACTACAGACGATACTCCATGTTATTTAGACATTTCATTCACTGAGGAACCGATGAAAGAAATCACTATTCAATGTGATGGGATAACTAAACAGCTACAGTCGATCAAAAATAGTAAATCTCCGGGTCCGGAGGGAATACCCGCGCGTGTCCTCAAGGAATTAGCGCCACAGATCGCACCGTTCTTAGACATAATATTCAAGAAGTCATTGTCTGAAGGAAAGATACCAATAGACTGGAAAATTGCAAACGTTACACCGATATTCAAAAAGGGAAACAGACATGACCCAGGGAACTATCGACCAATTTCATTAACGTCTATTATAGGCAAGATACTCGAACATATCGTCGTTAGCAATATCATGACGTTCCTGGACAGTCGTAACTTCCTTCATGGCTGTCAGCACGGCTTTCGGAAAGGTAGATCATGTGAAACACAGCTCGCGCTCTTTCTTCATGACGTTCTCAAATCTGGTGAATCGAAAACACAAGTGGACGCATTATTCCTAGATTTTAAGAAAGCTTTCGACACGGTACCTCACAACAAACTTTTATACAAATTACAGTCATGCGGCCTTAACGAAACAGTAGTAAACTGGATACGCGACTTTCTGAGTGATCGTAAGCAAAAAGTAGTTCTTGACGGAATTAGCTCTGATGCAGTTAAAGTGACATCAGGTGTCCCACAAGGAAGCGTAATCGGCCCCCTTTTGTTCATTATATACATAAATGATCTATGCTCTCGAATTAGCAGTAAAATACGTTTATTTGCTGACGACGCTGTCATCTATCGCGAAATTAATGATCACTCTGACTTTGAAATTCTATCATCGGATTTAAACAACGTTCATGTGTGGAGCCAAGAGTGGGGACTCGAACTTAATCTGAGCAAATGTGCGGCGGTACATTTCTTGCGGAGGTCGTCCAACTATCCCCGTGTATATGCTGTGGATGGTGTTAAGATAAAGGCGACAGATGAAGTTAAGTATATGGGAGTTACGATAACCTCAAACCTATCGTGGGGAACACATATAAGAAATATTTGTGGCAGAGCTCTGAAGAAGCTAGGATTCGTCAAGCGTATTGTGGGAAGATTCTCAGATGAAAAAGTAAAAGAGAGGTGTTATTTCGCACTCGTCCGGCCACACCTTGAATATTCAGCAAGCATATGGGATCCGGTGCAGAAAGAATTAATTCGGGAACTTAATAAAATACAAAGGAAAGCTGCGCGATTCGTCAAAAACTGCTACGGGCGTACAGACAGCGTTACGCAGATGTTAAACGAATTAGGCTGGGAGCCGCTAGAGACTCGGAGGCTGCGCGCTAGGCTTAGATTACTTGAGCAATTGAGAATAGATATCTTTCAGAGCGACACGGAGAACATCATATTAGAACCCCACTATATTTCCAGGTCCGACAGAAACGATAAATTAAGAGAGATATTTTGCCGAACGGATAGGTATGGGAATTCGTTTTTCCCCCGAACAATAAGGGACTTTAATAAATGCAAGGCGTAATTTCATAGAGCGTTTCCTTTTTATATGTAAACGGCTGGTGTCCTAACACCCCCCGCCACACGCCTATTGAGGCGGCTTGCGGGGTAGTATGTAGATGTAGATGTAGATGAACTATTTTCTGTACATTTTTCTCCTTAACTCTGTCTTTTGTATGATGAAATTCATGCAGCCCACGTTTATTTTAGCTTTGATGATGGATTTTTCAAGGCTCATGGTTTCTCATGAGTGTAATAGACTCGGGAGTCCAGATTTACTGGAACTCCTCAAATGGCGAAGTCTGTTTTCTCTTAGTTCATTTGATTTTTCCTCCGGGCGTCGCTACGACGCGTCGTTTCGTTCGCAGAAGATTTACATGCTATATTTTTTCTTTGGAAGGTCAGCGGTTCATGTTTTCTGTGAGGAAGTTCAGCTTTTTTTTGTAAATAGGCACCCCAATAGTTGAAGATAGTTTTGACATTTAATTGATATGCTGCCATGGTTTTATTAAGAGCAATCTATTTCTGGTCATTGAACCGTTTATTACCTTGTAAGTGATAGCGAAAACTTTTCTCATAGAAAATAATCTCTCTGAAATCCGTTAACAGGTAAATTTGAATTAAAGGTTTTTAGTTGCTGTGGTTTCTGGTCCTATCGAATGACTAAGCTGAGAAAATTGTAATAGTACCTGTAATAAGTATTTTCATGTGCTGTGTCATTTTCTAGTGAGACGTGAGTTGAATTCTGAATGCTTTCTTGTATTTTTTTGCGATAACTATAGACTTTTTGTCATGTAAACGAATCCTCGGAAAGTGTTACGGGTGTCACTCGCTCCCAAGAACGGCGGCCAGTTTTATGGCTCGAGTTCGACTGCTTATTCCTGCTCGCGTCATTGGAAAACTCGGGCCAGCTCCTTGGGTGAGACGACGATCAGCTGCGAGCGATAAAGAAGGGGACGCCTTTGTCCGTGAGAGACGGCATTGTTGGGAGATCCTACTAATGGCATCCGAAGCTTAGGACTGACGCTGGCATTGAGTCGGTCGCAGGCATGTCTCACTATTTTCCCTCTTGAATGTGTAAGGCAAGGAAAATAAATCGGCTTCCTTGGAACGCTTCTTTTTATTCGACCGCGGAAGAATCGGCTTAGTGCCGCGCGAACCACACTGGCCGAAAACCAGAATATCATGCGTGCACACGTTTTTACGAGGTGATAATATTAATCGCGTGGGGAGACTTGATTTAGATGCTAAGCAGCGGGGTAAACTAACTGTCATCTCCTCGTTACAGATTTGGAACAGCCTTCGCACTTTTGTTTTTGTCGCTATAGAGATAAGGTTTGATGTGTTTATTTCAATATTTGTGGGTGTCGAAATTCTAGGATGATTGAATAAACGTATCGCTGTTTTAATTTATCCTCGCGAGGTTATTAATTATCTTTCTGTCACTATTGGGTCTGCCCCAAATGTGTCAAGACTCTTGGTCGTAGAGACAACTGGATTATTGATGAGTTTTGGTATCGATGAGCAAGGAAATTCGCCTTGAAAGAATGTACATAATTCCTATTTCGTATATTTTTATAGATTAACATGGATGCAAAAGTTAGTATTCGTTATTTTCTTTTGAATATGAAGTGTGGGGTTGTATGGTTCAGAAACTCGTAGGAAAGAAGGTGAGAATAGGTTGCAGGCGTTTGTGATGTGGATTAGAATGAAGAATGTGCGATGGACGGAAGGGAAGACGAACGAGCAAGCGCTCGGTATGGTGTTTGAGGAGGGGAAAAAGTTGGCGAAGATTAGGAGAAGGAAGAGTAGGTGGCTGAGACTAGCGGTGAGTAGTGAGGGGATGCTGAAGGCCAGGATAGTGGCATGTTGGGTAATGTAACGTCGTGTCGTGCCTTACAAAAAATGATCGCGTTGATTTGTTTGTAATCCAAGTTTGTTTCTAAGTTGTTCGTAAATTATTTGATGATTGTTCGTTTATTTTAAGTTCCAAGTTTGTTTCTTACTTGTTTGTAAATTATTTTATGGTTGTTCGTTCGTTTATTTTTTCGTTGTCCACTATTGTGAACCGGCATCTTCGACCTGAAGACGCTGGCAGTAGTGCCAGCGAAACTGTTGTCATCACCACAGCAACCAACGCGGTAGAACCCGAAAAAATGAAGAAGTTCATCATAAACCACCGCGAAAACCTTCGTTCTTACATGATGATTTGTTGATTGTTGAATGTTAAAACGAAAAAGGGGTTGTTACGAGGTTGTTGAAGGGGGAGAAGAAGGGGATTGTTGAGAGAGAGAGAATCTGTCATGAGTTTGGAAAATAAAGAAGGGTTTTGTTCTAAGGAAGTGAGTGAATAATTTCCAAAGGGTTACAACATCACAGTAACCAGGAAGGGAAAGAAAGAGAATAGGCTTCAAGAAAATGTGATGAGCGAAGGTAGGACGTATGCCGAGCTGAAGAAATAAATTATGCAAGGAGTTAAAGGCCTGCGGCTGTCAAATATTAGTTTAGGCATTGTTTCTTCCTTGCAACCCGCCTTAATAGGTAGGTTACCTATAGTAAATATAATGCCCATGATGCCTAGTTTTTTTAATCCAGTGCTGCTATAATATTCGAACTTCAGCAAATAAATGAGTATGTCGGTGGCGGATATAATGAAACAGAGTTTATTATAGTTCTCTAAAATATATTATATAATTTGCATAGTATGAATCTAACAGTTATGGTTAAGCACTTAAACATACCGTCAATACAGTGAAGCTGGTTTTAATGTGCATCTCATTGGTTATATATCTAAAGTTATGAGTTTAATACACTTAGTCAAAATATTTATTGATTATTATAGTTTGCAATGGCTCATTTTTCTTTTCCCTTGATAAACCTTCTATTTACAGATACTCTTATCAGCGAAGGCTGGCAGCCACTGTGCTGTCCAAAAGTGAAAAGTGCCTTCTCGAAATGCCTTATGTGGAACTGTTGTTCATTTCCACTTTGAGCATTAATAAGTATTCTACCTTCCTTCAGCCAATAGCTCATCATGTTTTTACTTCGTAGGTAGCGTATGGACTAGCATATATCGTACGGTTGCCACCAGCGATAATTGCTCACAAATATATCGCCGTAAAATATGTGATCCATATCTCGTGGTGCATATCCTCGCCCTCTGCAGTATGGCGCGTGGAGTGTCCGTCTACCAATCTAAGGCCGGCCAGTTCAACCGGCCACTCCATTATTATTTTCGTATCGGACCTGGAACGTGAAATCCGCCCTTCGATCGGATGGGCCATAAGGCGTTCTCGGGTGACTCCGCTCTGGGGCGGACGAAGAGTATGTGTGTATCGACGGGAAGTTTTACGTTTTTAAGTGTAGCCGTGAACAGATCGTCCCGCAATTAAATCCCATCCCGTCTCGAGAGCGCATGGGACCGTCGAGAAGAAAAAAAGAGTATGTTTAGAAAATATCGGGAGGGGGATTTCTTCCCATCGTCTTGTGAAGGATGGTTGGGTGGGGGATTCTCTGGCCATCTCTTAAACCCCTTATTCCCATCCCCACCTTCATTTCTCGTCTCGCTCTCTCCTGGCCCCTCCCCCACCACTGCCGTCATTGCCAGCCGCCCACGGGAGAGACCCATTGCCCGCCTCCTACCTACCTGCCCCCGCTGCTCACGAGACTCACCTGTCCCGACTCCATCCCACCCCCTCCCTCCCCCCGGCACAGTCATCCCCGCCCCACCCCGCACCCAGTCCCATCCGCCCACGAGACTGGAGGATCCCGTGCGCCTCCCCTCCGCCGCCCCCGAACCCTCTTCCACCAAAGAATGCCTCCCTACCGCCTCACACGTTCCTCCGCACCCTTTTATTCCCCCTCTCCCGATCTCCCCCCCCTCGTTTAACCCCTCCGATCTACATCTACATACTGCCATGCGTGCCCCCGCAAAGGTGTATGGCGTGGGGTGACACCAGCTATGGACAAGGGAGGGAATGGGGAGGAGAAATGGGGATCGTGCATGAAATTAATTCTTCACATCTCAGTGGTGCTATTTATTTATTCGTGGTGATCTGCCTGTTAAATTAGGTTTAAATGCAAGAAGGAATAACTACACTGTCTTTTACATCCACAGGTCCTTGCGTCCTTAAAAGATTTCACTCTTCAGCTCTACACACGTCCTACGCCACTTAATCAAGTCCTAATGCCTATTCACTTTCTTCCCCTGCCCCGCTTCCCCAGTGAGTTGTGTAAATGACAACAAATTTTCTGACAAATTGGAATACATAATCCATACCAATATGCGTTGACCACATACATGAATAGTTGCCTTTAAACATTGCATATAATTTTGAAAAAAAGCCTCGAGATCCAAAACGGCATCTAAATCGTCTGACGTCACCGCACGGTATCGCTTCTTTGCTCTGCTTGTGCTTCGCTAGCAAGCACCAAAACGTACTATCTCACATCTTTCAGAAAAGAAGTGAAAGCTATTGTTTTCGTCAAATTAGGACAAAGTAGTTGAACTTCTCACGGAAACGCGTTCTATCATTGGATACGATACCGTTCCGTGACGTCATCCGCTGGACCCTTTTTCGAAGTGTGTTCAGGATTTTAAAAGGAGATTGAAAACTATTCTTCTTGAAAACCTCTCCTAATGTTAGGTTGTGAAGTTATTATTATTAATTTATTTTTATTGCCATCCTTTTATTATGTCATTCAGTTTTTTTCCTTCACCAAAGTTAAACGAAAACTTTCTAATTCTGAACGTACGTCTTTCTAATTCTGAACGCACATCACTTTAATTTAATGTGCTTATTGGTAAACATTCCAACAGACATCAATGTAATGTAATGTACTGAAGAATGGAGAAATTAATTATAACCCTGTCTGTCTCCACATTGCAACGCACTCGTCATCGATAAGACGTTAATCCGATCTTCATCCTTTCCCGTCTGCCGCCTTCCTTTCCATTCACCAAGTCTTCCCTTTTCTGTGCCTCTGATCTCCTCCCTTCATATCCCATTCCTTCTCGATTCTCTCTCTCTCTCAAGATTTTCCTCCCCAGTCCTCTCTTCCTCATCAATTTTGTGACATTTGTATCGCTCATCAGTCCCCCTTATTGTCTGGCCTCTCCGTCGTCGTGAAAAAGAGAGCGAAGGGTTGGCAATCACGGAAGAACAAGAGGTCGCTCTAATCATTTCTTTTCAACGTCGAGTTCACTTCGCTTCAGCGGCTTTTGGATTCCGTCTTCCCGCTTCCCTTTGGTTTCATTGCGTGCCATATTTCCTTCTACAGTTGCCTTTCATTTGCGAGGAAACCTTCACTGATGATGAGTGCGTTGTGATTTGCAGTTACTTTGATTAGTATTAGATGTGATCTACCGGTAAAGGTAGGTTTAGATGGAAGGATGATTGCCTATATTAATCTCTTACCGCTGTCGGCCCTTGTCTCCTCATTTTATTTCATTCTTTCGTTCAGTATACATATCTTCATTACATCCATGAAGCCTATTCTCTTTCTTCTATTCCACCGCTTACCCAACATCCACCTCTCAATCACGACCTTTAGCATCCCCTCGCCTCTTACTACCTGTTCCAACCACCTACTCTGCCTTTTCCCAATTTCCTCACGCACTTTTCTCTCCTCGCCCAAAATGCCGAGCCTTTCCTCGTTAGTCCACTGCACCTTTCTCCATTTGCACCTCCTCCCTTCTTCTCCACACGCAATACTGTAATGAAATTAGTATATATTTCTTATCCACTGATACAAATCATTA
Source organism: Pyrrhosoma nymphula (assembly GCA_963573305.1). NCBI lineage: Eukaryota > Metazoa > Arthropoda > Insecta > Odonata > Coenagrionidae > Pyrrhosoma > Pyrrhosoma nymphula. The sequence continues at coordinate 145,332,429 of OY754329.1, forward strand.
ACGACCAAGGTTTCAGCAAACGATTGTTATTTTCAAGGGTTTCAAGGATCAGTAGTAGATTAGACGAAATATGAGAAAAGAAAAGAAAGAGGCACTCCGGGAGTGCCGACAGAAGTGAAAACTTGAAATAACGTGAGCATTTTTGAATGTAGGGAATAATTTCTAATGAAGTGTTTTATTAATCAGTAGAAAATAGTTTCATGTATATAATAAATTAAATATTTATTTATTGCGCTATTGTACACAATTATTTTACATAAAAATTGTACACTTCAGAATAATCAACTTTCATCCATTATTTCAACAACTCTTTCATCATCACCGCCATCATCATCGGCAATATCTAAAACTGATACAATAGGCTTATGGTAACTAAAGTAAGAAACGAATAATTTTGATTCGAATTTGCTTAAATGTCTTGTAAATACTGCATCAATAGTAGTTTTATATTTCGTTGTGCCAAGATTGCGATCATTAGACATCGTTAAACCAAACTCACTATTTAAAAATTCAATCAATGGTAGATTTTTATCGTCTGCAAAGTTTATGTTTATGTATATATGAATAAGCTACTCAAATTGAACGTTTTAAAAGAAATTGAGTTATATTGTACTAACCTTCGCTATTCTTGTATCGAGTACACTCTCCTGCACGAGTATGGACTATTATATTATCCGGCACAATATTTGTAGCAATCCAAATTGAATGAACTAAACCGTATATTAGATATATATAATGTAATATGAATAAAATTATAATATAGTTTATTTGACGGTGACGCGAGTCCAATGGTTTTTACCCATCCACAAGTACTGTGTATATAGCGAGTTTACTGTGTATACACAGAATATACAATTATACATATATTTAGCAGCAGTGACGGTGACGCGAGTCCACTGGCTTTTACCCATCCACAAAAGTGTATATACAGAATATACAATTACACATATATTTAGTAGCGGTGATGGTGACGGTGACGGTGATGCGAGTCCAATGGTTTGCACCCATCCACAAGTACTGTGTATATAGCGAGTATACTGTGTATATACAGAATATATATAATTATACATATATGTAGTAGCGGTGACGGTGACGCGAGTCCAATGTCTTTTACCCATCTACAAAAGTGCTCAACGCGACATAAGAAGTTTTCACTTCAAAAAGTTAGAAATGGGAGACGTTAAAGGTTAAATTCGTCCTAAGATTTAACTGCTTTCAATCCTTCGCGCTGCCTCCGTTTCGTCTTCAGGAAACATTGGTGGAGATTTTGCTATAGCCGACTGTAGTAGCCAGGTTAGTGACACCCTGGCTTCTCAGTAGAAAAACATTTGAAGCTTTTCGCTTTACTTATTGTTTCACCCATTACGCTGAAAATGCTTTAACAACAGTTTTTTATAACAATTACTACTGTGAGTGATACTTTTATATTTATAAATATCCGATAAAAAATACTAATTGCAATTCCTTGTATTTATTATGCGATCCTTGCGTTTAAACTTCTTTTTTTCAATAGTAGGGACCTACCTCTTTGGAACGCAAAGCAGTACTAAATCCTTAGGAAAACTGCTTTTATTTTTGGCAAATATCTTGAAATTAGTGCGACCTGTGGCTGATATTTGGGTATCATTAGAAAGATGAGGTCTTTTTCTTCATAATGAGGCCAAATTTATTGAGTTTTATGCGCTGCGATATCTCGTTCAGGGAGCATTAACCGTCCCTTTTCATTTAAACGTCCCCTTTTCAACTTGGAGGACATGCGCCGGAGCTCGGCCGTCCGGGGTCAGTCAGAGCAAGGAAGGTAACCTTGATTGTGACCCCAACTCGCTGAAGCCTTTCTGATTGCTTGTGTGGTAACGAATATCGGCCGCACCTGATCCGAGCGACCGCCTCATTTTCTTCTCCTCTCCCCTCCTCCACCCTCTCTCCACCCGTCCAACCCCCACCCCCACTCACTCCACCCCATCCTCTTTCACTCCCACCCCCCCGTTGGATTTCCTGCCCCCAGGGCACCCTTCCCCCTCCCGGGATAGCCGGGACTCATATGCGAAGGCGTGGGAAAGGACGTCTTGATACCTGAAATAAAAAAATAATAAAAATCAACGGCTTCCAACGCCCTCACCCGCCTTCTTGTTCCCTCCCCCCACCACCCATTTCTACCTTTCCCCCCACCACCCATTTCTACCTTTCCCCTCTCCACCCATCCCACCCCTTATTCCCCCCACACCACCGACTTCACACGCAGACTCCTGCCCTGTTGTTCGCTCTGCAGTCGGTCGCCCACCTCCCCTACCCTCCCCGGCTTCTCGCTTTTTTTCCCGTCCTGCGGTGCGTTTCTACGCTTCGGGGTTATCCCACTGAAACAGCAGTCGGAGTGTTGGGTTTTGCTTTGTTTTTTTTTATTTAATTTTTTCTTCGCCGCGTATTGCTAGGGGGATTGGACGGGAGCTTGTCTCTTTTGCGAAAACCTAGAATTCATTACCATTAAGGTTGATCCGAGTCGACACATCCATCTGTGGTCTTGTAGGTGTAGATCGAACACAACTCTGCTGTGGAGCTATCTCAAGAGTGTAAGATAAAGGTTGATTTTTCACCAAAATCATGCTTTACGTTTTATACAATTGAAAGGGAAGGAAATATATTGCGATTACCGTGTGTTAATGTAATAAGCACATGCTTACATGCTTGGAAATATTAGTGTGCATTATCGACTCAACTCACGTAGCTTCCCGCATAACCGTCTATTTATCCAGATTTAATGTCAACTACTATGATCGTGGAAAAATAATTTTAAACCTTCGTTCGGCGGTGAATGGGTAATTGTGATTATCAATAATTGACTTGTGGTATGTTCGCACAATTTGTTTTTGGCATCATCGAAAAAAAGATTATCTTTAAAATTACTTAAAAGGTTTTGCCTTTATTTTAACCTAATTCTGGTTCTTATTCTAATCCAGATTTTGGCGTAGGATTCGTGGCACAAGTTAAACTCGAATAATAAAGGTGTGACGACCTTTTTACAGACCTTGCCCATCCTCGCTGCTCTCGTTCTAGTTGGTCGATCTAACAGAGTTCGTTCGAGTTGTGAGGCCTAGTTCGGTCCGCCGAAAAATGTGGGGATCAAATAACGTGAGAGTAGGATTGCTATGTGTGAAAAAGTATCCCTAGTTTGCCTCGCCTGCTGCAGAGGAGGAAGGAAAAAAATCATAGGCCGTGGTGGGGGACTTCGCCTTTCTTCTGCTACTCGACACCGCATGGTTAACCTGATATGTTTCGAGGAAAATTTTCTTTGATTACTTAAGCGGAACCATATGAACGCTTGATTTTCGAAATATCCTCTTGGGTTTGATTAATATAGCATTCTCGTGTGAACGTTACGAATTTTTCTGTTCAGGTTTTACATGTTCGTTGCTGTTGCTCGAAATATTTAAGCATTGCTAAGAAATTTTAAATAATATCGTATTAATTTATTTTTTGGATTTTGAACCAGTTTTTAAAAACTTAATCGTGGTATTTCTCTTCTGATTTTTGAGTTTCAAAAGCATTTCATTCGATATTTCCCATTTAATTCACCACTCAGCGTATTTCCTTGAGTAATACATTACACTTTAGCATTTTTACCTATTTTCTCATTTCCTAGATGCCAAAAAGCATTTTGTATGACTTATTTTTTTATATTTCCGCTTCACATGTCATTGCTACGTCGCAACTCAACCTCCGAATATATCACATTACAAATATACTTCTATGTTCTCCACTCCACTGTTTATCGTGTGGAATTAGAGCACGGTATGTCGTAGTCATTGAGAATCCTTTTTAATTGGGAATCATGTTTTATATACGCCCTTCCAAGTTGTCATTCTGATAATTTTCTTGGCTTAGTTAAGCATTGACGTCTCACATTGGCTGTCATTCTTTCAACGCCTTACTCTTCTGATAACCTATTAATTTTTGTTTTCTCATGAATTTGTAGGCAATCAACTCACCCTTCGTAGTGCGTAGTTACCTGCTACTGAAGTAATCAGTTATTAGATTGATATGCGTGTTTCCGCAATCATGCTTCGAGCTTATTTCCCTAACGAGAATCGATCTGCGGCCTTAACACATTATTGCGTACACTTTGGAAATTTTCCTCCCCAGGCGTTGCACAAAAGTTGATATTATTTCCATCTCACGCGTAAATCATGATATCTTGGGAAAACTCGATGAAAATATCCCCTCTGCTCTTAACTAAGGCGATTTAAATCCATTTGCATGCATGAATTTGCCGACATAATGAATGGTCGATCGTGGACGATCCGATTATACTTAAATGGCCCCCTATTTCTCTCTTAATCTTCTCTCGGGAGATTCATCGCCGTCGCTGCCCTTCTGCGTTCGGCGCGGGAGGAGTTACTGCACCCCGCGGGCAATCTCTCTTTTTAAAGCCCCTCATCCTATCCTCATCCGTTCCTCGTTCCATCTCCTCTCTCAACCGATTCCCTCTCATCAACCCACTCATGAGACGATATAAACCTCGGGCTGTGCGATGTTTCGATACATAGACTGTGATATGCGATGTGCTGGAGATATCGCATTACGATATTGATCGTCGGCGCTCTTCGTTTAATCGCATTGCAATGCAATGCGATGCAATGTTCATCGCATCGCATCTTTTGCGATGTAAAATTTATCGGTGTCGTATGCTATCTTGAATTTTGGGCGGAGATTCGGAGAAGGCAGAAAGGGTGGATGTATGTCATATGGTGGATGCATCTTAAAATTTATCGGTATGGTATTCTATATTGAATTGTGGCGGAGATTCGGAGAAGGAAGAAAGGATGGATGCATGTCATGTTGAGAGGTGAGGGCATATTAAAGAGGGTAATTAGAATGGAGATCGCTGGGTAAGCATGGAAGAGAAATGATGTAAAAGGGAATTTTTTACGATATGAGGAGTGGCAAAGGGTTTGTGGGACCTTATAGCGATCAAGTAATGCAAGGGAAAGTTAAAAGATTACCCAAAAATGGGGAAATTAGGGTAAAGACTGTCCAAAAACTTCCCATTCAGCTGAATGAAATCCAAAAGAATGAATGAATATTGAAATTTGGCAACCACACAACACTATATCGACCACAACGCCTCTCTCAGAAGTCCCATCGACGTTAAAGTCCTCACATTCAAGGGTTATAAATATAGGAATGTATGTATTACATTTACTGCCATTGGGGAAAAAATTGCAATGTACCAATTGTCGCGAGGAATCCTTACTATCCAAATTAAAATAATTTTATATTTAGACTCAATGGATTCATCATAAATGATCATTAATCCGAAGAATGGTTTCCTGCTGATCTCCACTCCACTCCCCTTTCAGTTAACCCATTCATTCCTACTTAAGTCTTCACTTTGACGTCCTTCACCATTTGCCTGGTGTCCTTGAACCATCCGTCCATCCTTGGTTTATTCGGAGTATGCGACGGAAAATGTCAATTAGTAAAAAATACTAATTTAGCCATGTAGTACCTTTCGTGATTAGTTGCACGCGTTAATGGTCAGATTAATTCCACGTGTGCTATGGATCTTCTCGTGACTTACCTATCCGGACAAAGTAATCGGTTATTAATATAATCAGCGGCGATCTAAGCTGAAAATGGTGAAAACTAAATTCAGCAACTTTTCGCTCGGAAAACACCCTGAAATCCCGGCATGTCCTCTGTTCTGGGGGGGATGTAACTCGTACATATATTTCAGACGCTTCAATACTCCTTATGTGACGTAATCATTTTAGTGTTTAGCCTATGAGCTGACTAGATGTATTATGCTCATTTAAGAAACCTAAAAAAAAATATGCTTCACATTATTTCGGTGAAAAACGGATGGCTATTGTCTGTTATGTGTGGATTTGGGTGCAAGAGCAGATAATGCATTGCTTCGGCGAGTTAGAATGTCAACAGGTTGACTAAGGGTATCATTATAATAGGGCGGTGAAAAATGTCAGTTTGGCCCCCATTGTTCTCATCACTATGTGTGCGCGTCGATGTCCTCTCGACCCTCTGCTTATCTCTCGAACTGGGTCCCATGAGCTTTGGGATTGTATGTTTTCTCATCAGGCGTCCGAAAACATTCTTTTACTGAGTGCATTTGTGTGCATTGGACGGTTACATACGAGGTGGTGGTTTGTTATTCGGCGGTCGACTAGTATTCGGTTCCCCCTCCGGGGGATGGATCCTTTTATCACTTTCGAAATCTACTTGACTGAGATGCCTACCTAGTGGAACCATCAGTGGCCGTTTCACTTTCGTAATCTCGGCATCAGATCGTCTGGCGGTAGCTGGGTTCTCCCTTCGCTACTTCTGTTCTGTTTTCCCTACATCTTCAAAGGAAATCATACGATTGGCGTCAGGTATGGATGAGCTTCTCCAGTACTAATTCAACGAAAAACTTTTTCTGGCGAGTTTCTTCAGCTGAGTGAAGAATGAGTTTATTTTTGTTCTATTTTCCTTCAATAAATTACAATAAATTCGTGGATTCGATTGATAATATTCCCTCTACCTCTCCATATTATCTTGGTCGATTGACCGTGAAGCTGCTATCCGCCGTTCGGTTTTGAAAGCTGAGGTGGCGAAAATTTTATGCACATGTATGCCGTTAGTGAGCAACCAACTATTTTTTCTGTCTCCTCCAGTTTTCGCTAAAATTGTTCGATTTCCGGGAAGCTATTTTGTGACTTTTGAGTTGTCAAATGGTAATTGGTAGTTCAATTACCATGGTAATTCAAAACCTGATTTGAGAAGCTCCTTCACCTCCGAGCCTCGAGTTTTCACAATTGTGTGGGTTTTCCATCTTTGATACTCCTCACTATTCACTTCCGAGTCCAGGAGATAGTTCATTGAAAGCTTTGTGTCAGCATTCATATTGATGGACCCTGCGTCACGACAATTACATGTCCATAGTATGTACCTGGCTTCATCTTGTCCTTTTGCCCAAGGAGTAGACATGCTTTAAACGAAAAAAGGAAAAGGTATTAACAAGAAATGTTATCAACCTTTTTTGCATTTAAATTGGTAATCTTAATTGTTTAGTCCATTTTGCTCAAAATTAAGAGTCAGTACATGCATCTATTGGTTCACCTTATTTTTGGTGTTCCACCGGTCAGAGCAGGTTTTGATAGATAATAAATTACTGCTATTCGATTTCCCATTATGTGGCCGCATTAATTATTCCCAGCCGTTGTGGCCGTTTTACACGAGGCACTTAATTGCATAATTTTATGTACAGAAATTGCGAGAACGCGAGCTCGGAATTAGAGCAGGGGCTATTTTTCCATCTCTCGTTTATGCATTTGCGCATACATTCTTGAAATCCACCACTTTACACAGTGCAATTTTCCATACACATCCATGCACATCAGGTTGTGCAATAAAGTGTCTCGTGTAAAACGGCTTTTATGCTTTTATGTATTCCTCATACTCCCTCCTCTGAACATCCAGATTTTCCCTTGTTGTACCTCATCCCCAGCAGCCTACCCTCCAAAACGGACTCTTAGATTAGATTGTTGTTGGGGGGGCCTTCGTCAGGAGCCCGGGCACTTAGACCTTTCTTGGTCCATTGTGCCAACCCCATGCCTGTCTGCCACTTGCAGACAGGCATTGGGGTTGGCCAAAACGGACTCTAGTGCTCCATTCCTTTTTTTTTGCATTGTCTTGATTCCCTTAAGCAATAATATTCCTTCATATCCTGCACTAATTATTTTGTTACCTTATGTGCTCATATCCAGTTGAGCCCCCAAAATTCACTGCTGACGAGGTTTCTCTGAATCAGTTCCTGTAATCATTTAGCTGAATCCTTAAAAAAGTATGAATCAATCATGTTGAGGTTGCCCTATAATTCCATGGCGTGGATTTTTATGCGTGGCGAGAGCATTCATTGAGTGAGTGACGATAGAACGAGGGAATTCGCACGTGGAATTTGGCGGTGACCGTGCATACGCCATGTCTCAGGCGGAGAAGGACACGGCACTCACGGGCGAACAGAATAGAAAACTCGTATAAAATTCACAAAAGCTTGAGAACCTGCGATTTGCGCATGCGTGTGAACATGATCGCGCGTGTGATTTACAGCGGCCGGCCCCTCCCTTACGACACGGACGGAACTGCTTCGGGAGAGGGAGGAGTATTGCGGATGAATGTCGCGGGTTATTTATTCATGTTCAAGTGTGGGAAGGAGATGAGGTGGGGCGGGTTTCGCGACAATGCGTTAAGCGTCCATTGTCGCGCGGCCGTTGTCCCCCCTTTTTTTCGCTTGCGAAGAGCGTTATTATTATCTCCGGCGCTATTATTATCTCCGGCCTTAGTATATCTCATCCGAGTCGGAAAAATGGCTGCGACGATTCGTCGAAAGAGAAGCGACAATGGGAGTCGGGGGAGGGTGTTCCACCTCACCTTCTCTCTCCACTCCTTTTTTCTCTCTCTCTCTCTCTCGTTCCGGTCTTGGTGGACCAGGGTAGGCAGACAGGCATTCCTGGGGAGGCTCATGTCGGTGGTGTTTCTGCGGATGGGTTAAGGAAGCCGAAAAAGGGGAGTCCGTCTAGACTGGGCCCACGGGACAGGAGTGGGAGTCTCGAAGGAGTGGAGATATTTCTTTTTTCCATCCCCTCCCCCGCGGAGTGTATCTCTCTCTCTTTCTCCTCCCGAGATCAAAAAGTTGGGTTTAGACGGGCGACCCGGCGATCTGGTGTGGTTTTTTTTTCATTTTATTTGGGATTTGTGGGTCCGTGGAGGAAACTTTCCGGAGGAGGGGAAGGTCTCATTTTTTTATCCATCTTTTTGTTTCCAGGAGACTCGGAGCAAGGTTTTTCGGGGTAGTTTTCAGGTGCGGGGCCCGGGCGGCTCCGGTCGCGGCCCACGGTGATTGGGGGGAGGGGGAGAAAGGGGCGGGGGAAGGCCAATTTGTTTGATGCTGCGGTGGAGTCAGGGTAGACGGGTCTGGGACTCCGTGTGGGTGGAGGAGAGACCTTTCCCTCACCCCTAAAATCGTCTGACGTGGCCAACGAGCTAAGGGGTTCGGGTGGATGTTGTTAATTTCCTTTTTAATGGAACGCATAATCAGTTCGGGGGATTCTGACGTTGTGGAGAATTAATTTGGTGCCTTACGTCCGCGCTCGTGCCTCGTTTCTTGAATGTATAGTGAATATCGGAAATTATTCCTATATTTGACGCATTTATCTCTTTGGATGTAGGTAATCCAAGTAATGTTTGTGCTACTCTTTATGAAAGCTGGTGATCTTAAATTGAGACTTCGGGTTTTTCCTGGCTCAAGTTTTTGTTCTCACACCGAAGTGTTGAAATTCGCCGTGGAATAATCGTTTGACGCCATCATCATTCGTTCCTCAATCATTTCACCAGTGCGCGTGACTGCGTGCCGTGTCATTAATGTAATTATTCATCGCTATATGTGTAGTTCTGATTCTATCCTTAGGGTACAGTTTTTTTTCCTATCGCGGTGACAGAAGCAGTCTTAAATTTCCTGGAACGTATAATGTATGTTAAATAAGTTACCTCTCCACCTGAACAGTGGAAGGTTTTATGGTATCGAGTAGTCAACAATATTATCCTTCACTAGCAGAGTCAGGGAAAATGTATAGCAAGCACAGATATAAGATCAGTGCTTGCTTGGAACCTTGGGAAATTTTGGGTATTGATTCCAAATGCTCCCATTCAAGGACCTCGAGTTTCGTGCCAGTTGGCCATGCAACTTTAATTTAGTCGGGCCTCTCTGTAAATTTTAGATACAGCTTGGGTTGCATGTTATGGCGAGCTTGGGTCAATTCACGTTTCAATCTCAAGGCAACGTTTCCCTTTTCTCTCAAATCAAATGATTGAACTTGGCCGAGGTACTGAAGCTCCGTGAAAAGGGAAAGTATCTTGTCATCATGAAATAAAGCTAAACCCTTAATTTCGGCGTGCTCTTTTTAGCCAATAGAAAGCCTTCGCGTCATTAATATCTTTCGAAATTTAAGGCTTGTGAAATTTTCAGTCACCCATGAAATGTAAAATGGAGTTTTAAAAAATCCTGAGTGACGAGAGCTGACGAGAGTAGTCTCTTTCGGAGACCGACGTATGATTTCCGCGAAACCTAAGGAGTGATTCGAGAATCTAAAATCTTATTGCGACAGTTTATTCTCATGTTGTAACTATCCACTCGGTCAAATATTTTTTAATCGAGTTCAAAAGCTGAGATAGCCCTTACGTATTCAGAAGAGATCCTTGTTTTACAATTCAATAATTCGGATAAATATTTCAGTGGTGTGCTAGTCGTGAATGAAGAGCAACCTTTCAGTGTTATAGAAATTATCATTTTTCCTGTCATTCCTTTTCAAAAATAGTAGTGCAAATAGGCAAACATGATAATCGGAAGACGCATCCTTTTCTTGGCGTGAATTCTGATCCCATAGTCGCAGATATCATATCTCTTCTTTATCACATGCCCGCTATGAATTCTTGTCTCTAATTGGGAACTTTGTGCTGGAGAATGGTTTCTTTCTCTTCACTTGAATTGTTAAGGTATACATTTCCCTTGAGAACCAATTTCCGTGGTTCCAGTGAAATAGTGACCAGTCAGTGAGTCTGTGGTATTTAATTTTTATACAAATAGTGAGTGAGAACCTCATTTTTTATCTCATCTCGTTAAAATATCCCAGAAGCGTCCGTGACGGTCGATTTTTCTCCTCCGCCATCATTGCGGGCTGCTTATAATTTGTTTTAGCTCTCTTGTGTCGCGAAGTGGCCGGGAAAATTTGACACCGCTCGAACCTCCTCCACGTAGAGCGTTCTTAAAACCGATTCTTGGAAGCGGGATTCAAATGTGCGACCTTCAAGTCGGGCGATGGCCATCCCAACTGAAAGATCTTTGCTCCACTCCCCCCTGCCACACCCCTCCCCCAAATTGATTCCCCCTCGTCCCTTTTCCTCCGCGTTTGCGGGGAAATATCACCTTTCTGCGCTATTTTTTCATTGCAGAAATTCTAAATCAAATGAGCTTAAATGGGCGAGAGTTAATGAAAAATGAAAAATAGTATGTAATGGTGAAAAATTGTCTTTCTGCTCCTAAGTATTTTATCGTGAAAACTTACGTTTTAGCAGATTTTCGAGAAAATATAATGGTTACAAAATTAAGGCCCCAACCTATCCTTATTTTAGAGTAGTCGGCGAAATACTCAAGTTATTACTGGAAATATAGGTTAGTTACATGGCTCTAAGGTTGTTTTCGTAGTTGGGAAAAGTGCTCTTTTTAAAAACATATTTTTATTGACTAACCTCCAAAGTTAGCATTTTACTTTTGGTTTAAAGTGGCTCAGACAAGTCGGCCTCGGTGAGGATGGGGTTGAGGAATACCACCTAAGTTGAACAATCCAGGGAATGCGTTTGTATACAAGTACATATATACTCGCCTAAATATATTAAATTGACCACAATTGGCTGAAGCTGTGGTCTGGAGGTAGTAGTATTATTAGATATTGTTATAGACGGAGTCTTCTGAGTTGAGGGCATGTTGAAGAGGGTGATGCAGGAGTGGAAGCTGGGTAAGCGTAGAAGAGAAAGAGGATATGCATTTTGGACGGCATAAGTTGAGACAGAGGGTTAGTGGAACTTTAGAGGGACCTGATGGCATACAAGTAGTTTGTAGGAGAATGAAAATATGTCCCAGAAATGGGGAAGTTGAGGTCACGACTGTCCAAAAATTTATCACTCAGTTGGTAGATAACCCAGCGATGTCCAACCTACCCTCCTGTCGTTAATGGCGTAAATGAACTTAGGTGTCTGACGCCTCCCCTAATAACCAACCATCTTCAAACTCCATTTTGTGGATTCTCCTGGTAGGATCGTTCGTTACCAGCCGGACTTTGTTCCCCGTGCGTTGGAGTGAGGGGGAATTCGTCCGGGACGGGGTGGGTGGGTGGGGTAAGCGTTCTCTTTTTCCCTTCCAAGTCGATTTTCCAGAATTAAAAAAAATGCGACTCCCTCCGCTCGCCAGGCATTTGCAAAGGAAGGAGAAGAGATATATCCCTCCTCTTGCCATCCCGTTTTGCCAACCGACCTCTCCTTTGGTTCGCTTTGGATAAAAGAGAGAAAGAAAAAAGATCGCACGAGTCCTTCGCCTCAACCTTAAGGGAAGCTGAAGTCCTTCAAACCACCCACCCACACTCACTTGAGTTGGCCGTGTCTCGCTCTAGTAGTAGGCAGGGGCTGTTGGGGAGGAGTCTTCTTGAGAAATAAAAACCCTCATCCCCTCTTCCCTTCCTATTCTTCGCTCTCCCCTTCCACCTCTTCACAACCTCCCGTCTCTTTCTCCCCCTCTCTCTCTCTCATTCCATCCACTTTCTTGTCCCTCCCCCCTTTCTTATCTCTCTGCTTTTCCTTCTGTTACATCCCCGATTCCTCAGAGTCGTCGTTTCCGCCGGTTCACCAACGGAGAATAACAACTGTCTCCGACGGACTAAGTGAATAGGTACGCGCAATATACGAAAGAAGTCTTTGACTCGGTAATTTCGCGTTTGAAACAAAAAGAGATGGACACCAGTAAACAAACTGGATACAGAGAATTATCATATATATTATTACAGAAAGGTCTTTTTCTGTCATTCCGGATATGCTCCGTTAATACTGCACCTACAGTGATAAATGAGGTATCATTTAAAACGTTGAATCACCGGCTTCTGACGAAAAATACAATCTCAATCTCAAATTTCACTATTTACCCATTAATTTGACTTAAAAGTTTCGATAAACTCTCTTGCCTGTGTTGTATTCATATGTTTTGTATATTTTTGCAAGAAAACAAGTATAAAGAAAGTACTTTATGATACACCTTCTTCTCTATTTAAAACCTAATTACACCGTTTCCTTAACATAATTATTCCCTGATAGCGTGAAAGTGCGAAATTTTCGCACGGGTTACCTAGTAATTATTTAATCTCGAACGAAATTATGCCATTTTCTCTCCGTGGAAATAAAGACGCTCGCCTTTCCAGTGATGTTAGACGATAATTTCTATTAATAATAGAGTTAGGCCTAGATTTAAGGTGCTGCTGTTGTCATGGTTATGTGTCATCCTCCAATTAAACATCAGGCGAACACAACACACGGTATTAGAACCCACGACATCTGAGTTGCCAGCCTGCCTCCTGAACGATGATGCCGAACTGGCTTCTGTGGTCGCTGTTATCTTCAATATAATGGATTTTGATTGTCTGTAAGAAGGATTTGGATATTTGATGATTTTTTGTACCTCAATTGTTCGTAAAGCTTCCTCAAAGCTTCCTCGTAAAGCTTCCTCCTGCCTTCGGAAAATAAAAATATATCGAATTCATATACGGATGAGTAGCTCGGGTATGTGCTCCGATGTCGAATAGAAGTAATTGATGTCTTGTCGAATTGATGTATCTGGCAGTGCACTATTTCATTTTTCCTGTTTGTCAAGGGTCCATATAAGTTTTAAAATGAATTGTGCATTCTAGTGAAATATGTTGTGACTGTTTACGTGTTCTAGTTTCGTGGAAATATTTTCCAATTTTTTTACCGGACGAGACATATGGTAGCACCGAAGTGGACGTGAATTGCAAGATAATTGCACTCGCTGTCGTTCATTGTTGGGACACTCTTGCCAATTTGGTATTGATCTGCGAAATTGGAAGAGAAGCCTAAAATATTTCGGAACGTTCGGTAATATTTCGATCGTCGAGCACCTTTTGCAAATTTCACTCCTGTATTTCATTCAAATTTGCATTGAGCTCGTATTAAATTGGTTTGAATATTTCATGCATCCACGTGCATGCACGGCTTCGACGACCAGATTAGAAGCTTATATTTTTTTCCCGATTCTCTCCCAGTGCGACATTCTGGTAGGGTGTGTCCAGGCCACCGCTCCTCCATTAACCCTCCGGAGCACCGAGGGAGCGGTAAAGTCTCCACGCTCCTGAAAATCGAACCCGTGAAAATTTAATCGCGACCTTACCCTTCGTCTTACCTGACGGCCGCTCTTTCCCAGCGCCAAGAGTGTTAAACGCCACACTTTACTACGTTCCATTGACGTCATCACTAATGAATCGTTCGTTCTTCCTAGCGGAGAAAACTTCAAGTTCCAGGAAGTTACTGTAGGATTTGACGTTATTTCGCGTACATGAATGTGTTATTATCGGAATAACAATCTGTAATAATATGTTTTTGGAGCACTACAATTTTTATATTTTGAAGAATTTCGATTCTCTATCATAACATTGCTTTTTCCTTTTTACCGTGTTTTGTTTCGTTGCTCGTAATGCAATGCGTTTCTTGTCATGAAATCCTGTGGATTTAATTCATTGGTGGCATGATTTTACTCTAAACTATTGTGGCTTGATGTAATTTCCCGTTCGATTTTACTTTTTAAAAAAATAGGGTTAAATAGTGATGTGTTGCGCCTTATTCCCACAGAGTTCAGACAAAAATTTCATGTAAATTTTTATTGTGCTCGAGGAAATTTTCTATAAAATAAACGCTGTTTAAAAACACTCTACTGTTTTAATTTCTCTCTATTTAATTACATGTAGGAATACCATACGCATTCATATTTCATCCCTTGTATTGCACGACTTTGAATTAATTTGTTTCAGTGAAATCTGAATCACTTTAACTCACATCTCAATAGCTCCCGTCGTATCCCATCTGCTAATGAAAGCGCTCTGCGTAAGTCATGCTTGAATTTTGGGATTCTCTACGACCATGTCAACGGATTATATCAGTTTTACTAGTTTTTTCCCTATCTCAATTAAACATGACCAGCAGTTGTAAAATATGTATGTTGATTTCTGTATCAGTGACATTTTGATATCTGAGTGTTGTATTTCTCGCTCGTTTTTGTGGAGCTCTAATTTAGTGTTTTCCAAAATAAATCAATTGCATATCTCCCCTTTCTTATTTGCGCAATAAATTGTGTTCATTGTCAAATGTTTTCAAGTGGGTATAAATTGGACAATTGCTTTCATTAGTCAGTCAATGGCTGTAAATGAATGCGTCACAACAAAAAAAAATAAAACAGAATTTTTGGTGTGGTAGGACCAAATGGGGTGAGGGTTACGAAAGCGATCTCGCCTCAAATATTTCTTTTTTTATTTTGGAATTGGGAATTTTTTTCTTCCGACCAATTATGATGGATTGCATCTTGAAGAGAACATTTTTCGAGCCCCTGAAGTAGATAATAACGCGAGAATAAAATTGAATTTCTCAATAATTGCATCTCTCAATCAGATTTTATGAGTTGAAAGATTGGAGAGAAGAGAAATTGGTCATTTCACCATGCTAGTATGGACGATACAGAAGCACCAGGTTCTACTCTCCTGGTGAAGGTCATATTTGCTGAAGTACCTCCACCAAAGTTACCTATCATCTCTTTTTTATGAAGAGGAGGGTGCAGGGAGGAGTGAGGGCCTTCCGTTTCCCAATTTGCGCCCTAAAGGTTTTTCTTAGTCTGGATTGCGCTTTTTAAGTTTGAAAATATCTATCTTTGTAATATGCGTTCCTTAAAAAAAGAAATCCTGGTGGCTCTTTACTTGTTTTCAAATTTCTCTCATCTCGATTCTGATGAATTTCATTGACTGGTTGCATTGCATTGCGAGTGCGTTAGCTTTTCGTACATATCATTGAAAAGTGATGGTAAAATTAAGGAAACTATTAGGAATTAAATCCCGGGAGTAGGGTGGAAAAAATGCCGTCTTTTCCGCAGGGAGGTGTTGACTAATTGAGATCGTGAGTAACACAATGATTGAGTCATGAGCGGCTGACCCCGTAAAATTTCTGGCCACTCTAATCTTTACCTTCATTATTGTTCACGCTTAATGTGGACGACGAATTTGATGCACCACTCATTTGGGAGAGTATCCTCCTAACCATCCCTCGTGCATTCGCCTCGCTTCTCCGAGATGCGTCAGACGTAACGCCCGCTCAGAGCGAAATCGTGACGTCACCCGGAATGCTAGTAATCTCGAACGTCCGGCAAGCCCTTCTTTAAGATGTTGAACTCTTCTTCCTCTCTCCCACCTTCGCTTGTAAAACCGCCCTCCCCACTTCCCCTCCCCATCCGGCCACTCAACCTTCTCCCCCCCCCTCGCTTTCTATATATCATTACGGCCTTCGTTTGCCACCCCTGACCACTCCCCCCTCCCGGCCGCCACCCCCAGTCCACTCCCTCACCCTCCCCATCCCAAACTCCGCGCACCCCGACAAGGAATCCGTGGAATGTAAGCCGGCGGTCGCGTGGTACGGAGGGAAGACGTATGGAAAAGAGGGGAGGGCAAGTGCAGGAATATTTCCTATCATCCGCAAGAGGTTGATGGTTTATCCCTCCTCCCCTCTCCTCTCGACTCCCCTCACCTCTTTTCCCACCGGACTCCTTTAGGGTAGTTTGTGCGAAAAATCACTCCCCCTAGAATGTGATGTCATTAAAAAAAATCTTTCTAAAGTTATCAAAATA
The DNA here is from genome assembly GCA_963573305.1 of Pyrrhosoma nymphula. Classification (NCBI taxonomy): domain Eukaryota; kingdom Metazoa; phylum Arthropoda; class Insecta; order Odonata; family Coenagrionidae; genus Pyrrhosoma; species Pyrrhosoma nymphula. Next base: position 145,348,915 of record OY754329.1, read on the forward strand.
TTAACCCCTTGCCGAACTACTTTTTGAGCAATTTTCCTGAAAATATGAGCTGTTTTACGTGGGATGAATTACGGCTGTGCGCTCCAGAGGGAGAATATTGAAATATTTTGGAACTTCTAACATCTAGATTTCGTCAAAAATACTAACGGTGTGTAGTTTGTATGTTTTATCAGCTGTTTGTAAAAATTAATCGATTACTCACCGCAGTAATTTTTACAGAATCGCAAAAAAACCTATTGTGAAGGCGATTTCGCCATACGGCGTGAAAAAATGAGTCAAGTTAGTGATCTATGTAGATATATTTATTTAATGCTGAGCATTTTTGTCATACAAACTATATTTTTGCACCATTTATATAGCACTATTTACTTCATACTTCTTACAGACGCTGAAATAAAGTAAAATTCAAATATGGTCTCCATTATGACTAGGGAACTATCTCGCTCAAACTACCTTAATCGGTGTTCAGAGAACCGGGGAGGGTCGTGGAGGGTTGGGCCATCCCCGTCAATTTGTCTCACGGCAGCGCTACCCTCCCTCGCGCACCCTCTGGCTCCCGCATGTTGTAACGTGAAGCTTTCAAGGCAATGCACTCGGGTGAGAGTTCTACTGGGGAGCGCGCGATAAACTTCCCTAAAATGATAGCCAGATAAGGGATATGATAAAAGATGGATACCGAGATAAGGAATATATATTGAACGGTGTCGTTGGCTTATCATTATAAGTAATATTCAATCAGAAGAGTGGTTTTCTGCAGTTCTCCACTTCATTATCTTTTTAGCTTTCCAAATAATTCGTCCGTAATAATTTTCCCAACATGTTCCGTAATCTTAAAGAACTGGGGTAGTACGTTGGAGAAAAATGGGCGTAGTAGCAAGGACATCAGAAGGAGAATTTAACTAGCGAAAGAGGCGTTCACCAATTAGAGAGAGAGAGAGAGAGTTGATGATGGAGACCTTGTGTAAGAATGTAAATAAATGACTGGCTAAGAGTCTAATATGGGGTGTTGTTTAGTATAGAAACGTGGACTCTGAGGAAAGATGATGGGAATAGACTTGAGGCGTTTGAGATGTGGGTGTGGATGAGAATAGAGATAAGTGCAAGGGTGGAAAAGAAGATTCAATTCAATTCTTTATTCACCAGTTGACAAATATGTACATTTGTATAGGTTTCGTCAATATAATACATCAAAGTCATAAAGCAGCATACATCAAAGTCATAAAACATCGTTAATAAACTCTGAGACAGAGTAGTAACATTTCTGTAGCAAAATGTTTTTCATTTCAATTTTGAATCTTTTTATTGATTCAATACTCTTTATACACAATGGGATTTTATTAAAAAAATTTGCCCCATTAGCTAATGGGCTACGGGCTGACAATATTCTCTAATGTAGAACAACATGAATATTGGAGGAGCCCCTTGTTGAATAATTGTGAACATTATTATTTAGTGTGCATAAGTGATGGTTAGTCTTTATATAAATGGATAAGTAATATATATACAGACAAGGAATAGTTAATGCATTTAAATGAAGGAAAAATGGTTTACTATGAGCCCGAGATGATTTTTATAATATGATTCTGATAAGTTTCTTTTGCATTATGAAAACCTGATTCAACATTGTAGGAGATGAACCCCAGAAAACAATCCCGTAGGTTGCTTTTGCCAGGAAATTAGCATTGTACATTGTCATGAGGACATCTATGGATACTGTACTGCTTATAAACCTTATGCTATAGATTACAGAGCACAAATTGGAACACATTATTTCCATGTACAGACCAATTGCCAGTTTTATCAAGAAAAAGACCTAAGAACTTAGAATTCTTAGTTGGCACCAGTTGGGTATTGTTTACAGTCAATGCAGAAAAGTTTTGGATAGGAATTTCATTAAATAGTAATAACTGAGTTTTGTCACAGTTTAAGACTAATCCGTTTCTTGTTCAAAATTATTTGACTCTCACGGTGCAGTCCAGTAATATCTTTGGCCGAGATAATAACATTGGTATCGTCAGCGAAGATGATAGTTAATGCATTTTTGATTGGAATAATTAGGGGTAAATCATTGGTATAAATTAATAACAGAATGGGTCCTAAAATAGACCCCTGTGGACCACCAGTTAGAATTGGGTAACGGTCCGATGTGATCTGTTCTTCATTTCTGGTTAAAACCACTTGTTGGGATCTGGAAGTTAAATATGACTTTAGTCAATCCAGGGACTGTCCACGAATTCCGATTCTTTGACACTTGCTTGGAAGTATATCGTGGTTCACCATATCAAATGCATGGCTGAAGTCTAAAAACAATGCTAGTACTAAATATTTGTTGTCCAGGGCACTTGTAATGAATTCCAATGCATGTGTTAGGGCATCTCCAATAGATCTACCTTTTCTGTAGCCCCATTACCTGTAACTTAGGATATTATATTTCTCTAAAGAAGCTATTAAACAATTATAAAATAGTGGTTCGAATAGTTTTGAAAACTGGGATAAGAGAGATTGGCCTATAGTTATTCAAGTCATTCTTATTTCCTTTATTCTTGTACACTGGAATAACTTTACTTGGCTTCGAAGAATCAGGAAAAGTTCCTGTTCTGAAATTGAATCATTTATCAAATAAACCAGGGGTTTCAAAATAGAGACCATGTAAGATAAAAGTAGTTTTCCTGGTATTTCATCTATGCCTGGGGTAGATGACTTGCTCATTTCTGTATTTCTGTGTTTCAAAGTTTCTGGATGCATATAGATACTTCTCTTTCATCACAGGGATATAGATAAAGGGAGTTGTAGAAGTTATTACTGGAGGATATGTCTTGAGAATTATATGAAAGATTAATTGGACTAGGTAATTTTAGGAAGTTTTCGTTGAGATAATTGGATATGGTTTTAGGGTTCTTTATATTTCTGCCAATTCTAACACAGATTTCTAGGATGTAAAAATGAAATTTCTTACCCATTTCTTCATTTTGAAGCATCCACATAGCTTTAGTTTAATATTGGCAACTATTAGGCAGTTGTTATTATATGAGCCCTTGGCATAATTAAGCATTTTTGATAAAGATGAACGAGGAAGTGTTCGGAATGATGAGTGAGGAAGAGGAAGTGTTCGGAATGATGTGTGGGGAAAGAAAAAGTGCTGGAGGAGATAAGGAAGCAGAGTAGGAACACGGAATGAGGGGCGAGGAGATGCTGAAAGCCGTGATTTAGGGGAGGATTTTGGGTGCATGGAAGGATTAGAATAGGCTCTATGGATGGAATAAAGAGAGGTATGACGAATGCCCAGCTGAAGAATGAAATATTGAAAGTAGACTAGGGTTTGCGGCTGTAAAATATTAGTAGAGGTATTCCCTCTTCCATCTAAGTCTATCTTAACCAGTACGTTTCCTCCTATAATAATAAAAATTCCAGTATTGGTTTTCTTTTGTTATTCCTTCAGTTATTGCTTTGAAGAGGCTGATACGCCTGATAATGTGATCAATAACTTGTCACTAGTTTTTTTGAATCACCTATTCTCATTAGTTACTTGCATGGCTTCTTCATTGGTGATTCTCTCCGTCAGTTAGATCTTATTCTTCGTTAACACCTCGCTTCCATTGCTTTCAATATTGTTTGATCTGCAGCTGTAATCATCTTAACCTCACCGCTTAATTGAGCTCCATGCATATTTTTCTTGAAGTGATTCTTTTCTTCCAATGCTGTGAGTGATTTGAGGGAATGAATTTAGGAGGCCAATGCGTCCGAATCAAGCTAAACAAAATCAGGAGAAGTTACCCTCCATGCAGCTGCTCGTACGCTTCTTGCTGGTTCCCCCCGGACAGCTATTGCTTTGTTTTTGGTAGAGTCTGAAGCCGGAAAATTAACTGTTCGATGCAAGTGTGACGAAAAAATTTACGTGCATGAATATTATATGGATTCAATGTTCGTCATAGTTATTGATTTATCTGGTTACATGAGTGTACATAATTAATGATTCCGATCTGTGCTGAGGATTACCAGGTTCGTAACTCACTTTCGCTGGGCCCTTTAGGTTGATGAAAATTGATTTTTTTGAATGGACTCCAGCGAGAAGCGGCATTAAATTTAAATTGTTGTCAGTACATATATGAGCTGCTCGTGACTTCTATATAGTATAGATTTTTAATGCATCCGCAGTGCAACCGGACAAACATTTTTAAAGTGGCGTACTTAAAATTTCTGACGTGTATTTCCCTGTTTTTTTTTCCAAATTCTTTCTTCGGAATTCGACCAAAATTCTGTTGACACTTATTTCTCACGCCACCGTACTTCCCTTGCAATTATCACCGAAATCGGAAATATTAATCCTATTTCATTTTTTTATATTGGCATTCATCCTCTGTCACATATTTTTCCTGTCTATCATAGTTAACCGTTGACAGCTTGCTTTTTGGAAGCGTATAAAATTACATTAATAAAGAGCATTAATAAAATTTATGAGTAGTGGTAATAATTATAATAATAATAGTAATGTTATCTTATGAATAAAAAGTAACGCCTTAGCTGCCGTTTAGCTGTCATCTTTTCTTTCTCAAGCATGCGGAAGAAATGCACAATAGCTTCCATTCAATTTGGTTCAATTCTTGTTAAGAAAGTGTAACCCCATATTACATTTATCTTTCAAAAGGTCCAAGCAAATTGACTCCCGCGTTAATTTTTTGTTAAAAAAACTTTCCAAAACCGTTAATTTTCCCATTCCGTTACCTGCCTTTTGTTTCCGCTCTCGATTTTTTCTGCGGCAATGTTTGTCATCATGAATATTAATTACATTATTTATTTTTTTGTTTTCAGGGCAGTGACAGACCCTCGTGATGGGCGAAGGGTGGCCTTGAAAAAGCTGCCGAATGTCTTCCAATCTCTTGTCTCCTCCAAACGGGTGTTCCGAGAACTAAAGATGCTGTGCTTCTTCAAACACGACAACGTGAGTATGCTAGTCATTCACATCGTCTTTTAAGTATTTGCGTCGTCAGTGGTGCTCATGCTTCAAATTCAATTGTTTTAAGACCTACTTAACGGTTCCTCTCATACAACATATCATTTATTGTTTTGGTTCCAGCGCAACACTTTGTAGGAATTGATTTTTAGGAATTGTAGGAATGATATTTTTCAGGAATTCGTTTTTTTATTTGCTTCCGAGAGCGTTATGAAATGATTTGTTTCGATTCTTTTCAAGGGAAACGACAAAACATTCTGTGACCTAATAGATTTAGCTATCCCGGACTTGATATCAAAGCCTTAGCTACCCAAGCTGTAGTAAAATTCACACACTTCTAGATCATAAAGTAAAATGTACTTTTTATGTAATATACTTCCAATACGCCAAAATGGCAAAATATGTAAGTATGATAGTTGAATGATGACTTCATTTACATGCTCAATTTTCCAATTCATTGATTTAAATCAGGAAGTTATGGGGATCATAGTTGTCTTAAAGTTGTGTTTTCGCTCACTTTAATAGCCGAAGCATCATCATCCAGTCGGCTTCTAAATGGAAACTGAATGAATTCCAATTTAAATGTCCCAGGATTTTAAATATGTAATTTTTTACGTTATACAATCAAAGTTTTGTATCACTCCATGGGATCTGGCGAAGCAGTGCTTATTTCAGCCCAATATTACTCGAGAATGCCTATTGCGGACTCAGTATATTGGAGACGTTGTTGTTTACGGCTTCTAAGTGCTTTTACCATTCCGTAATGGGTCATTAAAATTCTTTCGACTGTGTGCAATTATGAGCTCTGGTTTAATTTCACCATGATGATAGCTAATGTGAGCTGTTTTACTTGTCCGGAGAGAAGGGGAATGCTTACCTTTTGCCACATTCCTCCTCTTCGTAGTTGAGAGAGATGATTCCATCATCTCATGAGCTCGCCAATCTCCGCCCACGTCGCTCTTATTGATCTTTGATTTGATCGCGTTCGTGGACCCAAGGTGGAACATGTAATGACGTGATTCTCTTGGTTTATTTCAGGTCCTCTCTGCATTAGACATCCTTCAGCCGCCCCATCTAGACTTCTTCCAGGAAATGTATCCTTTAAAAAAAAGTGTACAACAAGCTGCCAAGCACCCACTTTGAGACCGAATGGTTGGAATTGAAGCTGGTCCATTTTTTGTCGAAGCCGGCTTGCATTTTTAATGGAGGGCAATATTCAATGTGTATGACATCCGACTTGCCTTCGTTTATGAGTATTTTTATTAGTGTCATTTAATCGTTCCGTGCCATACAAAAATTGTTTCGGAATTTATATTGTCTTTTTTGGTGCAGATATTTAAGTTTGAAGATGCGATTCCCTACATTTCTCGGAATAGTTAGAAGTAGCAAATTAATACTGGGAAAGTTTCACGGTTAAGTTTTGTTAATATAAATATCACGTGACTCAACCTCGACCTGGTAATATGTTAATGTTACATTACTAATCCTCAGTCACAAATTGATGGGTATAATTCCGGCCGTAGTGCTGTAAACATTCCGCGGGTTGAATATCTCTGTATTATAAAAGCTTTAGTAAATGAGTTTCTTTGTTGAATCATTTTCCTTTTGCATAATTTACAATTTGTGATGATTCATTAAATTTATGGTTGGCATTTTCAACGTGACAATGCTGCTCAAACTTCAAATACTCAGAATTGCATTCGTTTATTTTTTAGAACGAGTCTGGTGTAATGGGGAAGTGATTCGAGTCTTGTTCACCACAATGCCGACCGTGCTTCCTAATTAGCCGTGTCAATAAAATTACTTCCAATCGAGCTCAAACGATATGTAATCCAGGAAAGAACGGGATGTTGTTGCCTGCGTTTTTATTTCATCTCCACAGTAAAATTTTAGGCTATTAAAAGCCGAAATATGGGATGAATTTGTTAGAAGCCATCGGGTTTCATCGCCGTCGGAATAGGATCCACGATGAGTACCAATACAGAAAGAAAAGAGTTTGGAAATAAATAGATGCATACAGCATGGCCATCTCACGTACTGATAATAATGATAACTAATAAAGATAATTTTACTAATACTTGTATTTGCCTTTGGGCTTTGTAGGACGGAACATTATATAAAACATATACCTATGCGTAGTATCCTAATTTTTCATGCTTAAAGCAGATTGATGGAGTATTTCATAAACAGCTTGCCTAGTCTTTCGCCACTGCCTTCATTCTATGACTGTGTTTGTGTAGTATTTTAAATGTCAATTACGCGCTCGTTCGTTGAGATATGAAATTCCAGCGTACATGCATGTTTATTATGTTTTGATTTTCTTCAAGCACGTCATTAATGGCGTAGTACCTAATTGTCTGTGTGCGCATTTCTATGGAGTTGTAACCGTTAAGCTAGTAATAAATTGTTCGCAACAAACTGTATTTGTGTGACATGTTTTTATTGAACACAATGGACGTTTTGTTTTCGAATTTTCGCTCGAAGTCTGTGCTAGTCGTGTTTGTCACGGCACATTTCTTCATCAGACGTATTTTTTCCGTTGCCAGTGGACAATCGCTGTCACCCCTTTAGTGTTCATGCGCGTACAAGGCACATCCAAGGTCGTTCAAACGGTTGAACGCCAACCCGTTTGAAGGTGCTCTCTTACACCTTCCTTGATGCATGTCGTTTTTTCTTCTTCTTTCCTTCTCCGTGGCTCTCCAAGCCTAGAAAGACTTCCGTTGTTTTGACCGCAGTTCCTGCGTCCCGAGGTAGAGAAAAAATGCCGTCTGGCCATGGCTGCTTTATGCAATTCCATTTGATAGCCTTGAACTGAAGGCTTACGCATTGGGTTATGTATGAGGAGACGAGCGGTTATCTGAAAGGAGTATGGAGTAGACACATTTTTCGGGATGATGGCTGCCGATGTGCCGTTAGCAATGGCATTTATCCTACTTACGGTAGTTTGAACGTGATAGTTCCCTAGTAATAACTGAGACCATATTAGAATTTTATTTTTTTATTTCAGCGTCTGTAAGAAAGGTGAAGTAAATATTGTTTTCTTTACGGCGCAAAAATATAGTTATGTATAACAAAAAATCCCAGTAAGTATATAAATATATCCTTATAAGTCTCTTACTTGACTAATTTTTTCACGCCGTTCGACTAAAAAGCTGAAAAAACAGTAGGTTTTTTTGCGATTCTGTAAAGTTTTCTGCGGTAATAGATTATTTTTTTATAAATAGTTGATAAATCATACAAACTACACACCGTTAGATTTTTGACGAAATGTAGGTGTTAGAAATTCCTAATTTTTTCATATTCTCCCTCTGGAGCGCGCAGCCGTAATCAATCCCATGTACAACAGCTTATACTTTTTGGCAAATTGCTTGAAAAGTAGTTCGGCAAGGGGTTGATATTTGGATATCATTGGAAAGATGAGTTTTTTATTTAAAATGCAGTGAAATTCATCATATTCTAGGTGAAGTGATACTTGGCTCAAACTACCTTAAGACCAGCTGCTAGCAACTTTTTTTATCACTCATGTACAGTGATTTCTATATTTTTTCTTCGCTGAAAATCAGGGAAATATACGTACGGATCGATTTACCTAATATTCTATCCCCGGATAATGATTTCCTGGACTAGCTGTTGTTGTCGAGATAGTTACTGATACAGTGTCTAGCAGTTTCATTTATATATTTTTTTGTTGTTTCCATTTCGTTTCCCATTCTCTACGAAATTATGACCGATATCTTTAGCCTGCCAACCCATATTACCTGGAATGCTTTGTATTTCGCGGTCTTGTTCTGCACATTGGAGAGTAATGCCCACCTCTACTTTAGTGAATCCACAGTCTCCTGTTTCTTCTTTTAAAAATTATTATCCTCATGATCATCTCTGTAAAGAACCATATAATGCCAAACAGTTGTGTGCATAAAAAAGTTCAATAGGCAATTCCAGACACTTGGCTAGGTTTGTCGGTGCATCCTCACTTGAGTACATCCTCTTTTGAATACTTCCGTGGATGGTAAAAGTTTCAAACTCTTATTCTAGCAGGGTTATAATTTGATTTGCTAATTTTTTTTTAATGGACTGCGTAGGTAATTATATATTATCGGTGATATATCTCAATATGGCGAGTTCGTTAAGTAAGTGAGTCCTTGTGCTGCGTCGCTTGGCTCTCTTCTTTAATGATGCAGCCATTTTTTCTATCGCCTCAAAGCGTGGGGTTGGAGGGGGCTTCCGTTATAAACCATGGTGTAAATGGTATCATCCCTGTGAGAGTATACCATTTGCCCCACATTCCCGTCTACTTAATATTTTTCACCACAATATTCTGTCCCGAAATTAGCAAGCTAATTTTCACGTGGTTGGGAGAGGAATTAAAAATGTTCGTGTTTTTTCGCTAATATTGGGCTTGTTAAACCATGAAAGATGCAGATATTTCATGTTATTAGAAATGATTTTCTTATGGCCCTCCAAATCTGTTTTCTCGTATTTTAATTGTTATCATACATTAATGTATGTGTTTGCAGCATATTGAGATGGTGTGATTTTAATCGTAAATCATTTAAAAGGCACCATTAAATAGGCATCATTTGTTATGTACATACATGGAGTGCGTTAAAATAGCGTTAATGTGGTGAGACTTTAATATAGATTCGTCCATTTACCACAAATCGAAAGGATTTTTTTTGTATCTGTTTTTAATTTTTTTCTTATTCGTTTAATATTTTCTCGCCACTAGTCATCCTAAATTCATTCCATATGGATATATGGACTTTGGTATATTACAATGCTTTTCACCGTTATGCAAGGATTTAAATACATACGGGTGAAAAGTATAAGAGGTTAATGGAACAACCACATGCACAAGAACTGTAAAAATAGCCCGAGACTACTTCCATGTTGGGTGATGATCGTAAAGATACCCACAAAAAAGGTCGGAAGGCAGATTGACTTAGCCAATGACGTTACGCAAAAGACAGTTAACGAACGAAACGTAAAGAAAAAACTTTTTTGGACAGAATTTCATTATTTCAGTTGCCACAGAAAGAATATTTTAATCAGCCTTTTCGTCTGAAGAGCTCAAGTTCGAGGAAAAAGAAGGCTGCCATAATTTATGTTATCTATGCCTACGTAGTGTATGGTATTCTTGGTGCGTGCGACATTCGTTGGCTTCGTGCACTGTATATATCGGAGCTCCTGGACCCTTTGTTTCGGTAATTGGTCATTGCTTTCACTGTCACTCTCGATTCAATTTCTATCGATGAATAATTAAAATAAAACGAAGCGTTCTTGAACGGGCGAGTGTTGTGTGGAGTGGGAGTGTATCGAAGCATTTACCTTGCAGCTGGCCTCCTTGCTTTGGCATCGTTGGAAGGAAGGGGAAGTAACTTATGATAGTGGTGTGGGGCACAGCTGGTGAACAGCTGACTTCCCGGAATCCGCCTTCGAAACTCAACCGCGCTGTCCTCTATCGTTGGCTGCCGGCAAACTGCCGTAAGCTGCTTTCGAAATCGCCCTCATGTGGCGCTAGCGGACGGGAGATGTCAGGACGATTTAACTGCTAAGGATATGAGCGCCAAACTTCGAGCTGCCATAGTCGGTTAGTGTTCTCGCGTGATTAACAAGAATAAAATCATGCTGAACGTCGATGACAATAGCTCTAGCTCAGATACTTTTAAATTTCATCGCATAATGTTGAATTCCTACCGAGAAACCTCAGAAATTGAGGCAAAAATTGGCTCTGCCCGTGAAAATTACTGTTATGGCATGAAGCTGATCAAAAATTATAAATCGAGGGATTAGAGGCAAAAGGCATGTATAACTTATAATACTTAAAGGCTACAAGTCACGGTGAAAGAAGTTTTCGCTCACCAGTAACCGATTAATATAAGTTGACGGAATATATTTCCATATCCCTTATTCGCCATTAGTATAGGTATGCTATTTCTCCTATCAATTGAATATTAATTATGGTTTCACTGTCAAGCAACAAGTTTTTCGTAAAATCAGTGACTACCATTATTATCTTAGTTTTATAGCTGAGTCTTGGTGGAGCTACTTAACTTTTTCTTTTCCACTTCAAAAAAGTTTTTTTTTTCCAAAAAATAATTTTGAAGTGGAAAATTTTATTCCACTTCATGTTAATCAACCAACCATACTGGAACTTCAGTTTTAAAATCCTGTAAAAAATACTAAAAAATGTAGAATTTTATTTGAAATGTTTAATTATGAGTTTTTTCCTATTTCTTCATGAGTATTTCAACATAGACAAAAGTATTTTATCCTCTGTGCTTTCTGTAGCTTGGCTTAATAATGAATCCATGTAAATGTCAATTCACACCCATTAAGAGATGTGAGTTATCACTTTGAGAAAGGCTTGTAGTGAGCCATGCCAAATTTAATGTGGCAAATCTACAATTATTTATTAGATTTATTTTTTTATTAGAAATTTCAATTTATCTGGTTAGGACGTAGAATTTATTTTTTCTACAGGCTATTCTTCACTACACCCATGTGAGAGCATATGGAAATCTTTAAATAATTGCTGTCATCATTCTTGGAAATTTTACCTTAACCCTTTCGCAGATATGTAATTACTGAATTGCTTCAGAGTGACCTTCACAAGATTATTGTTTCCCCACAGCACCTCACGGCGGACCATATAAAAGTCTTCCTCTACCAAATTTTAAGAGGTATTTATGCATAATATTATTTCTTAGATTGTTTTCATTGTTATGTATTTATTTATTTTAGTTTTGCACTCTTGAATGAAAAATGACAACATTCTTTAATCTATTCAGTCATTAATTTCGTAAAGAATGACCTAAATATTTTTAACAATTTAATTGCCCAGCATTTTGTATTTTGCTGCCTATAGTGAAAGAGAATGTCTATTGTATAATATCTGGTAAAAGGATTTTTTAGGGTGTGTTGTTATTATTGCCAAATATTTACATTGTCTCTTTTTACAATACATACTTAAAAGTTCTAATTCCATGGAGTTGCATTTTCTTCTTATGAAGTTATAATAAGACTGGGCAATAGTTGTGAAAACTATGTTAAATGATGTGTTCCATTTGTTAAAAAATACTTTTTTCATTCTTATAGGTTTGAAATATCTCCATTCAGCGAGGATACTTCATCGTGATATTAAGCCAGGGAATCTTCTGGTGAACAGTAACTGTGATTTAAAGGTATATATTTTTTGTTCCATGGTAGTTATTTAGTATTTATGAGTGGATATTGAAACCTGTAAAGCCAAGTTTTTCTATTTTAATGTAATATGTCAGTCTGTACTGAAATAAAAATCTGAGTTATTGTACATGGAGGGCATGAAATAAGGAAAGAAGCCAAAAAGGAACTAACAAAATTACAGTTAAAAAATTGGAAGAGGTCTTTGGTGCAACCAGGGTGAGCCCACCATTGTGAAATGTGGAAATAGAGGGTTTGTCGCTGTCATAAGAACACACCAAATTATCTCTTCATTAATCTCTTTTATGATACCTAAGATTTATCATTGCTATTGCTCAAAATTTTACGATAAGCTCCAAACTTTTATTTGCACTTTTAGAAACCTTGTTTGGGAGGCATTTATACTCTTGTCTGAGTCATATTTAGGTTTAGTAACCTGGAATAGATAGTTATAAAGATAGTAGAACTATTCTTGCAAAATGCTATTTTTTTCTGTACATAACAGTGATGTAGCCAGAATTTCCTTTTAAATAGGTCCATCTTGAGTACAAGCAAAAGGGGGAGAATCCAATGGAAAATTTTGTGTTTTGGCATTAATGAGTGCAATTTTAACTGCAGTATAACAGTCGATTTTTAAAGATTTATGCTGTTTACATTTTTGAAAGGATATGATACCCATGGTTATTTATGTTTGAAATTGCATGCATATGTATTTGAAAAGAGTTTCAAAAGTGAGTCATAAATGAAAATATTCTTTGTGAAAAATATTAAATGCATATATTGATCGCTACATTTTTGTGTTTCCCTGAAGTTTACCAAAGTGGACATTCAGTGATTGTGCTTTTGCCATAGATATGTAACTTTCTCTATAAGTGCTCCGTTTTTAAGAAAAAGTTCCAAATGTCTGGGGGGGAAGGGGGTCCGGATCCCATGAACCCCCCCAACCCTCTTGCTATGCCACTGTGCATAGTATTAGGAAATGTGCATGGTTCAGGGAATAAAATGCTGATGCTAAGAATAAATGGGAATGAACATGTCCTATGTTACTGAAATTATTTAATAATCATAATTAACGCTGTGGATTTAATAGCTTCCTGCAGTGTGGAAGAAATATTTTTTGTGATGATTTATTCCGTTGCAGTTATCAATGTGTAGTGAGTCACTCTATATTCTTCCAATAAGTGTTCATTTTTTTCTGGAGCACAGTTAGAACCCTCTTGTTCTAAAATAAATGGAAAATAATCATTGTGCCCCACACATATGTACGATTGTTCAAGTTTTGGTGGAGCATAATTTGTGCTAGGAATTTGATGACAAATATGTTTACAAACATTTCATTTATGTTATTAATCCTGCAGATATGTGACTTCGGGCTTGCGCGAGTAGAAGAGCCGGACCAATCCAAGCACATGACACAGGAGGTGGTGACGCAGTATTACCGAGCTCCTGAAATTTTAATGGGTGCGCGGCATTACACAGCGGCAGTTGATGTTTGGAGTGTTGGTTGTATTTTCGGTGAACTTCTAGGACGAAGGATACTCTTCCAAGCACAGAGTCCTATCCAGCAGGTAGGTTTTATCCTTTTTCATTTCACAGTGTAGGACTATTCCCATGTTTTTGTTTTTCCTGTATTTTCATAGTATGTACTGTTGATTTTTCATTCCTTTATTTTCACAAAATATTGCAGTGCTACATGCCATATTAGACTCTTCACCAGTCTTTTCTTTACATTCTTATGCAAGCTCTCTCCTATTTCTGGATGCTTCTTTTGCTAGTGCAATTGGCCCTTGCCACTATGTCTATTTTCCTTTGATGAACTACCCTAGTAATCAAATTGTTCAAGGTGCTATAGTTTGTGATCTCCTACTTTTATGATTAGCCTTGTTTTCTTGGTCTTAGAAAACCTCATTACTTTAGTTTTACATGATTTAAATGACTTACATAATGCATGTGTATGTCTGTGAAACAGATGATTTTTGTCCATTTTCTTTTATTCATAACTCTGGAAAGATACCACTGCTGCGTTTATCTTGTAATTGTTATAGGGAATGCATTTATACACTTATGTGACTTAATGACATTTGTTTGGTTTGTGAATCTGAATATGTACTTTAACCTTTTTAGTGCTGCCTTCTGCCAGAGGCACTTGTGAGAAATGCGAAGAGTCATTAATAAAATGTATATCCCTAGGAAAAACAGTGTATGAAGTAATTGTTTTATATTTCCATAGGTGGTTTTTTAAATTTTATATATATTGAATTAATTATTAATGATACTTCTTTTGAATCGTCTGAAGAGTAAATGTAATTATTTCAGTGTTATAAAGTTGCACAATATTCTATTTGCAAGCCAATAAATCGGCCCACCGCACTTTTCGCCCAAGAATCAAAAGCCGATATATCGGCCCATTGCACTAAGAGGGTTAAATATGATCAGAGTATGTATATTGAATGCTTTTAACCTTTGTTTTTCTACTTCCATCTCCCTTAAGGAAGAATGAATGATATAACCATGGCACGTGTACTGAAATTAGTGAATGAGGTTGTTCATGTGTCCTTTGCTCTTCACCACACGCTTCTGTATTTCATTCAGCATGTTCTCAATTGTTTTATTGTGTACTCCTTTAGCTGGAGCTGATCACAGAGCTGTTGGGCACACCTTCATTGGAAGACATGAGGAGAGCCTGCGAGGGAGCTCGAGTCCATATGATGAGACGTCCACCCAAGCCACCTTCTCTCACTGCCCTGTATACACTCTCATCCCAGGCCACTCACGAAGCAGTTCATCTCTTATGCCAGATGCTTGTTTTTGACCCTGTAAGTTACATACCTTTTTGTGCCAAGAAAGGAATCTATACTTTCAAATCAACATTTTTCGTTTGAGAAATTGTCGGTGAATTTTTTCAAAAAATGAGTTCAAGATTTGATGAACTTATCATAAATACCATGAAAGCACGACCGGACTTAGTGAAATGTGGGTATACGTAATTAACTGTAGTAATTGAATACTCTAATGGAGTGGATTTGGTGGCTGAATTGAAATTAACTTTGATTGTTTCTGGCTTGACTTCGTGGAAGTGAAAGATATCCATTTTTTAATTAAAACTTTGTACTTTTCCACACTTTTGTCAGAAGATGCCTTATCAAGGTGAAACTGGTCACAATTTTAATTAAGTAAAGTTTGGAAAAGGATAAAAATTTTTTATTAAAAAATGTAAATCAAAATTAGTTGAGCAAGAGTGTGTTTGGTAAATATGTTTCCTTCTTGCAAAAATAATAAATGGCTCATAAATATTTCATGGTTTCACTCCATGTGAATTTGAATTGTTCAGCATTTTCCTTTCATTTTAAATAGGTTTTTGTTTATTTGCAATGGACGCTCATGGTATGAAAGTTAAATAAGTATTAATTACCCAAGAATATTTACTTTTCTTTTTTATTTTTGTTTTCTTTTTTTTTGTCTATTTTTTGTGTAAGATTATCTTACATGGAGACATTGCGTGACTTATATTCGGAATCCAAATGAGGCAATTATTTTCTGAAACTATAGAGAGAATGTGGGAAAAGTGTCACAGCTGACACTGACTGACCGGACTGGGATTTGAACCTGTGCCACAATATGGGGATAATTGTCCCTGCACCTCTAACCGTTCAGTCATGGCTTCTGGTGATAAATGAGCTAACTGGAAAGGATTTATACGTAGGAAGATTCTTTAATAGCATTTTTCTCTTGAACCCGGGCCTATGTGGAAGAAAGCGGTGACATTTTTCCTACATTTTCTCTATAGTTTCAGAAAATAATTGCCTCGTTTGGATCCCGAACATAAGTCACGCGATGTGTCCTTCTTAGTTAAGGCATTGTATAGTGAAACAATGTATGTTAAAATGTATAGTGATAATTGTCATCATTATTAATGTCTTACCTGTGAGTTTATTGGTTCAATAAATGATTAATCTCGTCTTTTCTCAGGACAAGAGGATAACTGTTGTTGATGCCCTGGCCCACCCGTATTTAGATGAAGGTCGTCTTCGATACCATTCCTGCATGTGTAAGTGCTGCTATACAGTTGCTGGAAACATGAGACAATACACTGCCGACTTTGAGCCAGTTGCACCCCATGGGTTTGATGACCATTGGGAGCGAAAACTTACCTCAGTGCAGCAAGTCAAAGGTAAGTTGAGTCTTTGGATTATTAATGCTATCCTAGTCAATTTGTGCTCTAATCACAGTGCTCCTGGAACTTATGGTAGTGATCATTTACTAAAGTTTAATTTCATTAAGTGAAGCCCAAGTATAAATGTTTAGTTTTTTAAGTTTCATGCTAAAAGTCATTGTTATTATTAAAAATAATAATATTTAATCCGCTATAAAATCATCACAGTGCAGCGTGTGCAACTGAGGAGCACCGAGCTGTATAAAATCTTGTCACGTTGGGCTACATTGATTCTGCAGTATCCAGTGTCATTACTTCTTAGTTAATAGAACCACCTGATTATGCTTCTCCTTAAATTAAAATATTCCAACTCCTACATAGAAATGTCTTGTGAATGGAGTTAAATGCATGAATGTTCTCAGCATGAAGAAATGTTCTCAACGTGCACCTTTCATAACTACATTCAATTTTGGAGTTTTTCTTCGATTCCATTGCCTCCAAAACTTATTTCTACATAAGTGGTAAATATATTTGGTTTTAATCCCAATTATTACTTTCCCTTGAGATTCTACCGTGCCATTTTTTTCTAACTAATTACAGCATGTTGATCATTGAAATTCCAAGAAAATTGGAGACTGGAATATTGTGACTGATGTAATAATTGTGTACTATTACCTCTGTATAATGGGTTTTTTAAATATCAATTTAAATAAACAAGCACACCTGATTCTTTGCTAAGCTAAATAATTTAAACCATTTCATGTTAAAAATTTCTCCCTATGTTAGTCATTTGTAAATAATGAACTGTCATAGATTTTGACCACATATGAGTGGCATTAGATCATTTATGGAGTGCACATGAAAAACACTGTATGCCTATGTTTTTATTACTCATGATAGGAGGATTACATCACCATTTGCAAGTATTGTCTTTGAGTTTTTCATTGATATTTGTGGCTCTGTGCAGGTGGCCATTCTTTTGAAATACATTGTTCATATCTTGGGTTCCTTTTCATGTGACTTTGGCATCATAATGCTTTCATGATTTTTTACAAGTGGCACCTAATTGCACAATTTGATGTACAGAAATTGCGAGAAGGTGAGCACAGAATTAGAGCATGGGCTATTTTCCCATTTCTCGTTTATGCAATTGCGTTCTTTGCTCATGCATTCTTGCAATTCACTGCTTTACATGATGCAACTTTCAATGCACATCCTTACATGCATCAGATTGTGCAATAAAGTGCCTCATGTATAATGGCCTTAAGAGCACATAGACTCAATTTAGTCAATTTCCCTCTCATTGAACATGCAGTGATTTTATGAAGAAAAAATATGCCCTTTGATGAACTCTGATTGCACTCGGCATACTATCTTTATTTGATGGAGTGTGGTTCTGCCTAATACTTGCATTGTTTGGTGTTATAATTTTTTATTAACTTCGGTTGGTTTAAATGATTGTGAATATTAATTTTTTCCTTTATACTTTTTCAGAGGAAATGCACAAGTTTATAGCAGAACAATTAAACACAAATAGGGTCCCCTTGTGCATAAACCCTCAATCTGCAGCTTTCAAGAGTTTTGCCAGGTAAGGGCCAACATGAGGGACATCTCCCCAGTGATCACGGGGTGCTGTGTAGACTGATGAAGATCTTCTTTTCCACTTTCATCTCCTACTCCTTCTGCACCCAACTTGGATGACTCCTTCAGTAGCAAAACAATCACTTGAATACCAAATAAACTACGAGTCATACTTGGGCAGTGTGCCCAGACGTGAAGTTGCATCTGGATATTTTTGTTAACTCTGATACAGTCCATCCCTTCCTCTTCTATGTAATCTCTCCAATAATTTTTTTGAACTAGAGTAATCTCTTTCAATATTATTTTTGGTGACTCTGAGGCCAGACAAGTCTTTGTTATTCTATGATGTGTGTAAATCTTGTAATATTTTATGTTTTATTCTTTAATGTTAGATTTTATTCATTGACTGCTGTAATCTTTTGTGATATCGACAATTCAAGAGGAATGCATCACTTGAATCATTTTGACTGAGTTGAAAAGGTGGCATTTTGATGGAATTGGAAGTGTGACTCTGTGACGTGGAATAGCTGTAAACATATTATGAATGTGTATTTTTTAATATGTTTGAGTTTGCATCTTTATTTCTTTGACTTTCTACTTCTTTTATTTGTCATTGTAGAGCATGGAATACATGGACTGTACAAAGTGCACACTTTGGTAGCTAACTGTAGTGGGGTAAAATTTTGAATGAGCATGCCAATCAGTAATGTTTACTGGAATATGTAGTTCATATTTGAATTATAATCCTTTAATTTGATTTGTTTAATTTTTAACATGCATTCAATTACTATCTCAAAGTAGCTTTGTTGATAATCAATTCAAGAGTTTGTGTTGGGTCGTTATATGAATGGCGTCCTTCACTATATTTCCAAGCTTTACAATGATAATGTTTTAAGTCAATTTTTAAATTTGATGCTGTTATTATTTTATTCTCCTTACTTTGGATCATTCTTCAAAAATGTCATGTAGGCATTGATGGCCTAGTTGTGTTGTTTTGCACCTCGTCTCTCCCTTGAGCTCTCGGGTGCCATTTTGGTAAAGATAATGGAAGGCCATTTTTCCTTTTTTTTTCTTTATGCAAGTGAGGAGAGAGAGAGAGAGCAAGTGTGACTGATTGTCTGTGTTTCTGTTCCTTTTCCCTCTTTTTTTAGCTCAACAGTAGCCCATCCATCTGAACTACCTCCCTCACCCCATCAGTGGGAGTGATTAAAAAAAAAAGACACGTGGAGGGTCTGCCTCGTAAAACGGGCAGGTCCTTCTCTCCTTTAAAAACTCCTACTCTCTGAACTTCCCTCCTCTCCTAAAACCCACTGAAAAAAGGGGTGTGCCTCTCTCATCTGGCCCTCGTATCGTAAAAGTGTGTGTGTGTGCGTATGTATGCTTATTAAATTCTGCATATGCATACGTATCCTTTTTAGCCCCCTTAAACGCATGGAAATTATCCGTCTCAGTCCAGGTGCATTAATGGTATGGGAAAAGTGAATGAATTTTGTGAAAGACGACTGGCCGTACGATGTCTCAAATGGCCTCAGACTGAAGTTAAATTGTCTGCGAGTTCCAAAGGAAAGTGGTTGTTTTTTTTTCTTAAATTTTTTTGGAGGATTGACGTTTTTGTCATCGCCAAAAGTGGAGGAAATTAGTGCAAGTGAAGGAAATTTGTGAAAAGTGATATTTTTTTGAAGGAATGTCCCCAAGTTTGCCTGGACAACGATGCCCTATTTGATGGAAAGAAATTTCCTTGTACACTAGTGTATGAGGGAATGGAGGATGAAATGTGATTGCTGGAGTAGTGAGGACAAAGACTGGCAGAAGTGGTGCATAGGAAGCAATGGTCAGGGATTTTATTCCTATCCAAAATCTCGCTGGGCGCCTGTGTCACAGTTGCCTCTTACAACTGGGTTTCTCAAGAGGAATTAGTATGGTAATAAGTTGGTTGTAAAAATGAGGGAGATAAATTAGACTCTATGCATCAAAATGGATGTTGTTAGCTATTAATTCTTAGCCCATGCTTGTGATACAAAGTCTTATAGTGTAATAAAAATTATTCTACTGAACCAGGGGAACACATAGGAACAATCTTGAGAGAGTGGGAGGAAGTCCACATACTTAGATTATTTGACTGATAGTGTGCTGTGATCAGTCAGCAATTTCTTAAATGAAGAGCTGGCAGTACATGATGGGTTGAAAACTACCTATCTCAAGTAATGAAATAAAATTGCTTGTGATGAAGCTCCTCTGGGAGAATTGCCACTCATTTGAGGTAATACTTGCTCATGGTTGAGGAGCATAAGACGGGGTAATTCCAGTGTTGGTATGAAACTTTGCCACAGTTTTGAAGTCCTTTGTAAAAAACTGTTTGGCATTGAGGTAAATTTGGATGCTTGGACCACCTGACACCATTCTCTATCCAATTGACCATTGGATTTGTAAATATAGATATTTTGTGTGTTGAAATGTCTTAGCTAATTGAAAAAGTATTTTTGTACATCAATGTGATATCCTACAAAACTCAAATCTTCTTTGTAAATAAACTTTCATTAATAAAAAGTTCATTATAGGTATTGGGAGCCCTAATGTGCTAGTAATGGCAAAAAAGGTTGACATATTTTTGGGAAAGAACGATGGTCAAGTGAAAAAAATATGCCTTTAGTTGAAACTGTTGATGTAATGTGGTGTTCATTTTAACGTGTGCCTAATTGTGATAGTATATAATATGCTACATGATCACCTAAGTATATAAACATATTAATACCTAATATCATAAAGCCTTTCTCTTTAGGCATTATTTGATCATTTTCCCAGGGATATGCCACGTGAATATTTGCCAGAGTTATTGTATTAGTAGGGCCAGATCTCGCTGCTGTTTGAGAATTGGTCTTTGTACCTCTTTAAGTGTGAGTTTGCCTTATCATGTCAACATTAATCATATGTGTTGTTCTTGTATAAACACAAAATGAATTGTAATGATCTCAGTTGCATTGTTGGCTGAGTGTAATACCAGTAGGTCCAAAATGTATAATTGAATTCCAGCTCTAAATAGGAAAAAATTAATTTTCTCCACTTTTATTACCGAAAATCATAAGCTAAAAATAATTTGGTGATATTTTTTTCTTATGTGGAATGGTTTTGAGAATATTTTAAGTAATATTTTGGTGATAGATTAATACTGGAGGAATGATGGAAATATTCCTCATTTAATTTTGGCTTCACCAATTTGATGCTAAACTTATTATTAGTCTCAATTGGCGACTGTGGTATTAAGTCACTTGTATTGGGTTTGAAGCATTAATTTTTTGTAAATACTGAAAATAATTGTGTGCTTGCATTGGTTTGATTTTCTTTGTGACAAGTTATGTGTAAATATGTTGCCGACAAATAGCCAGGGGACCTTAAAAAAAATAATTGGTATACATTAATAAAGCTTAAATCGGTAAATTTTCAAGGATCTCATGTTCTGCTGTCTCTTAGTCAAACTTAAAATATTTTATCCATGTGATTGCTTTATCAAAGTATTCATTTTTGAGAATGGCGTTGAACTTAGATGGTTAATATGGGGAGGCATCATTTTCATCCTGTCTTCGGTGAATGGAAGTGTTGTCGTCAACTAAATACGTTGAGTGGACGTGAATGTTTCAAAAATTTTGAAATATTGGTGTAAAAGTGATTGACAAAGGCAGATTAAATTATTCAAAGCTGAGAAGAATGAGTGTTGCAAGTTGAAAATGTGTATGAAATGTCTTGGTAATTGGTGTTTTCAGTTAAATTCTTTAAGTGCATCACTTAGCCTTCTATAATTAAAAAAAACAAAATGATGTCATGTATGTCATTTTGACATCCCTTAAGAAAAATTCCCATCATTTTGTACCATGAGGCCTTATAGACACAGATTTAATTGCTAGTAATGGTTAATTGGTATATTAAAAAAAAGGAGAGTCTGATTGTTTAGAGATCAGATGTCTATATATATGTGTGTGGTACCCATGTGTAAGTGTATGTCAGGTCTGTACATGATCAGAGAAAAGTGTGAATGTGTGTTTGTTGTGTAATTTAGGGAGTGAGTTCTTTTTTTTTTATTGGGCATTCTAGTATGTTTTGTTGGAGTGGTCTGTGTCACTAATACATAATTGCCTTTGGCAATGGAGGAAAAAACCAATGCCATGCATTTTCTGTGAACAATGTTGATGCTGGCTCTCTGTTGGCTGTCTTAGTTGACCTCTCAAATGCATGTTCATATCCCACCTCTCATTATTAACTTGTTCAACAAACCATGATGTTTAATTTGTTTGTAGTTTCTAGTGGAAATATGTATCAAATCACTGCCAATTTGTCTGGTTGTTTGATCAAATATTTGGTGGAACACAAGTAAAATGCATTCCTTCATTGTGTGAAATTTTTTCTTTTTATGAGCTACCTATGCTGTCAAATCCTTATGAAAAATTATGAACAATACATATTGCATTGCTTGTTGGTTATTTGAGAAGGTGACCGACAACTGGGGTAATTTACTCCTTTGAGGTTTGTACTTGAATTTTTTTTTGCTCTCGGATGATTCTGGTGGTCTGAATGCCCCTGCGATCTCAATAAGCCATTAGCTTGTCTTCAGATTTCTCAGGGGCCGAACCACCAGAACTTGACAGAGACACCCATGCCCTGAGCATGGGATAAACTGACCCAAGGTGAGACTTGAACCTGAAACCCTCGGATTAGCAGACGAGGACTTATCCTCGCTGCCACTGGGGCTGACTGGTATCTCAAATAACCAACAATGGCACAACAGTTAATTACATTGGTTATTTCAATAAAAATAAATAAGTATCAGAGCAGCAAAAAAGAATAACTAGAAAAATGAAATTAAAAAAAGTAACAGCAAAATCAACTGGTATTATGCATTGGGGTTGCGTCACACAAGTGGTGTTTTTGTGGTGTTGAATGAGTTGGGTGGAGAGAGGAGGTCTAGGGAAGGATGTCTTGAGGACAATGAGTTGAATTCAAAGGGGATTTGGTGAAATAGGGAACACTGATACAGAGGAAGACAGAATTTTGGGATGTGTAGGAAATTCCAGTTTTGTGTCAGGCAAGGAGGGACGTAAACTGGAAGAAGAGGTCACATGTATGAAGTCCGTTCATGATCAGGGCTGTCTTATGACATGCCGGGGCCCCTGGGCACACAAAAATTTGGGACCTCGTTGGAGAGTATAAAACTGAATAACAACAAAAAATATTTTTATGTTGTGGTTTTATATTTATTATGCTTTATGCTATTAAATGTTTTGAGAAATGGAACTTAGGTGAATACGTTTTAATAAATAAAAGCTCCTTTTTTGTCTAAGCAAATATATCGGCATTTCGGGGCCCATGTGAGGTCGGGGGCCCTGGGCTCGGGCCCCTAGTGCCCTTATGGTAAAGACTATTGTTCGTGATGCTTTGTAGAATTTATGGTCCAATAGTACATAGTGGTGAGAGTGTCAAGGAATTCCCAGGGAGGACAGAATTAAATCACAGGTTGAATTTCTGAGGGAGTTCATCAAATGATGTGCAATGGTGAAGAAAAAATTACATAGTGATTTACAAGTTTCAGAGTTGTGGGGCTAAGAGTTGACCAAATTGATGTGAAGGCCTTGCTCCCACCGCTGCCGGGCACGACACCCGGCCCTCTTGGCCGAGTCCCGTAGTTGCCAGGATTCATTATCAATTGAGAACTGTCCATAATTTCAAGGTTTTTGTTTTAATTGAGGTAGTATTCCTTGGCCTTACTCAATAGTGTTTTTTACGTGACACCATCACTTCAGAGGCCGCCCCACTGGGGTCAGAGGCCTTTTGCAGCCGCCTCACTGAGGTACAGACGCTGCGCAGACTACCATTCGTCTGTCTCCTAACCTTCGACCAATCTGGCATGGGTGACCCTACCAGGAGCAATGTTCCTGCCAGTGCAGCTCTAGGGGTCATCGGAGCACGCAAGCCCTTCAACCACGACAAGGTTGTAGTCCAAGAGAAGAGGTTTTTAATATACTCTTGAAAATTAAGCCTTTTGTCAAGTGTGACGCTTAGGTCATAGTGCCATCAGACCTTAGAGGTAGGGTTATTTGGGTGTGTATACATATGAGAATGGGTTTTTTGTTTCAAAGAAAAAATCACTGATATGTAAGGGGTTAATATGCAACTGCCAGAGAGAAAAATACCATGAGTTCAAGAATGCAAGTGCCGATCGAAGGGCTAGGTGCTTGAAAGGACCATTCGCTTCATGCTTGAAAATTTTACAGTTGTCAGCTTATTCAGTCAGGTATGTCAGTAGTCCGGTGTTGCATCCTTTAGGAATAACATGGCAATGTCATCCATATCAAGTGAAAAGAAAAGGGGCCGAGGGTCAGTAAAGGAAGGATTTTAGGGGAATGGAGGAAGGGTAGAGAGAAAACCTTCATCAGTATTAGCTAGCTCTTTACAGAATGAACCAAGGGGTCCACAATTTAACGTCCCACGTAATGGATGTAGCACTGCACTTGGAATTGCCCTTCACATGGCACACCAGTAGGGATCAGAATTTTGCTGAAAAATATCCCCCCCTGCAACCCATACCCTCTGGATGACAAGCCAGTGTTGTTGCCACCACTCCAACCCAATCTCCAAAATCGCATTGCCTATGCATTAAAATAGTGTCTGATAATTATCCTGAAGTTTACATGAGGGCACTAATTACTATACTGAGTAAGTTGTATGAACATGCTGACTCATCTGTGCTTGTTGATTGGGATTTACTCAGCAAATGTTGTAGTGTAAGATCGTGGATGTGATTCCTTTGAAGCAATGAATTATGGGCAGGATTGTGAAGAATAGTGAGGTATTCATGCCTCATTTTTATGCTATATGTTTTCCTTTCTTCTCCAGGAGTGCTATATAATGTAGTCTGTGAGCTTCTATTATGAAGGAAACAGATAAATGACTGCTGAAGCTGAACCTGGTAGAAATTACCTTTATTCATGATTCCTAACCTCGAATGATAACTAACCTTAAAGCACTTTGTATTCTTCTTCAAATTTACATAGTTAATCAGCATTACACATTTCACCACCCTGAGGCATAAATTCCACATGCATGAAGCATTTCATAGTATGTACTATCATAAATGCCACAGTGTGGAGAAACTTAGTTACGTTTTTAAAGATTCTCAATTATAAGTGAGCCATAAAATGTCTCTTTCCCTTGATAATGTCATGACTGGTAAAGACAAGTAAAATTCTATACAACTGATTACAGGAAATTTCAATTGTTAAATATCCTTTGTTGCAAAACATAAATGGTACCTCTTTAATTTTAAAGTGTCCTTCATAAATGAAAAATTAATCTAAAAAATAGGTATACATCTGCGATCTATCACTGCCAACATATTTTATTACATTATTGCTTTACATTTACTTCAAATTTAAATGTAGGTAACATATACTATCTCTAACTGTTTCAACACAATTAGCATAAAATTTAAAAGTAGCAAAGCAGCAAAATAGATACCTATGACAAATTAAAAAATGGCAGCACAGAATTTCAGGCACTACAAAATAGGCAACCATGAGTACTAGTGCATGTATTAGTAGCTTAAGTTACAGATGAGGTTCTAGCTGCCAGTAATTAATTCAGGAAACTGTGCATTGAAATAAACTGGGTGATTTAAATTTCAAAAATGATTTTCTGAACTGCTAAAAAGATTATAGTCCTTTCTTTTAAGGGCAAGAAAATCATACTACAATTATTTTATTTGCCAATCAGAAAATGTGACTAAAGCATCATGGAACAAAGTGAAGAGTGCAATTGGGAGAAAGATAGAAAACGAGAATTGGGACTGCTTATCCAATCCAAAAGAAGTCGCTGATTTTCCTAAGAAATACCTAGTTAATGTGCCCATTGGCGGCCCCAGGGGGCAGTATGAGCAATTGCCCCCCCCCCCCCCCCAATACCCAGCGTATTTCTCTGTCATCGAAAAATTAACTACCTAAACTATTTTGTTGCTTTTTTCTAATTGAAGTTGTGGTTATTTTACTTTACATCCAGTTAAATTTCATGCAAACTAAAACTGTTTTTAAAACCACAAGCTAAAGCGAATGTAAATAAAATTTTTTTTGGAATTATTGAAGACTTGGGGGTAATCTAAAGGGAAATATGCATTAAGTAAAAAGTTGCTCTTCTAAAAAGGCAAACTTTTGCTTCCAAACGAGTTATAATGCACCATTTCGCACATAGTTTGTTACGAATTTCCGGGATGAGACCCACGAACCCCCTCTTTTCCTGGGGGTATACCACAAGAGCCAATGGTGTCCCCCCCCCAAACCTCTGATCTGAATCCTCAGATCTTATCTGGTCGGGTCTTATGTACCTCAGAATTTACAACAAAAATAGGGAGTAAGGATGGATTTCATATACAGTACTACAGGCATGTAACATCTTCTATGGCTATCTTTCCTTTTGCTGAAAATGAGGTCTAGAAGTGTGTTATGGGTGTCAAAAGTAAATTATCAGTTGGAGTTGATGACATTCCTATCACTATTTAAAAAAAATTGCTATTACAATAATTAAACCCTTGACTTTCATTATAAATGAAACCTTCATAAATGGTGAGTTAAATCTTAGACTACTTAAAAATCTCAAAAATGAAACTTATTATCTAAAAAGGGGTTGAGGATGACATAAATTATTACTGCCTGGTGTCCTGACTAGTTTTTCTTAGATCCACTAGTCTTTTATGTGAGAAAGGTTCATAAACGATATTGTTAAACATAGCATTTTAAATGCAGGGAACAATATGGTTTCCAAAAGGGAAAAGGTACAAATGATGCTCGAGCAAGTTTTCTGAAAAAGATAATGACCTCGTGGGATTCCAATGTTGGCATATCTTCAATAACCTTTCAAGGACCTTCAATACAGTGGACCACAACATTCTTTTGAATAAATGTGAAGGTTATGGAACTGGAGACATTGCTCGTAAATGGCTAAAATCATATATGAAGGATAGAAAACGAATGGTGGAGATCAACAGCATAGGACCCAACAACACAGTGAGTAAATACTTATCAGTTCAGTTCCCTAGGGAAATCCTTGGGCCCCTATTGTATTTATTACACATGAATTATTTCCCAAACAATTTAAAAAATGAAAACATAATACTACAGTCAAACCTCCCTTAATGGACACCTCCAAATAGCGGACACTTCCTAAAAGTGGACAGTTTTTCAATCCCTGGCAGTAGAACATGGAAGCTAATGGAAATAATACCTCCAAATAGTGAACATTCTCAATGACGGACGCGGTCAACAGAAAAGAAAAAATTTTCCTTCAATTACCTCCATTAACGGACACTTGTGATGAGCTATTCTTTAAAAATGCCTCCTCCCCTGAACAGTAAACCTCATTTCTTGAAGGAACTCTGAGACTTTTCCAGACCAAAGCTTATCTTAGCAATTCAGGTACAATCTATTGTCCATCAAAAAGTTAGTTATCCTGCCTGTTCCCTTTCCCCTCAAAGTTAACCATGATGTACCTTATTGCTGGCAAAATGAGGGCTTCTAGACCTCTTATAGTGTCAAGCTTGCTCCGTTTGCCAACTTCTGCCGTTTTTCTCTCCCCCCCCAATCGTTTTGAATGATTTTAGTACTGACACTTGCTCTAGCCTCAGTATCTCCTTGAACGTCGTAAGGTAACAAGTGAAAACGTGAGAAAGTGCTATTAAGCCATCCATCAAAAGTTTTTTGTTGCATAAAAAAATAGCTGGCAAAAGAAAAAGGCTGTTTTTAAGAGAGAATGTTGACATTTTGTGCATGTTGGAGAACGAAAAGTTATGTTTTCGTACAATTGGTGAAAAATTTGGAATTGGGAAGGTGCAAGTGAGTGACATCATTAAAAGCAAGGAGAGATTGATGAAAGAATGGGCTGAGGACAAAGGTGACAATGTAAAGTAGCAGTTTCCGAAATTGGACGGTTTAGTAATTGATAGTCTCAAATATGATTGGTTTTATAGGGCTCGATCATTTAACATTCCAGTATCTGGACCATTCATCTAGGAAAAAGCTCTTCAAATTGCAAAAAAAATGGGAGTTTCTTACTTTGTGACATCAAATTTATCCGATTTCATTCCATATTTTTTTATGAAATGTGTAATTTTTCAATATTAAGACATAAAAGATAAATGAAATATATTAACGCCTTTACATTTTAATGTACCGGCATATTTACTGCATAGAGAAGCATGTCGTAACTTTGGTCCCCTGTGAATAGCGGACACCTCTCAATAGTGAACGATTTTTCTGGACCCAAACGTGTCCACTATTGGGAGATTTCACTGTGTATGCAGTTAAAGTTTCTAGGTTTTATAATTGATGAATCTTTGAAATGGGAAGTCCACATCAACCAAGTATGTCGTAAACTTGCAAAAAATTTTGATGTAATACAGAATCTGGCAGAAATCGTTAACACAGAAGTGCTGAAAACGGTTTACTTTGGCAATTTCCAGTCCCACTTGCACTATGGGTTAATTTTCTAGGGATCATCTCCAAATTTTTACAAAGTTTTTGTAATGCAGAAGAGAATAATCAGGTATATTGCAAAAATTATAGCAGCACAGCAATCCTGTAAGCCATATTTTAGGCAACTAAAAATTTTAACTTTACCTTGCCTGTACATTTATTACCTTTGTACTTATGTTAAATATAGCATGAACCAGCTAACCATTAATGCACAAATACATGGGCATAACACTTGGCAAAGAGTGGATGTGCATTTGCATTGTCATTCTACCACAATGTTCAATAGGAGTCCATGTTATTTAGCTACAAAAATGTTTAACCATTTACCATTTAAAATAAAAAAATGCTCCCTCAAGGGGGACTTTTCAAATCAAAGTAAAACATAAAAATCATAAAAAATGCTTCTATGCATCAAAATGAAATATGGCAAACAAGTGACTTGCAAGATTTTCACTCTCACTGGCTCATTTGGCATATAATACCATATCAATAAAAAAAAATTAATGTTCAAAAGATATAATCTACTTGCTTTTCTCAATGCAAAATTTTCTTATATCTATGTGAGACATGTGTGCCATATGATTCTCACAGCTTAAATCACTCACATCCGCTGCCTGTTCAGCAATAGGAAGGACAATCATTAAAACGAATGCTCCTTGAATGTTCCTGCAACCATTTGTATAAGCTTGAGCATTCAATGAATGTTCCTTCAACCCATGGTACTTAATACCATGCCTTCAACCAAGCTGCATAATCTAACCCATTCAAAGAATGTTCTTGTAACGGATTTGAATATAATTCAAAACGTTGATTATCAATTCAGTAAACCCTTGTATTCATTGCACGAACATTCCCTGAAGGTTCACTTTGAACGTTACAGAAGCTTATCAAGTATGGACATTTTTAACGTTCAGTGAACCATTATTTGAATGCTCAGAGAATGTTTACGCAATCAAGTGAGAAACATTCATTTAACGTTGCTGCAACATTTTTGTGCAACATGGGTTGCCAGTGACTCGATACGATTATTGGTACCTACTGGCCGGCCGATTGAGTTTTGGTTTTAAATTTCCCTCTTACTTTTTGACTTGGCAAGATACCGCTGCAGGATTTTCGTCTGTTGATATTTCCGGAAAACGCCGCGTATGAAACTACTGCCGTCTTCAAGGTTAGAAGCGCGATTGAGAAGACGAAAGCAGTATTTAAGAGAAGGTATCAGCATGCAGGAGAAGAAAAAGTGTGCGTGTGCCTGGCAGTGTGTTTACAAGCACGGGGGGAATTCATTTGCGAGCCCGCGGAAGACCTCACCACAGGTAGGCGATTTTTGAACGTCTGTGACCCCTCTCCTAGTTTAATTTTGTCCCATCCCTCATTCCGGTAAGAAGAGTTGTTTCCCGTTTACCATATTTGATGGCTTTTGTTCGCGTATAGGGGGAGTTTCCATAATTTATTGTTTTTATATTTTTCGGTGACTTGAACATCGGTGCCGAAACCCGGGTAGTACTTGTACTAAATACGAATTTTGTCTAGGGTTAGTAACTTTCACTATTTTTTGGAACATACCCGATGCGGGCGAGGGGAAAATACGCTGTCATGACGAGGGACGCATTTGATAGTAATTAGATATCACTTCGTGCAAAGCAAGGATGTTAGATAGAAATAGAGGCCACCTTCCTCTTGATTCTTGGAGCCATTACAGCTGGCACAGTTTAGGCCTTGCTCATGCTTACGATCCGTCGGTGGCGTTTGATTTTGATCAGATCTAATAGGATTCAAACTCGACAGGAAATGCGGAGTTTTGTGAATGTTAGGCCAAGCCTTCTCGGTACAAAATCATTCCCATGCACCTCTGTTGCTACTTCATTTTCGCCCATTAGCTTTCACAGAAATACCTCCTCCATTTCATTTTAACCTCCCCGGTGCAAAGCGAGATTCTCTGGAAACCGTAATGGCGGCACACACTCTAGCGAGTGGAATTGGGAAGCATTTGGAATATCGAGAGTCTTTCGACTTCAGGCAGAAATATTAGATCAAGTGTACCGTGAATTTCAAACGGACCAAAATACAATTGTTGAGTAAAATAACCGGAGTTCTTTAGCACTGGGGGTATGGAATAATAAGCTTGATTAAATGAACTGTTGTGAGAGAAGGTACCGGAACTCTACTCTGGTACTGCAAGAAATTCCGGAGCTGCGCTCCGACTGAAATTAAGCCCTGGCACTACAGGAGTTTCATCGGTATCAATGCAGCGATCTAGTCTTCCGGTCCATCAAGTTCCTCGATTTTCTTCGGGGTCTTTGGTAGAATGGGAAAGTTTTCGAGGCCTTCATATTTCGAGGCCTACTTCAGAGATTCAGAATCAGGACCTCCGAGTAAAGTTCGGATTTATAAAACCCGCTCTATCAAGGAATTGCGTTGGTACTGGTAAAAGTGTACCTTTTGTCGGGATCTATTATGCCGCAGCTTGGATGTAGCTGTATTATTCATATAATAAACCTCGTATTTTGGGGTTTAACTACAAATGTAAATTGCTTGAATATTCTACCCTTTCCTGCAACCGCATTTCTTATCAGGAACATTAAACTGGCAAGTTCTCAGAAATTTAGGCTGCCTGAAAAGCTTTGAAGGTCTAGGTGCTTAGGTTTTGTTTCTATCAGAGATACGTGTTGTTAGTTCAGATATTTTAACTCATATCGAAGAGAATTTTAACAGGCGACGAGTTTTCCTCGTTCATACAACTTAAAACATTTGCTCGGAAACGAACGAAAATTTAGCAATCTTCTCACGGGGTTTTGTCAAAGCAGGTGCCCACGCGCGCCATCCTCTAAGCCGGCATCTCATCCACGCTCCATAAAGTTGATATGACGGTGTCTGCGAGTAAAGAGGTGGCTTCCAAGAAAAATATTTCCAAGGAAGGACGGTGTCCACTGTACAGTGTGCCGCTTTTCTTTTACCAAGGACGTTGAGCAGCGTCCGGATTTTGTCCAGTCAAAAATATTATGCTTTAAATGTCTAAGATCGGGACATTGGGCTCCGCAGTGCTCTCGAAAGGGCCTCAGATGCATGATATAAAAGCAGGATTACCGCGTAACCTCGCATACGTCGCCCTCAAAAACATCTTTTATGTACCTCATCATGTGGTATTAAAACTTACTCCATCAGGAGATAATATCGGATAGTGTTCAATGCCTCTGCACACATTGCACCAGAAACATACCTTTGTAACCGATTCACTTATTAACATTCCTTTAAATACACGTAAAAGCAAAATCTTATTTAATGTTGACGATTTGGCATCAACTAACACTCAGAGTATAATTTGGAACACAAAAGTTGTCCAGAGGACCCTGCGGCGTTCTCTGTATTATATAAATTTTAAGTTAAGATATTAAGTCTCATACTCAGGGTAGCACACCTGCGCCGACAGTAAATGCACCAAACAGATTCATATTATGATTGCTCGAAATTATTAAGAAAAATTCATAAAGTAAGTCTTCTCGGGATTCCATCCGGGTTGGGAGTTCCATGATTAACGTTTCGGCCGCTTACTCTGCTGCCGTCCTCAGGGTGATGAGATAGCGTTGACCGGAACTGTTGAAAATATATAAGATAGTACCTACAGGGCACTCTTACGTGATCCAACAGACTCCATTGCCAGAAAAATGGTAGACTTGATCAAGAAGGCAGGAATTTCAACGGAAATCAGGAGGATCCTTGTTCCGCAAGCTCCGATACCTCCTACACTGTACGGACTTCCAAAGGTTCATAAGGAGGGATCACCAGTGAGACCCATAGTGAATGGCATTTGAGCTCCGACTAACAACCTGGCCAAATAACTATCGAAAGCACTGCCTCCTTTCGTGGGACGCTGCGATCACCACGTGAAGAGCTCCGCAGAATTTGTCAACACACTCCACAACATCCGTCTGGAACGCAAGAACACCATGGTGAGCTTGGACGTCGTCTCCTTGATCACACGCATCCCAGTTGGAGACACGCTGGAATCCATGGAGGCCCATTTTGACAGAGCCACGTTGGACCTGTTCCTCCATGTGCTGACGTCAACCTACTTTCTTTACCGAGACAAATTTTACGAGCAAACGGAAGGAGTGCCGGTGGGATCACACTTGTCTCCAGCAGTGGCGAATTTATTCATGGAAGAATTCGAGGAAAAAGCCTTGAAGACAGCTCCTCTTAAACCGAAATACTTATTTCGGTATGTAGACGATACTTTCGTCGTGTGGCCATATGGACTAGACACCCTGGACAACTTCCTCGCCCATATGAACGAGCATCACCCAAATATAAAGTTCACCATGGAAAAAGAAGAGGAAGGCCGCCTACCATTTTTGGACATCTTAATTCACAGGAAGAAGGATGGATCACTGGGACATGGCGTGTTTCGGTAGAAAACCAACAAGAACCTATACTTGAACGCCGCGAGTCACCACCACCCTTACCAGAAGAAAGTGGTTCTGACAACACTCATCCACCATGCGAGGACTATTGCAAACGAGGAAAACCTCCCTCATGAGCTCCTTTATTTGCAAGAGAGTTCGTCGGGACGTCAATTGGAGGGACGTCAATCAAGTCATGAGAAGAGTTCCTGAAGACACGGCCCTTAAAAGGACTTGAATGAACCAGTGGCCAAGGCATGTATCCCATACGTGTCTATAATATCAGGCAAAATCTCTAGAATTCTCGGAAAACACGGCATACGGACTATCCACAGGCCGTACAAGAAATTATTCAACGACCTTGTGAGCATAAAAGACCCGCTAGGTATGAAGATTCGGGGGTTTTGTCGCATCCCCTGTGAATATTTCGCGGACAATGTGAACTTGCTAGTCAAGGTGTTGATGCTAGTGCAGATCGGAACATTCAGTGCAAACGTACAACGTTGACTGGAAGGATGTACACTGACGAAATGTTAAGTAACCTGCCGGTAGGTAGCATTCTGTTGGTACACCATGCTCACGACCGAATGCTTAGCGTGTAGTTATAGAATTCGTTCAAAATACATATTTAAAAACGTAACCTTTTTACCACAAAGTAATTAAAAACTTTACGTAAATGAAAACGTTACGTTACGAATAACAACAGAAAAATTACAATCCTGGACGAAGCTATTAAGCAAAAGAATATAGAAAATATACTATCCATGAAGATGAGCAACTCAATTACGGATGGAATTCTGTAGACGAGGGAGCAAGAGAAATGATATGCACAAAAATTAATTTTACCTTATTTGCAGCAACTTATCAATTGAATCGGAAGTTCTGACGAAGCATGGGGGAAGCGGAACAACCAAGGGGATTATTTTATCAGTTCTACAAAGACTGTACTATGAATTGCGCAATAGCCCATGATAAATGCAAGAACATTTTCCAAGGTCAAAATGCATGAAACTTCCAAAATTGCGGGCAATCATGAATTCAATGAGGTTGGTTAGCGCGGAAAAGTATTTACGTTTACGTTTAAGCATTGCGAAAGGAAACTGATTGCTTTTGTTAACGAATAAAGAAACCATTTCATTTATTAAATCTTTTGAAGCATTTCCGCAATTCACAATGAAAAATACCGCAGTTGAAAATCAAATATTTAGATAGATACATGTTTATTGCATTATTATGAAATGACTGAAAACAGGAGAGCGAAACTTGAGATAATATCGGACTAGGTACACGTTTCATACTATTCCGGATGTGCTCTACATAAATAAGTTACAAGTAACAAAATGCAAAAAGCACGGTACGCAGCAGACGTGAGCAATTTTGGCTAAGATTTGAAAATATGGTAGTTGAGGCCCCTGGTGATAGATCTCTTTACGGGACGATATAATAAACACGCTACCCGGATAGATTAATTTAATACACACAAATAGAAAATATTCAACAAAATACACGCACGCAGCCCCCGCCCTTAAAAACTTTCCCTAGTCCAGGGAGTTAAGTTAACAAGGGAACATAAAGTCTTAAAAAACATGAAGACTGTTAGAACGAAGCGGTAGCGGTAGTGCATTCTCCTCTTTGGGGTGTCTTACTGCTGCATGACATAATGACTTCAGTTTAAATAACGATGCAAAAATAACTAGTCTACTTTAAAATATGTATAGCGATACACTGCACTTTTGGATGTGGAAGGAAAGTGACTTAAATGGAAAATTAAGCGAAATTCCGTAGTTTTAAAAAGCCTCCTTCCTTTCTGTCTGGCGCTACAGCCCGGTCTGACCTTTGGCCTGCAGTACCTATTGCCTTCAATGTTTACTGTCCTTCTTAATCTATTCTTGCCATATCACGCCCATTCATCTTAGGTTTTCTTTCACACCGTCGATCCATATTCTTAAAGGTTGTCCCCTCCTATTTTTCTGGACCTGTCTTTGCCTTCAGGGTTTTCTTTGGCTGTCGTTTCTCATCCAGTATCCAGTATTTTGTAATTATTTCGTAAATAGTTCAATGTTAATATAAAAACCTCTCTTGTTATTATTTTCCATGGCTTTCGGTAACACCAGTTATGAGTTTTGCTGTCATAATTCGCGGTCTTGCCTTCGACTAGTGAGAGTGAGATCGATTTTTCTTGCGAGCGATTAGTCGATTTTCAAAATGGCGTCTTAAGTGCAGTGCAGTGCAGTGCGGTGCGTGTTTTGATTTATGGGAGCGAGTTTATAAGACGTGATATTAGGAGGAAAAATCAGCTAATGGTCGAGGTTGACATATTTCCGGACTATTATTCTTCTTCCATTGAAAGAAAAAGGTAAACATTTAACATACTCGTTGGAACTTAAGAAAGTAAGATCGCATCAACATGTTTAACTTGTGATTTATATCGACCTGTAGTTTGAGACACATCGCAAGGAATTGGTAATCAGCATCCATAGTGACGATTTATAAAATCTGATTTAGGGGTTACAGTCACTACAGTGACTGTAACCCCTGACGTAGCTTAACCATCTTATTCGTTGAGATTTTATGAATCTTACGATATTAACCAGTTTTAAGATATCAACTATTTCCTGGTTAAGCCTTTTTCTACAGGCACCATTTAATGTAGCTGGGCCATTAATTCGTCGTATGACTTTTCTTTCAAATTTTCTTAGCACTTCTTGCTCCTTTTTTGTAATTGTCCACGCTTCATATTCATAGTTGACAACTTATATATTTTAATTTTGGTATTGCGGCTAATTAATAATCTCGTGGAGTAAACATATTAGAGATATTACCGGTCAAGCTAATCGTAAATTGGGATTTGTTAAAAGAGTACTTGACAAGTGCGACGATAAAGTTAGGAAAATCAGCTACTTCTCCCTCGTTAGACCCCACTTGGAATATGCTGTCAGTATTTGGGATCCTTATGAGATAGGCTTGAAAACTGAGTTAGAACACGTGCAGCGAAGATCGGCAAGATACGTAAAGGCCGTTTTGATAATCTCGTTAGTGTTACTGACCTTTTGCAGCAACTGGGATGGGAAACACTATCAGACCGTCGATTGAAATTTAGACTCAATCTATTATGTAAGTTCCAAACCGATCTATTCTCTGACGAAGTTGATAATATTTTACGGAATTCCGACATACTACGGTAGATCAGTTCATGAGAATAAAATCAGGGAACTAGATTGCAGAACGGACAGATTTAAAATGTCATTTTTCCCGCGAACGATAAGGGACCATAACAGCTGCCAATGAGACTTTTATCTAGGTTTGTCGATAGGTAGTGTAGCTCTTAGTAGTAGTAGTACTCCCAAATACTTGAATCCTTATCTGTTACCTTGTACCAACAGCACGCCGTGCATGTTTTCAATATAAGTCTTGAGTCTCTGTCCATTTGTGTAGTTGCAAAATACATGTATACTAACGGTCCCTCTCCATTATGAGCATATCTGTAGTGTAGTGTATGCTTGTGAGGCTTCGCCTGGTGACAAGCATTAGCGACTTATGCTAATTCATAATTAGTCGTAGTTACACTAACTTTAGGGTACAGTGTAATGCATGTTGGTGACTACTCACCCCTTGCCACACACTCCTGAGATGGCTTGCAGGGTATTTTGTAGATGCAGATGTAATTAGCTTGCTTTTACATAGTTATTTATTTGCACTGTACGCCCTATTTCCTGTTTGTATTCATTCCTTCTAGGATTGTCGTGTTCATGCACCCTTCTTTATCCATAATGTTATCAGCATACTTAAACTTATTTACTGCTTCATAGGATTAATCCTCTACTCACAGTGTATGTGATTTCCTTCTGGTTTCTGATGATATAATAGTCATATATTTAATTTTACATGTATTAGCAGATTATCCCATTCCACTGGGTTCTTTGTAGTTTTCAACCGAAAGTAGCGTCGATCAAGCCACAATCACGGCATAATTTACATGAGCACATATTTTGTTTGTTCTATTTATGATTGTGCCTCGCTGATCCCTGTTTCTGAATTCATGATGTATAACTGTTATACCTTTCATTATAAATGAGCATAACTTTGTAAAAGTGACGAAAAGTACCAGCTGTAATCCGACACGTTTCTGTTCAACTGTTTCTTATCCTAGATGATAGGCAGCCAGCGCCACAGTGAATAGCTCCATTTAATAGTTCAAATAGGTGTACTATAAGCTCAGTGAACTACTACTCTCTGAAGCTAACTATAATACCCATCACTTTTTGGGGATAGACAGTAGGCGCTAGAGAAGTGGGTGTGGAGAAGAATGGAGAAAGTGGGATGGACGGCAAGGATAACAAACGACGAAGTGCTCGGCATAGTGGGTGAGGAGATACAGTGAGAAAGGCAGAGATAGGACGTATGCCGAAGAATTAAATCATCTAAGGAAGCAAGGGCGTGCGGCTGTAAAAGGTTAGTATAGATATCCCTTCTTCAATCTAAGGCTGCCTTAACCGGTAGATCACCACTAATTATTATCTATTTAAATAATATTTTATTTTCTGGAGGTTTAGGTCTATGATGAATGATCAATGGGTAATACTCCTTTTTTGCCAACGTTTTGCCAAAGGAATGTATCAGGAATAATTATATATTTTTATACAACATTCAACAATACTAAGTTCACATAGTATGGTTTATAAAGTTTGATAACATCAGTTCATTAAAAAATATGTATGCATGTTTAGTAAATGACCTCACAGTTATTTATCTCTCTTTTCATGTGATAATGATCTTTGGTTGCTATTTATTTGTTTTGTTAATTCTCGACAATTTTAAGTTCTTTAAATAATTTAAGTTATGTTAAAGCATATAAAATTATAAAATATTTTTCTTAATTTAGCAATGTGTGTATTTATAGCTGGTATAATACCTGCGGATATATTACATGTCTGTTTTTTATTTGTAAACCATAATATTTAAACTCCTAATATTGTTGAATGTTGTATAAATATATGTATCTGGGAATTTTGTTCTTTTTCCGATCCAATATTATATACTTTGAGGCACAGTATTAAATTTTTCCATTAGGATTCAGAATAAAAGGTTCTACTTGTGCTCTATGAATACAAACTACTGCTTTATTTTTTTTGATACTCGGATTACTTTGTAATGTGTGATTATGTGTTGCTAGTCTGAGAAAATTCTGCAATTCTGTTTTCGGCCGAATCTCGCGTACCTATAGCCTTACCCGTTGCCTTATTTTCGCTTCTGCTTCTTGTAATATAATATATTTCACATACTTCAGGCCCACTGGCTCTGAAATTGTGGCTGGGATTACTATTTAATGTCGGATTACATATTTTGAGTTGGCAATTATTCTTGGCTTCCTTCCGCTGTCGTTCCTCATTTGGTCCATTACTGCTGCATTTTTCGTTGCACTCTCTCTGCTAAGCACGCTGTTCACCTCTATTTAAATTAATATTCACCTTTCCTTTCCTTGTTTTACTCAAGCTTCAATTTTACTGGTGGTGCCTAAGACTGGCTATATTCCGACCGACTTTAAATTTTTGTGGGCTGGAATCGAAGTTGGCTATATTATGATTGGCCTTGATGAGGATTTGACTCTTAAGAGAAGGAATATTTGGAGCTTTTGGAACAGTAGGGTAAGTGAAGTGTAACTAAATCATAAGAGATGTGCAAGGATAGGGATATGCGGAGTAAATGGTTTAAGCAGAGTCAGATTTAATGACCTATTACCGATAATTTAACTTTTTTGACTGTATGTACAGTCCATTCGCGTTAACCTGGCCGACACTCAGCAGTCTACTGCGCAGGTGGACCTAGTCCAACTCAGAAAATAGGGGAAGCAGCGCTTACTGAGAGGGGAGCCATGCGCGAACAGTTTTCCCGTGGCGTAAAGTGAGGGGGAAAGTCAGGGAGGACAATTCCTCTTCAAATCTGAAGTCGAATGGGCTGACTTGTTTACATCCGCACGCTATTCAGGTCAGCATGAACACTGTCAGAGAAGAGGTAAATCACGTGAGGCCTGAAAACCCTACCCCTTGATGGGCGAAATTGTAAGAAATTGGACTAGTCCGAAACAAAATCGCTTACTAAGCATGACGAATTAGCGGGCAGATACCACTCTAATGTTCCCCCTACTACTCCACTTATTTCCCCTCACGCGAGTTGTCATCGGCCAGGTTAACGCGAATGGACTGTACCTACACCGAAAGGGAACAGTGCACCGTGATGGGCGTGTATGTATTAGGATTTTACAAAATATTGTATCTGTTTGCTGATTCCTTTCTGCGATATGTAAATGCTATGGAAGAACAAGAAACATACTTATATTGTGAGCAGAATAGCCCAAGCCAAGAGGTGATTCAACCAGAAGTAGGGTCTAATAGCCAGCAACACAAAGTTGGAAGTAAGGAGGCAATTAAGGAGGTTATATTGGCTAGGGCGGCTATTAGGCGGTGAGATCATGCTGGGTGGGGCGTTCGGGCGGCAGGATACCGTCTGCTTTTATTTTTAGTGTATCTACACGCACTGTGGTACAAAGACCTTCGGTGCGGATTTACGCAGCCCATGGTTCGGCTATCACTACGCAGATATAAACATCACGAAAAGTCGGTAAACCCTTTTTGGAGAAAAGGTCCCATGCCCCTAGAGCGGGTAAGGGTGTGTGGCCCTAGAGCAGAAATCCTTTCCGGAAAAAAGTGACTCACTCTGGCCGACCTGAAATTGTTGCATCACCTTATGCATAGAAATTTTACCGGTGCTCTCAAATAATGGTTTAGTTAAAAAATCTCTTTTATTCATAATTACTGCATGTAAGGACATAAAAAAATTATAGCCTATTCTCGATAAGATATGTTCATCATTATAGTGTACTCACCCTTGACTATGCTGAGGGCAGGGAAGCTAGAGAATATAAAGCAAGAAATGGATAGGGTGGGTGTAGACATAATGGGTCTGGGTGAAGTAAGATGGAACGATGACGGGGACTACTGGAGCGATGGCTATAGAGTAATTTATAGAGGAGGGAATGGAAGTCAGCCGGGAGACACAGATAGGTTCCAGATAGATTATATAATGGTCCCTCACAGATACAGGAATAGTGTTAAAAACTCGGAAACCTATCCAGGAGCTGATGCAGACACAGACCACAACTTATTAGTCATGAAATGTCGGGTAAAACTGAAAAAGAAGAGAATGGGAAGGAGGGTACGAAAGTGGAATACGGAGGCATTAACTGGGGCAATGAAGAAGAAGTATCGAGAGAAGGTGGATGAGATAATGGGTGAGGATTATAGAGTTAGATCAGTGGAAGATGAATGGAGAAGTTTGAAAAATGGAATCGTAGAAGCGGCGAAAGTAACGGTAGGCGTAGTTAGTGCAACTAAAATTAGAAAACCGTGGATCACGAAGGAGATGATAAGGGAGATGGAGGAGAGAGGAAATGGAAGAGCGTAAACTCAGAGCTAGGTAAGAGAAAATACCGAGAATTAAATAACAAACTTAAAAGAGAAATAAAGAAAGCAAGAGAGGCGTGGTGGAGAGAACAGATCGACTCGTTAGAGAAATACCAAAAAGAGGGAAGTGCAGATGCATTATATAGGAAATTAAAGGAACTGACGTGTGGTGATAAGGGAAGGGGAATTATAAAGATAACAGACAAGAAGGGAAAGGTGATCGTAGAACCGAAAGAGATCCCGGAGAGGTGGAAGGAGTATGTTGAAGAGCTGTATGGCAAAGAAATAAGGCCCAATAGGTTAGATATAGAAAGGGAAGACGATATTGACAGAGATGGCATCGGACCAAGTATCCTAGATAGTGAAATCGAAAGAGCTCTACGAGACATGAAAAGGAATAAGGTGGTGGGAATAGATGACATACCTGCAGAGTTTTTAATGAGAATGGGGAAGAACGGAAGAGGAAAACTTTTTGCGCTTATTCGTAGGATTTATGAGGATGAAGTGTGGCCAGAAGACTTCGCGAAGACTACTAATTCCTATACCAAAGAAGAGTAAGGCAAAAACGTGCGAAGACTATAGGACAATAAGCTTAATATCCCACGCGGCCAAAGTAGTTCTGAGAATTCTAAACAGAAGGCTAGAGAAGAAGGCAAATGAATACCTGGGTGACGACCAGTTCGGGTTTAGGAGAGGGACGGGAATTTGAGACGCTATAGAGGTGATGAGGACGCTAGTAGACAGAAACCTAGAGTATAGGCAGGATGTTTTTGCATACTTCGTAGATTTCGAGAAGGCGTTTGATCGGGTGGAATGAACGAAATTAATGGGATTGTTGAAGAGATTAGGGGTCGATTGAAGAGACAGGCGTCTGATTTGGAATTTGTATATGAACAAGACGGCGCATGTTATGGTAGCCAATGGAGAATCTGGATGGGCCACGATAGGACGGGGAGTGCGGCAGGGTTGCCCACTATCGCCGTTGCTTTTTAACGTGTATTCAGAAGAAATGGTAAGGGAGGCATGGAGGGAGGAATGGCAAGGGAGGAGGAGGTAGGAATAAAGGTAGGAGGGGAGCTGATAAAATCAGTGAGATTTGCAGATGATCAAGCATTGGTTAGTCAGTCTGCCAAGGGGTTAGTCAATGGTGAATGCATTAGAGGTGCAGTGTGAAGAGTATGGGATGAAGATAAATCACAAGTAAACGAAAGTAATGAGATTTTCTAGAAATAAGAAGGTCGGGCTGAAGATAAGGGTGGGAGGGCAGAAGGTGGAGCAGGCCGAGCAGTTTACGTATCTTGGTAGTATTTTGGAGGAGAATGGGTTTAGTGGTAAGGACATCAGATGCAGAATTGCGCTAGCTAAAGAAGCATTTTTGAAGAGAAGGTAAATTGATGAGGTGGATAAGAGAGTCAGAGAATAGACGTAAAGAAGAGGCTGGTGAAAACTTTAATATGGAGCGTGCCGCTATATGGGTATGGGTTATATGGGCGAGGAACTTGGTCATTGCGAAGGGAGGATGTGCGTAGACTTGAGACGTTTGAGATGTGGGTTAGGAGAAGGATGGTGAAGGTGAGCTGGATGGCGAGAAAGACGAACGAGGAGGTATTGGATATGGTCGGAGAGGAGAGGAAGCTTGTGGCAGAGGTTCGGAGAAGGCAGAAGAGATGGATGGAGGAGGTTTTAAGAGGAGAGGGCATGTTGAAGAGAGTAATAGAGGGGAGAACACAGGGGAAGCGTGGAAGAGGAAGGAAGAGGATAGGAATTCTGGACGAAATAAGAGGTGGTAGAAGAATGAAGAATTGAAGAGGGATATAATAGAGCACCATCCTTAGGAGGGAAAGCGAGACAATGTCTATGAGGCTGGGATGCAGAATGGGGACTGTCCAAGAACCTACCAATCAGCTGGTAGATTACTTGAATGAGAAATAGTGTACTCTTACGACTCAGAATCATTCCAAACACATTCGGTAATAATGTCACATTCGAACTCAGGATTACCTTAAATAAATCAATGAGGACATACTTTTGAAGTTCAATTGGTCAAACGAATAATTTTAGAACATTAAAGAAAATATAAAAATTATAAATAGATTTGTTCCCAAATGGTCAGTGGTCCCTGGGAGGGACCACCATCATATAAACATTATATATTTTTTTGGAAAGCTGAAATAACGTATATGTGCTTGTTTGAGACCCAAATAAACTAAATTAGATATAAAATCACATTAAAAATTTTCCCAAAATGTTGCCCTATAAAGGGTTAGAGTAAATGTTTGGATCATTCTCTTATATGGCGGTGTAGCATGGACACTAACAGCTGCAGGGCGAAGAGGAGTGGAAGAAATGGACTTGTGGAATTATTTTAGAATGATGATGATCAAAAGGACTGGGAGGGAATCGCCGGTGAAGAAGTTTCTCGAGGTGTTGGAGAAAAAATAAATATAATGATACTCTTAAAAGAAGAAGAAACATACTGATTTGACGCATTTTACGTGGAAAAAGCCTTTTGGAAACAGTAATCATAGGAGAAATGAATGGAGAGAGTTACTGAGGAAGATCAAGGGTGGAATTCTTAAGGTAATTATGTGGGACGTGAATGTTAGAACTTAAGTAGAGATGAAACGGTTAGCTGTGACGTCGAGCGAAGTGCTGAGCTGCACCACTCCAATCTTTGGGTTGATGACGATGAATA
Source organism: Pyrrhosoma nymphula (assembly GCA_963573305.1). Taxonomy (NCBI): domain Eukaryota; kingdom Metazoa; phylum Arthropoda; class Insecta; order Odonata; family Coenagrionidae; genus Pyrrhosoma; species Pyrrhosoma nymphula. Next base: position 145,391,839 of record OY754329.1, read on the forward strand.
TTTCTTAATCTTCCCTTGGTCCTCATTTTCCAAAGACCTGCTGGCAGAGAGAATGTTGTTTCATCTCCGTTTACGGCTTGTGCCTGATGATTCTTCAGTAGACTACTATTTTCAAAGTTAAGCGCCGAAACATCCCTTCATGGCCGCTCCGCGAGCAAATTTTCGAAGGAAAGAACGAATTCCTTCTGCTGCCGCTTTTATGAGAATTAAAGCGCTGCTGGACGCGATGTCGTGCAATCGAGAAACGGTACTCTCCTGCCATCTATGGCTGCTAACTGTACTTTTAGGATCTATTGTTAACGTTGTTATACGTTGGGGTCTGTCTTCAAACTACGCTACACAGGAATGGCTTTTTTTCCATACATTTCTGATTACGAAAGATAATTTGCCATTACTGCATTACTTATCCACCTTAGTTCTGGTGTTTTTTTTCTTTTTTAGGTTTGATACTTCGTGAATTACCGATTCTCATTCATATATAAACGATTACTTCATGTTCGGTGGTTGCGGTACCTAATTACAGCAGAATCGTAGTATTAAATATTTAGGAGGCGACATTCTACGTTTAAAGGTTTAAATAACATCTTCATAATAAAAACAAAGAGTTTAACAATTTTGTAAAAGATTATTGCTCATTTGTCTAAAATTCCATGTATATCGAAATAGTAAATACAGGTGAAGTTATTGGTGGCGGCCGATACTTGGTGGAATTCCAATGTAGGAAAAGGATAAATTACTTTGCACTATTCCGTCAAATTTCTCCAGTGGAATAGTGCAAAGTAATTTGTCCTTTTCCTCCAGTAAATACAGGTTTGTTCGTGAATAGTTTTCAAAAGCCGACGTAAAGATTTTGGAAATTCAAAAGTGTCGCTTTTCTTCCGATGGTCTACGATACCCTCCATCTCAATTGTAGCCATGGTAGTGTGGTAGTTGTAATTATTTGTCAAGCAAATTGCGTGGTAATTGGTAATGTGATTCACAAGGCCAGTGGTAGAGCAGATAAGTATATTTCCCTTAGATCAGGATCTTGCAGCTATTATTATTACTAGAGGTAATAAACCCAGGAAAATAGATTTTAATGGAAGAAGGAATACCTAATCTATATTTTATAGTCATAGTCCATTGACTCTTTGCACCCTTTGCACGATTTCATTCTTCAGCACGGCATTCATCCTACCCATTCATCCCATCACTAACATCACCAAAACCTATTATCTTTCTTCCACTTCCACGTATACCCAACATCGTCCCCTCTATCACCTGTCTTTCTACTAGTCCCGCATTTCCTCTTCCAGCCACCTACTCTGCCTACCGATTTCATCTATCAGCTTCCTCTTTTCACTCACGTACTTACTGAGCACTTCATTGCTCGTGTCTCTTTCTGTCCACCGCACTTTCTCTGTTCTCCTACATACATACCCACATCTCAAACGTCTGTAGCCTATTCCCATCCTTTATCCTCAAAGTACACGCTTCTGAACCATACAACGCTCCACTATGTACACTCCATATTAGACTCATCGTCAGTCTTTTCTTTACATTCATACACGAGGTCTCCGTCATTAATTCTTTCCAATTAGTGAACGCCTTCTTTCGTTAACTCATTCTACTTCTCTTTACTACCAATTCCATCATATTTAAACATACTTCCCATGTAATTGAAGTTCTCCACCTGCTCCAGTTTTTGTCCTCTTACTTTTATGATAATCCTCGCTTTCTTTGAGCAATAAAACCTCATTACATAGATTTTCTTATGATTGATCTTCATCCCGCATTTCCTCACTGATTTTATAATGTTTCTTAGAATGTCTGCAATAATCTGGATGATGAACTAAAAAAAACGAATAAAAATATCGGCTTTCTTCCAACCTTTATTCCCACATTTAGCTCCACCCATTTCTCTCTTACCATTTCTTCCGTATAAACGTTAAAAACCAAAGGCGACAGTGGGGAATCCTGCTTACCCCCCAAAGTATGACTGCCCATCCTCATTCTCCGTCTGGTTACCCCCACTTATGTCCCCAGGCTAATGCATAAATTTCAATTGAGTCTCTTATCTCTCCAATTTATTCCTATTTTCATAATTATCTTCGGTCGTTTTTCGCTATTAACTTTTGTCTTAAGTTTTTCAAAATGGAAAAAAATAAAAAAAAGATCCTGATTATAATCTGGGTACCTTTCTACAAGTGTTCCTATCACCGCAATCAACCGCATCCCGGTTTGTTTTATCCTTCTTCGGCCAAAACTGGTCGTAACCTAAGTAAGAATTCGTTTGCTCTTTCCTCCAGCCTTCTGCTAATAATTCTTAGTACATAAAACCTTTGCGGCGAGGTAGATCAAACATATTGATCAATAATTTCCTCTTTCTTACGCTTTTTTCATTTTCTGGATGGGGATCAAAACAGTCGTCACGAAGTCTTCTGGCCGGTTTTTATGTTCCAGATGTTACAATACCTAAATCGATGCCGAGTCATCAACATTAAAAAACAATTTGCTTCCACATTGAGTAAGTGGAATTTTAGTTAGTAAATCTATTATTCAGGAATTTTTCTGGTGGGATCCCACAAGGAAAATATATATCTAGATCTCGTCTATTAATATCTATGGGTAGATGTGCTTTCAATAGATATCTATTAGAGGTCTATTGGTTGTAGGTGCTTATGGATGAAGAGCACTTCGTTATTTTGCAAAACCCGAAAGGAAGGGCCTACGCAGTTGAATGATGACTGCAGGTAAGTAAACATCTACGACTTGTATAGAAATACCCTGATGAAGAGTTACATCTAATAGATATCTAATAGACGTCTATTAGTTGTAGGTGCATATGGATTAAGATCACTTTGTTATTTCGCAAAACCCGAAAGGAAGGGCCTATGCATTTGAATAATGACTGCAGGAAAGTAAACATCTACGACTTGTCTAGAATAGCCTGATGAAGGTTTACCTCTAATAGATATCTATTAGACGTCTATTAGTTGTAGGTGCTTATGGATTAACAGCACTTTGTTCTTTCGCAAAACCCGAAAGGAAGGGCCTACGCACTTGAATGATGACTGCAGTAAAGTAAACATCTACATCGCAAGGAATTGATAATCAGCATCCATAGTGACGATTTATAAAACCTAATTTTCATTGTACCTACGCATCGATGGGTGATCTTTGGCCTTCTATTTCCTCAAGGAGTACTGTACGCAGCAATGTGATTGTGCCTTGGAGCGTCAAGAAAAAAATTAACAGTATTGGTAACATGATAAAATTGTGCAGTTTCCAGCAGTGCGTTCGTAATTCTTTTCCCAAGAGTTAGTTGCAAAGTGTGGCTTGATTCAGTGATTCAGACAAGTCTGTCGTTTTATGATATTTTATTTCTGTCGCCGTATGGGCACAAATACCCTGGCTGAGATAGTATATTTACAACAGAAATTAATTTAATTAATATCCTTATGGGCTTTCCACTGAAAACGTTTGATATAGAAAATATCGGGTAGTGTACGCTGCCTCTGTGCATATCCCACACGGTAAATAGATATCTAATAGATGTACAATAGATATAGACAGATGAAAACATCTAATCTATTGTATATACATATAATATATATATATAAAATATATTATATAATATATTGTACATCTATTACATATCTATTTTCCGTGTGATATTTGCACAGAGGCAGCGAACACTACCTGATATCATCTATATCATACGTTTTCAGAGGAAAGTCCCATTCCGCACTTGCCAAATACTCTTTTAACAACTCCCAATTTACTATTAGCTTGACCGGTAATTTCCCGAACATTTTTACATAATGAGAGATCATTAGTCGGTTTGACTCCGAGGTATTTAACCGATTCTACAGTCTCTAATTTGCTGTTATTTATGCCGTAGCTGTTACAAGGAGAGTTTTTCCGTTTCCAAAAATTCATAACAACGCATTTTTCCAAGTAAAATTCCAGCTGCCACGCATCGCACCACTCCTGTATTGCCTCAGGTCCTTAGTTAGCGCTTGCTTATCATTAAGGCTACTAATTTCCCTATACACCAATGTGTCGTCTGCAAATAATCAAAACTTACTTTTAAGTACTTCACCGATATCGTTAATGTACAAAAGGAACAGACGTGGGCCTATAACACTCCCCTGTGGGACACCTGATGTGACTTTTACTTCATTCAACCCTTTGAACGCGATTGTTTAAGAATTCTCTAATCCAGGAAATTACCTACGTCGTCGTATAACCCGTAGCATTTTAATTTTATGAGTAACTTTCTATACCTCGCGTTCATCCGTGTTACTCGTATAACATTCCACGCTAGTTTTTCCTATTCAAACCCATATAGGTCGCCTTCTGCTTAGTCGTTTGCCGCATTCTCTAATCTTCTTTTTCTTAACCTTATGTTAAAAAGTCATGAATATTCTTAAATTAGACATTATATGTTATGCTTACTCTAATGGAGTGTCTGACTCAATGGGATGTCATAGAATAGCAGTTCTTCGAGTGTCTAGTGTTTTAGTTCGGCGTCTATTCGAGTCATCGTTTCCACCCTTGCCCAAATTGATCGGTGTCATTTCTATTAAGGAAGGCCTTTTGTCTTCTCCTTCAGGCGACGCCATAAACGGCAGTTGTGGGGCAAGTTAACCGACGTGGCCCACAGTCGCGCGCTATTCATTTAGCGCGCGCAGGTCGGGCGTTTACTGGAATTAGACGTAATTGCGTTTGTCACCACTTCGTCCGCGATCGTGTGGCGCCTCCAATGGTCCTGGGAGCCATTTCGACGATCTTCCTTAATAATCAGACCATGCGACGCGACACCATGTCGTGCCTCCTGCCTCCCTCTGCTCTCTCCAACGGCCAGCCAATCGCCATTACGTGTATCTCCTCAGAGGAATTAAGATGATTTCCGCAAAATGACGGGGCTGATGCAGGAGATGATTAGGTTTTTTGACTGTTGGGGAAAAATACTGTCTTCACCATTTATTTACACGTAATTTTCTTCGGAGTTTTTTCGCAGCGAAACTGCCCTAGGACATTTTTTGCTTTATTTCTTACTGTCAACTTAGGAGCAATGAATATGCAATGCCTTTTGAAATTCCTTGGAAACCCTTGGAAACAACTTGGAGGTAAAAAGATTCAACTACACAAGTGCATCAATTGCTGACATTTCGAGTGCTGATTCGACATTCATCTTCAGGGCGTTGATCAGTGCCCTGGGGCGTTGGCCGAGTAGGAAAACTGAGGAGACTTCATCCGAAAAATATTCACCGGAAAAACTATTAATCCTATGAAGGATTTCAGGCTTTCCCGGCGAATAGATTGATTATAGTATTCACTGGTTTCGTACCGGGTTAGATTATTAACTATTCCGGATTTAGTTAGGAATTTAGCCTGATGCAAATCCCATGAATACCTATTATATTCAAACTTGATCCTAAGAAGGAAACGGTTTCAGACTTTATTTTGTGGAATCTATCCATCACGGAATGCATTTTGCTATGTAAACCAATAACTTTATACCTGAACAAGGAATGTTTTGCACTTAACATGAAAAACAAGGCAAAATATTTTCCGATTACGTACTTATTAAAATAAGTTCTATTAAAAAAATTCTGTTTTTTTTTAAACACTGAGTGTAGGTTTGAAAAGTGTGTGGGGGAGGTGAAATAATTATCAAGTGAAAGAGACTTGCTATGTAAACTTACTGGAAACTCATACCAACTCAAATGAGAGACGTCTAAGCAAAATGGCAGTGTCACAAAGTTTCGTTTCCGCAATTCTTAATACAAGTCGGCGCCTTAGCATGAACACTAGGTGCGTACGCATTACTCTGTACATCTTGGAATTACAATTTCTAACAGACAAGCCGGGCAGACAATATAATTTGGCGAAGAGAATAACTAGTGTTATTTTAATCCTAAAGTTAATGGACTACTTATAGGAGAATATTTCTTGCAAACGGCTTCCAGAGGCGTGTTGCATTCAATTTTGGGCGCAGTAGAACTGTCATGCAAGATATTCTCAGTCAATAATGAGAACTTAAATGGCCGTGTTTGAATCTACTGGCATAGATACAGTAGACTCCGGTAGACTAGTTCATCCTATACACTGCTGTCGTGAATATTACTCCTCCTATGAAACAATTCTGGATATCTTACAATTAGAGGTTGTGCTTGTGATTTCGTCGCCCGCAAAGAAACGGAGGTGTGTCAAAAATTAAAAAAAAACGAAGTTCACCGTGGTTTTGTGCTCCAAAATATGAATCAAGGCTTTTATTGAAATCACAGCCTAGCCACTATATATCCATGTACAAGTGATATGTACTTACGTACGTCTGGGAGAATGTCGTAAAATCTCCAATTTCTCATGTTATTTCTCATGGTATCTTCCTCCAAAAATACTCCAATTCGAAGGAAATCCTATGTGCTTTTAAGGCCATGTCAAAATATAGTTGTCTATATAATCTATAAAATAATAATTTGCTGCTAGATAAATCAGTTTAAGTTAATACCATATGGTTAGCACGACAATTAGGGCAATGGATTCTACAGTGCCGCATTATTAGAAGCACATTATTATGAATGCATTATTCAGCTTCTCAAAAAGACTTTAATTAAACCTCTTTGGCACTTCGTTTAACAAGGGAGCTGACGAAATTGAAACAAATCGATTGGGAATGATGATATTAATGTGTTTGTAGATATATTAAGTATGAAAAATAAGCTTAACAATGACGAGGTTTCGAGCGGTTCAACATCCAAATCGCAAGAGCAAATTTTGTGATTCGTTGACATGGAGACATCGCTACAACAGCATTTTTGCGATTTGGTACTTTATATTTCTTTGTTATTAGCTCAACATCAGCCCACAGAATTGATATGTGAGTGTTGTTTTTGCTCGCCTAAATAAATCCACAGTCACCCAAGCCTAGGATGCCGCAAATCTTAGACGTAAAAAGTTAATATGCGAACACATATAGATTAATGTTTCCCTTAAGAGAAAAATTACGATTACACAGCTTATGAAAGCTAACATATTTATCAGCAAAATATAAAAAATAGCATGATTGATGGGATTGCAGAAAAATGCGATTAATTTAAAAAAATAAAAATTGATGATCTAAATTGCAAACTTTTGACCAAAGGCACTATCATATTATGCACCGTTGCTTTTTTCTTTCAAAAGAGCATTTGAGCTGTGGCATAAATATAATGCATCCAGAGATATTGAGGATAACTCAAACATAAATTTACGAGCTCAAATTTTCATACTATCGTTACTAAGGCGACGGATGCATATTTTGCAAACCAATTGGGCATGACCAACCATGTGGTAAAACGAAAGAGGCCGAAATCGAAGAGGTCAAGGTTAATATCGGTATACGCCGAAGACGGTGAAATTCGCCATGAAAAAAATCATTTGACTTGACCGGGATTCAAACCCGGATCTCCCAATTGCCGGTCAGGTGTGTTAGCCAGCGCTGAAAGTCGCCTCGAACTAAGATGGGTTGGTAGTGCAAGTAGCTCCCAATGAGCTCGCGATTACGACAAAAATAAATCCCGGAGTTAATCTATCAGATTTGTCCAAGTGTGCGAGCCGTAAAGGATTGGTATTCTCCGGAAACGTTGGAGAGGGCGTAACCGCATTTTTAGAAGCGTGTTCCGATTTCCAGTGTACGAAAGGTGTTTCTGATGAGTTGATGTGGCGCTTGACTCCCGATTTACTTGACGGAAGCGCGTTAAAATTATTTCGAGTAAATAGAAGTTCATTTCTATCACTCTCAGATTAAAAGCTGCTCTACGTGCAACTTACTTGCCTGCGAATTATGAAATGAGGTTGATAAAGGACCTATTTAAGAGAACGCAGGGAATGAAGGAGAGGATGAGCGAATATGTTACTGATAAAAGCATTGCTACAATGATCGGACGCCTTAATCGGGCACTTACTGAACCCGAATTGGTTGAGTTAGCGTACTGTAACTTAAATCCCGTTTACCGCAAATATATTCCTAAATTCTAATTTGAACGAACTTGCAAGAAGTCGCTTAGGAAATTTTGCCGCCGTTGCGGCCAAGCGGGGGAAACAGTGGTAACCTGTCGATACTCGGGAAATGGGAACGAGGCGTCTTAAGATCAGGCGTATGACCCCTCACATTCATACGAAGACCGCCCGGATTAGATAACCGCTGGAGTGACTGGCTGAATAGAGTGAGAACTTTCATGAGTAAGAAAGACGACCTCCCGGGATGCGAACGGGACGGGCGGATGTTCATAGAGTTGGACATTTTTGACAAAAAGTGGCCCGCCTTGTTAGACTCAGGCTCTACTCAATCCTTAGGGAATTCTACCGTGGAGACATAGTTGAGAAGTATTGATGGAAGACATAGTTGAGACATAGTTGAGAAGTATTGAAGTCCATAGGCACCAAGGTAACTCAGACAGAATTGGCGGATGGAAGTCGGTCAAATATTTCTAATTTTGCAGACATCCTTGTAAATTTTGCTGGCAGAGTAACCTAATTTCGTTTCGATATTCTGCTAATCATGGTTGATAAAAATCATGATTTTTTTTCAAAAAAATCATTTTTGTTGATTTTTTAAATTTAAATCGGATTTTATTGATTTAAATGAGATTTTTATGATTCTCCATTCATCAAAAATTCAGTTATTTGCAAAACTAACTATTTGGGCAGCATATTGGAGAATGATCGTTTGCAGAAACAATAAGAGGCAACATACTCTAAACTTGATACAACATTTAGTCAATCAGGGGAGAGAACTATGGAAATGCGAATGGTATCAAATTACAAATTACGCCAGCATAATACAAAATTGCCATTGGAAGTATCAAATGTGCTATATTATGCGGTTCTAAAGCATATGAAGTTTAGAAACATTCTGTAATTGCAACTTTGTATGGTGCCTACGCTTAGAAGTTAAATCAGAAAACAATTTTTTTTCAATGGATACACTAGTATTCTAACCAAAGCCCTCTACTGTGAGCCATGAACCAGAAGTATGGGTTGCAATGGCAATGCACAAGCAGTACAAAGCAGCAGGTAATGTGATCTCAGCAGTTAAGAAATCAAGAGGGAGACAAAGTAAGGTGATCTCTGGCCCCAACTAGCTATGTGATGCAATATGAAGTCTTCACCCCTCCAATACCCAAAAATACAAAATGTAACAGTATCTGCTACTTCCACTAGCATGAAAGGGAACTATGTTAAATACAATGATACACTTCTCCCATTGATCCTCTCCTTGAGAAAATTGAAACACCGAAACCTTTTTCTCATCCTGAGCCACTCAAATGAGGAACCCAAACAAAGTTACATTACTGAGTGCTCTTATATATTGAGGGTCAACGTTACAACATAACCTTAGTCTTGCCACAAGCCTTGAGGGAGCATATCCTCTGTGTATACGGTACTGAAGATGAGTGGACAGGTTGGCCGACAAAGAGACCCGGTACGGGAAAAGTTTATAGAAAAAAGAGTTGGATCAGGAAAAAAGGCAACATGTGGGAATTGCGGAGTGGAGATGCAAGGACTGGTGGAAAGGATGAAGAAACACATCAGAAAATGCTGTCCAGTAGCTGAAAAGGAGTTGCCTGGCATCACTACAGGAATGGATGAAAAGCACAATCTAGGTGAGTTTCAGCTTTTCTAACTGTATTGATTAATGACTAGGGACATGCAAAAGAGACACAAATTTTAGGGTTTACCGCAAACATGCAAATTTTGTGTTAATCGCAAATTTCATCCATTCAAATGCGATTTTCGGCATTCTTTTCCTCTGCTCATGCTGATTCCACAAAAGTTTTTTCGAGGAGTATGTTTATACTGCATTGCTCTGCTGAACTGAGGATTTGGATAGCTTTCTTTGCTAATTTTCAATAATATATAGTGGAATAAAGCTACAGGAATGGAAAATCGGGGATGATTCAATGATATGATTAACCCCGTATTTTGTTAATTGATATTAACGGCTACTTTTCTGTCACAATGAGTTCAAGTTAAATTTGAAAGACTGCTGAAGTGACACATTTTCAGTGAATTATTAAAGTATTCTACCGGTTAAGGTAGGTTTGCATGGAGCATTTGGGAATCACTCCGGCCGTCTCCCTTCCCTGCCTGTACTTCCCTCTTCGGTTCACAATAAGACGCACCCCCCCTCATTTCATCTATAAATGCTATTCCCTTCCTAACCCTTCCCCTCCTGCCCAGCATTCTTCCCTTTAGTGCAGTTTTTAACATCCCCTCCCCGCTCATCACTCGCTCCATCCAAACCCTCTGCCTCCTCCTAATCTCGCCTAGAAGCTTTCTCTCCTCGCACACCATATCTAACACCTCTTCATTCCTCTCCATCCACTTCACCCTCTCCATTCTCCTCCACACCCACATTTCGAACGCTTCAAGTCTCTTCTCATCCTCCTTTCTCAACGTCCACGTTTCCGCACCGTATAACGCTACACTCCAGATCAGACTCTTCACCAGCCTTTTCTTTAAGTTCTTACACAGCGATCCTCTCATCAGCTCTTTCCTAGTCATGAACGCCTCCTTTGCTAACGCAATTCTCTTCCTGATGTCCTTACTGCTATAAGTATCTGTTTTCCTCTAGTGTGCTACCCAAATAGTTGAACTGATCCACCTGCTCTAATTTCTGACCACCTACTTTTATCTTAAGCCTCATATTCCTAACTCGTGATAGCTTACAAAACAGCATAATTTTGGTCTTTTTGTGATTAATCTTCATTCCATATTCCTCGCACTGTTTATCTAGCGCATCAACTAAAGCCTGTAGCCCTAAATAATCGCTTGCCCTCGCCTTCATTCGCCTGTTCAAAATCCTAAGCACCACTTTCTCTGCATGCGATATTAGGCTAATAGTGCTATAGTCTCCGCATTCCTAAGCCTTCTTCTTTTTTGGAAGGGGAATTAGAACCTTCTTCATGAAGTCCTCGGGCCAACACCCCTCCTCATAGATCCTATGGACTAGTTCGAAAAACCTTTTCTTCCCAGCCTTGCCTAAATTATTTAGGAGCTCACTACAGTGAATGTGGGAAGGAAAATATTCCTCGCCAATTCTTCTATTTACTAGAGATTCTTCTTTCTCTGTGTATTGTAAAGCGTAAATACTCTTTTGAAAAAATAATGACAGGTCCGAGAATTAATGAGAAAATAAGACCATAAAATAATTTTCTTAACACTAGTCTATAAATCACATTTTTCTCATTCATAGAAAACATGTTTTGGGAATAAATAAATTGCTATCAACTGTAAGTTAACCCTGATCATTTCAGAAGAAGAGGGGCCATTGGATAAACGACACAACGAGCCTCTTCAAGCACCTACAAATTTGGCTGGCCATAATTTGAATGACCAACCAATAGACAACATGACTGGTGACTCATCTTCAAAAAAGCAGAAGAAAATGACATCATTTATGGTGAAAACATCGGCTGGAATGAAGCATGACTTAGATAAACAAGTAGCAAAATATTTGTTTGCGACAAATACTCCTTTTCGTGCCGTTGAGCATTATGAATTCCAAAGACTTTGCTCTCAGCTAAGACCAGGTTATGATTCCCCCTCACGTCTCTCTGTCGGTGGAGTACTTTTGGACGAAATTTTCGATGATGAGCAAAAAAAGGTGCTTGAGCCTCTTCGAGGACAAGTGGTTAACCTAAGCATGGATGGCTGGTCGAACATCCACAACGAGACAATTGTTTGTCTCACTGTCTCAGGGGAAAGTGGTAAGTCTGTGTTAGTTGACTCAATAGATACGTCAGGTCATCCTCATACTTGGGAGTATTTGAAATATTTAGTTTCAACAACAATTGATAAGTTGGAAAATGAAGTTGGCTGTCATGTCAGAAGTTTTGTCACTGACAATGCAGCCAACATGAATAGAATGAGAAAAGCTTTGCTAGATGATAAATCGGTAGATCTTATTGCATATGGCTGCTCGGCTCATATTCTTAATTTGCTAAGTAAAGATCTTCATATGAATAATGTATCAGAACATGTCACATTTGTTTTTAAGTACTTCAGGAACAATCACTTTGCATCATCACAATTTAAATTAGAAACTGGGAAAGCAGTGTCTAGTCTTGTTATTCCCACAGAGGTTCGATGGAACACAATTGCAGATACTCTAGAGTGTTATGTAAAAAACTGGGCAACTTTGATGAAGATTTGTGAAGAAAAAAAGGCTAAAATAGATAAGCTGGTTCAAAAAAAATATCGAACATAGGCATCAAACGCAACATAGAAGACTTACTTTCAGTAATGAAGCCCATTGCCATAGCTTTAGACAAAGTACAACAAGACAGCTGTACTATAGGGATGTGCGTTGGAGTATGGAAAGAACTCCATGACAACCTGGCAAAGCAGAAAGTAAATTCCAATGTATTGTTAAAACTGAATGAAAGATATCGCCAAGCTATGACTCCTGCGCACTACTTGGCTTATCTTTTAGATCCAAAGCAAAAGAACTATAGCTTGACAGAAGAGGAAAAGAATTTGGCCATGGATTTTGCTGAGGAAGTATACGCAGGAAAGGGATTTATTCCAATAATAGTTAAATATTTGGCCAGGAGTGATCCATTTCAAAAATATATGTTTTCAGATGAGGTTATCAATTACGTATCTGCATTGCAGTGGTGGAGGTCTCAGGAGAATACCTTGAATAAAAACCAAGGAAATTCTATCGTAAGAATAATTGAACAGCTTTTCATCTGCCCAGCATCATCAGCTGGAGTGGAAAGAGTCTTTTCCACTTTTAACTTAGTTCATTCAAAATTGCGGAATAAATTAGGACACAATAAAGCTGCAAAATTAGTTTTCTTATACAAGCATTTAAATGATAGCCATCCAATGTAGGTGTCCTCATTCATTATGTACAGTGTTGATAGCAATAGTATATGATAATTACATGGTTTTCTTTCGTGTATATATGAACTTCTCAATATAAAAACACTTGTTAACCGTGACTGGTGAGTGATATGAGGTATTTATTAATATCTTATACCACTCACTTTGTCTGTAATTGGCTAAATCATTATTATGCATGACAACTTGTATTTGCTCTTCATGCTGTAAAGTATGCAACTTCGTTGTAAAATTTTTGTTTAATCTAATTATAGAATGTTGTCTTCTTCCTTTATTGTGCCATCATTCATGTGACATAGTGCACTGCCTTCCACTTGTAATTAGCAGAAAAAACATAATTTTTTCCTTGATCCCACATGTACTTTGAGCTGACAGACCGACTACTCACTTCTAACATTAAAAATTGACGTGGGTCATGGAATTTTTCTAAGAATTAAATGTGGCTCAATTTTACTGATGATTTTCTTTGTGCTAACTGTATTTTCTATTAAAAAACTGAAATGTAAGATTTTTAAAAATTTTCATGTTACATGCATTCCTACAGTATCATTTCTATTTAAGAGCCACCATTGTGCTGATAACTGTCGATTCATTGTATTAATTAATAAATAAAAATCAAAATTATACACTTACAGCTTCCTTTTCTTGAATCTCTAAAAATCAAACATATAGATCACATTATGATTTAAATCACCTGATTTTTAAAAATAAAAATCAAGTGATTTAAATCATGATTTAAATCAAAGTGATTTAAATCAATCAACCCTGCTGCTAACCATGACTTTTTGTATAATTTTGGGAGCGCATTTTCTACGGAAAATAGGGACATGTTTATATTTTGCAACTCTTACCATTGAGATGTCGGATGGTAGTGAGATTTCTCCTTTGCACCCATCTAACCCACATAGTTCCTTCAGCGGCGAATTTATGGATGTGTCGAATAATGATTCCTTGTCCCCCGTGCAAGACAATGATTTAATGCGATTTTTGGATAGGGAATGGAAATTATGTATTTGGGTTGGTTCCGGGATGGACGAATGTGGTAAAGCATGAAATCGTGTTGGAAGTGGATACGCCGATCAAACAGAGGTAGGTATTACCCAGTTTCTCCGGCTATCCAAAGTGAAATAAATCGCCAAATAGACGAGATGTTGGCTTCCGGGATCTTAGAGCCTTATCATAGCTCATGGTCGAATCCGGTTTTATTGGTTCCGAAACAAGATGACTCTAAGAGATTTGTGGCAGATTTTCGGAAAGTGAATAGCGTAAGTAAAGTGGACGCATACCCTATTCCTTACATGTCTAGTATACTCGATAAATTGAGAGCGGGGAAGTATGTCACGACGTTAGATTTGGAAAAAGGTTATTGGCAAGTGGAACTCCACCTTCGAATTAAGAGGCTTTTACTTTTCCGGGTAGGGGCTTATACCATTTCAATGCTATGCTGTTTGGCTTACACAGCGCAGGGGCCACATTTCAGCGCTTAATGGATCGCGTTCTTGGGCATGAATTAGAACCGCATTGCTTCGCCTTCTTGGACGATACCGTGGTGGTGAGTCAGTCGTTTGACAAGCATTTAGAGCACGTACGAGAAGTTTTTCGTCGGTTAAGAAACACAGGATTGCGTATTAATACAGAGAAGTGCTGTTTTGTGAATTTTCACTTGAAATTTCTAGGGTATATAGTTGGGGGCGGTAAACTGCGCGTGGATCCAGGTAAGGTGTCGGCGGTTCGGAATTACACAAATCCTACCAACAAGACGGAACTTAAAAGATTCCTGGGCTTTGTCAGTTGGTACCGGAGATTCGTTCCCAATTTTGCTACCGTAGCCGCGCCGCTGACCGATTTACTGAAAAAGAAAGATTCGGTTTTTTTCTGGGAGAAAGAACAAGGTGAAGCGTTAAAAAAATTATTTTGTGGAATCGGCACCCATCCTTTCTTGCCCTAATTTTGACTATCCCTTCGTGATAAAATTCGGCGCCTCTGAGGTAGGAATGGGGGGGGGGGGGTATTATCTCAAGAAATAAACGGATTAGAGCATGTTGTGGCTTATTGCTCACGCACTCTTTCTTCGTCCGAGAGAAGTTATAGCGTTACGGAGAAAGAGTGCTTAGCGGTGTTGTTTTCGACTACTGTCGCAGGGTACAACCACAGTCGGTACCTAACTTTTCGTTTTTACCCGTGGGATCCTGTGGAGGTTGGTAAGGTAAAAGGGTATGGGAGTAGAGGTAAATTAAAATTAGACACCTGAATCTTATTTAGGAGAAACAGATATACTTGCAAAACCTAAAATTTATTCTCCCAAGGGGTGGTGAGGCACGGTGTTGTTTTCGATCAACAAGTTTAGACCTTATATAGAAGGATACCTGTTTCGTATTCGCGCCAATCTTTGTTTTTCCTCTATGGCCACAAGAGGGCAATGCATGCCATGACCGCGTCCGCGTATCGTGGAGTTTTTTCTTTTGTTTTTTTGGTGTGTGTGTGTGTGCATGCGTGTGAGTGCGTGTGCAGTTCCGATCTGATTGCCGTCGACATACCATCAGACTTCAAGACACCTCACCGCACCTGCAGTTATTTTTCAACGTTCTATTCGGTAAGTCATGCATTGCTTTTGGCCATAGATCTTACAGTCCACTTCTATGTCTTTTTAGTGATTCAACCAATTTATCTTTTCTCTCACCTTTGGCCAATCGAGGCGAAGAGAGAGGACATTGTTTTTGGTCCTTCGGGCCGGATATTGAATTCGGAGTGAATTTATCTTGTATGGCTTACTTACTTATCTTGGGAAAGGCTTTTGCTTAGCATTTCAGTTTCTTTGTCAGTAAATTGCATTGTGATTTGACAGTAGCTATTTGTGCAGGTGCTCGTTCTATCTTTATTACGCGTCAATCTATCTCAGTGTGAATTTGTGTATCTATCTCTTACTCTTTAAGTCAAGTTTCTAATTTTTCTAGTGTTTAGTTGTTTTTGTTTGCTAAAATTGACGTTATCATGCCTCTTGAGGGAGATAGTGAACAAGAAAGTAGTTTAGTAAATGATTTAAGAGCTATTCGCGTATTAAAACGTAACTATGCCGTTACGAAAAGTAGACGTGACTCAGTCATTCGGACAATTGAGCGACTGTACTTGATGTCAACTACGATTTTATCGCAAAGGGAAGAGTTACCAGTATTCTTAAGGTGGCTGGAGCGGTAATCGTGAGTCGTTGAAGGCACATTCTAATAACTTTTCAAGTAAGTCGAAAAGAATATTCTTGGACCACATTTCACTCAAGTACACCTGTTTATACGTTGGAAATCACCATACATGCCGTAATTTATATGATGCAAGAGTTATATTTCAAATTTTCCCCTTAATTAAAACATTGTTTTGACTTGGATTTTCGGCGCGAAATTCGAAATTTACGAGAAAATCATATCTAAATACGCTTTTCATACTCGGCATGATACCTTGATATTTGTTAGTAGCTATTATAATAATATAAAACTTATTATTTCGCATTTAGGAGAAAATCTGTACATGAGTAATCGAATGGTTTCAAATATATGCCGTGAGCCATAAGAGTACTTGTTAAAATATCATTGAATTGCCAGGAAACCAAATCGGTAACATGCATTTTTATTCACTTTTATCGATAGATATAACTAATAAGGAGAAGTATGCAAAGTTTCACGCAAATCTGTATGTAAACAAAAATCGCTCCAGCCACCTTAAGTCGTGTTTCGGCTTTGCCAGATGATTTTAAGTCCTTTATCACGATGGCGAACGAATTGCGTGAGTTGGCATTTGACTTGAATTTAGACGCGGATGCGTCTGAAAGCGAGGTAGAGGAGCGCGTTGAATGCCATTATCACAAAATCAATGCTATCGCGAGTCAATTAACGAAGGAATCTCCTGTTACTGTTCGGGAAGGTCAACCTATTTTCTCTTCCTCAACGCGTCTACCGACAATTAGTATTCCGTCTTTTGATGGCAATTTGGCCAACTTTAAGCAATTTTTTGATGTATTTACGAGTCTAATTGATTCAAATAAAACTTTATCTGACATTGAAAAGTATCATTATCTTTTATCGAGCCTAAAGGGTCAAGCATTGGCTGTAGTTTCTAGCATACCCATAATTTCAGACAATTACTTTATTGCATGGCAGACACTAGTTCAGCAATACGAAAATAAGAGGTTGTTTGCTTGTCACTATCTAGATAAATTATTCAGTATACGGATCAATAATGATTCGGTTGATTCGTTGCAGAATTTTTTCGATATTTTCTCGGAAAATGTAAACGCATTAAATGCAATGAAAATTCCAAATCTATACTAATTTATTTTGTTTTACATAGCCTCTAAAGCTCTAGACAAATCTATCAAAAGGCAGTTTGAGATAGAAAATAATGGGGTGGATTTTCCTTCAATTGTACGTCTTTTAGAATTTGGGCGTAAGTACGTCAATATTTTAAGGACATCAGGGTGCAAGCAAATTAAGTCTGAGCTTGTCAAGAATTCTTACGTGGCTAAAGGGATGACGCAAAAAACTTCATTAATTGCTACATCTCAACCTGAACGTGAACACAAAATTAAATGTCAGCTTTGTGTGGCACAACATAGACTTTATCAATGCCCGAAATTTAATGCATTTAATGTGGCTCAACGTAAGGACTTTATCAAATCTCAAGGCATTTGCTTTAATTGCCTAGCAAGTGTTCATAAATCACTCGACTGTAAGTCTAAATACAGGTGCAGGTACTGCTCTCGTAGGCATCATTCATTATTGTGTGTAAACGGGAATTCTGTTAAAGGTTTAAAGCCGAATTCTGAAGAAGTTAACCAAGCACCGAAGCATTCATGTACCAACGGGGCTTCGAAAGACGTCTCTGATGAAAGTACTCTTTCTTTCAAATCAACTAATCCAGTAGTGAGCTCAATGTCTTGCATGGCGGAGTCTGAATCTAAACATCCTTCTGTTCTATTAGGCACTGCTTTGGCATTAGTCAAGACATCTCATGGAACCTTAGAACCTATTAGAATGATAATTGATCCCGCATCGCAGGCTAGCTTTATAACCACCGAGTGCCAACAGAGATTAGGGCTGCTTCGAAAAAAGATGAGCCTTAACTGTGTAGGTTTATCAGGTACCCCTGTGTGTACTACTCAAGGTGTTACGTCATTTGTAATGAAGCCACGCAATAGTGACAAGGAAATACGGGTATCTGCTATCGTCATTCCCAAAATAACCTCTAATCAGCCTTGCTTTACAATCCCTGTCTCTATTCGTGAAAACTTTTCCTCGTTGGATTTAGCGGATCCTAAATTTTACAATTCAGGGCCTATTAATTTCTTGCTTGGCGCTGACTTATATTCAGAAATTATGACTGAAGGTCACAAACTGCGTGAAAAGGGTCTCCCTAGTGTATGGCCTTCAGTTTTCGGTTATATTCTTTTGGGTCCACTCGCATCAAGAACAACGAATCAAAGTTCAAATGTGATCAGTTGCTTCACCTCTGTTGACAATGATCTGAGTGAATCTATACAGAATTTTTGGAGAATTGAGGAATTGCCTACACTTCCTAATGTCTCACTTGAAGATAAAATCGCTGAGGAGCAATTCAGAACGTTACATTATCGAAATCCTGATGGAAGTTATGTGGTACCGTTGCTACTAAAAGACTATGATCTCTCTCTGTCCCTGGGGGACTCACAAATTCAAGCTATCAGGAGATTTACGAACTTAGAGCGTAAATTCAAACAGCATGGTGAACTACATGCTGAATATACAGCCTTCTTGGAGGAATACTTGAATCTTGAACATATGTCACCTTCAAAATGGGGATCGGGGAAGTATTATATCCCCCACCATGCAGTGGTGAAACCTTTTAGTACTACCACCAAGGTGCGAGTAGTGTTTGATGGGTCCTCAACATCCAGTTCAGGAAAGTCATTAAATGATTTTCTTTATAAAGGCTTAAAGTTACAACAAGAGATATCAGAATTGATTATTAGGTTTCGATTACATCCGGTGGCACTTGTGGCCGATATCTGTAAAATGTATAGAATGATTCATTTACTTCCTCAGCATAGAGAGTATCAACATATCATTTGGCGATCATCTGCGAAGGAATCCTTTCAGGAGTATAGACTGAATACAGTGACATATGGGCTCACTTCCTCCCCTTATCTTGCAATCCGTACCCTGAAGCAGTTATCCGACGACGAGGCTGACAACTTTCCGAAAGCGGCATCAATCCTATCACGAGATTTTTTTGTCGATGATTTGTTGACAGGGGCATCTAGTGAGTCAGAAGCGATTGAGCTAATCCAACAGCTACAAGGGTTATTGCAGTCCGGTGGATTTCAACTGAGAAAATGGTCATCGAATCAACCTCAATTGTTTCAAGAACTGCCTATCGGTCTAAGTCAATCTGATATATATTTTAGGCAGGAAGGTGACCAAATGACGAAGGTTTTAGGTATTTATTGGGAACCTCAGTCAGATACATTCTCTTATAATATAAATATCTCTAAAGATTCTTCAACCAAGAGAAGTATTCTCGCAACAATTGCAAAATTATTCGATCCACTAGGTTGGATATCGCCTGCAGTTTTTTGGGCCAAACATTTGATGCAGGAATTGTGGAAACTTAACTTAGGTTGGGATGACCCTATTCCACCTCAGTTATTGAAAGTTTGGAATGATTTTGTTAGTCAGCTCCCTTATTTGTCGGAGGTCAAAATTAAAAGGTTTGTGTCTGCAAACTTATCGGGCGGCATGATTGGGGAGTATCATCTCTTGGGATTTTGTGATGCTTCGGAGAAGGGCTTTTCCGCTGTTGTTTATTTGCGTAGTGGAAAACTCGACATGCAAGGTCACGTATCTCTACTCATGGCCAAAACGAGGGTAGCACCCATTAAAACGGTCTCCATTCCAAGGCTGGAATTACTTGGTGCTGTCTTGCTAACAAAATTAATTGAGCATGTTTTTCATCCATTATCTAAATGTATTACTATCTCCTCAGTTCATGCTTGGAGTGACTCTACCGTGGTATTATCTTGGTTGAAAACACCTCAGCATTTACTTAAAACATTTGTGTGCCATAGGGTAGCACGTATTATTGATTCTACGGTTGGAATAACTTGGAATCATGTATCTACGAAATGTAACCCTGCAGATTGTGCTAGTCGTGGTGTATTGCCATCACAGCTAATAGCACATAATTTGTGGTGGAATGGTCCCTCCTGGGTATCTTATCCTTGTAAACAATGGGAAATAATTTCTCTGGAGAACATCGATCATAGCCAAGTGCCTGAATTAAAACCCTGTAGGCCTGTTGTAATGTTTCATACTACCATACCAATGGATTTGTCTTTCATTGATAGGTTTTCTTCGTTGCCACGGCTACAGAGAGTAATGTCCTATTGTTTGCGATACGTTGCCTATCTCAAACGGAAACAGGTTCCTACAGGCAACTTGAGTTTATCAGAACTTTCTGATGCCTTAATAGCGTGCGTTCGTGCGACGCAAATGTTTTTCTATGAACGCGATATTAAACAAATAAAACGGGGTTTGCCTTGTTCTACTACTCTTCTAAGATTAGCTCCGTTTATCGATGCCCACGATTGCCTTAGGGTGGGCGGCAGATTAAAGCATTCATGTTTGGACTACGCTAAGATGCACCCATTGTTGCTTCCAAAAAGCTCTACATTGACTAATATAATCATAGATCATTACCATAGGGCGTATAATCATGCAAATTCCACCACCCTTGTGAATTTGCTCTCTCAAAAGTATTGGATCGTATCTGCCAAACAAGCTGTCAGGACGCGCGTTTATAAATGCCTTGTATGTTTCAAGCTGCGAGCCACACCTACGTACCCGCTAATGGGTGACCTTCCATCTTCGAGAGTACGACCCAGTCGTCCTTTTTACCACACGGGAGTAGATTTTGGTGGTCCTTTCTATATAAAGGAATCCATTAGAAAAAATGCCAAAATTTCTAAAGCTTACTTGTGTTTATTTGTTTGCTTTGCCACTAAGGCCTGTCACCTTGAAGTCGTGTCCAACTTGTCTACTGATGCATTTTTAGCTGCTCTTGACAGATTTGTTTCGCGACGTGGATTATGCTCTCACGTATATTCTGACTGTGGAACTAATTTTAAGGGAGCCAGCCGATATCTAATGGGGGTAAACAAACAATTTTACAATATTTTCCTCAAGGACAATATTACTGTGGTACTCGTAAGCAGACACATTACGTGGCATTTTAACCCCCCGGCTGCTCCACATTTTAGAGGTTTGTGGGAGGCCAATATCAAAACTGCCAAGAATGTTTTGCGCAGAATAATTGGGGGAACGTTCGTTGACCTTTGAAGAGCTGACAACTGTGTTCGCCCGAGTTGAAGCCACACTCAACTCGCGGCCTCTTACGGCTCTCTCAAACAATCCAAATGAGTTGGAAGCACCGACTCCAGGCCATTTTTTGATAGGTGCACCGCTCCTTAGCACGCCAGAGTCTGATATAACAGAATTGAACAGTAGTAGGTTATCTCGCTGGCAACTTGTGAGGCAAATAGCTCAACACTTCTGGCAGAGGTGGTCTAAGGAGTATTTACACACGTTACAGACCCGGTCAAAGTGGTTTAAAGATCAGCCGCAATTAGACGTGGGAGATTTAGTACTGATTCGAAGTGATAAGTCCCCTTCTCAGCAATGGAGATTGGGGAGAGTGATGAAAACATTTCCAGGTCAGGACGGTCGTGTCCGAGTGGTAAATATTCGCCATAAACTAGGAATTTTAACACGACCTGTCGCTCAATTGGTAAAGCTACCAATTGATTCCTAAAAGATCATGAAAGGATATTTTTTCTTTATTTTCTTTGTTATTTTCCTTGTTAGCCTGGGTAGCTCTATATCCTTATTCCGAGGGCGTCCTACCCATCTACAAAGTCTTTGGTGACCGCCCCCTCCAAAGTGAAAATTCACGGGCATCCTTTAATTTTTTTTTGTTTTAACTTACCTTATGCTTCTAACACCCTTGAGCTACCCAAAAGATACGGTATTCTGTTATTTTTTTGTACGAAATTGTTGAGCCTTTTCCCAAGATAAGTATTAGTATGTTTTTTTTCATAACTAAATTTAAGTTAAAATTTGATTCTCAAATTTGGTGGGCGGTTATGTTTCGTATTCGCGCCAATCTTTGTTTTTCCTCTATGGCCACAAGAGGGCAATGCATGCCATGACCGCGTCCGCGTATCGTGGAGTTTTTTCTTTTGTTTTTTTGGTGTGTGTGTTTGCATGCGTGTGAGTGCGTGTGCAGTTCCGATCTGATTGCCGTCGACATACCATCAGACTTCAAGACACCTCACCGCACCTGCAGTTATTTTTCAACGTTCTATTCGGTAAGTCATGCATTGCTTTTGGCCATAGATCTTACAGTCTACTTCTATGTCTTTTTAGTGATTCAACCAATTTATCTTTTCTCTCACCTTTGGCCAATCGAGGCGAAAAGAGAGGACATACCGGTTCACTGTGATTACTGATCACGCCTCCCTCAGGTAGCTGTTTAACTGCCAAAGGTCGCCTTGCAAGGCGGATTTCCCAAATCCAAAAATATGCTTTCGAGGTTATCCATCGGAAAGGTAAATTGCACGTCGTCCCCGACGCGTTATCGCGTATAGGGGCGTTGGAAGGCGTGGGTTCGTTTGACTCCACTCGGATCATAGACCCGCGGTATTTAGAATTGCGGGCCAAAGTGGAAAAGAATGCTGACCTTCATCCCAGCTTCCGAATAATAGAAGGGAGGTTATATGCCAAGGGCTCTATCCGTAAACAGCCGGAACACTGGAAGTTCGTCATGCCTTTAGAAAACAGAGAGGAGGTGCTACGCATTAATCATTCAGGCCAAAGGGGAGGCCATTTGAGTTTTTTTTAAACCTGGAGAAATGTTCAAAATTTTTATTTTTGGCCCGGGTTGAGACGGGACGTCGGACGTTTCGTGCGGGAATGTCGGAACTGTCGAAGATATAAGGCGGAACGCGCCCAACCCGCGGGTATCATGGAACCGCGGAGGATGATGAAACACTTGTACTCGGTGGCCAGTAGCCATACCGCTACGATCCATCAAAAGCCAGCATGTCGCTCAATACTTTCGCACTCACGTAATTAACGAATGGGGTTGTCCCGAGATTATTATTACCGATAACGGCTGTAACAGATAAATGTAATGTTGGCCAATTACTTCGGTGGGTTTGCAACCTGTATGGTGTTCGGTTGCATCACACTGCCCCGTACCACCCGCAAGCGAACATGTGTGAACGGACTAATCAAACCCTGAAAACTATGATTGCGATCTTTTGTGAAGGTGCCCAGCGTAAATGGGATGAAAACCTTTAATATTTACCTTACGCTCTGCGGTGTCCGAAACGACAGGATTTTCTCCTGCAATGTTGAACTTTGGCAGGGAACTTCGGAAACCCGAGGACTTATATCGAGAGCTTGACATGGGTGAAATACGAGAATTTGAACCATGCCGCTATGCTGAAGGACTAAAGAAGTCTTTGGTTGACATACACCGCCGAGCGGAATTCCGCTCGGCGCAGCGCAGGAGAAGGCCTCTATTCGCTAAGCACATTATTATAATTTACGTCGTCGACAGGAAGAATTGAGTAAAGGGACCCTTGTTTGTCGTAAGAGCTTTCCCCATTCCAGCGCTGTAGATTTTAAAACGGCTAAACTTGAGCCGAAATATATCGGGCCACTTAGAGCGGCGGACACACGTTCTCATGACGTGTACGACTTGGTGTCACTTAATGGGAAACCAGCGGGACGCTGGCATATAAAAGACTTTAAGGTGGTTAGATAGGTATCGTATAATTTAAATTTTGTTTGTGAAGATTTTTCTTTTATTTGGGGGCGGGGAAGAGAGTTATGTAACATTTGCTTGTGCAGTTTGATTGCTGGCGCCAAGTTCTGGCGTGCGTTTTCGTTGCTGCTCTTTTTTTGGTATATTTGCCGTGCGGGCCGCGTGGTTGCGCTGGAGTCGAGTAAGGTATTTATTCGTCGGCTTTTCGGGAGGAAGCGGATTTTTCTGTTTGGAGGTCGTGGAGTTAGGAGCCGTTGCCTGTGGGAGGTCGCGGAGTTCGCGGCATTTTTCATTGGACTCCAGATTCGTTTGAGTTGTCGGCGTTTCTTTCCGTCGCTTGAGTTTCCCTATTTATCCATCTCCCTAACTTCCCCTTTCCTGTCTTTCCCTTCCTTTTCGTGGTTCCCGATGATGAGATGTGAATCGCGACACTTGGTATGAGTGTAAGTCGCTGAGAGAATTACGACAAAGAAATTCCTGCCCTTTTTGACCTAACCTTCCTCGTCCGAGTACAGGCGGACGTTTCCCTTTACTCTACGTACTTTTCTTGAATTTGATGAAACGTAATAAAATTTACGAAGTTAAGAAATACATCGAACCCATTAAATCTAGTCTATTTTTAGAAGTAATTTTATGGCAATAAAAATCAGGAGCATGACACACGGCACATGATGGCACACGGCGAAATTATTATCAAAATTTGAACCAATAAATCATTTTATTGACTCCAGTTGATATTTCGACAAAATGCGTATTCTAAGAGAAGTTACATGATAAAGTCAAGCCGAGAATCAGAACTGAATTTTTGTATGGGGACAACCTGGCTGTCGAAAATATTTAGGAGCACGTTAAAATAAACATTACCTGCTATCTTTTTATTGCCAGAATAATTGATTGCAGTTTAGTGGGATCTAGTAGGAGGTAGTTTTTTCTAATGACAGCGACTGATACAAATTTTAGGACCCTTAGATAGTTTATGGGGGAGCGTGGTGGCCTAGTGGGTAGAGTGCTTGGCTACTGATCGAAGGGTCCCGGGTTCAAATCCGGGTGAAGGACGCCCCCGAACAAAAACAATCCTCGGAGTGCGAGGTGGCCCAGGGAAAGGAACTGGCCCCCTTACCCTGAATGTGTGAAATTCACACGCCTGTGGCTTAGTCCGGGGTGAGCTCTACCCTCAGCAATCCAAACTAACCTTGAGGTTGAATCACTGAGTGAGAGATAGTTTATGAATTATTTTCATGGGAGCCTGAACGGTGATGACTGAGAATGAAAGAGATACCTATGATTCGAAGTTTCACACCAGTGGAGTTTATTTTTCATCATGTAATGGTGCATAACATTATGAACTATTTCAGGATTACAGGTTTACTGATTCATGCATTTTAGGATCTATGCGGGATATTAAAAGGAGTTAAAGTAAATAAATAAATAAATATTTATTAGTTCTAGGTACAATATCCCTAAGATCACCAATATTACAATTACAATTGTGGTGAGTTTAAACAACCAACATAGTATCAAACATAAACAATGAGTACAAACATATTTGAAAACATATCAATACTAAGATAATACAAAAATTATTATGCATATTCATATCACAAAATAACGAAAAAAAACTAACAATAAAAGACATTTTAATCAAGATTGCACTATAACAATGTAGGAAGCGGATGGTGATATAGATGTAACAATGCGAATTAGAAATTTATGTCTATAAGTGAAAGGTAAGAATAAAGTTCCGTTGTGAATGACTGCCTGTTTTTACTGTTCTTTAGGTCTATGGGGAGAAAATTCCATAATTTTGTGGATTTGACTAGGTAAGAGTTGTGGTATTTGGTGGTTCTATGGGCAGGGCAATATAAATCAGATGCTTCACTCCTTGATTTCATATTACGGGACTGAGGTTAGTGTATAAACATATCCATCAAATATTTAGGTTCTGTAACGGAAAATAAGGAGCACAGGAAGACGCTTATCAAGTAATTACGCCTGCCTTTGACAGTTAACCAAGATAGTTTTTCCCTGTACGAAGAAACATGTTCATCATATCGAAGGTTAAAAATGAATCTGATGCATGAATTTTGAATCCTCTGTAACTTGTCATTAAGCTCTTCTGATAGGTCACCAAAAACTAGAGAACAGTAATCTAAATGGGGAAATGCTAGAGTTGTAACAAGCAGCTTCCTAGTATGAGTCGGTAAGACGTATTTCTGGGTTTTGAGTTGGTGAAGAATACCGTTCACCTTATTGGAAATACGGTGGATTTGATTATTCCAGGTTAAATTATTATTCATTAGAATTCCAAGATTTCTAACTGCGTTGGAGAAGTGAACGGTGACATTGTCTATCTCCAAGCGCGGAATGGTGCCGTAGTTAATTTTATTGATTAACTTAGATTTACCAATAATTATGGCTTTAGTTTTAGTGTTGTTAAGGATTAATTGGTTATTTTTGACCCATGAGGAAACAGCTTCAGCATCACGTTGGATTTTCTTTATTCCATCGTGAAGGTCTTGCAGGTGACATTGAATGTAAATTTGTAGGTCGTCTGGATATAACATATACTGACAATATTTTAAGGTTTTTGGAAGGTCCAAAATGTAAATTGGAATAAAAAGAGGGCCGAGAACAGACCCCTGTGGAACACCATGTGTAATTGGTAACCATGAAGACAAATTTCCGACGGAGTCCTTGACTGCCTGTTGGTGGTCCGTTAGATAAGAATGGAACCAGCTTAAAACGGAGGCAGAGAAGTTCAGGCCCTTCAATTTTTTAAGGAGATAGGCATGATTAACTCTGTCGAAAGCTTTGCTAAAGTCAAAGAGAACCAGAATGGTCACCATTTTTCTATCAATAGCCAGACGAATGTCGTCAGTAATCTTGAGTAGGGCAGATTGAGTACTGAAGTTCTTTCGAAATCCGGACTGGTAAGGGTCCAATTTATGATTTTTTTAAGGAAATCACTGACCTGCTGGGGAACAATTTTCTCCAGAACTTTGGACAATGTACAAAGTAAGATGAATTCGTTTTCCACGATGATTTACCATTTTAGCAATTTAACTACTACTAAAACATTATATTTTGCACATAGTGATTTTAAGTCAAGATTACTACAATACACTATTAATAAAATACACTATATACGAAAATAAAATTTGTAATATAAAACTATTAGTTAAAATGCTTTGAATTGGCTTGTGCTTTCTTCATTAAAATAACTCGCGTCAAAGAGAGGAAGTTGGATGAATATTCAGCACAGCTTTTTCCACATGTAGTTTTACTTTTCATGACCATGACTTCTATACAGAGTAACATCTTCAGGTCACCTCACTACAATCAATTCTGTAATAAACTACTCTGTTACGAAACCTTGGTCGTGAAAAATAAAACTACACGTGGAAAAAACTGTGTTGCAAATTCATCTTCATTCATCAACTTTCCTACTACGAAAGACTTCCTTTAAGTTGCGACCGAAATCGTTTTTTATACATAAGAATGAATGATTTTAAGTATCGATTGTGTTAATGCCACGGTTTAAATATATTGCAAATAGGTACCTTTTCTTTAAGCATAAAAAATCAGAAGTGGAAGCCGTAAAAACTGTTACCTATTATTTATATTATTTTTTTAAAGAAAAAGTTTATTTTACAAAAAGTTACAAATTAAAAACTTGATATCGTAAAATATATGATTTTATCCTTTTTTATAATCTATGGCACAAACGAAATTAAACAAAATCACATCATCATATACAAAATAGTATTAGTATCTACAATCATATATTTTAAATAATTAATGGCACATTAAATTTAAATATGGTATACCACTGTATACAAAATAGTATTGGATAGCAGTAGTAGTATTGGTAATAGTCTTTCATCGATAATCAAGAAACATTGGAGAAAATAAATCCATCATTTACTGATAATTTATTTCAATGTTGAATTTAAAATTCCTGAAAAATAATATTATTCATGCCTTGCTATACCTACCTCTGCACTGAATTCATTGGCAGGTCTATACATACGCAAAAATTGCGATTTCATGCGCAAGAAAAGGGAACACGTAAAAATGGACTTATTTCAGACACTGCTGGAGAATAAAAATGGTGACTATTTCGATCAAAGTTCTTCAACTTCACCATACTGCGCACCCTTATTTTAAAATAAGTTGAGACAGCTTCTCTTTCCTTCTTTGATTTTGAAAAAGGTCCTAATAGAAAGATACTGAAATAAAGATTCTAATTCCTTCATTCAAATTATGTATTCCGGTCGAAATTCCGAAATCTTTGTTTGAACGTAACGATTTGTCGTAATATTTTAGCGTTTTTGAGTCAACGTCCTCATCGTCGTGACCATGCTCATTGCTTAAGTCGAGATTTTGTGTACATCCAATGATTCTTTGCACTAAATAAGATATGAATGGTTTATTACAATAAATGTAAATGATAATTTTTTAAATGATAAATCGAAATTTTATTTTTGCTATTAAAAGGTAAAATGTTAAGTAAATTTCATTGAACAATTTGACGTAATACGCGGTCACGCTCAGTGTAGATTTTTTTCCTTCCCATTGAGATTCAACGGGCATTAGAGTGCAAGAATGAGTTTAGATTTCTTAATTCATAACGCTATGTCTTATTTATAACAGTCAATGTAAATTCATAAAAAATACCCATCAGATCAAGCCATAGGTTATTTAAGAATATATAAAAGCGCAATAAATATTTCTTGATAGCTTTTCAACTTGAAATAACATGATACTCCAATCACTTCTAATGTTTCCTATCTTTAAATAAGAAATTTGAGGAATTGTGGTTGACCGGTTTTTTCTGGCATTCACAATTTCCGCAAATTTTACGTCTCTATTACGAAGTTTAACGCACCCTGTAGTCATAAACATAAGCCTCGTATGCATTACAGACCGGAGATGCGAGTCATAGAACTCTATACATCAATTAATATCAATGTTGAATGTATTATTGATTACAAAATATAATTTTTGAGACGGAAATCAAGGTTTGAAATTTAATTAAAAGAATTTTTTATTACAACTTCCTCAATATGTGCTACATAAAACTACGTGTACAATGAAGAAAAATACATGAATTTAAACACAATATGTAGCCATAATTGTAAGACACTCAGGCAATGCAGACCAAAGATTCGAGCCATAGAGCTCTATACATCAATTAATATCAATGGTGAATGCAATATTGATTACAATAAACTTTTTTTGAGAAGGAAAACAAGGGTTGAAATTTAATTGAAAACATTGTTTCCTTACAAACTTCCTCGGTATGTAAATTGGTGGATTCCACTCTCGTTGATGCGATTTTGCTGAAAAGATAAGAAAACTGTCTTAGACTTACTGATAAGATACTGATCTTAGGCTGACATTGTCATCTTCGTGTGTCTTCCATAATCTTTAGTGGGCTACCATGAACGTTATCGACTGATTTTCTTGGAGGTTCGGTTTCACATGACTCAGCTCATAAAACTCATTATTTTGACTTATTATAACACTAACATAATAAAAAGTTAAAATTAATTAAAACCAAAACCCGTCGCAAATTTGGAAGCCCCATGTATAACCTAAGTAATTTCTTTAGAAAAGTAACCTGCCTTACCTATTTATGGTTTTTGAGGATAGCAGGGTAGCTTAGCAAATTAAAAACTATCAAGAAGAATAATTCCGAATTATATTAATCATTTTCATAAAAATGAAACTATTTCTACATCATGGAGTTTGGTGGAAGTTAGAAGAATTGCATGGAATGCGCTAAAGTGCTTAACATGGTGGGAGAGGAGAGGAAACTTATGGATGAGATTAGGGTAAGACAGGGTAGGTGGCTGGAAGGGGTAATGAGGGACGATGGTTTGCTGAAGGCCGTGATAGAGGGTAGGATGTTGGGTAAGCGGGGAAGGGGAAGGAAGAGAATCGGTTTTATGGACGGGATGAAGAAAGGTAGGACTTATGCTGAGATGAAGAAAGAAATACTAGAGGTAGAAAGGGCACGGAATGTGTAAGAGTTCGTTGGATATTCTCTGACTTTCATTACAACCTACCTCTAACTGGTAGAGTACTGTAATCATGAAGGTAGTTTCATTATCATTTTCAAATTCACTTCATAGCCATATGTCGGTAACCAAAAGGGCTGCATATGGCTCGCTCGCCGCAGTTTGTCGAAACCCGTCATCGACCTAAACTTTGAACTCGAACTATACTGCCCTTAACACATTTTTCTGACACTTTTAAACGTTACTATTGCTCAGAAGTGAGAGGACGAACGATTAAGCTT
The DNA here is from genome assembly GCA_963573305.1 of Pyrrhosoma nymphula. Taxonomy (NCBI): domain Eukaryota; kingdom Metazoa; phylum Arthropoda; class Insecta; order Odonata; family Coenagrionidae; genus Pyrrhosoma; species Pyrrhosoma nymphula. The sequence goes on from OY754329.1 coordinate 145,421,873, forward strand.
GCTGAATCAGTTAACTTACGCGATATTAGTATGCTAATTTTACGTTAGGTCTCATATAGCCCACTAGTCGCCTCAGTTTAATGCACATTTAGTTTATGCCATTATATCGAGCAAGTTTCCCCATAGCCACACATAGTCTAAGATATTGCAGGAAAACGAAGAAAATAGGTTAAAAACTTAAAACTATAATGATCATTGTGTTCTGTTAATAGAATTAAATAAACGTATTCTGCCTTCCGGGGCTTCTAATATTATGATGAGTAGTTCAACAATCTTTCCAGAAATATCCGCTGATTTTTTTCTCCTTATTACATTACCAGCTCTGACCAGCTCGCGCATTACCACATTACAATGTTTCACTTCCAACACGATGCGCCGACTAAGACCGCGGAAAAATTGGTTGTTGCCATAGGCGTATCTAGAAGCGTCTGAAGGGGGGGGGGGTGTCACAACCACTGAAGGAGGGGGGTTTACATGGGGGGGGGTATGGGGGTATTCCATACCCCTCCCATGTAAACCCCCCCTGATATGTTTAAGTAGAAGTTGTTGTCATTGTATGGGACTAAAGGATCTATGTCAGTAATATGATACAGTGGTTCATTCAGATCTCCAGTGGTGACACTAGTAAAATATTCATTGAACTGGTTTAGTGAAAAGTCATGGATAATTAGGTCATCTTTCTGCCGCAGTAAACCAAGTCGCCGTAGTTGTCGCCACGCCGTATTTGAGTTCGTTGGTTTAGAGAATACATTAGAGTAGAATTGACGCTGGGCACCACAAATGAGTGACTTAACCTTATTCCTATGTGATTTATATTTTCTGTGAACAATGGGATCTCTCGTGCGAATGTAGGCACATCTGAGTTTGTTCCTCTCATTGATAAAGGCCTTTTATTTCCTCTGTGATCCAAGGGGAAGGAGGCCGTTTACGCTAGCAGATGCGTTTCGGTGCCTGCATATTTACACAATGCAATAGGTTAGAATTTAATGCCTCCACTTTCTGGTCAATGTGACTGGAAGAAAAAATCTGAGCCCAGTCTTTAACAAGGAGATTATTCTGATATAGCGAGGTGTCAAAGTTACTCAGATTGCGTGATACATATGTCCTTGGGAGAAAACGTTGAGTGGAGAACTTACACTTAATACAGATAAGGTCATGGGCAGATAAAAACTGAACAGGATATTGAGAATAACTGTCGACCTTTTCACAATCGCCAATTATGCACATATCTAAGAGGGTATGACTAGTAGTGGTGTGATGGGTAGGTTCAAATGGGACTAAGTGCAGATTATTACTAAAAATAAGGTTTTTTAAGTATGAGGTTTCGTAGGAGTCTCGGCGTACATCGATGTTAAAGTCACCAACAATGACAAGGTTATTGTAGGTTGGATAATATCTAAGCAGGGCACACTCAAAGTCACTCAATAAACAGCATTTTGGTGGACGGTAGATAATACATAACAATAAATTCGATGAATTAAAACCTGTAAATTCAACAAACTTAAATTCAGGCTTTGATGAGTAAAGTGGAGGTGAGGAATACAATACTCTGCCTTTCAAACTATGATGGATATAAACTCCCACCACCAATCTTCTCACATCTATCTAACCTAAATAAGTCATATTCTGGAAGATGTACCATTTCATCGGGTATGGAAGGCTTTAACCAGGTTTCAGACAAACATATTATATCATACACATTGGTCGAGAAATGAATTAAGAATGCATCTAAGTGGCTGAGGATAGATTGGCAGTTAACATGGCAAATATTGACAGATTTAGTTGTACTATTAACTATAAATAACAGAAGGGAGATATCATATTATGATATAGTTATGCACTGAGTAATATATAAAGTAAGTACTCACCATACTTTATATGCGTACTGTTATACTGTCAAATAAGTCACTGGTATGCAGAGATCCGTGAATATGGTAGGATGCGACCGCTGTCAGGTAAAGTATCAGCTCCAGCATAATAAATCACTATTCCCAGGCACTTAATTGTATTGTTAAATAAAAGAGTTAATCTGGTAAACTCCAGCAAAACATAAATCCACTCAAAATCAGTCGACAAAGTGAAAAAGATTCATTTGTCCGCGCAGTAAAATAAAAAGACACGTTTCAGTTGACGCCGAAGACGAGGTGCCGAAGGAGACGTCAACGGGGCAAAACAATGTGACACATGCAAGGAACACGACTGTATCGATTGCATGTACGCGCGGCAAAGAGCGAATGAGATGGCGTTAGCGCTCAAATACGCTCACAGTCAGTCAGCTACAAACAAATTCAATAAATGCTGTGTTAACTCGCGCCAACTACTAGGGAAATAAGCCCTTACTTTTTAAGGGGTCAAGGGAGGCTGTTTGAAACAAAGTGACCGATACACGCCAGAGATCCCTTACATTTTAGTCGATAGGGGAAGTAGCTTTGCAAGAGGTGTAGGCAAGACAAATGTGAGATAGACGAAGCCTCAACTGTGACTCATCTTCTCCCCGCCGGATTCTGATCTTCCGCTGCCCAACTTGAAATGCCCGAAACAACTTGTTACCGAGAAAAACAGTCTATTCTTTAAGCAGCAAGAAACCTGTGCACTTATGCCGTGATCAATCCAGGCATCACGGGTACATGTACTACGGCAGCAATGAATTGGTTTGTTTTGATAACTCTCCTAACAGTGCTGTTAACCTTGTCAAAACATGGCACCTACCGACCGGAAGTTAGTCTGTTAATTGCTTTTCAGTCTTACATATTGGTCTTATATGATAAATAAGGCACCCTGAAAAAAAAATATTTGATGCCTCAATGGTAATGACATCAACATATTATTTTTGAGATAGAGTGAAGAGATATTTGAGTAGAGTCAGGAGTGCTGTGGGTGTCGGCGAAAATTAATTTTAGTGTCACTGAGTGATTCTATGATATATTATACACGACATGTGTTGCAAATGCTATGGAATCTAGAGCAAGGCTTGTGCTAGCCCTAGTTCACGAGAGGACTGCTCATAATCTTCATCACCTTCCAATATGAATTATTTGTTCGTTAATCGGGTGAAATCGATCATGAAATTCATGCGATATTCTACCGAGGAAAACCGTGGCTAGTCCCGGTATCCTCAAAAGTGATCAAATTCATATCCGCGAGTTGTGCTGGTGCCATCGTAGAAGTAACTGGCAAAGTGGGGAAAGACGTTGGAGCTCCTGAGGCCTCCTTACTGAGGGAACCCCAGTTACTGGTGGGTAGGAAAATTATTGGGGGCTGCGCAATAAATAAAAAATGCTTTTATCTCCTCGCAAACTATCGATCATCATGTTCCTAGTTGTTCGGAATGTCATAAGTGTCCACTTAAGTACGCCATGTGCAAATATCCTCATTTTTCTGGCACCCAATTGTTTTAGTTTCATGCGGAAGACTTGGATGATAGTATTCCAATGCACTCTCGTCTCATCGAGTGAAATCATGCTGTCCTACTACGGTGTTTTACATTATTTGAAGAATCGCATACGTAAACAGGTGACAAACGTGAGCTTACAGCAATATTTCCTGCATATTTTATTCACCCTCAAGTCTTATTATAATGATGACCAATTTACTTACCTACTAGTTCACCGTAGTGGATTCTTTTGGCTGTAAATCAATCGTGCAGAGGAAACTAAACAATGCATAACTTGGATGGAAAAAATTATTAAAACTAATGATTTTTAGTAATGACATTCTTTATTTGTTGTAATCACACCATTTAAGTTGGTTCTACCGTAACATGACTTAAATTTCATTTATTTCATATTCTGGATATTTTTTATATTAATTTATTTTGTATTTATTTTGTACTCTTTAGTACTCATGATGATAACTCCCCAAAGGAATTTCTTTGTAGCTACCTAAAGCTCATGTGTTTTTAATTCATGTTTGTGCATTTTATATTAGTACATGAACAATAAATATTTATCTATCTATCTGGTTTTAAAGTTATTATCAAGTAATTACTGGAACAGAAGTCATAATGTGTTGGTTAAATAATGACGCAACAGTTGCCTCTTATGGCTGGAGAATATGTTCATTAAAAACATATTTTTCACACAACCTGTATATCTTATATCTTATTTTATTATAATAGCTACTTCATGTGGAATTTTATATTTATTTTGAATCACATAGTCACGTTGAATCCTCTTTAAATATATGTAGTTTAAATATGTGAAGTAAAATGTGTGTATGCTAGTTTATAGTGTAAGACCTTGTGGGTAAACTAGAAAATTGAAATTTTGCATGAACGCAGATAGTGACCCAATATCTTCTGGGAAAAAGTAAGATCCGCAAAACATAATTTAGTTTTTATACTCTATTTGTGTGAAATCCTCTGTAAGTAAGTAAGTAAGCTCCCGCATGAAAATTGAATTCGGAGAAGGGGTTACAGTCTTTGCTTTTTGAAACTACCTACTATCAAATAATAGGATTGAAATTTTCATAGTTGGATGGCTTAAAGAAAATAGTATCTAATTCTTTCAAAAGATTTTATTATACGCTTCATTTTTCATTAAAGACTGCATTTTTCATTCCATGATCGACCATTTTTATCTAATTTCACCGACAGAAATTTTATTTTTCCTTGGCAACCTAGGCATTAGCTTGAAATGGATGTTCAAGGCTTAAGGTTAAATGATCAACTTGAAACTTTCAGTAAGAACTTTTATGGCGATTTTCACTCCATTGGAGGACCAAAACAAATGTACACTAAACATTGATATTATAATTCAGGTTTGCCATTCAATAGAAAACTTGAGAACACACGGCGGGGAGTAATGTTTAGTGATAGGTTAGATGGGTAGATTGAGTAATTTTGGGTCGAATTGCATGTCATTTGCTTTAAACTACCGAAATATTGATTAAATATTTAGTAAAAACTAGTGTTTAGAGGTTTTTGTCACTCCAAATCGGTGATGTTGGAGCCCACTTCGGGAAAACCGCTCGCTGATGAATTTTCAACAGCGATTTCTATTACGTGAAATTTCATTTTCAATGAGATACTTAAGTTTTAGGATTTCAGTAGGTTGATAATGTATATTGAGGTATTACTCCATTTACAACCCTAATTGATGGAAATCAGTTTTATTCATATCTAATATGACTTTCTTCTAAATGCAGGGTGATTACAAAAGAATGCGTCGGTTTCAAAGATCTGTATTTTTCAAATGGTAAGAGCTACAGAGCTGTGTGACCTCTTAAAATGACCGGTGCAAGCTCTACTTTTGTTGAAAAAATAACATTGCAAATGTTCAATATGTCCTTCTTGAGTAACCCGAACAATATCAAGTCGATATTCAAATTCCTCCCACACTCTGTGACGCATGTCAGCAGTTACTTTCTTCACAGCCAAAGTTATGCGTGCTTTCAATTCCTCGTTGTTAGTAGGCAATGACGGCACAAACACTTGACCCTTGACATATCCCCACAAAAAAATGACATGGTGTGAGATCAGGTGACCTCGGAGACCACAGATGAAGGGCGAGGTCTTGCCTTGCCGATCGACCAATCCATCTTTGTGGGTAGGTCTCATTAAGATGAGCACGAACTGAGAGGTGCCCTTCTTGCTGAAACACGAAATAATTGGAATCTTCTTCCAGTAGAGAAAAAGGCCAATCTTAATCAATGCCTACTAACAGCGAGGAATTGAAAGCACGCATAACTTAGGCTATGAAGACAGTAACTGCTGACATGCTTCACAGAGTGTGGGAGGAATTTGAATATCGACTTGATATTGTTCGGGTTACTCAAGAAGGACATATTGAACATTTGTAATGTTATTTTTTCAACAAAACTAGAGTATGCACCGGTCATTTTAAGAGGTCACACAGCTCTGTAGCTCTTACCATTTGAAAACTACAGATCTTTGAAACCGACGCATTCTTTTGTAATCACCCTGTATAATCCAAGAACAAAATATTATTTCTAACAAAAGCCTATTTTCATTTTGACGACTTTTTACACCACTGTTGCGGTAAACGTGGAGTGACAGGGTAGATTATGACTATGGAAATCATGGAACAAGAATTAGATCTGCATTGCCTATTTGTATCTACCAGTGCATTTGATCTTTCACGTCAGTATTCTACTACAGTCCATTACATTTCTATCCCTGATACCGATAGGGAAGGAAATGAAATCATAGAGAGTTACTTAAATTTCAGATTAGCTAAATCCAGTGAATAATATTCAGAGAGTTATCTATGGCTCAGGGGTAAAATATGATGGAGGGTAATGGAAATCATAATAGGACTTCGTAATGGCTGGTGAATTATTAAAGTCCTAACCAAACGTGTTCTGTGTGGCACACAATCCGGTGAACGTGACTCATAAGTGTTAACATGAATTAATTGATATTCGTATTATGTAGATTGACAGATGTAGATCTACTTAAGATTAGCGTAGTCAATTTAAGAAGGCCCGTCAATAAATGCATTCCCAGTTAAATATCGAAGTAAATAATTCATCAGCCCAATGGAGTGTCGGCATGAATTCTTTCTCTCTATTCTATATGGTAAATTGTTTGTCCATATTTTATTTTATTTGAGTTACCAGCAAAATATTTTGCCTGATTTGCATAACAATTGCGATGTATTAAGCATTTTTTCGCATCGACTTTTTTTTTAACTTAAACACCCAGCCGTGGCTCCTTGCTTTTTGGCGTCATCATAGACAGCTGAGACTGAGTTTACAGGCGTGTTACGGATGCTTAAGTGGACATATATTAATTCTTACGACTCTACTAATCCAAAATTGGGAATAATTGTGTCCATAATGGTTACAGGGTTCACCAAGGCTTGATCCAACTATTTCCCACTGGTTGTTACATTAATTGTCCGGCACCTATTATTTGCGTGGAATGCGAATAGTTTTTGACAAGAAATAAGAGAGAAATCGTCACGCAGGTTATCTCCAGAGTTTTCTACCAAGGAAAAGAGTTAAGGAAAATCAATGCGGGTTTATAGACGTAACGTATATATTGTGCCTTGTGCTATTGTTAAATAAAGCGACGGTATTTCAACTCTATGATTACATCGTACCAGGGGAAGCAAAACAGTTTGGAGTCATTATTTTAAATGCCGGTTACCTTGTACTGAAACTATGCACTCATTGTTTATGAGAGCTTTGCAAAATGGACAATCAAATAACATGCATTACCGATCGCTTCTATTGCACTAAACATACGACGCTACACTTCATATAAGACTCATCACCGGTCTATCCTTTACATTCTTACTCAATGTCCCCATCATTAGTTAACACTCTTACAAGTGAATGCCTTCTTCACTAACGCTAGTTTCCTTCTTACTACTAAGCTCATTTTCTTCCAACGTCCTGCCGAAAATGTCAAATGCTCTACCTGTTCCAGCTTGTACCTCCTACTTCAATGGTCATCTTTGCTTTTTTTGACCTAGTAAACCTCATTGCGCTAGTTTCCTATGATTTATCTTCATTCCGAATATCCCGGAGTGAAATTCTAATGCATCAAACAAAGTCTGCAATTCTCTCTACGTTTTTCTGATGCCTGGTCGTCAGCAAATCTTACTGATTCTATGAGTCACCCTCTTAATTAATTTCATCTAGCACCTAGCATTTACATCGAGCACTTCCAATGCCTCTCTCACTGTTTATTCAGCATAAGTGTTAAAAAGCCATAGCGACAGCGGAAAACTCTGTCCCACCCACTGCCCACTCTGATTCACCGCCAGCCTCCTTTACCTCTTCCGTCTGCGCCATATACAAGCTTCGAATCTGTCTTCAATCTCTCCGATATATTCCTATTTTCATTTGTGTCTTCAGTAGTTTTTCCCGGCGTACTCTATCAAATGCCTTTCCTAAATCTACAAAACAAGCAAAAACTAAGAGATAATTATAAGAGATGAATATTCACTTGGTATATCTTGGAAAAGGTTTGAAACTCTAAAGTGCAGCTGTGAAATTGGGAAGTATCTCATGTCTTCGAACGTTCGTATATTACGTTCTAGGTGTACATACGTTTGGTAAACGTGAGGTGAAATGTGTTAATCATCTTGATGTTCAGGTAAATGTAGCAAGTATGGTTAATTTATTTTTATGTATGGTGAATTAATAATCACTCTTGTTAATAAAAATTACGAGATTTATAAAAAGTTTTAATGCGCCATTTTTACAATAAATTTACAGGTTTGAACTGATCATCGGGGAAATAGAAATAACATGTATCAACACACACAGATATATTCCACTCAGGGCAAAATGCCGGCTTTATTTATTCTTTTAGATTTTTGTGATGCAGCTATATTCGAAAAAGAATACGTGCTGGGGACAAAGGATGAAAACTACTAGTCGCTAGTCAACAATCATTCAAGATGTTTTGGTTTATTTTAGTTTGCATAAATTTCTCAACTAATGTTAAAATGAACTTTGAGATAGCAGTTAACATCAATTGTACCCTCAAAATGAAAAATACTGGCATACTTGCTTCATTTTGTGACATGAAACAGTAGACATACCTAAGTAACTCATTGGCGTGGTTACGCTTATGAGATAAAGTAAACACAAATTTACCAGATTTACGTAAGCATAACTCAATTTAATTTGCCATGTAAGTTGCAGTATTTATGCATTGTCTAATTTGAAAGAAGGATGGGCTAATACGTGAAAAATATCCACAGTTATTAGGATAATTCCCAAGGTAAAGCCGATGAAGTCACTGGTTAGCGTTTCTTCGACGTTCTCGGCCGGATGACGTCACTTCTTCTTGAAGCATGTCACGGCGTTGAAGTAGCACCTCCAGTAAACTCGTCCTTTTTGTGGTTCACGCCTTTGAAGATCCTTCTGAAATGGAAAAAAATGTATATATAAAGGAGACCTAAAAACTGACCTTATCATCAATTAACAAGTAGACAGTACCACTTACGAAGAATTAATGCATGTTCAAAGTAATTGCTAAGGCCTTTCTTTAAAAACGAGATTCTCATACTTGGTGAGACTTCAAGTGATGTTTATTACCAGTGCCTAATGTATATATTCAAATAAATTTTTAACGCAGGTAAGCTCCTCATATAGAGAATAGTTGACTTGGACTTAAGGTTGAACTTAAGCTCGAAATAGCGAAAACCTCAACTCAATTACATTTTTTCTTTTTTGTAATTCCAAAAATATACAACGGTCGTTGAACTCTCTTCTGGAATAAATATAAAGTAATTTTACTGAAAATAGAAGAAAAATTCATACCATAGTTTATTAGAAAATGTAGCTACCGATTTATTGTTATGGTTGTCACTTTTAACGATTCGGAACAGGAATGTTTGAGAGGGAGGGTTGGTAATTCCTTTCTAGATTTTGTTGGAGTTCAGAAATGATTAATTGATAATGGAATAGAAATTGGTATAAATTGACTGGAAATGCATTTTTATTTTAAAAGTTATGTTTCACAATTAACGATGAAATGATTACGATGACTTAGTGATTAGTTTCGCTGCTATATTTTACTGGTATTTAGAAAATAGTCGGAAAATTGATTGATACTGGACATAAAATTTATTATGGCATAGCCTGGCAATGTATATATTTTATTCATTAAGACTGTTATGCTTGACGATTGAATAGAGGATAGCTCTAAATGGAATGGAAAGCATTTTGTTGCTATAAGTTTAACAATTTAAGGGAATTAGAAGGCATAAAGAGCCTTTGACATGATTCCTTCATCGACCGGCAGCCGTCGAGGCCATCGAATTGTCAGTCATGAAGAAGAAATGTACTTGTTAGATTATTAAGTCATTAAATTGTCATATGCAAGGCATGTGTTGCCCATATGTGATGGCACGGCAGTAAAATCATAAGCCTAAATACACAACTAATCACCACACTTATATTTTATGATTTTGTTTGGAGATGTATTCATTTTAGTACTACCCTCCACGGCCTCCTACCCTACGGCCGACTTCTATTTCACATTGTCCCAAATGAAAGGCGCCGAATCAGAACTGCCTCGTGCAAGCTCAAAACAGTGTTGCCAACATCACCGTTTAAAATTTATCTTTTAAAATGGTAGACCTCTTTCTTAATCTTCCCGCTACCTAGGAGGCTTAAGTAACCCCGAATAACGGTACTTAAACATTTATGCCGCTCTATTTATGCCCTCTTGCACTTGTCTGTTCAGACTCGCATTCTTACTTCTAGACAATCTCATTAAACCTTGTATTCTAATTATTTATCTTCATCCCTTATCTTTCCCTCTGTGCCTTCAACCCACTCATTTTTGCTGCAACAAGTCGTTGCAGCAAAAAAAAAACTGAAGTAGGTCGACTAAATAACGCTGGGTCACCTGTGAATCTCACTAACTTGATCAGTTCACCACTTACGCTCACTCCTACCTCACTCTCTGCCAATGCTCTTCCAACCAAATATACCGGCTTATCGAGAAAAATATATGACAATGCCTCTGCCTCACTTCCCGTCCTATAGTTGCCCAGAATGAGGAATAATACTGGAGACTTTAACATAATTACATCATTACTAACGCGGATTTGAAAATGGCTTCGTTACAAATCTAACTACTGGCATAATGCACCTTATGAATGAATCTATTTTTTTTTAAACTAGCGGAAGGTGCCCGTTGAAATTCAACGGGTTTGAAAAACATTGAACTTACCAATTCTTCTTCTTATATATAAAATAGAATGTTTGTTTTGTTCATTCTTTATGCCCACCAATGCCAATTCCTCCGATTGCGTTGAAACTTTGGTGAGTTGTTGTGCGCGTTCCCATGAACGTTTTTAAATTATAAAAATTACAATTTTTGGGGTTGTTTTTACCCCAATATTGTTAACATTTACTCCCATAAGAAAATCAATGAATTCGGTGCAGGTTTTTCTTTAATTGCTTTTTTAAATTACTTGCACTCAAGATATTGGATGGAAATTTGTATCATAGAACGAATAAAAGAACGCAGCATTTAATTCTTTCATTCAAATTTCTTACACTTTTCGTTTTTTTCAATTATTGTGTTTTCATCTCGAAATTCATCAATTTTTCTAACTATTCAACAATAGAAATTTCCTTGGCAACCAGGCGTGAATATCCATGTAATAGCGATTTCATGAATGGCTATTCGCCCCTGCAGCATTTAAAGGCCAGTTGCAGTGTCTTATTTGAAAGTCGTAGTCAAACGACTACAGTTCCCCGTTCGCCTTGCCTTCTCAATGACCATCAAAAAGGCACAAGTTCAATCGCTTCAAGTGTGTGGTTTAAATTTGAGAAATCCATGCTTTTCATATGTACACTAGTGGGGCAGTCGCAATATTTATTTGTTTTTGCAGAGGGCGGTAAGACCAAAAATAATGTATATCCCAAAGCATTTGAATACATTTTTTCAATTTTAATTTAATACACCAAAAATAATTATATTTCTCTTATTTTGTACATTTATATGTGTCTGCTTTGTACATGTACTTAGAAAGAAAAGAGTAATTCCAACGTATGCCGGGGAAACTTGAATAGGTGAGTTTTTGTGCCTTCGAAGGTTTCTGAGTTATCAAATCCATTGTGCAATAGGTGAAGAGCGAGTCGTTTCAACAAATGAGTGTTGGCACGCGAGCTTCTCAAACAAGTGAGGAACAACAAGTAATCAACAAAGCAGATCATTTACGAGTTTCCCAATCGCGTGGATAGGAATCATGTCAGGGAGACATAATTTGTGTTAAAAGTTACATAAATTATTTGTACGTAGAATAATATTTGGTGCATTGGTCACTTGATTTGCTTTTTTTAATTACTTACACTCATGATATAGATTTTAAATGCTTATCATTTGGTAACTAAAAGAGCAAGGTTATAAATTCTTGCATTTGATTTTTCGCATACGCTTCGCTTTTTCCTAAAATTGGATTTTTAAGCTCGAAAATATTAAATATTTGCACTACTGAAACTATATAATATTTTATTTACTTGGAAACCTCAGCATAGGCATGGAATGGAAGCTCATGCCATCATTTGTGCTTTACAAATTTTAGCGTAGGTAAGAGGAATTCATTGAACTAGGTTAAAAATTCGTTTAGGGACCGATTTTGAACCCAGAAAAAATTTGGGGTCAAGCCATGAAAAGTATGGAAACCAATGGGGGCTTCAGGATTCATTTTCATTCATTCAAGTATTCTACCAGCTGATTGGTAGGTTCTTGGGCAGTCCCCATTCTGCATCCCAACCTCATAGACATTGTCTTGCTTTGCCTCCTAAGGATGGCCCTCTATTATATCCCTCTTCAATTCTTCATATCTTCTACCTCCTCTTATTTCGTCCAGAATTCCTATCCTCCTCCTTCCTCTTCCACGTTTCCACAGTGTTCTCCCCTCTATCACTCTCTTCAATATACCCTCTCCTCTCAAAACCTCCATCCATCTGTTCTGCCTTCTCCGAACCTCTGCCACAAGCTTCCTCTCCTCTCAAACCATATCTAATACCTCCTAATTCGTCTTTCTCGCCATCCAGCTAACCTTATCCATCCTTATCCAAACCCACATCTCAAACGCCTCAAGTCTACGCACATCCTCCCTACGCTATGACCAAGTTTCCGACCCATATAGCGCAACGCTCTATATTAAATGTTTCACAAGCGTCTTCTTTACGTCTCTTCTCAGGCCCCCCGAAATCAATTCCCTTCTCTTCGAAAATGCTTCTTTAACTAGCGCAATTCTGAATCTGATGTGTCCTTACCACTAAACCCATTATCTTTCAAAATACTACCCAGATACGTAAGCTGCTCGACCTGTTCTATCTTCTGCCCTCCCACCATTATATTCGGCCCCGTCTTCTTACTTCTATAAAATCTCATTACTTTCGTTTTCTTGTGATTGATCTTCATCCCATACTTTTTGCTCTGCACCTCTAATGCATTCACCATTGACTATAACCCCTTGGAAGACTGACTAACTAATGCTTGATCATCTGCAAATCTCACTGATGTTATCAGCTCCCCTCCTACCTTTATTCCTACCTCCTCCTCCCCACATGCCTCCCTTACCAATTCTTCTGAATACACGTAAAAACAACGGCGATAGTGGGCACCCCTGCCGCACTCCCCGTCCTATCGTGGCCCATCCCGATTCTCCATTGGCTACCCTAACCTGCGCCGTCTGGTTCATTTACAATTTCCGAATCAGACGCCTGTCGCTCCAATTGATCCCTAATTTCTTCAACACTCGCATTAATTTCGTCTATTCCACCCGATCAAACGCCTTCTCGAAATCTACGAAGCATGCTAAAACATCCTGCTCATACTCTAGGATTATTTCTGCTAGAGTCCTCATCACCGCTATAACGTGTCGCGTTCCCGTCCCTCTCCTAAACCCGAACTGGTCGTCACCCAGGTATTCATTTGCCTTCTTCTCTAGCCTTTTGTTTATAATTCTCAGAACTACTTTGGCCGCGTGGGATATTAAGCTTATTGTCCTATAGTCTTCGCACGTTTTTGTCTTACTGTTCTTTGTTACAGGAATTAGTACAATCTTCGCGAAGTCTTCTGGCCACACTCCATCCTCATAAATCCTACTAATAAGTGCAAAAAGTTTTCTTCTTCCGTTCTTCCCCTTGCTCTTTAAAATCTCTGCACGTATGTCATCCATTCCAACCGCCTTATTTATTTGCATGTCTCGTAGAGCTCTTTCGATTTCGCTATCTAGGATACTTGGTCCGATGCCATCTCTGTCGATATCGTCTTCCCTTTCTATATCTAACCTATTGGGCCTTATTTCGTTGTCATACAGCTCTTCAACATACTCCTTCCACCTCTCCTGGATCTCTTTCGGTTCTACGATCACCTTTTCCGTCTTGTCTGTTATCGTTGTAATTCCTCTTCCCTTATTACCATCCGTCAGTTCCTTTACTTTCCTATATAATGCATCTGCTCTTCCCTCTTTTTGGTATTTCTCTAACGATTTGATCTGTTCTCTCCCCCACTCCTCTCTTGCTTTCTTTATTTCTCTTCTAAGCCTGTTATTTGATTCTCGGTATTTTCTCTTATCTATCTCTGAGTTTATGCTCTTCCATTTCCTTCTCTACTCCATCTCCCTTATCATCTCCTTCGTGATCCACGGTTTTCTAGTTTTAGTTGCACTGACTACGCCTACCGTTGCTTTCGCCGCTTCTGCAATTCCATTTATCAAACTTCTCCATTCATCTTCCACTGATCTAACTCCATGTTCCTCACCCATTATTTCATCCACCTTCTCTCGGTACTTCTTCTTCACTGCCCCAATTAATGACTCCGTTTTCCACTTTCTAACCCTCCTTCCCATTCTTATATTTTTCAGTTTTACCCGATATTTCATGGCTAATAAGTTGTGGTCTGTGTCTGCATCAGCTCCTGGATAAGTATGCGAGTTTTTAAGACTATTCCTGTATCAGTGACGAACCATCATATAATCTATCTGAAACCTTTCTGTGTCTCCCGGCTTCTTCCAAGTGTACCTACGTCTAAGATGATGTCTGAACCATGTATTTGTAATTACTAAGTTATTTCTACAGCAAAACTCCACAGCTTTCTCGCCCCGGTTGTTTCTCCTTCCTAGCCCGTAGACGCCCACCTCCCGCCCATCTCTTCCTTCGCCCACCACCGCGTTCCTATCCCCCATTACTACTAAGTGCTTAGTCCCAGGTATCCTACCAATTATTCCTCTAGCTGATCGTATACCCCATCTACCTCCTCCTCTTTATGATTAAAGGTAGGCATATAAACCTGGATTATAACTAAATTCGTTGGATCTGCCTTTAGTTCCACGACTAAAATCCTATCACTCACCTCTGCATACACTACTTTTATATCTAGTTTCCTATTCATTACGAATGCAACCCCGCGCTGACTTTCATTCCCTCCACTATAAATTACTCTATGGTCTACCAGTCTAAACTGTTTTCCAGTAGTCCCCGCCATCCTTCTATCGTACTTCACCCAGACCAAAAATGTCTACACCCACCCTCTCCATTTCTTGCTTTATATTCTCTAGCTTCCCCGCCCTCAGCATATTCTTTACATTCCACGTGGCTATTCTGATAGTTTCGTTCCGCTTCTTTATCTTCTTTTCCTCTGCTGATACTACGTTTTGAGTAAGGATTTCGTGTGATGACGACCGCAGGGGCCTTGCTCCCACCGGTGCCGGGCACGACGCCCGGCCCTTTGGGCCGAGTCCTGTAGTTGCCAGGATTCATTATCATTTGAGAACTGTCAATAATTTCAAGGTTTTTGTTTTAATTGAGATAGTATTCCGTGGCCTTACTCAATAGTATTTTTTACGTGAAACCATCACTTCAGAGGCCTCCCCACTGGGGTCAGACGCCTTTTGCAGCCGCCTCACTGAGGTACAGTCTCTGCGCGGACTACCATTCGTCTGTCTCCTAACCTTCGACCAATCTGGCATGGGTGACCCTACCCGGAGCATTGCTCCCGTCAGTGCAGCTCTTAGGGTCATCGGAGCGGAGGGGGGAAGGGAGAGTGTTTTATTTTGCGAATACACCAAAAAGTATTGTCTTTCAATTGTTTTGTACATGTCTGCTTACCATACCTACTTATGCCTACTTAGAAAGAAATAATAATTAAATAACTTTTTAAATATACAATCCTTTTAAAACTGAAAAAATATAAAATGATTTTCCCTGGGCCCTTCTTAATTTTTGAAGATGAATTTTTAGTGGCTATGGAGATATTTGTGAGACTTGAAGAGAAAAACGTGGTACGCTGGTAACCCATGATAATTAAAGAGGAGTAAAGGGACCAGGTGCCGGTGAGCAAACTCCCACAATTAATACCATTTGCAATGCACTGAAATGGTTGTGAATGCATCCGGATTATCTACTTCTATTATCTACTGCCTGCGCCCCACGTTTTTCTCTTCAAGTCTTTCAAATAGCTCCATAGCCACTAAAAATTCACCCTCAAAAGTTTAGAAGGGCCCAGAGAAAATTATTTTATACTTTTTATTCCGTTTTAAAAACGTTGAATGGTAAAAAATGGTTTTTATTTAATTAATTATTAGTCTAATGCTTGGGTGAAAGTTTCCAATTGAGTTTACACATCTTGATGAGACTCTGACAGGGACACATATGAAATTCCCGATGTATTTCAGATTCTGTTCAGCTGACAGTGATTGGAATTGAAATAATTAATTAAATACAATACACATCAGGCATATAATATACACATCGGTGATTATTATAGTACATTGAATAAAACCAGGACCTTTTACTTCGTGTAAATGAAACAGAAGCATATTTGCCTTTACGTTGTCCATGACCGTTTTTTCTCCCGGGAGTCCACCAACAATGCCCGACTTGGAGTGAGGTTCGTCCAGCGCCCGATGAAGCGCCACCATCAACTTGTCAATCAGTAGAGCTGCTCTCTTCGGGACGACAACCTGGAAAATAAGAACAATCGATGGTCAAATACGTTTCGAAATTCCGGGCCATATGATTACCTACGAATCAAGGTTAAAATAGACTCTCTAATGTGTCCATTGGGCACTGTCCATATAAAATTTACCGAGAGGTACGCAACTTAAAAAATAAGTATACACCGCATTTCCATTTCAACCATTTCCATCTATTTCCGTCCATTTCTGTCCATTTCTTCCACTTCACGACATTTCTATCCATTTCTGTCAATTTCAATTCATTTTGGTCCATTTCTATCCATTTCTTCTATTTCCATGTTTTTGCGTGTACAGTTTCCCTCAATTCTCCGCCAATTTGGTTCATGGTCAACCATTTTCGCGCATTACAGACTATTTCCTCCATTTATGCCCTTGAAAGCCCTCTTTTAATTCTGAAAAATGGGCTAGCTCACCGGAACACTTCCACCCTTGACCTGTGTCAATGAGTAGAGGGGAGCAGCCTATGGTATTAATCCCTTCAGCTGCTAGAAGACTCGCTTACGTTTGTTGTGAAGGACATCCAAGTTCTCAAACCGTCATACCTGGCTTCAAGTGTTGAAGGATATACTCTTACACTGCACGGCCCGCCGGACGGTAGCTCAGCCGAGCCCAGTTTAGCCTATATCCGCCGGATTTAAATCTCAGTGTATGGCCGGGCTGCCGGATTCAAATTTGTGTTATTTAAAAAATTGGCCGATGTTTTTAAAACACACAATATTTCCTGACATAATGATGGATTTAAAAAAAGCAAAATATATTTTGTTTATAAGTCACTACCCAGGTAAAAATTCCAGCAATGACTTGGACACTCCCAGCTGGATTTGCAGGATCCAGATGGACTTGTTAGTTTCAGCTAGATCCAACAGGATGCAACTAGATCTGTCCATTTTTGTTAGCAGGATCCAGCTGGTTTAAGAGAAACCAGCTGGATCCTGCTAAATCCTGCTGGATCCAGCTGGGTCAAACAGAAACCAGCAAGACCTCGAATTTTCCAGCAAAATGTGACCAATTTCTAGCTGGAATCAGCAGGATCCAGTGGAAACAAGTAGGAACATGTTGTATCCATGAAGATCAGAAATTCACGTAATTATTATGCAGCCAGATCTTATATATTCTGGTAGACCTCCGAGAGCTATCCTAAAGAGTAAACAACTGAGAATTAAGATGAATTGCATTTATTAGCATAAAAAGACCAGTTAAGCCATCACTCTCAGAACGTAGCTTCCTTATAACACCACCACACATGTACTGAATGCCATAAGGTGAAAAAAAATATAAAATTAAAAAACCACAGACATATTTGAATCACTTAATCAAGTCACACTTTTGCAGTTCACTCTTTGCTGTAGAATTACGAACGTACTGCTGAAAACTACTCAATTTTATCATGTTCCCAATATATTTAGTTTTTTATCAACGTTCTATAGGCACAATCGCATCGCTGCTCACTACTCCAAGAGGAAACAGAAGGTCAAAGATCACCTATTGATTCGATGATGCAATGAAAATCATGTTTTAAAAATCATCACAGTGGATTCTGATTTCCATTTCCATGCTAAGTGCCTGAAAATATAGGTTGATAAAAATCTAAAGTTAAACATGTCACTGCGAACTTGCCTTGTTTAGAGGCCCCATATGAGGTAGGTTGGCCAAGAACTTTTGTCCCCGCTATTACTTACACTTTTCATGCATATTCCTCAGAAAATAATTACTTCAGTGTTCGAAAAACGTTAAAAATTAAACGCTAACATCTTTATAAGCAACATTGAAACATTTCATTCTCATTTGTCAACCAAGGATAGCAATACAACGGGATTAGTACCAGCGGTTGTGAATTACATATGAGTCCTGACCACGCCATCTCATTTTCATTTTTACCGCATATTAGATAGATAATAATACATTCAGGGTTTCAACGTAATGGACAATCAAAAATAATGAGAAAACATTTTTTCGAGTCGAGTTTTAGAGCACAAAATACCAAATTAAGATAAATCAACGGGTCGTGTCACATGCAAGTCATTTCATATAGCTTAAAAATACGAAAAACTTAAGAAACCCTCATTTTAATTACTTCAATCGATTCATCAGTCTTGTAGCCCATTATTTCATCAAAAATATAGGCGAATTTATCGTAAAAATCTCTCTGAATAACAAATTAGGAATCTCCTCCCGTTCAGTTCAATGCTATTCTATGGCAGAATTAACTAACAATGGCGTCCAGTACCTTCCAAACAGAGGGATTCATGGGTAAAAAGAGCTCAGCCAATAGAAAATGGTCCGAAACTTGGCTAACCTCTCCCAATAGAGGGCCTCTAGCTTTGTTAAGTGCCAACGAGCATGTTAAATTCTTACCTTTTTCTATCAATGGTAGAATAAGTATTTTCCGGAATTATGCCAACCTCAGACATTAGCTAATTTTTCGACCTAGTATAACACTTCATCAACTCGTTCACATAAATCAAAACACGTCCCGAAATCATTGCACATGAATCTCTGTATTAAGGAGCCTTACTCTGTATGTAGTACGCCATTTTAAAAACCGATTAATCGCTCTCGAGAAATATCGATCAGATCGATCTCACTGGTCAAAGGCAAGACTGAGTTCAGTGACCGCGAATCATGAAAACACTCGAATAACTGGCGTTACCGAACGTCATGGAAAAAAATAAAAGCCAAATAAACATGAGAGATTATCATATCAACATTGAGCTAATTTTACAAATGCAATATCAATATATTTTCATAATATAACATGCAAGTTCAACGTTTTAGTCATTTAAAAAAAACTGGATTATTCAAATTTAAATCTTTAGCTATGTAAATATTTTAATCGCTCACATTCAAATATTGATTAACAATTTAATTACTACTTGACCAAAAGGAATGGATGATTTATGATAATTAGATTTAGAACCTATTAGATCCAACTGGATCCAGCAATATCCTACAGCATGTAACTGAAAATGAACATGCCCCTGCGATTGCTGCAAATAGTTATACTTCCTGCTAAATCCTGCATCATCTTACAAGATCCACATAGATATAGCGGGAGCCGACACTAATTGATTTATCCTAAAGTTCATGCTTCCTGCTGGATCCTACTAAAATCAAGCTAGTGACTGCTAAATCTAGGTGGAACCTGCTAAATATTCCAGCTGGAATGTTTGCCTCCGGGTAATAATATATCTAATGAAGATTAATTTAATATCAACCATCACGGTTGCTGGAAAAGCGGAATGTAGGTATTATTTGGGTATATATTGTTTGAATATTACCCTTCCATGGAAGAGTACGATTTCTTCATCAACTGCCAAGTGTCCGCTTGAGTTGTCATATTTAGTAAAATTATTATTGAGCATTTCATTTCCGTCTATTTCTAACCATTTCTGGACATTTATGACCATTTCTAGCCATTTCTGGCATTTTTTGGCATTTCTCCCATTTCGTGACCATTTATCCACCATTCCTCAACAAGCGTACACCATTTCTCAGAGTTGCATACCCCTAGCAATTTACCAATCCAGAATTTCCGTTGGCACTGCGATTAGACCATTTTACCTCAAAGAACTGCTTAAGGAAGAGGGATATGGCGACATTGGTGAGTCCATTTGGTGTATGTCTGTCTTATGAGTTTATCAGGTCCGTAATCAGGAAAAGAATTCCTCCGTTTGAGGCTCTCCAATTTGTTTGAGAGAAACAGTCTCTGATCGGTGACATAATTAATACACAACATTGACAAAACTGATAGCAACACGCCCAAAGGGCCACCCGGCCACCTTGTGGGTATTCCTCACGAAGAGTAACAAACTCCTTCTACATGGTCTGTCACCGTCTTCTGTTGGACTCTCAAGTGGTGAATGACTTGTGTGGTTAATTTGTTTGTGAAATTATCAAAAGGTTTCCGTTCCTCTTACTTCATAGTCTGAGGTCGATGTTACAAAAATGGAAAATGTGAAAGGAGCGTGTATCGTTGGTTTGGTAATCCTATGAGGATGTTTTCGGGTCGAATAACGACAGAAATATGTGATGAAAGAGTGAATTATACGAGATCAAGTTTAACAAGTCATAAGTGAATGTGGTTAGCATCTTTATTTTAAAGATATTTAGACGCTTTTCTTGAAATGTACAAATTTTCCAATACTTCACAATTTATATCTCTCAAAATTTTTATATTAGTGATTTCAGCTGTCGCAGGTTCTATATTCGTTATTAGAATTGCTTCATGATACTTGCCCAGACAAGTCTTCATGTATTTTTAATTAGTTAGTATGTATAGGTCTTTTAATTAATACTTTATCCACAATTTTTACAATATGTTCTACTATAATACACAATTCAGACCCAACTATGAATTCAAGATTGATTATTTTCCAGACTTAATGCAGCATGCTCAAGTCATAGACGGATGTTGTCATAATAATGTAACATTAGCTAGAGACTCTCATATCTGGATCTTGGAGCATTAAAAATTACAAAAAGAGATTACATAACACCATTTTAATGGTTTGACTTTAAAGCCTGATTCACACGATCATTTTTTTCGTCCCTTGTCAGGGATCATTTTAGGGACGCTTTACGTGATCGCTAAAATGATTTGAAAAGTGATAGTTGAAGCTATCCTTTTTTGTATCACACCATCATTTGCGTCGTTACCTAACGCATAATTTCCGCACCCGATATTTTCCTTTCTTATTCGTCAAGATTAGTCGTATTATGAATTGAACCATTATTGTGACTATTCGAAACTAATTGTTCTTTCAGTAGGTATGATAGAGTATTGAATATTATGTTATTTATTACTATTATCTTATTAATTTAACTACGTGGTAATTTCGTGGTTTCATCCCTAAGAAAGATTTAAACGCATTTAAACGAACCCACTCGCGGCACGATTTTACGTCGTGCTAACTAATTTACCCTGTCGGTGTCACGTGAATTAATACCCATATTTAGCTGCCATATTTTTTTATAATGGCGTCATCAATGCCAACATGGACACTTATTTTACTCTTGGATCCTTCCTGTTTTAAGTGGCATATGGTCCGTTCGGATATCTAAAATATCCTTCGAGTTATATAGAAATTTTAGGTATACATAATCTCATTGAATCGCCGCCAGACCACCAATCTGAACCACCACCAAATGGATACCACCAATCTGAACCGAATTATGAAACGTTTCACTTCAAAATTCGCGATTCCGTCGGATTTATAACGGGGATAAAGACCTGCTCATAGGTTGTGTCGAGATGAAAAAGTAATTTTGAGGGTGGGGTTCGGCCAGAGCAGATCCTCCAGGATTCATTACAGCCCGAATCTGACGCCGGGGCACGCTCTCACCACGAGTGTCGAAAGATAAACCATCGCATCCCCGACGACTATCGTCCCTCCCGTCTCTAGAATTCCATCCTCCTCTCACCCACCCTTTCATTTTCAATTCCCGTGGCGAAAAAGACTTCATCCAAAAAAAGAAAGTCTTTCTCCCTCTGGTGCGAAAAAAGGACGAGATGTCCAAAGTGTCGGCCTAACGTTGATGAAAAGGTGCTCCCTGCATTTCAAAAGATCGTGGAAAGTTTTGGCTTTGCCTCCGGTAGGAAAATAGAATAGAAGAAAATAGAATAGAAGAAATATGAATGCCAATGAGTGGAGTGAGACTGACTGAATGATACGTTTGCTCACTGCGTTTCGCACATGCCTATGGACGTACAGTCCCGCGATGATTCTGAACTCGCCGCGTTGCAAAAGGAAACTTCCTGATTGGCATTGAGGAAGGGGAATGGTACTTATGAGTTGATCAGCGACATTTGTTGACATCTACGCATTCATTCTACCCTTTTAGTCGCCAAGAGGGTATGTGGAAGGATATTAGGGATCAAGCCATGAAAAATAATAATGAGAATGGGATAAAAAGTATTTGGGAGATGGAAGGGATGGTAAAGCGAGTCGTGTATTGGTGGATTAATAACTCGTTCTGTTTTTTTGCTGCCTTGTGATGTAAGCGTGAGAAGTCCCATGGACAAAAGGTATCGTATACGTATTCGTTAGACTATGTATTTCTTATTTTGTAGCTTTTGTCTACCGGTGTAGTGTGAGCTTAATTAATATCCTCCGAGCCAATTTTAAATTCGTCTGATCTGGATCTGGCTAATTACCTTAGCCTAGTGTGTAACCCACGAGTGTCAAACGGCTCCCAGCCAGGTTCTACCAATAACTGTCACACTTTCTATTCGCTCAAAGCAGTTGATAACGGAATGTGCGACTCTCCTCATTTCCTTGAGATCACAGTTTAACCCTTTCTGTGCTCGAAGAGCACTCAAAGAATTTCCATTCATAATTTTGAATTTTATGAAAAATGCAAAACCAAACTTTCTCTAGACTGACGCGGATCGTGAACAGGCACTTTTTGCATTGCACTTTTCATTTCACCGAATCTTTAAACCAACCATCAGGATCAAGTAGACCCTTTACTTTCAGTCTTAAAAACCTATTGATGACTTCTTTTGACTGGGCTACTGACGGGGGAAGAGGGCAAGGAAACGAACGAAATGAGCATGGGCAAATGAAATATATTTCTTCAAAGCAGGTGCGTTTTAAACGTCCGCGTCGAAACACGTAATGTGGACCCATACTTGGGGTTCCTGGGGATCGGTATTTTCTCTTTGCCATAGTTTATGACGGGTCTGAAATATCCCCTCGATAAATTTGTTTTGAATGATCAAGGGAAGACGTGTTTTAAATTATATGTATGTAAGAAGCCATAATTTTCTATCCTAGGAAAGAATTGATGACGGAGACCTAGTGTAAGTATGTAATGAAAAGACTGGACGAAAATTCTAATTGTTGAATTCCACCCGAATATAAATGGGGCTGAAACGTGGAATCTGAGGAAAGAAGATGAAAGTTGGTTTGAGGTGTTTGAGTTGTGGGCGTGGAGGAGAATTGAGAAGATACGATGGACGGAACATAAGACGAACGAGATAGTGTCCGGCGTTGTGGGAGAGGATAGTAAAGTGGGGGAGGAAAATGAGTATAATGCAGAGCAGATGGTTGGAGTAAGCATTGAGAGATAAAGGGATGCTGAAGGCTGTGATGAAGTTGGAAAGGATGATGAGTAAGCGGGAAAAGGGGAGGTAAGATATTAGGCGTTATGGATTGCATTGGTACCCGGGAGATTGCGACTATGTATAAAATAAAATTAATACCAATTTTGTGGGCAGGTTTGTTAACCAGAGCTGCGGCCAGATTGCCATGGCTGATTAAATATAAATAAGTATAAATAAGTTTATACTTATGCATGATTTAGTACCTTAAGGTGAAAATGCGAGCATTGAAAATATATTTCTTCTTATGGATAATTGCGATGGTAACCAAGATTTATTCTTAGTTACCATCAATATCAACAAAAGAAAGCCAAAATGGAAACATAATTCTATAGAAATGGCGCTGCAGTCGGCTCCATTGGCTATAAAAATCTTTCGTTAAAATTAAATTCGTGGATTAATCTGCATATTTTGTTCCTTAATTTTCGTTTTCAATAGTCAACGACTGCTATCAGCTAAATCAGGAATTTTATAACCGATCAAACAAATCGTGGGGATCCAGTACTTGTTTTGACTTACACAGCCTCAGTGGAGCAACCTTAACCTGAAAATGAGCAAAAACCACCCACTCTATTTGCAAGTCTGATTGCATTTGATGTAGGATCGAATGGGAACGATTCGTGAGATTTGGAGTCGGAAGATCCCAATGCGAAGGAGCCCAGTGACTTTAGGCGCGGCTTTAGCATGGCCCAACCCTCGTCTTTCGACGACACTGAGAGAAAATTCTCATGTATCTGTCGCTGGGGACTTATTCAAAGCAAGGAGTAGAATTTTTTTAAACAATGTAGTGACGTCATTATCTCGGCCCATCTTCCTTCTTCAATGAGATATTTGCTTAGGCCACAGGGTCACTAAACCCGGAAATGCATACAGTATATCATGGTGGAGGTTCAGCAAGTCGAGTCCTTCGAGAATTCGGTCGCAAGTAATCAGGGGTTTCAGGAATGAAGATATACATATGTATTTCCTTGTCAACGAACTCAATGTTTGTATTATACATATATATGAAATTGTGGATTAAAAACATTTGGTATCACGCCACTATGAAAATTATTTAGCATTTTTAATTATCATGACGATGCTCTTTGTTGAACCCGATGCAACTTGATGCTGAAGTTAAGTTTTTGCGGTGAGGGGGTTCGAATTTAGCTTGACTCACGGAATGTAGCTTTTCTGAGAAATTAATTAATTCACAGAATTATGCATCGTCAAAAGAAAAGGATAGTGGTGTATCTGAGAATGAGGATTGGTTATCGCTAGTCAATAATGTCAATGAATAAAAGACACTTCGCTCGTCGTGCCAAGGGGTAACCTCAGGATTCAGCACTTCGTTACAGTGGCGTAGTTGTTTGGCGAATAGGCACTGTGCGTTCAACTGATTTATTTTTATGCAATACGAGTAAAATCCGACAGTTAAACTTTCTGATGTCTGAGAATACGAATATGATGAGGACCTATCAAAATATGGGTTTAGGGCTGGTAAATTGGGTAGATAGGGAAACAGCAAGGCTTGGCAATGATAAGGAAAGAGGTTGGTTTTAAGAGGATTTTCGAAGTGACGGAAAATATGGAGGTGATAGAGGATATAAGATGCCATGATATACGAAGAGACAATGGGTAATTTGAGAAAAGTTGTAAATATTTTCGATTAAATCAAAAGAGGACAGATAGCTGAAGTTTGGTATGAATGAAACTTGTCCTTTCTCAGTCCCGTCCTCTTTTCTACTGCTTCCATAACTTTAAAAAAATATACGATGAGCATGTTCGAGATGACCCATAAACAATATTACATATGGTAATGAATACATTCCACGTTGAAATTATTTCCACGGAAAAGTGAATGCCTTTCAAAAATAAAAATAGCGTGTAACTTCGTGGGCGTCTTGGCATGTCAAAATTAATTCAGCTCTTACTGAGGAAAATTAAAATAATTGTTTTATTTCTTATTTTTAGTCGGAAAAAGGGTAACTGAAAAACATTTTATGCCAGGTAAAATATATTACACGTCAGCCAAGTATAACATACGGCATTTATAAAATTTAACCTTATAAATATAAAATATGAATCATTTAATATCTATTTGAAATTTTCGGTAATAAAGCCAATTAAAAAATTAGTTGCATAGACAATTTCTCATGATAATGCCTTGATTTCAGTCCGCCCTGAACTATAAGATAATAAGTAATTACATATAAGTGAAAACAGGCGTTTTTAAATATTGCTATTCCTGTTATTCTTATTTCTATTCGATCCGCTATGCCTTAAGTATGTTGCTCATGCTCGAACTGATTTCACGAAAAAAACCATCGAAAAGGAATCACTTTTTAAACTAATCATACCTCTCAATTTTTCTTGAAAATCATTGAAGTCAGGGGTCAAATGTATGATCGAGGTTGCGTTAAATGAGACGAGACGACGACGCACGGATTGCTTTGATAATGTTCGAAATTCAAGTTCAGTATTGTTTTTGCCCACTCACACTTTCCTCAAACCGTGCAAAAATGCAATGAATAATATATTTATCTCATAGAAGGTGCATGATATGCGTTTGATTAGTTGAAGGTGAATTTTCAACATTTATGTTGGTAATCAGATCAGATGGCTCGTTTGTCAATTGCCACCCACCATTTGTTTAAAGGAATCAAGCATCGCTGGGCAGTGTAGAAGAACGCTTACTCAAGCACCAATTTTTCGTGGACGACTCTATACCGGAAGAGTTCATTTCGAGTTTCCTTCGACTACGCATATCCGTAGCAGTAAAGTGTAAATCACCAACAGGTAGGTTAAAGGTTAAACGTTTTTTTTATGGGGACGGCGCTTTCCGACGCCTGATCAATTTATCTGGAATGGAGTCCGACGTGAAATTTCCACTCATCCCTCGGAGAAAGAAATGTTGCCTGCATTCATCGCCTCCAGTATTTCGCTTTATTTTCACGTCGAATATTTTTTTTCGACATTTTTGAAGGTATTTCGGAAGCGCTTAGTGTAAATACCGGCGGGCGAACGGCGCGCAGAACCGAGAATTCGACGGAAGGAAAGCAATTTGAGTCCTCGGAAATGGACCGCGTTTCCAGGACGTGCTCACGCATTGCGTGGCGTCACGCGTGTGAAAGGCCACGGGGATGAATGCCGATGGGGTTTTTGACAAAGAGAAATAGCTTGCTGAAGACAGGTGTCAGCTCAGTATGTCGGCTATATAAATAACGTTTAAAGGTTGAAAAAGACGGAGAAATAATAGTTAACCGTTTTGTTGATTAAATATCGATATTTCTGGACTTTTATCTCAACAATATGTGGTGAGACGGAAACTCGTTCGAGTGCAATGAAATGAGCATTTTTTACGTAAGCCTAAACCTCAAATGAATTTTGCTTGGTTTATGATTATTTGAATTTCATATTATTAGTGATTCCGAACCATTAACAGGAATGTAAATTTGCCAGCAATATCCGATTTCCTGACTATCTCATCAGCTAGAAACTTACGTTTTTACTTCAAAATAAAGCTTTAAAGTGGAGCTGCAATAAGGAAAGCGAAAAAAAGTAGATACGTCTCGTTCATGCTCTCAGTCAATATCAGCTTTATTATTCATCCTTCAATCTCAACAGATCTAAATCAATTTCGATTCAATTTCTCATTGCCAGAAACAGTATTTATTGAGAAAAACGAAGGTAAGGTCATTATACTGTTGAAATCAATTATTTCAATGTATAGGCGTTGTATTATATATTTTTAAAGTAACAACGACTTTCTTTCTCAACAGATTCATTAAATGATAAATTGTCTGAGAAGGAACTAGAAGTAAACAACGCTGAATTTGTAGCTAGTATCACTGCATCTCAAGATCATGACGGCCATCTGATAAATGCATGGACATGACTCAGGACATTAGTAAAATCTGTTGAGTGAGGTGCATGTTTGCGTTTAAGTTCTGCTCGACGAAAACGATAAACCAATAGAACTGAAAAATGTGAAACATTTACCTCTTTTACTGAAGTTAAAAATCAAAGTGTATCTGGTTTAGAAAGTAAAATACTCGAATCTAATAAAGAAAAAGGTATTGATGTAAAGAGATTTCTTGGTCAGGGCTGAGAGAAGACCATCGTTTTCGTCATCCAGAAAGATTTAAAGTAGTTAGAGCGAGATATTTCCTTAGTCATAATGGAGACAATATTCGAGTTTTATTTTTTTTATTTCAGCGTCTGTGAGAAGTATGAAGTAAATATTGTAAATTTAATGGATTATTAATTAAATAAAAATATAGTTTAATATGACAAAAACTCTCAAAAAGGGGCGAAACTCTCTCAGAATCAGGCGAGATGTTGTGGAATATGAACATAATAAGAACTTAGAAGATGAAATTTTCCACAGATAAAAATATATTCGACCCGGATTTCGATGAAATGATAACCTTTCATCATCACCTGATATATAACCACCTGATAAATACATCATCACCTGATAAAATAGTTGAGAAAACATATAAACTACACACTGTTAGTTGTTGACCAAATCTAGGCGTTGTAAATTCATAATTTTTTCAATATTTTCCTCTGGGGCGCACAGCCGTTATCTATTCTGTGGAAACTTTTAGGCATATTTGTAGGCAAATTGCCCGGAAATTAACTCGGAAAGAGGTTAATATTTTTGATAAAAATTGGAAATATGGGACTTTTAAAAAATGAGATAAAAAAATCAATTTCTAGGTGAAGTGATATATCGCTCAAACTAGCTTTAAGTATCACTATTTTATCCCTTGCTGGATGCATTTTGTGTTCAGTTGGACAAGATGTTTGAGGGAATGAAATCTGCCATCAGTCCATACAAAATGGTACAGCCTTATATCATAAATATTACTTCTGATGACGATTTAATAAAAGAGGCAAAGGCATTTACTTAAAAGTTCCCTGAAGATGTGTCTCAAAAATTCCCTGCCCAGATTTCGAGTGTGCGTAAGGCTTTTGTAAGTAAAATCAAAGACATTCTTATGTTAAGGATCTTGTGGACTTCCTCTGTATAAAAAAAACACTTTAGTTTCATCGTATCCTAATGACTGCTCTACTTGTTTCATGTTCCTCACAGAGCCAGTAACAGTGGCTACGGTAGAAAGGTCTTTTTTCCAATTTGAAACTGATGAAAAAGGTCTTTTTCCAATTTGAAACTGATAAATACATATCTTAAAAGCGGTTAAGTGGTTTGTTAAGTTAAGTGGTTTGGCCCTACTCTCGATTGAAAATGATAAAGCGAGAAAGCTGAACTTTTATAATCTAATTGATATTTTTGCCGACATTAAGTTCAGGAAAAAATCTTTTAAGTGAACATTTATGTACGTGGTGCTGCTATTCATTTGATATTATAAAACCACGAAATACATTTTTGTATTAATTTAATCTGTTTTATTTATTTATACTACTTTTTAATTTACTTGAAACGCAGTTCAATGAGTAACACATCGGTAATATCATAGAGTAAGGTTCTTACTCTGTAGTACTAAGTAGGTATATTATTCTGTGGTAATATGAAAGTTTATGCGTAGAATATTGAAGTTTGAGCGTGTTTACATACAATATTGTAAAAAGGGTATTTTTGTACTACTAAAAATGTCAGATTCCGGAGGGGGGGAGGGTAGAGGGGGCCTCACTTCGTTTACCTGACCCCGAGAGTCCAGCTACGCCTCTGATTGGGGCTAATATTACTATTACAAGCAGTAAGGAGGAGTTCATGGTGCACAACGTTCATGTTCCACTCTTTAAAGTTATCCTTTAATTGTTAATCCACATGATTCTTGATTGAAACCCCTCTGAGATTGTTTATTAAATGCCAGGTTTTTTCAAATTCAATTTTATAAATTTTGTGTCCTAGAAATATTTTTGGACCTCCTTAGTAAGGCAGTGACTTTATTTCTCTGTATTTTGTAATTTTGTCTATGAGTAGCGTTTTATGGATTAGATTTCAACTTTTTATAATAGATATCTCTGCTCTGTATTTGCAAATACATAAAATCGGTAATCTAAGGTTGCTTATACGTTTTAATACTATTAGTTTAATTTTTCAACGGTAGATTTAACATTTATGTAATTCAGTTATTCATTTAATTTCTGATAGATTCAGTCTGGGCCTTTCTGCAATACAATATTTATTTATGCCCTGGGTATTACCTATAGAGCAAATATAGTTACAAAATATGACTTTCGCTTGAAATCATAGTAAAATACAATATAGTCATGAAAATATATTATACTGGTATAAGTACAAAAATAATCTTACATACTGTACAATGGTACATTCGGAAGTCACGCAAACTCTGTATTAAGAGGAGAGATATAAATTTTTTCTTTGAATATATGCATGGAATCCATGTTTATCAGGTGAGGTGGTGATTAAAAATGATTTTAGATAGATAGTTGTTTAGGAATCAGGTAGTGTTAAAAACTTGGGTTATGTGCGAGTTGTCTTCTAGGTGATTTTGGACAACAATGTAAACATTTGGGAGAGGTAATTCGCGGTTCCCTGCCGGAGTAGATGAAAGAGGAGGGCTCCTAATATATATTTCCTTCGATCACAAAGTTTTAGCCTGCCTAGGTTAAACACATGCTAAAACACATAAGTTTCCCTTCTGAGATCGTATACAAATCTTATGCAAGAAATAAGTAATCTTTGTAGTTTTTGTTCAAACTCCTTAGGCATGCTATTGATGACAAGGCTACAATAATCGAAAGAAAGGAATATCAATGTGGAGATTGACATTTCACTAGTTGAAGTATGGAGAAAATGCTTTTGAAGTTTTAGCTGATGGAGAGATATGCTAAATTTATTACTAATGTCGTTCACATTTTGGTTCCAAGACATAATCCTAGAAAGGACGAGTCCAAAATTGCATACTGAATCACTCTAGGGTATTTTATGATCTCCCACTATGATTTGAGGAAGATGACTGGTATTTATTTTGTTGAGAAGTTTTGTATTTCAATTAATGAATGCTTTTGTCGTCATGATTCTCCAAGGTCCATTTATTAATTTTTCTGACATCTTGGTACAGTAGGTACTATCAGCCATTTCATCAACCGGGGAGTTCATGTAGATTTGAAGGTCATCTGCGTATATCATGTACTTGCAGTTTTTAATCACGCAAGAAATATCACTTAAAAATGAGGAAAATAGTAATGGACCCAAAACGAATCCCTGTCAAACCCCACAGGAAACCGGAGCCCAAGCCAATAAGCTCTTATCAACACCTAAGACTGCCTTAGTTCTACCTCACTAATAGGAGCAAAACCAGTTCCGAAATGAACAAGAAAAATCAAGTTTCGTCATTTCAACAATGAGAAATTCATGGTCCACTCGATCCATTTTAGGTAGGTAGTTTCAAACAATTAATATTACTTATCATCTGCCTATCTGTTTACAAAGGT
The DNA here is from genome assembly GCA_963573305.1 of Pyrrhosoma nymphula. Classification (NCBI taxonomy): domain Eukaryota; kingdom Metazoa; phylum Arthropoda; class Insecta; order Odonata; family Coenagrionidae; genus Pyrrhosoma; species Pyrrhosoma nymphula. The sequence goes on from OY754329.1 coordinate 145,452,812, forward strand.
AGGAAGAAGGATGATTCGAGTTGGTATTAAGTATGTCGTCATTATTGTAGATAGAGATGCCAGCCAGAAAATGGTCAGAGTTTTGTTTTTATAATGAAGCCATCTATATTGTTATTAAACCTCACTCGTTATTATGGTCTGTGCATGAACTTATCACTCAACAGTTTCTTTTTTCTAATCTGGTGGTTTCATTGATGTAGATCAGGAAAACACTGTTTGCTAGGATATTTTTATATGCTGCCACAGTTGTGTCCTTGTTTGATTTTAAGTTTAAATTGAAGTCCCCTAGCAATATTACTTGATTTTAATTTCTGCTCTCAATGAAAGCTTCAAGGATAAACAGAAAATCCTTCTATTGCTGTTTGGTGGTCTGCATATGTTTATTATTAAAACAGTGTGAGAGCCAAGATTAAGTGTCGTAATAAGAGATTCACAATCTTTTATTTCAGTATTAACTACATGATCAGGTGTATTCTCCATTAAAAAGAGCAATAATCCCCCACCTCTTTGGTTGTGTCTTAACTTATGGAAGGATACAAATCCATGGAAATGAAAGGGATATAATTCTTTTTTACATTAGCCTCAGTGCAGTTTAGAAGCCTTGAACATGGTCCACATAGTTAAGATTTTTATGCAATGCATTTAGTTCATCACAATATTTTTTAAGACCTTATGATTGGTAAATAAAGGAGATAACCTTTAGAGGATATTATTTTATTATAAAAATTAGCCATATTACCATAAGACCTGCACTTTAGAGTAATCAGACCATTAGACCAGTTTTAAGCTTCTTAAAAGAGAAGGTACGTGATTTGTAGTGCCATGAAAATACGAAGATCGCTCCCAAGAGATATATCGAAGGACTTGTTGCTATGAGAGAAAAGTCATTTATATGGGAAAATACACTATACTTTTTAATGGCCTCTGATGGAATTTTTCTCTGAAACTTTCAGTAGCATCTTTATTAAAAACTTCGTCTTCTCTGGATATTGAAGAAGAAGGGAACTATAGTTTGACTCTCCAAGTACGTCGATGTAATGTCCCTTCCCTTTGGGTCTCATTTAAAGTTTGATGTGCTCTCTGTTGTAGCCCCTGTTGGAATTAACCCTCGTCCTTGAGTGAGAGAAGCTAGGGAGCTTTCTAGTCTCTTCGCCATGTTGAGATGATCCGGATTCTATGAAATACTAACGAGTGCATTCTCATTCGATGCGAGTTGAATCTCCGTCCGACATCCGAAATATTGATTTTGTGGTGTGTCACGACTTCATTTTATTAAAGATTATTAAATTAAATTTGGACAAATAAACGCTATAGTGCATTTGAAAACAACCAAGCGACTTCGCGAAATTTATTTTAAACTACGAGTGATTTTGAAGTACATGCTGCATTGTAAAATTTCCCAACGTGATGTCAGTGCTGTAGAACTGTTCAAAATGTATTAAAATATAACCCGTGATTGTGGAGTCAATATCCTCAATGAGTCTGTTCTCCGCCAATTCTCCCATTAACCTCTCGGCCGTTGTTAAGTAAGCATTTCCCCGCTCTTTCTCGTACACAACTCTTTCCATCTCACCTATTCTCCCCCTCCATTCACTGTTTAATGTTAGTATATTTAAGGCAATTATCGTATGTTTTGAAATCACCTGATGATTATGCGAAAGTATTGAAACCCGGGTCGTGTTTGTGTAGTCCTGTATGTTGTAAAAGTTACCTTGCGAAAATAAATGTAGGGTTGTAATGCCAAAAATTTAAAGAAGAAGCTGTTTTATTTTTTACCTAACCTCAGCGAATGAAACCGGAATGTGGTTTTTTTTATTTTTTGCCCTGAGACATTCCGTTTACCCGATGAGCGAAAAATGACAGCAAAATTTGACGACCATTCGTTATTAGTTTCTACGTCATCAATCAAGAATTGCTACAACCCATTGGATTAGTCCATGCAAGCCTCATCGGTGTAAAAGGGTTTCCATGAAACACTCATCTCCATTTCAATAACAAAATCTGCTAGCTGAATCATTGCTAGATACACAAGCTGAACTCTTCGATCACTTTCTTAAAGGAAGTCTTTTCTGATTTAAAAAATATACTTTAAGGCTCACCACCGCTTGTGTAAGGCTTGAATATCACTCTAGCTTAATTTTTATCGTTTGCTGTCGGAATAATGCTAATTATTTCTCGAAGGCGGGACCGAGTGTTATCTCGATGCGTGCGTGGTGCAAGGCGAAACATGAGGGGGCGTTTAATCTCGCTACTCGACGGGCATAAACCCATCCTCCCCAAATGAATTCCTTATCTTGACAATTCCGTTTCCTCCCGAGTTTTCACTCCCATCCTCCTCCTCCCCTCTCCTCGGCCATGCCTCGCTTTGATTGATCTATTCAATTTCCCTCTCCTTCCCCCCCCCTCCTCCATGCGTGTTTTTTTCCTCTTTTCTACGTCCGGAATTTCATTTGGCTCCCGAGATGGAGCTCAGACCAGCTGGAGCTACTCAAGTCGCAATTTTTTATATCATTTTCCTTGTTTTGAGTTGACAAAGTCTTTCGATCTTCTCGGTATTTCTCCTGTTTTCGAGTGTTTAAAACTGCAAGAAGACACAAATCTGTCCTTAGAATTGATCATTTTTTCGTTGGAAGGCAGACATGGCGTTGTTTGTCTTACAAATTATGATCCTGGGCCGTATTCTTGCTAATTCTTGCGGCGATAGATTTCCTTTTATAAGAATCGGCATTTCTTGTGATAATCAAATACACCTTCGTTGGTGGCTGTGGATGAAACATACAATGAATGGTCTTCCATCATTGAGTTATGTACAACGGTATTACCTTCAAGTGCATATGCCAGCGCAATGCAAACATGGTGCTGTCTTGAATCTATGACCGACGTGGTGCAATATCTTATTTAGTTAGATCATCAATCATAAAGACATGTTTACAGTTGCCTAATGCCAAAGGTGGCGGATGAAATATATTGTTCTCATCGTAAATATGTCTACGCTCTGAATTATTCAGTTTTGATTGGTGCTTCTTTGAAGGTTAGCGGGATAAAATGAGCTGAATCAAGTTGAACAGCTTGAAACTTGTGCCTTGGAAACAAAAGACTAAAACAATTCTATCCCTTCAAATTTTGCCATCTTTATTTCCTTACTACTGTCTGATAGGAATGAGAGCCAGCTATTAAAAATAATCTACAGTGTGAATACTTTTAAAAATGTGAGTAATTATATTTTTTTCCATTGCCAAATTTACTAAGCTTTCGTTGTAGCTGTGGAAATGATCCATGTAGAATCATTCTATTCTATTTCTAGAAAGATTCTTATTGAATATAATCATCATCAATTGGTCAATTGTAACTTTAATTGATTGCAGGCCTTCTTTATTTCTTATTTTGTCACAATTAACATTACGTCCTGGTTACTCTTCTTTCATAAAGCCCTGCGGTAGAATTTGTATTATTGCTACGGAATAGTCTCCGATAAGTATCATCATAATTAATGCGTTACCGCTTGTATTATTGTAAGGCACTATCATTCTACCATTATCTTATTCTAAATATATGCGAAACATTGACGTGAGACCTGATGTGCCGACCATGTTTGTTTTTGCTTCGGCGTTTCTTTCATCTGTCACGCTGACTGTGGCTATTTTATGAGAGCTTTGGGCCCTAGGTCTACGGTGCTGCAGAAAATCAGTATTGTTGCTGAAAATATATTTTTCAGAGACTTATTTCAAATTACTTGAGTTTAAGTCTTTATGAAGGAAGTATGTTACTGAGGATCACAATGAAGCGTTGAAACGGATTTTACGTAGAGAAATTTTAGTGGAAAGCCACCACAGAATCAAGTAATTAATTATGGGGCTACTTTTCTTCCATCCTTCTTAGTGTCGTTGATTCAAAGCGATTTTAGAATTACTACCGGGGGAATAATAATAAGGATCTTTTATAATACGGAGTCATCTCAGAATATGTTACATTTGTGGCGGTATTGGATTTTCTAGTAGTTAGTTCGTTTTTATCTTAAATGTTCTTATTAAATAATACATTGAATTGTTAAAAAATATTTAAACGATTTATTAATGCATGAAACAAGCTTGCAGACAATGTGGGCCTAACAGCAGATGCTGATGGTTTGATAGAATATTGGGCAAGGTGTTAAGCAACTGCTCCAAGGTGTCCAGTTCAAATCTGAGTAAGACTTTTAAACAAGTCGCGCTAAACACAAGTTCCGTATATTCCTGTGTACCGATTTCCTCCACGGAAAATACTAGGGACAAAGGAAAAGGAAATGGCCCTTGTACACTGAAGTGTGAATATTTCACGCCGACTCTTTACGCATAGTCCTCGGTCAATTAATCCGACCTTCAGGATTTAATAATTTGGTTCTTTTTAAGCAGAGTTGAGAAAATTTACCAACGGAGTCGAACAGGTTTTGCCGGATTTCATCAGAGAAATATTTAGTCTCCGTAAAATTTGAAACGGAATTATATGAAGACATTTTACGCATGTGAACTTAAATGAAGTCCTAACTAGATACCTTGCTTCAAAGAACTAGATGAAAACCACTTCCCTCTTGCTACTATCATTTTTCATAAACCAAATGCATAATTTAAAAGCTAAGCGTGGCATTTTTATGGCTCAGATGCGTAAATTTCACGAGTGGATGATGCTATTTTATGCCGCGCTTCATATCAAAGTGAGTGGCTGCCATAGCATGGGGCCCAGATGCAGGTATATCTATGGCGCCTCCTTTAAGACCGGAGTCGACAGCAACTTCACCGAAAATAACTTTTCTTGATTTTAAAATTTAGTGGGTGTATATGCAAGAAGTGATATAAATCATCCTGCATTGCCTAGGTCATTATTTTTAGATGTTTGCTTCTGTAATCATCATGCATTTAATCTGGATACATTATTTATTTTTTCTCTATAGCAATGCGAACTTTAAAGAGCTGCTGGGATATATTGCATTAACATCATTTTTCTAATTACAACTTCAGTTATTTTTCTCCCTGTCTGCTCTTTACCCAGTAACCTTATGTGTAACTAAATTTGAAATATTCTGTAATTATGTAGAGATAACTAATTTTTGTATAATTAATAATGATTAATTCTTCAAATGGTTACAGTTTTTAAAATTTTTGTGTGAATGTTTGTAAAATTATTTTTTATTACATCACTTGAATGTACAAAATTTTGTGACAGGTATCCAACTTAACTTGCGAAATAAACGAATTAAAAATGAAGACATGGTGCCATCTACAGAACAAATCTGGAGAATTAAAAGGCAGGAATGCGGAGAGCTATGGTTAGTACTCGATAAAATGGGAACGAGTAGATGAAAAAGATTGGCAGCCTAGCGTTTGATTTGAATTAATATAGTCGAAGTATTCAATACCATATAACAACATATTATAATCGCACTCACATCAGATACCTTAATTGGTTTATTGAAAGGATCAGAAAAATATAAGTTACTCATACGTATCCTCATTTATTTTTATAGCATGTACGGTTATCTTTATTCAACTGTGGCATCTGTTTATGCAACAAATTTATGAGGGTGCAAGCCTTTCCACTTATTTTCTTGCCTCTCCAAGTCGAGTTAAAGGGTTATTTATTTTTGCATATGATTTCCGCATCTAATTTCCCTATCTTGTGCATCAATATTCCTCTCCTTACTATACACCACGCTTTAATTTTTTAACAAGATTTTAAAATTAAAAACATGATCAATAAAGCAACAAGAATTTTTATACATTTTTCATTACAAGCAATTAGGTTGATTAAAGAGGGGTATCCAATCAAATAAGTAGTAATGACTTATGAGAATGCTGAACTCCATAGAAGACAGAAACTAAGAAGAAATAACTTGAATACAAGCGTAGAGAAAACCCAAATCATGAGTTACAGAAAGAATCGAGAGTGCAATTTCACCATAAGATTTTGGACAGCAAAAACGGAAAGAAGTAGAGGAATCCTACTTCCTTGGAAGTAGGATCATGAATGATATACTATTATTGGAAGAAACAAAAGAAAAGCTTAGTAGAGCAGTCCAAGCAAACAAGGAATTACATCAGAAGAAAATTCGACTAATAACTAGCGATACAGCCTTAAAAGTGAAAAGACGTTTCATTGAAACAAATAGATGGAAGAGTACTTATAAAAGGCAATGAAGCTTGGCCGATAACAGCTACAGAGTAGAGAAAATTGGAAGCAACGGAAATGTGGTCATTCCAAAAAATAATGAAGATAATATGGACGGAGAGAATCACTAATGGAGGAGTCTTACGAAGAGTTGGAGAGAGAAAAGAAGTTAAATAAAAGATTTGGAAAAAAGAAGATAAAATTATTCATTGAATTTTACGACAATTTTCTTTTTTATAAATTGCGTTCAAAGGAAATAGGACCACCGATAAGAAATAAGTACTGAAAAACATTAAAGTGGAGATTTGCGCAGTGGAGTGCCGAAGCTTTTGGAAAAGGACTTTTTTTTACAGATAAAGTTAAATCTCATTAAAAAAAACAGCTCATCAAACTATTAAAATATCTTCATCGGATATCATGTAGTATCCAATCTACATCAGACAGGCAGCTTTTAGAGAAATAAATTCGTTGGCAAATTAACGACTCCAATGCTTTCTGTTTCAAGAAAACTTTTGATATGAAATAACCTCCTAGCGCTGATGGTGGGTCACTGTATTGCACTCTACTTTTCCTTAACTGGGGGATCTCTTTCCTTATCTCTGGGGATATCTTTTTCACATATTAGGGAAAAGTGGCTTGCGTGAAGTTTATTTATGATTGTAGCTTATTTTCAACAGCCTTTTTAGCTTTAATATTCAGAAAGCATTGAAATCCACATATCGTTGGAAATTATTTGAAGTTATTTATTGAATCTTAGTGAAGTTTAGTGAAGTTTATTTAGTGAAGTTTATTATTGAATCCTACGTGAAAATATTGCGGAAACGAAATGAAACTTTTACATTTTCAAACGTTTTCGCATTCAACTGATATATTTAGCTTAAATTTAGCTTTATATCCCAGTCATTTGAGCCCCCGTGAGCATTTTTAATTGTATTTTCATTATTCACAATAAAAGTTGTTACAGCTTGGAACCTGATCCCTGAACACAGTAATAGAAATAAAATAGAGGCCAGTATTTAAAAATTAATTTTATTGTACCTTGCAGTAATTATCTTTCTACGTGAAAGTGGATTTATTCAAACGCTTTTAGTCTCTCCTAAAATTGTGAATAATAGTTAGGGAGCTATTATTCGACCTCTTCAATAATTGTAAGGCGCTATATGATGTAGTCACTTTCAAGATGCATTATTAAATCCGATGAGGAATCAATGGAGTTCGTATTAAGTAGAAGGTATTACATTTCCAGAAAAAATGCGGAATGTCGCTGAGACTGGATTACCAAGTGTACCTGAAATAATGACATAAATATCAATAATAATAATTATACCAAATGGTAATACTTTGGTTCCTTAAAGTGCACCTATACGAGTTGAGGTAACTTTTAGTGTCTTAATTTTATAATGACCATCCACACTGTAAAATGAGCGTAAGTTGATTCGAGGGTGTGAATAAAGCTGAATTATTAATAAAGCTGAAACCACATGTAGGCATGGAAAGATGTGATTTCCAAGAAATTTAATTCCTTCTATCTGGGATCCAGGGGCCGTGAAACATCGTCCGGATGAGAGTGCTGCTGGGAATCGTGATCGAGATGGTGGAGAGAAGAATTAAAACTCTGGTAGATGAGGAGATGGACCCTAAAAGGGCGATACACTTAACCGGCTTTCAATGTTACCCTTCCTTTCACTCTCTTTTGTCGGCCGATGGATATTCTCTGCACTCAAAACGAAAAGGGAGGGAGTATTTTAAATGAAACTGAGGGTGTACTAAGATGCAGAATTGCATAAGCTAAATCATGAAGCATTTGCAAAAACAAGGAAATATACGATGGGGAATATGTACAACCATGAGGTTCAACGATATAAAGAAAGAATAAATGATAACCGTGACGTGGATAATAACAGCTGGTTGGATGACATCGTACCTGAAGCATTGTTCAACGTAGATAGTTTGTAGAACTTCCTCCCGCGAGGCACTTTCTCAATTTTCCACTTTAGTTCTCTATGTCGTCGTCTCCTCTCATGCTCTACGAAATGCCTTTCTGTTCTTCCCCCGTCACCTCTAACGCAAGATCCACCCTCCCACCTGGGCACTCAGCATCCGATTAACTCTTAAAACGCCCTCCATTAACTTTCACCCATCTTTAAGTTAAGTGATAATGATGTTAAAATAGTCCTAAACGAGGAAATAATAATTAATAAATTTCACTGTAAAATGTTATATCATATATAAGAAATAATCATTGATGACAATTAATAAATGACATGATATTCAAATACTCTGAGATTTAAAATTTTAGTAAGATGACCAGGAATGAAGATATTCATGCCTGCCGGAAATATAGCGATGAAACGGAAAAATCGCCGCAGGAAAAATTAGCCTGACCGGGAATCAAACCGTGGAACTTTGGCTTGCCCTTTGTATTTTCGGCAGGCGTGAATAACTTCATATTATTCTTCTACTCCATATATTATTTGAAGTCCTCTGCTCCCTTGCGTTGGCATCCTTGATAAACCGCAAGGGTTTAACATCTAGTTCCCTTGATTCTCCTAAATTGTCGCGGGAATTACGAAGTCTGGGTAGCGTAGTGGTCTGCGCACAGGCTCGTCAAGTCAAAGGCTTGAGGTTCGATTTCCGGTCGAGGCAGATTTTTTTCTCATTGCAAGTTCTACGCATTTCATTGCCGTATTTTAGGCAGGCATGATAAACTTCAAACTTTAAATTGTCATTATTAGGGTGGTCTACCGGTTAAGGCATGGTACTCATTCAAGAATTTCAAGAATTCAGACCTGAAGAAGTTACCTGGAGTACTGGCGAAACTGTCGTCTAAGGATAGAGATCAACGGAAAGAAGAAAACCAGAAAAATTATTAGCATCTCATCGACTCCGCAGAAGGCTTCATCCATCTTACTGCGAAGCTAGGATTGATTTTAAAGATCTGGTAAACATCAAATGGTGTACTCATTAGCTTCTCAAGTGACGGCTCAGAGAATATAGTAGCTGGATTTCCTTGTATTTCCCCCGCTGTTCCTTGTGCCAGGGCGACTGTATTTTCTCCAGCAATCATCCTGACCTCTTCATGCCTATTACAGACCTAAAGAATGCAGAATAATGTCTGGAGAAATTGTTTTCCCCTAGAAAACTATAAATCCAGCAACTACATTTGAAGATCCGCGGAAACCAAAGAAAGTTAACCCACCTGAAGAATAACGTATTAACAGTTAATGGTGCAGTTTGATTCAAGAAAATTCAACATCATATATCCCTGTAGTGAATGGTTTTTAATGTCATTGTAGACAGATAGCCAGGGATCAGTGAGAAATTCTCATTTTTCGGTCGGTAAACGGTGGAGCGTGAGTGTCATTGAAAGATTTCGGGCTCTCCCGATGAGTGCTACTGATGAAGTCCTCTCGGGATATCTACTAGGTGGGGCAACGAATGGCCGACATTTCAAAGGCTGACTCCGCCATCGTCCTCATGGTGTTGAGTTCCACGCTAAGTTTTTATTCCGTTTGTGTACTCCCTGGACTCGGCCAGATTAAATCTGATTTGCTGATTCTCAAATTGTGTATCAACCTCTGCACGGATATCTACGACTGGTTAGGCTGATAGGTTCTGTCTTCTCCATTTTGATATCCCCTTTGGTTAGTGAGTCCCAATAACAATTGGATAGGCAAATTAATTTTACCTCGTCAAAGGCGCCGATATGGTACCGGTTGAGACTAAGTTCCACCACTATTGATTTCCGAATATCCCAATCGGATGCACCTGTTGTGTTTCTTGACTCTTGTCTCAAATATACACTTCACCGCATTCGCATGGGATGTAGTTAACTCCCAGCAGCTTGAGCCCAATGTAGCCCATTAACTTTGATGACCTGGCTTTTGAGTTGAAACATCGGCCGGTGGTCATCTCGCTTTGTGGAAAGCCGGAGAGGACTTCATCAGATCACGTGCCAATGCTTGCAAACGAATTAATCAGGCGTGAAACATAGGAATTTCATAAAACTCTTAATGCTGTTAGTGCAAGATGCATTCTTAGCATACAGTCTAAAATAGTAAGTGAACTCACAATTTTATCGTCTGAAAGAATCGAAGCTCAATTAAAAAGAATTCAAAAATGGACAAAAATTAAAGCAACTGAATAATTTAGATTTCAGTCACCTGTAATATAACCATTGTGTTATCTAAAAATCTTTCACTTTCTCGATCTCATGTGTGTAATAGCTAATGGGGTTCATAATTCACTGAAATTTTGCAAAATAAAATGTAGTGTCCGAGTATCTGTACGACCCCGCATGTAAAGTTTTTGGCACATAAAATTATTTAATGTACCCCAAATATTTTTTTTAAATACCTTGAAATTTTTTTTTTACGGATCTACTTATTAAGATGAGCTCATTTCGAATATTTCGAAAAAAAGTTAGCTGCAGAATGAACTTCTATCTGGTCTGGGGCTATTTTGTCGTGTTTTCTTCCAACGCTGATCAATTACAGCAGCTCTGAATGCTAGGTAGGTACTTTTGCTGAATTCGTATGGATTCTCGAAAACTCACGCCGAAAAAATATGTAGGATTCGGCCGGTCAGGGCGATGAGGGGGGGGTTGGAAATAGGAGCATTCCGTATTAGGATGTTGAGTGGCTGAGGACTGGGCTTTAAATCGTCAAACTCGCGTAATTGACTCTCCTCTTGGTTACGTTATTCCAGTCCACACTCCCTTTAACGTCAGCGAGACACATAATTCCCTATCTGCATTCCCGCCCATCAAGACTGAGTTAACGACTCCCAAATCGCGGGAATTCTTGACCCCTATCCTTCCATTGTCGCTGGCCACCCGGCTCCCGGTAATTAATCTCCCATTTCCTCCCCTCCTGTCTCGCATTTCTCCACTTTCTTCTTCCCCTTACTCATTTCCAAGGAAATAGTCTTTATGCCCTCATTTTTCCTAATCTTCAACCCCCCTTAAGTGTCCTTTTCGCCTTGATCCTTGGAATCCTCCCACCCTTGCCTCCCGAATTCTCGGAAACTTCCTTTCCCTCGCTGACGCTCACAACCCTCCTCCTGTGACCATTATTCAATCACCCAGCGGCCATTTAGCACGTGACCTTTTGTCCCCCACCCTCCTCCAACCTCTCCGCCTCCGCACTCGCCCTCCTCCCATTACCCTCGCCTCCTCGACGCCACAGATGAGCAATTCTTTTTCCCCCTTTCTCTTCGCTATTGAGGAGAGAGTCGTATTCTTTAGCGTTTTTAGCCTTTCGTTTCCGTCTGAAGATGTCACCGCTCTCACGCGACATCTTCCCCTTTCTTTTCTTTCCTTCTCCTCGTCGTTAATTGCCCTGCGGGGGTCCTGCCGCTATTTTGCTCCTTATCCCTCATCCCTCCCTCCCACCCACCCACCCCTGCCCCCTTCCCCTCCCCCAATCCTGGTCCTCTTCCTTCCCGCCTTCCCGCAAGGCCGTGCAAATTGAAAAGATTGTCACCCTTGTCTCCTCTTGCACCCACGCCTCGATGCAAACATTGGATTGTTGCGGAGTATGGAGTAGGTGCTGCTTTCCGACGCAGATGGCCCGGAAGCGAACCCTCTGCGTGCGTTGGTGGGAATTTTCTTGGTGTATTCAATCCCTACTTGGATGCATTGAGAGGTGCATTTCAAGTGTAGTAGGCTTGGGCGGTACTCATAAAAGTACCGGTATGTTTTTGATGAGTATTAAAAAGCAATAATACTACTAGCCGACGAAGAAAAAATACCGGCATTTATGTGATTGATTTAATATTTTAATTAATTTCAAATTAACGTACGTTTCAACCTAATTTTCCGGTATTTCGGCTAATTGGAATATCATTCCAAAAAGATGCACGGAAATTTCCATCCATCGGCATTTTAAATGAACATTTATGGTGTAATACATAGGCTATTCAGTAAACATATTTTGTTTTGCGCTGTATGTTTGTGCTCGTCACTTTTCGTTTGAATAATTTTAACCTTTTGAGTAGTACAAACGTTCATGTACGTCCTTGTGCCTCCTGACCGTAGGGAGTACGGTCGTACCTGTACGTCTTTGAAGTTTGAGCTAGAGCAGTAAAGGCGTGAATGAACGTCATGAAAACCACATGAAAAACGATCTGTATTGCTTTAATGTTGTGGTCCGGTAAAATCACCTGTTATAGTGATCAATACTTGCGGTCGCAATAACGTTTATCTTACAGGGATAAATATTTGTATTTATTCGGTTCCAAATCATCGATTGTCTGGTGTTCGGCATCCATAAAAATGTATGATACTTACCTATTATATCAATAATGATAACAAACATATCTCAACTTCACGATTATGTAAATATGAAAAAAGACAGACATATTACGAGTCAATTTGAAAATTAAAGTAGTAGTAGTTAGGCAATTTTCGTAGTTGGTTCCGTTAGTTGACGCAAGATGGGAGCGCTGTCTAAATACTGGTATTTTTAGTACCGATACCGTCGTTAGTACCGATTTTAAATACTGGTCAGTACTACCGATTTAAAAAATAGTACCGGACCACTGAATACCGGTATTTTTTGCCCATCCCTTAAGTGTAGTACTCCTTCCGTCAAATGGAACGTCAAACCCAAGGTTGTTAAAAGTATCCTTTACTAACCTTGCGTCAAACAGTGGTCCCCCTTGACGTCGTCTTCGCGTCAGATAACCTTATGCCGGCGCGGCGGCCGGATCCTCCCTTTCACCATTACTTTCCACTTTTACTTTAATGTTTTTCTTAATGTCCTGCCAGTCTGTAGCACCAGCTATTGTAGGACAGGCTTTAAAAAGAATGAGGACATGGCTACCGAACTTCTTTCAGCTGAATCGGTTAGCTACATTTTCTCATCAGTAAAATTTCTGATTCAGTTTTCCCTTCCGCTATCTCTATTTCTCTCAAACAATCTATTGAGACGATCTGGTTGGTGGGGTGGCTAGAGAAACTAACTACAGTACATATAGCTTGTCCTATCATTGGGCTCATGGATGAATCTCAAAAGTGGTGAATGTTTTCGATGGAATACCGATTCCTACTATGGTATAATGGGGACATTTATAGTTAGGTAGAGTGCGATCTTTTTTGGCACGATTTTAAAATTTGGAATTGATGGGTGCTTTCATGAATCTTAGAATAAGAGCTGTGGCATGTTTTTTTTTAAATAAAAGAAAGAACAGTAAACACTAATGTAGAAGTTTTCTTTCTTTTGTAAATTGTTATTTACAATTAAATTACTATTTTAATGGCATTAATTTAAATAACCAGTTGGAAGTTTCCGATTTCTTCTTTAAAATCGGCGTGTAGAATATAGTCCCTTATCTGGGATATTTATTTGGTAGCTGATGGATTATTTCATGCTAGTGTTGGTATTACACGTATTGCACGATAAGGAGTTGGTTGTATTTATGTTAAGCGTTCGTATATATTCTAAGGTAAACTCGGTCATTCATAACAATCAAGGGACGTAGAAAATAGCGTTGATTTAATGATATTAAAGTTATGTTAAAATTAGTATGCACGAACCACAATGTGAGTTTCCGATCGTTCTAGTCGTTTTCACCCAGAGATTAATTTAAGGAGACTCCATTATAAAAGGGGGTTAACTGTGTAATAAATATTATTTTCCTGTGCAAGACTTAATATTTCAAATCTTTCAGAAGTTTTGATAAAAATCAATATGGGTGTCGCATAACTCCTCTGAAAACGTCGCTTCAGGATCTTATTCTGAAAATAATTATGGGTCTATGGTGAGAGATAAACGATTTTTGTTTTCAGAGCGATGAGAAATAAGAATTAATAAGACTTTATTAATAATCCGATAAATATTTACGAAAAAATTTCAACGATTAGGTATTAATTGGTGGAATTTTATATAAATAGAGCATTTTCGTCACTTGCTGCATCAGCTTTTCCCAAGAAATTCTCACCACAGTTTCTCAGTTCCATCCTTAATCGGTTGATAAAAGTTGTAAGAAAACTTTTTGTATTGAGAATTAGCGCTAAAATTGCATGTTTTTCATTTTTAGAACACTTGAACCAAAAAATAAGGATATTAATTTTTCTCCAACTGTTACAACTTTTTCATTCACGTATGTATACATGAAAAGCGTTAACTCTTTCCACTTATCTAAAAATAACAATTCCGTTTTTAGAACGATTTGAAAACGTTTCCGATTATTTAGCGATGATGACGTTTTGTCTCCCAAAGAAAAGTTAATTTTCTAAGTATCCGTGCATTTGGAAACTAAGCAGATTTTGCTCTAGTCATAAAAATATTTCCTTATTTAGATAACACCTATTTCATACTCATGTTACTAATTTGAATGTAATCAACCGATTTTCGCCTCCAGATTTCATTTTGGCGTATTTGGGTTAGATAAAGCCACAACCAACTTTCGCATTTCACTAATTAACTTTTCCTAGCCCCTTCAGGGTTTCAATATATTTTTTCAACAACCACCAGTTAAATGGTGAAATACGACGAGGATTTTAATAATATTGAAGTTCGAGAGTGAGAAACCTCCTCCTAACGAGCTCTCTATCAATAGCAGTATTTTTCTTTCTTACTTTCGCATTTCACTGGTTAACTTTTCCTTGCCCCTCCAGGGTTTCAACTTTTATTTTCAACAACCACCAATTTAATGGTGAAACACGATGACGATTTTAATAATAATATAGTTTGAGAGAGAGAGAAACCTCCTAACGTGCTCTCTATCGATAGCATTTTTTTCCTCCATGCTAATCCTGTCAATTGAGATATTTTTTATGCCGTTATTTAAACACAAGGCTCATTACATTTTATGATAAGTAATTGGATTTCATGTATCCTAGCGGGGAATATTCGTTGTTTTTTTATCCTAACAATGATTTACCAATGTATTATGTTGTAATCCCCATACTCTTAGTATTTTATGGAATACGTGTTCTACTATGCCTGTTTTTCATTCTCTCATATTTCGTTTTGGTTCATTATTCAACATTTTGGCTCTAAACTCAGCTTTAAATATCTTTCTTGGAAATTCGAGCACTTATTCTATATGTATTTTTATTGGATATAATTTCTCAATTAACATATTTCTCGTTTTGGAAAAAAGGCGTTGTTGTATCATATTTTTATATAATTTTTAAGCTCAGTCTTCTGATTTTCATGTCCATTATTCTCCAATTGCATACAATTACGATGAAAAAAATTCTATGATATCTTTGCTGTTAATTTCACTTTCTAATTAAATTGCAGTTTTCCAAAATGTATGTATACGAGAGAAAACGTAAACAAACTATCACAAAATAAATGGGGGACTCCGCATTGCAAATTAAATCACACTGTGGTGAAACGAGTTCCTCGAAAACTATTACGATTAAGCTTCTTTTAAGAAAACAAAGATTTTATTTTAATTATAATTAACACACTCTCGCGATCTTGCAATTCGCGAAAACCGTAAACGAGATAACGATATAAGAATTTAGGGTCCCTATAGAAAATTTGGAAAAAATAAAAAGGAAAGAATGGAGTATGCATAATTGTACATTATTGAGTAGTTTTGAGTGAAAAGTTTTAGTCTCTAATGTTAATAAACTTTCGAGCACCAACTTTTTTACTGGGAGGTGACATTGCTGGGAGGTGCTAGTTGATGTAAAATTCTGTATACAATAATTAACTCTACATGATTTGCCAGTAATATTCATATACCTATAGATAGTTAAAAGGGTTGGAATTTAATGCTAATCGCTGCCTTAATGGCACTGAATGGATTACCATATGAATGAGTTAGAAATTGTAATGATATGCAGGAGCAAAAAAGGGCGGACTTTGAAAAAAAGACATTATGATTAGGGCAATTAACAAACACAGACAGTATGTATGCTATAATGGCTTGATTACATTAATATGGCATGAATTATTTGTCGGGGCAAAACCTTCATTCGGAAGCTAATTGTAGTACCATTGAAAAAATCCATGCATTTTCTGAAGCAAAGGGCTGCAACTATCAAATTTATATGTTTTGTAGGCATGTATACTTATTTTCAGGTCATAATAAAGAAAGGCTAACTTTGACGTGAAAACAGGAAATTATTGAAAATTTCTTAGCAAGCGAAAAATCTCAAATGAAATCTGAAAATGTAATTTCGATATAAATCTGTGACTAATTCAGTGATTCATTATTTTCTCTACACTGAAGTACAAGGGCGTATCTTAACGAAATTTTACGAAAAAAAATGCAGCATGTAAGTTTCATCATCGGCTTTCACTTTTTTCCTATGATAGCTTCAAACATGAATGTGGATGATTTTTTTCTTGAGATTTGTTTGCCACGGTCACAATCCGTTGTTTTGCCTAATGTGGAAGAAACTCATTTTTATTGTTGTATTTTTTAAGGAGTGCTGCGAAAAAGTGCTCGTGTAATTGTAATGCATTGAGTGGATTTGCATACTCAAGTGCTCATTCCAAAGTCTTTACATTCTCACAAAACCGCAAGATTCACGCTGCTTCTACCAGTAAGTATCTTGGTTACATTATTCTATCTTTGGTCATAACCCTGGTATAATGTTGTACGTATTCATCGGCTTATAGTGAGGTTTAAGACATGTGGCCGACGTATTTAAGGCTAGTAGTCATACTTTGTCCGCAAGGAATGGTATCTATTCTGTTCACTACACTGAATATACGCGTCTTAAATATGATGCTTGGGCTTGCTCAACTTGTGAGCGAGAGAGCGTCTCATATATTTTATATTAAAAGGTATCTTAAAATATTCATAGAGTTTTTATACTTGATCGTTGGTCATCGTAATTGTAACCGCAGTCTCGTTTCCGAAGGTTGGTTTTGAAGTTGATAGAGCTCACCAAAAACTAATTCACCAACGGCGTAACATTAATATTTCCTTCACACCAATTCTTAAGCTCGCGGTTGGTTGAATATACCCAAAGGACTCACCTGATTTGAACCAGGGACTGGTCAGTATTATAAACCTCTACCTACTGTAAAGCCGGCACTTCTTGTTGACTTATACTAGTATTCAATGTATACCTTTATAAATGATTTATATCTACTCGTTCAATAAATGTATTATACATTTTATATACATATTATTTACTAGTCTAATATTATTGTAGTTGGGCATAATTTTCTATTGTCTCCTAGTTGTTTTAGCTTGGTGTGTGACGTGCAGCCGACGTCATCCATAATTTGTCTGATGTGTCCCAAGCTATACCTTTACAAGTCTTCTCCGGAATGTTACTCTTTATTTGTAGCTAGTCTTCGCGCCATAAGACGTGATACAGGTATTTGAAACGGATTCAGAACTAATTTAATGCACATTAATTAGGTTTTCATAGAACTGCGAAATACTGATGCTATCCCAAATTCGTTTGTCAACTAACGCAATCCCTTTTCTACTTAGGTTGAAGGACAAATTGTAGAGTGTAGCACATTGAACAATTTATATTTTGAATATGGAATGAGGTAAAATTTGCATTTTACACAGTAACTTTTATTTTATTTTCTGACCAAAGTTTCTACTAAAGTAATTTTAAAGGCTTGAAAGTGGCTTTATGAGTCAAAAACTTGATCGGAAAGGTTTAAAAAAATATTATTGACCTCATTTTATAAACTAAATGGAGGAAAAAATTGACGCCACAAAGCATCAAGTTATATCACAGAGTAAAACTCTGTGGCTATATTTTGAAGCTGGGAAACAAGGAAACTTTAATCAGCCTGAATCGCACGATCCTTTTGCCGTCCCTTGTCAGGAATCATTTAAGGGGCGCTTTTCGCGATCACTCAAACGATAGGGAAAGTGATAGCTGAAGCCATAATTTTCTGTATCACACGATCATTTGCGTTCTAATTGGCAGCATCATTTCCACATCCAAGACTTTTTTCTCAATCATCAAGATGAGATGAATTGAACCATTATTGTGACTGTTCGAAACCAAGTAGCAATAGTTCTTTCAGTATAATAAAGTAGGTACTTAATATTATGTTATTAATTATAAATACAACTGTTTCAGGCTGGATATGGTGGAAGTTCTCGATATTCATAATGAATAAAGACACTTGGTAATCTTCCACAGATTTATTTATTTGACACGACGCGTTTCACCACACTGTGGCATAATCATGTGTTGCACATGATTATGCCACATGTGACACATGATTATGCAACAGTGTGGTGAAACGCGTCGTGTCAAATAAATAAATCTGTGAAAGATTACCAAGTGTCTTTATTCATTATGAATATTATTAATTATTATTATCTTATTAATTAACCGTTAACAAATTTCTCTGTAGTTTTATTTAGTCAAAGGAGCGTTTCAATGCTCTTTCTGGGAGCTATATGCTCTCCCAAAAAGGTAAACTGTCATGGTGCCTACATGTAGGTTCATAAACCTTGAAAAGACACGGGAAGTTCAACATATTCTAGACTTTTGTAAAAAAGCAGCTACTGCATTTCAGCCGTTAATTTGGCTATTTCTGTCTAATCGAAAGTTCATTTACGTATGTAGCATATTATTTACGGCAGCAAACTTTGGTCTTGTATGCCTTATGGCATACTATCATTTAAGAACTAAAATAAGTTCTAAAGATGAACCCAATGCGTACCACCGAGTGGGCTAATATCCACCTCAAGACTTATGGGTAAACTTTAATTGATTATATACCACCCTTTATTGTTCTTGCATACACGTATAAGTAATTTAAATGATCTCGTCTGCAGAACATCCGAACTTAGTTGAAGATTCACTGCCGTTCTGCACCGATCTGATTACGCAAGGTATTCCTTTTGGCCTTCACATCTTTCATCGTTGCTCCAGAACAGAAAGATTCCACAATCACCAATATTTCATTCGGGCTTTTTATCTTTAATTTTTTTAATTGTTAAGTGCGGATTTATTATTGCAAACAGGTGGTCGTATTTTCCCTTTTCCATGAGAGCTGTAGTCGCTTCCACAATCCATGAGCATGATGTATTGCGAGACATTTTACAAATGTTCTGCTAATTTTTGTAATGCTATTTAGATGGAATGCCACGCGTAGCGCAACATTCGTTCTTCGCGGCCAAGCACTCTGACTAGCTCAATGACGGAGTCACCTAAATCATCAGGGACGGAAAATAGGACCTGCTCTAATGATGAAAAAAGTTTTAGGGATTCCTATCACCCGCCGCTGTCGCTGAAATTGATCGCGTAAACGTTCATTTTTAAGCTATCATTTGAGCTATCAATGGAGCTATCCCTGAAAAGGGACAGAAAAAATGATTGTGTGATTAAGAATTTAGTAATGAAATGATTGAATGAAAGGTAGATCACTCACCCATTACATATTAGATTTGGGAAGGTTAATTAATTTCAACATCAACGTTAGTCAAAATTGCCATCCTGTGTCGTTTACTGCAAGGGGACTGGTGTGAATTATTGCCGAAACTGTCGAAAACGCTGAAAACGGACGTCCGCTTAACTGCCGTAAGCGACCGTATCAACCGCCTACGGGCAACTTGTAGAACATCCCCCCTTGGGGTTGGTCGAAGGAAGGGAGAATTATTTATTTATTTATTTATTTTTTTAACTCCTCTATCGCTGTCGCATCCGCCCCGCGTCGCACCCGGGCGTCAACGGCGAAACTACGCCGGCGTCGCACGGCGTTCATTTCTCGGCTGCGTCGTTTATCGGCGACGCGCTCTTGCGGGAGTCTTTTTCTTTGTTTTTTCCCCCCTAATCGTGGGCAGAGTGCTCTCAGCTCTCCCCCCCCCCCTCATTCCCCGACGTAGCCCTCCTCCCTCACCGCCTCTGTACCCGACTTTTGGCGCCTCCAACCCCGTGCTCGTTCCGTGCCTTTGCTGCCAGGGTGATGCTCGTGGGGTGAACAGCGTGCCGGGAGAATGGAGGCTCTCTCTCCCCGGCGACTTCCTTCGCAGTTTCCCTTCTTGGTCCTATCTGCGCCCATCGCCCGTCCGCCGTCGTTCTTGGTTAATTACCTCTACCAACACCGCCTTTTTAGTCCCGACCTTGGAACTTTCCTGCTTCATCCACGCAACCCCCCCCTCTAAAGTAGTGGAATGTGTGCTGAGAGTAAATTGTGTTTGTAAAATCAGTGATCGAGGTGTTTTTTTTACCGAATAGAGGCATAAGGTAGTTATAACGATAAATCAATTCACCTGGAATTTGATGAATGTCACCTTTTTTTAAAGAATCTTTTTAATTATATCAAAATGTTAACCTCTTGCCGAACTACTTTTCGAGCAATTTTCCTAAAAATATATGCTGTTTTACCTGGGATAGATTACGGCTGTGTGCTCCAGATTGGGAGAATGTTGAAAAAATTAGGAACTTCGAACACCTTGATTTCGTAAAAAACTGACTGTGAGTAGTTTGTATGTTTTCTGAATTAATTATAAAAATTAATCAAACACTCGCCGCAGTACTTTTTACAGAATCGTAAAAAATCCTTCTATTGTGAAGGCGTTTCCACCGTACAGCGATAAAAAGTTAGTCAAGCTAGAGAATTATGTTTTAATATTTATTTAATTACTAAGAATTTTTGTCATATATAACTATGTTTTTGCACCATCATCTTGTGATTGTTATCAACCACTGAATTTTGTAGAAGCCTCAAAATCGTTACCAATGGAGGAGAAAATGATTGAACAAATCCGGGATGAATAGCCCTTATCTGTATGACATCGGGGACCTGAATCATAGATATCCACGTTTTCGTCCGTCTTTGTCTCTTTAAAAGTTTACCACTAGCATAGCCTATCGCCAATGTCCTTCGCAAGTTTCCTTTTCCTCACAAAAACTCCACTGTAAACAGAAATGATTCCGAAGACGGAACTAGTCAAGCTTTACTACCGGTCTTCTCTTCTCTTCCGGTGCAGCAGCTGATTTGAAAACGGGATTCGTGAGCACAGCAATGGGACAAGACGACGCAAAAACCGATTTGTGAAGACGTAGCTTTATTTCGCGCGCGATCATTTCAAAAAGCTTCATTAAACAATTCTCTGAATGACGATTCTGTTTTCAAACTGATTGAACTGGAGGGGATGGGGGAAACAGGGAGCCCTCTTTGTGTCTTCCGACGAGGTCTCCCTTCCACCCCGCCACTCACAGTCACACCCCCCCTCCGCCTTGACCCAACCCCCCTCTTCCTAATAGCGACCCCTTGATGAGGGAAGGGGGAGGTTCAAGGAGGCAACCGCACATTCGAATTGAAATGCAGCGACGGGACTTGCGCTCGCAGGACGCAACGTGCGACTTAATTGACTGCGGGCGAGCCCAGGTTGGTGGCGGGGGCAGGCGGGAGTTGAAGACGATAGGAGGGGATGGGTAAGAAGCGAGTGCCTCTTGAAACGCTGTCGGTGTTTGTGTATGTGTGTATGCGCGTGTGGGCGAAGGGAAAGAAGGAATATAATTAAAAGGAGAGGAAAGGAGGTGGGAGCACGAATATTGAGATAAAAATAAAAGGCGTGCTCCACCCTTCTTCACTCGTTCTTCAGCTGTTTTGCTTCCTTTTTTCCGTCCTAGTATTCATCCGACGTCGCCTTAACGAATTTTTCTTTCAAACGAGGCCGAATTCCCGTCAAGTTTAATTAGTTCCTTGGGTCTTCCTTTGTTTATGGATGTAGGAGTGAAGAGGGTGTTTCTTGAGGCCTCATTATTTTTTGCATTGTTTTACATTTTTTGTTGTTCTCTCTCTCTTTCTCTCTGAGACCTCCTTGATGGGAAAAATTTGGGAAATCGAGCGAGAGAATAGGTATCACAGTTTGGCTGATCAGTGTATGTTAAAGGAAGGGTCGCCAAATCTTATCATCTGCTTGATTGCGGAGGTAAATATTGCAATTATTTAAATTTACTTTTTTCAGCTTCAGACATTTGCTTTGCCTCATTTTTGTTAACGCCTTGAAAATTGATCTAGCGAAATTGGAACTTCTACTTTCATAAATGCTCACGCATAAGCAGGAATTCATTTAACGTATATTAGCTATTTCTATATTGCGGAACTGCTCAACATTTTATTCTACCAGTCGCCTAGAATTGTGTTTCTATATTACATATCTGGCTCATCTTAAGGGCGGTTTGGATATTATTCCTTTCCTTGATAACCACTTTTGCAGTGAGATCGTGAAGTTGAACGTAAGCTGCATTATTCACCAAATTTTCAAATAAGAAGTAATTGTGATACCACGATTTTAGTATTTATTTTTATCGTCATAATTCATCAGTCTTGCCTTGAGTACTTAGCATGTCAAGATCTGGTGTGTGCATTCTGATTACGTACCGTTATATTAAAATGTGATGACAAAAGAGAAAGACTTTGCAGCTTTGCAGCAGCAAATAACCTTTAGGTGATCAGTAATTTTTTCCAAGAAATATGTACACAAAGAAGCATGGAAATCACCAAACGGCTGAACCAGAAACCCAATCGATCTCATTCTGGTGTAAAATTGAAACAAAAGCGGCATTTCTAATGTTATATGTGTGAGAGAAGCAGAGTGTGAATCAGATCACCATCTGGTGCTGGTCAAACTGATACACAGATATCACTGGAATAGGGAAAGGAGGAAATAGGATATAAAGGCAAACAGATGAGCAAAAAACAAAATAATTCAAAATTAAGTTGGAAAACAGATTTCAATTATTGAGCAGCATGACGGAAAATGGGGATGAAGTAAACAAAGATTTACACGAAAACTAGAACACCTTCATGTAAAACTATGTTCGAAACAGCAACGGAAGTCTGAGGGAAAACAAAATAAAAAGAAACCCTGGTTTGATGAAGACAGTGAACAGGCTCTTCGAGACAGAAGAAACAAGAAAAAGAAGTAGCTAAACGATAAATCTAACGAAGACAGGGCGGATTGTAATGAGACAAATCAATCAACCACATAACTTCTGAGAAGAGAGAAAAGGGTGTCTATTTACAGCTTACTAAAAAAAGCTGGAAGCTATCGAAGAGCAAATAATGATAAAGGATTCTACCAGTGCATAAAGCATTTTAGAAAAGGATAAACTCCAAGCTCGTGCGGAATAAAAAAAGGCCGGATACTGTCGCAAAATAATAAAATAATTGACAGGTGGAAAGAATATTTCCATGACCTTTTGAATTGCGAGCAACCCACACAAAATGAAGTGTACCAATGCCAAATATAGCGACGTAAAGCCTCATGTAGAGGAGCCTTCAAAAGGAGGAGTAGAAAATGCAATTAAGACTTTCAAGAACACCAAGTCAGCGGAAGAAGATTGAATACCATCTGAACTTCTGAAAAGAGGAAGAAAAATAGTCAGTGAAGAACTTCATAAGTTGATTTCTAGAATATGGAGAGGAGATAGGGTACCAAAAGAGTGGCAGGAAGCGATTATACTACTCACTTACAAGAAAGGTGACAAAGAGCAATGTGAAAACTACAGAGGTATGCGGCTGCTTAGCATGTCAAGTTCTCTCGAAAATAACCCGGGTAGAACAATATACAAGTACATTAATAGAGGAGACCACCAAACCCGAAGCCGTTCCACTACATATGAGATTTTTATTTTTAAGGAAGCTATCGGCAAATATTGGGAATACAATAAAAAATTTCATGGATATTTATAGATTTTTCTAATAGAAATTTTGAACTTTTGAAATTGATAAATTTAGCCAAGCTGACAGTGAAAGGTTCGAAATGTAAATTCAGGATAGATGGAGAGCTGTCTGAAGCATTTGAAGTCGTTACGGGAGTAAGGCAAGATGATGGGCTATCACCTTTGCTGTTTAACATGGCATCGGAAGGTTCCCTACAAAATGTAAGGCCAACTCAGGAATATTAGTAGAATCTAGAATAAACATACTCGCATTTTCGGATGATGTGACTATCTTCACAGAAAGCAAAGAAGACCTGGAATAACTAACAAGAATATTCCTTCAGGATACGAACTCGTGGGATTGAAAATAAATGACGAAAAGACAAAATACATGCACTCCAAAAGAAAAGAACACCAACAAGAAGATTTTTAAAAAAAATGTAGATGGGGACAATTTTGAGGAAGTGGAACGATTCAAATACCTGGGAGTAATGACATGAAATAAAAATAGCAAAGAACCTGACAAAGCAAGCAGGATTAATCTAGCCAATAAAAGTTTGTATGCATGCAACAAGATCCTAGTCTCAAATATAATATCACAGAAGACAAAAATTAAAATATACCACTCAATAATTCGCCCAATGCTTTTGTACGTTGCAGAAACATGAATAAGGAACAGGAAGGAAGAAAGAAAAATTATTATAATTGAAAGCAAAATCCTGAGAAAAGTCTTTAGCCCCACAAGGAAGCAAAACAAGGAAATAAGATATCTTTACAAAGACCATGAGATGATGGGATGGAGTCAAGGCTATCAACCGACTGGGGGGAGCTTTGGATGAAGCAGTAGATTGAGATAGGAGGTAAATTGTGATTGAGGCCAAATCCTAGTCCAGGTATAGATGGCCATGGGAGTAAGAATAAGTAAGATTTCATTGTGAGAAATTGAGAAATACGTCGATATTAATATTGAAATGAGCGTGCTGTTATTCCTGCGATTCCATGATTGCCACAACAGCGCAGGTCACATCAGCTAAATCTCGAGTCAGTGTAGGCTATTTAAACAATATTGGTTAGTATTAATCTAATGAATAGCAAGTTAATCAATTACAATAGTTATATGTTATATATAGTTATATGTATGCGTTAAATTATAGAGAGTTGGTCATGTCTTTTTTAAAAAATCTCAACTTCCTTTTTTTGCCATAGCAGGAAAGTTATTCTCACCTTTGAGTCCTGAAGATGCTTTAATTAAAAGGCGAAACGTTGGCAAAAAAAGGGAGTTGATATTTTTTTAAAAAGACATGACCAACTCTCTATCATTTAACGCATATATTAATTAAGTGGTCGATAACCAATTCAACGAAATAGTTATAATCGTCATATGTAAGTAAAAAAAGTCTGTTCTTGAAAATATTCTACTCCGTTGCATTTGAAATATTGCGGTAGTAAGGTGGTATTTTGTTCTTATTATACTATATTAAATGCTAAATATAATAATCACTTTGAACGTAATAAAAACGTTCTTCCTATCTATGAACGACATTAGTTTCTGATTGGATTAAACTTGACCGGAATTCTTGGACGTTACGCTATCTCTCCCGCTAATCTCCCACCACTGAGTCATTATCTCTCAGTAATTTTTGCACGAACATCTCCATGCACTCAGCGGCAGATAGTTTCTATCCACGAGCCTTTAACTGCCACCTTGAATAACTCTGCATAAAAATATTTTAATTATAAGGGAGATCATTTTTACTGTTCACAGCCAATTTGCTCAATAGCTAGGCAGCTATAGTGTTGAATAAATTAGAGATTGAACTCGTGTTCCCTGCGGCTGTCGCGAAATAAAATGTCAAATTCCCTATTTCCTCGTTCGCTGCGTTCTCTTTTTCATTATCTTCCACGGAATGTTTCGTCGAGTTTTGTTTGTTCACAATAAAATTACTCAAATGGTGGGGATTTATATGTTAAAGAAATTAGAGATTGAACTCGTGTTCCCTGCGGCTGTCGCGAACTAAAATGTCAATTTCCCTTTTCGATTATCTTCCGCGCAATGTTTTGTCGAACAATAATGACGTGCGAAAACTCACTCATGTGCTCAGTTTATTTTTTTATTTTCGCCCCTTTCGTTTCAAATAACGATCCTCCTGGACAGAATATTACATCCGCGGTTTTATCCGTGAAAAATATCAGATGCCTCTCCTTGCGTAGAATTATGACATTTGATTCCGCCGCGCCGGGGCTGGCTGTTCGCGTGAATTATTCGACCCTGGAGCAACCAGGATTCCTCCGGGATGAGATCCTTGGCCAGGCAAGCGCGACGTGCCCGAGATCATCAACGCCGATGCCCGGGATGTGCACGCGTGACTACCCGCTAAAACCAAGCGAGGTAATTTTTGTGAGCATTCCCCCCCCCCCCCCCACAAAAAATAATATTTTGGCGTCCGTCCTACTTTTATCTCCCTTCTTTCTTCCGCGTTTGCGCTCAGTGGGAAGGAAATTGCATTCGTTTGCGCAATGTTGTGACAGAATATTGGTTTTAGCCCTGTGAAAACTTCAATTTCGAAATGGAAACGAAAAATACTGGAGGTTTTCATGGAGAGAATTTTGTGGGGCACTAGGGTGAAGATTAGTCGACCACACGGTACGTTGATACTGTTTTTAAGCAAATAGCTTTGTCGGAGTCGAAATGTCATTGAAACAAGCAACCAAGTTTCATTGCAGCGGTATGAATATACTTTTGTTTCCTGTGTAAAAATTTCATTTTTAGCACTCCGCATGTTTACCACTCAGAGGAGTCAACATTTGATTTTCACCGTTTCCTGGTTAATGAAAATATTTAAATATCTAGTTTTTGGAAATCTTCGGAATAAGTTTGCATCAAAGAGATGAGCATATCAAAGGGGTTTGGCATCTGGTGAAAGCCTTAAATGAATATCATCAAAATTATTTCATTTCACCTACCCTAATAAATGATTTATGTGGTTAAATATAAATTATATGCTGAGACATTTGTTTAATCTCATTGAATCGTGGTTTGCCAATGCTTTCCGCTCAGCATCAGTGTAACCTCCAATCTGTTTGTTATTTTTTATCCTTTAATTTTTAAAAGTTTATTTCCTCTTTTTTTATACCCTTTAAATCTGGACCAGTTGGCTAATAGCATGAGGCCATTCGTTCGTCCCGGAACTAGCAGCTCAAAAGATTTTGCGTATAGCCGTTTCATTCGCGATAGATGATATATTGGTTCTTCATTTTATCATGCCAGTTGAATGCGTGGAATTTCAGGTACCATAAAAGAGGGAACCTGTTTTTTATTTATTTATTCACCTGAGGCTGCGGAAGGCACGCAGGCAACTGGAGGAGTATAGTAACGTTGGCAAAATTTATGGTCATTCAAGACTGAAGAGGGTATTTAATTATTCATGAAATATATCGTATCAGATAGAAGAAACGATTCATAATCCACCTCCTTCTTCTACGCGTTATCCTGCAAGCCATCCTAAGAAGACTTGGAGTAAATTCATGGGGAGTTCATATGCTTATTCTTTGCCGTTATTCTCAGCCGCAAACCTTTCTTCGCGCGGAACTGAAAATATCTTAAAAATTATTTTTTGTTATTATTTGTTCTATTTAACCTCATATCAAGCACATTTTCATGGAACTATGTGAATTTGGCGGTTTTCATCACAAGGGATGTATTTTTTACAATTTAATCTGATATTTACATAAATGTCATAGCAGGATTTGGCCTTTTGGATTTCATTATTTGTAGCTGTTCACATATCTATTTAAGATGATAATGAACGCAGTGACGTGGGCAAACAGCAAATAAGTGCAGTGGCCAAGGAAACATCATAAAATGAGGAAAGTGATGAGGTGAAATTTGAGGAAAGAATTTCATAAAGATTAGATGAAAATTAAAATCATTTAAAGATTTGCATTTAAAGATTAATCATTTAAAGCATTGCATATTTAAGAAACTTGGTAGGTCCGGGTTTCTCCTAGCCTAGTCTGTAAGCTTAGGAGGTATGGGTACGGAGAAGGATGAGAAGACTAAGCTAGGTTGGGGGGAAAACAAATGAAGAAGTTGTTAGATATGGTAGAAGAGGAAAGAAAATTACTATCAGAAATTAGGAGAAAAACAAAAGTGGCTAAGGGGTCCTATATAGTGCTGATCGAATGTCTTATGGTGTGCTGATGAGGGCGATTGAGGGGAGAGCCTGGAGTAGGGGTGGGAGAGGTAGGGGTGAGAATATTAATCTTAGACCGCATGGAGGGAGGTAAATGATATCGGGAATTTAAAAGCGATTAAGGCTTTTCGATACATCGATATTTAACGAAAGAAGCGTTAGAGGAAATTTCCCGCGGTCTAGGATGTTATTGGCTGGAATGTCCATGGACTTTTCATTTATTTGGTAGAATGTTAGACTTTTTGCGTTGACAATATTAATACCCAACTCGAAGGGCTTTATAAGAGAGAGATTCCAGAAGAGAAGAATGTTTGGATACCGAGGCAGACGGAATAGTCACAACAAGCACAATTTTCATTGCTGCCCTTAAGAGAAAAATTCCCAGACTGTAATGAAATTTGCACAGTGGCAATCGTTGGAAGATCTTCTATTTTATTTTTATTTTTCAAATACAAATATGTAATCAAATACAAATAAATAACAACAGACAAAACAATATAAACCATAGAATATAATTTTGTTTTACAATCGAGTCTACGTGAGCCTTAGGATCACCAGATGGTGCTCGTGGTATAAGTACGCACCATTCTCCTATAATATACAGCATGTAAAAATAAGTTACACAGTAGGTATATTCCCTTAAGTCTGGTTATGGGTAAGCATACTATTTGATTCATATTCATAAACTGATATTTTTTCACATTTTCTTTTGGTTGTGAAAGGGTTTTATTATTCTTTTACTCATACTAATATAAAAATTCTTGAAGAGAGATAAACGATTAATATTGAATAAAAAGAGTTTTTTTACGGAAAAAATTTGTTTAGCGAAGGACATTTTAGAGCACACACCGAAATAATTATGGGCTATGGGCTCTGGACTATCTTTGGACTTACCTTTCAATAGGTACAATATCTTTGACGATGAGCGTCAAATGTTGATTTTATTACGAGTTCTAGTTTCTGATTATATGGCGGTGCATTTTGCGATGATGGGCTAAATTATATTTCATTAAGCTTATGACGCAAAGGATTTCTCTGTGACCCCGCTTTTTTAATACCATAAAGAACCTGGAAATGTACGGGATTTTTTCTTTTATTTGAAAGGTATGTCTCAGAAACTGCAAAAAATGTCAAGATCTTTCGAGCTTACGAGCTTAAAACGTGCTTTTATATCGTTCCACCCTTCCCATGGGCTACAACCTTACGCAATGGAAGTGCTTGCACGCTCCAATGACCCCTAGGGCTGAAATTATGGAAGCAGTAAAAATTGCTTCTGTTAAGGCCGCCCATGCCAGATAGGTCACAGATCAGGAGCCAGACGGAAGATAGTCCACGTGATGGTATCACGAAAAAAATACCGTTGAGAACGACAATGGAGAGCCTACCCAACTATCAATTTGCCGAATATGGAAGTCAATGATAGTTTATTAAATTCTGGAAACTGCGGGACTCAGTCCATCAGGACAGATATCGTTCTCAGAAGGGAGGGGGGGGGGAGGCAAGGCCTTAGCGGCAGACATTCCACGAAATCCTTGCGCAGTAACAACAACAGCTGATACAATTACAACAAAGGAGAAATCCAGGAAGAAGAAGAGAGGAATGCAGTGGTAAAAATGGGAACGTGGAATGTTAGGACAATTATGAGAGCAGGGAAGCCAGAAAATATTTAATAGGAAATAAAGAAAGGGAATATAGGTGTGTTGGGGTTGTATGAGGTTAGGTGTAAGAGCAGGAAGACTATTGGATTGATAATTATACGAGAAACATGAGAGTCAAGGTGGGTTAAAAATGGTATTTAAGAAAGAAAAATGGTATTATTAAAAGATTGAATATAAGTATTACAGTATTTTTGAACGTGAAACATTGCCTCCAAGGATTGGATTGAGATACGAGAGGAATGTGAGTCAAGGTGGGGTTAAAATGGTATCGAAGAAAGAAGAATAGTATTATTGAAAGATTAAATAGAAAATTAGTATTTTGAACATTGCCTCCAAGGCACATTTTTTTACTACTTGAAATATACGTATGCTTATTTTCCCTTTTTTACTCCATTATTCCATTTTGATTTTTCCAGATAATTCTGAACCGTTTTATCGTTATATTACGCAGCATATATTTGCAATCAGCACACGGTCTCCTCTTCGAGAAAATGTCATTATTCCAGGAACCTACTTGTATAATCTATATTCTTATCGCTGCAATGGAAGTGCAAATACATTGTGATATATTTCAATACTGGGGCTAGTAGTTTTAAGATGTAGAATAAGCAAGGTGTCACAGTAAATCAATGGTGTATGACTCGTTCACAGTTTATCAGTGACCATTATTGAGTTTTCTTGCTCATGCAAAGCCAGACTGCCAGATAAGTGCCAGCACATTGGAGCCTTAGTAGTATGTAGTATATTTTGGTTATTTGGGTTCCTTGACATCTTTAGGTGATTGACACATCGCGCAACCCATTGTTAAAACGATTTATTTGAGCCGTATTGTGATACCATAATAATATAAATATTCGAGGAAGATCACTTTTGAGACAAATGCCTACTTTCCCTAATGTTGGAAACCCGAAACAAACATTTTCCATTCATTATTTCTTGTGTTTCATTACGTCAGATACGATTTAAATGATTTAGAGGGTGTATCAAAATGAGGATAAAAGTTTTTGTTTACCCAATCATATTTATTTACTTGCGACCGGTTTCCATAGAAATTATCATCGCCTGGCCCAGAGAAGATGCCATCAGAACGTTGTCAGACGTCAGGCCAAAAGTTGACAATTGTGAAACCAGCAAAGTTTATCCTCATTTTGGGTCATCACGGAATTCCACCTAGTGGCGCCTCAAACTACTGCCTGCCCTTTGGGGAAGTCCCAGAATCAATATTTTACGACTAAACCATCGTTTAATGTCATATTCCCCATAAAAATATTTGAAAATTAATTATGGATTTAATCGCAACATTTATTCCGGGTCAAAGAAAGCATGCTTTTCAAACGATTGCTTTAGCGCCAAAAAAGGCCTTCCCCGTGTGTGTCGTCACATGCCGCAACCGGTCTTAAAGCTATAGTGTTGCGTATTCACTTCTCTCCGATACTCTCTCATACTAAAGTAAAAATAATGAGTGACGAAGAATCTTACTAAGCATATCTATCTAGTTTACTGTAAGCTGTTTCTGCAAATTTAATTGAATGCTACCGAACGATCAAAAAACGTGTTTACGCGTAGAATTGAGGAGTTAAATGATACGTAGCAACTATCGGAACTGCTATATGAAGCTGGAATCCATACATTGTTGTTTGTCATTTTCGTAAAGATACCTGCGAAAAATTTTGGGATGCTAAGAGCAACTTCGGAATTCTGGATGTAACATATAATCCAGTAAGAAATAGTGAACAGGATAACGTACTCGTTGTTAGTGGCAGAATGTTTCATAAGCCCCTAGAAAAGCAACAGGGGAATAGCTGTGAAAGCCACAAATCAAGGCGTCATCCGATTCTTTCCGATCTCAAAACCATCTTTCCGATTTCATAAAGTTCATCCCGTAACATTTTCGGTTTTCTTATTCTTATGCATAGGCTGTAGACAATACTTGTTTATTGACGTTCAATGTGTCATTTTCTGATGTAGTCTATAGAATTTAATGCGTGAATATGAATAGGCAGACTGAGAATATACTGAGAATGATAGGTAAATAAAACGTATTGCTTGATTGAGCATTAAGATATTGGCATTTCCATGTCATACATTTGTACCTTTATTCCGGTTAAGCCGATGTCTAGTAGACATTAGGTACTGCAATGAATTTTTCCTATGCTGTTAGAACTATTGGGATGAAGAATTTATAATGACCAACTCATACCAGCGAACTCATGAGAAATGTCGAGATAAATTAACCCAACACAAGGAAACTAGGTTAACTAATGAAAAAGGTCGGTTAGATACGTGAAAAATACTAATTCCTTCTTGGTCTTGGCTTTAAGATTCATTAGGTAAAGTAAATACATGGAGTTGCTAGGAAACTTCGTTACCTGATAAATGGAGGGGAGTTATCATAGTTTAACGTCTTATTCAAAACAAGCAGCCAACATTATCACTGCAACCTTAAATTACAGGTTATTTAAGGTTTAAATGGATGACGGAAGAACGGAAAATGTGTGCCATCACTTTTTAAAATGTCGGAATCGGCAACTATAAAAAATTGTGAACGAGTCGATTTCTCCTTCTATCACTGAATACTGCATTCCGTCTCAATGAACTACTTCCTCCTCTGCTACCTCAATGCGCACACTTCCTCCGCTTAATATCCTCTTTTTCATCTTCAAAAATCTTCTGTCCCTCATCCACCACACTTAGAGCTAATTCGTAAGTTTTCCTCTCCGTCTATCATCTCTAGTCTTCTTCACCCAGCATCTCTAACTCTCTCTCTCCTTAGTACCCTCTGTTCGCACTTCGTACCCATGTTTCAAATATAATTTTAATATAATAACAGGTAGTGTCCTCCACACTACCGTAGGTGTTCATTGTGTGGGACGTTTAAATCTTCCGGAACGTTCTGTGGTCTACATTCTGGCTCTCTACGATACAGAATTTGATGATCTTTCATCCAGTTATCTCCTTCTGTATGCCAACCTTTATATATTTAGGAAATATCAGTTGATTCAAAAGTCCGTAGCATTTCAATTTTTGGCTTTACAAACTTGGTTTGACGACTTCTTCAACTCCAAACCAGGAGATTTATTTTGATGTGGAATCGAGGAACTACCCACCCCACCGTTTGGAGAGAATCATAGGTAATGGAGGAGAATATATTACTAATTAATTTCTGTACGCTATTCATCACAAATAAAATCTTCACCACAGCTAAAAAATTAATGAGAACTAGTAGATCTAGTTCGCAGCCCAGGAACATCAATCTAATATTGAGATATTCCAGAATTGCCTATATTTTTCAACATTTCAAAGCTTATGTCTCTCAATATTTTTAACCTTTATGAATATAGTTCTTTTTGGTGGCTTTTATCTCTTATAACAATCTAAACACTTTCAAAAGAACCTTCTCACAAACTCCTCTACATCCATTGCATGATTTTAAGTCGAGATACACTAATTTTACAATGGTGGTGACACGTGATCTTATATTCTTTCTTAGTGGCTAGATGCTTGTGGCGGCTCAACCTCGCTCTGCCCACACTTCGCTCGCCCCGCTACCACTCATGCTTAGGAAGAAAATATAATACTTTAATAATACACTACATGGTAATGTATTTAAATAACTTTATTCCAAACTATTTATAATAGTATCATTAACATAATCATAATTTGGTATTTTTATACCTAACTTTGATTGAAATTTCGATAAATCATGTTGATCTGCAACTTTCCATGGCTAAAAAAAGGTCTATTGATGTGTATTACAACATTAATGAAGACTATATACGGTAAAATTGTTTCATCCATTGATTCCTTTTGGGCGTAACATGAATTATTCAACAATGGTTGCTATGGGGACACCTTTAAAAAGGCGCTGCATTTGAGGAGAAATAAAAGGTCTCGTAACTGCGAGTTGAAAACAAAATTTTATGATAAGAATAAGAAAATCAATTTAACTTCAATTCGTCTGATGCATCTCTCGATTTCAGAATGCGTTCATTTATAATTTAATTTTGAAGAAATAAACCCGTCAAGTAATAAAACTGAACCTTACGTGCATATCTTGCGAAAGTTGAAAGGAGTGATCTTGAGTCAAACCCGAAACTTAGTGGTACAAATGGTAGCTTATTATCTGCGAAGTGGCAACATTAATTAATGTGCTAAGTTTGAAAGTTGTTCAACTTCTGGTTCTCGGAAAAATTGAGCTTTCAAAAAAAACGTACGAATGCGTTGCAGTGTGAGTCTTTTCTTTTAATGTGATGCAGGATTTGGTGGCCATCATCTTTAGTATGATGACGACATAATTAATTAAAAGATGAACCCTTATTGAACTCTTTCAACCTTTTTCTTTCAATGCTACTTGGCTCATTCCGATGCATCTAATATGTTTCAGAGTAATATACTAATGCTTGGTTTAGGGACACAATTTCGTTATACGCCATCGCCGCCAGCCACATTTACACTCTATCCGTACCACTTCATAAGACCTTTCACGTCAAAATAACAGCAGAAGAATCAGTGCCGGCAGTGAGTTTGGACGTGAGCTGTGGGCGTGGATGGGAAATACGACCGAGGAAGACTCAATCGATGGAAGTGGCTCCGTTATCCTCGGCTCCTCCTTTTTGCTCCCTGCCCCTCTCTACTCTGCTCTGCTCCCTGCGCCCACCTTCATTGTCAATGCGATACAAACGCGGACCCATTAAGATGGGGTCGCTTAAGATGTGACTGCTGCCTTAAAGGACGCGGGGGGTATGCGGAGAGGGTCGCTCGGTTTAGTATACCAACTCAACTTCAAAGGCTTGTGTGCGTGGGTATAATTTCCTCTTTTACTTATTTTTTTACGACACTCGCATACAAACAACTGATTTCAGGGTTCGTTTCCGTATCCAACTGTCTCCTGGATCTCGCCTGAGGCTTGTAACCCGAAAAACGGGAGCAAAAGGAAATCAAATTGAATCTTCGTACGTGTATGCAAAGTAAACGAGTACCGTTCCCTCATTCGGCGATAACTATCCCCGTAAAAACATGCGGCGTCCTAATTGTAAGAGTGGGACTAAGAGGCGAAAAGTTTTGATTGCGATGGCATTATTTATGGCCAGAAAACTTATTCTCAGCATGGGTAAAACAATTGGAAAATTCGGATGGTTTCTCCGATTCCCCTCAACAAAATCTTGAAATATGTTTAAAAAATAATGCGGTGACTTAAAGCAGGTTTTTCCAAGCACTTATCATTACTAATTCCAGTGTGCCTACGTCTAATTACGATAGTTTTAGATGAACATGAAATTTCCTCCATCTTATTTCGGATATTTCTTCCTCTCTTTGTTTGATAATGATGTTTATTTCCTTTCTCCACTTTTCAAAATTAATAAAAATTCTATCTTATGTCTCAGTCTTCAACAACTCGTTGTCCATGACCACTATTCTGCCTTTGATAGCGAGTTAGATCAGGAGTCTAATAGTCAGAGTGACCGGACAATATGCCATGAATGTATGCGCAAGAGCATGTAATTTTGAGAGAAAATTGCATAAAGGCAAATTCACCGAAGGACCATATTCTTCTTCTTATTTCATCAGAAAACCTCACAATGTTGGTATTCTGAAAAAATCCACGTTTCTGATTATAGATTTGAAAAAAAATTATAGGTCCTAAGTGAAATGGAGACGGTGTACTGGTTTTTTTTCTCGTAGTACGCCGTGGGTGTATTGGCTTTCCCACAAATCTTGCTTCGAGTTGAATAGCTCGCAATTACTTTGCATCAACTACGGCAAAAGAAATTGAATTATGCAAGAGAACTTTCAATGAGAGCAAATGCTGGCAAATATTTCATGGTGTAACCACCATACATTTTGCACGCTTGGATGTTCCCACTCGCGGAGTGGAACTAGACAAATTAGATTCAAAAGACATGCACATTTTGCACTCATGTTTTGGGGTTATTTTAATCGTAGGTTGCATAGGTTTTAGTCCGAGTAGTAATAACAGAATGTGAAAAAATTAAAATGTCATATCAGTAACGAAGCACCCCAGGAAGAGGCTAAATGTGTCCCACGACAGACTTGAGAAAATTAATATTGCCGTGGAAATCGGAGGGATTGAGGTTGAGATTACTGCTTATCTGGTATTAAGCCCATCGATACATGAATTGCCATGATGAAAAAAGGCACTCAGTTCCTCCCATTTGCCCCCGATGGTTGTTTGGTAAAATTAGCTATCTTCTTTGGGATTTTACACAGTGACTGCGTGAGTCAAGACAACTATTGAATTACTCATTTTCGTATTTATTTCTGAATATATACTACATCCACCGATGTCATGCCTTAGGTAGGTATTAGTAAAAATATTAAGGCAAAAATATTCAGATAATTTGACGAATATCTTTTTTAATAAACACTTTATCCAGCCATTTGAGTTGACTACAGTGCCATATTTATTTATCGAACACACTTTGACCTTGAATATTGAGTCACGACGTGCTGTGCCAGCTTTCAGGTATAAAAGGACTTCCAAGTTCACGTCTTCCCAACCAATCCTTAGGTACTTTAGTGTAAACTAGAGTTCACATTAACAATGGACTGCCTTTAACTATGTGGTAATAAATATTTTCCCTTGTGTTCGTACCCCCACAAGTCTCCACGCGGCTCAATATGCAAAAGGAACGACTGGCTTTCACCCTAAAACCCTACAATTCAGCAAAAAAAACTTTATTTTCATCAAAAAGTATTAGAGTACTCGGCGCGAAATCAAGGGGTCTGGGTTCGAATCCCAGTCCAGGCGAATAATTTTTTCACTGTGAATTTCACACATTAAAAAAAAATTATTGTAGTTACCTAAAACAATAAACCAAAACAATGACTAACAAATGTCGGAATAGTATTGGGTTCCCTATAAATACCATCTTACGATTTAAATAAAACATCCGGGAAAAATTCACTAAAATTGGCCCCAAAACGGCGATTTTATGTCATCTAAAACTTTAGGAGGCAGGTGAGACGCCTAAATCTTAATATTTTTCGAAAATATTTTTTTTGGTGTAGATATCTGTGGCTAGAATCGAATATTTTCCCAAAATTTAAAATCGAAATTTAAAAAAAGTGTTTTTTCGATGTATCCTACTCCTGTAGTAATTGCCCAATAAATCAAAAGTTAAGATGGTCTGGTGCCTCATTTTTGCCATTCAATCTCTGTGAGAAATCCGTTTTTATAACAAGTTTTTCGCCTAGTTGGCGTTTATGTTACCATAAAAAATACTATTTCCCCATGTTTCATCCATTCTTGCATTTGACACCGTGTAATTTCAAATTAATTTTGGGAATAAATCACATGGAAATGTAAGATTCCTTTTTTCATTATGGATGACACTTTTTACTTTAAGTAGCGTCAATATAATATCAATGAATTTTAAATGATTTACGTACTTGGTTTGAGAATGAGCTGAATTCAGAGGTCGAACCACGAACCACGAAAAACGAACCATGAACCTTTGGCTGGCCTGCGTCTGCGCATAGGCTCGGAAAGTCAAAGGTTTGAGGTTGGATTTCCGGTCGAGGCAGATTTTTTTCCTCGTTGCAAGTTCTACGCATTTCATTGCCGTATTTGTGGCAGGCATGATAAACTTCATACTTTAAATTATCATTATTAGGGTGGTCTACCGGTTAAGGAATGTTTAAATGGTAGGTAGTAAAACTCCTCTAGCCTAGAACAGGCCATAAGTAATTCATAAATCTGGATTAGCAGCCATAAAGAATAACAAATCTATGATTAATATTTGTAATAATAAAAAATTAATATTTATAATTTAAAAAAGATATAAAACTGATGATCTCAGGCCTGACCTCGAGGAAATTATGGATATCCATGATGAGAAAACCACCTTTGTTATTTCCACAAACTTTCTTACGCTGGCACGACGCGCGTTTCACCACACTGTGGCAACTCATAGTATGCCACAGTGTGGTGAAACGCGTGACGTGCCAGCGTAAGAAAGTTTGTGGAAATAACAAAGGTGGTTTCTCATCATGGTTAACAAAGATATTGCATCAAAGCCAGGGGTAAAATTTTAGGTATCCTCAAAATATGTAGAGCTGGTATAAATAAATCGGGAGAGGTTCTCTGGGGTCTCTCCCCTTTCTTCTTCTCCTTCTAGTCTTTTTCAGGCGAAATGTCAAATCTTATTAAACTTTCTTTATCTCTGCACACGCTTACCTCTCTTCATTTCATCCATCAATTCTCTCTTTACCCCTCCCGCGCTTACCAACATCCTCCCTTCTATCACGCCCTTCAGCATCCCTTCGCCTCTCATTACCCGTTCCAACCACCTACTCTTCCCCCTTCTAATCTCCTCGTTATATTCATCAGTTTTTTACAATTTACTCTGTCAAACGTATTTACAAAATCAAATAAACAAGCAACAACGCCTTTAAAAGATTAGCTAGGTTTCTCCGTTTTAGTATTCTCATCTGCGCAATGGCATCTCGAGTTATTTTCCCCGTACTAAACACAAACAGTTGATCACCAAAGTAGTAATATCCTTAGTCAACCGTTTTTTAATGGAGAATGAACCTTGCTATCCTAGGAATTTTATATCCTAGGAATTAGTGCTTAAAATGTTAGTATCCCACCATTTCCTAAATTATTCAGTAACTCCGAGTGGATGTCATCCACTCTCAGAGCATTTCTGATCTCCTTAACTAATTATGCCTCCTCTAACCCGTCTATTTTACCTTTCACTATCCCCTGTTTAATATTTTACTAGTATAACATCCCTGCCATCATCATTGCTCCAACATTTCAAGTTTCTGTTTTAACAGATGCTTTCCTGTTTTCCTTTATCGTCATTGTATCAGATGTTGTGTTTGCTACGCATGGATTCCTTGAGGTGACGACCGCGTTGTCATGTATTTTGACAGTTGAAATTTTTCAGCTTTATATACATCATATAAAATATTTAGACAAATATCAGACCGCATAGTAATCGTCACCTTGCCCAAATTATCATCGAAGTTTCGGCATATATGTACTTGAGTTCCCAGTCGTCTTTTACAAAATGGGTCAGATAGCTTTGACTAGATTGTTCCAATGAGGACGGTTCCGCTGGGAGAGTTCTACTATTCTCGGTGGAGTCTATGCTCACGCTAACGCATCTGATGTGTGAGAGCAATTAAATATGACCAAAGATAGCGAAACGACGTACCATTTTTGAAATCTGCACCAAAATTTATTCTCACAACATTACTAATTTGTTATGTATTTTTTCCTTCTTTCAGGAGATTTAGGTCTATTAATTTGAAAAATATTTATTCTCTTTGCCGACGTTTCGCATTTGTATACAGGCTTCATAAATATACATATTTTTCAAATTAATATATATCTCCTGAAAGAAGAAAAAAACAATAAAAAAGAGGTCATGAAGAGGAATCATCTAGATATTACTAATTTAGGCCTTTATTCGAGAATGACCTCATGTCTCCATTCTACAGCTGTTTTACTGGGTGATTATTATTTTTTTCGGAAGGCGGAAAACAGTCCATCGCTGCATTTTGATTTTATCTCCTCTCCTCGTAACCCTCCAACCCCGTCTCCTGAACTCTCCTCTCTCCTTGAGCTTTCTCGGCATCACCCTCGCAGTTCATGCCCGCCTCCTCCCTCTGCAATTAGTGTGCATTCTTTGCCGCAATGACGTCCGTGAGAGGGTTGAGATCGGAGGACACGAGAAGGCTGGACGGCTGGCTGGCTGGCTATTTGCACTTCTTTCAAGGGGAGTTGGCCTTTTCCATCGTCATCTTCTCCCACCCCCGCCTCTCCTTTGCTTCCTCCTCCCCCCGCTTGTCCAACTCGCCTGCATTCTCCATTACGAATCTCCGGGTCCTGTAAAGTTCTCTTCCCCGCCGTTGTTTGGTATTAAATCCGGAGCGAGCACTTCAGAACTCAAGGATACTGTATCTAGCAGTTTCATCAAATGCTCATCTAGGGAAAATGTGATAAATACTTATTGAGAATGAATCGTATATATTAATGAAATCCGACTTGTTCGTCCATTAGTTTTTACGAGCGTGAGGAAATTGAACTATGATGCTTCGTTCCCCTGTTGTGTGACAAAGAATAAGAAACCCGCGTTGACATGTTTTGAATATGGCCAATATTTAAGTTTTTTTAAGCTAGTCCGACTTCTTTGTGTGCATTTAGTTTTCTAAATGAGCAATATTCAATTTTCATTAAATATTTGTACTAATTTCAGGGGTCTTTTCATTCATCAGTGTATTCCCATCCTCATCACTTGACGATCTCTCGTCGTTAAGATCATTCCCGCTCTTCATAAGTTCCTTCATCCTTGTTGAGACATTTGAGCATTTAAATACGGGTTCATGACTTATTTGAGCGGATAATGTGCGCGGAATCGGTACTCAATAAGATAAATCAGAATAGAAAGATTTTTGCCGAAATGTAAGGGCACATAATGCTTGAAGTCGTTTTAGTACCCCCCTCATTTAACAGTACTATCAACTATTAATCCAAAATATGTGAAAAATTTTATTTGTAACATCTTAATTAACTGGTCAAATGATGAGCCTATTATCTGGAAATTTTTCATATATGTAGATGATAACTTAGGGAAGGACATGGGCTACCAATGAGAGGTCCCAGAGCCCCAAACGCTCCAAAAGGGCTTCTCCAGGGGCTGCAGAATATAGCTCCATTTCCATTTTTCAATGTTTTACTCTCTTGGAGTTATTGACACATAAGTTTCACTAGGGGCTTGAAAGGGATCCAAGCCTTCCGGTCATTGGAGTGATACAAGTAGGTTTCTTAGACCCCTGGCAGCACCCAGGGGGGTTAGATGAATTGTTAATTTTTAATAAATATATATATAATATAGTGAGATATCCGCCTTTATATGGGGCGCGAGCCTTCCATTCCCATGTAAAGGCATTGACATGCGAGGTGGGCCCCAAATACCCAAGCCAACTTGAAGTAAAATATGAGGCACAATTTTTTCATCTTATTCAAAATTACCGTTGCGCTTCTAAAATGTGCTCATCTTACAGTAAACACGCAAGTCCATCACCACGTCAAGGTAGTAGGCCATGGGAGGAAAGGGAAAAATATGGAAAGAATATTATTAATTCTCACTGATTGTCATCTTTTTCATTACACGCCGCTGCTTTTCTACAAATGTGGAATTTGTTAACAATATATTCTCTGAAGACACAGCAGCACGATGATAAATCAAAAGAATACAAATGGGTCATTTTTGAGCCGCAGTTGTGAGTGACTCAGTGCTGAGGCATCGTTAGAAGGGACGGTAGGTAACGGAACTTCTCATTTTACATTTTATTGTACATAATGTCCCGATTTTATAGTGTATGGTGAACGTTAACTGCAAGAATACGTTGCCTTTTTGTTGACTTGGTGTTTATTGAGAGTTTGGGTTTTGCTTAAATACATCAGACTGTCGGTTATTTTACTAGAGCCGTATGGAAAAACGTATAATCTTCGGCTCAAGAAATTATTTCACAACAGATTATAACACCGGGCCCAAATGTAATTATTTAATGGTTAGCATAAAATATAGTTACGATTAATTGGGATATTAGCCTTCATATTTGTAATTAGTGTTGATACCACCATTTAAACAATGCATATGTTATTTATCTGACCTAAATTATGAAATACCTGGAAATATATTTGGCCATAGTTTTTAGCTGAATCATCGCCTACGGTCAGCTCAAAACCTGAATATTGTGAAAGCAGAAAGCTAATGCTGATTCAGTTTATTATTTGAAGAGTAGAATTTAAATATGTTTTAACTAAATCGTGCATGCAGAGACGTTCAGTCATTGATGTTAATCCCCGCACTGGCTCTCCAAAAGTTAAAAGAGAAAACGTAAATGGGTTAAGTGATTGGATTATGATGCTATGTGTTTAATGAGTAAACTATCCTAATAATTGTTAATTTCGTCCAAGCTGAAATGTCATATTCATAGTTATAAAAATGTCATTGTCTTTCGATGTAACTTAAAGTGTTCCTTAACTTAGACCACGTTCAATATTATTCTTACTGAAACAGAAATGCTTCACTCGAAGTAATTTCAGAATCGTTTCAATGCAAGAACAAAAAGGGTAATTATATTGCTCCCAATGTGACGTTTCAATAATGTTACCGCAAAGCTTACGCTGAAAACCACCTTTTAGAAGAGCTTTGACTGTTTTCGGTGAGCTCTGTTAGCGCCGCTGCATTATCTCCCTTTAAAATACCCTTCCATTGTCTGACCGCTGTTTTCACATCCATAGTTCCTTAATTCCTTTCACGCATGTGAAAGAAAGCCATTATTACTCCTGCCCCGAGGTGACATTTAGAGAGGGGAACTCGACAAACAGCATGTGCGTAAGGACGTGGACCAAATGCAATTAGCTAATGAATGACGCTTAGCTCGACTCATTAAATGGGCACAAAGTCCTTTTTAGCTAGGATGTAGAGCAGAAATATGTAGGTACTCGAATGCCTAGGCATATGAAAGCGGTTTTGCTTCTAATTCTGTTTTATTTCCATCGGGTGTTTTGTGCGTCACGCATACTTTAGTGAGACGATGTTATAAAGGGGGTTAACGAAAATGCCTCGTGACTCTTTCAACAAATTTCGGGTCCATTTGGTGGAATACCGCCATGCTGCAATAAGAATACAATAAAGCCACGTCCGAATTTGTTAGGATTCAAGGACTTAAGGATAGGCGGTAAGGCGAGGTGACAAGGTGTCTCCTCGAGGATGTACGAGTTCGGACGTCCTTGTGCATTAGTGCTGCCATCAATGAGCCAAAAATATCAAAGAGAAAAAATTGAATACTACAAAGCAACTGAATTATAATTTATGCAGCATCCCGCCACACCCAAATTAATCGGTTTACTTAGCTGATTTAACCGTACAAATTGTAAATTTTGTTGCATTCTGAA
This sequence comes from Pyrrhosoma nymphula, assembly GCA_963573305.1. NCBI lineage: Eukaryota > Metazoa > Arthropoda > Insecta > Odonata > Coenagrionidae > Pyrrhosoma > Pyrrhosoma nymphula. The sequence goes on from OY754329.1 coordinate 145,495,316, forward strand.
GTTGTTTAGCCAAAATCGCTTTGGGATTAAGTTTATTTATTTCTCATAACAGAGTGTCGTAAGCATTTCGGTGTATAATTTTTTGTGTTATTATTTTTCAAAGTTATATTTGCGTTGTCTTTTTCTTAAGGTTGTTTGTTTATTATAATTAGCCTTGAATTCGTCGTATAATTATCTTTCCTACCTTGAAATGTCTCCCATAATAGTTATTTAGATATACTTTTTATTCTCCTCTGTATTTTCTTACCATTTCATTTGCGGTAGGAGTTTCATGTATTTTGGTTTTAACAACAAGTAAGCACTTTTTGTTATATACCAATTTAGAAAAACATAAGTAACTCCCAAATAGAAACAATAAAACAAAAGTAAAGGATGGCGTTACGTTGGCGAAGCCTTTAAAGCTGGTGTTAATTAAAAACACCGAACTATAACTGGAAACACACCTACAATATACCACATATTTTACTTTTATTTTCACTCTTGTTAGGTAGATATTTCTTAATTAATCTTCACATTTGTTAAGCTTGTCTTTAATTATATTAAAGCTAAACAGTTTTTCCGGTGTAACTTAATTTGGAAATTATAGTTTATCAATTTGGTTGTCTTTTTCTTTAGGTCGTTGCTTTTCCCTCTCAAGACATGGTACACTACTACGTGAAATTACAATGAGGTAAACTAGATTCGCATTATGAAAGTATGCGAAAAAATTATGCTGGAGATAATTTTTTAAAATCACTGTACAGACGTACATTATGCATTCGAGGTTAATTTGTTTATACAGGCCTTCCTTCTCATTCCTAGAGATAACGTTAACTAACAAAACCGTTGCCACTTTAATATAGAGCACGATTAGAAGCAGAAGGCAACAATATTATCACGGACATTTCCAAACTTCTTGAGTAAATAACACATTACGCAAATTCTGTGATCTGTTCCAAATTCTCCTAAAAGTGGCATGGGAAACAAATGCAAAGCGTGCTGCACGTTCCCCGGATGTATTCCCAAGGTTCAAAATTCCAAAATGGCGGCCCGAGGACGGGTGGAAGTGTGTACTCAATGCATCCTCGATGGAAGCGCCTTCGCACGGATCCTTGGGAGGAGGCTCAACCAATTCGGACATCCTTCAAGATGGCCGCCGTCCTCGGAAGGACGTATACGCGCACTTGGAAGGATCCTTAGGGCGAATTCGGACGCGGCTTCAATACTTGGCCGCGGTCGTCAGGTAATGTTTAATTGTCAGCCTCGCTCGAGTCTAAGGAGTAAGATCAGAGGTTATAAGGTACGCCTGAGCGTAACCAGCTTGAGCCCTGAATCGCAAGTCTACTACTGCTGAAATAAATCACTTGATAATTTTCCACACACGTTAATTAAGCCAATCTACGGCTTCAGAAATTCAATGCCATTGTCAAGGCTTTTTATTCAGCCCTTGACAATAGCATCGTGCTGCTGAAACCACGGCTGTGCTTAATAAATCTGTATGTTTAAAACCGCATTAATTTATTATGTTTTTTTACGTTGTCCCTAGCGATTTTTTAATCCATTTTTTCATGAGTTTCACTCGTTCACCGTTCTCTCCCACCATATTGTGTCCATAAAAAAATTGCCTCGGCCATCCCGTGGGTGGAAATATATTATCCCTTCCTCCGTGTAGCGGTGTGTCACAAGGCGCCATAAAATTTCAAATTAATAATTTTGAATTGCCTGTTTAGGTTGAATTACTTTTAAATAACGAGGGAGGAGCTGCATAACGGGTAATTGACGACTTAAGATTAGCTCGGTCTCGAGAGACTCGAGTTCCCTTGGCGTTGCTCGTCCCGCATTGCCTCCGTCGCATTCTCGCTCTTCACTCACTTGCCCCGCCAATCTCAACCGACCGTAGACTTCCCCATTCTTCCCTTATTAAATCTCCTGCTCCCTCTCTCCTTGTCTCTCTCCGCGGCAAACAGTCCGTTTACCCCCTCGCCCATCCCCGTGCCCTCCCTGCCGTCATTCAAGCCTCCACCCCGGGTCAAGCTATATTTTAAGACCCCCTAGGAAAACTCTCGCACTTTTTAGACTTTAATTAGGTGTACAGAAATAGCTTTGCATCACATTTTTAATTTATCATTAGTTACAGCATAATATTGATCGATGCTTATGGTGTCTGGATGCTCTTCTGTTTGGATGAATGGCACAAAACCTCCACTGTGTAATATTTATCTTCCAATTACTTAGAAATTACACTCTATGGTTTCAGGCTTCAATTTGTGGAAGAATTTAGTATCCATATTAACTAATATACTTTGTATTTTTTCCACATAATTTATTAGCGGCACAATGCGTTTCGCCAGTCTACGACATCATCAGGTACAAATTATTATGTCTATTGCTGGCGGTAAAATTGTCGATAAAGTTTTTTATATAAAAGAATTTTATATAAAAAACTTAATCGAAACTTTTATGAATCGTACGTAAAACGTACGATTCATAAACGTACGCTTTGCGAACGCGTGAAGTGACTCGTAACTCGGGTTTTGGTACTCTTCTAATAAGAACGAAACTTCATCAACGTTCCATGAACTTCCAGCCATGTTTGCTTACTTTTTTCTTGTTTGGCTTCCCATGGATACGAGATTATCAACGCGATGAGCGGAGCATCTCATTGGTAGTTGGATAAAACGGTTTTATGGATAAAGAACCTGTCCTATTCCGTAAAATGTTTTATAAAACTAGGTTTTATAAAATGGTTTTATCGTTAGCAAGCTCATTTTTATACAATTTGTCAACTTTATGAAACGTTTTACCGAAAATTTTACCGCAAGCAACAGGCATTTGTTTGTTTTGTTTATTGACCGTTGTTTGCAGTCGTAGTTACGGGGTTGGTTTGAGTGAGGGAGGAGGTGGTTATACCGTGGTATGGAAGTGTGGGCGCGGACAGGTGGCTTGAATGCTTTATCTTTCTTAAGGCTAGTTTCTCGGAAAGGAGTAGGGAGGACTTCGGGAACAATTTCTCATTACAAAGTGTCGTGTTAGGGTCTGCCAAGTGCCTTCTTCTCTCGATTTGCTCGAAAGCATTCATATTTAATCCCTTGAAGAGGATGTGTAAAATTTCGGGAACAAAATCGCTTTTGTGGTTTCATTCCAGGAGGTGCTTAGGAAAAAAATACAAAGTATATTATTTAGTATGGATGCTTAGTAAATGTTCTCCTAAAATTTTATGACGCGCATGCCATTTTATATGAACTTATTTTTCTGCTTTAGAATACGATCGTAGTGTTGTTTGATCCTATGGAGTAAAGAAAGGGTTTTTTTAGTTGAAACAAACTGGCACTACTTTTTTATGTTGTTTCTTTTATTTTTATTTATGTTCTTCAAAAAAGGTGCATCGTTTAGCCGGTGGAAAATCTTTTATTCTACGGACAATACAGAAACATTTTGTACTACCATTTATAATTTATTGTTTTACAGAAAGTTATTGAATTATAAATTTTTATATAATATAAATGGATTCCGTGATTCTCATTTTTTTAACGTTAGCTTTAGCTAATTTGACTTATCTTAAAGAGAAGTTGTTCTGCCTTTTTGTAAAGGTATAATGGCATGGAATTTTGGATAAAATCCTTTGAACATCATTGGGAGCCACCTTTCCTCACTTTTACTGCATCAATTAGTTAAGTACACAACGAATCGAACAATCACGCTAACTCTCAGTCTGACGGTGAAAACATCGACTGAAGAGAGATGTAATGATGAGAACATTTTAAATTATGAGAACTTGGATTTATAACGAAAAAAGCACAAAAGAGCTGTTATTATTGTTATAGCTCTGTAAAAGAGGATATTGAGGATTGGATCGGTGGGTGCTGATAACTTTTATAGCTCAGCAAAAAGCGATCGATATCGCCGTATGCAACTGGTGATAGAGAATGAAAGTGCCTGCATAAAGCGGGACAGTGCCGTTAAAAGGTAGGGAAGTGATCATCAGGCATCCAGAATACCATGTGGATCAATGTTAATCATTACTCGATTGTTGATAAGCAATGATAAAGTTAAGTGCAAGGCAATATTACACGCCTTGCCTCTATATTTCAATTTCTACCTCAATGCTCCGACCACTAAATATCACTCAAAACTTATTTATTTCATTTTCTAATGAATGGCATGAAAGGACAGGCTTTTGAGCTAAAGAAATAAAACGGGCAAAATAGAATTGCTCTTCAATTCCAAACATTGGCGGCGTACAAAGTGAGATATTTGAACAAATGTTTTACTAAATTGTTATAAATTATGTCAAATTGAAGATAAAATAAGAACAATGGTGTGGTATAGGATGCGGTTAAAATGGTATGTACCATCGACATCTAGAAGAAATATGATTTAACATTTAGGATGAAAGATGACGAACGGTGGAAAAATTTAGAAGCGGATTATAGACTTATTTATCAGAAACGTACCATGTGTAAAGGTACCATAAAATAGGAAAACTCCAATCAACAATCACTTTAACGAGACAGAAAACGACGAATAATTCTCTACACTTGCAACGTGGCTCAGTAAAGAGATGGAAATATAAGCAGTTTAATCACAGTCAAATACGAGGGCAGATCGGAAAGTAACGCACAGTAATTTTTTTCCCAAAAAGTTTAATATATACCAAAACCAAACAAATCACAAATTAAGTTGCATCTTTGACCTACTTGTCTACATAGTCACCAATTTTCTCAACACATTTCTACTATCGTGGTACCAGTTTCAATATGCCCTGTTCATAGAAGTCCGTTTGTTGGGAGTATAGCCATCTGCGGGCTGCTGATTTCACTTCCGGATCTGTTGCAAAGTGTTGGCCGGCCAGGAATTTCTTCATGGGACCAAACAGATGAAAGTCAGGTGGCGTGTAGTGGTACGCCCACGACTCATCACCAGTGACGATTCCTTTCAGAAAGTCATGCCCTTCTGCGGCGTAACGCGTTAAGTGATCCAAGCTTGTCGTCATTCGCTGGCCCTTGTGGTTGTCTGTCAGGTTCTTAGGCACCCAGTGAGCACTAACTTTACGGAATTTCAGCGTGTCATTAATAATGTCGCACACTGCACCATAGGAAATGTTGAACGTCTGCGATAAGGTTCGCAGGTGCACACGCCGGTCCTTCAAGATTGCTGCCTCAATGGCGCGGACATTCTGCGGAGTTAAAACTGTTACCGGCCGCCCTGAGCGTGGCGAATCACTAAGGTTCACGCGGCCCTCTTGGAAGAATGCACACCACCTGGAGACATTGCTACGGTCCAGATAGTCGTCCCCATACACGCCACGCATGTCCCTGCGAATTTCACTCGGTGAATGCCTTTTGGCCCACAAATATCGAACTACACTTCGTTGCTCTTCACACGTGGACGACAGTAACATGCGCGCCATGTTTGTTTCATAGTTCAGGCTTCTCTCGCTAGAGCTCCACATTAAAACAAAATACCCTCTATAGCGCAAACTTCAAACTATATCGTCGTGAAATTTCAACATTCCAGCTGCAATACCAGGGGAGAAAAAAATTATTGTGCGTTGCTTTCCGATCTGCCCCTGTTAGTCATGGTAAAAGCTTCCTCAAAAAGAGTTTTTATGAAATGTTTTATGAAAATTTTTGAAGCGATTTAGTAGTAATTACAATAGTTTAAAATGAAATGTAGGCATCAAAAGCAGGTTATATTATAAACGTTTAACAGAAAATTAAACTCTGAGCAGCAGACATAACGGTGTAATGCTGAAAATGTAATTGAGGCTATGTTAACTAATGCAAGGGCTCTCCTGGAAGTTGTCTAAGGCAAAGTCAAATTTTTTTTCTTGTTTGAATACAGAATAGAGAATATAATTGACTCTCGCCAATCTGCATCTCGACCTGCAATCTCGACTATGCAATCTCGACCTGCATCGATCAACTTCGTGATCTGATGACTGAAAATGATAATATTCAAAGTTTTTTCGTATAGACTCGTATCTTCTTTTGATACTTGTGGTGAGTAGTTGTCATGCTAGCTTAACCTCTCAAAAAATCTATTTTCCTTTTGATTGACATCCGAGTTGTCCATTTTAGTAGTATTTTTCTCTGAGATCCACGATTGTAATGACTGAGTAGCCGCAGCTACAAAACCGAGAAACGAGTGTCTATTGTAAAGTCAACAATTGTTATTTTTTAGCATCAACGAGCTGGTGGTCTTCACTAATTTATTTTTTTGCAAAATTCTTTTCTCGATTGAATAAAGCTTGGAAATTTCACCAGCATAAAGAACATCCGGTTTGATGAGGGGAAGTTTATATATTCATCTGGGTTGCAACTTTAAAGAGGAGTTTTTACGCTCACATACCTAGGTCACGAAGCGGATGGAGGAACCTAAGGGAGGGCCAATAAAGAAAACGTTTAAAATGATCTCCTCATGAAAATGTGAGCCAAAATTAATTTTGGGTAGGCTGCGGGCAGCCACTAAAGAAGGAATGAGAACTGAATCGCGAACAACTGGGGCTTCAATCCCCAATTTTTGTAATGGGTACTCTTACACAGATTTCGGGAATCCATGACAGCCACTGGTGAAATATCCTTGACTACATCTACATCAGGGGTCCTTAAACGGGTGTAGGGTTCGATATGATATTGAGAGGGATCGATACGAGCTCGGGGGTTGATTGGGAGTAGGTGGAAAAAAGGTTTTTCAAAAACCACTTAAGAAATAAGTAGCTAAATATTAGTGCACTATGGAGTGTGGCCTTGCATGGGGCAGAAACGTGGACTCTGAGAAAGGAGGACGTGAATAGGCTGCTGGCGCTCGAGATGTGGGTGTGGAGGTCGATGGAGAAGGTGCGATGGACGGAAAGGGAGACAAATGAGTAAGGGCTTGACATGGTGGGTGAGGAGAGGAAACTTCTGGATGAGATCAGGGGGAGGCAGGGTAGGTGGCTGGAAGCGGTAATGAGGGGAAAGGGGTTGCTTAAGGCCGTAATAGAGGGAAGGATGTTGGGCAAGAGGGAAAGGGGAAGAAAGAGAATGTTTTATAGACGGGATGAAGAATGGTAAGGCGCACACTGAGATGAAGACTGAAATAGTAGAGGTAGTTGGGGCCCTGCACATGTAAAAATATTGTGCTTTCATTATAACCTACCTCCAACCGGTAAGTTACTTTAACGATAACGATATATTTTTCCGTGTCATGTAATGTGGTCTTTTTTTGCTAGCAAATATATTTTCATCGTTATTTTTATTAAGTCCAGATCACCCATTTGTTCCATAGTAAATACGGCATACGAGACAGTTCCCAATAAATGATGAACACTGTAAAATAAACAATCTAAACGTCACATAGGCTCTTTTTGTTGTTCAAGTTATTCACCGATAAAATTATGAGAATTCCTCGAAGGGGCAACGCTCATAAAGGTCAGGAGACTCCTGGATCTACATCTAACCCTGCTAGCCGCCGTAAGAGTTACTGACGGGGTGTTAAAATTCCAGCAATGAAAGTAAGGGTACGGGGAAGGTAATTGGAAGTGGGGATGGATCGAAAGTGTTATGTGTTGTGACGAATTACTCTTTCGTTCTAGTTTTTCTTGCAATCATTAATGTTGCGCGAGAGGAAAGAGTTCTTGTACCTATCTGTTCGAAAGTGAATTTCTCTTCTATTTTTGCTTTTGCCTCTTCCACAGATGTAGCGTCGAGATAAAAAATATCCACCGTGTCTACCTGAAACACTTAAAGGTGCGAATTTTTTGAATAACCAAAGCCTAGTGTGAAACTATCGAGTCTCAGTAAACATCCAAGTCCTTCAGATACGTAGCTGGGTAGTCCTTCTTTCCGATCCGTCCATTTCAACCGAAATCCTCAGCGACGTCGAATTGAACCGGCGAGGCGGTGCATTCACCTCGCGAGCTGAGTCTGCTTCCACGTTTCCTCTTACACGAGAACGGAATGAGTCAACCCTCCCCTTCTGATGGTTTTTCTCTCCGGGAAGGGTTGACGTCCACGGGGGCTGGTGGCGGGAGACGAGTGGGGGGTTGCAGTGGTGGTGGGGGGGATGACGCAGCGGTGGCAAACACGTGGGCCGGGCCAAGACACGGGGGTCGTGGCCAAGACCACCGCCGGGCGGGGAAGGGCAGATTGCCGGGCGTTTGCAGTGGGGAAAGAAGAATTGGGGGGGGGGGGAGGAAAGTCTTGGGAAGAAGGGCAATGGGGTGAGATAAAAAAGGGAGAAGTGAGGGTAATTGTGGTGGCGGAGACAGGGCCGCTCTCGTATTATGACAATTAAAGGAGGGTCCAGGGTACGGAAAGAGATGGGGTTTGGAGAGGCAGGGTTGGGTGGCTAGCGGTGTCTCGGAAAGGAGGAGTACACAAGATTGAAGGTGGAGAGATATTGGATTGGTAAATGAATTACGGGAAGAAACGAGAGGGAGATGAAGTGAAGGGCAGCGAGCGTTTAAGCCTTTTCTAACGCTAATACATCTTCGTTGTTGTTTTAACTCAGGACGAAATTATAATTTATTAAAAAGTTATATTGCTGGCCTCAATGGCGAGACGGCGAGTTCAGGTCCTTGCCTGCTAACCCAGAGGATATGGGTTTGATTCCCTCAAAAATGATTTTTCTCCACCTAGTGCTTGTGAGCTAGAATCAAAATTTACGATTGTAATTTACTTAAATCTCGTTACAAAGTACACGGAATATGATAATATTGAAAGTAAAGAAGAAGTACTTCATTAAAGCATACATTTTTTGCATTCTCCCTTTGTATAACCAATATTGGGCAACAACAGCTGATGTCTATAACACCTAATGGACGGAGAGAATCACCAATCATCACCATCTATGAAGTGTTGGAGGGAATAGATTATGAAAAATAAGAATGTAAAGAAAACTCTGATTGTGAGATTAAGAAGAGACATATTTCTTGGGCATATTTGGTGGCACAAAACCTTCTCGAGAACAATAATGGAAGAAAAAACGAATCGTAGGAATCATCCAGGGAGAATAAGAGTGGAATACAACGGACAAATTACGTAGGACTTCGGAGTGATATAGGAATGAAATGGTTAGCTGGGAGAGATGGAAGAGTGGAGTTGAGGGCTGTAGCAAACCAACGATAGGAGTGGTAGACTGCTGGTGACAATGATGACAATATTCAGAGATGATTTCATTGGCCGGAAGATCGTGGTAATTATTGGAGTCCAACGGCGGTGAAGCTGTATTATTACCTGACTATTGAACTTTTCTTGGAATATTGTCCTCTCCCATCAATTCCTTTCTCAACCTCACATGAACCATTCTGTTCCGATCCTAGTTTTCACTATAATTTACTCCTTGGCCAATTGAATGCTAGTGCCCATCTCTTCCTCTAATACCCTCCATCTTTTTCTCCCATCTGAATACCCTTTTCCTCCCAGTTGACACATATATATCGATGCACTGAGACCTTTTTCTTCTTTCACTCATGGTGGTGGCATAGGGTGATAGGATACCAGCGGTGTCCTAACACCGCCTGTATCCATGCCTGTTTGGTAGACCACACCGTAGTATGTGGATTTCTAACTTTAGCTTGAAAGTGACGTGAAGCATCGAAACTGCCGTGAAGTTAAATATCATTGAGATCAAAACTGAAAAATCTTTATTATCATTATTTTTCATTCCCAAGAACTTTTTTTCTCCCGTTCAATGGATTTTATTTGTTCCGTGTAATGTACAAAAATTTTGAAATAACTGGAAAACATCAAATGTACGTGTATTTATGTTACAAAGTCAAGAAGATTGAAGTAAATAAATTTGTGATATGACTACATATTTCCGAATATTTCTTTAGCTCCTCTTCAATCGTCGTGTCGGCAGCCTGCATAATTCTCTGAAAATGAAGTGGCTGCGTGGAGTCGGATTGGTGGGGTGAATGAAGTGATGGGTTCTTACTTGGTGGGCCCGGGCTCGAATAGTGGCGGTGGCAGACATTTTTCATAGGCAATCCGACTATGCGCTTGGTATAAGGAGAGCACTTCAAATGTAGTATAGTATGTCTGTCGTATAATACCTTTTTCGATAAAATGCAGTCATTACGCTGTCTTTTGCTGAGAGAGACAGAAAAATCTCCCAATCAAGCGTATAAACTTCTGCCCTGCTGCTCCGTCAGCCTTTTGGACGTGGATACGTCCTTAAAATCGCGTGGACAATGGAACGGCGATTTAAATTTTGCGGGATAATCCATTCCGGCTCGATAACCTCGTGGCTGATCCCGCAATTTCAATAAACACGGTCTCGTTCGATCGGGTATACAACTACAATGAGAACATGACCTTTAGTTGTCGTCACACTTGCGTGAGGCGTGGGTCGGGTCCCGTGGCGCCTGGCGGCCATTTTGATTCGTGGGTGAAAACTCCCGCGCCGCTCATTTCGTTACTCTACTGTGCTACATCGTTGATTTTGGTCTCTACCGAAAAATCTCGTCTACATCTGTTGGTTTTATCAAAATATGGATTTTTATAATATGTTTTGTTGACAAATGGAGTAGGTAACTAATGTAATTTCAGGTAAACTTGATTATCTCCATCGTCTCAGGCTCAACCTTGTGGAAGTTCATTTTATCGTAAATGAAAAGGAAAACTTTGTTATAATCCACCAATTTATTCTCAGGTACAACTACTTTCGACGCAGCGGCGTCATCTTTAGGTACCTACCTGAAAATGACGCCGCTGCGTCGAAACTAGTTGTACCTGAGAATAAATTGGTGGAATATAACAAATTTTTCCTTTTCATTTACGATTCAGGTAAACTTTTACCGTATAAGGTACAGCTAGGGGTAAGTATAGAGATACAGTTAGGTAAATCAACAAACAATCATCAAATAACTATGTTACATATCACTACATGCTAATCGGACAGAAAGATTTAATTCGCGAAATATGCAAAGGAAAGGCGCTCACCTCTTTAAATGCCACAACGAACGAATAGAGAATGCAAAACAGCTGATGGAAGGACTAGGTTTAGATGGAAAGACTAGACTGGATGGAAGGACTAGACTAGATGGAAGGACAAGGCCTAGATGGAAGGACTAGATTGGACGGAAGGGCTAGACTGGACGGAAGGACTAGGTCTAGATGGAAGGAGTAGACTGGACACCCGGAAGCTAGTAGATGGTAGGTTTAGATTATTTGAAAATTTAAAATGAGGCGAGTTTCAGGATGGCATTGAGGTTATTATTGCAATCCCACACTATGCCTATATAACTGATTACGTGTCAAAATAATATAGATACTCTGCCGAACTGATTGATACGAAAATTCCTCCTCCCCAAGCGCCATGAGTGACTAAAACAGGAGCCGCGAGACATTAACACACTTCGTTAACGTGCTGTTCCCTTTAAGTCCTTTCCCTCATCCAATTCTTTTTCCAATTCTCGCCCTATCTCATGGCTGCTGGTTTTCTGACACCACCTGCCAATCGACCCTGTGGTGGGTATCACCGTAGCATGAATATGTAGCTGTAGACGTCTCACATCTACACCCCTAATCGCCTCATATCTCAAGCCTTAAAAAAATTATCGTGATTATTCGAATTCAAATTCCTTCTGCGAGAAACACTAATTCGTAGGTGGACGCCGATTACGCCACATACGCCGGACGGATTTGTAATTGGTGCCTTACTCTTTTCCCAAGCTAATTTGTGATGAATCCCATAAAAAATCCACTTCGCTTGTCTAAGTTCTATGACTTTGCTGTTTTTATTCGCCCCAGTGATTTACAAACTGTTAAAAAGAATTATCTCTAGCGTTTAGTTCTGTTCTTACCATTAATGTGGAAATGCATTAATATGTTAGAAAGTAAATAATAAAGTGGAAGAATTTAGGGATTTTTTGATTTATTTGTCACATATTTTACTGTGTTTCATTGCCTTATTTTCTGATGAGGATTAATAACACGACGATGAAATTTTCATAAGAGGAAGAAAATCTATTTTTAATTAAAATTTACAATTAATTACTTGTAAATCAATTAAATGTGGCACTTTCGAACAAGTATGTATTAAAACCTTGAAACAACCGCCAAGTGTCACCCGGAAAAGCATAATTGTACAAATGATTTTTTAGAAATCAGAACAGTATTAAGTGACAGTTATATTTTGTAATGCATACGTTTCAACATAATTTAATCAAACAACGTTTATAAATGAAGTTACGTCTTTTAATTTGATGCCTGGCACTATTTATGGATGGAAGTAAGCCGTGAACATTCCCGGTGAAGCATTAATTTCTGCTGTGTGCCGTAGGTTTACTGGAGTGCTAATTGGGTGCTGGAAAAGTTTTTGCTATAAAAAGATGAGAGACATGGTGTAGAATGAGAGGGTAATGAAAGAGTGTTAGTTAAAAGTTCCAGGGTAGTGGACAAGCTGGCGCGAAAGAAGTAGTCTTTGTTTGTTTGATCATCAAGAGAGAATGAGTGGAAGAGAACAAAGATAGAAGAATAAGTTAATAAATCCATTCTCAGCTCATTAGTAAGCCAGAACTATTCTAAAGCTCAAGGGTGAATTGGAGCGTCCCTCCCATACATTTATAAATAGACTAATTGCAGTCTCGTCATTAAAAATACTAAAGAGGCTGAATACTTGTTTGTAAATCACTAAAAGACAAAAGAACAGCGACAGCAAAATCAATTAAGCTGAAGAAGCGCGTACAAATAATCGCCTTAAAATATTGGTCCATTACAATCCTGATCCCTATCATTTGAAGAATAGCAAGCATAGACATAAAGGCTACTTGCGATAGACAGTTATTGGAGGGGGCCTTAATTATTTTTTTAATTTTGCAGTTGGACAATAACATAAATTCAGCCTTCAAATAGTGAATTATTCTCGAATGGCATCCATTACTGTAATATATTATCTCGAGTGGCGTTCATACTTCACGGAGGTGTAAATTTTAGTCTTTTGATTCGCAGAAAAGAATGATTTTATTTGCACGGCTCAGTCTCATAAAAATATTTTCAATCCAGTCCTATTCAACCTATATCGACTTTTAGCTACCTTCTTGGTCTATCTGCGAAAGAGCGAGCGCATTGGGCTTTATTTCTGAGACAAAGAATAGGGACAGTAGTGGAGTTTTTGGAAGGACAGGCGCGAGGGAAGATGGAGTGTGCCTTATAAGCGTCGGCGGTCGGAGAAGGAATTCGGGAAGTTGGCATGGCAGAGGGGGTGCGTCGACCGATTTAATAAATGTGTGGGCCGGAATTTTAGGGGTGCAATTAAACGCAACGGATCTCGGTCGGAGATGAAAATTTGGATGCTCAGCGAGATGATGCGGGTACGCCGTCTTCCCGAGTTTATGCGGACGCACGACTGCGCGTAGCGCATGTACGTCGAAATGGAACATTGCTTCCTTTCCCGCTCCTCGTTACTGCGTAAATGTCATGTAAAAAGACGTATGCATCCGCGTTTTTTATTTCATCATTAGATCAGATTGACGTTGAGCGTAATTTTATGTACAACTGCCAAGGAAGTTCATCAGTTGAAGCTTATGATGTAACGAAGTTGAGCTTATTGTCTTGAAACGAACTCAATGCAAGCATTTAATGACCTTTATTAGTCACTAATTAGTGGAGAAACGTAGATAAACGCAAAATTCGGCTTGTACAACTTCCGTGAACTGAAAGTTCCCAAGTTACGAAAGTTTATGCCGGCTAATTAAAAACCATCTAATTAACATTTTAGTCTTTACTGCTCTGAGAACTGCCTCCCTTGGAAATGTGATGGGTCATACATTTGTTTTCAACCTTAGCCAAAGGTGAGGTTGTTGTAATGAGATCATACTGTTGCCTTCATAGCGTGGAATGATATGGTCAGCTAATTTTGCACATAACTATCACACATAATTCAGTTGGTGATGATATTGCTGTAGTTATAACATAAACAAGTTACACCTTTTTAGACGTATACGTCCATTTTTGGGCAAGTAGGTACTTGATGTTCGTTTAGTTTCAGTCCATTTTCCACCAACATTTGTTTTTGACTTTTTGAGACTAAGTTTTCCATTAGATTACGATGCTGCTAAGTAGTTTTTATGTATTTCATGGTTTTTAACGCGCTTCAAAATTCGTTCAGTTAATTTTCATTCCGTAAACATCTTAAGATTATGCATGATTCATCAGTCATTTGAACAGTTTGATTGTACAACTGACTTTAAATAATAAGTTTTGTTAAAGAAAGCTCGAAAAGCTATTTTAAATCCATATCAAATTTCTCTCTTCATTGCTCTTCAACGGCTTTTAAAGCATTTCTCCCAAAATCATTCCTAAAAATTCGTATTGATTTTAATGATTCTCCGTAATTATACAAATGATTTCTATATTATTCAAGCAAATTCTACTTCAAGTCCTTGAATTAGTTACGGCTATTCGAAGGGAAATTAAACCGTCGTAAGAGGTCATCCCAAGGACGAAAATGACTCATTTAGCCGTGTTCATCGAGTTATTCAGCGAGATATACAAATATGTATATTTCGGTGGTCACGGTTTAGCACATTCATCCCCAACTACTTTCACTACTAGCACATTCATCCCCAATGTGTTACTATAATGTTAGGAGTGAATGTCGTACATACGTTCTCTTCGTGATTAGAATAACCTCTTGCGTTGGTTTCATTTCCCCTCAGATCGTTGCAGTGCTTTTAGTAGCGTTATGCCTTAAAACCAATAGCTAAGTCACAAATTAATCCATGCATTCGTGCCATCCGAAGTAGCTCCTATTTTAACATCATGGAAGTGATTATTTCAGCGTTCCTTAATAATGAAGTAGTTATATCTATCTCTATCTAAATTGCTCTCAACTTAATCAGAAAGCTCATTCTTTTCTCGAAAGTGGGCAATCATCGTGGGTAAGTAACTATTGAAAGTGAATTCACTCTCAATTTTAAAATAATCATCTAGAAATGCTGCCGGGAGTCGTAAATTAAGCTAAGGGCAAAGCTGAAAGGAACCGGGAGTCGGCAAAACCCGCTGCTAAAGAGTGAAGCAAAGGAGACACTAGCCCCATTGAAATGTCTCATCTCAATAGCAGTGTCCTATATGGATGTTGTTTTACTTTCAGTGCCCAAATACAGATTGTGTCATCTCAACAATCCATTTACAATTTTCTGGGGCTCAGGAATTAAGGTCGTAGGCCTAGTACCCCATCTTCTAGGCTGTATCTAGCCTTAATAGCTTACCTTTCGTCACATTTTTTGTAACTATTTGATTTTAGCGATTGATGGCAATAGTAGGAATATCATTTATATCAATCACTGAATTTGTTTGGAGATTTAGTTAATATAAAAGGAATGAAATTAATGGCTTAATTACAGCATAGGCATTGTTATGATTGCCTTGCCTCAGGAAATCTGTTGAAAAGCACTCCTCAGGAAATCTGTTCTTTGTGAGCGCAATTGTTCTTTTTCTTTTTCCTTTGCTCAGAATAAGAAATAAAGAAAAGGTGTTTAGTTCCTTCGCTGAAGTACTTGGGTTGCTTTTGTAGTATGTTTGGTTCATTTTGTATCGTCCTTTTTCTCTTGTATTTATTTCATCCGGTAAACATAAATTTTTCAGGGGAAGTTTGAACGGTCATGCCTTTGAAAATTTAGCACCGAGTATGAAAGCCTTACAATAACGTGGCGATTGTGTAATTCGGTGTGTGTGATTAAGGAATTGTATTTGGAAGCATATTCTCTTACGTAGGTAATTATAATTTATTAGTGGAAGCCGTTAAAAACTTTTTATCACCAATAATGTTTATAGTCTAATGCGACAAGACAAACGGCACTCGTGGGCATAGGAGTAAAACTGTCGTAACCGAGAACATACTTCATTTGCTAGCAAACAAAATGAGGAACAAAGAAAGTTCATTAAAACTTTCACGTGGCATACAACTGCTCAAAGAAAAGGTGTAAGAAACATGCAATTTAGAGTAGATCCATAGTAGCTATGTAGTTACCGTTTAAGATCCATACCACGATTAGCACTATCTGTGTGGGCTAAACTACCTTAGTCTTCTTGGACGTGAGGAGAAATAAATACATACTCGAGACTATTCGTAGACGCTGAGTCACCTTTCCGTAGGCGGTAATGTCATTTGTTTCAAATTTGATGCTTAAAATGCATAAAAAATACAAATAGATTTAGAAAAGTAGATGAGAAATAAATGAGATTGAGACTCTCTTACTCCTCTTTTATGTATAAAATTGTGCTTCCGCAGGAAAATAGCAACATTATTTTTCCGTTTTGGATTCTTTCAATCAGCGATTATGTCGCATTTAAATAATATTGAAACTTAATTTGAATCTATCTCGTTCCCAGAGAAGGGACTTTAACCCGTAGGAGAAGTTTGTTTACTGGGGTCTGTAACGTTCCTTGTCGTCAATATTCTGAGGATTGAATCTTGATCTTTTATCGGTAATTGATGACATAACATATAACAAAGTTCATAATTTTATAGAAAGTTCCGCAACTGAATATACAGATCACGGCGTAGTGCTCAGTGCGCAGATCACGGTGCTATGTATTGTCACAGGAGTTACGGAAACTTAAATGGAGTGCTCCTATAGACGGTATTTTATTACATTTACATTGCAATAATGCATTGATAATAGGGTTTGCATACCAACCAAGCATTTTGATTTCTTAAAATAATATTGTTGCTCAAGGCATCCAAGGTCATCCACTGACGGCGACGTATTGGCCACATAAATCTTCAGTGAGATGAAACAGCTGAAAAAAATGTTATAGTCCGTAACTTGTGTCCAAGTTTAGTAACTTTATATAACTTGACATTAACCTGTCTCTAGCTATCAACTTTCCTATATCCCTATTCTATGCGGCCACTTCACTTAATATTTTTCCGTCAAAGGGACGTATTTACAAAAATAACTATTATCTTCAGTCAGTCTTTATTTTACTTATAAAAAAAACGTTCTCCTGCCCTGAGTCTTTACTGTCTTTTTATTCCTATTTCAACATGAAATTTGGTCTTGATTTATGAACGACCTCCTAGACCTCGATGTTTTCATTGGGCGTCTTCAATAGCAAGGTTTTCCAAGGTACCAAATGTATGTTTTAAATTGGAAAGTGGTTAGGAAACATTCTTTTTATTCTCATCTACGAGGAATTTCAAGGTTGTCAAAATTTAAAATACTTGGCCGATTCAAAGCATTATTAGGATCGCGGAAAAAATCATGGAACCGGCTATTTTTTGCGCTTTGCATTGAAGATCCAATTCCTCTTTCTTCATTCGTAACATGTACTTCAAAAGTCACTGAGCAAGCTAAATTATCAAGAAAGTCAAAGTCGTCGTAGATGTACTTTTTGGTGTTTGCCAAAAATAGCATTTCTATATTTTGTTGTGAGCTCTAAAAAAAGGCATTTACCCTTGCATGAACTCTTACTTGGTGGAAATTAGAAGGTTAAATTCTTTATCATTGGTGAGACTCCTTTTGATCTCTTCACTACACGTTGGAATCTGCTTTACCATGAGGGAACAGGATCTACTTTCACTCCGTGTATTGCCTGTACCTTAGAGAACATTTTTCATGTGCAAAGGATTGTCAAAGGAATACAGCAGGATCTGCTTTCGTTCCGTGTATTGCCTGTACGTTTGAGAACATTTTCCATATGCAAAGGATTATCAAAGGAGCACAAGATGGTGAGAATAATAAAAACTTGTACATTTAACATGGAATGAAATAGGCGTATTCGCGTCTGGATGAGTGGAATTTGGGACATCTTGTGTTATGTTAACGAAACGAGAAAGATTGTTGACTTCACTCTCTCCCTTTTGTCACTCTGTCCATGAAAAAAGCATCCTTACGAGATTGCCATGTTCTTTTTGTTTTTGCTGTGCTTACATCTAAAGATTAACAAGGTTGAGTAATACCTGACTGAGCCTTTAGTGTTTAATGTGCTAATTGGTCCCTCAGTGACCAAAGAATACATTCTTTGAAATTCACCGATATTTTTCGACTTACTCTTCATCTGTCAAAGGGTAGTACTTCAATGTCTGCGAAGTTTACTTTTAGTATATCTGATCACTGTTTCCATACGAGTGAATAATAGTAATATTTGGTCATATAATATATGCAAAATTTAATTATCATCTAACAGTACTACCTACACAACTTATCATTAAGCATTATAAGTAATAAACATGTATAAGCAATGTAAAATTTAATTGCTATGCATGTAAAACCCTTCGAGCTGGAAAATGTTCATATTTAATGATAAATAAATTTCCCATGATATTTTTAGGTTAATAGTTTCAATCGAGTTATCAAGTGAGAGATGTTGTTTTACGTTGTGGGGAAAAGGTTTTGTTAACTATTATTAACTCATATTCTTGAACAACAATTTATATAAGCGGTTTCACTCAGGTCAGCGAGTTCACTGTCTGATAATATTCTCAAGTTAGTAGTATAAATCGATTAGTAATGATTTCGCGACCCAGCCTCGAAGAGCATCGAGAAGTTTGCACATGAAAATATAGTCCCATGAGAAAATTTCAATGCGAAGTAGGGATATGAACGATCTTATTGCGAATCCTGGTCTTTTTCATGGTTTAAAATTAATCTGAAAATGCCTAGTTTTACGATTGAAGTTTATCCAAATGTGCGCTTCAGATTCAGTTAAATTACTCGCCAGTAAATTGAACAGGGTACAAAAGGCAACCCAAGGCAATAAAAGGCTTTTATGAGTAGGGTGGAATGAACTGTATTTTAAGGGAAAACATCTGGGTGCTTGTTTTCAATTTCGTTAAGCAAGCGAAAAATCTCTTTGCGGGTATTCTTTGGATTTTTATTCCGAAACTAGGGATTGTTTGACTGTTTTAAAAGCTTCGCAGCTGGCATATACAAAGGCCGTTGCTGGTTTTAAATTGCTATAAAATGCTACGTCACAGTAAGGTTCGCCGGAAAAGATTGTTGATATTGAGATGCGCTGAAGGCTATGTATTCTTTGTGCTAAAATGAATTAGACGACAGTGAAATCATAACGAAATGGATAAAATATACAGGGGCTTTGCCTTGACTGTGCTTAGAATTCAATCATTACCTGTCTTCAAAATGTTGATCTGATCTACTTCTTTGCTGTTGTTCTGATATAAGCTAGTTTTCACTTTTTAAAACCTCGTATAATATTCATTCACATATTTTTATCATGAATTCATGAGACTCACACCAAGTTCATCTTTATATATATAAAAGTCAATGTATGTATGTATGTATGTATGTATGTATGTATGTATGTTCCACATCTCCTCCTAAACCACAGGGCCGATTTTGATGAAATTTGGAACACATGTTTGTTACTGGTAGACAACAAACACTGTAGGGTTCAATTAACCGAAACCCTATTTTTTCAGGGTTAAGGGTGTGATCCTTACTAATATGTATAAAAATGTAATGGTCCCTGTCTGTCTGTTGCTCCATCACGCAAAAACTACTGGACCGATTGAGCTAAAATTTGGCATGCAGATTGAAGACATATCTGGTTGTAACATATGCTATATCAAAAAGCCCTCAGGGCCCCCAAAGACCCCCTGAAGGTCCCCCCTGGTGGTCAATGGCAAGCATTGGGTTCGGTGCAGTGGTTTAATGTTTTACTTTTTAAAAGTACTTTCACTCAAGATATAGGGCTGGAATTTTTTTATCGGATGGCTGAATAAATATAATTTCTAATTTTATCAATCGATTTTCTTCTACGCTCCATATTTTTCTGCTATTCATGTTTTCAGTTGAAAAATATCACATTTTTATCTGAAATCAACAATAACATATTTCCTTGACAACCATAGATTTGATTTTTAAAGGATATACACGCCTCTTAACTATTAAATATCACGTTTTCCTACAGGCCCATGATAGCATGTAGAAAGCAAATCTGAATAAAGAGGGCCCAGAGTCCCAAGGACCCCATGATAGATTGATTCGGGAGGTAATCGATACGATTCAATACGTATTTACAACAAGTATACTCTTCAACGTCTGTTCTCAAAGTGGCTCTCATAGGAGACCTGCATGTATATGAGAGAGCACTTATGTAGTAAACGTTACACAAAGGAATTAATAGGATACACACTTAATTAAATGTGCAAGAATATTTACGTGCAGCGAATATCAATGGTAATAATGCCTCTGTTGCTACAACAAACACGGCGTTGTTTATTATCGTTTAATACTCAGATGTATTAAACGTAGTGAAACCGTCTGCCTCCCATTACGATTTCGAACAGTTTTTAGACCAATTCCCACATCATTAACATCACGAGTTATTTATATGTTTAAAAGTGTTAAAGTGCAGTTAACTTAGGTACATTCCCTCAATCATCGAGTTGCCTATTCTAGACTCTCACTTGCCGCTGTGTTTCCGTTCCTTGGACTTAAAAATATATCCATCAACATGCCTAATAGAAAAGAGTAACCTTTCGAAAAAATCTTCTAATGCAAAATGAATGTCTCATTTGCGAGAAAATGAGCCCTTGAAATAAAAACGACAAAGGTTAGACTTGGATGGTCAAAGGCATGCCCACCAGCGATCTCATGAGAATCTCCCCGTGGTGTTTCTCGGGTTACGCTAATATCCGCACAAATTTCATCCTCACCCAACGTACGGACGGGTAACCAGCTATAAACCTGGTTCAAATACAGACCCATCTGTTTCGAACCTTCAATCTGTTTTAAGATGGCGGGAATTATAATATAATTAATAAATCTCAAGTAAATTAATAACTAAACGCACATAACAACGTTGAATAGTGCAACTGAAATAATTCATTGAATGCAAATATATGTATGTACACAAGGGAATCGATTAAGCTGTTAATCACTCAGAAGACTGCTCAAGAGAACTGTAGGGACGAGGTGACCATCTATCAACCTTTGCTATTTAAGTAGTAATGAGTCTGAATGGCCGATTTTTGGGTTTCCTTTGCATGAAAGTGGACCAATAGTCACACATCTCTCCGTGCACCTGGAAAACGGTCAGCGTGTCTACTACAACGAACACAACATACAAGATAGGTTACGAACTCCTCGAATGTCCACGCATAGTTTTTCTTCAGGGTTTGCAGTTTTCTTATAAAATAAGTTTAACGTTTTTCACACCCGTTGAATTTCAACGGGTACCTTCCGCTCGTACAACATAATTCTCGCCATCTCAAGGAAGTATGGCAAGTAATGAGTACAAGAAGCTAAGTTAATACTAAATATACTCTTATATGTTATGAATACTATAGAACTGAATCCAAATCCAAAGTAAAGAGGTGTGTTTGGATGGTCATTAGGAAAGGTTAATGACTATGGACCTACATTTTTAACTTTTGTGATAACACGATTTTTTACGCGATTTTCATAGTTTTTACACGATTTACGTGTATTTAGATGCTTATTTAAAAAAATAATACGGTTTTGAAATATTTTTATTTTGCACCTCATATACCCTTGATTGGTATATGTATCAACTGCGATGAAAAATTGCCAGATGGCACTGACAGAAGTCACAAACTAATGCTCCAGCTTTAGAATGTTTAATTACCTAAACGACCAAATTTTCGTAAATAACGAGAAAATAAGTCTCACGACCCATGAGTACGTCCATTTCCACAGCGTGAACACGCGACTCCTTCAAGCCTTTTAAAGCACACGGCGCACAGCATTCCACCTTCCGACTCGAAAGGAGGATGGATCGGTGAGAGAGAAAGAGGTAGTACATGAGGGGAATGAAGTCCATACGCAAGAGGTCGTCCCTTCCCTTTCCAGGGTTTATGCTCGAGTCACTCCCGGTACTCTCTTCATCCTAAAGAACATCGTCCTCGCTACTATCCATGCTGTTGGATGTAAAGAATTCATCAAATCCATGCTCAATAGACTGTGGTGATTTAAGACCCGAGCTGTTTTGATATCCATCCCTAATACAGTGACCCACGGTTTTTTTAATGTTTGAAAGGCTTTTTAATCACGACATCTCAATTTATATGTTATTACTCGGTCAGTAAGAACTAAGGATTCACGTATTTCAGCCATTCTATAATTTGTATTTTTTTTGGGTGATCCTTGAAAGCGTCAAGTACGAGCATTCCTCTTTGACGTAGCAATTGACCCGGGCGCTTACCTCAGATTAAATTTAGCACATAGCTTTACCATTCAACCGTCCTTTTTTACGCTCACGAAATTTCACCCAGATTATAGCATTTCCTTTGCTTTCGTTTGACGCCAGAAAATTTCATGAGAAGTCAGTTTTCGTCCTTCGGCTGTGGCTGCAACCATTAGGGTGTTTCTAGTTTTCTCATCTCCCTTGTAAATTATTCGTCAACGACACTGATTTATCACATTTAATATTTATCGCCGTTGAGGTTTGCTGGCATATCGAAACAAACTAAAGTTTTATCATTAGTTACCATCCACCCAAGATGTGCTTTTTACCTAAGTTAATAACATAACTTCACTGCTTAATTACGGAAGATGCTGTTATTAAATTCGTCAAATAAGAAAAAGACTTTTCTTCGCAACCTCCTAACCTCTACCTTATTGGCGTGTTTTAGCAGAAATATATGAATACGGCCGTAGGAATAAATTTTCAGTTTGTTCTTTGTGAACATTCTCTGTTGATATAAAATCATATTGCAACCAGCATTGGCTGATTATATAAAATCCCTTTCCACTCTTTGACAAAGGTTCACTCGGTTATGGTGTGAAGCTAAAATTACGATATGTTCCTATTTTTAAGCACATTTTTGTGTTTCCTCCTCATCTAAAACTAATAACTCCTACTGGTTTAAACGACTTACTAATTTTGCCTAGCGTATGTAACCTATTTGCATCCACTCCACAAAACCTATACTATTTCTTTCCATTACCTGCTATCTCTCTCGATCACGGCCATCAAAATCCTATATCCCCCTTAAACTTCCTTCAATTAACATTTATGCCTTTTCTAATTTCCTATCTCCTTCCTATCCTTACCTATCACGTCTTATATGTCTCCGTTTCCCTTCATTTATATGCATTGTACCTTTTCCATTATATTTCCCGTTTGATTACACTAGCCTCCTACTCATTGGAAAATCGCATAACTTATGTACATATTTTGACCTTTGTATTCCATCTTTATTTCTCACTTTATTTTTATTATATGATCCATTGGCTCGCCTAATGCTTGATCATTAGCAAATGAATGGTACACAATCAATTGCCCACCAACTTGTATTCTTAAATCTCGTTCTTCCCGTGCATTACCTACGATGTCCTCGGGATAAATGTTGCAAGACAGTGGTGATAGCCGCAATTCTGTCAAAGTCTTTAACCAATCACTGTCCACCCTTATTATTCATATACTACCTCAAATACCTTTTCCAGATCTTATGCAGACTTCAAAAAGGCCTTCCTTTTCCCAATTTATGTTATATACTCAATGCATAACGTCTATTTACTTCCTTGCACTTTTCTTCACGTAGGCTTCTGTTGACTACCTATTTAAATAATCTATGTATATCATCATCTTAATAATCTACCACTTAAAGGTACGTCATGATGAAATTCAGAGAAAATCCAACAGACTCTTACACGTGCAGTTCCCTATCTACCTCTAGTATATCTTTCTTCATCTCAGCGTAAGTCCTACCTTCCTTCATCCCGTCCATAAAACATATTCTCTTTCTCTATGTATATGTATAGTACTGGAAATTTAAATGAATTCAGGCGAAGACAATATTCATCATTAGTATTGATCAATCCAAAGACACGTTTGCTGCAGGTCTCCACTCCGCTTTCCTACCAACCAACCGCTTCATTCCTACGTAATTTTCGCTTTCACGTCCTCCATAATTTTAATGATATATTCCTTTCTTCCTTTACTATTCTTCCCGTTCATTTCAACTTCCGTTAAGAATGAGAAGAAGAAAGAAGGGTAGAAATATGTAAATGAATGTGTCATGAGAGGATAAGTCGTCAATAGAATTCATGACAGGAGAGGCGCATATTGATAGAAATGGGGGACGGATGCTACGTATCTTTCAATCAATGATTAGGAAAAAACTTTTGGGGCAGTCAATACGTGTTACATATTTCATAAACAGGAGGGCATATATTGGCAGTGACATTAAAGGGTAAATTAATCCACTTATAAACATTTTTAGCCTTTTTTAGGCATTTCTTTAGTGCAAGCACGTCTGAGAGATGAAGTCAAAAATCTTTACTCTTATTGACATTTTGTGAGTTGGAATTGGGAAATTGAAGAACTGATCCTGTGATAAACTTACTTAGTTTCGCTTAATTTAATACCCAGGAGATGATTTCACACATATGCGAAATGCCGAGTTTACTTCAAAGATGGACCAACTTTTCTCCACCTCGTAGAAAGAACAACGCAGTGGAACTCAATTCATGTATCTCAGAAATGGTGCAACTGATTAATTCAGGCATTTAAATGGACGTAAATGAAATAATATCTCATGTTTTCCCGCGGAAAATATATCAATAATAGGTGACCTTTTGACGATCAGTCAGGGAAATTTGTAAATCCGTCAGGGACAAGTCAGGGAATTTAAAAAATTGGATATCATTAGCCACCCTGTTGTGAAATTATATTAAGAAATTCACAAAAGGGTGAGGGTGTGGTTCGATGAATGCTGCTCTCCCAACGGAATGCGATGAAGCATTCGAGAAAAATAATGATTATTTTCACGAAATATGAGAATGAGAAAGCATGGTGCGGCCATTTTTCGGTTCCCAATCGGGTAAAATAAAAGAATGAGAAAAATTATTGGGTTTGAAAAAAGCGAAGCAAAGCAGAGGGCGAGGATTGAAAGAAAATGTGGATAAAAGGAAGGGAAAGGCATGAAGTGGGTGGGAAATAAGTGACATGAGATACCATTCGCCTGCGGGATATTAAAAGACGGATGCAAAGAAATACGAGAGGTGTTAATGAAAACGGCGTGGGGGGAGTTGAGAGGGTTACAGAGGGGAACGGAATTGAGAAGGAGAGGGAGGAAATGCGGTCGGTGAAAGTGGTATCCGGGCAAAAATATGAGGGACGGTGAAGTCGGGGAGTACAGCTCATCGGAGTTCACTCGACGGGTGTAATTTTGCATTTCCTCCCTCCCGGGAAGACTTTAGGAAGTAAATTTGCGTGGTCTCCCATCGGTTGAATTAAGGAGCTTGCCGAATGGCGAGTCGAATTTCGTGTAGTAATTGTAATATGAGGATTTTCCTGAGTGATCCCGAGATAGTCGACCAAAGCCATGCTAAGTAATTCCGCAATCCCTGTCAGAAGTTCAAAGGAATATAATTATGAGAATGTTTGCGGGTTGAGGAAAATTAAATAAAAATTGGAATGGTGTAAATATAGTGTCTCAGTTTTGTTTCCAGAATTCACGCATGAAACGAGTTTTTCCTCGGAAAACATTGCGGTGAAAAGTGAAGGTTTCGGGTGTTGTTAACACGGAGAGATTTTCTTATGCTTTACCGAGAAAATAAAATTTGATACGATTTCATCAGTGTGGCATTTGAAAAGATCAATTGACTGAATTTATTATGAGAAATTGAGACAATGAAGCAGATTATTTTTTAAATCTCTCAAGGATTTGCGGAAGTATCATTTTACATACATTTATGATATAGGTATTTTATTCCTTTCCTCTGAATCTACATCATCTCATGGTTGAAGAGATGTGATGGATAAAAAACCATCTATGAAATCTCTTAACACTAAAGTATATCGTGGGCTAAACGCACAGTCTCATTGCCCAATCATTTCCAGGTTTTTTCTGTTGTAGCCGTAAGTGCCTACTTCTAATAGAAATGTTTAAGCCAATGCTTAGAATATTCAGTTTAAAGCGGAATAGTGTAGGCCTAAGTTTTGCGCAGTTCCCTCAGTAACCGAGGGCATAAACAAATCCCTTCCTAATAATCGATGAATGAGATGTCTCATTTGAAATTATGAAAATCTTACGTCTATATCTATAGCGTCTATATTACGGGCAAGGTGAATGCAACCCGCAATGCAAATAGACGAGACGTAATTCTTCATAGAATAGGATGGTAGAACCCATCTAACGATGGAAGGTTTATAAGGATGCCCCGAGGGCATTCAGTAGCTCCATGACGGAATATCACGGCAAAGCCATAAGCAAATTAACCAAAAATCGGCAAGACTTGTAAATACGGCATACCCATCATCAGAGCAACCGTCCATGCCGTATATATACCCAGATGAGTGGTTAACAATGATACCTTGGAATGCTCAAACTTGGCTATGGCCATCAACAAGTGGCGCGCTACCAGACGCTCGAAACGGAAGTTGGCAGTATCATTGGACCTTCAGATGCTGGGCATTGAGCCTGTCCTTCGCGCGGAGCGAGATGCAGACTAAAGCAGGTTTTTCGGAAGCGTAGTCCAGACGTCTCGGAGAACCAGGCTTGAGTGAACCACGCTTGAGAGATAGAATACAGCTATCTCGATTTAGATTTTGTTAGCGATTGAACTTAAGTTTTTATTTTTTTTTCAAATATTTATAGTGACAATACTAGCGCGTGACTTAAAGTTGAATAATCTATCAAGAGAGAGAAGAATTAAAGATCTCAGGGTTTCCCGGTGAATACTTAGGATGAAGCCATCTAGGGTTCTCACCAGGTGAAGAAGTTGATCGGCACCGACTTTTCGACTGCTAAGTCTCCCGTAGTCTTCAGGGTGAGCAGTGATTGAGCCAGTAAACGCTGAGTATTTATACTCCGTCCTAAAGGTCGACTTTGACTCGATCGACCTTGCCAACAGCAAACGGCCCATGTCGTTTTTTTAGTTCCCACGCATTAAAAATATACCAGGGACAGATTTACTCACTTTATTTATTAAAATTTAGGGACAAATTTATTTATTTCACTATTGACATTTAGAAAAAAACGCCCACATTAAATTTTCTCTAAAAATCATATAAGTCAAGTTGGTTCATATTATTTTGCTGTATTGGCCTGGTAGAAATAATACTGGTCAATAAAACAGTTTCTTGCCAATCTTTTGCGTGTTTATTGATATTTTTACTGATGTCATGAGACAAAATGACATACACTATTTTCTGTCAAATGTTTGCAATTATGTAGGGAAGAGGAAAATTTACACGCCGATAGACGAGGAGATATTCATACGCGAGACACTAAAAAGCCTCTACAGTGAGATTCAAAAGAGATTAGCTGCGCACGTTTGCAGTCTCGACAAGGAATCGATTTTTATAATGTGCGGCGGAGTTTCGGCTCAGGCAGACGTAAGCTCTGTGTACAACGACGCGACAACTTCCATAGTCTGCTAAGTGCAAATATCCTTCTCAATGACAATATTGAAGCAGCATAAGTCGAAAAGGATTTCCGTAGATAATTTAATCAAGATATTATGACGAAATTGTTGCATAGTCACGAATTCGGATGGCCTTTAGATCAAGTGGCATTAAGACTGCTTCTTTCGGATACGATGCATAAAATTACTCTGGGATTTCATGCGAATATTTCAGCCATTGGAAGCAATTGAGTCGGTTCAGACACTTCGAATCCCATGAGCCCCATCACGCAGTTGGAAACCTTAAAATACTTCATCACATGAAGGTTTTACGATTTGGAAAAAGTTGGTGTTAAGTACGCGTTTAAATACGTTGGAAAAATAGGCGAATACTTAAGCACGGGCCATATTATGTTATTAATTAAATATTTTGTCACTTAGGGAAGAGTTAAGTGAAAACTGCGGTTTTGAGAAATTAGCGAGGAAGAGTATAGAAAATAAACAGGTGAGAGAAACGGAAAAGTCTTGGATCCGATTGGGAAAAAGATTAAACTTCATTGGAAAATTGCATGTTGGCCGAGAAAATGGATGCGGGAGTATGACGTCTAATTGTGTGATAGAAGAGATGAGCCTTAGTCAAGCAAGGAAGAGGGAGGAAAGTAATGGACACTCTAGGAGGTTTGATAGATTGTAGACTTTGTGAAAACAAGACAAGTGAAATCGTTCTGCGCATATTGCTGAAGTAATATGAAAGTTTGTTACTAGTCCACGAGAATGTGTAATAATTTTGGAAGAACGATTATTATTTTGTTGCTGTCATATATAAGCCTTATATGTTAATTAATTATATGTTGCTGTCATATATAAGCCTTATGTGTTTATAATAATTAACCCTTAATGTTGCTGTCATATAGAAGCCAGGTGTGTGCCTTTTAATTATCTTTTATAAATTTAGCATCATGGGCTTTTTTGCCCATCGGGAAGTAATAGGAGCGTAAATTCTTACTTAGATGTGCCCGCAACGTGCATGCCTCATTGTATTAATTCATTTACGGACATATAAACTTGGAAATGATACTCGGTAATAGCTAGTATATCCACCGTAATTACCCCGGCCCGAAAAATCGGTTTACTGTCAGCGCGTGACTTCGCAACTGCTGTATCGGAAATACCCACGTCAAAGAGAAAATTATGCCTACCCCTTAGTCAAATATCGTTTATTATTATTTAACTCTTAAAAATCTCAAAAAAAAACTTTGGCGTAAGGAAATGTAATCATTTTTCTTAGGAAAGTTGCATTAGGTAGGCATTGCTGAGAATTCTTTCAAAGAAAGAGAGATGAAGTTTTTCCAAACTATATTGAAATTTTTACGAAAACATTAAACGAAAGGAAGAGCCACTCTTCGCCTCCGATATCTGCATCTTTCTTTTTATTTTATTTTCAGGGAGATTTTATCTTCTTGAGATCTGATAGTTTAGTTTTCTTTTCCTCCTGCCTCGATGACCATTTCCATGTCAATGGGTACGATTTTAAAAGAAAATTTCCCTTGGAAACTTCGTATTGGTACATCCGAGATTACATATTTTCCACAAAGCTCGTTGACCACGCCTAATAGAATGTAACTCCTTTCTATGACTACTACCGTTCTATTTGGCAAAGGAATGTTACTTGAAATGGAAATACTGAATGAATGAAAATGACTTGTCATACACCAGGTTAACGCTAATGAATACGCCTGTGCGCCAAGTGTATTGCTTTGTCTTTCATCATTTAATACAACAGGATGCAATCATCAACGGTTTCTTGTTTCTGTATCTAAAGGTTATCATTCTGTGTACTTCCGAAAGGAAGTGGCGTTAAGGTAGAAGGTCATAAGTCGTTGAGAAAGAAGAGTTAAAACGAATCGGGTAATAAAGATGAAAATAGACATTTGTTGATGTATAAATCCACGTCATATATTTAATTACAGGATGTTTACCTCTGCCGGTATCTCTTTGACACTATTTCTACTGGAATATTTTACTGTACAGAGCGAATTAATTAAAAAAAATTTTCTGCTGATTTTCTGAGTTGGATACTTATAAATTGCAGAATGTTTTATTAATTTATTTATTTTATATCTTTACAACTAAGCAATTTGTCTGGTGGTAAAGTTAAATTGAAAATAAAAATAGAATAAGATTGAAAAGTTTAATTTAAAAATGGTGTACCCTTATTTATAAATATTTCTACATTTTCAGGAACATATTTTCTGCGGGATCTGAATTAAAGTAAGTAACATTACTCCCTCACTATTTCGTCGCTAGATTTTCTTTCAAGTGGTTTCACGTACTCCTCATTCTTCATTGTAGCAAGGCATTTGCTATAATATTACTATCAACGTTGCTGTGCATGGTTTGGCACAGATTTTGGAGCAATGTTAAGCATTATAGGCGAATCGGATAACGAAAGGAATTCAGAAGCCTGAATTTAAATATTTAAGTATATTCGTCGAGAAAAGGTTGAAAGAACTAAAGACAAGAATAAAGGGTGTGGCCGGAAAAACTTTAGTTACCTTAAGGGTTTAGACACAGTGGTTCAGAGTAATTAGGAAATGTGAAATGGCACTTTCGGTTAAGAAATGATTGAAAGCTGTCTTTAAAAACACTGCACTTCATCAAAAGTCATAGTATACACCTTAAATTCCGTATTACAATTGCATTTTCCATTATTTCACTTTATATTTGGTCTAGAAAATTAGGAAATACCAAATTAAAAAATTAATTGCTCCAAAACTAAGTATTTATTCATAATTTTAGCGACTTATCGCTAGTAATCATCAAATCCTATCCTCATTCTCTTCCCAATTCAACATCAAGATCCTTCCACTTTAAGGTTGTTTAAAAACTATTTAATACCTACTCCTCAGTTAGTCTCTTAGTATTTCTGCGTAATTCGTAACCTTATTTCGGATTCTGTTTCTACCTCACATTGCCTTACTTCCATCGCGAGCTTATTGACATCACATTTTACTTCCTCTCATATCTCACGTACTTCCCTTGCTCCCCTTCTACATCGACTAAAGCCCTCTATATCCCTTCAAATCGTCTTTTTTGACACAGGATTTTCTCCGCCATCGAATTGTAGGTGCGTGTACCGTCCATGATTGTCCAAGTGGTTGCCCAAGACTTTCGGATTTCATTGCAATTAGCTCAAACAAATATTCGCTAGCTAATTGCCTCAGTTTTTTCATTTATTACCAACTCACTGTGCTCATATGTCGTAATGGCTTTCCCCCGACAGTAGGTTAGATGGATACTCGCGGATTATCAACGGAGTGGCCGACGTTTAATGTGATAGTGACTATGCCTCTTGCCGGTATTCGTGCTGGTGATCTCTTTAATCGCCCATCCTCACTCGCTGAACTGTGAAGGGCGCAAGATCTAGGCTGTGTTGATCATCAGTGATTAATCCTTCGCTATGATCCTTCCGCGAGGCTATTTGTTAAAAATCTTTTGTGGAGCAGGTCATAATTTTTTAATACTTCTCAGTTAATCTAAGGCTTTCAGAAAGATATTTTTGCACAATGAGCTAACCATTTATCCTATTTTAATTTTCAATTGTCCAAATGTTTTCGCCTAGCCATTTCATGTCCCAATATCCCATGCCCATACCGTGGATGAACATGTGGATCAGCCGGGATTCAAAATTAGGTCACCACCAAAATGGCTATTCTTTTACTTCTTACATTTTACTGAA
This sequence comes from Pyrrhosoma nymphula, assembly GCA_963573305.1. Lineage (NCBI taxonomy): Eukaryota > Metazoa > Arthropoda > Insecta > Odonata > Coenagrionidae > Pyrrhosoma > Pyrrhosoma nymphula. The sequence goes on from OY754329.1 coordinate 145,526,305, forward strand.
CTAACTTAAACAGAGAAGGATGGGAGCGGCCAGTTAGCAAAATTATTAGTTAATTTTGAAATGTAAACCAAAGAAGGTGAAATTTTGTGCAATCGCAATGATTGGAAAATTGTAATTTCGAAATGGACTGATGCTCATTATACACTTTAAATACGTCCTGATGTTAATCAAGAACTGATATTTAGAAAATAAAGTAATCTGAATTCGTACACGTATACTGCCTAAATAAAGCATTCGTTCATATCACGATTACAATTTTTGGAATCATTGCTTTCCATGGTAAATTGTAAGTTATGATAATTTGTACTCCATCGATTGCGCTACTGAATATTCCGGTGCACCAATAGGATTGGATGGACTTGAAGTGACGGAGTGGTCCAAAAGTACGGCATTTCTATTTGATTCTCTACATCCGTGATTTTCTTTCTTTGGATCGGCCTTTTTCCTTTGTCTCTTTGATTTACTCAAGCAGCCTGTCTTTCTTTCCACTCTCATCCCATCCTATATTCTATGTATCGTTGTTACTGCACGTGCACCACACAAACTGTTTACAAATGGTACTAAATACAAATTTTTGATGATAGCATAGTATTATGAAATTAACCTTTAGCGCTGTTTTTACCAGGTAAGTTGTAGGATGACGTATATGAGGTTCTATGCTAATATTTCAGTTTATAAATGAATGGTGTGTGTGAACCCATGGTGTGGTGTGTTGACAGGTACGGTACCCAAACGGAGTACCAAACTCATTCAGCGGGCGTTGAAATTTAATATAAAATGAATTTCAAATTGCATTCATTTTAGACATGATAACAGTTTTATTTTTGAATAATGGAAAAAGTACTGATATTAAATGTTCTAAGATTTTCCCGGTGAATCTAATGTATTTATGATTGTTCACGGGTATCCCACTAGGTAATGGGCATCATATCTGCGAACGTTTCGACGCACAAGTATTTCGTCGAAACGTTGGCCTATATATAATATTATGCCTATTACCTAGTGGACTACCCGTGAAAAATTTATGCAAGTACTGATATTGTTTACATTATACTTAGCGCCAAGTTGCAGAATGGAAAATAATTTCATCGGCATTCCGTGATCATGGATAGATAAAAATACACATATCAAGTCTACGTGTGGTAGGCAAATGTCTCTGCCATTGAAAACACTGAAATAACCTGGAAAAGAGGCACTACATCTAACGGCTGTCGTGTGAACAAGAGTTCCAGGCCGCTATAATATTCAGCTTCTTGGCAAGGTCTAAAGACCAAGTCTTGATATCCGTTTCATTACGAATGGAGTGTGAAACTGCAAGGCTACTAATTTAAATGGCGTGAAGATTGGGAAGGACGGGTCAGATATGAACCTTGCAGTCCGAAGATCCATTCACGGTAAAAACATTTCTAAGCTATAAAAACTCTGTCGTCATTGTTTTTGAAGTGCCCAGAGTTAATTTTATTAACTCTAGGCACTTTTATTTTATTACGTTATTTGATTTAATATTATTTGGCCAAAATTGATTGCACTGTAGAAATTAGAAGTAGATAGGAGGGATAGACGGATTACTAAAAAGTAAGTTGACAGTGAAAATAAAGGAGAGCTGATAACGTTTGTCAGATTCGAAGATGAGCAATCATAAGTTAGATATAGGTTTTGTGAATCTACATGAATCTACTGCCCAGCGTGCTGTCGCAGGGGCGTAAGGCAGAAGGGTTAGGACATCAGCCATAAAGATGGGAGACAATAAGGAAAAGGTATTTGAAGATGGAGACAATGAAAAGTGAAAAGGTGTGTTGACGTTTTAGTCTTGCGCTCTTTTTGTGTTTTAGTAATTTTGGAGGTTCGGTGGTTTTACTCAACTTAAGAAAATTCGACGAAACTGGCTGGAAAATTAATTTGGTTGTCTTAAAGCAACCTGATTTTTTTCAGAATTATTTGTCGCAGATTTCTTAAGATATTTGAACGAGAAGTGCACATGAAAATACACGGGTTGTTAAGGGAACGCAAGGCTTTATTCATCAGAATGAACCTTTTCTAATTATTCAACGTATAATAATTTATGTCATTGATAGAAAAATGTATATGTAACAGATTTTTACTCCGAGCGCTTGAATAAATCCCTCGCGCGCGTTGCAGATCGTGTGAAATTGGCACGACGGGTAAGATACCTGAACGTGGATGCATAACTTGCAGGATGCAGAAGAAAAGGCATAAGAATATGTAATTTCATGCCCAATTCTCGATCAAATATCTTTAAAAACCTGCGGTAAATAATTCTGAAAATTTGCAGGTTTCTTTAAAACAATATTATTAATGCTTTCAGGAAGTTTCATTGAATTCTCTTACGTTGGGTGAAACCACCTCAATGGCACGTTAGCAGAATTAATGCAGGCCACGAGAGCGTTACAGTGTGTGATGAAGGAAGATTATGAGAAGATAGAGAAAATGAGGCTTTCTGCGTAAAAGAAAGGCAGGGATAAATATAAAGTTGGAAGCGTACAGAAGGGAGAAAGTGAAAATGTTCACGTTCACGGGTAGTTTCTGAATGAGAATGGGCGTGCAGTCAAAAATAATTTTCTAAATCGCTCTGTCTAAGTTCACGAAAAGAAGGTAATTAATGCCAGGATCTCTGAGCAAAACGACATGAATGATTAGTTAAAAACCCTTGAATGGAGTGCTGCTTTATATGGCTCAGGGACATTGTCATTAGGGAACGAAAACGTGAGAAGACTTTAGATATATGAGTTTGGGAAATAATGTGAGCGGTATAACGAGGTTGAAATGAACGCGTTGGAGATGATTTTGTGGGAGGTAAGCTTATCGGAAGCAGAAATTTGGAGGGGGCAGCAATAATGGATGATGGACGTATTAAAAGAGAACGGCATGTTGATGAGGGTGATAGAGAGGAGAATAGAGAGTAAGAGTGGGTGAGGAAGAAAGAGGACTCGAATTTTGGACGACAAAAGGGGAGATGGAGAGAGTATTATGGGCTTAAGAAATAATTTATGCAAGGCAAATCGGTAGTTTTGCCTGAAAAGTTTAGAGATGACCCAGCCATTGAGAAAATCAATTAAATGCCAATCTAAAGACTAATCAATTGGCTGAATACCAAATAATGATTATGAAATGGCTATGTAAAAACTTTCACCGGAAAATAATTATCTACAATATTCATAACAGAACGCAAGTTAATAGGACACATGATTCGTTGATGAAACTTATTACAAACTAGCAGTTATAGGAATGCGTTTAGTCACCCTAATCCCTTCTATAGCTCAATAAATTACTACTATGGATTTTCTACACTCTTTCATTCTTATTTTGGGGGATCAAAAGTGTGTCTAAATGCTATGTCTACATGCGTTCCACAATGTCAAGAAGGCAATCTTCGCTTAAAATTTCATGAGTTTGAACTGTGCAAAGATGGTGGATTAAGTTTATTCGGGTTTCCCACCGGGTTAAGAAGGAAGTGCTAAGATGCATAAATTACTTTTTCAACTCTTTTATCATGGTATTTGAAGACATTTTTGTGTAAATAACGAATTGTTCATCGATATTGAATGATCAACTACCCTATGTAGTTGTATTATCGGTTATAATTAATTAATATACTTTCGTTTCTGAGACCCACTGGCTCGCATTAAGATTATATCTCGGTTGGAAAGAGGTCTTTTGTTATTCCTTCATTTCCTTCGAGTTTCTGTGAATCAAATTTTTATTCTTGTCATCCATTTATATAATTTATTTTCTCACTGCATCGATTCCCATGCCTTTTTCGCTTTAATTTGCATTCCCTATTTTTGAAGAATTAGCGAACACAGCATGAAAGTCTACTGATTTTTCCCTATGCATCTGATTGCCAAGTCCGATTTTAGAGTCGAATGTTATTGCGGAAGTCTAAAATTGTAAATAATGAGATTGAAAATGTCTCAACTTCTCACGTTGTCGTAGCTACGTTTATTGACAATCTTTCTGTTTTACTACTTTTTTTATATGGCAGCAGAAAATCACCACGTTTGATTTTAAGTAATTTTAAGCGAAGATATGGATTTAAATCCACATTGAAATTAATATTTTCCACATTCGGCGCCATCTTTACCAACGTTTCGCATTTTTATGTATGCTTCTTCAGGGCTCAGAGAGAGTTCCTTCTGAATTTTTGAAACGTCGATAAAGAGAAATAAACTAATTTAAAAATTAATGGGCCTATATCTCCCGAAAAAAAATATTTTTATATTTTATAGTAAACTCAGTTAAATTAATTATACTTTTATTTATCTTTGTTTATGTTAGGAACGGGTTTTTTGCAGTTCGTTTGTAAAACTAAGTGCCAATCTAACCCAAACTATTCTATTAATTAACGTATACTTGCTGAAATAAATAACTTCGAAGCAATATATAAATCGTCGGCATATCGGTTTATGCTATTTGCCAATATAAGTCTGGCTTACGTTGCAATTGAAACGATTCCCATGAGCGTCGCGAAAATGTCGACGTTCCTGTTGATTTCTTTGTATCCCTGACGCTGGGACAACAGACTCCAGTCTGCTTCTTCCCACGTTCTTGATTATTTTTCTTGCCTATCTTGTGGGAGCCTTCCTAACTCTCTGTGGAATGTTATTATTCTTTAATATACATTCCGTAGGGAGTAGATAGGGAAGAAAAGCTTTTTCGTTCCGCGTGGTTTAAGACTGACCCAAGCCACACAAGAAACTTAGTAACTTTCCCAGACGACAGGAAATAGATAAGTAATGCTTATCAAAGGATAAGAGACATTGCATGGGAGTAAAGTTCAAGTAGAACATTATTATTTTAGACTCAAACTTCTGCGTTTCTTTGACACCAGATCTATTCATGAAATTGCAATATTATAAATATATTGAGGCCTACTCCAACGCAGAAATTGCAAAGCGTTGTCTGTGTTTTCTGAATCCTCAAATGTGGATAAAAATTTAGGTCTACACGGAGGAAATCCAATGCTTGGCCCTATTTCGTTATCCAAAATTTCTAATGCTCTATATCAATAATAGGAGATTGAAATATGCCATTTTCATATCTTTGAAGGATTTCAGAATACTAAAATGGCGGTTTCGTATTTTATAGTGTGGGGAAACGTGATTTCGATAACATTGGGCCCAAATTATTGCAAAAATAATACTTTCCATATAAGGTTGATGTGGTAAGCAAGAACAAACGCAATATTATATCGTTCGGAGTCTCACTGTGACAATATACGGTAAAAATTTATTCTTAACAATTGAGATGATATAAAATAGAGGAATCTACGCAAGGCGCATGCAGAAAAACTTAATTTTCGGTCACTTACTTATAAATGAAGAGGAAAGTAAATGGAATTTTTATTTTAATTTCTCAAATATAAAAATATTTATTCATTGAGTCTACGTATTTAAAGAAGCTTAGTAAATGTCATCAGCGAGAATTTAATTCATAAAATTTGCAAGTGGTATGTGCGTCATTTCGTATAATACAGGAAATAGTAATTTCAGATTTCGGTTGAAACTTTTCTTTTTAACAAACCAAGACCACCTGCTTGTCTTTTCTGTAGGATTCCATTGATTTTACATTTTGAATTTTGTATGTCATAAAAGTAAATGGATAAAACCTGTCCACGAAATTTTATTGGATTCATTTCATTGACTTATACGTTTGCAGTAAAGTTTCTTTTTGAGGGACGATTTTTATGAGGGGTTCTGGCGATTAGATTTGTAGATCATGGAAAAAAAGACCGGATTTCCTTATATTTCCGTGTAGTAGGTACCTATTGTTTTACCTTTCAAAGTAAGATGTAAGTTGTCAAAGTGGCTTAATGGTTCACTCTCTACGTTATCAAACATTTGACTCATCGCATTTCATTTCATCTTCTTCTCTCTTTTATACACCATGTTATGACTGGTGGTTCAAACTGAAACTGAAAATGTCAACAAATAAAATGTAAGAAATATTCTTATTTTGTGGGGACGACTCATTTTTTATCATTTCTAAATGGTGATTTTACTGACGTGCATTTTTGTAATTGAATTGGAAACTAATATTTCATGGTAATCTAAGAATGGAGGTACTAATAAATTGATAGTTACGGACAGGAGTTTATGAGTGTCTTAAATGGATACCTAATTTTTGCCCGATTTATTATTGAAGGGATATTGTGGCTGCCATTGGCGAAAGAAATCTGACGTTCCATGAAGTGCAATCAGTTTCCGTGTTATTTTTTATGCATGCGCAAAAAATGTATCGGCCAGTAGTTTTTTCCTTTATAACTGAAGTTATCTGGGCTATAATCACGTCTTGCGGCACTTCAGATGGTTATAGGCGCTTTTTGAATATCCTTTCTATAAAGGACACGATTTCTTGTGACAAATCTTCAATAATATCACACGCTTTCTTTACTTTACGGAATCCACGTTCGTTGACCGGCGTTCACTCATTGGCTCATGAACAACAGGAAACTTTCAACTGAATTTTAATTTACCCTTGGCAAATACGCTTTTAAATTAGTTCTCCAAGTGTTTGCTTTCTCGTTATTATGTAACTGCTCCATTTTCTTTCCCTGGTGACTACACGGTTAGCCAAGTGCAACTATGAAGTGGATAGGCTCAAGTTTCAAGAACGATCACATGACTAGGAGGGAATAAAATTGGGATTTACCTAGGTGCAGAAATTCCTTTGGTCCCGGTCTTTTATTTTGTATCAAAGCAGGGTTTGCAATCCTCAGTTTTGCGCAAACAATCCTGCTTTTATCTGAAGTATTTGCGCCTCAATGCAGGCAAAGATATTGGACCTAGCACAATCAAACTTTCCTCCGAGTTGCAGTATCCTATTACATTTCATTTGCTCATTGTAGGAACTTGAATTTGATATTTTCTGCGTATTGTTTGACGAACCACCTTTTTAGACCTGGAGTAAGATCATGGAAATGCAATGTGATTCTGGGGTATATCGAAGAATTTTGTTTCGAATTGCTGTTTAGAGAGATGATTTCCCTCAGGTGAATTTCTCACTTTGTATTCTTCTCATCGGGTGACTATAAATATTTACTGCTGTGGAAATGTGAATATGTCTGAGAAAACATTTGGAATGGAATTCGTCATAGCTGATGATGTATTCAGTGTTAATTTACAATAAAATGACTATGGGTTTTACATAGAGGTTATGTAGAACTGAGATGAAACATCATTGCAACTGGTAATCAACGGCCAAAGTTCCTCAAATACCTTCAAATGCCTCAAAATGATACTGTTCCATTTCTTCTCCCGACCTATCTAAACACTTTATGGCAGAGATATTTTGTCTTAACGAACGCCAGTCAATGTTTCTGTCGCAAGCAATAAATGAGGATTTTGCGAGCATCTGCCATTGACGCATTTGGTGAAAATAATCGCTGTAGATTAGTTTTCTTCTTTCCTGTGAGTTTCTTTGGTGCCCAATATAATCGAATAACCCCAATAAGGACCCCAATATAATGGAATAACTGATGGGAATACGTGTAAGAGACTTTTCCTAGATAGCTTCCTTTGTTCAAAGGTATAGCCATAGGGAAAGAATGGAAAGATTTCGGTTCGGCGGCGAAATTCGCTGCAAACTTCAAGAGTTCATTGGTTTTCTAAATAATACCAAAGTTTTAGTAATAATTTCATATGAATGAAAATTAAATCTCTCTCGGTTGAAAAATGCTTCGTGTTGCCATAAATTCATTAGGCACAGCAGTGGTCCTCTACATCTAAATAAATTGACAAGTGTCCAAAATTCGAAGAGTTTTATTTAAATGGGTGCTCTACCTAAGAAAAACAAATCTATAAACCATCATGTTCATTATTTCCGCGTAAATGTTTCAGGATTCTTTCTTGAAATGTATTTTTTAATTATCACAATTGAGCAAAGTAATTCTCACATCTGAAAGTAATTACTCTAAAAAATGGAATGCGGAATATATCACAAGATAATTACAATACATTCGCGCGGAACAGCGTAACTACGAGGTCAAACTATAACTAACAGCTTCATTCCCGTTTCTATGTAGTATCTAATGTTTCTAGGTAGTTTCATTAACAGTTTCATTGAACCCCGACATATATGCCAATCAAATTAATTGATTTACGGCCAAATTCTGTGAATTTGTAAAACCTTTTTAAATGACAAAAACTCTTATAACGATTTTTAACGGAAGGAATACTGCCATCTATTTGAATTATCGTGGCCTTGACAATATTAAATCCTCACTTGATCAAATAACCATAAAATTTGCGAAAACGATTTCCAAAAAGATCTTCCTCGTGCTAAACAAGTGCTTAAGTAAATGAAGTGATTCCTACTACTTACGTGCACTTTTAAAAGCCTGTGGTTAGCGTTCGTGGTATGTAGTACCAGGGAATTTAACGGTAGCAAATTCTTCCAAAAGTTTATAAAATCGTTAATTTGGTTCCAAATACACGGTCGCCGGCTGTTTTTTCGTTTACGCTCTTTACTTTATCTCAATAAAATTCACAATTCGGAATTTTACCAGCTCATTTTGAGGTTTTATGATAGTCCTTACCTTCACTTCCTCATATCAGAGTGATATTTGAACCATCCTACATATGGCTTTGTGTTAGCCGGAACGTAAGTCATTGTTGAGCTTTTCATACTTTCCACCTCCCTTCTTCCCTTCCGAAATTCCGATTATTTTCCTTCCTCTTCGGCGCTCACAAAGCGTTCACCCTATCGCACCTATTGCAACATGACCTCGCTTCTCAGTACACATTCCCTCGTCTTCTCCCACTCTCCACCACTAATATCCTTTCCTCCCCCAATCCATTCTGTTTTTCCTCGTTTGTCTTCCGTTGCTACACATTGTCTTATTCCACGAGTGAAAAATACGTCGAAAATCGATACGAACTAATCAGTTAAAAAACATTTGATTAAGGTGAAAACTGGGCACGGTTTGTACACGTACAGCATCCATTTAAAAAAACTCAGGCAGCCTGTGAAACCATGAACTGAGTTCAAGGTTTCCTCCAAACTAATATTAGTTGACCCTGTAAAAGGATTACTTACTTAACCATGCTTTGTAAGTTCCTATAGGCCCGCACACTCTCACGAGTAACAGCGCCAATACCTTTGAGCAAATCTAGAGTGTCTCGGGTTTCATTCACGTCTATATGAATAGAGTATTTGCACACTTTTGGGAAGTGACATCTAAAAAATCTATCGATACTTCAGACACTAAATTTTCATTCTGACGCTCGAGAGGCTTTTCGTTAATTTTTTATTAGCTAATAAAATCTAATAAATTATTATTGCGCCGAAACACTGGTCCGCCATGTTTTGTAGGCTCTGACGTCATCTCCCATAGTCGGCCATTTGTTGATTTGGAGATTATGTGACTGTGTAGCCTGTGTAGTCTTAGCGTGCGGACGAAACTTTAGCTATTAATTAGCAAATATCGAAATAACTTCGAAAAGGCAAATACTATTTCACTCTCAACGCACAGCTAGGCTATTTTGCTTCGGCTAATATGGGAGATGACGTCACACTACGAAGAACCAATGGTTGGGCGTTTAGACCTAGGCAATTTCGATGCTAAAACAATCCATATTAAAAGCTATTTATTAAATTAATTAGTTGGAATTATACCTTGGTATTTCGTACGTGGCATTTCGAAACCAAACACTACTCGCTATAATAAATTTCAACAAAATACCTCACTTACGCAAATGCTCTATTCTCTTTATTTTCCGGAGTGCTACAGACTGAAACGACAGCGTGTGTTGGAAAATACATTTCACTTATTTTATTTCACGGCGCCAATGAACAACAGTTACAAAGCAATTTTAATCCATCAGCGGGTCAAGAGAAAAAATGATATAGCCATGGACGTCAAAGTTTTACGACGCGAGCTGCAGTTTCCGGCAATTTCCCACTCGTCGACGGGGCGTTGAAGTGGTATTGTCACTCGGGAAGGATGAAGGAAAACTCTCCAAATTTCACACAATCCGCGCCTGCATCGAACGTTAAGGTCGGTCAGTACTTAATATAAGAACGTAGCGTGACTTAAATTCAGGTAACAATCGCACTTATCCTCAAACCAATCAATCAGAAGACTTTTCTCCTGTCGACCGATGGAATTTTTTTGCATCGAACGTTAAGGTCGGTCAGTACTTAACATAAGAACGTAGCGTGACTTAAATTCAGGTAACAATCGCACTTATCCTCAAACCAATCAATCAGAAGACTTTTCTCCTGTCGACCGATGGAATTTTTTTCTTCCACAACACCCCGAAACCAACAACGGTTATGTTATGCAAAATTTCATTCTGAAACCAACTTTCGTTTTTAAATGTTTGAATTGCTATCCAATTCGTTGACAGTCCCTCTCGAATCGTCTGAATAGTATTCTTAGGTATCCATCTTCCGTAAGTTTTGCTTGCTTCACATTTTACTTAATTTCCGCTGGTGGTGTGTGGTTATCCGCCAAAGAATCTTTTTAAATCGTTAAGCATACATTTTTAAAAAATCACTCTACTTCTTGATAGGCCAGCGTAGTGACACGACTCAAGACATGAACGAGAGCCGTCCTCTACGTTATTTTACCAAGACACCTTGTGGACGCTTGGTATCTACCTCATATGCTTAAGTAACCGTCTTAAGTTACTTGCTTAAGTTGCGCTCTCTAGCACAAAGTGAACCGGGTGCTCGTGTGAGGCATCTGTACCCCCGTGATAATAATCCGAGGCTCCCGTCGAAGACAGACCGGTCATTTTTCATCTCCCCGGAACGCTCAACTTTTACGGAAACAATTCGTCCCTCGGAATGCTTCCCCTGTCGATCGGCGGGTTAGAAAAAAATGCTGAAATAGTAGGGCGTTAAAAGAAAAATCAATAAAAAAATAAAAGACGAGCACGTGCCGTGGTGTCGCTCGGAAGAAGACCGTGTGCTGGGGACAAAGTCGCGCTCTTAATATCTATCCACTTCCAGATCCGTCGCGTCTGTTGCGCCGCGTTGCGACCTCACACTCCTCTCCCTCCCTTAATATCGTGCCCTCTCAACATTCCTCAACGGAAATACGGATCGGAGACGAAAAAAAGCTTTAAGTCGAGACCTTTGTGTAGTCTCGGCAAAATTAGGCTCGGTTCTTAAAGAATTGAAGGCAATGTAACTTAAACGGGAGTTTCCGGCTGGAGACATTACGGCGAAAAAAATCATTCGCCTGGATTCGCAGTATAACCTCTGCCACACACCCTTGAGTTGGCTTGTAGGGTATTTTGTAAATGTATACGAATCCTGTTCTCTCAATTGTTCACTTTGCTATCCACCTATATATTTCATCAATTAAATTACCCAGGCGACTTATTGCTCTTTATAAATTTCGCACATTGATGTTTCTCCTGAGCAAGTGACGTCCGTTTGAGTTAAAACTGTTTGAATTCATTCAAGATAAAAACTCACATGCTTGAAAGTGGTTTATATCTCGTTGCGGTATCGCTAGGTACATTGTATCGATTAATGTTACATTTTAAGTTTGCATTTAATTTAACAAATAAAATTTGTGAAGGCCTTTGCTGGGTTTTATCGCTTGGTAACGGGTGTTGATAATTAAGGGGTTGGTGGATTGTCGTTCTTGTTCAGATAAGACATGTTTTAGATTCTGAGAGAATTTTGAAGAATTATATGGTTTTTGTGTGATCTTTACGATGATTGAGTTTAATTGCCTTATTTTATCATCCTTAGTGTCCTGTGGACTTTAGTGATAATTTTACAAAATTACCTGGCGCCCTGAATAATAAAAAGCCAAAGTACCCCTTGCTCTACCATAGAGGCACTAAGCTGGCTTGGGGTTTTTTAGGCATTTGGTTTTATAACATCGAGAATATATCAATTCCTATCAAAGCACCAATGAAATGCACTTGACGGCTGGATGACTTAATTATTTAATGGGCTCGGATCGAAAGTCGGTGAACTGAGTTCCAGTCTCAGTTCCGGCGAATGATTTTTTTACTGTGAATTTCTAGCGTTCACGATTCTTTAAGTTAACGCCAGTAACTACTTGAAAATATACCTATCACTTAATTATAAAACTTTATCCCGAAGTCAGTTTAGTAGATGGAAGTGGTATCGCAGAATGACATCGATTTTTGTGTTGTACTTATTTTACTATGACTCACATTGATGAAATTAGAGCACTCATTCAAAATGAAGTATCATTATTATCTCAAAAAATCGTATTTTCCTCACCCAAAGTAGGAATTTAGAGATAACATATCAAGGCAAAAACAAATATTTTACTCATTACGGGAGTGCTGATGAACCGTAATGCTAACAAAACCATCGAAGAAATAGTTAAATAATTGGAGAAGCAATTCACTGCAATAGGTACAGTAATATCCTCGTAGATGAACGCATGAAATAATTCCTAAATGTTGCCCGATGACAGTAATGGACAGTGAGCTTTTAGGAAAGCTTATTTGTAATTAGAGGGAGAATACGAGTGCGTAGTAGGCACACTCAATGTTGTAAAATATTCTAATTTTCTTAAATTAATGGAATTTTATTCATTTAATGTGAGAGTAATAAGGATTTTTCATAGGTTTACGTGTTATTGATCATGCAAGGAAGAGATATCGTGAGTTTGATGGGCCTCGCGTTTGAAAAGTTTTGTGTTTGCACCAAAGTTCGGGTTTAGAATGAGGTTTAAAAGGTGCATGGTGGAGGCTGATAAATGGCACAAGGAAAATCGTGGGTAGAAGGAAAACATATGGCCTCCCTGCAGCAGTAATGGAGCTAATATTGGCTGCTTACCCATCTACTGCCTTCGGGTGGGTGGAGAGGTCGACAATAATCCTTCGCCTGGGAATTTTTGGAAGATATAGTTCGGCGTTGAATTCAAACATCACCCCAAATTCAATTCCAATTCGTTTTTAGCCGCTAGTCATCTCTGTCTGTTTGCCCTCTGAGATATCTCATTCCATCGCACTCATAGTGGAAGCACTGATCTATGAGCTACGTCAATGAAATACGAATAATGACTGTCAGAGTATGTGGGATAAAATCATATGGAATTGAAATTAGTTATGCCAGTAATGAGGAATTTTGCTTGGCTTCTTCCTTAGGAGGTGAACTTATGATTTTGATGGTACTCAGAGTAATTACATTTTCTGTTTCAGCTTGATTAAGGAGAAATGTAGTGTAATTATAATTCAATTCAAAACGTAGTTTAATATTTAAACGTAAAGGAACTACAAATAATTTTTTTTTTAACAAGTGCTTATCTACTTAGAATGGGAAATATACAGAAAAAATCATGTATCACGTTATTTAAAACATTCAACTCCAATGAATGAAAAAATTACCCTCCATGTAGGACTGTGTAAAATTCGCAGTGAAAAATAAGTCTGATCTGGGTTTCGAACTCTGATCCCTGAATTCGCGCTGGGTGCTTTAACCCAGTGGTCGGCAGTCGATATGTGTACGCGTGGCAAATTTTACATAAAACTGAATTACGACTATGCCGCACGCGCTATCCCTAGGTAAGTGTTGGCCTTTCATAAGAAAAAAGATGAATTAAGTACATTGTAATATTAAGGTATAATGTAATGAAAATTATCTTTATTTGGATAAATGTATATAGTAATCATATAACTTCGGTAAAAATGATACACATAACATTGGTTTAGTAATTAATGAAAAAATAGACAAATACAGCCAATATTTATTGTATTAAGAACATCAAATTAAGGAAACATTATTTGAAACATATTTTTAAAATTTTCACGCCGTCTACCGATAAGAGGTTTAATGACTTCAAATATTGATTTCCTGAGTTTCAAATTTTGAAGCTATTTTTTCGATATTAAGTTTGTACTATGACAATTTTAACTGTATACACAATTCTGAATTTACGTCCGTTGATTATTTTGAGTGAATTTCGGTTAAAATAAAAATCAACCGATTTCAACGGAGCACACACGATTTACTCCTGTTGTTACGCTCCATTGTCACTGCTGTAATGATTAATGTTTTAGTGAGCACAGAAAACAAAACAAAAAAATATTTTCATGTTCATATTTGTATTTTATAAATAAGAAGGGCATAACATATTGGAATGTTCAGTTAAATCGCCATTTTCTTGGTGTGCCGTCAACAAACCTTTCGCGTGCTACCTGCTGGTTGTAGTTGTAGAAAAGGGTGGAAAGGATGTAGGAGGAAAGAAACATACTTGCGGAAGGATCACTTCACTCATGGTTTCCTGTCTGGGAGTGAAGGAGGCTGATGGAAGAAATACGAAGGAGGCAGCGGCTTACTTGGAGGCAACAGGATGTTGAAGGGAGTGATAGAGGAGAGAATTTTGGTTGAGTTCGGGATAGGGAGGAGAGGAATAGGAATTACTTTTTCTTTGAGAGAAAGAAAAAATACTAAGATTTAAAATTACTTTCACTTTGGAAAATTGGTTGTTACCAGGTAACATTCCCATTGCTCAAGGAAATTATTACCAAAACCGTCCGATAGCCTACCATTCTACTGACAGAACACCAATAATGATTTGTTTAGGAGAGTCTCCCTTCATTTTTAGATTTTTTCCAACCTGTACGAGTGGTGTGATACCATAACATAATCCTCCGCTGGCCCCTCTAACCCAAAACTTATCAAACAAAATTGCCACTTCAAGGACTAAATGCCAACATGCTGCCTGTTCACAAGAACTGTGCAAAGGAGTTTGCATTCGCTCACGCGCATCGTTTCTTCCTCGACTGCACGAATCGATCCTGCTTCAAACTGCGCAGTGAAACGCCTCTTGTCTAACGGCCTTAAGGATCCTTTTATCGGGTGGTGCCAAGGGTTGAGAAAATGAGTCGGTCCCCAAATGAGTGAGAGTGCGTTTGTGCCTGCGGGAGTCGTCCGTCAGCTGCGGGGGGGTGGGATGTGGAGCGGGGGGGGGGGCGAGTGGGGGGAGATGTGGAGAGGCCGGTGGTGGGGGAGTGAGGGGAGAATCGCGCGGCAGAGGAGGATTTTGGCGCTATCGCGACTTGGTCCAGGCTCCAGGATGCAGTGCCTGTCAGCGACAGCGGCTAACTTCTCCTTCCGGGAAGAGGGGTGATCTCGGAGGAGTTTTTCAATAGCGAATGACCGGGGAGAATGCGCGTAGGAATGCGTGTTGTTCCTACTCGATTAGGAAAAGGATTTTGCCTCAAATATGCTTTCCTCTCCCTTTTATGAGAAGCGTAGATAGATGAGTTGTATCAAGAATAAAAATAAATGTTGGCTGAAGAAAGAGAGTAGGCTATATGGACGGGATGAAGACAAGTAGGACGTATGCCGAGCCGATGAAAGAAACAGTATTAGGTGATGGGTACCTGCGCCTGTAAGTATAGAAGATCTTTTGACTCTCAAATCTTTGCCTGCCAACATAATTATATTAATTTCATATCCCTTTAAATAAGGAGAGAATCAAAAACGAAAAAGTTATTCGAAGAGTTGTAGAGTAAAGAAGTATGATGAAAACTCTGCGTAGAATGAGGGTTAAACTTATTGGACACATCTTGCAGGACAACAGCCTATTTGACATGATTTGGAAGGAGGAATGTATGGGAAGAATTACAGAGGAAGACCAAAGATGGAATATATCAGGTATATAATTAAAGTTATCAAAATTAAGAACTATGTAGAAATGAAGCGGTTGGCCGAGAGGAGAGTGGAGTGGAGAGCTGCTGCAAACCAATCTCCGTATTGATGAATACTGATGATAACCTATAAATACGTACCCTATGGGAATAGATATCTCATAACTCTTATTTAATAGAAAAAAGCATTATTTTCAGCATGTTTACGATTATATATTAGCCAAACACGTTGCCTTGAAAGGTATATCGAATATAATATGGCACTAGATTTTGAACTCGGTTATTCCTCCCTTCCCACAGCCGTAATTTGATATAAGTTTCTGTTGGTTTTCTAGTTGGTGTTGGTCTTCTTGGTTTTATTTTTGGGGGAACTTCACATGATTTTCATTTATTACTGACACATTAATTTTTCCGTAATAGTGTGTTCTGCGCCATTTCAGTACTATGCCTGAATTAGTTCAATATTAGATACTGTAACATCTCTCACTAAAACTCACAATTATGGGCTCAGTTTTTACTTATTGCTGCTTATCCTTGAATTTTTATAGCCTGTAATACTGTATATGAGTATTGAAGAACTAAGTTTATTTCTTATTCCATAAAAACCAATGTGTGGCTGTCTCGACGTGAATGATCCACTGGCATGCGTGTCGTGAATCCCATTCTTGACGTGACACAGCACGTCGATTACGCGTGATTGTCCTTGTAGGCAATTCATGACGATTCGCTCAAAGGCACCACGCGAATGAATTACAAATGTGAAATTTCTGACGAAGAAATCGTCAATTCTGGTTCCCTTTCCAGAAAGGCAGTAGAATGTTTGAGCCTCGACAATGATGGAATTTATCTCCTACATCGAAAAAAATCAAATTTAAAGTCGAGGTTTTTCTGGGCGGTGGCGCCACTTTGACGATATTGTCGAAGTGGAGACCTACCTGAATAAAGCCCGTGAAAGATACACTTGATTCACATCCTCATTCTCTATTTTTCATGCAGTAAGTTGATATTTGAAGTGGAGTACGCACTTAGACCTCGAGCATTTTATCCCTAATCGTCACATGACTTCACGACACGATGTTGTTTAAACGCCATCCTTGAATCGCGAAATTTCATATTCCTGTGGTTATGGCTACGGTAGGATCTATTGTCCGCAATTGTAGTTTTTGCATTCAAACTTCTATTAACGGTTAGGGAAGCGGGAGCATGTCAAAGAGGTTCATTGAGACAGTATGAGTAAAAAAAAAATTTGAATTCCACCTTTTCGTTTGCATTGTTAAAAAAATACTGCCTTCGCTGATAAGCTTTACATATTAGATATGAAAAATAAGACAGAAATATGCAGTTTATTAGACTGATAAACATGTGATGAACACTTTTTCCAGCTATAGGAGTGGACTGCAGCACAATTTTTACTGAAAGAATGCATTTTGACTTTATTTCCATTAGTGGCTTCCTAGTAACTCAAAACTGAGATGGATTGTTGCTTTAATTTCATTGGCATTCAATTCCATGGGAGAGTTTGCTTATCTTACCCTTGACTTAACCTTATCCTCTCTTTTACATATATAAATATTTCTTTTCCCAACGTAATTTCAAGTTCAATTTGCGAAATAAGGTGCAAAAAGGTATAATTTTATTGGTCTATTCAAACAGAGGACGCACATATAGCCTTAATATGAATTAATTGGCATTTAAAGTCGTTTTATGAAGGAAGCACGTTAAAAGTGACATTTACACTCCCCATCCCATATTGATCCACGAAGGCTTGGAAATGCCCTCATTGTCACTCTATTCACCGGGGATTTTCTCATCTACGCTGTCAGGAAGTCTTTCTTTCAATCTTAAGTGTATGTCACTATCAGTATTCCAATAATCCAATCCAAAGGTTGGTGGAATGCTGCCCTCTTTTCTTCACCAACCAATATAGGTCTCCTTCCCCACAGTCGCTTTTATTTTGGCCTTCGTATGTGTTCCTTCGTCATCTTCGAGGACTCGGAGTGATAAATCATTCTTTCTGTCGTAGCGATCCGTGTTTTCCAATACTCTGAGGGTCTTGCTTCATTCAGCCTTGTCAAAGACCTTCTCCAAGTCCTCGAATACCACGTACATTGGCCTGTTGACGTGTGTCATTTTTTTCTATCTGTATTCGGTCGGTGTCGGTTTCGGTGTATCTGGGCGGACATTCCGGTCTCCATCGCTCCAGTCTCCTTTCTGAATCCAATTGGTTTATGCAGCAGATTGCCTTCAACATTATCCGATATTTTCAATTGGTTATTAGAAGTATTTTGGACTTGTTGAAAACAGTAGGTAGATATAATTATTATTTGTGACTTAGCTAGTCTAATTTTCTTCCACGAAAATTGCACCTCACCCGACGTGACATATCAAATGGCCAGGCTGAGCCAATGTTAACATTTCAAGCGTTTTCGATAAAAATTATCATGTGATTGAAATTGCCGAGCCGCTGTCTGGAATCCGTGGATGCATTTTCTGTCAGAATCCTAGAGAATTAGGTCATTTGTGCCATCAAATGTTTACTTTATAAAAATTCCAAAGAAAGCGTTCTCCAAAACTTTATTTGATTCTTCTCAAATATATAATAATTCTACCTAATTGTCAGTAGGTACTGAATTGTGGCGGAGCACGAGTGGTGGCATGTTTCCTAAGAGTCTGGGTGGAGACGACGCTGAATGAAATGAGAACGATGCCGGAATGAAAATTGCCCCGTTCTCCTGTCAAATCTAGATATATGCCCGCGGAAAATTGCATAAATATTGTAAGAATAATATACTTTATTAGCAACTTTCCATTTCCGCTTCATCACCCTGATTTTTTTACTATTGAGACATTCATATATAGGTACCTAAACGTTTTCCGACCTGTACCGCAGTGGATAACATTTTCCACATGTTCAGAGGTCCTTCAGCGGAAAAAATTTCAAATGACTCAGTGTTCTAGATTGGATACTTCGTATGTTGAAGCACTGTTACAGTGTATCCTCAATTTCCGTAAAGCACAAAGGGGTGGAAGAGTTTTAGTATATCATGACAATGTTTGCGGAATGGCGGATGACCCTATTATATCGTAATTACTAATCAGAAGCAGACATTGGTTACGGTGATTATAAATTATTTTCTGTCCGAGGCTTTTTAATGAAGCCTGTGGCATATATTTCAGTGACGTTTAGTGGTCTTCATCATTCCAGAATATTTGAGTTTCAAAAGGGTGATTTATCTCTTGATTCGCACAGATATCTATTTCCTTCGCTTATTTTTCTTTCATGATACATAAATGATTTAAAATTCCAAAAATCAGTGGAAAAGTTGATAAGTTAATTTAAGCTAGGGTATGAGAGTTCAAAGAAGATTATTAGAATAGGTATTTGTAAAGTTATAGAATAGCCCTTATACAGTTTTTTCGCTTTTTGCATTAATTACACAATTCATATTGTTTCCGATGAGCAGGAATTGGGATGCAAAATATTTACTTAATGGTGAGGATAATAAAAATTCATTTTTCTCTTACCGTAACGTCCAGCTTAAGTTTTATTTCAAATTACGCTTTTAGAAATATATGAAATATATACCGCATTAAGTGTTTAACTTGACCTAGAAGTGAAACAATACTTAAGCGCGATTATTTAATGAGTCAACCACGGTTTCAATCCTTAAGCACCATTTTTTAGCCAAGTTATATTTTATTGTGAGAAAATACCAATTTGCTTTCTTTATTTTTCAATAACACGAGGTAGAGCCAACAACCATTTACTGAACTTGTGCCAATTCATCATCAACAGTAGCCAAATTACCCTCGCTATAATATTTTGAAGAACCTGTAAGGGTTCCGGTAAATTTACTGATTTTTCCTCAATATCCTGACTACCTTTTAGTTTATTGCCTTCTTGTTATTGTATTGCATTGTAGATTATCTTCAATTCTATAATTATCTCTTTTCTTAGATATTTCTCTCCGGATAAACTCATGAATTTTCTCAATAAATTATTCGGAAAAATCCTCTTTTAGTTTTTCTGGAGTAGAATCTATTAGCGAAGAGGGTTTGAAATTTGGTGCATACATTTACTTCGGGTCAAGTTCTGAGAAGTATATTAACTAAACTCTAGAATGAAATGTACACTAAAAAGGCGATAACTCTATAATGTTTACAGATAATTCTAAAATAAGTATGTACTTAAAAGACGCATATGTGTGTGTTAGCACTACTATTACATAAGAGTTTTTCGTCATTTTACTTACTGTTATCGTCGAACAATCTACGCAATGTTGATCTCTTCAGTTCGACAAAAATATTTCAAGTTGTTCGGTGCCGGCTGGCGTGTTGTCACCATGTTGCTAATTCCAGGTTTTAGTGTAAATGAATGTATTAGTTGCAGTTAATTGACTATCAATTCAAGGAATTTCACAATTCATTTCACTTGGCCTATTCTTACGGAAGGGATCTTTACGTAAACGAACCTAATATTTTAATTACTTCCCGGTCACGTCATTAAACTATATTAGCAATTGTAGCGATTGATGCACTTAAGCAAGCACCTTGTCATTATATATAAAAATAGGAATCTGCGTTGCTTAGTCCCGCTGTGGATTTGTATAATTCTCGGCATAATGAATTGATTTGACGGAAGTTAATGGACCATGTAAAAAAAAGTCTCAAACTGCCCCTTCCAAATTGCTGGATCAAGTTTTTGAGTAGTTATATAATATCTGAATGTGAGAAAGGCTTCTTGCATGCATGTATTGACTCTTACTTTAATATCACATAAAAAGAAGTATGATGCTGCTTAGTGATGCTTCCGATGCCACATAGTGATACTTCCGATGTCGTGATGTACGTACAATTAACCCACTAAAATGTTATAGAAGCTACAGTATTCAAGTAAAAACCTACAAAATTATTTTAATAACATGCTCATTCCTTTCCCTATCTTATACTGATCAGTATATTTCTTCCTCCTCTATTTCTTGTTGCTTTTTTGTGTTAATTCATTCAATACTCAATCTCAAATTTGTATTTTGGCTGCTGCGGAACGAGAATTGTCCTATCCCGAAGTTTCTTCCCCTTACACTACTTAAGCATTTTACTCTCACATATTAAATGCCAAAAACCCCAACCTGCCACTATTCCTACATAGCCATTTACGAAGTATTTCCAACAAATTACAGACGAAAAGTTGTATATGTTACAATAATGGCTAGTCCATTTTACTCAGGTTATGTGATTTTTTTGTTCGGGCAGTGTCTAAGTTTTAATTCCTGTACTGTTTGAAGTGAATCTTATTTGACTAGCAAAAGAAATATTTGGTTTTATACCATAACAAAGTAGTAACTAATTTTTAAAATTAGTTTTATTGTGTAATTATTCCCATAATCAAAGTCAAAAATTAATAATTGAGTGTTTTAATAGCATAATTAGAAGATGACATTATATTTCATTCTGGAATCAATGTTTTTTAATCATACATGTTTCAAGGATCCTATTTGAAAACGAATTTTCCTTGATGTAGCAATATAGTTTCTCGCTGATTTCACCCAGCACCTATGTACACCTATTGCAATGGAAAAACATATACTGTAACAATACCAAACGCACGGTTATCACCCATACCATATGGGAAATTATTTCCTCGAACTGGCGAACATCTTGGAAGCAAATCGTGTTCCATCTGTCCCTTCCGCTAACGCACTCTTAATGCTGCCCACTCAAGGAAGTAACTTCTTGGTTCTTCTCGTGTTCTCTTATCTCTCACTTCTCAGTGGGGCATTATCTCCAGCACGAGCCTCCCGCATGTTGTGTTACCCATTGTGAAATGCAATTTCGGTCACTCATAGAGCGACCCTCATCATTGAAGCACAGACTTCCTTCTCATTAATTCCACAGAGTTCTCTTGAACAATCACAAAGCAGAGAACTCAGGTCTATAATCGAATCATTAAGCGTAAGTATGTTCGAGGTTATTGACATATTGTTCCCATAAGATATTATTAAAAAGCGTAAATTTTACACTTGTAGTTTTTACCTTTCGCCAAAAGTCAATGCAAAATTAATGAATGAAAAATGAAACCATAATATAACTCTTCAGTTTTTTCAGCTCACAGCTGTATCTGATTGAACAAAAAGCACATCCTTGGGGAATTTTCCCGTATTGATTTCTTACTTAACTGGTTAAAACTGGCTTCGTTTTTGAGACTGAGGTTTTTATTGAATAGTGAGAGAGTTATTAATACGAAAATTTACTCAGTTGATATTAAAAATATTGGGAAACGTTTCTTTGCAAAAACATGCTTTTGATATGTAAACCCTATTCCCAACCTATCTTTATTATTAGTGATTACTCTAACAAAACTACATATTCATAACATTCGACACAGGGTTAATTGTCAGTGCATTAGCCCTGGCCAGTGAATTGGCACTGATTAACAAAAAAACAGTGCTTTAATTGTGATGAGCTCGGTTTCTGAATCATTTCTGACAATTGCGGCATTGCCGCAGGGAAATGAATGTTTGCAAGGAGTATTGGCAAAGGAGGTTGCCCTGGTAGTATATTTTTAAGAAGGTGAAGATAACGAAGGGCATATTTATGTTTCAAACCTCATGTCAGACAAATTCGAATGATATGTCTGCATTTGTGAAATAGTTTTTTCCACCATTGTAAACAATTTTGGAGTCACGATTTTGCTAATTTTTTGTTGCCAAATTTTCCATTGGGTAACTTAATATAAAGTAGCTACTTTCAAAATTGTCTGAACGTATGAAGTATAGATTGAAATCTCTTTTCAATATTAGATAGTGATTGATAATAGAACGCGGTGAATAGCGATAAGATAGAGAACAAAGCTTTCATTGATCGAAAGCAGCAAGGACGACAGAAATGAAAAGCTTAAATTTTAATCCTAAATGATGAAATTGGAGAAAGTTTTCCAATAATCGTGATATTTGGACATGGATTTAGTAAAAAAATCCAGACAGTTGAGCTGTCGAAAAATGGGAATAGATTGTTCCTGTAATCACAAGCTATGATTTTTTAAACTCAAATCCTAGTCTTATAGTTCCGAAGGATATTGGTCTCTCAAAAGTGATTCATTGAACCGAAATCCGTTTACCTGGATCATTATGTTTTGCCATTAGTGGGCGTAATGGTCATTGTGAGCCCGTGTTTATATAAGTAGTGGTATTGAATATTCACGACTTTCCATCTCCCTAATCCGAAGCACTTTCTCCCCACTTCCATGACAATCGCTCTGTGATTACCAAACCGTAGGCCGGAAAGAAAACGCAGGGAACAATTTAGCTGAGACATCACCATACTTGCGCGTTAATTTTGTTTTCAATCCATTATCAATCGGATATGTTTTCTCCATAGAAAGTTTAATTCGAGTAGCTTGAATGAAATATCACTACTCTAAAAATTCAATGAATTTGGCCTCATTTTAAATAAAAATATCTCAATTTTCTAATGGTATAAAAATAATTATTGCACTATTTTTCTATAAGATTGCCAAAAAATATAATCAGTTTTAAGTGGGTTATAAATACTATTACTTATAAACACTGACGGATAATTCATGTAAAAAATGTAACCATGTATAGTTCGTCTGTTTCCTCAATCAATGTGTCTAAAAATGAAATTATCACTCACCGTAATACTATAAAAAGGATTTGCTAAAATCTTTCGGATTTTAAGCATTTTCATCGTCAGGTGAAATAATTAAGCTAAACTAAAGCCTTTGATGTGTTTTTTGGCAAACTACTGAGCATTTCACCCATAAAAACGGGGTTTAACTTCATTAATACAATTTCACAACTGACTTACTTCTTACGACTGCCTAAATTTTGAAATTAAATGCGAAAATAAGCTCTATTATGACTCGAGAAAAATTTAGTTCTAAATACCTGAATCCGATCCCCTGCGATAAACGAGCGTCCACGCTCAGGTAAGTAGGGAGAAAAAACCTTTTTATCTTATTAGTTTTCAGTATTTTTTTAGTATAAAAGCAGACGGAAATTCACCTGAGCATCTGGCTCTGCCCATCTCGTCATCAAAACAAGCCATTGACGCTCACATTTTTATCTGTTTTATTCCCACTTCCTCGAGTGCTCCTTCTTTTCTCCCGAACGGTGTCTTCCTCGCATTCGTTTCCTCTAATTGTCCTATTTAACTAAATGTCATGCCAATCCCCCGTTCTCATTACCACCCCCTCTCATTTTCATTACATCGGCCAGCAGCTGTTCTCTTCATTCCCTTTCTCCCAACGAACTCCCCTCCACTTCTGAATGTTTCCACTCGTCCTTTCGAGCGACTAATCCCGCCTTCTTCTTCGTTTTTCCAACTCCCGGGTCTCCCCTGCTCCGTTAGACATCCCCACGCCTCACTCTTTCTAAACCCACCTCGGGCCGAGACAATTATTTTCCACTTATCTCTTCGGCGGGATGCTCCCGACGAAACTTGAAGGAATGAAACAAAAAGCAATTAAGAGAGATCCTTCTGCGCAAGAATTTCTTACCTCGCCGCTTCCTCCATCCCACTCATCTCATGTTCCTTCCTACGACGAGGAGATTCTGTCGTTCCCGCGTCGCCTTTGCGCGGCTTATGCCTTTGTACCGCACTCAATTTCCACTCCTTCCTCCGTCATCACCCACCACTCGTCCTGGTCCCTTTGGCGAATGCTATCCACGGTATACCCGGTCCGATAATCTCTTTTTGTCCGCGGCACTTGCGGCAAATTGGGTCCATTTGGGATTGGCCACGTCCCGAGTCCTTTTAAAATTTCATTGCTGGGAGAAAAGGATACTATCACACCGTAGAAATTCGAACCTTAATCGTTTGAAGCGCCCACGTAGGTGTAAGGAAGCAAGGTTGCTGACTCGGAGTGGATCTAAAATGTCCTTCTTTTGGAATTTGAATGTTGGCATCCCTATTTGCATTTGGCAAAATCTTTTTCATCGTTGCGTGTAATGTGACCATCAACCAGCGAGTGAATTGATGCAACGAATTTTAAGCATTACTGTCCGTATTCGAGCGTATTTTCAGAATGTTGTTTCATTACTATCGTGCAAGGTCCCCAGTGATTCACTAATGCTGTATTTGTCCACTATTAGCAATTAAAATTACGATTCAGTCATTGAAATTTGTTTAATATAATAATATAAGTTAATTTTCTTGTATCGGTTAGAAAACAGCTTTCTTCAATGCCGGTGTAATGCCTAGTCCACGGTTGGTTGCCAATTTAAAGCGCCAATCGCTAAAAATATTTCTTCAAGCTAATCTTAAATGAGATCCACGATTGGCGTTGACGTTGGCTCTTCAGGAGGTTGTTTTTTTTACGTGACCGTCGTATTTACTTTTGATATATTTTCTGTTTAAATCTTCAATAAGATTAGGTATTTCGCATGTGAACGTGATCCCTGACACAATTGAAGCAGAGAAAACGGCTCAATATCTTTTTTAGTCTAATTCAACCAGAATTTGCTTTGGCATGGCGACTGTATATCACGCTTGAAGAACTACAGTTGAAGTTGACACTTGAAGCAATCGTGGCATATAAAATCATAATGGGGTATAAAAGAACGAGAAGCATTACAGATGTGCCTGTTTAATGAAATCTTTCATATCGATGCCTACGTCATGCACTCAATCTATCCTTACCGATCCTTCATTGCCTATGCCTCAAAGACTTCAATGTAAAAGCACTTTATGTGCCACAGGGTACTCATTTGTGATTGATTAATGTTTTACGTCTGTTTTCATGCCCCAGTTAATAACTTTATAGAATCTGAGACGTGATGTATCAAGTAGGCTTACAAAGCCATTTTGTGTACTATACTCATTCTTGAATTGATGTTGGTGCCATCCCACCTAATTCAGAAAGTTTGTGCTTACGTACCTAAAATCTGAAGTAGGCTTCTGTGGACGAAGTTATGTTTTAATTAATTCCTTTCTGATATGGAACTGAAGACTGGATTATCTTGGAAGAATTTGTTGGAAAATAATGATGAAAAAGAGGTAGTCAGTTTTATGCCATTATTTTACCATTGTTATGCATTCTTCAAGAGAATAATTTTCTATATTACAAAGCAAATGTCCCGAGACTGCAATAATGGATCCTCTTTACTCTTTTACTGTTTGATAGATTCGAAATTTTGTGGTCATAGGTTAGTCATTACGTTTTTGCTTTATCATAAACGATACCTATAATGAGTTTGAAAAATATATTTAAAGAAACATGATTTGTTATAACAGTGGTATTTTCTCCTGTCATCTTTAGTAGCATAATTTTTTTATTTGTACAAAAATCGTCATGGATTTATAAGTTATCTACTCCAGAAGTATGCACTCTCGGTCAAATTATCATAAAAATTATTCACTCGCAGTGGTTCTATAAATTGTATTTTGTTTGTATAACCATGGTGATAACGATGGATAAAGGATTTTCCTTTTCGACTAGCATGCAATAACTATTCCACGATATATGCCGTGTATGATATTCTATGTCGGATTTGCGAAGGGAGTTTAAATTTTGACATTTTTTTGCTTTATATCTCACATTATAGGCACAATATAGGTGGTACAATTCACAGATAAAATACACTATGTTCACGAACCTAAGGCTTTGCTTGAGGTCGTTTTTGTCCCTGGTGACATTTACGGAATACATACTTAGTCATCATGTTTTTGTGGACTATATTGTTTAAATTATATCACCAGAATATGAGTTAGGTCTGAAGTTGGAGGAACCAATATCGCATACGAATGACCAAATGGGTGTAGCGGGTATAGGGATATCTTTCACATCGAGGAAATGACAGTGCCTCGTACCTGCTATGTGTTTGCCTTTAGAATGAAGCTAAGCTAAATAAAACCGTCAAGTATATTTCCTTGGGGAAGAAAGGGATCAGCTTTTAGCTCGACTGTGAACATGTTAAACGTGTGAGGGAATTAAAGAAGCTCCATCTCTCGTGTAATCTCATAACTTCACATAAACTCGATTTTCCGGCCCTAATCTGTTGTGATTCCATTTCCTTTGGTTTCATATTCCTCCATTCTCTCTATTTCCGTTTGCGAGAACTGCTGGTCTCATCTACTTCCATGAACTGAACCCTAAGCTGGTGTGTCTAAAGAAACTTTCTCGCTCTTATCTCACTGAACCGTTGCAAAGTTAAGACCCGCAGGAGGACAGCCACCCACGACTTAACCAACAGTTTTCCCAGACGTGTGCATAATCTTGAATCAGAACCTTGTGAGGGAGCGAATATGAAATTTTTAATGGTATTCTACCGTTGAGTGTTTCTACCCGTGAAATAGAATCTCCAGCGACCAAGAAGAAAGAAATTAATTATGAAATATAGCGAACATAATAGCCAAAGAAAATAAGGCATTATACTGACAGCTATAATCAATAGCTTATAAATGATTGAGTACTCTATTAAAACACATGTGTACCTATACCTATGCATACTTATGTAAGGTATGGTCTTGTATGGCAGTGAGGCTTGGACGATAACTGTAGCAGAGCGGAGAGAATTGGAAGTAATTGGAAGGAATAGGTGCTATTTAAGAATGCTTCAGGTCCAAGGGAAGGGGAGGGTCACCAATGAAAATGTTGCTCGAAAGGCTGGGAGGAAAAGAAGTGTAGTAAAAACTGGTAAGTGAAAGAGACAAAATCCGTGTTTAAATACTGAAGCATAACTGCCTAACGATAATGGAAGGAGAAATGAATGTGAAAGACTACCGAGGAAGGCCATGGATAAAATACATCAAAGATATTACTACATCTCATGTTACTTTAAAAAAGGAATCCGATTAGTGAGTTAGAAAAAAAACATTTGAAATAGTTTTCCCAGAGGCCCATCATTAAGGGATCAAATGAGTGGTATGGAAGACACAATTTTTTACTAGTAGTAAGATGAGTCAAATACCTCTATCCCACGAAACTCATTTAGCAATAATTAAGATTGTTAAGGGACAATATGAGTTTTGTTGCAAACAAGGAATTATCATGAAACTGTAAAGATTATTTTATTCGATCGTAAGCTGGCTTAAATATTTACAAAAGCTTTATAAAGTCACTAAACACAATAAATGGAAATTGAATGTATTAAGGAAATATCTTGTTCATGGTATATCATCCCATCGTCATACAGGGAAAGGAACTGGCCCCCCTACCCTGAATGTGCGACATTCACACGCTGTAGCTTAGTCCGGGGTGAGCTCTACCCTCAACCATCTGTGACGTCGGGATCCCTCAAAATAATAGAAACCTTCTTAAAAACTCAGTTGGGCATTGCCCCTCTTTATTACACGTCTCTTTCTCTTCAAACTTTTTCACAATCCCCTTCTTTATCAACCATACATAGCAACGTCCTTCAAACAAAAACAATGAACAACCTAAAACATCAACCCATCGAAACATACATTAACATACAAATTAATACTATCAAAAACAAAACAAGGAACGAAATTAAATACACAAAGCCAAATAAAACAAATAAAAATGGAGACAAGGCACGACGTTACACATCCAAACCAACCTTCGGGTTGAATCACTGAGTGTGGTATATCATCATTTGATCTCTAATCATCCCGTATCAAGATCTCTCAGGGGAATTTAATCCTTTCAGGCGTAACTTTGTGGGCATTTCAAATAATGAAAGTTCTGCATTTAATCTATGGATTTAAATATAGTTGGTATTGTCATTAATCTCTCAGGGGTTTTAGAATTTGACAGTCAATCATTTATCGAGTAATTCAAAAGCTCCGGACTTGTACCTGTCTGTCACCTCCTCATTGATCTTGTTCTTGGAAAATTATGCATCGTGCTGGCATCCACTCACTTAACGGTCACTCTTCTCTCATTGTAAATTGAATGAACTCGTCCTGCTAATCGATCAACAAGACCACTCCAGAATTGGCTATTTTTACGCCTCATGGCGAATATCCCAGTGGGGAGAGACCATGCAGAAGGCATTCATGAACTAATTCAAAAGTAGTCCACCACTGAATTATCCTGAGCATACATCCATAGAACGTTCATTGAATGTTCATGTGTAAACTATTCATTTGAGACTCTTCATAGATCGTTCATTGAATGTTCAAGCGTGAACTATTCATTTGAGACTGTTCAGAGATCGTTCATTTCCAGTCCACGAAGTATTATTAAAAAATCCTCCCTGGTTGAACATTTAAAGAACACATTTTTACCATGCATATTTGAATTGTTATAAACGACAAATATATTCATTAATTATACATTCAAGGAAATATTGTAACATACTATATGTACGATATTATTCCTAAAATAATGCCTGCATGTGATATCGCATTGTGCACGAAATGAGTTAAACTGTTGATTTCAACGGATAAACACTGAACTGTATGCATACATGCGTCAAAATCTTGTTTATTCACAGTAATATTGCATTTATATTCGTACTATGTGGAAATATAGGTTTCAATTAATTAATGCCAAATAACTGTTATCAAGATGTGATGTTATTTCCTCAAACTATCACGGAATTGCCATTTAATAGTCCATCAATGCCATCACGGAAGTGACTAGGTATATACGACTTACTTTCCGTCGGTACCTCAATATCGGGTGCGAGAATATGCGCGTAGATTCGAAGGGTACCTAGTCATGCGAAACGATGATGTTAGGAAGACAGGGAAGATACAAGTTAGGATGTTATAACGTACTAATAGTACATACGCGTAAATGCACATGCATAGTGTTTAACTGCAAATTACATTTTTTTATTTGAGAGAGCATGGAAGTCAGTGGAGAGGTAATATGATATGAATCGAGAAATATTCCAGAGAACTATTTTTAAACATTCCTTCATGGTTCATATGTCATTAATTCAAAAATAGTGCAGCCGCAATTCATCCACGTTGAACCTTCTTTGAACATTCTATGAAGTATTCCAATGAATGTTCTTAGCACTATCTGTGAGTGCCAATTGAACGTTCATTGAATTTCCTTCTTGAATGACCTTTGAACGTTTAAATAGTCTTCACTGAACGTTCTTTGAACATCTTTTGGACAATTTCCCACTGGGATGGGAAGGTTTTAGTAACATTGATTCAAGAAAACTCGCGTCTGTAAAGTTCATTTAGATGGCGAATAATACCCTGAAAATCTTGTCAGCGTAAAAAACATTAATAAAAATAATAAATACCACATATCTTATGCTAAATGCCATCAACTGGAGGTAAAGTGAAATCACGTAAAACGTCTAATATGAGGGGATAATTGGGGTAACAATGTAATAAAAATTCTTCATAGTCTTCTCATAAATATGTTCTTTTGGTTATGGTATATAATCATGTGAGGAGATATAATTTGTGGATTCTTTCCATTATTATAAGAAGAACACAAATTTGTGTTCTTCTTATTATAAATGGTTATGGTGTGTTTGGCGAGATAATAGTATAATTGCTTCTTCGAAAGGCATCTTTATTAAAAACGAGTTAAAATATCACTGATGGAACGACATTTGAAACCAAGTGGTAGGTTTTTACACTCGTGGGAACTGATAATTGCGGATTTAAACAGGTGGTACAACTGCCTTTATACGTTACCTTTTCTTAAGTCATCAACTACATTTCGGTTCTCGAGTTCCTTATTTCCTAGCCGAATGTTGTTATACTTGTGTTAGCGTATTGTTTTTCGTTGGAGAAAGGGACAATGCAGACATCTGATTTCTAATTTGGGTATTGGTATCTGAATGAATTTTAAATCAGGCATTCGCCGCTGCATGGTTTTATAAGCTATACATTTAAAAATACTTTTTATGCTATTGATTTAATTTGGTGCCCGTCTACAGGGAATTCTGAAGTGGCTTGCCTAGCTGTGCTTTTTAATATGAATCACTCTGCTTGAATTTTTGTTTACATCTATTTAAAGGAATTAATCTAATGTAAATAAAAATAGGTGCAGTTATACTGTTTGAACTTTTATCTTCGTAGCCACATAAATGAAATAATAATATTTCAATTCATCAAAAGGTGAAATGCACATTAGATCCTGCGATCACTCAGATTGGCCCGTGTGTACAGCTGTGCAAGACGAAGTTTGCAGGATAAAACGATTCGTACAATACTGAAAATAAGGTATTTAGTCCTTAATATGAATTATATGTTTTACTTAATAAAATTACTATGCATTTAAAAATTATTCGCCAAAAGCACACAATAAGTGTTCTTTTTCGGGCCTTGATCGAAGAAAAAATCCATTTTTCTTTTCGCTGATGATTCGACTATTGCGGAAGAATTAATTATTCTGACAATTCTACCACCTAAGTAAATTTAAATGGACATTTCAGGCACTGCATTTTACCGGTAAACTCCCGCTGTCACAACTGTTTCAACTTCATTTCCTAATATCTCCTCGCTCACTTTATCACATCTGAAACGGTCATATATTCTATCCACCTTCCCCGGTTATCGAGCATTCTTCTTTATGCCACGACGTTCAGTTGTCCGTATCTTCTAATTAGTTGATTTACACGCCTACTCTGCTTCCTCTCAATCTACAACAGCAGTCTTCTTTCAGCCAGTGATAGCTCTAGCACGTTTGCGTCCAATTTTCTTTGTAAAGAGTAAAAGACTAGGGTTCTTATTAAATGATAATGTGTAATAAAAGACAACGTTGTAATTTTCCACTCTTTGTTTAAAACTGCGACCGGTTTATCTGTGTGTGTATGGAAAAGTACAAAGTGGGGAAAAGTACTAAGTTTATATTCAAAATGAATATCTTTCACGTCCACGAAGTCAAGCCGGAAACTATCAAATTAGTATGTTTTTTGAGGTGCTGTAAAAATGTAGAAAATGAAAGTGAATATGGAAAAGGATAGTATTAAGTCGGCTATATTTGGGCGGCTTTGAGAATTTATAGTTTCTTTTTTCATTTAACCCTTCGTCAATTCACGGACAATTTAGAGAAAATGTTTTTAGAGTAAATAAAACGTTTATAAGCAACGGTATAGTTTCATATTTACTATATAGCATTCAATTTTACAATTAAAACAATATTACAAAGTAGTGAAAGATATACAATTTTGGAAAGTACGTGTGAATTGATGTATATCATATGACTTATATCCTAGTACAAAAAGCAGCCCACTGCTCCAAAGAAAAGATTTAATCGTATGAATCTTTCGTCAATTTCGGCTGTAGCGTTATATGGAACGAAATTTCTTCTGAACAGCCAGCGAAAACTTCGGAAATCCCGGTGAAAACTAATTTTTAGGCTGTCTTCTGTGACCCGTGACCTTTTGGGCGAAAATATATTGGAAACGAAACGGAAATCGGGAAGAATGAAAACAAAGTTTTTGTTTTATGTAAAATTTCGTCGAACATCATATCATAACCATTTTGTGAATGAAAATAAGTTTCTACGTCCTCCTGTAGCAACGTGCGGTGTTTTGGCTTCCCTATCTACCTGGATCAATGTACAAACATGGTGCAAGTCATCTAGCCTTAAGAAGCCCCAAAGAAAGACCGAAATTAACCCGAGAGTGGTCGCTAAGCTACTTTCACGCGAGCGGTCGCGTGTGAGACTTTTTCTCACACTCAGGTGTACCATTGATTATCTATCATAGAGCGTTTATTGGCAATATATTATACTGTATTTAGATTTAATTTATTTCTCTTAATGTTCATTTCAAACATTGAATCCCACATATACACAATTACTGATACAATTAAGTAATCATTGCAACGTTTACTGGCGATGATATCGTTGGGTATCAATGAAGAAAGTTACCATTCTCAAGAAGAAATATTTATTTATGATGACATACTTTCTCATGACTCGTAAATTTGCATTAACGTATCTGATCTCCACGAAATGAATCAACTTTGCCCGCATGTTGCGAAAGTGTAACGCAACTGAGAGATACAAAAACACTAACGTCAGTGGTCGCGCGATGAGAAAAAGTCTCACACCTTGTAGCCGACGGTATCAGGCATATCATTACACAGCTGCGGACGCTTCATTTATACTTTTTGAGACGGTCGGTCAATAGGAAGAGATAAAAAGTCATCTAGAAGGAAAGGAAACTTATTCTAACTCATGATTACAAAGTGAGCACAAGTTTAAATTTGGCGTGAGAGAAAATCTCATAGCAAGACCAATGGCGGGTTAAAGATGGCGATATATTCTTCCTGAGGATAAACCAAAGACTAATATCCACATTTCGACTCTATATCTAAAATCCACGTCCTCCAAACATTTATCAATCGTTAAGATATTTCTACTATATTGTCAGTTTATGATTCATATGTTTTTCACCAATGTAGAAAGTGTATGATTGCTTTTAATGTCACAAATATCTGCAAAGTTACGAGCGAATCATTACAAAAATATTTATAAGATTATTCTATCCCTTTCCATGGTACACGGTGGTGAAATCGGAAGGAAAAATATCAAATAGTTATGTAAACCCCACATGCCTCGTTTATAGATAATTCATCTGCCTGAAGATTGGAACTCGTCACACTTCATTGATTCGTTACTTCGAAGGTCCTGATATGATCAAATCAATGGGGGTGTTGAAAATATCAGACCTCAGAACGTATAAAACAAATTCTTATTCAAATATCATCAATAATTTAAGTGCTCATATTCTTTTAATAAGCCCATCAACTTTCAGGGCAGCACCATTTTTGGCTAGCTGAAGTTTAAGAAATTGTATCCCGCATGTGAATTGATTTTATTTTTAAAAAGCTAACAAATGCAGTTTCTGCTTCTCATTGCTAAACGTAATTCAGGGAAAGATTGACCATCATATGTGTTTCTATCATATAATATTTAAGTAGATTTATGGAAAATTATCCGTCAGTTAAACGAGACTAATACGTGACGTAGTCAGGATTTCGTCTCGGGGGGGTCCATTTTGAGTATAAGGGGTGAATTTTTTTTACATGTTAGGGGCAAATTTGTGTGTTTAGGCAATTAAGAGTGCAATTGCGACTGCAGTTTAAACGCCGATATTTCAATATTTTAGCATTGCAAAGTTGTGAAAAAATACAAAACCTGGTTTTTTATGTTTTTAAAAATTACCACCTTATTTATTTAAAAAGCTGTTCAGACTGAAGTCTAATTGAATTTAACATTCTTAGTTGAAAAATAACTCTCCTTTAGTGCCCCTCTTTGAAAATTAAGTCGAAATTTCGAAAGTCGAAAAGGGTTCTGGACCTCATCGACTACGTCACTGATACCCACGCCATATGAAATGAAAAGCCAAGAAAACTTGTTAAACGAGAAAAGAAATTCTTTAGTGCTTTTTAAGTGCTTGGCAACCTCTGTTAAGGTAGATCTACTCATAATTTACTGACCTTAGGGTAAACGTGAGAACTTAATAGGATGTCTGAAAGAGGAGCATATCTAATAACTGGCCTGGAAACCTCTGTGAAGGTTGATCTACTCATTATTTACTGACCTAAGGGTAAACGTGAGAACTTAAGTAGGATATCCAAAAGAGGAGCATATCTAATAACGAATAAGCACAGGTTTAAGGAAACCCAGCGAAATTCTTCTGGGTATTGATAGTTAAAGACTAATTGGATACTAACTAACTTACATTATGGATACTAATCGTCTGTAATAGTTTCGCCCGTCTTCTGGTCGAAGTTACTCGATACTGTTGTCAACAAAGTCTGGGAACTAGATAGAAACTCGAAGATGCAGACAAATTCTCACCATCGCCGCGGAAACCTAAGGTTGTATAGAAAAGCTTGTCTCAGCAAACGATAAAGGGAAACAAAAACAAAATAAAACTAACTTCCTTGGTTAGAAATCACATGTCTCTACTCCGCAAATACTTGTGATTCGCGTATTTTCTTCCCATTGAAAAGTCTGTATTGATATTTTAGTGTCAAATTGTATCAAAACGCTTATAAGTCTTATATACAAATGGAAGTTCATGTATATATAATCCTTTTCAATTTCGAGTGAAATGGACCTTCAAGGGAAATAAATTTGAAACATTATGCATTTTTGGCATGTTATAGGACCTGATGATGACCCACTACGTCGAACCTAAGTCATATGTGGAATAAATTTATGTGGAATTACAACAAAACTCTACTCATACAAAATACTAATAAATTGTCTCTAATTTTTACTATTTCTCAATTTTAATTACATCCCCTGTCAGTCAAGAAATACGTTTAATTTTACAAGGTGTTAACTCAATGATAATAAATGGAATTGCACGTTTCTCTTCAACTATTTGTATAATTTAGCATTTATTAAGGTAGGAACTATCAGTCTTAAATGTCTTCTTTTTCTCTTTGCTATATTTTTAGTTATAATCTACTTGACGATTAATTACAAGGGCTTCACAAGATAAATTCGCTCTTTTTTTTTTACTGATGATTGTGTAACTCTTGGTCATCATAGTCTCTTAAAACTGTGAATTAAGGTACAAATATTCAGAGAATAAAA
The DNA here is from genome assembly GCA_963573305.1 of Pyrrhosoma nymphula. Classification (NCBI taxonomy): domain Eukaryota; kingdom Metazoa; phylum Arthropoda; class Insecta; order Odonata; family Coenagrionidae; genus Pyrrhosoma; species Pyrrhosoma nymphula. The sequence goes on from OY754329.1 coordinate 145,561,381, forward strand.
GACCAACGATAGAGTTCATGAAAAAAATAATAAAAAAATGTTAAAATGAAGAGTTATGAAGAAATAAAGCTGTTAGCAGGAAATAGTGATGAACTGCCGAGCACCAGTCATCGGAATAATGACTAATGATGATGATGTGCAAATCTATCGAACTCCACTGGCCCGTTTAACATATCTCTCTTTATATCAGATAATTTTTGTATGAATTGACTTTAATTAAGGCAATCGGAGGCATCTCACAATAAGTGAGAGTAACCCGTGGGTTCATAACCGATGCTATGCAATTTATCAATGTTTCCATGTAATTAAGAAATCTGAACATCACTGACGCATGCAGTCTGGTCACGCACATGTAAAGGCACCATGGCTTTGGTGATACATTAAAGACACTGGGTGGCAATCTGATCTTCGTATCTTCATGGTCCTTTCCGAGGTATTTCACCGCCTAAAGTTGATAAAATGGGCCAGAGGAAAAACAAGCATTCGCAGAAAATCTTGTTATTAATGTTTTATTCAATATCCATGTTAACTGTAAACGGCTATCATCTTCATTTAAAAGTTGTACTATCAGAACGAATCTAATGGTGTACATAGAAGCTATATTAATTTATTACAGTAATATACCGGTTAGATGTAGGTTGTGATGAAAGTCAGAGAATATCCAACGAACTCTTACACGTGCCATGCCCTTTCTACCTCTAGTATTTCTCTCTTTATCTCAGCATAAGTCCTACCTTTCTTCATCCCGTCCATAAAACCTATTCTCTTCCTTCCCCTTCCCCGCTTACCCAACATCCTACCCTCTATCATGGCCTTCAGCAAACCATCGCCCCTCATTACCCCTTCCAGCCATCTACCCTGTCTTACCCTAATCTCATCTATAAGTTTCCTCTCCTCGCCCACCATGTCAAACACTTCCTCATTTGTCTTCCTTTCCGTCCAACGCACCTTCTCCATCCTCCTCCACACCCACATCTCGAAAGCCTTCAGCCTATTTTCGTCTTTTTTTTCAAGGCCCACGTTTCTGCCCCATACAACGCCACATTCCATATCAAGCTCTTCACCAGCCTCTTTTTTACATCCTTACTTAAGGTCCCCGTCATCAGCTCCCTTCTAGTTTCTTCTATGGTACTACCCAAGGAATAAAATTGTTCTATTGCTCCATTTTGTGACTTCCTACTCTTATCACCAGCTTCGCTTTCATTGTCCTAGAGAATCTCATAACTTTTGTTTTCTAATTATTAATCTTCATTCCGTATTTCTCGCACTGCATTTCCAGTGAATCTACTTAAGTTTGCAATCCTTCCGATGACCGACTGACCAACGCCTGGTCGTCTGCGATTCTAAGTGACTTTATCCGCAGGCCTCCTACTTTCATTCCCACATCTAGCACATCCCATGCCTCTCTTACCATTTCCTCAGCATAGATGTTAGAAAGTAAAGGCGACAACGGGCACCCTTGCCGCACCCCGCGACCTATAACTGCCCACCCTGATTCACCGTCAGTTACCCTTACCTGAGCCCTCTGCCCCATATATAAGCTTCGGATGAGTCTCCTATCACGTCAATCTATTCCTATTTTCCCCAGTATCTGCATTAGTTTCTCCCAGTTTACTCTGTCAAACGCCTTTTCGAAATCTACAAAGCAAGCGAAAACATCCTGACTATGCTCTATGATTCTATGTATAAGTGTCCTCATTACCGCAATCGCGTCTCTGTTTACCCTCCCCTTCCTGAACCCCAAATGGTCATCGCCTAAATAGCACTTTGCTCTGCTCTCCAACCTTCTATTTAGCATTCTAAGAAAGACTTTTTCCGCGTACGAAATTAAACTGATTGTGCATGCTATACTCCTCGCATTCTGACGCTTTCTTCTTCTTCAGAATATGTATTAATACTGTTTTTACGAAATCCTCTGGCCATACTCCTTCCTCGCAGATTCTACGAATAAGTTCGAAAAACGATTTTCTCCTCTTACTACCTAGATTCTTCAGTAGCTCCGAAGGTAGAATGTCGGTTCCCACGGCTTTTCTACCCTTCATCGCTCTTATTGCCCTCTCTATTTCGCTGACAAGTAACTCTGGTCCTTATCTATTGTTCCTTCATTTTCTAGATCTAGGCTAAAGAGTCTATTTTCGCTGTCATATAGCTCCTCTACGTATTTTCTACATCTTTCCTGGATATCTTCCTGTTCGATTAATATCTTCCCTGTTTTTTCTTTAACATTTGGTATCGTTTGACCTCTCTTACCACCCTATATCGTTTTATTTTGGCGTATAAAGGGCCCACTTCCCCCTCCTCATGCATCTTTTCCCTTTCCTCGCATTGCCTCTTCCACCAGTTTTCTTTTTCCCGATTGGTCACTCGCCTGAGTTTATTCTTCAATTCCATGTACTTCCTGTTGACTACGTCGGTGTTGACGTTTTTCCATATCCTTCTCTCCGCCATTTTCTTTATCATTTCTTCCGTAACCCACTGCTTCTTAACCCTCTTCTTTTCCACTGTTCCTATTGTTTTCTCTGTCGCTCCTGCGATGCCTGTTTTTATAACCTCCCATCTTCTCTCCATTGTTCTCATCCGTTTTGCTTCACCTATGTTCTTTTCTACCAGCTCTTGGTATTCCCTTCTTTTCAACCCTTTCAATACATCCAGGTTCCACCTCTTTATCTTCCTACTTTACAAAGCCTTTTGAATCTAACTCCCCACTTCATCATTACCAAGTTAAGACCTGAGTCCACATCCGCCTCTGGATAGCTACGCGAGTATTTTACACTGTTCCTAAATCTCTGCCTTGCCATTATATAATCAATTTGGTATCTCCCGGTATCACCCGGCATTTCTATGGGTACATATGCCTGGTGTTTAAACCAAGAGTTTGTCACTACTAATTTATTTCTTCAACAAAATTCAACTGCCTTTTCACCGCGATCATTTCTTCTTCCTAGCCCAAACCCTCCCACTTCTAATCCGTCCCTCCCCCCACCACTGCATTCCAGTCACCCATCACTATCAGGTTTTTCTTTCCCGTCACTTCTCTAATTATTTCTTCTACTTGCTCGTACATCTCTTCCACCTCTTCCTCCCCATGCTTGCTCGTAGGCATTTATACCTGGACCAGTACGAAATTCGTCGGGCGTGCTTTAATTTCAAACAATAGTATCCTGTCGGTCACCTGTTCAATGTTCACCACCCCTGCTATCCCAATTTTGTGTTCAGTACCATGCCTACACCACGTTGACTCTCATCTCCCCCACTATAGACCATCCTGTAGTTATCACTCCAATAGTTCCTGCTATCCTTTGATCTCACGTCGCACAATCCCAAAGCGTTCATTTTTCCTTTTTCCATTTCCTGCTTAATATTTTCAAGCTTCCCGGCCCTCATGATGGTCCTTACGTTCCAAGTTTCTATTTTTACCACTTTTTTCCTCCTCCTCTTCCTCTTTTTCTTCTTCTCCCTCCTATTCCTTGTATCCACCGATGATGATGCTGTGCAAGGATTTCGTGTGATGACGATCGCGGAGGCCTTGCCTCCCCCGCTGCCGGGGACGACACCCGCCCTAGTGGGCGGCGTCCCGTAGTTGCCAGGAATCAATTCTCTGTGAATGACTTTCATATTCTAGGGAGTGATAGTTGAGAGGTATTCCCACGCCACTCAACGGTATTTTTAACGTGACACCATCACGGAACTACCTTTCGTCTGGCTCCTACCCTTCGACCCACCCTGGCATGGGTGGCCCTACCAGGAACAATAGTACTTATTCCTGCCAGTCCAACTCCAGGGGTCACTGGAACCTGGAACCTCCTTCCAGCCCACCCACCCAGGGGTCACTGGAACACCCTTCCACCACATCAAGGTCGTAGTTCAAGGAAGAGAGAAGCTATATAAGAATTCAAAATCTGGGAGCCAGTTCAGCAGAATTTGTGTTGCTATTTTGACTGAGCAGGCGATCCATGAAAAGAGTTATTTCCGATTGAACCGAAATCCGACTTTGGAGTGACTTACTTCTTCCCAATGAACAATGTAAACGTAATTGAAATTGAAGATGAGAAATTTACGAAGAAACACATTGCGTGCATGAAGTGAATGCGAAGAATATTCTTGGTGTATATGAAGATTTGTGTATATGAAGATTTGTGTATATGAAGATTTGTGTATATGAAGATTTTGTTAAAAGAAACTGACTTCTATGAGCCGAATTGTTATAAAAACGTTGTTCAGAGAGGAATTAGAATATTTTGATTTTTATGAGCTTAACATATCGTATTTTGTGCGCTTATAAATTATTGTAGCAAACTTGATTAAAGGAGTCACATATTAATAAACTTTGGATAGTACTCTGTATCGATGTGACAGAGGCTCTAGGTTTTCTCGCCAGCAGTGTTTTGCCATGATCTTTAAAGAGGAAAAAGTTTCACTTTTAAGCGAAATAATTTTATGTAGGATGTTTTACTTAGGTTTATTATGAAGATAATGATGATTTCAAGACGTAAGGACGGCTTGAAATGTACCGTTGAATGCACTTTGTTGTTTGATTATGTGCTCAGCGATTGAGTTACTAGAAATAAAAAGCTAGATTTTCCTGTGCGCATGCGGAGAAGACTCATTGAAATATTTAAAAATAATACATTTTTCATTTTGCTTTGCTTCAATCCTGATACAAGGAGTTGTCGTCTTTGCGTCAAGTTGTAGTCTGTATAACTGCAACAAAAACGGAATAACAGCTCACCATTTTACATGGACATTTTATGCATTGAATGTTCTATGTAGTGCCGGAAAGATGGATCAAAACGACGGAAGAGTTGGTCAATGGCGTCATATTTCACCTGGAATATCACTGGAATGACGCGAGGCGTGACAGCGTACGGGCGGATTTAAACATGGAAGTTGACTACTATGGAAGAGGTGAGAGTAGCGATGTCTTGACGTGCATCGCTACATGCAGATAATCCTTCTGCTTACACGTTACTACCGGTTAATATTTAAAAAATTAAAGGGGATAGTAAATAATTAAAATAACACAATGGAAAATTGGAAAATTTAGGTAATCGTTTGTAGACCCCTCCCCTTGAATTCTACCGGCAGTTGCAATTTATGATTTTGTATAAATAAAATCAAAATATATCGCATAATAAGATTTATTGCGTTTGTTAAAGGCAATGATAGTCGCCTAATGGTAGTATACCTATTGCCACTCCTACATACCGCTACTGCCAAAGAAGTCATAGCTAACACTTTGGTGTGATACTAGCTAGCGACTCATAAGGCTACGAGCCTTTACATAATACGCGACTTAAGTTGTATCTTGGTACGACTTTCAAAATCGTATTAGGACACCATTTGTAGTGTAGTATTGATTTTTAATAGGAGCTTACATATTACTTTTGTTGTATAAATCTTCAATAAGAGGAGGCCGCAGAAGAATATTATGCACTTAGGTAAACACAACATTATTTAAAGTAAGTTTTTTATACGTTGTGCCAAAATAAAATAATCTGTTACTAAACTATGTAAAATTTCAAACAAATACATCCAGTTTCTTAAAAAAGAAATTATATGGCTTTTTTCCAAACGCAGTTTGGAATGATTTTAATGGTAAAAATTTTCCTTGTTTTTGCCACTAATTGTATTTATTAATTATTTACCCGGAAAATGTATTTGTCATGTGTAACATCATTATGTATCTCTTTTTGTAGTTATTTATTTATGGTTCACTTGGTATTTTTTTTCACTCACTCTCCGATCGTAGCGTTACTCAGTATCACCTTTAAAGACACCTAAATGTCAAACATAAAACATTATTTTGACTTTATTTACTCAATACAAATGCTTCAGAGTTATAAATAAAATCTATCTGTCTATGTATCCATGACTAAAGCCGCCTTAATGGGGAAGCTTCCAGGGGTACAATTAAAATTCGCTGGAGTTCATACTGCGACCGGAGTATCGCTTTTGTTTTTCAAATCGAGATCGAAATGGCGTTCACAGCATCATAGAATCGAACGGGGAAGAGGGGGAGAGTGGAGTGAGGAGTGGGTGGCAACCGATGGTCCGTTTGCTGTCGCCCACACTCTTCTGACACCAACCCCCACTCCGTCGTCCCCCCTTGTCACTCTGCTCCCTTCCCCAAAAGAAAAGAAAGAAGAGGTGTTGGTAGTTTGGGGAGGGGACGCAAAGATTATGCGTGGGGGGTCCGGACGCAATCGAAGTTTTCTCCTCTGTCCCGGCATGTTTGCTCTGCGCAACAAACTCAATGCCAAGGGGAAAGAGAACCAAAAACTAACTTCCTTACGCGTGCCTTTCTTATTTTTCTCAGTCTCCAATAAATCCTTAAAACATTTCACATCGGGCTCCTTACAAAAAAAAAGTTTTCACCGCAGAAAGAATGGAGAAAAAATAGATTACGAGCTGAAGATGGAGATTTAAGGTTATTAAAATTTCGCAAATCATGCATGGACATAATGGAGTGTCGGCTTGGGAAAAAACTCATAACGCGAGACGGTAATAAAAGAAAAAAATAAAAAGGGAATTGTGGAAGTTCCCACGAGTGAAAAGGCGTATTATTTGAAGACAGAGACTTATCCATGTCGGTTTATGCGGTTCGTAATGCAGTCGCAAACGGATGGTGTGTTTCATTCTGTTTGCGGAAGAAAATAGACGAGACCTTCTCCCTATGAAACTAAATATTTTGCTCAAGCCGATATTTTACCTCCGTACGCTCATTCATCTGAATCTCGTATCTCATCAATACTTCGATGATACTACTTCCAGATATGATTAAGTTAATGATTTTAGTCTGTATGGAACTTACTGGGGCCATGGAAGACCTCCCGCTTCCAAGAAAGAAGAATAACCTGATTTAATGCGTGCACATAATTATTCAGCATTAAAAATTTAATACAATGTATACATTTTAAACTCTGTAATAATAATAATACTGATCATTTCCCTGAAAAACTGGGAAAACGATTTTTAGTACTGATTGAAATAGTACACATGAAAGCTATATGACATAATAAATATGCTGTAAAACTATATTCTTAGAAAGAGGATGCTTCCTTATGAAAAATCCTTTGGCAGTGTAAATCGTTTTCACTTGAGGATGGTAATTTTTTCCAATACAAAAATAATTTATACGTACAAATAATATTTCTATTATAATTTTTCGGGCAATTTTTGCTATGGTGTTAAAGGATAACACATTTTCCCAATTTTTTTCAGATAACTCAGCCGTACAATTTCTTCAAAAAATAACTTACCCTTATCTTTCACTCAATTTTGAGAAACGTAATTTTATCATGCGCACACCTCCCACTTGACTTAACCGCGTATATGCGGAACGCCTTCCGCGAAAATTCTTGATTTTTTTTCCTCTGTGTGGAATGATTGACGCAGAAAGAGCATAAAGGATATGCTGTTAAATTAGAACAGCTTCATTAGTATTCCTCGTTATTTCTTCTTAGCAAAACAGACTCTTTAGAGCTCATCGCCCGTGTATATAGCATATATTCCTTTTGATGTGCACCATTAAATGAATTCGTGTTTATATGTCGCCATTTTATCACTTAAAAATTGAATTTTTAGTTCTGATTCTCTGATGATTTAATTCTGATTTAATTCTAATAATGATTGAATCGAATTCTGAATTGAATTAATTAAATCAAAACTGTCACATTATGCATGGGGCCCAAGGTAACCACGAATGCGGCTCAACAATTGATCTAACATAAATAGACAGTTTATCAAAGTTGTTCATACTCAATAATATATGGTTGAATTTCAAGTAAGTGTTACCGAAGACAATTCTCCTTCAAGGAAAGGAGACTATAACATCCAAACGATTGGACATCTCTGGGCTAAAGCATCAAAACAGAGACTGAACATTTTTTACGAAGATTGTTTTTTATTCTAGCATTTTTATTTATTCAAGATAAAGAGAGACCGTGTTAGTATCAGTTGGGATGATAGATAATTTTTCGATATAAATTTTTGTGAATATTTATTGGATGGAAATGGATGTGCCAAGTATAGAAAAGAGGGAAAATGTGGAATATTAACAATATCGGCTGCAATGGGATACAGCGGGGATCCTTATCCGAGTCGCTTTGTACGGTTCATAATACAGTCAAAAATGGCTGGTTTGTTTAATCCTGTTTGCGGAAGAAAATCGACAAGATTTGCTCCATATGAAATTAAATCGTTCTCTCAAACAGGTAATTTACCTCCGTAAGTTCATATTTTGCTATATGCTGTTCCATAGCCGAAGGAGAATACGCGAGGAGAAATCTGAATTTGTTTGATTTTGTTGTTGAAATGTATGGTAAAATGACTTATCATTACATAAAATGATAAATCATAAGATTTCCAGGTGAGTTAAACCATTCCAATTTCTATCATAATTGATATTTTAAGTAGTTGAAGTGCCTGGAAAACGATAGTTGGAAACATCCCTGAAAACTACCTTCGTAATGTCCACGCTTATTTACTTAAATAAAATCCTCGAGTGGACTCAGCTTGTTTGCGTCAGAATGAAGAGGTCCTTTACTCGATTTCTTTCCAAAGTCTCGCTCTATAACGCTGTGATTAGGAATCTGCCACTTAGTTTCATCGTTAGTTAGATAACCAACTTGGGGTATTTGTACCATTCATAATTGTGGACTCCCGAAATCCCTTACAAAATGCCAGGATTAGTTTATTCCAGCTGCGCGGAAATCACCTGTTGCTTCCGGAGAGCAAAACCAAATAATAATTAATTTAGCAACCTTCTCTTGGTATATCATCAATTGACTCAGAAGTTTTTGGGATTTCTCTACATTTAACTTCAAAATTCGGTCACATTTTGGAAATTTCTTTTCCATAACTTTCTTTTTTCCCACCATTTAGTTTCTCTTAAGTACTTCATATCTTCTGTCTCCACATATATCGTAAAAAATATATATTCTTTTCTTTCCTCTCCACCACTTACCGATCATTCAACCCTCTACCATTCTACAATCTACACACCTTATTCCATCCATATTCAACTTCACATCGATCCAATAATTTTTTAGATGCATTCTATCCATCCCAATCCTACCCTATTTCCCACACATCCACTTTTATCGCTTTCTCCGAATATCCGCCTTAAACATTCTTTAACTTTCCCCTTTTTCCTGCACACCCATATCTCAAAAGCCTCAAACCTACCTATTCCCTCCTTCCCATTGGATCAAATCTCCAAACTAAATAACACTAACTGCTCTTTATATTTAAGTTTTAACTCAACTTTTCTTTATGTCTTTTCTTAGAGTCCGGTTCACCAATGCCCTTCTTCTCATGAGTGCTTTATTGTAATTTTGTGCTTTGTGCCTGATCTGGTGCTGCCATTCTCATCCAAATACTCCCGCTATTGATATCGATAAAGGCGGCAACAACTTTAACTAATTAGTAAGAAGGACAAACTGCAGGAAAAACTAATTAAATGAAATAACCAAATTTAAATAAAGATTAGGAATTTTAGCATCGTCAGAAGTTTTTTAAAGATCGCAATGCCTGAAGTACGGCAAGGAAAACATATGATCATAATGCCGACGATAAAATGTCCAAATCAATATTTTTAAATAGCCTGAAACTTACTCTTTCTTTATAGGTTTGGCCAACGAGTCTGGTAGACTTTCCCCGTATATTTCAGATTTTCGAATATACTTTTATTTTAAGTATACCAAACGCTCTCAGAATATTTAAGGTAGGGTCTTGATGAGGAAATATCTAAGAACATTCTTAAATTACTCATCTCTGATTTGACATCGCGACCGACGATTCCATGGTCGAGTCGTCCGTCGTCTTCAGGGCTGAATGAGGCACAGCCCTGAGGCCCGGACGCATTCGGACCTGAAGACGAAGACCCGACTATCAAAACTGCGGCAGCAAAGGAGAATTCGACTCAGTGGATATCTTGAATAGACTTCTCAACCAGCAAACCCCGGAAAAGCATAAGGTTTTTCTTATATGACAACTTACGTAACCTTTGGGGGAAAGAGAGGGAGGATTCATGAAATCTAATACGTTGCATTACATGGAAGGGTGTCAAAAAGTGAACAAAATCTCTGTACACATTACTTGAATATACTCTGCTCTCCTTCTTTTTTTATATAACCCTACGAACGAAGCCACTTAATTTCCCGATCCCACTCAGTAGGCTGCCTGAGGCCCTCAGAATAGTTCCACGAACTGTTTTCCTATTTTCCCCCTTTACTTGGTTAACATTTGAGCATTTTTTATGATTTTCTGCCACCTGTTTTCGTGAGGGCGATGTTCAAAGGAAAACAAGCCCCTCGGCCGGGAGGTCAGCGCGAAATTCCGTGGCTCACTCGCCTAAGCCTCCGAAAACGTGGTTAACGTGAACGTGAAAACCGCAATTCTCGCGGTACCGTCATGGTTTCTCTAAATTAAATGCAAAGCGGAAATAATAAAAAATACACCATTATTTACATAATATATGGACAGATTGCGCGCGGTAGCATGTTTTAGATGGTCCATGATTTTTTGCGAAAAAAACAGGCTTCACTTACGCGCTTGCTTACTTGACTACGCTCTTCTTTAATCTTTGTGGTTTACGTATTGGCAGAAATAGGGTTGTGAACCACTTATTAATGGATGGAAATAAAGGCTTTAAATTGAATTGCAGCAAATAATGTGAGGCAATAATAATAACTCAGTAAGGGCAATTTTGAATGCGTCGCATATTTCATACTCCACAAAAATGGCAAATTTTCCAAATTACCACGCCTAGGTGGTGACGTCAATTTTCAGTATCGCGTCTGTGTGTATTTTTAGTGTCACGTGATATTGGCAACGAAGCTACGGGGCTTGGATGCACATGTAATAGGCAAATACTTTCATAAGAAGTGATAAATAATTAATTTGTGCATAATTAACTCATAGAATTTCACCATTTTAAGTGATACTACTATACTTTGTTTACTGCCCAGTGATGTCAAGATCAAAGCCAACATGGCGCTGGGCTTTTATTGCGCAGCGGAAAAATATGCTCTTACAAATTGCTTTAAATCTAACTTGACATGTTAAATATTACCTCTGGTTATAATGAGTATATATTTGGCGACATGACCTTTCAGTAGCAAAAATAAAAAATATTGCTCAATCCTGTTCTGTAGCTCCCCATGTCGAGGACACGGGGTTTAAACCTGGCAGTGGCGAAGATTTTTCATCGAAATCCTGATCACAATTTTGATACTACGTAGAGCTCTTCAACTGCAGTTCTTCGCCCGTTAGATGGGACAATGTGGTTACGTGGACTTTCGTTAGCAGTAAGCTAATGCTGACCTTGGGTCCTCATCTCTCTTCCTACATTCTCCAAGTAATCCTTCCCTTACCATCATGATCACTTATTCTTGATGGCGCAAAAGACATCAAGCGTCGCGTCGGGCACCTCGCGAAACAACCAAACGACTTTTCCACGTCAGTGATGCTGAGTTGCACATTATCTTCGGTGAAGAACTTTTTCATGTATACCAAAATTCCTCGGATTTTTCTCTCTCGGGAATTTTCTCGGCTTCGAGAACTTAGAAAATGCCGGAACACTGAATCGTCGCAAAATTGGAGAAAATCCGTTTTTTTGGAACATTGGTTAGCAATTATTGTACGGAGTTTAGGGAGGTTCACGAGTGGTTTCCTGAAAAATTCTTATTTTTATCTCTTTTCTGTATCATCTCTCGCGCAAAAGTCCAAACTTCTCTTAAAAAGTGCGAACTCCAGAATGTTCTATAAAATCCGAAGATTCTCGCGAAATTGAGTGGAATTTGTACATAATGAAGAAATAACACGTGCAATTTTCCACAAAAATAAAGCTTATTTCCAACCCGGGTTTCAATGTTGATACACCTGAAGAAAATGTACCAACATTGAAACCCGGGTCGGAATTAAATTTTGTTTTTGTGGAACATTTCACGTGTTATATTTCCTCATCCAAAATTTTCTACGGAGTTCTGAAAACCCTCGTTCCAATGTTCCAATAAATATTACGGATATCTTGCTTACCTTTTCATTTCCTTATAAACATTTGATTTTGCGGGATAGGAATGCCCGATGGGGTCGGTGTTTAATATGAATTACATTTTCATCGTGGGTTCAGTGCTCAAATTCTTTGCCTTTCATTGATTGAAGCTGTATTCATTATGATTATGGCGTAATAAATTTGCCGAGTGAAGTGGACAGGAAACGAGACTCTCATTTGGATCACTAAATTGCCACTGTTCATTATTGTTCATTTTTCGGGAACAAGTGTTTTCGAATGAAATACCCTTAGTTTGGTTTGTTATCTGTGATTCTTATTGAATTTGTTGTGAATTTCCAGAACAGAATCACATCTGTTGAGAAAAGAAAGGAAGGAATGCGGAGGAATGGAGACACTGAAAACCTTCCGATTATTTCAGTTGGGTCATATTCCATGGATTTGTTTTTCATTAACTTTCAATCGTGGATTCTAGGTTCTTAATAAATGATATTTTTTTTACAATAGCTTAACCCGGAAGTCAGTCACTTAGAGACAATGTGGTGGTGGACGCACAGCGTGCCCTTTTAATTAATTTGTGAATTCTTTCGCCGGAAACATTTTTGCTACCGAATAAATGGCTGTACCGGATCTCACTAACTTATAGATAACAATATAGTGAATAGAATTTCCAATTTGAGGTATTCCAATTGGAAAATATGATTTTTCCTCTACCTAGGTTTAGAACAGAGCATTACATTCAGGATAAATCCTTTAGGAGCATGATGGAGTTGACTTTGATGAAATATTTGCTTGAAGAAGTTTTTTGTTTAATAATATTCAGCTAAGTCATAGCAAATCAAAGGGGATATCAAATTCTGGATAGCCAAATTAAAACGTAGAAACACGATTAGTGGAAGAAAAATGAAGAAGGAACTAAGAAAGCCACTAAAAGACCATACGAAATAGTGGACAATTCAACGGGAAATAAAAATTTATTAATCGCAGAAGACACTGTTAAAGCCAATTAAGAGAAACTAAAATATAAGTTCGTAAACACTGGCTTAGGCAAAACAATTCACAGGGAATCAAATATCAAACTTAGACGGGAAACAAAGGAAGCGAGGAAATCATGGCGTAGATAATGTGACTCCATTACAAAAATTCGAAAAAGACGAAAAAATGGACGCATCATACCATAGAATAATGGACAAGAAAGCTAACTGTGGTACCGAATGAGATTTAGGAAAGCTGGAAGGAGTACTTCGAAGATCTTGATGGCAGAGTGAGATGGCAGACACACTTATTTTGTTTATAAAACGGGATTGTGCAGAGGAGAGGGAATATTTTTTTGCAAAATCAGAAGAGCGAAACGGAATATAAAAAATAACAATGTTGTATAAACAGTATAACCGCATAATTTCTCAAGACTCGCCGAAAAATTTATTTCTTTCGTATCTATGCAGCCAAATATGCAGTAAATTGATGAAAGATATAAATTATCTCTATGTTGACTACAAATTACTCAGATGATTTTTTATTTGACTACCAATATGTGGTTGTCTGCGGTATGAAATGCATTGTTGGTACAAACATCAGGAGAATTTGTTTTAGAAACAGACGGTTTTTCGGTGTCTTATTTTTGTCTTATAGTGGGAAGTAATCTTGCATGATTAATTTGTTATTGGTAGCTTTTAAATAATTTATTTCTAAACACACGTTCATCTTCTGCCCTTCCCTTACTAAATACCTGGGCAACACCTGCGCTTTTACGGTCAAAATCCGTGATCTCAATTTCCGCTCTACTTCGAATTAGCTTCGAAGGTACTTGCTAATTCGATGCTAGCATGCGTGCTTAATGAGTCTTATCCCCTAGGAAAATTTCATTCCCTTGACCGTCGTGTGTTTTAATTTACCATTGCAATCATATTAGTCTAGGTTTCTTACACCTATTCTTATAGTCTAGAAAAGCAACTCAATTTCTGAGTTGCTCGAGGAAGAAGCATTTAAAAAGTTGCAGGGCCTTACGGCAAGTTGTTTGAGTTAGGACGTAATGAGAAGGATTGCGGAAACTTCGTTATGAGCGTAACGTTATAGTCCCTAAAACCTGGTCTTTAACGGACAATGATGAGTGCTCAAGATGGGGAAATGGAAAGCTATGCTAACTATGATGTTAAAAGACAAATGAAATGGTGCTGAAGAGCATGAAGGAAATTTATGGTTGGACGACCTTGAATGAGACAGTAATAGTAATTTCAGTATTACCGAGATAAAGTGCAACAGGATTTGGGGATAAGAGGAAGAAAATAATTAAGATATTTTACGACATTAAAAGAGGAAGTAAAGGTTGAAACAATTTCATCAAAAAGTGTAAATATATTTCGGTGTGGTAGAATTATTAAGACTTCTCGAAAACCAACGCTTTTGGGAGAAGATCTACTCATAGTATGATGTGAGTGTGATAGTTTTAATGGCTTATTCAAAAAGTTGCAAATTTTTGTTTCAACAATTAAACCTGTTACTGCTTTTGTTGTTCTTTTGCTGGCATGTGTACAGATAAACTTGGTAAAAATGGAATATTTTCTTTTTTCAATTAATTTGTTCCGTGCTTGTATCATGTACAGGCTAGGTACACCCTTAGTTCATAAAGTTGTCTTTATATTACTGCAACAATGAGGATCCTGACGTCAGCCACGGGAAGTCACGCCGATATAGCACAAGAGGGAGAAAAAGACAACTTTTACAAATACCGCTGAAATTTATTGAAACTCGATCCGGGTTTCGACGTGGGTTCACATCATCATCAGGCCCAGATAATGCAACAGGTTGTGGGGATAAGAGGAAGAAAATAATTCAGATATTTTACGACATTAAAATAGGAAGTAAAGGTAAAGGTTGAAATAATGTCATCAAAAAGCCTGATGATGATGTGAACCCGCGTCATCATCAGGCTTTTTGATGATATTATTCAAATATTATCATACCCGGGTCATATGATATGACCCAGTCATACCCGGGTCGAGTTTCAATAAATTTCAGTGGTATTTGTAAAAGTTGTCTTTTTCTCCCTCTTATGATGGAATACCACCAAGCAAACCTTGAAAAATCAATTGCAAAGCACGACTATAGTATCCGTTTAAGTGCCATCGTTTTTGATTAAATTTTATTGTGCCAGGTTTTTTAAACTGATAGTGAGCACGGGTATTTAAATGAAGAAAAAAATGTTCCACCCTCGTATGCACGTCTCATTGATTTGTGGAAGTAAAAACAAATAATATTGTTGCATAGAATCAAACGAGTCCTCCCAAAAATGACGTGCAAAATTCATATATCGTATTTCTCCGAATATAAGCCGCACTTTTTTCCCGATTTTGGGGCCTCAAAATCGGGGTGCGGCTTATATACGAGGTCCGGCTTAAATTCGAGAACGTTTTTAAAAATCGTAAAAATGACCGATTTGAGCAAATCAGCATTCAGATTCACGCGGACGCCAGCTAAACTCGCCTAAGTCATGGGGAAAGTAAGAAATAACGCTGAAAAAGTTCAAATTGGTGCACAATTTATTAATATATTAAAGGATAAAATAGTTAACATTGTGTCACAGTTATATAAAATGTAAAAATAGATATAAATTCTAATGACTAATACTGCAGGTAGTACGGGATGCACTAAAAAGGGTTAGGCTTAAATTCGCGTGTTAATTTTTTTCCCTGTTTGAGCCCCCAAACACGGGATGTGGCTTATATTCGAGTGCGACTTATATTCGGAGAAATACGGTAATATGTCATCAACCACACATTGAGAGGTTGAGTTGAAAAATATCCCATCTAAAATCTCGCAGTATTTCTGATGTACAGATCATTTAACCTGATCCCTAAGTGTCTCGAGCAAAGGTTCCCATTCCACGTCTTGGTTGCCAAGTAAAAATTCTATTGTGGAATTAGGGCAAAATTTGACGATTTTGGAGATAAAAACTCAAATTTTAAGAAAAAACGACGTGTATACAAGAATCATCATCATCTGAGTAATCTTCCGGTTAAAGGTAGGTTCTGGTGCAAGTTAGAGATAATCCAACAGTCTCTTACACGTGCAGTGCCCTACCTACCCCTAGTATTTCTTTCCTCATCTCAGCGTGTCCTACCTTTCTTCATTCCATCTATAAAACATATTCTCTTTCTCCCCCTTCCCTGCTTGCCAAACATCCTTCCCTCTATCACAGCCTTTAGCAAACCATACAAAAATCAAACTTAAGAATTAAAAATTAGTTTTTTTTCAGTCATTCGTTAATTTCAATTCCAAGCCTAAATCATGAAAGCTAGTGATTTAAAATAGTAAAAAAATAATAAACCTCTGCACCGAATCCAATGCTTTTTTATGGGAGTAAAATTTGCTTAAAAAGGGGAAAAACAGGCTGGACACTTTTGCCATTCTAGTATATCCTATTAATCTTTCTGCGTTCTAAGGAACATGCGTGCCAAATTTTGTTTGAATCCGTCAAGGGTTTTGGAAGTCAAAGAAGCGTTCAAACAAACAGCATTTCAGTTTTATAGATATAGATTATACGAGGCCAAGGGTCTCCGCCAAGCCAGAGTCACAAATCTTACAGCGTCCGAGGTCACAACGATCGGCATTATATGGCACCACAAGCAATATATATATTGGTATAAATGTATAACAGAGGGTAGCGTACGCACCCTCTGTTATACATGCTCGAATATTCTGTGACATATACGCTGTGGATAAGTTTAAAGTCATGAGTTAGTAGTCAGCCGAATATTTTATGACGTAACATTCTGTTAGGATCCTCACGTACTCCTGATCAGACACGTTCTCCGAGATTGTGCCTACATTCGGCGCTATTTAAGTTTTTCAGCTTGTTCCAATTTTATGGTGAAAAATTAATGGACTATTTTTATAAAAATACGAGTTAAACTATTTCCAATTGCAGGTTATATTAAATATTTTATATTCAAATATCCCAATAAAATTTTGCGCTGCTAAGTTCTAAATCCGAATCATGGTAGGAATTTGCAAACGACGAGTCGCGTGATAACGTCTCGATGGCACAGGTTAGACTAGGTCACACTAGAAAAGGTTGGGGAGTGCTACATGTTGGCCTCATCTTTATATTTTCCAAGTTTTTCCTCGTTTTGAGATAAAAAGCTTTCAAATATGTGCTCCCTCTTATACTCGAATAAAATATTCCAAAATCCCTTACGGCTTAGCTCGCTAGGGCAAGACCTAGGGCTATATCTTAGCCTCGCATTTAAGGGACACCTGGGAACTCGATGATGATAAAGTTTTTATGGATGCAATGCTATGTGCGCTGAATGCCATGAGTTAAATAATAAGTCTATTATAACGTCACAGAGGCTAAGTAGGATAGAAGTATGTTAGAGGATAATTTTGAAAAATCAAGAGCATAATTATGTGAAAGAAGCCATGATTATGAATCGTTGTATAGTAATTCAAAGTAAAAGTCAAGAAGTAATGAAAAAAACTATTCGACGGTATAAATGAAATTTTGGATTTTGATTCCATTTCATTATATTAGATACACATAGATATATAACATAGAGATGTGGAACTATTCAGAATTCCCTTGCTGCTATCATTCATTGTTTAGACCGTAATGTTGCGTGCGAGTAGTAAAACCTGTCTCGCAGGGAAGGTATTGGAAAGTTATTCATGAGTATTAATATGAAAAATACCTCATTTTGATATGATACCTGTAAACTCATACTTGTTCATGCTTTTTATATTGGGCATAGAATTAGTTATTTAATGTAAACTCATACTAGCTCATGTTTTTTTTTTATTTTTATTGGCCGTAGAATTACAGTTATCACACCCTTTTCAACACAGCCACTTATATTTTTTGTATTCATTGAGGAATGAAATTTTAAGCTAGTCATTTAGATTTTAGTTAAATAAAATTCCTGTATCTGTTTATCGCAAACAAAGCCGAGCTCTAACTATTGAGTATTGCGAGCAATGAACATGGCGTATTTATTGCTACTGGTAATTCTCGAAATTAATCATATTTCAGATTTTGTGCATCTTCATGCTTCCCTGGACGGCAATTGAAGATTGTATTACAGGGTATTATTAATAGATATATTGATAATAAGTACTAATTTAACAGTGATTCGACAAAAAGTATCGCAATGACGAATAAGAAGAAACATAATTTAAAGAGATCTTCGGAATGCTCATCTCTTGTTCTTAGGTTTGCAAACTCCACGATGACTTAGTTACCAGTGGTACTTAAAGCTAACATTAATTTCTCACTATGGCATTTTGTTCCATGAAAAAAATCATAAAAATAATAATCTTGATTATTTCATGCTACCAGTTGCCATTTATTTATTCAATAAACCTCATTGAAGCAATTTAATTATCCAGGAAATATATACCTATTGTTAACTATAGAATCAGGACATTTAAAGAGGATGGCATTATTCTGATGGCTTAGTTCTCGCTAAAACGAAGAAGTAGGCTTAGTGAGATGCCGTTGGAAATCCACCGCTTACATATGATATTTTCCTCTGCTAAAGTTTTTTCTAGCAGCTCTCAATCATCATGCCGTAGTTGATATTTCCCAGCGAATTAATTTTTAATAATTGTGTGAATGCTGATTAGGTAAGAATTTTAGATTTTAAAAAGGAAGAGCATGAAGGGCTCTTATTTTCTACAACACTTATGCTCATAATAATTAAAGCAACATGGAGGGAATGTTGTAATTTTGCTTCGTTACGAAATAAGTCTTGTGTTACCATATGATACCAATATTTCTCGCTGAAATTATCATGTATGCATGGTGGGGCAATAAAATACATTTGAATAATTTTATTACACTCCATAGGGTGCATGAATATTGATACATAACTCTACACTTATAATCGGTCACGTGAAAAATAATCTATTGTAAAAAAATGAAAGTGTTTCGTTTAATTCAAGCTAACAAATTGAAGATCTTGTAAAGATAAAAACTTCAATCTCTATCAATGTTTATTTTGTATTCAAATAGAAGAAACTGAAATATCATTAATTAACATTAGTTAGCGAAGATTGAATTAGGTGTTTTGATGGTTATGAAATTCAACTCCATGCATAGGAATGAGAGAGAGAGAGAGCGTGCCTCTTATTTTAAAAATATTATAGTAGTTTTGTTTCAAATACATACCATATTTTATGGAGATTTCATTTCAATAATTAACTGGTTTTATACTACATCATAGTTATCTTATCAAATAAGCTGCTTAAGCAATAATTTCTTTTCAGAGATTTGAGCTTTGATGGAATTTTTAGTAACTACTGGCTGTTAAATTGACATTCAGTGCACTAAATAATCTCGAAAAATCAAAATAGATATAGCATAAAATAAGCTTTTGAGGGAATATTTTTTCCAGATGGAAAAAACATCGGAAACGAGGTCCTGCCTACAACTACCTGAGATTGTTCTACTTGATTGAAAATAAGCCAATCACGTAAGGTGATACCTGCAGCTAATGCCGTTCTTGCGTGAGCACAGACAGTTTTTTTCCGACCAAGATTCGTTCAACATGGATCAGAGGCTATAATCACTAGCATTTTGCCGAACTTGGGAAATATTTTACTTTAAATATAACACCTGTCGCCAGGCATTTGGAATTGAACGTTTCAGCTTATATGCATGGTAAATAACCATTGTGTGGAAAGTCCGTGAGTCGCGTAGCTAAAATTACTTGTAAACGGGGTCAAAACAGTTTTCCCTAATTACCCTGAATGGATAAAAGCATCAAAACTTTCTGCACTCATCTCTATGAGGGAAAAGCTTTCGAGGAAATCATATGCTAATGTGCACTGTCCTTGCTAGCCACCAGCGCTAAATGTGAAGGAAAGAAGAGATTAAGTCGCTAGCCTGTTTATACTTCCATTTCTCCATTCTGGTTAGCGTTAATTCTCACTTGACCCGTATTGGAGTGCTATGTTTCCGATTTGAGAACTTTCTGCATTCGGCAATCTCCGAGAATCCCAGATAGGTGCGTCTAAAAAGACAAGTGAAACTTTCCGAGCAATCAACGCAAAGGAAAGCTCCGCGAGAGGCCGAATTCCCTCGGGTTTGATTCACCGCGTGGCTCGATCAAAAGGAGACGAATCTCCTCCCCGTACTATTTTGTGCCTTTTTTTCACCGGTATGATCCACGCACGCGTTTTCTTATTTCGTACCTTTTTCATCGACCATCGTCGGGAGAAAGAATTCGGAGGAAATGATGGGTTGGAAGGAGTCCAATTCGTAGAGGGGAATGCATGGGCAGAAAAAAAATGAATTGCTCGGAAAGGAAGTGGGGTGGGGAGAGGAAAGAAAGGTTTATAAAGGGATAGATGAATGAATGCAAGACGTAAGAAAGAAAAATGTACGCGGAAATTGAAGGAATCAGCCGAGTGAGGAATGAGAAAGCTCGATGAGGCGAGGCAGAGGTGGAATGGGGAAAGTCCGCGTCTTCCGTGAAGAATGTAAGAGGCACAAGAGCTTTGCTTGGGTTTGTCGGAACGTCGAGGTGGACCGGAGTGGTGGCTTGAATTAAGACACGGGAATGGACCAATATACGTACGCAGCATCCCTACCGGGGGATTGGAGGTGGGAGTGGGGGTTGATAATAGGTAGAAGGGTGGCCTGGGTGGGATCCACGGAGACTGGGATTTCAGTGGATCGATCGGATGAGTGGCCCGTTTCACGTCCCTCCCGCAAATGAACGCGTAATTACTGAAATTTCATGGCCGGACGGATCATAATCGCGGAATTTTATAACGCTGAGATTTCATGGCTCGTCTTCATCGTGATTGCGTTTTTCAACGCGGCTCATTCTTCTCCTAAGGATAAGTTCTTCAAAACCGGAACTAAAGTCGGTGTAATCATTTGGGAAATATGTTGGAGCATCAAGGATAAAGTGAATAATTCACTTTCTTTTTTATCATTGGCTGTACAAGAACCTTGGAAGTTTATTGGAAAAAATATCATAAAATGACCTAGTATTTTCTCGAAAAGCAATAATTATTCTTTAATTAATTTTATTGCATTCGTGATGAGTTTACCATTGGTTGTCATTAAATTAAAAATGTATCAAGGCGCGAAGATTGATATACCAAAAAACATTACAACTTGATCATCTTTAAAATTCGTGGGAATTCAAATATATGTAAATGAACTATTTTTTATCGAATATTTTATTGACTGATTGATAAACAACTACACTCGATTAATCCAAAATAGAGAGTTAAGGAACTATAAGGTGATCAAATAGAATTGTCCAATAATGGTAAAAGCCTTGCAATGAGATTTTTAGGTTATAATTAATAGTTCATTCACAAATTAGTTTAAAATCATCAATTTTTGTTCACCTTGTTACGGAGCAAGATTGTATGACGATGAGTAAATATGAACCATGTGGAAACTGAAGTAATTATGTTATAGAGGGATTAAAAATGCGAGCTGGTTATTAAATTAGAGGGGCATAAGATAAAGGTGGAGCAATTTAGTTAGTTGAGCAACATTTTGGATAAAAATGGCCGTAGTGATAAGTATATTAGAAAGAGAATTACGTCAACCCAAGTGACTTCCACTCACACGGGATAATTTTTGACCGGAGTGCAAAGCAAAGTTGTTAAGAAATTAGTGAAGCGTGAGATATGGAGCTGGCGTTGCATGGAAGCGATAAATGGACTTTGTGGAGATAGGATGATAAGAGATTGTAGGCGTATGAAATGTGTATGGGGAGGAGAATTGAGAATGTTTGACGGGCGGGGTTTGAAGGGCGAAAAGGAAGGATAAAGAAGAAACGGAGGTATGTAAGGAGAAAAAGGAAGC
This sequence comes from Pyrrhosoma nymphula, assembly GCA_963573305.1. Classification (NCBI taxonomy): domain Eukaryota; kingdom Metazoa; phylum Arthropoda; class Insecta; order Odonata; family Coenagrionidae; genus Pyrrhosoma; species Pyrrhosoma nymphula. The sequence goes on from OY754329.1 coordinate 145,583,223, forward strand.
TGTTTGAGGATATAAGGAAGAGGCATATAAAGTGGATGCTATTTGCCAGAAACGAAAGGATGAGAAAACGGGGAAGAGTAAGGAAAAGAAGAGGTATATTTACAGGATTGAGTTAGAAAGTGTGCTGAGTCAAATAAAAAAACAGTTTGAGGAAAGAAACACGTAAATATGGAGTATCGGAGTAGAAATAGTCTAACAAGACATGCGCAAATCGGTAGAATAGGTACTAGCAATCAGAATCTTAGGAAACGAGAAGAGGGAATTAGAACAGTAATGTGTGTGGACTTTTCAAGCCTAAGTTACTTGTATGAGAATGGCGTGGTTGATGGGTTATTTATGAAGTCGGAGGTCAGCTGAGGCCAGTTGCACCTTTAAAGATATGGGTAGATTGGTAGGGTAAGAAGGGAACGGTTGGCCAAAGAAGGATTATTTTAGGTATGGAGGAAGAATGGAGAAAAACCCGGTGTTAGAATTAGCCTACTCTTAACAAAAGGATCCAGGAGGACCACAGTTTTATGTTCCATCTATCGGTTAGAGTACTGTTGTTGTACTATTCTTCACTTAGAACCCAAGGAAGGGATAGGAAGATTTCACAGAAAATTCGCGGCCAATAACCCTCGGCGTGGAAAGCTAGAACTCCAGCCACCACAAAAATCCGATCACCATGTGCAGAAATAGACCTTTTTAGGCAAGGGAGTAGAAGTGATCCCTCGGAACACAACCTTACCGGAAAAATACAATTAAAACCCTCGGAAACCAGACAAAGGAGCTGCCAACCCTAATTGTCTGGATTTCAGAAGCCTTAGGGATTCGAACTAGAATGGCAAGGTTGTTTGGTTGTGTGGGAAGTTTCCCGGCATGGGATTAGTTGGTTAGTTGGTCAAGGATTACATGAGTAACGAAGGAATTGTTAAGAGAAAGAGAAACCCGGCGTCAGTGTCAGCCTACTAAGAAAAGGAGTCAAGTGGTTCATAGTTTAATGTCCCATCCGACGGACGGAGAACTGCTCTTTAAGTGCTCTCCGCGTGACAGGATTCCGAGGCCCTAGCTCAGCAGCAGCCTAATCAAACCACCACTTGGCATGGTGCTAGCAGCAGATTCGTGTGCTCCTCTCCTCGGCCGTTATTGTCCCGTTCTCACGCCTGAAATTCCCTCGCCGGCGAGAAAGGCAGCGCGCGGCAAATCTAATATGTGTGAGCGGGCGAGACGTCCGCTATATGTCTCGTGGATCTCCGCTTGCCGCCTCGTCGGAATTAAGCCGTCCGACGTGAAAAAAAAGGGAGGCGTGGATTGAATAGACTCGGAATTTCACACCCTTCATCCGAGAAGAAGGAAGGGTGGAATTTTTCCGAGAATACGCTTATATCATAGGTTCCACAGCGATCTCTCACAGCTTGTGCGAGACGCATGAGGAATCGGAGCTCAGTAGGTAGCTAATGGGAACGGGAAGTAGACGGCGTACGGCATCGCGTATGTAGCCTGGCATGTTGGTTGGTTTGATAATTTAGGGAGGTGACCGGTAACTGAGGTGGTTTCTACCACTTAGAAGAGGTGGGTTTGTAGATCATGACTCATGCAGACGTATAAAAAAGAGGACAAACAACTTCAAAAAGGAGGACCAAGTTAAAAAAAGGGGATGCACGGAAATATATTGACCACTGAGACGTAAGTTTCTGCTCCACATATTTTACATTCTGCTTCGTGTACAGTTTTTCCGTTCTTGAAGGCAGGATATATGTGTGCAAGAACATCTGAGAATGTAGACTGGCGTTTAGGCATTGCCCGATATTTTATAAAACTCACTCGTTACGATGAACAACACATGGAACTAAGTATAACCAAGACAACGCTATAACGGAACTGAAAATACGCAACAGACATTTTAAATAATCGATAGTTACACTTACGCTTATCGATCGATGCTATCTGTTGATAAGAAATTGAAGAAAATAGCAATAGATAGGGAATATTGCAAATATGATTTTATTACGGATAAATTTGCGAAAAAGGAGGACAGTGTAAAAATACGCCCAGACAAAGAGATAAAAAGTAGGAGATGTCCGGATTTATCCGGATGTTTGGTCACTCTAATCTTCAGGGAAGAATCATTCGGGAATTGAGAGAAGAAATTTAAATTATCCTACTTGACAATAACGTATTGGTAGCAATGATGGCAGGAGAAATGTATGGGAATGGTTACAGGGGAAGATCAGGAATTGAATGCATCAGACAAATTGTAAAGGACGTCAAAGTGAATGTATACGTAGGAATGAATCGGTTGGTTAGTAGGAGAGTGAAGGGAAGAGCTGCTGCAAACTAATCTTCGGATTGATGACTGCTGATAATGATGATGAACGGAAGAGCTCCAAAGGGGACCACGGATCAACGTCTCATTCCACGAATGGAGTATTGCCCTTGATGTGCCCTCTGCAAGATACCCAAATAAGGATGAGGATTCCACTGATAAGTCTCAGCTATTGCTAAAATTTGAACCCAGGCCTTCAGAGGGAGAATCTAGTAATATAAACACCTCACCTACCCAATCTTCTGTATCCATGGAGGTAGGTACGTAATAGAAGTGAAAGAGGTTTTCAAGAATAAGACAACGTAAAAGGAATAAATGAAACATGGTCAGTATATTAGCTCCACCACTTTTTAATAATATTTTTCTGACTGTGCTTCTCCTAAGTGAGAGAGTGAGGCGTGACTGCTTTTCACGTATGTCATATTGCTTCATTGAGTGGACCTTCTCTTATTGAAACGGATATTCCGCTATAAATACAATGAATACAACACTTTCACTTAAGTTGTAACATAATATATTCATAGATTTAGCCTAGTCATAGCTCAACAGTCAGAATATTATTGGTCCGCGTTCATACAGACTAAAATTTATCGGCTCTACCGGAAAAACTCCTCGTAATTGATTGTACGCCGTTCGAAAATAAATTAAAGATGATCTAATAGTTGAACAGTTACCACATTTGTTCAAATTACCAAAAATGCGTTATCGTATTGTACTGTCCGATAATGTCGGAAAATCAGCAACATTTTTGTCCATGAGTTCAATTGAAAATTAAATATGATGATAGTAAAAAAAGTAGCATACAGCAGATTAGACTGAACAAAGAACCTGATTAGCTTTATTAACTCTATTTAATATCTTATAATTTACTAATAGGCACTTTATTGTCACGATTTTAATCTCTAGAATTTTGTTGTCTCTATAAAAGCTATCGGGGAATTATATCTCCGTAACTTATATTGCTGAATATGTGACGATCCGTGATAAGTAATTGCTGAGTTTACTGTTTTTCATTCTTCTACTTCAAATGAGTTCAATGGTTTATAGTTTATTTTTATTCCACAATATGTGGTTGATTTAAGATCAATAATTTTGACGTGAAAGTCAGCACTCAGAATCAGTTAGATGCAGACTCTTAGTTAGCAAAGGCTCTCCCCAATATTTTTCCGTTTCCTCTTTATTTTCAATTTTCCAATTTCTACATCAATTTTGACCTTCAGAGATGGATTTCGATCATGGATTAATTAATGAGAACTAATTGACTCCATATTGGCAAATAATATTGATTTCAAAAGGTACTCTATAGGTTTTAAGGACTTCTCAGTCTCACGCCAGTAGCGGGTGAACACGTTTTCAATTTTTAAGGAATAGATATTGAGCCTGAATATAGATCCTTGTTTGCCAAATATTACGAATAATGAGTTCAAAAACATAATTAGCAGTTTTACAGGGTCAAAATTGTATTAATATGAAAGATTCCTTCGTTAAAAAACGTGGACATCGTTAATTTTTTTTGGATAAAAAGATACATTTTAATGCGTCGAGAGCATTCAATGCGTGAATTTTTAATCCAAAATTTCATGGAATTGATTCCATTAAGTCACTTTGACTCCCGATAAAAAATGATTGGTTGCTTCATGTATATTAAACAGATTAAGCATGACATTTAATTTTTGAAAACTCGCCAGCGAAGTTATGTTTTTTACTTCTGGTTACAATTGGTTATCCGTGAAGTCGGGGACAACGTTGCTGTGATTATTCAGTATCCTGTGTCGAGTTACCAAAGTGAACCCAACGTCCATAAACGAGCCATTATGCAAATACTGTCCCGTCAGTGCGAGGATAAGAGGTGTGACTTCACTTCGGCGCATTATACTATGCATGTGGCGTTTAAAAATTGACAAGTGCATGACGTGAAAGGAAATTAATTGATTTCTCACAGGAAATGAACTCCCGTAGTGAGCGCAATGAAAGAGGGATGGTATTTTTTTAAGCTTAGCTCATAGCTGAAGTAGTCAAAGTTTTCAATTACACGTGATGGCTCAAAAGTTTGACTAACATTTTGGCCCGTTTTTATAATATCTGGTTAACGTTAACCACAAGATGACGTAGATTTTACGTTAACTTAACCAATGTAAACTGAGAGTTCGGGTACTGATGCTGAATCAGACGGTCGGGATGTTGACTTCACCGTTATGGATGAGACAACAAATTCACTTCGCTTTTTCCTGAGAGAAAACATTTAGCCAAGGATTATAAAACTCCTCCTCAGTGGGATAATATATTTTAGGGATTAGAGTTATATTTTCTCCCTCCTTAAACGCAGGAGATTGGAGTGAGGAGAAAATTGTCAGAAACTTGATGACAGTCCATAATTAAGATCCCGATCCACCCTGTGAAAAAAACCTAATTTTCCTCTGGTAGATAATCGTTCCAAATCTATCCTGATTTTCGTTTCGTATTGTTTCAATATTACGTCGTGCACCATTCTTATTTTATTCCTCAATACCATGAGCACACTATATCTCTGTTAAATTAAATCTATTTTCTTCTCATAGTGAGTGAAATAGAGCGTTATTGGAGTTAAAGCGTTGGTGTGGAAATCTGGGAAGGATTATCGCTAACGCGAAACGATATGAGAATATGAAGACATCCACACCTTAAAAGAATATTTTTTATTTCTAATTAGTTTCCAAGACACTCCTGATTTGCTGGGGAGATGATCGTGGTTTCCAAATTAGTGACGCGTCAACTGGGTGACGTCATAGGTTGCGGGTTCCAAACCCATCTCTAGGATTATTTAATGATCACAGAGATGACATATAGAATGAGGGGCTGTTAAGTAAGAAATATAAGGCCAAGACAATAACGAGAGTATCTAGGATCGGTCGGAAGTCAACAGAAATAACCATATTTTCATGTCGGAGGGCACGAAAATGCCGTGGGGAGTGTTTGCACGATGTGTTTGATATTGTATAAGAAAATTCTAATCCATGAAAAGGGAGGGAGTAGGAAAAAATGGTTTGAAGAGGAAAGTGACGAAAAGTGATATGCTAAAGTTTATTTGTACGTCTAACACTCTGTTTCTGTTTTACATACTAGTAAATAATGACCCTGAAACTCGCATGATCCCTATTTTTCAAGTAATCCTAAAGTAGCAAAGTCTATAGCGGTTCCCCACCAGCTTTGTCGCATTCTCTGTTTGGTTTATTCACATCTAAAGGAGCGTATGACTTTTCTTTAAGTTCTGTTTATTTCTCAAATCAAATCTTTTTCACCATTGTTCCAAATACTCGCGGCGTACTCGAGATGTGGCCTACGTAGACCGAAATAAGATATGTGGTGTACTTTTTCATTCGAGGACCTTTACACTATTCACTGAATAGATCCTAGTCTCTCTATTTGGAAGTTCCACCGCTACTGAGAAAGTCACTTAAAATACTGAATTCCACATTTTAATTTATATTGTAAAATATAATTGTTTCACTGTTGGAAAGAATAAGCAGCTTTAATACAAAATTAGGATACTAGGTATGCAGATTATTCGATGAATATATATTTTAATGAAAGCTTTTCCAGCTATAGGATCCAACTGCAGCTCCATTTCCATTGAAAAAACGCGTATCAACTTCAGCCCCTGTAGATTTTGGCCAAAAATTAATTAATTAATTAATAATAATTGAGAATAAATTACCTGCAGGAATTTTCTTCTTTAAACAGTTTATCGTGAAAATTGTATTTATATTATATAGAAAAATTATATTTTCCCATTCTTCTATACTCTTAGAAAACCACGTATAATTTCAAGTTCAATTTGTCTTAAAAAAATAGCGTCGAAAGGTAGACTTTTGTTCTTCTTACCAAACAGCGGAAATATTTCTCTATAATTATTCAGAAAATGAATTAAATTAAATCTATGTTATTGTTCGGTGGGATTGCCTAATTGCAGGGCCTGCAACCACCAGGGAGAAGAGATTCTCGCTCTTGCTCGCGTTCCATCAACTGGATTTTCGCCTCTTACGCGCCTTGGGTTGGGAATTCTTCTCTCTTCTCAACCTTAAAGGGAGTCACGGTAATACTCACCGGGTACTCGTCAAAGCGGGCGCCCGACGGGTAATCCGGGTAGTCGGACGCGGAAGTCAGTTGCGTGCGGGTGTAGTCGTAGGGCCCGGCCTCCGCCGTACCCGCGGCGGAGAGGACCGCGATGGCCGCGATAGCGAGGACCAGCAGGGGTCCTCCGGGGTGGACCCAGGCGGGGGTCCGACAGGAGGCGGCCGGAGGCTTCCGGGCCCAGGGCGACGTCGTCATGACGGCCGGAGTCACACGGATGGGTGCCGCGGTGTCCCCTGACTCTCTGATCAAACCGCGCGCTTCGTGGGCGAGGGAAAGTTTGGGAATGAGACGTGAGCGAACCTTGGAAACCGCCGGATATTTATGCATGAGTAAAGATAAGCATATATCTACCTTTCGAAGAGGAAGAACTCCAAAAGCCTGCACCCTCTTCCCACGCGGGCGGGTGCGATGTATTATTTATTCCCTCCTACTCTCGGAATGAAATGGAAGAGGTCGGAGACTCTTCGACTTTTTCCAGACGGCGTGAGGGACGGGTTCCCGAAAAACACTTGTACCCTTTGGTGGTTTCAACCCGGATGGGAGGACCCTTCTGCGTCCTCTGATATACTGCTGCCTCACCTCCGATACCTCTCGACCAACCGCTGCTTCTCCCACGAAGAATCCGTCGAGACGTGAGACCGCAGGTGTCTCGTGCTTCGTTCGCGTGGCGAGTAAAGGACTCCTGAGCCGTCCCAGTGGATTTCTACTCTTATAAACTCCCGTCCGAGCCTCCCCACCACGCCCACTCCGTCGTCACACACGTATACGGCCCCACTCCCCTCTCTTCTTTTCTCCCTAGTTTCCATCCCTTTCTCTCCATCCCTTCTTCTCTCCCCCACCCACTGAACCAAACTCGACTCTCTCTCTCTCCCCACTCTCATATCCTTGCAACCGCTCCTTCAACCCTCCCCTCCCCCACTACGGGCGTCATAGTGGCAAGGATACGCACGCTCATTGCACACATACATACCCCCAGTCTTCCCTCGTTTCCCCTACTATCACCCCTCACCCGAATTCCCCCACGGTCTAACATCCCCTTCCTCCTCCTTCTCCTCCCTCCTCCCTGCTCCTGTGCGTTTCCCCCTCCCCCACACAACCTTCCCCTCCGACCTTTCAACTTCTCCTCCTTTACCCGGTGAGGCCTGCGCACCTACCCCTCCCCATCACCCCCTGCCACACTCCCTCCGACCGACACCCCAAGCCCATCCTCCCCCGCGTCCAAACCGCCCGCCCCCGCCGCCCGCCACATCATACCCCGTCCCTTTTCTCAGCCCTACCGAACCAGTTGCTGGCCCACCCTTTCTCACCCTGCGAGCACGCGTAAACCCTACCACCACCCCCTATCTCTACACATCCTCCTACTTCCTCCTCATATCCCGTCTCCTCCTTCTCATTAGTGTCGCATTGGATTGGCTGTGCCCGTCGGCGGCGGTGTTTAGTTCGTTAGTTTGCCTCGATGGATACCATGCGGGTAGCCTTCTCGCGTCGTGCGCGCATCGCTTTGCGCGGTGGGCGTCTCGAGTCTTTTACTAGTTCACCCGACAATTGACATTGAGTATTCGTTCTTCATTTGGCGAGGCGTTATTAATAAGGTGGCAGGAAATCGCCTGGCGCACTTCGGCACAGGTCGGAAACGAGTCCTCCACTTTTATTCTCTCGATGTGTAACCGATTCACACAAGGGTAATATTGGAAAAAAATTAGTTCTTGAGTAATTAATGTGCTATGCCAGGAAAAAAATTAATTGAAATCATAAAAAATGCTCTTAAATTTTCTCTGACTATCGTCATTTATGAGGTCTTCCTCTGAAGATAGGCGTAGGCAAGAGTGAGGGTATTCGACGAGACGCAGTCGAACGAAGTCATATTCAATGTACCTCACTTTTTTCAAACTCAAGAGTATTGACACTAACTTAAAGGAAGCTATAGATTCCTATCTTCAATAAAAAATAAACCCTGGAAAAATGTTCACTCTTTTATTGTCCACCGATCAAGGTTTCGGTGTGTCACGTCATCATCCAATAGGCCAATAAAATTGTGAATATTTTGAGATCCACCTTTCCGTCCGTAATTCTCGTAGTCTTCTAAAAACAAATGCCACTAGTGAAGTACTCGCAAACATTCATTTTCCTGTAGTAATTTCACAGTAAACAGAAATTATTTGGGAGACTAAACTTGTCACGGCTTATATTATTCTTCTTTTTCATCTGGTGCTGCCACTGCTATGGAAACGACTTCTGTGAGTGACACATAGGACGCATAATTCTGTGGCAAAACAACGCAAAAACGGTTTCACTTAATCGTGGCTTAAGTCACGCTGTCTCTCTCCGAGAGTAACATTAAAATATTTGACCATGATTCAACTCTTTTTGCCATCTCCATTGCAGCATCAGCTGAATATGATCTTTCACTTAAATCATGTCATGGATCCCTCTTCGTCTTCCTATTCTCCGGCTACATCCCCGATTGCATCATCTTGTTTCTCACTATCATCTGTTGTAGGAAATCCTTCATGCTCTCCTGGCCCTGTCTTGTGTGTCCAAGGTCAATTTAGGAGCACTCATCATAGATCAACTCTTCCGAACAGATTTTTATCCATCGGTATTTCCAGCACAAGTCTCGTATTGATTGATATACCGAGATTAATAAAAAACTATACTAATTCTTATCCACATTCAGCTAAGCACTCATTCACGTTATATTTTACCTTCTCGATTATACATGGACATTTACTTGGTGTACCCCGAAATGATGACCCTTGAAGAAGGAAATACATACGTCTGTTCCGTCTATAATCAGTACCTAACAAGTAAAATGAAAAAATTTCATTTTCGAATATTTGAGCATTTCAAACTCAACAACGTATCCCTTAGGCTATTTTTCCCTGAATCATCCCACACGAAGGTGCATCGCAACAAAATACAAGAATTTTATATATCCCATATTTCGTATAATTGTCAATGAAAATTGGAGGCGTAGTTATTTCGTGTTTTTTTTAATGGAGGAGGTATTGAGGTCAAGTTATTTTTTTTAAAGATATTAAGAGAACATTAATGAAAGCTGACCAGAGGGAAGTTTTTAGGCATCCTCCTTGACCTTGTTATTTATATATTCTCTTTTCAATACACACCTAAGATCTTTCACTTATAAATGTATGGTATAAGAGAAACTACAGAGCAAACAATATATAAATACAGTTTCATTAAATAAAAAATTACTAAGTAATCAACGTACAGTAAAACATTACCAAATAAATAACGCACTGGGTTGAAAGATGTGCATGATGTGCATCAAAGTTTTTATTCGTAATATTTATTCATTAGTTCATCAACGTTGGTTATTCTTCTTTCGAGAAAGAAAAGTGATGAAAAAAGAAGGACTTCTATGGCGCAATTCAGTTCGAGGCAATGACGGGGACTCGGAATTGATAAGTAAATAAAATATTGGTAAACCTCTATTGTGGAGTGTGGCGCTGTGTGGGTCGGAGCGTAAGTCATTGTGGAAAAAGGCTGAGCTTCACTGAAGGCATTTGGGATGTGGGCTTGGGGTAGAATGAAGAGGTTGAGCTGGTTAGCGAGGAGGACGATTGAGTATTGGAAATGGTAAAAGGGGAAAGGAAGTTGGTGAAAATTCGGAGATGGTAGAAAAGGTGGATGGAAGTCGTGTTGAGATAGAAGCACTTGCATAAGAGGGTGATTGAGGAGAGAACGCTGGGGAAGCTAAAAAGAGGATTGAAGCGGATAGGATTTTTGTACAACATAAGAAGAGGCAAAGGGTATGAGGAACCCAAGACTCTAGGAGAGACATGATAGTTAGCAAGCAATACATGGGAAAGCGAAAGATGTCCCATAAATGGTAAAGTTAGGGTGAGGACTTTCTCAAAAGCCATCAGTCGGCTTTGAGACGACGTACTAACGATGATCTTTTGGCAGTAAGTCGTACTGTTGCTTGGGAAATGTGTGTTGTCAGTGTATGTGAAATGTCATTTATCTGAACAAATACATTTGGAAAAAATTTACTGATGGCTAAAAATATTTGTAAACTGTAGAATTTATCTACCACACGAGCAGCTCAGAAGGAGCATGGAACCACAGGATTGGTAGTCGGTGCATAACGGATAGAAGAAAAAAGGCAACACTATGAATATCACATTCAATAAAATTCATTTTTTTGTTCTGAAAGACTTAATATTTGCGTTACGTAGCACATTGCTCATGAACGTCGTTAAGTAGGCTTTCTTTAACTACTTACCGAGACAAGGTGGAGGATAGCTTTAATGGATTTTTGGATTTCACACAACGTGAGTGGAATGGTCGGTAAGAAGGAGAATCGAAGACGGAACTACGGAAAAACCGATGGGAAAATGGCCTTTGATGATGGTACGTTTTGCATTTATTGTTATGAATTCAAAACTTTGTCATCGGATCTTCTTAACCCTTTTAGAATTTCTGCTGTTTGAATCCATAGGTTGATTGATTTACTTCTCTTTACCTAGTGGCTTCTGTCACTTCTCTGATGGCATATCCAGTGGCTTCTGTCACTTACTCCTCTTTATCTAGTGGTTTCTGTCACTTCTCTGATGTTTTAAATTATGGGAGTGCCCCCGTGCCAATCTACTTCATAACATTTCATTGAAAAATTAGCTTGTAGCTGAAGACAACGTAGTAAGGTTAGAAACGCATCCATGTTTTACTGTTCGTTCACTATGTTCGTTCGTTGCGTTCACTATGAGAGGTAAGTAATTGTGTACTCCGTATCGATTAGAACCTTTTCGTTTTGCATACATTCGCTGTTCCCTTTCAGGGTAGGCATTGTCAAAAGAGCTAAATTCTTGGCTCTAGGTCAAGAAAACTAGCATCGATGTTAACGATTTCCTCCATAGTGCCCCATCGTTGCAAACCTCCTTTGCTTCTGATACATTCATGCATTACTTCATACACGCTTTCCCATTTTTAAGAGTCCTTATATTCCTCTTCTGAGTTTGGTGTACTCTTTGTTGAGATATTTTGTTGTTCCCGTGTTAGAGACAGACGTTCCCTAAGCTCTCACTGCTACACTCTTGGGTAATCCTTTAATATCAGTATCAAAATATGCCATCTGCGTCTCTTGTCTTTTGTGAAATATGTTGCCGGTTTCCTTGTCCTAAGTATATTCCCTTGGAATTCGTAAAAAAAGGCATTCCCGTAATTTTGTATCACGGCTGACTATGGACTGGGAGAGTATATAAGTACGTATGTAGTTTAAATTCGTCATGTGATTTCTCTGCACTCTTCTCGGAATTTAATTTATGAAGCTGTTTTGCTTTGTTAATGTAACCATATTTGAGAAATTATATTCCGTTATCTTTCTGCACACTCGCTCGGTATTTTATTTATCAAATAATTTCGTATTGTTCATGTAACTTATCTATGGACAGTATGTGTGAGGTATTTTCGAATTGCACATGTAACTCTGCTGTGGAAAGTGTGTGTATGTGAAGCATTTTCGTATTGTTCATGTAGCTTTGTTGTGGACAGTGTGTGTATGTGAAGCATTTTCGTATTGTTCATGTAACTCTGTTGTGGACAGTATGTATAGAGCTTGGTTGAAAATTCCTGACACTTGCGCAGAACACCATTTTTGACCTGGTTGTATCTATTTTGATAAACTGCAGCTGGAAGAGGGTGTGAATGAAACTGGTCATTTTCTTTCCTGACTTCAATTGCGATCGCAACTTGATTGCAACTTCACTTGCGATCGCTGCCAACCTCACTGCTTTTCCTTTCTCTTTGGATCACATCGAAGTGTTAGCAACTTTCAACCGAGCTATAACTCTGCGAGTCTCGTAATGCATGCCGCTGCGGTGGAAAATTTTAAAATATTCCGTTCAGAAGATTTAACCCATTAACTTTTCACCTGTTGATATCCGTTGCTTACTTCTTCGATAATTTATGTTATTTACCCATTTTCCGACTCCTAGCATTTTAACCATAACATTTTGAACCGTTTTAACTCCAAATTGTGCGCGTATTCCATCTTCTTATTTAAAACGAACAATTTCACGCGTGGAGTTATCATCTCCGTCTCACTCGTCCGTCCTCCTTTAAGTTCCCTCCACCCATCCATCCCCACCGGTCTTCCCCCCTCGCTCAATCCGCATACTGCAACCGGGGACACACAAAGGCAACGCTAGTGGACTAACTACAAGGAGACTCGCCATTATCAATGCCTTCGCTTTGATCGACCATTAGTCTAGCGCTCAACTACCCAAGCGGCATCATGTGTCGATTTTATATCGTACCGATTTGCCATTTTGATTTCACCAACGTCCTTTCAATATCGGGTGATATTGGCGAGAGAAAAATGATATTTATGTGACACTGAACATGTTAAAAGAAAAACTTTGTACAATTCCACAATATGAAATTAATGGTTTGAGGCGTAACTTTATGGAACTCCTTCATGATTGAAAAGAAAAAACTTTTTTAGTTCCAAAAACATGTAAACATGTTCCAAAAACATGTCACTCTTGTCATGTCATGTTTTTAAAACATGTAAAGAGTGACAAATGTATTATTTTAAATGATGTACTGTTTCAATCCCATTCCCCTCTGCTTAACCTTCCTCTACCTGAAGTCCCCGTCCACCCTCCACAACCTATCCCTTCCCCCAACCTTGCCACACCATCGTGACTTTCGGTCGCACAACCTTTCCCCAACCCCCTCCTGACAACAGAAGCCCACACCCCCCCCCACATCGCCCTTCTTCCTCATTTTCTCTCCTCCCTTTCCTTAATCATCATACTTCCCTCTCAAACAACAGTAACCAACAGCCCCCCCCCCCACAACAACCTACTTCCTTAACTGCTCTCTCTTTCCTTACTCATCCAACCTCCCCCCCACTCCCCCCCCAGCCCTACCCTCCCACAGACCAACCCTCTCCCTCCTGTTCCAAACCTACCACCCCCCTTCCCCCCAGTATACCTATATATTGCGGAAAAATGTTTTGTAAACCACCTGATGATGTCGCCCAGCGACGAAACCTAGGTCGTATTAAAATTATTTTATGTGGAACTAAACAAAGTTTTTTCTTTTCAATCCACAATATGATGTATTTTACCGATCGATTTCAACGTCTGAGCATCATTGTCAAGGTATACAGAGGACAAAATATCAGTCGTTTTTATTGGAGGTAATTACATGGCTACTCTTCATTTGGGTTCTACATATGATAAGAGAAGGCAAAAGAAAGTTAACTAGAGGAATAATCAGAGTTTTCATGTTATTTGTAGAGCAAGAATGCTTAAAGCATCAGTCATCTACTTCGACTGCAATTGACCGTGTGGATTCAAATACGACTGTCCTCAATTGCCTTACCTAATGCCTAAGGATGTATACCTTGACAATGGCGCTCAGTCGTTGAAATCGATCGGTAAAATACATCATATTGTGGAATTGTACAAAGTTTTTCTTTTAACATGTTCAGTGCAACTAAATTCCACCAAGTATCGTCTGCCTCCATTGATAATATTTATGTGACATTTTCCCGTGTTCCGCCATTGAAGGGATATCGTCGCAACTATGTCTAAGGTGATGTTTTATAGATACCTTTCTCCAAGATAAACATAATGTCCGCTGAGTTAAATAAGAATGAATTGTGTGTAAATGAAAAAGAAACACTGCACAGTAACAAGAAATACTCAAATTTTTATCCAGCGCTGGTCTGGCCTTCTTTAAGAGTTGAGAGAATCTCTTTGTTTTTTGTGTTTTTCTATCCATACCTATTGACTCAACCTTATTTATATACTTATTTATTTATATATTTATTTGAATATTGTTGTGTATTATAATGTATATTCACATTCGTAACAAATATGAATGTGTGATTTGTACATGCCGGTTAAGGAAGCAGATGGTAATTGGGACATGGTTCCTCCTCACTCCAAGATGCAGATGTTTATTATGCAGAAGGAATTTTTTCATTTTTCGATGAACCGATTCGAGACTTCAAGCATCTAAAAGCTGTGACCCGAAGAGGCCAATTCATCGCTAATTAACTATATTTAAAAACTAAGCTCTCATAGACTAGGGGTAGGGTCTTGACGTTGCCATTAAGATGTCATTAGGTGATATTCGCGGTAACTTTAAAATTTTATATTTTTCATGTAATTTTGCGTTAACACTAGAATGCCGGGTACTTTGTATCCCCCTATAATGCCGGGAGGGTGTCATTTTGACACCCATGTTCATTATAGCCGCGGTACGTTGCAGATTATTTTTTTTGTAGTTGCTTATTTGTCAACTTCATTGCAATGTTTGTTTTTGTTTCCTCAATATTTTCAAAAAAAATTTTTTTTTTTTTAAGACTATCATTGAAGAAAAAAATTTTATGCAAAAAGTCTACTCTCTTGTACTGCGTCTTCCATCGAGGATTACGCTGAAACGTTGAAGGACGCACGTAATTGATAAATAAGTACCTAATCATTGAATAATTTTTATGAACATTTATTGTTTACATAAAAATAGTTACATTATATGTGCATAAAACACCTTACATCAATAAGATAAGAAAATCTTGTTTTATTCTTTTTAGAAGTATTAATTATTTTTGCAACAGGTTTTTGTCTTATAATGTGGAAGTTTGCTTTCAAAAATGCAAATTTGCAAACGATAAAATCAATTACGACTGTTAAAATATATAATTGTTTAAAAGAAAACACAATTTCTTTGTCAAAAAACACGTGTCGCCGCGGTAAAAATTGGCTGGTTTCAAGGCGATTCATTCGCAAAATAAAGCGGAGAATACTTTCCTCACGAGCTACTAAATTTTCGAAAAAATTGCAAACAGCCGATATTTATTTAAATTATGTAAAACATAAACATTCACGAAGGTAATGTACTATTGTAAAATACTAATTTGACTAGTAATTATCAAACCGCATACACCTAAACCGAAAGAAGAAATGATAAAATATACCGGGTGTCAAAATGACACCCTCCGGCATTCAAGGTAAATTCGGATTTTTTAGACGAAAAAAGGGAGGGGGTAATCCCTTAACACTGTCGTATTGTTAAGCACTAAAAATGAATTAAAGCCACGAAAGAATTTTTTCTACAACAATCTTTAAAGGCCCGCTCCGCAAAAAATGTACGCGTAGGGTGTCAAAATGACACCCTTCGGCATTCTAGTGTTAATTGTGATAATATTTTTATGAAAATAATATTTCACCGTTACGACATTCTTGAATTTTTCCCTCCGAGAACTCAAAATAATACGTACTCATCAGTAAATTTCATTTTCATACCGGCAAATTTTATAATTTTTAACCTCATGCAAATATCGGCTGCAGATATCAGACTGATTATTAAATAATTTTAAATTATGTGGTAATGATACTGGGCCACTCTCTGGATGCTAAAAATGCTGGTAAAATTGAAAAGTATTTCCGTTAACACTAGTAAATGTCAAAAGTATTCAGCTTGCATATCTAAATACTAGATATTCGATTTTGCCAGGTTAATATTGGATTTTATACTATAATTAGAAAAATTTAATTAATTTTCGGAAGAGAACAAACGGAAAAATTATCTTGAGGAATGAATGAACAAATGGTCCTTTTGCTATGCATTTATTCCGAGGAAAATACACTTTTTGTTGCGGTTTCGAGTTATTTTTACCCGACCTGCATGTTTTGGAGAACGAAGAAAAATATTTGTTGCATATGTGATCTTACATGAGTTTTTTCCTCAGGCTAAGGAGTAGGTACTTTGTTATGTACTGGGTATTGTAAGAGTTCCTTGTACGATAGATCAATGCACACTTTATGAGAACGTATGCTCTGGGTACACTTGGAGGAACAAGCTCATTCTCCATTCTCTCTCCCGTTCTTTGCACGTAAGTGGAAACATACATAATATACATACATATATTCTTTTACATTTTGTCATATTCGTGGTAGAAAGCTAAAAAGCCTCCGTATTGTTTGCATATATTTTGTGTACAAACTGTATTACATTAATTTCCTCCGAAGTGTCCTTTCCGTTCTCAACCTCTGCCATATCCATCAATTGCTTCAAATAGCTTCCTGGTCTTTATTCTCCCCTGGTCCTCTTTAGAGTCCCTTCCATCACATTCACCAATGACTTCCTTCGTTTACCCATTCCTCTTACACCATCCATTCTACTGCCGTAAATATGCTTTGTGATTTGTCTCTCATCCATTCTCTCAGCATGGCCATACCAAACAAATCACACTCTTTTCATATGATGTTTATTGTCGGAACATTTGTGTACAATATCTCTAAACAAATATAATATGTAAATTGATATCTCAGGGCAAACGGATCTCATTCGGAAAAACCAAGTATTTCAATAATAAAAGGACAACCACTTAGAATAACAGTAGAAGCGCCGGAGCGGTCATTTTGACCGTTTTTGAATAAAAAATGGTCCCCTTTTCCTTCATGATGGTTAAAAATTGTTGATATTTCGTGACTTTTACTGAATTTTTATGTACACGTCAATTAAAAATAAAATAATCTCAATTCAAAATAGAATATATCTGTAAAATTATTCATACACACTACCAGAACGAGAGAAAACACCTACCGGCCAAAATAACCGCTGCCGGCGCTTTTAGGTATTGGGAAAATTCGGCGCTTCTAGTGTTAAGAATCTTCAAAATAGATTTTAAATGATTGCCGAAAGTGTGCGTAATATATGCGGACTCAACATATTTCGTTTATTCAATATGATGGATTGTTAAAGCAGCACAGGCCGTAGTCAAAACTAGCTTAGCGTTTTGAATATTTTCTCTAAAATAATAATTTCTCTTCAATTTCCAAAAACTACTTCACAAATGAATTAAGAGTATGTTATATTACCGTACCATCGGATTCATGTTCTATGACCACTCACTGTTTTACTTGTTTTTGACAACTTGGAATGAAAAGTAAAAATGGAGTGGAATGCATTGCTTATTATTAAAAATATTCTTAATATATTAATCTGCTCATATTTTTGTACGGGCTTATTATTCATTTAATGGTGAAAAAGACGTAGTTATCCCGGAGCCAAAAGGATGGCTAGGCTAAAGATATGTTTTCTGTAAGTCATATTAATTATCATAGCCTGCACTCAAGTCACTGATAATACGTAATTTTGCAGTGCCATTGGTGTTTTTGAAATGCCAAAGTGTAATTTTAGTCTTGCTATAACCGAAAAATAAATGCAACGTCTTCGGCATTAGTATTTTCATGTATACATTAAAGCGTAACTGAATATACCTAATATATATATTTTCATTCAGTCTGGTCGCTAAAATGAGGGTCATTTCATGCCATTCTGAGAGGTTGTTACAAATATTACCGAACGGAACGGAAATTAGAACTTTGACCAATAGATTACGAGGCGTGTACATCGCAACAAAACCTCCACATTTTGTCCGCCCGGAGGCTTCAGGGTCTTCATCAAGGAAATCTCTCTCCCTTCCTTTAATGAACAATAACCAGTGTCGCAGATTGGACAGATGAGCAGGGTAGATATTCAGACCCAAGTGTATTTCGTAACAGTCGAATGATGCTTTGCATCAAACACATATCCTCGGGTAACCACTGCCTACAAAAAGGCACTTCTATTATTGTGAGAACTCACAAATCAGAGGTATAATTTGTTTTAAGTCGAATGTCGTTGAAATTCTTGTCACTAAATGGCCAGAAATTCTTTATTTTTGTTTCAATGTATTTTTGTCTAGATTTCTATAAATAGAAAACGTGAGATATGTATCAACATTTGTCCCTAAAAGATCGATATCAATTTCAGGATATTCTTCAAAAGGTCATTTAGGGGGATTAATGCCGAAGCTCAGATTAAGGGTAGTTACCAATTTTTTTATACTAATTCAGTAGAAACGTTTGTGATTATCCACTTGCTAAAATAAATAGTCACAAAAATTTAAATTATTCAGCCTCATCGTATGGATTTGTTACTTGAATGCGACTGCCTTTGGACTTAAAATGTAATCGTTGACCCATAGTAACAATATCGCAGATCTCATCGGAAAATCTTTAATTAATAATTTTTTGCACTTGATTATTTTCCCAGTGGAATTTTAATTCCACAAAAAGCGTTTTATCTGCCTATGAGCAGTCACGGATAATCGCCCCAAAATCCCCATCAATTAACTTGAATGTTTTATTGAGAGCGAAATTACTGTTCGATTGTGCTTGTATATCACCATCTAAAGAAATGGGAGTTGTGATTTTGCATAGCATTTTCGATTTTGTATGTACTTTTCAACCTTGGCACCTAGATCTGAATTACCTAATTCAATGGAGATATTTTGGAAATAATTTTGAATGAAAAACGTTTTTTTTACGTTTTAAGTTATAATTATATAGTATTAAATTATATAATATTATGTTATAGTATATAATGTATATATCGTATTTATAATTTATAATATATATTATATTGTAATATTTAATATATATATAACACATATAATAAATATTATTACATATTATTGCATTGTCAGCCAGTTCTGAGCTATATTTAAAGTTTCAAGTCTCTAGCTTGTCGGGATGTTAGTTTAAAATTTGTACCGTACCGAACAGACAGACAAGAACTCAACCTAATAAAAACGTATTAAAATCTTTCAAATGGATTTCAAATATTTGGGCAGGAAATTATTCTGTGAAAAAAGTAATTCTTTAGCGTTGATATTTCAACAGTTGATAGTCTTGGAAAAAATTCTGTCTCGTACAACATTTCTCATGTAAGTTATACGCGGAATAAATTTGTGGTTGCATAATTTTAACCTAATACAGTAATGAAGAAATGAGCATAGGTGTACTAGCAAGGCTATTGGTGATTTATGAGCACAAGTAGAAGAGATAAAGGCAAGAACATTTCTTCAGGAACGCCTAGTCACGTTTTCTGAGAAGAAATTGGTTCATAGTTCCTTTGTTACCCACTCTAATTTTTAAACGCCAATCCTACGCATATTCCAGAATCTAATAGTTATTACGGTCAGATTTGGACACCAGTGGACCTATATTGGTGCTCTAAGAGCGAAATGAACCGTATGTGTTCATCTCTCCCTACTCATCCATCATAACACTCACCGATCCGTCTTTCCTGAGTGTCCTGAACGCCTAATTAATGTGTAAAATTCCGAAATGACCGATTCATCACTGCCATCGTTGATGAGTTAAACATTTAAGTAACTCACAGCATCTGTGCAAACATCTTTAGACATGTTTATAACTCTCTTTTTCATTATCTATCATTGTTGATTTTCAGTGTTTCTCGACTACGGAGAAAAAGCTCTCACTTTCTGACGCATATCGATCGATGAACTTCATCACTCCTGTTTTGCTCTTATGCTTACATGAAAGCAAGACTAAAATTAGATCAAGCAAAAAAAGGCATAATAGTAGAGTGTGAAGCAATAACCGGCAGTCCTGATAGTAAAAATACCAGCTTTCGCCTAAAAAATCTCGGTATTTGAGAACTACAGATAAAAAATAAGAATTCCCGGGAGTTTTGACAGATTTTGTCTTGTCGTGACGTTGATGGGCTTGAAATTTTGTCTATTGGCTAGATCTGTAAAATATAGTGGTGCTAACTTTTCAGGATTGAGAAAACGATTTGACCGCAAAATTCGATGCAATGGCCAAGGAAATGCACGCTCAAACATCTGAGAAATAAGCACCACTCATCTTAGTAAACATCACCAAATCTGCTTTTAGCCTTAAAATCTAAATTACTTAGTATTTATATTTTATTTCTCAAATACCGAGAAATAGATTCTTCTCTCTCAAATACTGAGAATAGATTACCCTTATAATGGATTTACTCCGCCTGTGAATAAAAAGCCCTTTGATGCCTTCTATTTTTGTCAAGTCTTTTTCTTCTTATCACCACCGTCGGCATGCCAAGTGCCAATTTTGTTCTACTCACCTTTTTACGACGTTGCCACATACAAAAATTACTCAAAAATGACAAATGATCTTATAATTTTCTATTCTCCCACTCCAAAGTCAACACTGAAATAGTCTCCAGGACCTATGAGTGGAAGATAGGCTACCGCGCAAGCACTGAGAATGGCCAGTGTCCTCACTCAAGACAGGCGATCGTGTATATGTTGTTCCAACTCTCGCTATTCGTATAATTGCTCCTAGTTTTAGAGGCCATCTATTTGCTGTGTTGTGCAGACGGGAGTGACAAAGAATGAATGCACTCTTATTTCCGGGTGGTTTACGGCGAGCTCAAAATTTGGCTGGTATTTTTTATGACGACCTCTGGCTCCATTTGATAAAGAATCAACTTCATTCACGTGCCTACTCATTATAAATATTTATGGCTTGACATTGATTTATTTTCAATTCTCTACTTTCAGCTAGTTATGTTGTTTTAAGCCTAAAAAGATCTGACCACGAGCTTTTTTGTCATTCAGAATACCGCATTTTAGATATTTTATTTCAAATGCATCCGGATTTTCGGTCACTTTTCCTGATTCTGTTAAGAGGCTTATGAAGCCAGCGCTTGAATAATATCTATACAATTGTGGAAATAGCTAGTCTTTAATTCATTCTCTGGAAAAATGAGGAATATTTTTTTGCATTGACATTATCATGCGTAATTATTGATGTTTTTGGTTTTCATTAAGGCTGCAAACTATTCAAATCACTGAGGTGCGATGAAGTGTAAGCTAAATAAATTCATACAAGCTGCCAAACCTGCACAGAATTTTTCTAAAAACTCGTTCATAAGTTTTTTTTTAGGTAGTAAGGGGATGTAATGGGTTTAAACATGTAAACTTTAATCTGTAAACCTACCGAAACTCTAGGTAACGCTAGGAAACTCAGGCATGTAAAAGTTCTGAAAATTAAATTTATCATTGTGAAAAAACCAAGAATTTTTTATACACTCTTTTGCTCTCATCTCGTCATCAATTACGTCCTTAAATGCTGCATGGTAGTCATTTTGTTAATTTTACCATTGTGTAACAAGTAAGTGTGGGGCACTAGAGCCAAAATGAAGGACAGTCAAAGAATTTCGGCATGTGTCACGACGGATTCGAAGATGTGAAGTTAAAAGTTTATTCTGTTCGTAAAGTTTGGCCATTTGTTCCAAAGAACGCCCCAAATTACTTCACTCCTCTCTGTCCCATGTCCGAGAATCCCTGATCTCGCGCTGGCACTTTAATTCCCACGACCCCAGCGTTGAAAAATACAAGAATAGTAATCCTCGTCATTTTTTTCTTTCTACATTCGGTCGATGGCTGAAACAAACGCAAAGTGAAATTTCGAATGTGACGCCTAAACGCGTTTTGGTCAAGCTCCGCGTGCCCTCGATGTGTTGCGAGTACATATAATTGACATCCAGATATTCTACTCTGCCTCAATATTTGCCGCCGCCACCCAACCTATGCGTCATTTATTTTCTCGTCGTGTGGCAAATTGTTCACGCAAATCCTTCTTGAACATATTTCATATATATATAATTGAGTGCATGACTTTTCCTCACTAAATCCATCATTTTTCTATTCGTATATCGTTAAGTTTGTTTTTCGCTGTCCGTAACGTTACGTTAAAGAAAATAAATGCATCGCGCAATGAATATTTTTTTTATGAGCAAGCGTAGTGGAAACACTCAACTTAAAAGGGGAGTTGTCTCTCTCATAAAGGTGGTATAGTCCATTCCTTTCTAGGTGATAGCTCAACACTTAACTTCACGAAAATTATTTTAAAATTTGCACGAAATATTAATATGTTTCAACATCACACCAACACGAGAGGTAACTAATATGATTTCTTTACTATCACCGATTGAATCGAATGCCAGGTATCGATTTCCTCTTTGGAACTTGGGAACATAAATGAATAACATACGAGGGATCAGTTGAGGCCGTTCACATTTCCTAAATGGATGTAAACTAACTATATGTTTGAACTACTGGCGTCAATGTTAACGTCTTTTTCAAAACCGTATTATAAGCTACTTCTATAATTCACAACTTTGCCGTAATTTCCGGAAGTTTGCTGTTCGAATATTAATTTTTGAGTGTAGGTAACAGACTCATTTGCTTCCTGGAAAACTAAAACTATCACATTAATTTGATCTTATTTCTCTAGATTAGAGATTATTATGAACAAATAACTATAACGTACTGTTTCTCAGCATCCAATATTCGGAAAAAGTGTAGTTTTTTCTACAAGATTCCAACTACTTATGAAAAACATAAAATTACCAGGTATTACATGTTTTCGAATTATGGAAGAAAAGGCTAGCAGCGATATTGGCCAGGATTCTGTGGATCTTGTTTTTTTTTCTCTCTTAAGGATTGTTGTGACATGGGCTACATAGAGTCTTGTGGTAAACCTTCAGATATTGACTTACGTGATACACTTTCTAAAAAAGAACACAGTGTACTAGTTCTGATATCTCTCAGTGGCCACAGAATTTATTACTTATGATAAGATGCTGTTAGACCAATCGTTCCCAAAATGGGCACCGCCATCCCCTGATGGGCGGTGCTTTAATAAAGGGCAGTGAAAAATAACAAGTGGGCGTCAGCGGGGCGATTTACTTAGTGTCCTGACCAAACGGTGACCATATGCGATGGTATTTGGCAACGATCCTTTATCGCACATCTCTTAAAACGGGTAAAGCGAAGTAGTACGTTTAACGGTTTTTGGTTGTGGAGAATGTTTGCAACTTAAAATTTTTCTGCATACTTTTAAATTTTAATTACAAAGTTAGCACACAAGGTGTCGGGTTCAAAGAAAGCCATTCCTAACAATTTTTCCGGATATTTCTCGCATACATACTGAAGTTCATTGGCTATCAATAGGCAGCTGTATAAGGCGCCCATAGGCGGATCTATTTCTGCGAATCGCAAATATTCAAATTATCATGATAAAATATACATTGATTTTAGTAAAAAAGTGTAATTTAACCATTTTTATTTACTTCTTAAAATAAAATGCCTTGATAATTAATTTTTATGTCATTTTTGTAATCACACGTTAGTTCCCTTTTATTCTTCGGTAAGCCCCGGATTTCCCTATACATGTTAATAAAAGTCGTAGGGGTATTAAAATATATATCAATTGGGTTTAAAATAAACAGGCTAATCATAATCTTTTTTAATTTAATTTTTATAATCTTCCTGATTTGGTCATGTAGTTTATGATTCTGATAATGATAAGCTTACAGCTGGAGGAAGTTGGGTATAGGTTTGTGAAACCAAATTTCAAACTTGGTTTCACAAACCTTTACCCAAGAAACAAACTAGATGACTCGAAAAAATTTGAGAAACACTGGGTTGGGCTCTATGGCAATGCAAAAGTAATTCGATAAAAATATCGCATTTTGGCTTTAAGTCTACATTTGATGACATTCTCGAAAGAGATATTCCTTGCATGGGGAAAACATGATTGGAGTCATCTAAGTGTACCTTATGGATTTAAAATCTACAACGATTCGGGAATTGGTAGCCTAAAGAAAAAGAGCGGAATTCCTCGGGAATAATTTTCCAATATCACAATTCTTGGATTTCGGGAATTTTTGGAAAAAAAATATTATCATGAGATACTCCCTTATTCTTGGCAGAAGCATGAAGTCCCTTGCCATGTATATTTTGATGGCAAAGAAGTAAGAACTTGGCACCATCAGCTATCAAACTTTGTGGAGAAGACAATGATGAATTCTATACATATTTCGCTATACATATATATTTTGCTATGTCATTTCGCTGTATGTATTGTAACCGTTCCCGATTGGACGGTTGCAATGGGTTTGTGGAAGAGGCGGTTTTGTGCTGTATATTGTGTTAATTTTAAGGTCATCGCTGTGTGAGTGAATGATTCATGTGTGTTCGAGTGTGTGAGTTCCCTGCACCACGTTCTCCCCCCCCCCCCTTTCTTAAGTGTATCTCCGCCGTTCGGCGGACGACCTTCCCTTTTCCCCCCCCCTCCATCCACCGCTCATGCTTTGCAAGTGACTGTGCTTCGAAATATAATGCGGCCTGCGTCAAGTGAAGCCACCTCCCCTTATCCCCCTATCCCCCCCCCCTTCTCACCCCGCGCGCTAGCGCATATAAATGGCAGAGGATGGTCGGGGCGGGACTTACTTACATGTGATGGTTCTTGTGGTGGCGGCTGACACCCAAAAATTAGGAGGGCTGAAACATCGGTTGGAGAGCGAGAGAGACGCATTGTGCGGACGAGGAACGGAAAGGGAGAGACGACCGACGCATAAGGAAGCTGAATTTAAGTCGTGTCCAGTAGCGGTCCCAAGGAATCCGTGGCCATCGCCGTCGCCTGTCTCCGCTCAAGTAAAACCAACTACATCATCAGCTGCTACGTGCAGAGCACGGGGCGATCATTGCCAGCGCCGCCGCAGTTGCACCAGTTATCCCCGATAACGATAAGTACCACTTATATCCCGCCCGCCTAAAACGGCCATTCCTAGACCAAAGAAGAGCCCCCCATTCCCAATCCAAGAAGAATAGTCCTATTATAGTTCAAAGAAGAGATTCCCCAACCCAAGAAGAAAGTGCCCCAAGTTTCGTACTGTCGACATATTTATTCCCGTGTTTTTCCCCCCTGGTCCCGTGTGAATGTGTTTAGTTTTCAATTGAGGGTGCGTGATTGTAGAAATTTTTAAGTTCAAACCGTTAAAATATTGTAACTTTTCCCTAGTGATTCTCGAAATGGGAAAAAGGACCTTGAAGGGTAAAACTGTTTCATTTGATTGACATTTTGCGAATGTTCGCCATGTATTGTTGCAATTATTACGCATCATAATTTGTTTTGTTTAAATTTAGTTTTAGATTAGTATTTAGTGTTATTCTCTGAATTAAATAGTTCGATATTGCAAAAGGATATTTCCATGTTTTACTGTCTCTGCCCACAAACCTGTCCTCGCGGAACCATCCGTTCGCCATTATGCATTAAGTCACTTCGAAACCCCGCGATCGTTGATGAACCCCAACCCATTTGCTCAAAAGCTTAGTCGGCATCCCTCTTTCCTCCCCGCCTCCCCGTCCCTGAATTCCTTTCCTCCCACCTTTCCTCCCATTTCCCCTTCCCCTTACTCGTGTGGACACGGGTTACAAATGGCGCCCAACGTGGGGCTTGTCATTCGACGATGGGTTTAACGTGTGGCTGGAATTTGACATTGTGGGACATTTTGAACTAATTGCATTCACTCGCAATTCGTTGTATTTTAATTTAACGTTGGCCGAGATTTTGACCTCGTTAAGCGTGTTACCCTTTGCATTTAACGTACGGGCATTTAATCACTTTAAATATAGCGTATGTTCATTTTCTCTCGTGTATTTTCCTTTTTCTGTGTTAAATTTCGGCGGCATGGCTTACTCGGGCAGTAGCTTCCAAAATTATAGGGAACCCCCGAAGGACGATGAGGCGGAGTCGGTTGAGGATAATCCGTTGAGCATAATCGAAGTGTCTAGTGGGGAGGAAGACATTGTCACGCAGAATATGCCGGGAGTCGAGCAGAGTGATGTTAGCCCAGTGGCAGTTGAAAGCCCCTGTACTATGCAAGACATGATGATGTTTATGAAACAAATGGGAGAGAATATAAATAAAATGGGAGAAAATAATAAAAAAATGGGAGAGAATATAAATAAAATGGGAGAGAACATTAATAAAAAAATGGAGGAGAATAATAAAAAAATGGAGGAGAATAATAAAAAAATGGAGGAGAATAATGCTAGAATGGAAGAGAGGATTTCGGGTCAGATTGCAAAATTCCGGGAGGAAATCCATGAGGTCCGAGTTGAACTTGCAGGGCACGTAGAGAAAAGAATAGGCGAACAGGTTGGGGAGGTTAGGATGGAAATAGGTGCCATTGAAAGTGATCTAAAGTGTCGGATTGAAAGATTGAACGCCCAAACTCAAGCTGACCAAGTAGAGATTGGGAACGTGAAAAGCCAAGTCGAAGTAGTGTTACAGAACGTGTCGAGAAACGCGAACGTATTGGAGGAAGTCAAAATCGAACAGAAGAGGAAGATGGATGAGATTATGTCCGAAATTGAGGGCAATCAGCACAAAAAAATAAATGGTGTAAATTCTTCCTTAAATGTCCCCAATCCACCCCCGAAACTGGTTTTCCGTGGTAAGCCATCCGAACACCCCGTTGCGTTCATGCGCGGTGTGGAAAATTATTATTCCCTCCACGCCATACCCCAACGGTTAAGACCCATGTTGTTCTATCAAATGTTGGAGGACGGTGCTAAGGGCTGGGCCGACGCCATATTCCCTTTTCCTGAAAATATGATAGATTTTCAAAAATTGTTCTATGCGCGATACTGGAGTAACGAGCATAGGATTAGTTGCAAAATGCGGATAATGTCGGGGAAATACCAAAGGTTTCCGGGCAGTTCGATGCAGGAATACGCGACCCGGAAAATTGCGGCCCTTAGACTTTGTGAACCGCCTGTCGATGAGGAAGAGACCGTGGCACTATTAATCAGACATTTCCCTATATACGCGCAGGACTTACTCCGAAGCGCCGAGGTCACTACTTTTGAAAAACTCATAACCATGCTCGGGCGATACGATCAATCCCAAATGGAAGAGGCACGACGGGAAGAAAGGCCAGTTAATTTGAACAGTATTCAAGCGAGGGGCTACCAACGGTGTAATCGAACGGTACCTTCGCGAAACGAGAGACAATGCTGGCAGCGGGTCCGTGTTGACGCGGTGAACGAAAGAGATCGGAGGTAGCCGTGTGGGCTAAAGCGACAGGTCGGTTCCATGGTGGGACTGGCGCTCTCGACAAATGCTCGATGTCTGGATACCTGAAAACGGATCTAGCTCGATGCGCAACCGAGGTGATTCCCCTCATCAATAAATGGCTTAACGAAATCCCCCATGAATCTATCGGAATGTCACCTTACGAAGCCCATTTCGGCGTTAAGCCTAGACGGCCCTATGCCATGCTCCCGGAAGAAGAAGAAGGGGACGAGCCGGAGCCAGGTAGGGTTACTCAATTGGTTCTTAGAAATTTGCGACGTTCCGGTAGGAAGCGGAAAAACGCTAAGAAGGCGAAAACTTACGAATTCAGGGAAGGAGATAGGGTTCTCTTGAAAGCTCCGAAGCAGTCCGACTCGAAGTTAAAACTATTTCATAAATTCTTCCCTATTTTTAAAGGCCCGTATGTTATTCGCAGGGTGGTCGCACGAAACGCGTGTGAGCTGGGAAGTGAGGAGGGAGATGTTATTGGCGTCCACAATTTCCACAACCTGATTCCTTATTTTTCCGAGACATTATAGTCTTTTGTTTTCCTTTTGAGTTTGACTAAGATTTCAGCGCGTGGGACGCGTTAAAAGTTTGATTTATTTTACCACCCTTTATTTTGTGAGGGTTGGAGTTGTTTTTCTTTTGTTTTTCTTTTTCTTTTACAAATAAATTCCCGTGTCTTTTCCCAGCGGCAATTTTTTGTCTGGGAGAGGGAGGCAGTTGTAACCGTTCCCGATTGGACGGTTGCAATGGGTTTGTGGAAGAGGCGGTTTTGTGCTGTATATTGTGTTAATTTTAAGGTCATCGCTGTGTGAGTGAATGATTCATGTGTGTTCGAGTGTGTGAGTTCCCTGCACCACGTTCTCCCCCCCCCCTTTCTTAAGTGTATCTCCGCCGTTCGGCGGACGACCTTCCCTTTCCCCCCCCCCCCCTCCATCCACCGCTCATGCTTTGCAAGTGACTGTGCTTCGAAATATAATGCGGCCTGCGTCAAGTGAAGCCACCTCCCCTTATCCCCCTATCCCCCCCCCTTCTCACCCCGCGCGCTAGCGCATATAAATGGCAGAGGATGGTCGGGGCGGGACTTACTTACATGTGATGGTTCTTGTGGTGGCGGCTGACACCCAAAAATTAGGAGGGCTGAAACATCGGTTGGAGAGCGAGAGAGACGCATTGTGCGGACGAGGAACGGAAAGGGAGAGACGACCGACGCATAAGGAAGCTGAATTTAAGTCGTGTCCAGTAGCGGTCCCAAGGAATCCGTGGCCATCGCCGTCGCCTGTCTCCGCTCAAGTAAAACCAACTACATCATCAGCTGCTACGTGCAGAGCACGGGGCGATCATTGCCAGCGCCGCCGCAGTTGCACCAGTTATCCCCGATAACGATAAGTACCACTTATATCCCGCCCGCCTAAAACGGCCATTCCTAGACCAAAGAAGAGCCCCCCATTCCCAATCCAAGAAGAATAGTCCTATTATAGTTCAAAGAAGAGATTCCCCAACCCAAGAAGAAAGTGCCCCAAGTTTCGTACTGTCGACATATTTATTCCCGTGTTTTTCCCCCCTGGTCCCGTGTGAATGTGTTTAGTTTTCAATTGAGGGTGCGTGATTGTAGAAATTTTTAAGTTCAAACCGTTAAAATATTGTAACTTTTCCCTAGTGATTCTCGAAATGGGAAAAAGGACCTTGAAGGGTAAAACTGTTTCATTTGATTGACATTTTGCGAATGTTCGCCATGTATTGTTGCAATTATTACGCATCATAATTTGTTTTGTTTAAATTTAGTTTTAGATTAGTATTTAGTGTTATTCTCTGAATTAAATAGTTCGATATTGCAAAAGGATATTTCCATGTTTTACTGTCTCTGCCCACAAACCTGTCCTCGCGGAACCATCCGTTCGCCATTATGCATTAAGTCACTTCGAAACCCCGCGATCGTTGATGAACCCCAACCCATTTGCTCAAAAGCTTAGTCGGCATCCCTCTTTCCTCCCCGCCTCCCCGTCCCTGAATTCCTTTCCTCCCACCTTTCCTCCCATTTCCCCTTCCCCTTACTCGTGTGGACACGGGTTACAGTATATATTTAAGTATATCACCCTTTACAACAGCCAGTGGGCATTGGCAGTAAAATAAAAAGTATTTATGAAATTATTTCATGTGTCGCGCTTCCAATGTTAGGCATGAAACAGTGACTTATATATAAAAAGTAGTAACTTGAATCATAATTCATGATAACGTATGACTTAAAAGCTATGAGTTTCTAGGATATGTGAAGGTAAAGACCTTTTTCTGCTACTGTCATACTTTTGAGAATATTTCTTCTGCATAGAACAGTGGTACAAATTGAGTGTTGAATGAATGGTGGATTGAGTACAAATTGTCTTGAGACATATTTAAATTAGAGGTAAAATGTTTTAATTGCTCTATTCTGGCGAATGCTGTACAACCATTTTTAAATATTGAAAACCTGATTTTTCTTTAGCCATACGCTCATTTAGTTCTTGTTTGTCAACCAATAAATGACTAATTTCGGCTCAAATTATGACATATTCAGGTCTCTTTATTCCTCTTATCCCGATAAATCATACTGCACATAATTTCATAGCTCTATAATGTGGATGTTCTCTGATTTGGAAAACGATAGTTAAATGAGTTAAGGTGCCCTAATGTAATTTAGTGGAAATGACAATCATGACTATGATACATATTATATATGACAAATGAGTATCGGCATTTCATATAATGGTTCAAGTATTTCTCCTTAAAACCAGGTTTTAATGCAGCATGTGCCGTAAATCCGCGTTTCACCCATCAAACCATTCTATATCCACATTTCGGACGGTATTCGGGATTGTGACTAACTGAGGGACGGGTTGAACAATCCTGAAGGCCATCTCAACGGGCTTGCTGAGGTTAGAAATAAATATCTGGGATTCACCGTTGAGCCACCGTCAACTCGTCGTGTTTCTATTCCAGAGTCGATCTATAAGCTGATTTCGTGGATTCAAATTCATCCACAGCCTTCTACACATGAAGATTAATTCCCAATAAATGGTTTTTCCGCGGTCACGAACCCAATACGACCCAAAGCATAAACTACTCTTGCCTCAAAGTCATCCATCCACCACTGATCGAATATTCAGGTATATCTCGTGGTCGCGCTTTATAAGAGGGTACACCCGTGATAAAACTACGATTCCATTCACACTGGAGCGTCACAGCTAATTCGTTAAAAATTCCTGTTCAATTTACCTCCTAACTTCTCTCAATATGAAAACATAATCGAAATTTTTACAAATTTGTGAATGTGTGGGCAAGAATGTTATCAGGTAACATGAACTATTGGGATTTTATCGGGGCATTAGGGCGTAGAACATTTCCGGCATGAGAAACCCACTTCTGTAAAATTCATTCCAACGAAAAAACATTCTCCTTCCCTCTTTCCGATCCGGCAATTCAGAAGCAATCAATGGTGTCCATCACAATGGAAAACCACCTGATCTCCCATCGGAAGTTGATTAGAATCAACGCGCGGATTCGTCAATCGATACGGATTAGTACAATCCCGGGTAAGGATCAAAAGCGTACAATTCATGGGATGGTAGTGAGGTTAATACGGGAAGTTCGTCTATTGGAAACATTGAGTGACAGGAAGAAGGAAAATGCAAATGAGTGCGCAAAATGAAATCTACATCCCAGGTGCTCCTGTGCTAGATAAAAGCATAAAAATATGGATTCACTTGCATAAATTCTGTTTTAAGCAGCTTTCAAACTTATATTTTACTCTTGATCGAGAATGATACAAAATATATGAATTTTACTAACCTTGGGAAATTAAAAATTATTTTATAAGCCCATACAAATTTTTATTTAGTATATTGCGTCATCTAATTACGTTGTGTAGCCTTCGATGCAACTTTATAAAAATCTGCTATACATGACACATCGTAAAAGACTTAAAAATGAATGCGATTTCTTTTTCTTCTCACAGATAACCCTTCAGGGGGTCCATCCCCTTTCTCCAAATAATCCCGCCAGCGATCCAACTAAACAATATATTATATCTTTAGCAAACAGAAGACGAACGACGTAGCCGACCAACAATCATATTCTAACCGAATAAAAAACAAGCTCAATATAAGTTAAAACTTTCGCGGTCCATGACATCAGTATTGTTCTTTTTGGTTACACCGCGTCAAGGTTTAAAAGGTCCTACGTTTCGTCTCCGCTGCTGGAGACCTCATCAGGGCTAATGACATGTGTTGCGTGTAGAATACATATATAGTCACGGAGGTAGCACCGCGACCTGTAGAAGAAGAAAAAGTGGACGAGAGGAAGAAGGCATACCTGCCGTACATCAAGGGAGCCACTGACAAAATATCTAGAATATTACGGAAGCATGAAATAAGAACAATATTCAAACCACGGAGGCAAATACGGGACATAATCCACAGTGTCAAGGAAAAAGATACTATGGAGACGGATGGATTTTACCAATTAAACTGCCGGACTTGTGACCAAGTGTATGTGGGAGAGACTGGCAAAACCATCCAGACGAGAATAAAGGAGTATAGCGCCGCCATTCGACTGGGCCATTTTGAGAAGTCGGCGGTCGCAGAACACGCCGCTCGAGGCCACGACGTTGACGTGACTAATGCTAAAATCCTCGCCAAGGAAAAGCATTTCAAGACGAGACTATTTAGGGAGGCTTTAGAGATAAAGAAGCACCAAAACAATTTTAATAGAGATGCGGTAAAAAAGATAAGCGAATCCTGGCTACCAGTGATTTCGAGAAAGAAGAGAAATTTCGGGAAGGCCCCACACCTACCTTCACCCCCTCCCCCACTTCCACCTCCGAGACTTTATATATTCGATTTCCTTTTCGCTTCGTATTTGTCTGAAAATCATTTTTTTATGTGAAAAATCTCACTTTTTTCTCTGAAATCAACAATAGAATATTTCCTTGACAACCAGAGATTTGATTTTCATAGGATATTCACGCCTCTGGGATTTAAGTTTTCCTGCAGGCCTGTGATAGCACGTAGAAAGAAAATCTGTATAAGAAGGGCCCAGAGTCCCAAGGACCCCATGAAAAATTGCTTCGGGGGGTAATCGATAAATTCACAACAAGTATACTCGTCAATGTCTATTCTCAAAGTAGCTCTCATAGGGGCACTGCATGCAGGCCCGGCTTAAGGCCCGGGCGACACGGGCGACTTCCCGGAGTGCCGCAAAGGAAGGGGAACCGCGGCTGCGCGCCGTGATGGTGAAAACATATTTTTTACTACTATGTTTTACTGGCGAATGGGTTTGATAAGCGGGGACGGGGGGGCGCCGGAATACTCTCTCGCCCGGGTGAAAATTTTGTCTTAAGCCAGTCCTGACTGCATGTATATGAGAAAACACTGATGTAGTAAATGATACACATAAAGGAATTAAATAGACTACACACGCAATTAAATGTGCAAGAATACTTATGAGCAGCGAATAGTAATGGTAACAACTCCCCTATTACTACAACAATCAGAGCGTTGTTCATTATCGTTTAACACTAATTGTAAGATGTATTACACGTAGTGGAACCGTCTGCCTCTCATTACGATTTTGAACTGTTTTTAGACCAATTTCTGCAGCATAAACGTTACGAGTCATTTATATATGTTTAAAAGTGTTAAAGTGCAGTGAACTTACATTCTCTCATTTTTGGGGTTCCCGTGCATGAAAGAGGACCAAGAGTTACTCAGCGCCTGGAAAACGGTCGTCATGTCTATTACATCGAACGCAGCATACATAATAGGTTACGAACTCTTCAAATGTCCACGCTGACAGTATTCTTCAGACTTGTGGTTTTCTTATAAAATAAGTTCAATGTTTTTCACACCCGTTGAATTTCAACGGGCACCTTCCGCTACTGGGATATAAATATGATCATTTCTCCTAGTAGTATACTTATGAATGTTTTTCAATATTATAAAGGTCTCAAGGTGGCATATCTCTTAGACTACCTACGAGTTAAAAACGGACAATAGACTATCATATTCTCAAGCAAAAAATGTATTAAGCCGAAACATAGTTATTCTGAAACTGAGCTGATGCTGACAGCTTGTATGTCACAATGGAGTCAGTAACCACGTATGTTATTGCATACAATTTTCACGGATTTCACCTCGGGTTTGGTACAAGTACCAACGTTTCATTAGCTGACCCAGCCATTGCCATTTGGGTTAAATCTGACAAAGCAGGAAATGTGGTAGCGGTTTTAGGGGTAAATAGCTGTGGATCCATCGTTGATGGAGGCCGTACGTATATTATTGTCCTAACTGTGCTATGGTTACGTAAGTATCGCGAATTAATTATTTCATTAATTTTCCTTTCATTAATTAGTCGCAGGAATGGCCATTCTGCGACTAATTAATGAAAGGAAAAAGGGTACAGAAAATATGAAAATCGGAAAATGTTACTAACTTCTAGCATGCATGTCCATCTAAAATGACCTTCTTTTGGAAATCGTAAAAGTGGCTGACACTAATTACTAACTTCAGCAAAAAGGACAATGAAATATGCGGACCATCAATTTCCCTCGTTAGCATTTTTGTCACCAACACATTCAAAGGAACTTTGGCTAAAACTTCGAAAAAGCGAACTGTGGCTAAAAGTTTACGGTTGAAATTATTGAGTTCCTGACAGGACTAAAACTGCAATATTGAGAAGATCGTTCTGAAACTCTCGAGTATTACTCAAATTAATGCGCTATTTAAAAAAACACTATCGATTTATACATTCTTTGCTAGCGGTGAAAAAATAAATTGTTGTCCACGCTTTTAAAATACCTTGGAGCATCATTAATTAAGAGGTAACGTAAATAAAGTACGTACGTATGTTTTACGTTCATCGTCGATTTTTCTTGCTGATGAAAAAGATGTGCATATGCAATTTTCTAACTATAATCCCTATCATGTATATCTACTCTTGGTCGCGCGGTTCAAGTCTTAGAAGTAGCTGTAATTCTGTGATGAAAAGTTATAAAACTTCAACAATAGGGTGAGGAATAAATAACGTTGAAGAGGCCTAGTGTTACGCCATGACTGCCTCTAAAATGACAGCGAAAGCAACACGTTCCCCTTATCATCGAAACGGCATTCATACTAAATGGCACAGTATAAAGGAAAAACCGCTCCACGAGCAATTGAGCAGCAGTGATGACGAACATGAGTGTTATTTGTGCGGCATCATGAATGTCATATTGACCATATATACCCCATAACGATGTGCTTTTTCGGGGTAGGCAAATCAACAGAGCTTCATTATTGGTATTAGTCCTCTAAAATTGTCTCTTCCACGTTCCTTTAATTAATAAGATGCTGAAAAATTCTTAGTTTTACGTACCTGCGCCAAGACTATGGTTATAGTTTATCATGGTGGTTAAATAAATGCTAAATTCATGTCAGTAGATCCGTGAAATATATGTTTTATTAATGCTTTTAAGAAAATATTTTCACAATTTTCTATGTTTCACAGGTCTCACAAAACATTATTTTCGCTTTATTTGGCTAACAGATTTCTTAAATTGTTTTGCTGTGTTTGTACGTATTTTTAACCTTGAATTTTAATACTCGCTTTGAATCAGAGTAAGGTTCCATTATTTCAAAACGGTGTTCCTCTGTAACTGCATAGAATCAAAACATTAGAATTCTTTGAATTGTTTTTCTAGCCAAACGTGTCATTTTTCAATCTATGCCCTCATTTTGCTTGAAGTTATTGTTGAAATTATACTGGCCTAGAATTCTTCCAACAAAGTATGTGACACTATAATTAGTGAAATGGAGTATTTTCCTTTTCTGTATTACATCATTAAGTAGTCGATGAAAATCGGACCTACGTTTTTTATGTGAAGCTCGGGTACCATGATATTGTCTTTAATGTTACTAGGCATAGTAAATGAATTTCTTGCTGAGCGTTGCGCCGCTTGTCATGGGGAAGAATAAGCAAGATTGATTGAATCGCTCAAAAATATTTCGTTTTGCTTACGAGTGAATAAAATAAATATAACGGATATAAACATAAGCAGGAGTAGGCAACTTATTTTAACACAATCAGAAAAATATACAGAATAAGCAGTACACACTTATGGAAAATGAAATCTCACCTGATGGTAAATGTAAATAGTTAGGCGTATATCATACTAAATGCCTCAGGTGGGGGATTAAGGAATGATCATGTAGTGAGATTATAGTTCAAAACGGTACTCTGGGTGGTGAGAAATTTGGAAGGAAGAAGCTACAGTAGAGAAGTGATACGAAGTTCTGGTACATTCAATTTCTTATTGCTTAGCTACGGTCATATAAATATTGGAAAAATATGTAAATAAGAGGCGAGATATGTTTTGAACAGGTTTGAGAGGAAAGACGTCGATTAAAGGGAGATGTTGAGAACATGGGTTGGGAGAGTTTAGAGTGTAGAAGAAAAAGGAGTAGACTATGTGGAATGGGATGTGAATTGGGATAGGCTTCAAGAACCGATTTTCAAGGAGCAGAACCGAATTTTTAAGGAGTAATTTATCGTGTAAATTAAGTTTAGTTGTCCAAGGTTAAGAGTTTTTTCCCTTTAGCTTAGAGTCACAAAATCAAAAGCCTATGTATCATCGAAATATATCCGACATATTTTTTCATCTCTGATGCAGTATATTTGATTTTTCCCTTAAGGAATTTTTTATGACCGGAAATGTTGATTTATGAGGGATGTGGAGCATTGGAATTTTTTTTTTACTACCATATTGTATAGTATTTTGATAAATGCTAAAATATTTTGTGTACTCAACAATAGGCTTGACATTTCCACAACCTATTGCTGCATGGTCACGGTCCTGATGCATTCACGTTATGGAGGAGGAATGCTGCTATAAATGTCTGGGCAACCTTACAAAGCATTAATGTATAAAGGATTCACCGAAGTTGCAGGATGACATGGGAAATATGTAGGGGAAGTAGGGTATCTAAATCGTGGTAAATAATTTTAAGTCCTGATCGGCGCGGGCGGTACCTAAATAAAGTTACATAAAGCGGCGAAAAAGTAAATAAAGTTACATAACACATGATTTTTATGAATGCTGATGATAGGCTGAGCAATATTCTCATAATGGGTGATTCAATAAATATAAATAATTATCTAATTAGTAACTAATGGTGATTTTAAATTTTTATTCTGATTTTGAAAGTTCCTTGCAATTCCAAGAGAAATCTGTAACCATTACCATTTTCACACAAACATTTGGCTTTCAAAGGAAATGCAAGGGTGGGAGAAATTCAAGACAAGGAGTTAACAAAATTAAAGAATTAATAAATAATGTATCTCATTTAGTTTATTCAAAGTAAACAAGGATGTTTTTAGTAATAATGATATTAAAATTGACAAAATGTCCCCACTAATTTTTCCTACGTGTATGAAGTATTACTTCAATATTTTCTGTCTAGGTTAGTCCTCAAATCTGCTAAAATAATCCCTTGTTCGGAAAATGCCCTGAATCCAAAATTGAATGGTGGAATCCTAATGGCTTTGATGCTACTTTTCACAAATTTAGGATATTACTGCTTCAGCCATTACAAAATATTTCAAACATCAGCAGTTGTGTAATCATCCTGTAGATTTATTTGTACATGCACCTGAAAAGCAGTATACTTTTCAACAAAATCCTTAGGAGAAACGGGTGACATGATGGGTATCTTGGCTATTAAATTATACAAGGACATATACAACTTGTTATACACAATGTTTTTATATCAAAAAACTAGCTCATATTTGCCACAAAATGTTTTCCATTACCGTAATTGGTTAGCCTAGTTAGTTTTATCAGGCACTGGTTGGCTAATTGTTTAAATTTTCTCTTTGAATGCTTACCTCCCTGCATTGGAAATTTTTACAAAAATCATTTGTCTTGTTGACTCACGAGCCTTATCGTTAAGTATACTCCGAAAAAAAATCAAATGATCCTTCATCTTACCATAAATCCTGTCCACACAAGGGTACGAGTTCCCTTCTAAAAGATCAATGCACTTCATCCTAAATTCACGATATTCTTGTAAAAATGTGGGTGATGTAATTATAACCTACATCTCAGTAAAGTAGCTGAAAAAACTGCTATCTTCGTTAAGTGATCATGAGCATTCGCATAAATCTGCTAAATACCCTCTAATGGATGACGAAACCAAGAGTTCCACCGTGTCAAAACTGGAATTGGGAACAATAGATCCTGTTTTTTCCATTGGAATATTTATAACTAAAAAAGGTCAAATATCTATGCTTCCTTTTCCTGGTATAAGTATAAATCATAA
The DNA here is from genome assembly GCA_963573305.1 of Pyrrhosoma nymphula. Classification (NCBI taxonomy): domain Eukaryota; kingdom Metazoa; phylum Arthropoda; class Insecta; order Odonata; family Coenagrionidae; genus Pyrrhosoma; species Pyrrhosoma nymphula. The sequence continues at coordinate 145,620,719 of OY754329.1, forward strand.
CTAATGGAAGTTTTTTAATCGGGCAGCTGCCAAGACCACAAACTCATAAGGATATTGCATTTGTGGGCCCAACATTGAATGTATACAATTTTCTCCGAAAAGAGAAAACTAAGGGATTCCTCACATTTTTTCATATATGGTGCAGAATTTGTAACTATTGCCACCATATCAATCAATATATTGAGCCAAGCATTTTCCAAGCACTTCACTGCTCCCACAAACACCTTCTGGCTTATAGCACAAGCAAGTTGTCTCAGCAATGCAATAAATACATATCATTCCATCCTGTCTGTGGTTTCATCACACAACACTGTAAGAGACTTATCCATGATCACTTCTTTCATTGCTGCATGCCTCTGTTTCCCTATTTGAGTCTCGTACTTTGACCGTAATGTGTCTGTTTTCGGTAAATCTCCGGCTCCTGGACTGACAGAGAAGCTGAATTATTATCAACATAAAATTTCTTTTGTTCATCATTATTTTTTAGCAAATATAAATTAACAAGAAGATGGATGTATTTGCAGTTCAATTTTTATGAGGTGAGAATTCATAATATAATATCTTGAAGGTATAACCAGGGCAATATTTGTCGAACTATTTTCTCATGCTCTCGTTATCAACCTTCTTAAAAGGATAATTGGTCTTGACAATAGTTTCTTTGAGATCATTCACAAATTATTCCTTCTCCAGTCGTAAACACTTGGCTTTAGTTACTTAATCCTCAAGACTCAACTGTCGTTTAAGGGCTCCAGTTCGTAACTGTTCTTCCTTTTTCGTTTTGTGGAAATGCTTTCCACAATTATCTTGACGTATCCCATCTAAGTAGTTACAAAACCTGCACATAACCACCACTTTTTCCCTATTAAATATATAAAACCCTTCATTATTACATTCCTCAACACGAGTGTAATGGTCACAAATTTCGGTATCGCACAAACTTTGTCATCTAGCAACAGTCTAAACACGTTATCAACCCTGAAGTACGTCATATGCTCTAATTATTTAGGCCACTTCCGTTAAGTGTATTGTTTGTTTTGGTCTTTCCGGTAGAAGGTACTCACTTCCGATTAGTGTTCCGTCGATTGATCGAAAAGACTTATCAGATATAGATCGTTGAACTACCATTACCGTATTCCCATTAGTCAAAAAGCAGAAACTTGTCTTGAAATCCAATAAATTATAAAACTTGGAGATTTTATGAATTTTTCGTAAAAAAAACGAAAATATTAGCAAATAAATCGCAGAAAAACGATTCGCAAAGTTCAACGGTCCCTATAAATACGACATATTAGGTTAATCCTAGGCCATTGGCTTTTGATGCACCAAACCATTGACATTCTTGAAATAAATTGAACAAGGGTTGTGTTTCGTCGATCGATACCTGTAAAAATGACTTTCTCAAGTACCCAGTTAACTCTCTGCAATTTGAACGCCAAAATCTCTTCTTCATTCCTTAATATCTAAATATTATAAACGTACCTTAGTTGAAAAATAATACATTTAGGGTTTCGCCTAGTACGTTTCTACTATCCTGCTTCTTTTCATAAATACAGAGGAGGAAATTTTCGTGTTTTAGTATTTATGGCAATCACATAAATGCATGGGTATGTAATATGATTCATTTTTTTAACTTTTTTAGGTGTGACATTGATCTATGGTCTATGAGTTTATGCTCAAGAGCTCCTATTGCAGTTTCCGAACATAGTCTACATCATAGGCCACGTAGATGTATGGTCCCACCTTCAAAAGCAGAATTATACCTTTCCACCTGCCATGAATAATTTTGCGTTTCCGTTATCACTTTGACATTCATCATGATTCAATATTTAGATGTTTTTCTTTAGTCCGTGGAAGTTAAATTGGACGTCGTTTTTGGTATCATAAGTGAAATTTCTATCTCTGTTTTATTTATTCGTTTGTACACATGGTTGTTTAAATTATTTCTTCACAGATTATGTAGCATGCAACGAGGAGACTAATCGTTTTCTTTGGATCCTCCACCGATTGCTGTGAGATGCTACCATATGCTTTTAAAATGTTTTTAATATTTTATCCTAAAAATGGAATAATTCTATGATGACGACCAATTTAAGGAGATGTAGGAGAAGGGGAGAAGAAATTTTAGACCGAAATGGGAAAATGGGAACAGACGAGCTTAGCATATATTGATTTCATTGACGGTGAATAATTCGTCTCCGAAGAGCTGGGTGGACAAAACTACGAAGAAAGACAACTTAAAGATTATAGTTAAAAAAAGAAGAATGGTTTTTGGAAGCAACCAAAAAGATAATTATCATGAGACTTGGTCAGAAAAATATTGAACAACGGGAACGATTACACTAATTGGGAAGCAGGATCACGAATTATGGAAGACGCAGAAGCAGGAGCTTAAGTGAGCAGAGACTTTCAAGCAAAGAAAGCATTCTATCAGAAGATTAAGGTACTGGCAATTAGTACCAGCTCTGAAGTAAGGAAGCCTTCTTATAAAACATGCATAAGGAGTATGTTATTACACGGTGGTAACGTTTGAGCGAAACAAAGAAGATTAGAAATAATAAAAACTATGCACATATTGTAGAAGAGCTAAACATGTATAACTTGTTCTGAGACACAACAGTCTCCTGAAAATTATAATGGAAGTATAGACGAATGGGAAGAGTTATCGTGGAAGATATGGGATACATGAAGCCAATAGTGGAGATGCTAAATGGAAGAATTCTGTTGGATAAAAATTTCAGTAAGATTTAAAATATAATTAGGAGCTGCTGAAAACCAATCTTTGAATTGATGACTTCTAATGATACTTGTATCCATACAGCATGGATGATTTCTAGTGGAGTATGGCAAGTGTAAACTCTGGCTAGAGGTGTAAATGATACACCTCTCATGGCTATCGCGCGCCAGTTGCCCACAATTTTGTGATTTATGTAGTTTTTAAAAATTATTTTCATTTTGCATTTTATTCGTAAACCATACCGGTGCCGCGATAATCCCTCTTCCAATTACTCTATACCATAATTCCATTACCATAGGTTTTGCGTATTAATTGTACCTTTTCTCATTTCAATAGACCGATTGCGAATTTTAATGGCTTAAATGTTCCCATGTGATATCGCCCAAAATGGTTTCATCTATACTCTTCTTTTATCTATGGGCAGCATTCAACTCGTGTCCGTTTGCTGGCATCCGTTTCGCAGCGTCAAATAGTCACGTGCACATTCAGGAGTACCGGGTGTATCCCTCCGTCAAAATCCCAGTTGGCACTTAATTTAATCCTGCTCTTAGCAATACTAACTAACAAATTTCGTATGCAATAATTTCAGTAATTTTCTAATAACTCTACAAAAGGTTGAGAAGCTCATTTTAATAACATTATTTGAAAATAGACGCTTCTAATACCAGTTTAGAGGAATGTCACATTGTTGTGTAAGTATATGTACTTTTCCTACAGGACATCTATTCTCCTCGTTAATTCGATATTATTTTAATAACGATTTGAGGAATTAGAAGTGCGTACATTTTTGTTAAACTTAATATTTATTCTTTAGAATAAATTTGTTTATACAAGCAGAGAAAATGTGAACTAAGTTGATTACTTTAATTTTACGATATAACCTCAAATTCCTCTTCCTTGAACTACGACCTTGAAGTGATGGAAGGGCTTGTGCGTTCCAATGACCCCTAGAGCTGGACTGGCAGGAGCTAGTACTATTGCTCCTGGTAGGGTCACCCATGCCAGATAGGTCGAAGGGTAAGAGCCAGGCGAAACGTAGTTCCGTGATGGTGTCACGTTAAAAATACCGTTGAGTGGCGTGGGAATACCTCTCAACTATCACTTCCTAGAATATGAAAGTCATTCACAGAGAATTGATTCCTGGCAACTACGGGACGCCGCCCACTAGGCTGGGTACCGTGCCCGGCAGAGGGGGAGGTAAGGCCTCCGCGGTCGTCATCACACAAAATCCTTGCACAGCATCATCATAGGCGGATACAAGAGTTAGGAGGGAGAAGAAGAAGAAAAAGAGGAAGAGGAGGAGGGAAACAGAGGTAAAAATAGGAACTTGGAACGTAAGGACCATGATGAGGGCCGGGAAGCTTGAAAATATTAAGCAGGAAATGGAAAAAGGAAAATTAGATGCTTTGGCGTAGTGCGAGGTGAGATGGAAGGATAGCGGGGACTATTGGAGTGATAGCTACAGGGTAATGTATAGGGGGGAGATGAGAGTCAACGTGGGGTAGGCATGGTGCTGAACACAAAATTGGGACTAAGGGTGGTAAACATTGAACAGGTGAGCGACAGGTTACTAGTGGTAGAAATAAAAAAACGCCCGACGAATTTCGTGCTGGTCCAGGTAAACATGCCTACGAGCAACCATAGGGAGGAAGAGGTGCAAGAGGTGTACGAGCAAGTAGAAGATATAATTAGAGAAGTGCCAGGAAAGAAAAACCTGATAGTGATGCGTGACTGGAATGCAGTGGTGGGGGAATGGAGGGACGGATTGGAAGTGGGAGGGTTTAGGCTAGGAAGAAGAAATGATCGCGATGAAAAGGCAGTTGAATTTTATAGAAGAAATAAATTATAAGTGACAAACACTTCATTTAAACATCACCCCAGGCGTAGGTACACATGGAAAATGCCGGGTGATACCGGGAGATACCAAATTGATTATATAATGGTAAGCCAGAGATTGAGGAACAGTGTAAAAAACTCGCGTAGCTATCCAGGGGCGGATGCGGACTCAGTTCATAACTTGGTGATGATGAAGTGCGAAGTTAGATTCAAAAGGCTTTGTAAAGGTAGGTAGATAAAGAGGTGGAACCATGTAGCATTGAAAGGGTTGAAAAGGAGGGAATACCAAGAGCAGGTAGAAAAGAACATAGGTGAAGCAAAGCGGATGGGAACAACAGAGAGAAGATGGGAGGTTATAAAAACAAGCATCGTAGGAGCGGCAGAGAAAATAATAGAAACGGTGGAAAAGAAGAGGGTTAAGAAACAGTGGGTTACGGAAGAAATGGTTTTAAAAAATGGAGGAGAGAAGGATATGGAAAAACGTCAATACCGACGTAGTCAAGAGGAAGTAAAAGGAATTGAATAATAAACTCAGGCGAGTGACCAATCGGGCAAAAGAAAACTGGTGGAAGGGACAATGCGAGGAAACGGAAAATATGCTGGAGGAGGGGGAAGTGGGCGCTTTGTACGACAAGTTAAAATGTTATCGGGTGGTAAGAGAGGTTAAACGATACCACAAGTTATGGACAAAACAGGGAAGATCTCACAGGAAGATATACAGGAGAGATGGAGAAAATACGAAGAGGAGCTATATGACAGCGAGAATAGACCCTTTAGCCTATATCTAGAGGACCAAGGAACAATAGATAAGGATAAACTCGGACCAGAGTTACTTGACAGCGAAATAGAGAGGGCATTAAGAGAGATGAAGGGTAGAAAAGCCGTGAGAACTGATAACCTACCTTCGGAGCTACTGAAGAATCTAGGTAGTAAGGGGAGAAAATCGTTTTTAGAACTTATTCGCAGGAGCTACGAGGAAGGAGGATGGCCAGAAGATTTCGTGAAAACAGTATTAATACCTATCCCGAAGAAGAAGAAAGCGTCAGAATGCGAGGAGTATAGAACAATCAGTTTAACTTCGCACGCGGCAAAATTCTTGCTTAGAATGCTAAATAGAAGGTTGGAGAGCAGAGCAAACTGCTAATTAGGCGATGACCAAATAGGGCTCAGGAAGGGGAGGGCAACCAGAGACGCGATTGCGGTAATGAGGACACTTATAGATAGAAACATAGAGCATAATCAGGATGTTTTCGCTTGCTTTGTAGATTTCGAAAAGGGTATGACAGAGTAAACTAATGCAGATACTGGGGAAAATAGGAATAGATAGGCATGATTTGAGACTCATCCGAAACTTATATATGGGACAGAGGGCTCAGGTAAGGGTAGCTGTTTTGGGAATGAAAGTAGGAGGCCAGCGGATATAGTAGGTTAGATTCGTAGACGACCAGGCGTTAGTCAGTTTGTCATCGAAATAATTGCAAACTTTAGTAGATGCACTGGAAATGCAGTGCGAGAAATACGGGATGAAGATTAATAATAGGAAAACAAAAGTAATCAGATTCTCTACGACAAAGAAAGCGAAGCTGGTGATAAGAGTGGGGAGTCACTTACTGGAGCAAGTAGAATAATTTAATTACTTGGGTATTACGCTAGAAGAAACAGGACATAGTAGCAAAGACATTAGGAGGAGAATAGCGCTATCGAAGGAAGCGTTCAATAACAGAAGGGAGCTGATCACGGGGACCTTAAGTAAGGATGTAAAAAAGAGGCTGGTGAAGAGCTTGATATGGAGTGTGGCGTTGTATGGGGCAGAAACGTGGACATTGAGAAAGGAAGACGAAAGTAGGCTGAAAGCTTTCGAGATGTGGGTGTGGAGGAGGAAGGAGAATGTGCGTTGGACAGAAAAGAAGACAAATGAGGAAGTGCTTGACATGGTGGGCGAGGAGAGGAAACTTATAGATGAGATCAGGGTAAGACAGGGTAGGTGGCTGGAAGGGGTAATGTGGGACGATGATTTGCTGAAGGCCGTGATAGAGAGTAGGATATTGGGTAAGCAGGGAAGGGGAAGGAAGAGAATAGGATTTATGGACGGGATGAAGGAGGTAGGACTTATGCTGAGATGAAGAAAGAAATACTAGAGGTAGAAAGGGCATGGCTCGTGTAAGAATCCATTGAATATTCTGTGACTTTCATCACAACCTACCTCTAATCGGTAGATTACTGTAATGAATGAACCTCATATTCAAACACAAACTGACGACAATGTTTATTTTCGCATCAATGCTACAGCATCTGCTATAAGATACAGCCGGTGTCCACTAAAGAAACGCTAGTGATTGAAAAGGTAGGTGAAAGTTATGAAAAAAATACAGGATGCTCCGGCAGTCTTCTGAGGCTATGTGAAACTAAGGATAATCTCCAATTAATTATTATCTTCAACCAATTTATTCCATCGGAGGAACACGAAAACCCTCAAAAATTAAGATTTTAACTTTAACTCCAGCCTAAGCATCAATACTCTAAGCTTAGTTTATAATTGTATAGCAATAGCTATTGCGAAAGTTGATGGCAGCACTTATTCGAACACAATAATGATGAAACATGAAACCCTTGAAAACAACAAAATTTATTATATTTTGCATTTTTTTCACCTCCATGTAGAAAGAAACACTTTTTTCCCTTTTTATTTGCATAAAAAATGTACAGCACTTGCATTTTAAAAATCGTTTAAAATTGTTTGGCAGCTTAAAATACAATTGTGTGAACATCAGTAAAACATTTATCATTGGATTGATTTATGAAAATGCTTCAAAAATATTTCCATTTTTTAAAACAGATTAGCACACGGTATACAAGAAAATTTCGTCTGATTTATGGCTTTGGTTAAGTAAAAGGTTCTCTGAAAATGTTTCAGCGAATACGGAAGAAAAATACAGCCGAAGGTCACAGGAATCAAGTGACGCTAAGAGCAACACCATATGTTACGGCCGTAGATGAAGCACCATTTATGTTATTGGTCGCTTAAGGCGAGCGAGTCAAAGGCGCCGAGCAAGAAATTGTCGGCGCCACTGTACTGGACGGCTCGCTCTATCGTCAGTGACCGATTAGGGTCAAGCGGAGTGAGTATGCATCTTGCAATAGACTGCGGCGTTCGAAATGCTATTAAAACGCATTCAGTGTTCTCCCTTAATGGAAGAAGCGTAGGATAGGTGAAGTGGCAGGCTTTGCTGATGACAAATACATGTGGTGACCCATGCACCTCACTCCAACATAAGAAGAAGATATGTGCCTACTCACATCCAAATGAGAAAGAGGTAAATTACTGTACTCATGATACGAGTAGATATTGGTTTTCTATCAGGAGGTTGATAAATCATTTTCAAAGAGATAAAAATGCTAGAAATTCATCATAATAGAGAATATTTCTTTAACCAAATAAAATCTTGGGATATGATTAACGAAGGAAATGTATTTGTTATGCGAACTTAAAGAATAGAACCTACGAAAATGAAGGCAATTTAATATCACTTCCAAATTAAACTTATCAAGCAGATTGTGAACTCTCTCTAGAAAAATGTTTCACATCGGGAATCTCTTCGTATTAAATGGCATTCAGATGCTTAACGGTTTGTAAACAAGCCTACAAATATCATAATTAAAATGTGTACAATTCTTACAGAGATAGTTTCCTCTTCTGCCGGAAATAAGACCCTAGCACAATTTCCAAAATAATTGTTCACACTTCGATTAATTAAAGCGCAGGAAAAAAAAAAAAAAAAAATATATATATATATATATATGTGCAATTTTCCCATCCTAGCTTCAAGTTACCTATAATTATGAATTTATGTAATAATTTCTATATATATATATATATGTACTATATATATATATATATATATATATATATATATATATATATATATATATATATATATATATGTGCAATTTTCCCATCCTAGCTTCAAGTTACCTATAATTATGAATTTATGTAATAATTTGGAAATATTTTCAATTGCACGAAAGTGAATTGCTTACCGAGCTTCACTCCGCTTAACACGACAAACATATTGAAATATATGTATATTGGAGAACTACAAGGAGCATTATTCTATATCAGAGCAATAGATGCTGAAATAGTATTACGTTTAAAAAATTCGCATTATACTAAAAAACTAATGTCCTAAGTATTAATCAAACAAATGTTGATCGATCTAATCTTGTGGGAATTCCCCTTTTTGAGGTGTTTCTAAGGGGTATTGTAACTTGTGCATTCATAAAATGAGTTGCGAATACTCATTTCCATTTTCGTTATACCAACCAAAATGAAAATTATGCTGTTCATCATTGCTGTCATCACGATATAAGATTTTAGTAATTTATTTAATGAGATATGTGCCAATAAAATAATTCTACGGGGAGAAGTCACATAGACAAATGGAGGTTGAATGCTTATGTCGTTTAATCGAAATGTATCATTTTAAAAGTGCAAGTTATTGATAGCACTGCTCAACAAGGGACACATTCCATACGGAAAAATGAGTTTAAAATGTTACTTTTGAACATTATCTCAGAATATTTTCATGATGCCAATTATTTTACCATTAGGACACATGAGTTTCTCCTCACCGAATAGTAGCATGATTTCGTGATTTGGGGCAACCAGGAGTTGTTCCGGTTCCTATAAAAAAATTATAAAATTACAATTTAGTGAAGACCTGAAGACTAAATTATACATTTGAGCTGTTTTAAAGGTAACGATGTGAATATTTTGCGAAGAGTTTCAAGACTTTTTCAGTAATTATGTAGGTAGTATGAGAGTAACTTAATTTATCTTATCAATGTCAATTTACAATAAATAAATAATCATTTACTTTAAATATTAAATACGTAAAATTTATTTTTTTATTATTAATATGAAATACATATAATAATATTAATATGAGTAAATAATAACTATTTTTCCTTCTCGTAGCAATGTCAGCTCTTGCATCGCAGCAATCAGCTCTGCCTGTTGTATTTAAGAAAGCCTTTAAATTTCTTAGAAATATATCTAGCGCTAATTTGTTTTATCTAAAGAAATGTGATTTTGATGACAAATTGGAAGACAATAGGAATACAACCACATAATTAATTTTACACACTCTATGGTCAAACTAAAAAGTTCATTTTACAGATTACCCTGGTAATTAGTTACTTGTTCAGCTGATTTTCTGGAAGATGTGTGCCATGGCCTGGTTAAGAGCACGGCCTCATTTGCACTCATGTTGTGTGGAATATAACGGAGCAGTTTGACACCGAGCGGCTTTGATTCTCTTCTCATCCCATCATTGTCTAGTACTCTTATTCCTTTGAATTCTTGCCTTATTTGCATATCAGGCGATTTTGCTTGATTCAACAGGTGGTATGCGTTCACCGAATCTAGCCATTCAAATATGACAATGTTTTTGACTTTTCAAATTTTGATCTTGATTTTTAATTTTATTGCTATTTTTATCAAATTCTTGCTTTCGGTATCCACTGATAATAGTTTTTGAAAGCGTGCGCTTTCGCCGATCCTTCTACCGGCATGAAAGGCCGGCGAAGGCTTGTTCTTTTAGAACAAATTCAATCAGTGGTTACCGAACCTAAGAATTCGATAAAAATTGCTGCTAAGTCTTAGAGAATTGATTAATCTTGTATTATTTTTTTCCCTTAAACGAGTTATAATCGTATGTATGTAAAATTTATCACGAAACAGCCCTAACAATTTTGATGAGACACAACATCTTGAAGGCTTTAAGTCCAAGAAATTCATTGTGCTAGGAAAAAATTCATCTTCGGAAAACATTCGTTAAGGGACCGAGTTTGAACCAGGAAAAGATTTCCACGCCAAATCATTATATGTATGGGAGTCAATGAGATCTATATGGTGACGTAGTTAATTTTTGAGACCTTATAATTTGATATCAACACACTTCAAATTACAGGATTTTAACTAAACTGCGTAGTAAAGATTAAATTTTACTTTTATGGCCCTCAATGTTGACTTACTGCCTACAAGTTAAGATAATTAAGACAATACAGCAGTATTTGGTGTTTTATCGCCTTTACAAGATAAGCAGCATGGTAACAGCAGTCACTGTGGTATACACGAAAAAGGATGACACATGCTGTAGTTGGAGAAGTGGGAAATTGGTAAGCTTACGACTATGTGCTTATCAGCAATGTTCCAAAATTAAATCTGTGATTTCTTTATGAGTTCGCCCAAAGAAAAGTTACAATGCAATAGATGATCAGGCTCCAGATATCCAATATTATCATGGGCTTACTGCAAAAACCAGTTATTACACTTTGGTCATTTTTGAGTTATGCACACAGTTATAATCAGAAAATGAAGCTCTATCGTCTGCGAGAACCCTTTAAGTGCTATTCCCATTGCACTAGCTATTAATCATTGTATTACAAAATTTCTACTCCAGTACTCCGATTTCTCAGGTCAAGAAAAACCTTTAAAATGCGTTTTTCTCAAAACTTGCGAAAACTGCACTTTACGGGTTTATTAAGTGAGCCCATGCATGGTATATTCATCCACCAACCCTCTCATAATTCTGTCCTAAAATAAACTTTTCAGCATCTTTCGATATGCTATCCGTGAAATCTGTATTTTTGAAACATTTTTTTAAAAACATTTTTCCATTTTTTTTACACAAGCCTGGATCATACGGGAAAGCTTGAGGCACTGCCGATCCCGGATCAACGTGAAAACTCTTGCTCTTTGGAAGAGGGGAGATTAGAGACGAGATGGATGGAGCGAGGGTGGAAGAGGGGAGGGAAAGTGAGGGTTCGCAGTGCTGGAGTTGTGGCAGACGCATGTGTGGATCTCGGTTTGCTTGGAGAGGGGGTGGCGAAGCCCCCCGCCGCGACGAACAGTGGAAAGCCCTCAGCCCGACCACCCCCAACAGTCCCCGCCATCGCCGCCGACAGCACTAGGGTTGATGTGGTCCAGAGCGATGTGGTGCCGCCACATGGTGTCGGCCGTGTGGGTGGAATAGTACGTACCTACTGCAAGCTAAAGGAAAGGGGAAAGGTTATGATGGATTTTGGTGAAGGATTATGGCGAAGTCTGGGATCGTATTTAAACCGGGTGAACTGCCCAGGGGAACACAAATATGCGAATATGATATATATTATTTTAATTAATAATATTTAATATCGCTGATCCGAATGTGACGTTATTTGGTAACATATTTTTATTATCTTGCGGCGAATAGATAGTGTAAATCAAATGTAATGAATGCAGTGAATTCCAAATTAATAAATAAGTCTTAGGCCCGGCTTGATAATCTCTGGTTAAATATTTTATCGGTGAGATAACCAAAGTGAATTCGAGCTACCATCGATGATGATCAGTTCAGCTAATGTAATCAGCTCAGGACAGGCTGATGTAATATCTAAAAAAATCCGAACTCTCTACGAAATCAGTCAAAATCAAATGAAGTCAGTTTGCTTCCTGTCACACCGCACTATAATTAAATGCATCTCATGATTGTCAAAGAATATTGAAAGTGTGCTCCTTTAAATAAAGGAAGCTTTTGATTAAAGTTATTTTATAAAAAAAATTGAGGTGATTCAATAAGAATCACCTCAATAAGAATACAAAAGTTTTCTAACAAAAACGTATCTCCGATCCATGGCGTTCACGTAAGCTAACCAACTGATTAGCTGATGTAATACCTAAACAAAACCCGAACTCTCAGTTAACATCAAGTTAACAAAATGGCTACGTAATCATGCGGTTAGCGTTCACCAGATATTATTAAACCGGGCCTAATAGTATTTATTTCATCAAAGAAAGTATTATCTATACTATGAATTCGCCATAATAAGCACCAAATTACAGTCGCAATGAAAATTCAATTTAATACACAAGTGTTACAGTACTTATTACATCAAAGAACATCGTAATATCCAGATTAGTAATTTTTAGTTCGTAACCTACATTTGCACTTTACTTTGTTTTAGAAACCCTTGAGTGCTGAAATCTGCAATAGTAAAAATTGGTCTATGCTCAAAAACCGCATGCATAGCGTGCCATATCTTTCGACAGAGTGTTGAATTACGCCCAAAATAAAGTACGAGTCTTGATATTCACACCTATTTCCTTGCCAAGGTCAATAAAGATGATACGTTAAGATTATTACAATCAATTTGAGAGTAGCAAATGAAACTTTTGCTGGCTCTGTAAACAATGAAATCAACGCATGATAATTATTCCTGTTCGACATGCTAAGCTTCCTGTGGTCTCATTGAGGAAGGACTCAAGATAGTTGGGCCATGAAATATCGCGGACGTGTCCATGCACTATCGGCAACTCTCAACTAACAATGCTTATTGAAAATAAATCCGAATACCCAATCGAATGCAAAAGGGACTTTAACTTTATGTCCTTCGTTGGCGAAAGCCACTTCGTACTAGGCTCCTACCTCTTGCACACAGGGGAAACAGAACTTGAGCGAGCAGGAATCCTTCCCCTGTGAATTCGATCCGAGTTCAACGGAGCTTAAATTCGGTGATCGAGCTGGAATCGATATTTCTGTCGTGGCTGGCCTTTGCCCAAGAAAGTCTCCAGTGCAGGGGATGCTGGTCTTTTGTATTCAATCGGATTTATCTCCATTAAAACATCACGAGCCAAGTCTGCTCTCTTATTGTTGTATTCAATTTTTAAATGCCATTTTTGTGATTTTTCGAGGTTTTGAACGGGAAAATTTCGTCATCTTTTAGGCTCTAAAATATGATTCTTCCCTGAATAAGGCCCACGTCAAAGTCGAAGCATTTTACTTTTGCGATGTACACCGTAGAGAAGATACGAATGAATGGGCGATAAATTCGCAACAAAAATCATTCACCAGCACTTGAATTCGATCTCGCGTCCCCGCAAAGATAGGATACGCAATTTCATTTGAGTTTGAACTTTCGTAGATTCTAACTCTTTCGTTTATTATCTTTGCTGATTATGGTTTACCACCTATTATAACAATATTTCGTCATTAGGAGTTAAACTAAAGTTACTTTGAAAGGAAAAATATGTACCAAAAATATTTATTAATCCAAATATTCTTAGGTTTTATGAATAGTAAAATTAAGTTTTTCTTGTTTGCTAAAAATAAATTAAATTATAAAGCAGCCTATACATTATATATCACTCACAATTAAATTTCAAACGAAAATTAACTTGGTTGATTATAGCAGTTTCGGTATAAATGCTGAGTACGTGGGTGGCTTTCCGGAAGAAAGGTTTTTCAAAGTTCGCTTTACTTTTTAAAAAATACTGTGGCAATATGATTTGTGACGAGCAATACTATTCAGATTACTTATCCCTGACACAGTGAACAAACAGTTGGCCTAGATAGACAAGAAATATTACCCAATGGAATGAATTTCCCTGAGTATGATTTATTTTTATTGATCATCGATGCATGTCATAGTTGAACGTTTTCTGTGTTGCATTATTTTATTATCACTTTTGTCATTCAAAACGCTTGCCTTTTTCTTGGCAGCTTTTTTATGTTTCACCAAGGAATACATGGCATATTCTGTTTCATCGTCTGGCTTCAATGCTGATAGGTTAAAGCTGGTCTGCCAGAAAGATGGTGTGCTCACCAGGAAAGCCCAAAGGTCATGTGCTATCCCTTTTCAACATTTTTTATTTTAAATTTTTAAGAGTTCTGTTGTGTAAATTATTATGTAGTTTATTTAATTTATTATAAATCCTGTATTTGCACGGCAGCTATAAACAGCTGAAGTTGTAATTAAATGCTTCATCAACTGGATGAGCAAGACTTGGTCTAGCTCATCCTGTTTTCTATTCGGTTACACGGTAGTATATATTACTCACTTTCTTTGCTAGTAAGACATGATCAGCGACTAATGTCGTTATCTTTTGAAAAATTATCAGAGTGACGACTTTCTCAAACCATTCATAATAATATATAATTATTATTGGATGATCTTTTTCATGCTACTATGACCCATTGAAAAGTTGACCTTTAAGAACATTGCTTCATTTTCCACTCTGCTTTATACTGCAGCTTTATTTATGAACCTTCAAATGTTGATTTTTAGATTAGACTGCCAACTGGTTTACATCGAAGAACCAGTGCCCAACATCCTTAAGTTCTTTAGTGGTTTAGCGAAAATAGGATCTTTAACAACCAGCCAATTCATAGACATTAAAGTATTAAGGAATAGGTTTTTCGCATATTATAAACAAATGCTCATGTTTGTGCGCTCTTTGTACGTTGATGAAACTTTAAATGTATATGGGCGCTTCTAATATAGTGTTTTCTTATTAATGCTACGCATTACATATCGATATTTGAACATGAACATCATATAAAGAATTACCATTTGGGTTTTTATATTACGGTATCATTTTGTATAATTTGGTAGTTGTATAAAGAGTTGTAATTAATTAACGTCGTCAAAGCACCGATAATACTCCCAAAGATAAGTAAATATCGGTCAATAGAGAAACGAAGGAGAGCTCGGAGCTCAAATTCTGGCATTCTGTGCTTAACTGTTTCATTTTCCACATGGTAGAAAATAGGTATTGTTTCGCGTTTGTTTATGGCAGCACTTTCAATGCCACCGCTGCTTTCTTCCGGGAAATTTCCTGCTCCCCCATTTTTATGTTTATATCTTTGCGTCGACCCAGAATGGCCCTTTTAATTCCAGAATGTTAGTGGAGTACGTCGGAAAAGCTTCCTCGATTGTTCTTTCCGGGGATTGGCAGCCCTGGAAATGAGCGTGGGTTACACTTTGCGGCAAGGACCGAGGACGCCGCAGAACTGCGGTCAGGTCCGAGGACTGTGTAGGGCTTGGGGGGGGGGGTGGTTGTGGGGAGGGGAGGAAGGAGAACGGTGGAGGGGTAAATTGAGTGGGGGAGTAGAATGAGGTTCGAACGAAGGGTATAAGTGGGGGTAGCTATAACCCCCCTCACCCCAATATCCATCCCATTTCCTTGTTCCTCCTCTCCCCCCCCCTCCCTCTCTTCCCCGGTGCCCGATTCTCTTCTTTTTAAACACCCGACTTTAACCACGGCATGTCCATTTCCCTCCTCGCCAACAGACCCCTCGTTCGGACCACGGGCTACCATCAAGAGCTGGGGCAAGGTCGTCAAAACATTGCCCAATTTTCAGCTAATCTTCAATCAGAGCGGTCAGGACTGGGACGTTGTAGCTATCAAAATCATGGACTCGCCAGGGTAAACCAGCGTGACCCTTATCCTTGGTACAAATGAAATCACGCGTATGTGCTCCCGTGACTTGAAAATAACGCGTCTGCATTTTGAAACTTTTTGTCAGATAATTTATTAAAAATATGTTGTCTTGAATCAATTTTTTATGCTGATTCTAAAAATTACTTCCATTTTTTTCTATCACATCAGGAATTTACACAGAATAAGAATTATGGTTTCAAGATTTTAACTACTGCAAGCACAGTTATATTAACGTTACTTCACGCAATGACAATATTTGTAACAAAAATGAATGAAAGATGAATAACTCTTCCAAGGTCACACATCTATAGCAGCAGTTGTACCAACCTAGGACGCATTAGCTTGGGCCAACTTAAGGCTCATTATCTTTTATTGAGAAATATCCCTCGCACAATAATTACCCACTGGCACATATAATGCACTTATCAATAAATCTTAGAAGTTAAATTGGATCCATTCTGAAAAAACAGAACGTGATAGAAGAAAACTGAGAACAATTCTGAAATCAGCATATCAGAGTAAGCTGTTATCAGTCACTAGTTTTCAGTCATCTGATATCATGCAGACTAGTGTACTATTATCCAAACAAAATTTTACGGCATTTGGTTTGTCATTTTTGAGTGCAGGACCTAAAACGTTCACTTTTTTACCTGATAAGTTACTGTGCAATGTGAGACAGTTTCATTTGGGCGAGCAACGACAATTCTTATAATTCATAATGTACCAGCTCGAAATCATGTTTTTTTATTTTCAACTCTGTTGGATACATTTTTTCGATTGAGTGTGAGTAAAATCTGGTGGTTATGTGAGTGTTATGTTATATAATATATTTTGAATTTGATCCTAATTAGAAAGTAACCCTTAATAACTACCTAAAGCTTCAATTGCAGTATTTAGAGTTTTGTGTGTGCAGATTGCGATGAAGTAATGAAAATATGTAGAAGCCATGGTATGATGTCAGACAGACGCTTTATAATTTACTAATATTCCCTCGTGAAAATGTGATTGCTCGTTATAAGTAAACTATTAGACTTTTTATCAAAGGTTTAAAATGAAGGAGCAAATAATCAAGGGTAAAGTGGAAATAAATTATTAAGGCAATTTAGTTAGGGATGTGTTGTGTATATTTGCTTTCAGTAGACGGATCGATTCACGTCGAAAAAGATTAAATAAGAAAACAATTCTTACCGAGTTTAAATACGCAATCATTTTTTATTTTATAGATCTATTTTTGATCACTGATGACTTTTTAACTACTGTTGGTTGGCGGGCAGATGATAGGTGTATTGAAATTATAATACTAATTTTCTGCAAATTATACCCAACATAACCTCACTTGCATCGTAGGTGTTAATGAGTGTTACAAAACCATTAGCTCAACTTTTCCAGTGTTTTCTTTCCGATTTATTAATACATTAATTGATGGTCTAAGCTTTTTCAGCGGTCAATCAGGGGTCAAAGGTCACAGAGGTGACAAATTGCGAATTGGGGCTACAAACCAGTCGAATCATGGGTTTAAAAAGGTGCCAAGATTGATGGTAAGGTAGCCAGACCCCTCTTGTCATCCCTTGACCTTCAAGGGTTACTCAGGAGCCAAAGGTCACAGGGGTGACAAAAAGTAAATCGGGGCTACAAAAGTGTCTAATCATTTGATTCAAAGAGTGCCCAATACGTTCGTAAAGTCTCTCCAGGAATTCTCTGGCATCCAACTGTTGGGCAGGGGTCAAAGACCACTAGGTGTAGCCAAGGAAATCGGTGCAACAGACGCGTCGATTTGTAGCTTTGAAAGGTTGAAGAATTAGATGATGAAGTTTTCTGATGCTGCTCGTCGTCTCTTGACCTCCAAGGGATACGATGAGATCAATTGTCACAGATGTTAGAAATGGAATTACCGGGAAACAAATATGATGAATCTGAGACTTTTAAGGCTGCAAATGTCAATAGTAAGGTACTCGAATACCACCTGTCATATCTTGACCTCTTTGGGACATATGGTGGTCGTTGATTTCGAGTTTACAAATCAATGAGAAAATTTAATTATAATTTCAAGTTAATTCCTTTTATTTAAATAAAAATGCTTTATCATATGTTTCATTTCAAATGTTCAAAGATCAAACAAGGGGCTACAAACGTATCGAATCATTGGTTTAAAAAGGTGCCAAGGTCGATGGTAAGGTTTTCAGATCCCTCTTGTCATCCCTTGAACTTCTAGGTGTCACAGGGGTGACAAAAAGTGATTGGGGGCTGCAAACATATCGAATCGTATCGAGTCCGCCTTCACAGACCGCAAATTCAGCGTATTTTTGAGAAGTTTAGGGAGAAGAACTGCTTCAACGTTGAACACCACAAGAAAAGGGACCATAACAGACACTCTTTTGAAATATCAACCTCACCGGAGTAGAGGCAGGCAGTAGTGGCTTTGGTCTTGGCATCTTATCGCCGCGGCTTTCATTGAACATCCCCAGGTCAACCTTGAAACGAATAGTGAGGATGCTGAAATTGAAGCCGTACAAAGTCAGAATGGTGTAAGCGTTTCGTGAGGGAGACTATGGAGAACGCGTCCACTTCTGCAACTGGACCTTGTGACTTTTATAACCCTATGATTCGATATGTTTGTAGCCCCGATTCATCTTTTGCCACCTCTGTGACCCCTGAGTGACCCTTTAAGGTCAAGGGATGACAAGACGGATCTGAAGACCTGACCATCGACTTTGGAACCTTTTTAATCCTATGATTCGATACGTTTGTAGCCCCGATTCGCTTTTTGTCACCCCTGTGACCTCTGAGTGACCCTTGAAGATCAAGCGATGACAAGAGGGATCTGAAGACCTTACCATCGATCTTGGCACATTTTTAAACCTATGATTCGACAGGTTTATAGCGGCATTTCGCTTTTCGTCACCCCTATGACCTTGACTGTACCTTTTCAGGGGTTACGGTCGCAATTTCGAACTCTATTGTTCTTCCATCGTGTTTCTTGTGCCCAAAAACCTAAAAATTGAAAGTTTCGCATAAAAATTCTGTCTTTATTGTATTTCGAAAAATTTAACCTTGAAAGCCCATAAGGCAAAATTTGTATTTTTGGTTGGACCCTATTTATGGGGTCAAAAGGTTATATTTATAAAATTTCGCTTACACTCAACAAAATTCACAACCTTTTTCTACATAGGTACCAAATTTCATTTATGTGGCACGAAAGAAAGTATCTGAAATTATAGGTTAGAAATGACACACGATCAATGGGACTCTGTACCAATAAAACAAATTTGCGCGAGAAAGTTTATATTTTATTTCTATTGCGTCAATTTTGACTTGATGATCTAAAAATTTACAAAATTAAGATCAAAAAAACCATTTTTAGTGTTTCGATCGCTCATTTTAAGGTTGGCGCAATGGTTATAGACGTGTTTGTTTGATTATTTATGAATAAGAATGTCAAAAGCCGGAGCTGGAGAAGTGAGCG
This sequence comes from Pyrrhosoma nymphula, assembly GCA_963573305.1. Classification (NCBI taxonomy): domain Eukaryota; kingdom Metazoa; phylum Arthropoda; class Insecta; order Odonata; family Coenagrionidae; genus Pyrrhosoma; species Pyrrhosoma nymphula. The sequence goes on from OY754329.1 coordinate 145,640,012, forward strand.
ATTGGTGGACTTCCAACGGCGTGATTTTCAGCGACGTTTGAATTATACTATCATTCATTCATACAACCGCTCACAAGCGAAAATATATCATTCAAACTAAATAAGAAAGAGATAGACACATAAAATGGACGTACACAACGTTGGCGTGCAGGTGGCCAACGACAAGCGAAAAACATTGGACTCAACCTTTGAAAGAAATATATGTTCTTTTCTCATATCTTATTCGATTGGTTCATCAATCGATCTGTCGTGAAATCGGTGGTTGTTTTCCTTCCCTATTCTACATCTACGAAGTATCGTGCAAGCAACCACTATGGTGTGAGGCACGGGGTGATTCCACACCAGACATGCAGCACTCATTCCAGTTCAAATCGGGACCGCGCACGTTCCCCCGGCCGCTAGGCGAGATCAAAAAGCAGTCAGGAGAACAGTTCGCAGGCAAACTGTAAACTGTGAGAGTGCTACGTTAGACGAACAAACTATTGAAGATAGTTCCACCATAAAAGGACTTAAATATCATTTTATTCGTATTGTGGATACATATAGAAAAACATGTCCTCTATGTGTTATGAGCAACAAAATCTTACCTTTATGCGACATTTTTATCGCAAATTGAACTTGAATTTACTTGGTGTTAAATGCAATATTGGGCCAAAACAGGGGAAAAGAGATTTTTCTATCTAATATAAATGACATTTTCACGAAAAACTCTTTAAAAGAACCAAAAACTTCCGGAAAATTGATTTAAAATAAAAAAACATGCATCTTACCGCCTTAGCTCATGAACTATTAGCTAATTACTGCCGTAATTGAAGTCAAAACGTGAAAATGCCATTGAAATGGAGCTGTGGTGGGCGTCTATTGGTATGAAAAAGGGTTCATTAAAATATATTCGTGGAATGATCTGCATATATTATGCTTTAATTTTTATTTTCAATAGATAACGCACGTCATCAGCGAAAGCTCGATTTTTTAACCAACTAAACAACAAGTTCGAATTGAGTATTTGTTTTGACTCTCACAGTGACGGTAGAACCACCTTAATTTGATCAAGCACCAATATTGGTTTCACTTTCGGTCCGAGTGTAGACCACAGTCAATTCCTTAGCGAACCTCGGCAGAACAATCCACACTCACATAATTTCCCGCGGAATCATCTCTAATTCAACCGGGCTGTGATTGAGCCTTTCCACGGGGGAGAAGGAGTACGAGGTCCGGAAGCCACCGCAGGCGGAATCGAGATGAGACAACAAGAAGCAAACCTCAAGTGGACGAGGTCAAATAGTGGAGATGAAACAGGGGCGAAGTTGAAAAATAAATAAAGAAAAGAAACAACGAAGGCACTCCCTTCTTGAACGGTCAACTTCATCCAGTTTTCCTCCACAGGGGAAACGGTCGTGGGCCTCCCGATGAAGGGAGGATTGTGTTGTGGTGGTGGTACCTAAGCAGAGCGAACGTCACTTACTTCCCTCGCCTTCTCCTCTCCGGCCAAAAAGGAAGAAAAACAAAACAAATCTGGGGGGAGGAGGAAACAAAATAAGAGAGTATTGCGCATGTGCGTTATAGCATTAGCCGTGGTCTCCAGCTGTCCACCGATGCACGACAAGAGAATTGCATTTGCTTCATTTTTCCACACCGTCTGCGAAAGATGAAGTGCCGGATGGGAATTGGAGGAGGGGTTGGGGGGAGCGGGTCTTAAGAGGGTCTAAAAAGAGGGCAGGGGGAGCAAATGCCGGATGCTTCGCGTGACGCTGCCCTCTGCGTGAAAGGACGGGATGAAAATTGGCAAGGAGGTGGAATGTGATTGGGAGACCAAGGGAGAAGGAGATGTGGAGGAACTACTGTAAGATGTTTTGCGTGGATAGGATGATAGATTTTCCGCGGATTCAAATTAAAGTAATGCTTTACTTGAGGAGAGAGGGATCGTAAAAACTGAAAAGAATAGATGATATTTTTCTCTCGGAATCCACTTAAAACGACTTATAACCCTACGTAACGGGGAGTGGAGAATATCATCAGAAGTGATATACTGGTAAAGGTAGATTCAAACGCATTAAAAAAACTTTCAATTATTTACTATCAACGATTTTACGGTCAATGGCCCTTGTATCCTTGCATTATTTCATTTTTTAACTTTTCTTATTACCTAATTTTTCTAAACCCATCCATATTCTGTTTCTTCACCTTCCCCCCCTTACTCAGCATGATCCCCTCCATGACGACCCCCCTCCATTCATTCCCTCCATGAGGCATCCCCTCGCCCCTCATTACCTTTTCAAACCACCTACTCTGCCGTCTCCTAATTTCCTCAAGCATTTCCATTTCTTCGTCGACCCTTTCGAGCAATCTGTTCTTCGTTTTCATTTCCGTCCATCGCACTCTCTACAATCTACTTACCACCAGCTTCTCAATTTTCAGCAGCCTATTCTCATACTGTTTCCTCTGAGTCCACATTTCAGCCCTAAATGACGCTGAACTCCGTATGAGACTATTCGCCAGTGCTTTCTTTAGAATCTTACTTGAGGTGCCGGTAATTATTTATTGCCCCTTTAGGAATGCTTCTCTAGCTTATTCAATTCTCCTTCTAAAATATTCGCTTTACCTCTCCTAAAATCTTTGCCCCATCTCTTCGAACGTACTACCCAAGAAACTTCAGATAAATTGAAATGCTCCAGTATATGACTTTCATTGCATTGATGGTCATATTTTCTTTTCATTACCTACAAATCCTCATTACTTTAGTTTTGGTATTGTAGTATCCTATATATGCTGGCAAGAAAGTTTAACTTTTCTCGTAATGCCAGGGTATTTAGAGCAACAAGTACAACTTACCTTATCATACATCTTAGCGTTCTGAGCTGGTTCTTCCTGTGTTGGTTCTTCATTGTGTGACACTTCTGGAACCTGCATTGTGCGATAGAAACATGCGAGTGATCATGCAAACCAAATTTATCAACTTATTCTAATGATAAAACACTAAATATCACCAGCATTTGGAATCAATGCAAAAAGGAATGGCAGACGATCCCTCTATGAGGAGGGATAAACACTATTAATGGAGTTATGAATACGATACCTTAGGTTTATCATAGCATATCAGTAAGCAATGTCTATTAAAGGGGTTTTTCATTTCACATTAAATCATGATAGACAGGTCCAACACGACATAAAAAACGATAATACTTTCACATAATATCATATCAGGTCTTTAATAAATGTGTGTAATTAATTGTATGAATGCTGTTTATATATTGTCTGTAACATTAATATGCTTCCAGTCTACTCCACTATTCACAATCCACTACTTAATTTATATATACATATATTTATAGAAGCACAAATAAAGAGATTTACTTAAATAAAAGTAAATCTTTTAAGTAAAACAATACATTGTAAAACAATTAACATGAATAATACTGTGACAATAACGTATTGAAATTGAAATAATTTATGAAGAAATAATGCACCATTCTTAGTTCTCGATTGCCATATTTATTGATAAGCTCTCAACCATTAGGTATGAATAGTACATACCTACCTCCATGATAAGTTCAAGAAATTTCACTAAAACCAGAATAATTATAATTTTTCATTCCTTACTATTGGTTGCAAAGCTCTAATACGTACCAAAAGTAAAGGTTCGGCCAAAGATGTCGAAGTTTCAGTCACGCAGGAAGCACCAGTAGGCACCACTGTATCAACACGATCAACACCTTCTACAATTGACCTCTTAATAATTCTCCTCCGAGGAGTAATCTGTTTAGGGCAATTTGGCACATTGAATTATGTCGGAATTGCATTGGGCTTTAATTTCTTCCAGCCATTCATACGATTACTTTCAAATTGTGGCTTCAAAATGTGCCTAAACAAGGAAATAAAAAACACAGGAATATTTTATTGATTTTTTAATAACATTGATTTTTGCTTATTAAACACACTAATTACATTTTGTAATTGCATAAATACGAGAGCATAGACGAAGGGTCGGTGTCGACCAATTTGTTGGGGATAAACAGCAGAGTACTTTTAATCCTATTGATACAAAACTGGGATGAAAAAATACTGAATGAATCGAGAAAACGTTTGTCACAAAAGCGATTTTAATCGCATTCTAAAGTTTAGCATTCATACTATTGCGAAAAATGATAAGCAGTCATTCATCCATTGGACTACTAACATTTAAAGCAATGGGAAGCAGAGATTCCTTTATTAATATGTATCGGGAGATGCTGATGTAGATTTTAGGTGAAAATGTAATTGACTTTATTTGTTCCAAATGACCAAAATTCCAGCATAGAAGTTAGCGATTGCATTGTTAATCGTACATCTTTCTATTGAAAAGAGAACTAGTGGCATTAACACAACCAAGTAGTAGTATTTTTGTTTAACGTGCTTCGACGGCTAAGGTCATTTCGCACTTACTGTCTGCCACGCGCAGACAGGGACAACAGCCCTCGGACGAATCGGAGGATCACCACTCCAAACCCGAGCCGAGCCCAACGATGCTTAACTTCGGTGACTGATCGGGAACCGGTGTGTCCATCGTGGCAGGCCGTTGCCATTAACACAATTTACCATGCACCTATTACAAAATGATAGTTTCGCTTTCTGGCTTGTTTCTGGCTGGCTTCTAACTACGTCAATTATCACATATCACAATCACTTGTATATATATTAGTAAAATAACTACTTCCGCACATTTCAAAGAAAATATTAAAAATATATGTGTCAATACTATTAACAATTGAAGCAATTGCATTTAAGGAACTATTATGTCAAAAAACTTACCTCATATAGACGGGAAGACGATGTTGGTGTTGTCAAAATTGTCCCTTCTGCATATTTGAAGCCATTTCGCTCTTCTCTCGGAATTTCGAGGGAAACTAAAATTTCCAAACCCTTTCTCAGTGCTATGAGAGCAATTAGGAGCAGAGTAACAAATCATTTTGCTTTATATCTTCTGCAAAAAAAGGAAAATCCTGCCGAACGACTGCCTACCGCCTTCACTTTAACTCAGTAAACAAGATCTGTAGGGTGATTACGTAAAATCCCGTGCTTCATAACGCCGCGTTCTGGAACGCCCGAAAACTTCGCCCCTTGCTATTATGTATCTTCCGGTGAAGTTCTCAACGTCGGCTTTACCAGAGCGCTAACGAAAGTATGAGAAAGTTATATTGCGAACTAATTCCACTCGGCCCGTCCCTTGTTCGAATCTTTCCATCCAATCCGAAGGAGAGAAAATAGTCACGTGGCTGCACTTCGAAAGCAGAAGACAAGAAAGAAACTCAGCTGAGGAAGAATGCACTTACAATATTTTAAATAAATGGTGGTTCTTAACATTCTGAGTTACAATATATATGATAATGGATAAACGATAGAGAAACATCAATGCATGCTTATTGTATAGAAACGAGAAAAGCAGCGTGAAGATGATTACTTAGAGGTCTTTCTTAGCGAAATCAATCAATTTACCCATGATTAGGCAGAATCAAGTGATTATTATTAATTACAACCTAGCTTACTACGTGATGTTAAGCGTAAAACACTTCAGCGAGATAATAATGATGTCTATTGATGTCTCAATGCTCTCTTGTAGGTATCGGGAACGTAGATTTAGGCGTAAGTGCAAACATGAGAGTTGTCGAGAGGCTAGAAAAAGTGGAAGGGTATATCTTGTAATAAGTATGCATTACTTTTCTCGACTCCACCATCCCAAGTAACTGAATAACTTTCATTTTTAGAATAGAAGCACCTATATTTGTAAATATTTTCTCTAAAGACTGTAATATTATCGTGGGCATGACATTTCCCAAATTGCTACGTCTGCTCGCCGACGAATTATGACGGATTTGAGCGAACTGCAAATACTTATCGTTGTACAAATGGTATCATTCTAGCAAAAAGCCACTAACTTCCGTTAAAAAATACTGGAAATTCATTTTATTGATTAGCTCATTAAGTGGAAGTATACAGTGGCACAGCTTTTGATTATCCTCTGGGCATAGCTTATTAGCACAGGTCTGGGCATCATATCAAGAATCTTACATAACATTAATGAAAGTTAGGATCAGGATCAAACACAATTGTAAGGAAAAGGTCAAAATATCATGCTACACAGTAATTTTATTGTGACTTATTGCGTACACGATCGTTGTACTTTTGCACTAGGAAGCAATTCCAAAGTTTTCATGGCGGCACTATCAATTCGTCACTTCATAAACACTAAAGCCAAAGAAGTAGTTTACCAAAAGTATATAATAGAATAACCACAACACCGCGAAAGGAAAGGCAATCACATTTCAATCCACAACTCCGAAGTATATATGTATGCACTTGCAAAATGAACTTCCACTTGGCATGGTACATGTGTATAACAATTAATCACGAATTTGTAAATAAACCACTTGGCTCTTCACTCGTGTGATCATCACTTCCTAGTATATTAAGAGGTAAATGTGACTTCACACCACAATTAGGAATTCCAACGCGCAATAAGCCTGCATCAAACTAGTATTGATCATAACACACGTACCACACAGGAACTTTCTTCGGAACAAAAACAACAACACAACACGATCGTAAATAAATCTCTGGCGCCCTACTTTTGCCATTCGAAGAGACTATACACTTTGCCATCCGAAGAGACAAACTGGTAAATGTTAGCACTGCCTTGGTAAGTAACATCCTCAAATTTTTGACGAACATTAAAAATAGCTTTCTTTCGACGAAATTTCACGCACGCGCACTGCCAAATCCAGCCATTATTAATGCGAAGGAATAATGCGATGAAAAGCAAAACTAAAATTTCCACAGGAGCTTGAACGTTTGGCATGACGTCAAAAAACACTTGTTATATAAATAAAAATTAAAATTTTCCATTGAAATTTCTTGGATGGCAGCCTCCCCGAGTTCTTATTGCATCCGACTGCTGTCATGAAAAGGCGAAATATTAGGTAATTGGCTCTTATTTGCATATACTTCGTACTAGGCGTTATGAAAGACCGACTGCCAAGACCGTCATATGAAGCGCCTCGTTTTTGGCGTTTTGTAGCATCCTTTCCAGTTACGTGATCGCTTCAAGGGCAGACACTCACGGGTGGACGTTACTGAGCGCCGGCGATGTGTAAACAACTGATAAGTAATCGCGAACGTTCTGCTGCGATTTGGCGCTCTGGAACGCTGAAATTGGGACGTTATGAGTTAGGTAATCTCCCTAATGCTCTAAACAACAATGGAGGAATGCGACAACTCTACTGTGTAGTGTATTATCGGCAATCCAATGGACTCTGGTTTCACCCACCATATAGGGGACAAACACAAGTGGGAGGTGGAAAGGTAAAGAGGAATACAGGTATACAACATATACAGAGCTGAACAGTGTGTTTAAAGGCACGCATAGCCGAAGAAGAAGAAAAGAGCCAACATGGCCAAATATATTCATTCGAAAACATGACGCTCAAAGGCGCGAATAAATTCATACAGATATAGGAAATGGAAATGGATAGGAACACATAAAAGGACGAACACAGGGTTTGTTGGGGAAGATGAAAATGAGTCGAATCCAGACAAAAAATTTCAACTTACCTGGGATTCGAACCCGGATCTCCCGATTTCCGGCCAGGTATGCTACCAGTTACACCAGTAAGGCTACTCAAATAAATGCTGAATTATATATGTATATATATATATATATAAACCAGATAAAAAATGTCTCCAATGGCCGTAAAATATATGCACCACTCGTCAAAAATCAAACACTTACTGTGTTGGTTTGCGGGAATGGGGACCCCGCAACAGGGACCAACCACAGCCTCTACACCAGAATACCCTCCTGTGGTAGTTTACGGGAAAGTTATTTCCTCGCCAGGGACCACCACAGACACACACACACAACCCAAATGGAATCCTTTGTAAGGTTAATGGGACCCCGCTAAGGATTCCTGGGTTTTAACCTGGGATCCTTCGCAGAGCTGAAGTGACTCTACTAAGAATGCCAAGTTATTAACACAACCGCACACGCAATCACACAAAACACTCACTCACACACACAGTAGGGCCCCAAATTTCTGGGAGAACAGCTCAAAAAGAGCGTGGTCAAATAGAGCAGAAACAACAAATAGGGAACGAGGATGAACTTCGGATACGCGTATTTCGACCACAAAGTGGTCCTCTTCAGCGAGCTGAAGGGAAAAACACTTGCAATACGAGGTAGAAAGTGAATGAAGAGGAGGACAATCCTAGAATCCTAGATTTTCCTATAGATCCTAGGCGGGATTTGATATATATTATTTGTTTCCATCGTGTCCTTCGGAAATGATTAGTTGGGGTATAGTTTCGTCTACCCTTGACCCTTCAACCTATCATGCATAGATGACAACCTATCAGACTGGTGAGGGTGAGTATTCGTCATTGCTCCCGTCATTCCAGCTTTTATGGTAATTGGAGCTAGCATGCGATTTCATTCCGTCAAGGTTGTAGTCCAAGGGAAGTGAAATAATGAATATTCTGAAAATATGGTTCGTTTATAATATCTAAAACATATAATTATATATCTTCCAATGGTATTTGTTGGTAGCTACGATCCCAATGATTAATACTGTAACACGCCATTTTGGCCGTGTTGGCATAAGTATACGATTAAGGACGCCATTGTGTATATTTTGGGAACACGTGCTACCGCGAGGCAACAATATCGTCTATGTTATGAAAACAACTTTAAACAATACCATTTTCTGTTTACGTAAACAAACTAACAATGCCGTCTATGTTATGAAAACAACTTTAAACAATACCATTTTCTGTTTACGTAAACAAACTTATAATAATGAAAGGGGAATAGCCTATCAGATACGAGAGAAGGGGAGAAAACCTGGAATGTTCTAGAACATACAGGAGGGGAGATGAGATAGTATAAAAGGGATTGTCAAACAAGGAAGGGGGCTTCTTCTTCTGCTTCTTCTTAACAAGGGAGCCACAAGAGACGTTTATCGAGTGAAAGTCATACGAGAGTTTTTGCAGTGATAATTTGCCGGGAGTAAGCAGCTTTGGACAGCAATTACCAACGCCAGTGTCCTGTGTTAAGGAAGGATCCAGGAATCCGATAAACAGATACTGGGGCATAGAGTATCGGGAATTCACTTTGTACAATATCCGGTGAAGTAGAACAAACATTATAAATTAATACGAATATATTTGAGAAGGGAACATATATTGATTAATTGAGTAACTAAAGTGAATTTGTTTCATAAGTAAAGAATAAAAGGGTTATTATAAATATATGTACTGTTCAAGTGTATCATTTTAGTGCATGAATTAATCCATTAACCTTTGCCGCCAAGGACTACCAAAAGGATCTCTCTCTCAAGGTAAGAAGTGATAAAGTGAAGGGTACCTTTTGTGTGTCGGGCTGATACAAGTATATAACGTCGCGTGTTTAGGACCGCGAGAAAGAATAATTATTAGAACCCCTGTGATAAGGAAATTGATAAGGGGGGACTAGTACATCAATGGCGCCCAGCGTGTAGAGCTTGACTACTCATTAGGTGAGACCACGAGAACCGGAGAGAAGGAGGATCATCCCGAAGGAGTGAAGAAAGAAGATGGCGGCCAACATGAAGAAATTTCCGGAGCTGAAGTCGGCAGAGCTACGGCAATTATTACGAGAGAGGGACTTGTTAGTAGGGGGAACCAAGCCAGAATTGCAGCAGCGATTATTACACACGCTAGAAAAGGAGGGAATAGATATAAGCACGTATGAATTTAGGGTCGATAGTGAGGAACCGGTGGAAACTGAGATGCAAGCGCTATTTAGGCAATTAAAAGAAGAACAAGATAGAAGAGATAGAGAGAGGGCAGAAGAAGCAAAAGAAGAACGAGAGAGAAGCAGAACGATCTTAGAGGAGATGGCTGAAGGGCAAGAGAGAAATAGAACGATCTTAGAGGAGATGGCTGAGAGGCAAGAGAGAAGACATGCAGAATTGTTGGGGCAAATTAGGGAAGAAGCAGACGAAAGAGAGAGAAAGCTTTTGGAAGAAATGGCAAAAATAGCAGGAGAACATAGACAGACGCAGGAACGTATTGCATCATTCGAACATGGCTGTGATGAAAGGTTTGCCAAAACAGACGGGGCGTTAGCAGAGATATGCAAAGATGTCGCGAAAGAAATTAACGGAGTAGGAGCGAGGCTGGAGGCGAGCGATCTCAAGGTCCGAAAGTTAGAAGCGAGTTACGTGAATTTGCATGAGAACGTGGAGGAAAGGTTCAAGAAGATGGCGGACGAGCTGGGACAACAATCCACCACAAAAGCAGCTGGGCTAGATGAAGAGGCAGTCCGACGCATCGTGCGTGAGGAAAGCAGGAGGCCTAACGTCACAACGGCACCCGCGGGAATGGTACAATTAAAGGTCCCAACATTCGACGGGAGGCATACATCAAGACCCATGAAATACCTACAGGAGCTGTGCGAATACCAAGAGATATATCGGTTACCTGACCAGATGATGCTCCAGGTCATCAGACAAGGAATGGTTGGGAGAGCAGAGGAATGGTTCTCTGCGACCCGACACCTGTATGAAGATGTGAACGCTTTCCAAGCTATTTTCACGGAGCAGTTTTGGGGAGATGAACGTCAAATGCTGATAAAACGGAGTTTCGACACGGGAAAATACAAGGAGAACGGAGGGCTCACGCGAGTAGAATATGCGACGGCCAAAATTAGCGTAGCGAGGGAGTTGACGCCGCCAATGGAGGACGGAATGATCATTCTTGTTCTCAAGAAACACTTTGGCATGGAAATAAGCGTCGGCATGATTTCAAATAATGTAAATACAATCCCGCAATTCTTGACGTTATTGGCCCGCTATGATAACATACCGCGAGAAGACGGAAACTCCGAGGCGACTGGACACCGAAGATGGGGAGACCAATACCCAAGGACCCATGGAGACCGTACGTGGAGGACACCGGAAGACACATCCCAACACAACCAGCAGTACAGATGGGACTCGAAGAGGTCACAACCACGAGAGTGGCAAGCGTCGAGCCAGCAGAGAGACGGACGGAGAGACGATAACTTTCGCGGCGAGGGATACTCTCAACGGCCGGGCGAGAGACCAGCTGATCGACGCCGAGGACAAAACAATATGGCGGAGGCGCGCCCACCGATGAGAGAGCGCCCTGTCAATTCCATGATGGCGGAAGAAAGCAACGCCGCAGGGAAGCCGGAGCAGGAAAACTATTAGCGGCAAAGCATGACGAAGGTCCCAACATGCCGAGGCCGGAAGACGGAGAGGGATTCTGGGACATACCGAAGGAGCAACGGGCGAAGACACGGAAAGTGAGAATAAAACGGACACCACCACAAGAGGAGAAGATAGAACCCCACACGGAGGAGGAAACGATATGCAATGTTTTTGAGTCACCTCGAGATTTCTTGACGGAGAAAGAAGCGGATAGGCCGGAAGTAATTAAATGCCCGGAGATTAGGGTTCAAATGGAAGGAGTGGCTGTGAATGCACTGATAGACACGGGATCGGAGCTAACGTGCATTAGCGAGGAGTTTTATCGGGAGAATCAGAATGCACTACGAAACGCTTTGGAGGTACCAGTCAAAGGAATCCGGATAGCAGGAGCCGTCGGAAGGAAGAGAGCGAAATTTAAAATAGGTGATAAGGTTTTAGTACGTACCAATCCGGTATCCGATGAGCAAAGGGGGATTTATCACAGCTTCCTGGCGTTATACGAAGGTCCATATGAGATTTCAGAATTCCGAGGGCCAGCCACGTGTGTAGTATTTAATCCACAAAAGAACGAAATACGAGGCACTTTCCACTTCAGCAATATTAAACCATATAGGGAACAATAGCACAGCACTTGGTATCACTCACATCATACGAGAAGAAGACCGTAGTCCAACTGACCATAGCACGCAGTCATTAAACTGAGGAAGCCAGCGCCGCAACATTATAATTTGATCCGTTCAAGCAAGGGAGAACTGTTTACCGATAATATACATTGTATCGAGGCCCGACATGCGAGGGGAGCTTACGAACGAGAGAGAGAGAGGTTGAACTTGGCGGCAGGTGGATTAGCACAATATGTATGTTTCGTGATATCTTTTCTCAATGTGTGTATATTCAGTGTCATGTTGCCATTATTTGATTCGTGTTTTCTTATGTATGAATGGGCTCGTGGACGTAGATTGAGCCGGAAGGAGGGAGAGTGTATCACCTGAAGGAACTTTAAGTGCTGTGAAGTGTATATGTGTAATGTGAATTATGGCCTTTTGATAACCCAGTGTTTTTAAGGGGTTAAAAGTGAGAATGAATGTTGAGAAGAAGATGGACAGTTTTATTATTTGCACGTTATATTCACGTTCAATGTATCAGTTAATAACGTCGATTTATATAATATGTTCTTGATTTTAAATTACGTGAATAAGATTTTCATTGGTTATTTGCCTATTTCAAGCAAGGAAGAAAGGGAAGAGACCATATTGTTATATGGTATATCATATGTCTTGAGTTAAAGGAGGAGACGCTGTTTGTAATTGTGTTTATTGATATAAATGTATTCATGTGTGATTTCTGCTGTAACACAATATACTTGGGCACAGACATTATTTAGAGGGAGGCTAAAGTTTGAAGGCGTTGGGGCCGCGTTAGTTTACATTTGAAGGCTTTAAAATAATTCCTTTCTTATATTTCCAAGTCATTATTTTAATGGGGCTAATGTAACACGCCATTTTGGCCGTGTTGGCATAAGTATACGATTAAGGACGCCATTGTGTATATTTTGGGAACACGTGCTACCGCGAGGCAACAATATCGTCTATGTTATGAAAACAACTTTAAACAATACCATTTTCTGTTTACGTAAACAAACTAACAATGCCGTCTATGTTATGAAAACAACTTTAAACAATACCATTTTCTGTTTACGTAAACAAACTTATAATAATGAAAGGGGAATAGCCTATCAGATACGAGAGAAGGGGAGAAAACCTGGAATGTTCTAGAACATACAGGAGGGGAGATGAGATAGTATAAAAGGGATTGTCAAACAAGGAAGGGGGCTTCTTCTTCTGCTTCTTCTTAACAAGGGAGCCACAAGAGACGTTTATCGAGTGAAAGTCATACGAGAGTTTTTGCAGTGATAATTTGCCGGGAGTAAGCAGCTTTGGACAGCAATTACCAACGCCAGTGTCCTGTGTTAAGGAAGGATCCAGGAATCCGATAAACAGATACTGGGGCATAGAGTATCGGGAATTCACTTTGTACAATATCCGGTGAAGTAGAACAAACATTATAAATTAATACGAATATATTTGAGAAGGGAACATATATTGATTAATTGAGTAACTAAAGTGAATTTGTTTCATAAGTAAAGAATAAAAGGGTTATTATAAATATATGTACTGTTCAAGTGTATCATTTTAGTGCATGAATTAATCCATTAACCTTTGCCGCCAAGGACTACCAAAAGGATCTCTCTCTCAAGGTAAGAAGTGATAAAGTGAAGGGTACCTTTTGTGTGTCGGGCTGATACAAGTATATAACGTCGCGTGTTTAGGACCGCGAGAAAGAATAATTATTAGAACCCCTGTGATAAGGAAATTGATAAGGGGGGACTAGTACAATACTGGTGAGAGAGAATCCTAATCCTAGAATATTGAAATTGTTGATCGGGGCTGTTTGCCGGAACAATATTGGGAAACCCTAATAATGTTCACTGGCAGATCATATCAGGACATCAATAAGTGCGATAGCTAGAGGTTATATTCGCCATCATATAATCAGTCAGGGTGGTAGGAATAAATAAAAGACCCTTAGCATTGATCAACTTTATTGAATAAATACAACAAGCCTTACGAGATGCACATGATTAACACGAAAGTAGACACGCACTACTTAATATTGTGATCATTAAGAAAAACGCACGGGTGAGTTCACCGTCAGAGAAGAAAACCACGACATTCTAGGATCCACTCCGAAAACGTGTATACGCATTGTGGAGTACACATTTGTACACCAGCGTACACCACAATACGTACAACATGTCCTCATGGTGACACTTTAAGTTCATGATAGTCATCTAAGAATTTCCCCCAGAATGAGTCGCACGAATCTGAATGTATTCTCAAGGTTTTCCTTCGTCAGAATATGGGATGGTCCCTAAATTTGGTCGCACTGTGGTCCCTGCAATGGAAACTGGCTTCCGTTTTCGGAGAAGTATAGATGACAGCCATCTACTAAATGGCTGGTCCCGAGTTTTCCTGTACCTCTCAGTGATGTAATTAGTTCCGGTAAAATCCGGGGCAGTTGTTGACATCCACCAAGGATTTGTGGTATACCAACTATTTGTTGTATACCAAGGATTTGTGGTATACCAACTATTTGTTGTATACCAAGGATTTGTGGTATACCAATTCTGTGTGGTAAACCAACTATTTGTGGTCGACGTATCTGGTGGAAAACGCAGGAACACTGGGTAGTATAGAATGTGGTTGTTAGAGTCCCAATCGTATGTGCACAAGAACCAATAATCTGTCCTGGAAACCACTCCCGATTGTCCGGAGTACGTGCAAGTTGGAACTGGATGATTCTTGCAATTGTAATCATCAAGGGTAAGACTGCACTCTCCGGTCTCCGGATCAAATCCCTGTCCATTTACGCAGTAGTAGTCGATCTGGATTCCTTCTTGGCAACCGTGGTAAACAACGCAGGTGTAAGGATCTGGGAATAATATTTCTTTTCCAACTTCATACCAGGGGCAAGAGAATTCTTTGTACCTGCATTATTTTTAGAAGAAAGATATATTTTAATTCTCAACTAATGAAGAGTAAAAAAATGAACACATCTTAAAAAAATAGAAAAAAGGTAAAAATCAATAAATATCCCGAGAACAGTAAAGGAATTATTAGTACTGTATCAGTGGAGACTACTCTCATCGTTTCATTACAATATTATGATTGGAAAATTACAATTAATCTGGAAACTACTTTTCTTTGTTTAGCATTGGTTAACATAAGAAAATATCAATCATTATGTATAGGATAAAAATAACATCCTTTCAATTTGCGTTTTTAAGCGTATAAGCTATAAGTAGTGATTTTCCAAACTAAACACTAAATAGGGCAGCATCGTTGTCGTATATTGGTTCCCTTACTGTAGAAGGCACTCTCAGCACTTGAGTTACCCACTAGTGGCGCAGGTAGCAAGCGTTTGAAGGGAATGCTATTCTGCAACCACTTTTTACAATTAGTTTTGATTAAAACTCACGATCTTCTTCCTCTAATAGTATTCAGTGTTTCATTTCAATTCGTTGCTGCGCTTTAATATTTTGTCACATTATAGTTTCTCCACGTACTCTTTCCATCACTCATCCCTTCTTCATTTTCTATTTAAATTTCATTTTCTTCACTCCCAATGATATAAAATTGTTGTGATGGTATTAAAAGTGACTCTTTACAATTATATTTACTGCTGCCACTTTTCCTTTTTTGAGATTGTCTTTCACTGATAGAATGCCTTTGCCTCATATATTTTCATCCATTCAACTCGGGCTTTTAATACTTCATGACTGATCATAATTGCCATCGTTTTATCCCACTTCTGCGCTTCTTGCATAAACAAGATTGTGCATCTTTTCTTTCTAATATTAGGTAGATTCAGTGCTTTCCGTTTCTCTAGGCTTCCGTTATTCTGTTGCCCTTCCATTTTTTTTCTACGGCTTAAAATATTCCTTTTATTATGACTATTTATCTTCCTTTGATCTAGCATATTTTTTATTCTCTTCAACTTAGTCAAATGTGAGTTTCGTTCTTCAGCATTTCCATCTACCGGGAATTAATTCAATTATCCCTGTTATCAATACGGAATTATCTTCTACCTCCTGACATTTTCAAATGGTATACTTTTTCAAGTGATTTGCAGAAATGGTACTTTTAACCACAAGGCCATTTTTCGCTCTGGACTCAATCAGTTTCTTTCCACAACCGTAACTTTTTCTCAGCAACTTCTCCCTTGTTTTCTTTAAGGCCCACTTTTATTGGTACAATAAATGCAAAACATATCTATTGCGACAGAGTGGCGGATACATATGGGGGCGCGGGGGGCGCGGGGGGCGCGCGCCCCCCCCCCCCCTTGCGGGGCCGCTCGCATTGCCGCCCGCGCCGCCCCCGCCAGTCAGCCCGTACGCTATTCGTTTGTCTTTCGTCAGTCGACTCTGAGTCGAGTTATCGAGTATTTGTACTTTCTTATGTAGCACGCGCGCGCGTCCGCGTCATCGTATTTTATACGTTTCTGTCTGGCACATAGATAGCTAACCTACGAGAAAAGTCGCGGCCATTCTAGTGATCTCGACACGTTATTGTCTGGCATTTGTTCGAGAAAAGTCGCGAATATTCTACTGTTTGTATTTGTTCACACTCCTTAAAAGTCTAGAAGCGAACATTCTGGCACCGAATGTTCTCGAAACAACCGAGCTACATATATAAGGGAAGCAGAGTCGCTGCCAGGCAGTCAGTTTGAAAGCTACAATCGTCGCGATAACTTGCGCCCCTCCCCCCCCCCCCTTGAGTTTTTTCTGTATCCGCCACTGCTGCGACACACATGTTGCACACACAGATATGACAGCTCACCTGCAACTGCCGTCGGGATTACAGGACAGTGTCGTCTCATCACACGGGGCTATCTCGGGGCAGGTCCACAGCTCCACGTCTCGAAGTCCACCGTCGCCAGTGGGTTCGCATTTGGTGACGGTGCGGCAGTCTCTGCATCGGATTCCCTCTCGGGGGCAAGACAACTGCTCCGGCCCCTTTCCCTTCACCGCCACTCGCGTGCCGTTCAGGCTCCTCCCGTCCGCCCATCCTCGGAAAACCACCAGGCACACCACCTTCGAAGAAACAAGGGACCCGCGTTCCAATAACAGCGTAGAACCGCGGATTTTTGAAGTTAATTCGTCTTTAAGGAGATGCCACCGCGACTGACTGAGTCAAAACCAATACTGGATCCCCCATTTCCAGTTCTATTGTTTAAAGCTTCTTTCGCTTACGGCAAGGCTATTAAAATGCAATATTATGATTCGTACAAAATATTCAGATCATTCGATGAATATATTTTTGTTGGACGCTTTTTCTTACCTAAGGATATTTTGATATTAAAGATGCGAATCTCTGGTACTAACATCAAGAAACCCTTCAAGTACATATTAGGAGCATTTCAATTGCATCATCAATCAACGGCAGCAATGAAACATTGATGTTATTATTCTCAGGTTTGCATCTAACATTTTTCCAAAATTTTCATTACTACTCAATTAAAATTAATCTATTGACAATGAAGTCCGTTAATAAAATTGTCAACCAACGACTACCTCTGCCCCTATCTATCTACCCTATGTATAAAAAAACACGTTTATGTAAAAAATACGTATTTACACGCGTAGGTGTCATTCCAATTCCATTCAACAAACGGTACCATAGGGGCTCACATTTTGCTAAAAATTAACTTAAGGGCCTTAACTTAACTGAAACAAAATATTCCAGAATCGTTCTGAGGTAAATTTCATGTGACTTTTGCGCATTTATATGTTTTTTTTATTACTATCAAAAAGCCGTGCCTTAAATCCCATTATCTCTGTTTCTAATAGTCGTTAATCAGTTTTTCATGATAATTTAGAATCTTACAATTAGTCTTTTTCGAAATTACTTTTGTAATTTGCTATTTTATTGAAATTTACAGTTTATACCATTGCCCAATAATGTTTCTCAAATACCCCACCGCAGAATCTTTCGAAACTTTTCTTTCAAGATCTGTACGTACCTAACTCATTATCCTGATAAAATATTTCAATAGGATTTTCGTTATTGAGTTTTTCTATAAATATTTCAACGGTTGCATTTTTCTCCCGTCCGGCACCGAATGCTCGGCCCTGGAGCAGGCATGTTGCAGACTTTTAATTTGGGCCTACACTCCCTATCGTTGTATTCAGGGTTTTATACTATATCATTGACAACCAATGGCTTATATTTGTTATTAATAATGCTAATACTAAATGCTATATTCGAAATTTACGCGAGAGCTCCACTGAATACTTCGGAAAACGTTTAGCGTGTTTGAATTCATATTTATTTTCAGACATGTGGTGGTTCATTTACTAATGCTAAAAAATACCACAGCTCTAGGTGGCTAGTCGACGCGACGGCTGGCCCATCCTACCGCCCTCAAAGACGCGGCCGCGACTGCGGGAACTAATTCGGTTTTCCCGCCGCTCCAGAATATCTTTCTCGCCATCAACGAGACCCCGCAAAGTGGGCTATAATCGCTACAATCGACAAATAAGGCTAAAATTTCGAAATTGCTTTTTTCCAGACCAAACGTTGAAACTTCTGAACGGTCACTCATAATTTATGGATTGCATGTGGTTCGCGTGCCATTTCTCATACTTATCACTAATTAACAATAATCAGCAACGGCTCAAAGTTGACCAAATTCTCTGAAAACCTCTGGATTCGAGCTGTTGCAGATTCTCTTGCAGTGAAATTAAGGAATAGATTTTTTTTACTATTGTTGCTCAAGGTAAAATACCAGATATATTTGCGTTCGCTATGTAACTAAATAGTGCGCACTGCTTAAGAATGTTTTTTGTTTCGTTTTAAAAATTCGATGATGCCTTGGAGTCCGGCTCCGCCCACCGTCAGCTGGGTCTGCTATGACTCGGCCAGTACGCTAATGGCAATGAGTACCTACAATCCCCTTCAAAGACGTGATTTTTCTCCTGGAAAACCTGGAATGCTTCTTGGTTTAAAATATGGAAATCAAGTAATCACCTTGTTTTTATGCTTGTGTACATACCGCTTCACAATTTCTAAATACTTCAACACATTCAATGAGGGTCGCGAATTTAAGGGAGACCCTAGAAACGGAACACATTTTTTAAAGGGCCTAAAGTTAAAGGATCGCGTCGATTGACGTATTCCCGTAGATTGTTATAGACGGGTCCACGTCAGTAGACTTGCTCCGCGCTGAATGTGGCTTCCTTTTTCTTGAAAAGTAAGAAAATCCACGTTTTCCTTTGCGCCATTAAAAAATACTGATTTACTACTTTCATTCCCTAGTTTTTTTTTTAAATAAGTAGTGAATTTAACAAAATAACGGACACTAGATCTTTTGAGAGAGCGTAGGACGAAGGTGTTAAAACAAAAGTAGGACATTTTGTCCTAGACGAGTTTATATTACGAGCAGGAGGCACTGTAGGTATTTTTCAAAAGTCATCCCAAAATTTGCATTTGAAAATCACCCTGCGTTTATCAATTCTTTTTTCTTACTTAATTTTGAAAATGCTGCAACTCTTCCATAGTTTTAACTTTTCACTCATCATTACTGATATCTCTTAGTGCTTTTACAGGATGTACATATCGTCAGCACGAATCCAGATTATCACAATGAATATTTGATATAATTTTCCATTGTCCGGAGAGTTCCGAATAAGAATCAAAATCCATGAAATTCTTTAAAAGAAAGCTTAGCCGGGAAAACCATACGTCTAGCAACTCCGCCTATAATGTTGATTGTTGGACGAACATTTCTACTAATGTTTCATAAAGTAGAAATTAGTGTCCCAAGTTCGGAGTGTGGCTCTACATGTATCGTAGAGAGTGGCAACGTGTGGGGAAACCTGAAAACGGCAGGTCGCTACTGAAACTATACGCAAAGACTCACGCCCCGATCCATTGCTCAGTGAAACAGTTACAGACTCACGATTTGGAGAAGTAACATGAAGCGATCCATGGTACAGGTACACAGGACAGCTTCCGTTCCTCGGCTCGTTGTCGAGATGTTTGAGATCGGCTGCTGTGAATCATTTGATTTTACACAGGTATATATGTGTGAACATTTTTATCGCAGCGAGACACAAACTTTAGGCTTAGTAAAGTACGTAATCTCCGCTGATCGATGTCCAATTTAATTTGTTATATGATGTCGGTAAGATTTACGATTAAAAGTTATCTATGTTTTAAACCTTGTTATCTTACGGTTTGTCTTCGATTTTAGCAATGTTCGATAAGCTCTATGACGAATTATTTACCGGCAACCTGCAGCAACACAAAAAATATCACTGCCAAGAAAACGGACACTGTTTTCGTAACTTGCCGAAATTCCGCCTTTATCTAGGAATAAAACAATGATTTTTTTTAAATGGAGAAGTCTTAGTTTATGGATAGCCTAACAAGACTAAGATCCAAAATAAATTATCTTTTCGGATATTGTGTGCGTATAAATGCCTTATAGGAGATAAAGAGACCATAAATTAAATGTTTTTAGTCATGTGATATCTAAAGGAGTCGATTTTCCTGCTGATATTTCTCAACTATTTCATTTTCAGGCGATGCCAATTTTATTTCAATGCGTGATACGTCACAGGAGGATTAAGATATGAATCAGTGGAAAACTTACGACCCGTCAGCATGGTGATTTGGTGATGTACGTTTAATGGTATATCTGTATTTATATCTTTAGTTAAAATCAAGCCAATCATCTAAAGCTATTTCCTCGGGCAGACACAAATTCGACCTTAAGTCATGACCGCTAGAATTGGTATTAAATGGAATGTTAACCCTCGAGTTAACCCCCGGCCCCAACCCAGAACATACAGAAATTTTAGCCAGGTAGAGGTCCCATGGCCATCCAAAATAAGCGAAGAATCCGTCGTCTTAAGAGCTACCTCAGACATTGTGTTGGAATGTCTCTAGACAGAAATTAACCCGACAGGTAATCTGTAAATAATTTGGGCGTTTCCTTGCAACTAGACAGGGTAATTAGTACAAAAACACACCCTGGATTGAGGTTGGAGGAATAATGGAAAATCCCACATCTGCAAAGTAGGTTCATAAGACGAGATCAATATGTGTATTCACATTCGTTTTCATCAAAGAGTTCCGTTAGAGTGGGATGTTTGAGGGTGTTGTCCCGTACGTTGGTTAATTCTTAAGTATTGTGCTAAATTATAATACGCATTTTATAAATTTACAATACAAAGAAGAGAGACTCTTATTACTTTGAATGATTTTAAGTATAAACTTATTGTATAGTATTTAAAGTCCACGGAAAATCAGGCGTCGAGATTCAACAGTGTTAACTGCAGAGCCCGATTGCAAACATTTGAATTTGGAACGTTGTTTTCACGGCAGAAAGACAAATATTTCCATGCAGAAATAAGCAATTAGGCAAGAAACGATGATCTATTAAAAATAATTAACCTCTGTGGATACAACTTTGGAAAGAGAGGATTGAAAAGAATACCTTTTCTAATTCAGAATACAAGTGAAAAATATGATATTTTCATTAGTGACTTACGTTAAATGAGCGACTTAACTTTACCCCAAGAAAATTACAACTTATTGTGAGGGAAATAATGCCACCAAATGGTTTGAACGTGGCCTTAATACTCTTGTTAGAACTATTTTGGGTGTTTCAAATGTATGTTACATATTGATTAAAGAGTAAATACATTAGCTATAAATCTATCTTATATATAAAAATGAATGTTTCTTTGTTTGTCCCTTATGCGTTCCTATAGCATTCGATATACGATCCGATCCGATGGCGATAAAACTTTGGTGAGTTGTTGTGCGTTCGCCCAGGAAGGTTTATCTTTATATATATAAAAGTCAATGTATGTATGTATGTATGTATGTATGTATGTTCCACATCTCCTCCTAAACCACAGGGCCGATTTTGATGAAATTTGGAACACGAGTTTGTCACTGATAGACAACAAACACTGTAGGGTTTTCAATTAACCGAAACCCTTTTTTTTTCAGGGTTAAGGGTGTGATCCTTAGTAATACATAAAAATGTAATGATCTCTGTCTGTCTGTTGCTCTATCACGCAAAAACTACTGAACCGATTGAGCTGAAATTTGGCATGTAGATAGAAAAAATGTCTGGTTGTAATATATGCTATATTAAAAAGCCCTCAGGGCCCCCAAAAGCCCCCGAGGGTCACCCCTGGTGGTCCATGCTAAGCATTAGGTCCGGTGCAGTGGTTTCTTTCATTGCTTTTTAAAAGTACTTTCACTCAAGATATAGGCCTGGGATTTTTTTTATCGGATGGCTGAATAAAAGAAGTTTCTAAATTTATCAATTGATTTTCTTCTACCCTCAGAAGTTTTCTGAAATTCATCTTTTCAGCTGAAAAATCTCACATTTTTATCTGAAATCAACAATAACATATTTCCTTGACAACCATAGATTTGATTTTCAGAGGATATACCCACCTCTAGCATTGAAATGTCACGTTTTCCTACAGGCCCATGATAGTACGGAGAAAGCAAATCCGTATAAGAAGGGCCCAGAGTCCCAAGGGCCCCATGATAGATATCTTCAGGGGTTAATCGATAAATTCAATGCATATTTACAACAAGTATACTCTTCATCGTCTTTCTCAAAGTAGCTCTCAAAGGGGCATCGCATGTGTATGAGAGAACACTTACGAAGTAAACAATACACATACAGGAAATTAATTGATTACACACAATTATGTGTGCAAGAATATTTACGTGCAGCGAATATCAATGGTAATAATGCCTCTGTTGCTACAAAAAACACGGCGTTGTTTATTATCGTTTAATACTCAGATGTATTACACATAGTGAAACCGTCTGCCTCTAATTACGATTGCGAACTGTTTTTAGACCAATTCCCACATCATTAACGTCACGAGTTATTTATATGTTTAAAAGTGTTAAAGTGCAGTTAACTTACATTCACTCATTTTTGGGTTTCCCGTGCATAAAGGTGGACCAATAGTCACTCATCTCTCCGTGCAC
Source organism: Pyrrhosoma nymphula (assembly GCA_963573305.1). Classification (NCBI taxonomy): domain Eukaryota; kingdom Metazoa; phylum Arthropoda; class Insecta; order Odonata; family Coenagrionidae; genus Pyrrhosoma; species Pyrrhosoma nymphula. Next base: position 145,662,843 of record OY754329.1, read on the forward strand.
CTGGAAAACGGTCGGCGTGTCCACCACAACGAACACAACATACAGGATAGGTTACGAACTCCTCGAATGACCACGTATATAGTTTTTCTTCAGGCTTTGCGGTTTTCTTATAAAATAAGTTTAACGTTTTTCACACCCGTTGAATTTCAACGGGTACCTTCCGCTCGTGAATTATAAAAATCGCAATTGTTGGTCTTGTTTTTACTCAATTATTGTTAACATTGACTCTCACAATAAAAGCATTGAATTTGGTGCAGGCGTTTCTTTATTTGCTTTATTAAATTACTTGCACTCAAGATTATTTGAAATACGACTTCTAGTTTAGAAGCTACAGTGGAAAAACTATGAGTTTCACGGAGAGCCGATTTTGAATTCATGTTTCCAGATAACTAAAAGGAATGTGATTTGCATTTGCATGTATGAGAAAATTTAATTCCCCTTTATGAAAACATCGTCAGATTTCAGATCGGACCCACCGTTCAAAAAATATGAAGCGAGAACTGAAAGTCTACTTTTCGAAAAGTCCAAAAATCCTCCATTTTTATTTTTTTTGGGTCACTTCCGGTTAAAGATTCCATGATTTAGGGATTTTTCCTCCGATGAATACTTGCAAGGAAGGTCCGTGAAAATTTCAGGCTCCTAGCTCGTCTGGAAGTGGTCGGGAATTTGTATACGTGAGTAAGTGAGTCACACATGCGGCTGTATAGTATTAGGAATCACGAATGGCCAGCGAGAGCAGCGCTCGTTACGATTTTTTATCAAGCACGACTTTCCTGAGAGATCATTGATCATAGGAAACTTGAAAAAATCACTAACTGGAACATAAACCAATCCTGATCTTGCACTCACGATCGAATTACAAGTAGAAGCATGACCGAGATCTCTGAAAAGACCGACTTTGCCCATCACTAGCTACAAACCCTTTTTCGAATTTCCCTCCGAGATGAAGTGGCGCTGAAGGTTAGCGATCACATTACCAACTTAAAAACCGATTGTCGAATTAAGAAACAAAAGCGAGATTATGCGCAAACGGCGCAAACAGTTAAAGCCGTGTCCGTGTACAATAAATGTTTCTGTATTCATATTTTATACATTGAATTCTATCGACTTTTCACTCTTACAAAAACTGCTTATATCGGTCAAAGTAAGGGGATAAGTTGTTACGCTTATTCATTTATCGTAATAACGTTGCTGGAGTGCAAATTAAAATGTGAGTCTGATATTTTTTCAATAAACATCTCGTTAGTATCTCAAGCATAAAAATACCGCATCCTCGCAGGGTGTCCTGCATTCCAGGGTAGTTTATTTTATCGGGTTTTGTTAGTATTTTTATGAATATCATATGCACAGTACTTTTCTAAAAATTATGTGGATGTTGTGGTAGGATCTCGGAAAATATAATTGGAGGATTCCTTAATGTGTCTCCTTGTTTTTTTTTCAGGGCAAATAAAGAGACAATGTGAACGCATGTCGTGGAATCGAAAATGGCTCTACTTCCAAGTGGCTCTGATAACTCAGGGAAGATGAAGATTCAGCTTCTCTCTTTAAATGCTTATGACAGGCATAAAAAATTAATTAATGACTACCTACTGTGCCGGAAAGGTGCCACAGCTCTACTGAAGAGAGACACGTAAGGTTTTTGGATCAAAAATGTTACTTACGACAGCATTGTTAGTGGGGCATTATTATGCGCTTTCACTTTTCAGGTCGAGAGATAAGAGAGATATAGATGTAATAAGGGAAAATCACAAGTTTTTGTGGGAAGAGACTGATGAGCCCAGTTCTTGGGGAGAGAATTTGGCGAAAAAGTATTATGATAAGCTTTTCAAGGAGTATTGCATATGTGACTTGAGGAAATACAAAGAAAACAAGGTATAATTAATAGCTTATTGTTGAAGTAATTTCCTGGGCCTCATGTAATTTTGGTGAACCGACGTATAGTCACTTCAATCAAATTGAAACACACGCTTAATAATTCACCCTTCGTTGACCTCATGCCTTGTAATGTGGACCAGGATCGTTTACTGCTAGCCATACCAAGTGTGATGAACTCTGATACCTCTGTATCACTATCACTAAATGGGTGTTATACTATCTGTTTCCGAGCTGATTTCAATTGTCTTATGAAGATATTCGAGGAAAAATTGAAAGTTTTTAACAGCCGACAGATTTTATGACTCGTATTATGTTACCAGTGCTTTTTGAATTTCATGTTCAAACTCTCAAACAATTTCTTTTCTAATTTAGGTTGCCCTTCGGTGGAGGATAGAGAAAGAGGTGATTGATGGCAAAGGTCAGTTTATTTGTGGTGACAAGACATGCTCCGAAAAGGAGTCCCTGAAGTCCTGGGAAGTCAATTTTGCATACCACGAAGGAGGAGAAAAGAAAAATGCCCTTATAAAATTGAGTAAGTTTTTTGTGGTTAAAAACCCTACATTCTTTTGCCCAAATTATGTATACGACCTTTCATATATCTTATTAATATATTGTACACATCTTATAAATATATCGTACATATCTTACAATCATATTCATGCAAATTTATCTCATCCTCTTTGTTTATAATGCTGAATTGTCAGAATTGTGTGCTTAGCACTTAGTGCAGGAAACATGAGTGTTTTCATGGCTGTAGACTCCATTTCTTCATTTCTGTATCGCAACCCTGTGATTCACCAAAATTAGTCTGTTACTAGTCAAATCTCAAAAGTTATTTTTGTTTTTACACAGTCATACTTTGGTCCCAATGGTCAAGTTTTCCTCATTTTTATGTAGTTTTTCAATACTTTTTACTAATTATGAGCAAAGGTAATGAATATGACAGCCAACCTCAGCATCATGGAAGGCTATTCGGGTTTGCCACCGGGTGACTCCTCTCATCGCTGCCGACGTTTCTGAACTCGAATCGAGATCCATCCTCTGGGCTGAGGATGGATCTCGACTCGAGGTCCGAAACATCGGAAGCGATCAGAAGTGTGACCCAGTGGCAAACCCGAATAGCCTTCCATGACGCTATACGTCGGGAAAACACAAGACCTAACCCCAACATGTTAACTAGCATATCTAACTATGTAATCCATTTTACTGCAACATACACAGAAAATAAGGCACTAAATCCTCGGTCTTCCCAAGTCAATAACATTATTTCAGCAGTTATTACGAGTACATCATTATCCATGTTGGAATAATATGCCTACTTCTGGGGACTGTTTCGTTAGTTTTCATCATTGCATGACATAGAGATACTTATATGATCCATAGCTTGATTTTAAATACAATGAAGAGACCTGAAAAATGTTGTTACATCATGCATTTTTATCAACCTTTGATTTACTCACTATGCTTTTACATGTTGCCTCTTTTTTTGTTACTCCCTCTATATAAAATTAAGGTTTTACTGTATTAAATGCATTAATTAGATTTGGTATTGTAGATGCATGGATAGGGAACAAAGTGGTGATAGAATAACAAATTAGTGGGTACAAATATATTTTGAAGTTGATAGAAATATACAAATCACATGAAAGATAAGTAAAATTCAAAAAGCAATGGGATGCCACAATCAGTGCCACACACTGCATCATAGGGTACACCTAAAAAATGACTCTTAGTGTCAAGAACAAAGATGCAGAAGAAACATTGGGTGAGTGTGGAAAGTGGGAAAAGAATACTCTTTTGAAATGCATTGTGAGAAAAGAAAGTAGTCTCATTTGTTATTGGTTAATTTCAGCTGGAATGTTTATTGAAATTTAATTTCATGCATTGATATTTGATGGAACACCATAAACCTGAAAGCACATAAATGTATTTCAAAGTGTGATGTTAAAACATTTTTATAAATTAAAAATGGGATTTTATGGCCTATATCAATGACACTAAATTATATTATTATTATTCATTCCACATGCATTTTATTGAAATCATCCAAATAAGGAAGAAAACCAGGAGTGGTCTAAATGACTGCTACTGGCTGTTTTAGGTACACCAAAAATCAGGAAATCTCCTAAAAAATGGCTAGCAATCCCTTGTAGTTTCTCCTTTTAAAAGCAATACAACACATGAAAATCTCTGTTAAAATCCTTCCAATGTCTTTCACTATGAGTGTAATGCTGAGGAAGTGCATAAAGTTCTGGGTTTATGCTCACCAGCAGAAGCATTTGCTACACTTCAATCGTACCATGTGCTAGCAATTGAGCATTTGCTCATACTCAGCAAATTAGCGAGCGAGCATTTGCTCATGCTCAGCTATTGGAGTTAAGCAAATTCTTGTGCTCCGATTATTATTCATACAAAATGAAGCATATATGCTCTAAATTCCCAGAGTTTAACCAATATCAATAAGCAATTAGCCCATGTATGACTATGGGTATTCTCTCGGTTTGGAGGCTACGAGTCTTGCGTCGCAGGGTATAGTACCGTTAGGTAGCTGGAGCATGGCAAAAGGTCCTTCCGCACTGCTTGGGATCACATGAGTCGCCGGAAATCGCATCCCCATGCATGGCCCCAACTTTTGAGCATAAAGCCCCTGGCACCAAGAAGTGCAGCAACGTAGTCGTATGCAACATATTTCAAGAAGGGTTACTATAGCGTGTCCATGATGTTTTTACATACAATTTACATGATTTTAATTTATTTTTCTGCCAGTTTGATGAAAAGAATCGCATGGAATTTTTAGTTCTGGCACAGAAGCACACAGTTACGAAATTCAATGTATTCACTGAATCTTTGTTTGTGACTACATATACATAGTTAATTAAAATTGAATATTCCTGCCTTAATAAGTGAAAAATGTTGTTTTTCCTCCATTTATTAAAAAAATATTTCCAAGGCTGGGAAAAAAACCGAGGAAAAAAAAATGTTCGCAGTTTGTCTGGTTCCGAGGAAAAAGAAAATGTCTGGTTTTTTTCCGAGCTCTCTCTAATCATGAGATTTTAGTTCATTATTGTGAATCTTACCCAACCCTGCAACGTTAAGCTAGTGGTAAAATCAGTGGGTTGGCATGGAACGCACATAATCAAGCAGTGAAGCTCCAAAGGAATGATTGCAGGCCCGGAATCATCATAGTGAAGCCCAGAATCATTCAGGGCAGAGGTCAAAAGCTTCTGCTTAAGCTCCTCTTTTGTTCTCTCTAAAAACTGATCCTTTTCAATATTTAGGCAATTTTTGAGACAAATTATAATTTTTAATTCATCAGAAAATTTGTTGCAACACACCCCAAATTAAAATATGAAATGCCTGATCTGAAAAGTTGAATATTAGGTACCCTATGGTTATTGATCTTATTCTATTCACTTACATTATGACCATAAATAGTCAGTTCCTAAATAAAAATGTTGTCAAATGATCATATTGATAATATGATACATACCTATATATATATATATATATTTTTTTTTTTCAATCGACGAAGTTCACATGTGGTGAAAATATACCCAATAAGGAGTCACAGGCATGACAAGTAAAAACATAGTGACACAAACAAAAGAAACTCACATGAAAAAACAAAAGAGACTCACACTCACTCGTGTGAGTTTCTTTTGTTTGTGTCACTATGTTTTTACTTGTCACGCCTGTGACTCCTTATTGGGTAAATATATATATATATATATATATATATATATATATATATATATATATATATATATATATATATATATATATATATATATATATATATAAATTTTTCTGTCTGGATTTGACTCATTTTCATCTTCCCCACCAAAGCCTGTGTTCGTCCTTTTATGTGTTCCTATCCATTTCCATTTCCTATGAATGTATGAATTTATTCGTGCTTTTGAGCGTCATGTTTTCGAATGATTGAGTGTGTGTATATATATATATATATATATATATATATATAATAAAAACACTTGACAGGGGGTGGGGAAAGAAAAGTAAAAAGAGAGAGAGGACTTACTAGACGTTTCGGGCATGTAGGCCCTTCTTCAGCTGTAGAAAATGGAGTAGTACCGCTCCAAGGTAGGGGAAGGGAAGCGGGGAAAGAAGGGAAGTGAGGGGAAGTTGTGGTATAGGGGAGGGGGGACGGGGATGGGCACTGGTGTTGCACCTATATGTCTAGGGGGGAGTGCAACAAAGTAGGGAGGGGTGTGGGTGAACTGGGATGAGTTGAGAATTGAACCTGGCTGTCTAAAAGACTGCAACAAAGTTGCTAAGTTGGGAGGGGGTGGGGGAGTGTAAGAGGGACGGGAAAGGTCACGCGGTGTCGCACCTGGATGTTTAGAGGGGGGGATGATGATGCAACAAAGTAGGGAATTGCACCTGGCTGTTTAGAGGAGTGCAACAAAGTTGCTAAGTTGGGAGGGGGTGGGGGAGGAGAATAAAAGGCGTCGGAGGAGGAGGGAGAAAGTAAAAGGACAAAAATTCAGTGCATGATGTTAAGACCGGGAGGGGAAAAGGCGCGACAAAACCAAATAATAGAAAGCTCAGTGTTCCTAAGTTGTGTGTTCGAAGCGTCGGCGGGGAGGGCGTGGAGGATGGTGAGATGGAAGCAAGAGTCGAATTTGAGGTTATGAGTGGAGGCGTGTTTTGGGACTGGGAAGTTGGGCGGGGCGGCTCGGTGTCCGTTTATTCTGATGGACAGGGGATTGCAGGTCTCGCCGATGTAGAAGGAAGGGCAGACCTTACACTGCAGAAGGTATACCACGTTAAAGGTAGTGCAGCTGCCGTGGGAAGATATAGGAAATGGGGTTGGGTTGTTGGGACTGTGGAAAGAAGAGAGATTACATATTAAAGGGCAGGTTTTGCAACGAGGTCTATGGCAGGGAAAGGTACCGGGGATTTCAGGGGGGATCAAAGTGGGACGGGATTGGTGGGGGCGTAGAATATTGTTGAGGTTGGCCGGTCTTTTGTAAGTAATGGTAGGACATTTGGGGATTAAGTCGGAGGTGAGTGGGCTGTCGCTCAAAATGGGGAAAAGTGACTTGAGGATGAGGTTAACTTGGTGAAGCCCCGGAAGGAATGTGGTGCAAAGGTTCAAGGGAGGTTTGGTGGTGGATGATCTAGGGCGAGGAGTATAAGGGGTGGTGGAGGGTAGGATGCGGCGATCAAGGAGAGGGGAGGGGTAGCCGCGTTTAAGGAGAGCGGTTTTTAAGTTGCTAAGGTGGTGGTCGAGAGCAATTTGAGAGTTACAGATACGGTGCGCGCGAATAGAAAGGGAGAAAGGAATGGAACGTTTGGTATGGTAAGGGTGGCAGCTGTCAAAATGAAGATATTGTTGACGGTTAGTGGGTTTGATATGTAGGGAGGTTAGGAATTTGTTATCACATAGAGAAATATCGGTATCTAGGAAGGTAATGTGGGTGCTGGAAGTGGTAAAGGTGAATGAGACAGAAAAAGAGGAATTGAGATCGGAAAGGAAGGTGGACAAGGTTTGAGGACCGTGCGTCCAGATGAGAAAAATGTCATCGATAAAACGAACCCAAAATAGGGGTTTGAGGGACCGGGAAGATAGAAAATTGTCCTCCAGCAGACCCATAAAAAGATTAGCGTACGAAGGAGCCATTCTCGTACCCATTGCTGTGCCCTTCGTTTGCAGGAAGATTTGGTCTCTGAAGGAGAAGGCATTTTTTTCTAGGACATGTTGGGAAAGATTTAGGAGGAAGTCAGAGGAAGGGACGTGGGGGGTGGGGCGGAGGGAAAGAAAGTGTTTCAGTGCATTGAGGCCTTCGCTGTGGGGAATGGAGGTATAAAGGGAGGTTACGTCAATTGTGGCCATTAATATGTTGCAATGGGGGGAGATTTGGAGGCTGCGAAGAGAGGTTGTGTCTTCTCTCCCCTCTTTCATCCGCGATACCTACCACTTCCTAGAGCGTCTTCGCAGCGTGGGGAAGATGAAAATGTGTCGAATCCAGACAGAAAAAATTTCACCTTACCCAGGATTCGAACCTGGATCTCCCAATTTCCGGCCAGGTATGCCACCAGTGACACCAGCAAGGCTACTCAATTAACTGCTGAATTCGACAGGGTCTTATGTCAAAACCTATGCCCAACTTTGGGGGACGAGAGATGGCGCGCAGGAACTTTTTCACCCACCATATAGGAGACGAACACAAGTGGAAGAGGAAAGGTAAAGAGAAATACAGACGTACAACAAATACAGAGGTGAACAGTGCGTTTAAAGGCATGCATAGTAGGGCGGATCCGAAAAATCGATTTTTCGCGGAGAAACTTGGCCTTCTGGAAAAAGTTGTCAAAGTGACTCAAAATAAGGCCAGAAAAATTTGGGACCTCTAGGTCAACCCTAGACCCTCGTGCCGTGGCCATTTATGGGGAGGGGGGCTTAAAATGAAAAAAGTCACATTTTTAAAGCGGTTCCATATAGATTTTGAGGAGTTGCGGGCCTTATGGAAGAAAATACCGTCCATTTGGACGTATCTGCAGCCATTAAGCCACAAAATGTCTATTTTGAGTGCGCGGCCACGCGTCATTATACAACGCCCACACAGCGACGCGTTGCAGCGCAACGGTCTCCCTCCGGCTCGCGTCTGCTGCCCGCTCGCCGCGAATGCAGCAAAACTCATCATGCATGCGTCTTCGGTCGTTGGTCTAACTAATATTAGATAATTAAGCACAATGTCCATGGAATAACCATTACGGAAGAATTATTTGAAATTAATGTAATACACCGTCATCATTCAGGAATTAGAGAACAACTCCCTGATTGTGCAGGATAAAGCCTACTTTTACAATTCTTTTTCAACATGGAGAAAGAATCCAAAAATAATTACCAGAGCTCACCACGTCAAGGTACCTGAACTATGACCTGCCCCACCCACCCACTCAAATAAAATTGAGTAACGCATTTGCTGTATCAGATTAGATGCTATCTGAAAAATAAGCAAGTGGTCATTTTGTAGACCAATCGGTTTATCTGTGTGTAAGTATTCGTTTTTCAAAACTATTTTCATTGAACACTTAACGTCATTATCGATATATTTATTTTTGAAGTTAGGCAGATAAATGTACAACTTACTCACCCTATCACAACATGAATTGAGACTTGGTTTCGAAGGTCGGCATTTTGATTCTGCTTTCTAGTCTTTTCAGCATTTCTAATTGTCTCTCCTCGTCTTTTGCGGATGTCAATGAAGCTTGGGTTACCTCTTTCACTAATCTTTCCACTGCTTTATTGTGGTAGGGAAAATTGAGTTCCAAAGTTGAGCATTGCTCAAGTAATTCTCGAATTTCTTCAGCCATATGCGATAGAGCAGGGAGGTCGGTGTTCTTGTCTCGTTTGATCAGCAGCGTGTAGCGTAGATCTGCATCAAAATTAAAAACTGGTAGTAATTCAAAATTCTTGAATTTTCGGTCGCACGCATATTTCTTCGCACCTCTAAGATTTTTTCCACTCATCTCTTCGCATTTCCTCTCGATGGTCAGCAATCATTTAGAGGAGTAAATTTTCAGGGTGCCCGAAAAACCCGTTTCTCTGAATAACAGGATCAATGACTTTTTTAAGACCTTCCGGTAGATATCTTGACCAATTTATTAGTTTCCATAAATTTACAGCACCGTCGTGTATACAATGGTTTCGCTTCACTGATAACAAGACAGGTGCGTATACTTTTTGAATGAATGACACCAGATTTTGTAAATAAGCACTTGGATTTTCAGTGGACACGTATAGCCACTGTAGTGAGCCAGCGAGAATGAGCCACTTTCCCTGGAGTTTTCCTGGCCAAATTTTCCGAGTAAAATCCTTTCGACACTGCATTGGAAATTTCTTAAAGTTACTGCTGGTCAGTGCTCAGTAATGTCAAGTGTACTTCGTAGGATAAATTTTGTTGTAATTGGCTCGAGTCGTATGATATCAAGAGTCTGGCAGTCTTGAAGGGCGGAGCCAATAGGTTCTGCAAATAAATTTGGACCCTTAGTTTGCCCGTCTAATTTTTCTACCAAATGCCGCAGCGTTAAGCCAATCAAGTGTAATTGGCAAATAGACCACAGTAAGGGACGTCGGAGCTAAGCTTCTAGTAAACGGATGATGCCTCTTTTCCGACCTGTATCCACTTTGGTGCCGTCACATCCAATCACTTTTAAATTTGAAAGTTCAATATTTTATTTCGCACCAAAATCAAGTTTTGCAGATTTGATGTTTCTTGCAGATCCTCCTGTGGGGGAAACAAACCCCAAATAGTGGGAGCCTGGCTATTCGACTAACACGACATGTTCCTCCCAAACCTTAGATTGATTAGTCCTCTTGCCTATATTCTCCAGTTTAATCTTTTCATCATTTCTTCCGTCAAAATTCAACCCTTCAATTGCACTTTTTGATTATTCTCTCTTTGCTTATACTGAAACTAACATCATCTTTTTCTGTCTTCCTAAGTAATTCCGGTCCACTACCTTTGATGTGTCTTCCCGAGTTATGAGCTTAGCGTCGGCTAAAGTTGCGCTGACGTTCATTGCTGCTGCTCTGAGGGACATGCCGGTTCTTGCACATACCTCCGCCACAGTTGACAATTGAAGACACATTAGCCCCGAAGAAGGTCCAGGTTGATTTTCATCCCTAATCGTATGAGGAACGTTGAGGTCCAAGTCAGCTGATTCCTCGTCGGTTGAATTTTCTCGGGATGTTGAGGAAGAAAATTCTTGATGCTCACTTTTTTCCTCTTCAAGAATGAATGATTTTGACTCGACGCTCTCCGACGATCCTCTTCTAAGTTTTTTCTTCAATCGCCGAGTTTCTGAAGCATCCAAATCACCGGATATCATCTTTCGTTTTGTCCTTTGATCCGTAAAAAATGCCACTTCATTTAGTGGAACTTTATTCTCCTTCTTATATTTACACTCGTTGATTCTTTTGCACTTCCACGCACAAATATCACATAGTTTTTCAGATATATTTAAAAATTTATTAATTTTTTTTGTCAATTTGACACCTTTCGTAGACTTGCTTGCACTTATTCTTTCGCCGTAGTACGTCTTATGGTACCGTAAAATCATTTTAATCACACCACGTTCTGGAATGACTGGAATAGAGGCTAATTTCCTAAGTTCGGACACTTTTTTCACCACTAGACTAGTTACTTGATTAACCCTCGGGAACGCGCAATCAAAAAGTTACTTGGGAACGAGCTATGTACTGAGAGGTCTTTTTTACACTTTTCAGCAAAAACTACTTTCTTCAGGAATGGGAAATTTCGGTAAACATAGAATAAAGAAGCGGTAAACATTACTTAATTATTAAAAACTGCGTAATTATTGCGGGACCTCACAGGTTGCGCGATCCGAAGGGTTAACTGCAGACTCCCTGCCTGCATTTTCAGATCTCAATATGTCACAAGCATAAAAAAATATTTATCACTTCTTTAAAAGTTGGTAGCGTCAATTCGTTTAATGTCGACGAGACACCAAAAAAGGGATAATTTTCTTCACTGCGTTTCCTTTTTTTTGCCATTTTCCAAGTCTAAATTAAATTATCGCACAGTTAAAATATTCAAATCACTAAGGGATTTGACTTTAAGAGCGGCGCACTTATTTCCAAATTCTCTCCAAAAATGACTACCACAGCACTGACCAAAAGGGAGAAGGAGTAGAGAAAAGCACGACTTCACTGAATGCCTAGTAGAGAATTGCACAGTATATGCTCACTGAAATAGCAAGGTGCAATTTTCCACTTAATGAAATGGTGCAAAGCGCTGACAATATATACATATTTTGGAGGCGGTAGGGGAAGGAAGGGAGAAAGGAGAGGCGATGAGTGGGAGGAGAAGGGGTGGAAAGCGAGGGTATTGGGAGTTTTACCAGGGTTGACCAACTCAGGCAACAAAATATGTATACATTGTCAGCGCCGAATACCCGCCAAAAGCCACCTAAGGCAATTTAGAAAGGTTATATTGATTTCTAATAATTATTCCGTAATGGTTATTCCATGGACATTGTGCTTAATTATCTAATATTAGTTAGACCAACAACGGAAGACGCATGCATGATGAGTTTTGCTGCATTCGCGGCGAGCGGGCAGCAGACGCGAGCCGGAGGGAGGCGCAAATGGCCTGCTGACCGTTGCGCTGCGACGCATCGCGACGCTGCGTGGGCGTTGTATAATGACGCGCAGCCGCGCACTCAAAATAGACATTTTGTGGCTTAACGGCTGCAGATACGTCCAAATGGACGAAATTTTTGTTCATAAGGGCCTTAACTCGGCAAAATCTATATGGAACTGCTCTAAAAACGTGACTTTTTTCATTTTAAGCGCCCCTCCCCATAAATGGCCACGGTGCGAGGGTCTAGGGTTGACCTAGAGGTCCCAAATTTTTCTGGCCTTATTTTGAGTCACTTTGACAACTTTTTCCAGAAGGCCAAGTTTCTCCGCGAAAAATCGATTTTTCCGATCCGCCCTAATGAATAGCGGAAGAAGAAGAAAAGAGCCAACATGGCCAAATATACTCATCCATACAAAAATCAGACGCTCAAAGGCGCGAATAAATTCATACAATCATAGGAAATGGAAAGGGATAGGAACACATAAAAGGACGAACACAGGGTTTGGTGGGGAAGATGAAAATTCGGTAGGGAAGATGAAATTTCGGCTATGCGTGCCTTTAAACGCACTGTTCACCTGCAAAACTTGCCCTTTAATTCGAAATATTTCAGTGTTCCCAAGTCCCAATACCCCAATCCCGTTTCCCATTTCCTCCCATGGCAGCTGCATATCCTCCAATGTAGTTTACCTTTTGCAGTGTATTATGTGCCCCGCCTTCTACATCGGTGAATCATCCCCACGCCCCTATCTATCCGTATGAATGGCCACCGAGCTTCCCCTCCCTACTTCCCTGTCCCTAGGTACGCCTAAAAACATGGACTCCAATTCGACTCATGCTTTTCTCTTTCCGTCCTCAATGCCCTTCCCGCCAATACTTCGAACACACAGCTGAGAAATACTGAGATGTCCGTGATCTGTTTTGTAAAGCTTTTTCTCCACCCGTAATCAATGTATTGCATTGATCCCATGCACCTCTGCCCCCTATTGTCACAATTATAATTTTCCTCTACCTTGCAACACTGTTGCATTTTTCACTCTTCAGGAACTCCTCCCTACTTCAAAATTTTCCCATCCATTGATAACCTGACACAACATTGTCACACTGAATACCCCTTCCAGTTCCCCTCCCTTCGTCACTGACCCTCAATATTTATTGCCCTCAGTATTGCAATATTGTTAGAATTCTCCCGGCTTGAAACTTCTCCCATCCGATTACAGCCTGGTGCAACATTGTTCCCTCCTCCTCCCCTCCTTCATTTCCTCCCCTCCCTTCCCCAGGGCAGTACTAACTGCTCACTTCTAAAGCTGGCGAAGGACCAACCGGTCTGAAACGTTCCGTAAGAACAAATCCTTTTTATCTATATCTCTTTCTCCTACCTCCTGTAAGTCTAATTTATATATATATATATATATATATATATATATATATATATATATATATATTTGAGTATATATATATATATATATAGAGATTGAGTATATATATATATATATATATACTCAATCATTCGAAAACATGACTCTCAAAGGCGCGAATAAATTCATACATTCATAGGAAATGGATAGGAACACATAAAAGGACGTGTTCGTCCTTTTATGTGTTCCTATCCATTTCCATTTCCTATGAATGTATGAATATATAAATTTTTTTTTCCGTGGTTCAATTCCCGGTCTAGACGAATTTTTTTCACTTGAAATCGGCCATCATTCCATCTTCACATCACCATTGTTTCATCACATTTTATGTGTTTCCTATACTCTTTCTTTCACCACCTGTTTGAACGAAATATTTATTATGTATATATATATATATATATGTATATGTATATGTATATGTATATATATATATGTATATGTATATGTATATATATATATATGTATATATATATATATATATATATATATATATATATATATATATATATATATATATATATATATATATATATATATATATATATATATATATATATATATATATATATATATATATTCTATATAATATGCCAAGAGGGTGGCCGATAAAAATATAGAAACACAAAAAAGACGCTCACAAATTTAAACTTCCGATATTTCGATGGGATCGTGACCATCTTTCTCAGGCTAGAGAGTAGGAATGAAGAAATCGAGAGTTTGAGGTATGGGAGGGGAAAGAGGGGGAGACGAAGGAGTTAGGGGGGAAGGAAGGGAAAAAGAGGGGGAGAGGAAGGTGTAAGAAGGAAAGGAGGGGCTAGAGGAAGAGTGAGGAGAGGGCGAGCGGAGGGGAGAGAGGAATAAAAGGGAAGAAAAAGGAAGAGGAGAATGGAGGAAGCAGGGAGAGATAAGATGAGGGGGAGGGAGAAACTAGTGTGATTTATTGAGTCCAGGGGGCGAGAAAGCCTGGTGGATTAAAATACAAGAAGATTCAAGATCTTTGAGCTGAAGGGGAGAGGAAGAAGGGGGAAGGGAAGCAATTAGACCAACTTTAAAAGTGTTATTAAAAGTGGAGTTGTGGATCACACTAGTTTCTCCCTCCCCCTCATCTTATCTCTCCCTCCTTCCTCCATTCTCCTCTTCCTTTTTTTTCCCTTTTATTCCCATACCTCAATCTCTCCATTTCTTCATTCCTACTCTCTAGCCTGAGAAAGATGGTCACGATCCCATCGAAATATCGGAAGTTTAAATTTGTGAGTGTCCTTTTTTGTGTTTCTATATTTTTATCGGCCACCCTCTTGGCATATTATATATTTATCACCCGAGTGATTTTCCAATAAGTTTTATATATATATATATATATATATATATATATATATATATATATATATATATATATATATATATATATATATTTATATATATACAGTATGCCAAGAGGGTGGCCGATAAAAAATATACACACGGAAAAAAGAACACTTACAGATAAAAACTTCCGATATTTCGGTGAAGACTAGCTCCACCTTTCTCAAGGTTTAAAGTAGAAACCTTGAGAAAGGTGGAGCTAGTCTTCACCGAAATATCGGAAGTTTTTATCTGTAAGTGTTCTTTTTTCCGTGTGTATATTTTTTATCGGCCACCCTCTTGGCATACTGTATATTTATCACCCGAGTGATTCTCCTGGAAGTTTTATATATATATATATATATACACACACACACACACACACACAGGTCAACTAATAATGCAGCTGAGCATAATTTAATTGCTCTATACATTGTTTTCTCGTAGTAATAAAACTATCAAGTCTTAGTCTGAACCCCAATTATTTTAAAGGAAATCAACATGCATAAGGCATGTGTAACAGATGCCTTTAAATTGAAGTTATAATGGATATTTATGATATGTATTGCCATTATCCATCCAGGACTATGCCCAACATGCTCCCATAAGCTAAACTATCACAGCCAAAAGAGAGAAGTGATAAGAAAGAAGAGAAAGAGTGGCATTCATTCACCCGAAGGACTTGCCAAGAGAAAGAAAGAAGAAGAAAAATCCAAGGATAGCAGTGAGACACAAACTTGCCAGACAACTTTGGACCCTAATGTGTTTGTGAAAGCAGAGCCAGAAAGTGATGAGAAATCAGATTCTTCTAGCATTTGGAAGGCATCAAATGTCATCAGTGAGGAAGAGAAATCCAGGGATGAAGAATTTGAAGAATACTTACAGGATCTGTTTATGTAGCCTATAATTTTAGATGAATATCTATTTTTGTAATAATACTTATTCCAAAGCTGCTTACTTTTTCAATCATACAGAAATGCTTGTCCTACGAGTGAGTAGCATTTTAAAATTTTCGCAAACACCTGTTTCCTTGTTCTTCCCAGCTGGGTCAGGTTATCATGGTCAATTACTTCTTCAAAATATGCAAAAACCACTTTTCAAATATTTATTCTATAGTCTTCTTCTAATTTAAGATTACAGCTAGTGAACCTCTAAAAATCTGGTGAGGCAAGGACAGCAGTGGGGTTTTGGGGGATCTGGACCCCCCTCCCCAATCCTATTAGCAAAATATACTGAAAAATAAAGCACAACTTTGGTTAAATTTATCTAAAGTAATATTGATTTCAATCAGGCTAATCCTCTCTTTATTACATTTCAATTATTAAGATAGCGCTGACTTTATATTTTACTGGCACTTGTACTCAGACAATAGTCTCAGTGCAGACTAAATACCGAAGGTAAGACGACTGTCATATTGAATTTTCCTGAGGAAAAGGCAGTGGAAGGACCCTTGGCCTTAAGCACTGGGATGTGCTGCCTGCTGCACGGTTTTCCCTCTAGCGGCTAAGGCCAACACGCCTAAAACTAAACTCTTTCACTCAATAACACCTCATTTTCACCCCCACGCTCCACCCCTTGTCAAGCCTTCTAGAATCATCCATACTGTTTGTCATGGCTGGAGTTCAGTCTGAATGTCAGTCAGTGTAAGCCCAGTATTCAAGTTGTTCGTTAGACGTCAGACATGTTTCACTTGTGGTTGTACAATGTGACTTGTGTACCGTGGTTCATTGTTTTTCTTTTCTTGTGACACTTGATATTTCCTTGTGATGAGAAAGAGGAAAATCGATGTTGATTCATCAGATACAGGTCAGGTAAGTTAAAAATACATACCATATCACTACAGTACAATTATAGTGAAACTAGTTTATGTTCGTAGACTGGTTAATATACGAGTGATTTTTTCGTCGTTTGTTACCTATGAAGGAGATTAGTACAAGTTTAAGTAAGGTTAGCCTATCTATCCTATGTTTGGCGAGAGTGTAGGCATACTCCCTCATGCAAGGACATGCAGATCTTGTTGGCAAATATTTATAAAGAATATACGTATACATTCCATTTTTTCTTCCCTCAGAAGTCAGTTTTAACTTTTACTTTCCTTCAAATATCTACGCTGTGGAGCAGTTCAAAAGCCTTGAAAAAAAAGAAAGCCTTTCAAAAGATGATCCTGAAACAATTGGAAGGAATATCTTTCAGTCCCCTAATACACAGGTTAAGAACAATGATCTACTGGATAAGTCCTACATTCTTTCTCAATTTTATATATAAGATGTGGGAGCAATAATGTTGTCATTTTTTCTTGTCATTTTTTTATGCAAATCTATATTTGTAAGTAAATATATGTACTTGATGTTAATGCTTATTTTTATGGACTGATATGGATGGAGTGAATGATAATGGTGAAAACTGGGTGAGACTGTGCTTGGAAAAGGGGTTTCTTCTGTATTTAGAATATTAGCTCACTCCTTGTCCAATGCCTTCTCCTCCTCTGCCATTTTTCTTTCTTCTTCCTCCTACCTCCTTCAAGCTTCGTCTTCTTTGAGCTTCCTAGTGTCTTCAGGTGCATGCAGCACCTGCATGTACCTTGCATGAGTGTGCCATGCCATATCAAGAATAGGCACCAAGATATCATATCATTTGCGATAGGCACCAACTGTTGCTTTATTGCATCTTCCTCTGACTGGATAATGCACCACATCTTTTAGGACCCGTCTATCAGCTGAAATAGGAATTGCCTCCACAAGTTAAGCAATATCTCACACGGTGAAAGATGGCTTTTGTTTGCAAGGTTGGAGACATTGGCAGTGCTTCAAGAACTTATTGTTTATCAAAGAATTAGTTAGTACTTGTACCTATTTTGTAACTGTGTGCTTCTGTGCCAGCTCTAAAAATTCCATGCTATTCCTTTCATTTAACTGGGAGAAAAATGATTGAAAATCGAAATCATGTAAATCGCATGTAAAGATATCTCAACTCAAATAGCGGAGCTTCATGCTCAACTCCAAGAGCAGAGCATGAGCAAATGCTCAATTTGGTTGCTCTTGGAAAGTGTAGCAAATACTTCTGCTGGTGAGCATGTGTTCAGAACTTAATACAATTCCGCAGTAGTAAACTGAGTGAAAGACATTGGAAGGATTTTAACAGATTTTAAAGTATCGTATGGCTTTAACAAGGAGAAGCTACTAGGGATTGCCAGCCATTTTTAGGAGAATTCCTAAAATTTGCATACCTAAACGATCTGGTAGCAGTCATTTGGACCACTCCTTGTTTTCTTGCTTTTTTTGATGATTTCAATAAAATGCATTAGGAATGAATAATGATATAATTGAGTATTCATTGATAAAAGCCATAAGATCACATTATTTTTATAAAAAATTTTAAGCAACATACTACGTACGTACGTACGTAAGCAACGTACATTAATGCACTTCCAGGTTTATGGTGTTCCATCAGGTATCAATGCATGAAAATTAGATATCAAAGAACGCTCCTGCAGGTGTTAAACAATTGCAAATGAGAAGACCTTTACTCCCTGCGCATTTCAAAAGAGTAGTTATCATTTTCCCACTTTCAAAACTTATCCAATTTTTCGTCTGCATCTTAATACTTCACTCTGGAGTAACACTATCGTTGTGAAGAAAGATTAATTAAGTAATAAAAGAAAACCTTTTGGTAGTTATTCAAAATATAATTTTTTACTGATATTAGGTATCTTGGCATATTACTACCTATTTATCTCGTTTATTTTGTGCCGTTAGTCACGGAACTAATGAGTGGTTTTCAATTTTAATGCTCGAAAATACCTCCCCTTTCCTCTATTGATAACCGATATTTGGCAAAAAATGAGGGGCGTATTTGGACAAAGTTTTGATTGCTATGTGGAAGAGCAATACATTGGACGTCATATCGTCGCCCTAGACTTCGTAATACCATGCCTCCATGTTGTGTGTAACTAACAAAACAGTCTCCAAATGTAAGGCATATTATTCCGACACGGATTTTGACATACTGCTGAAATAATTTTATGTACTTCAGAAGATTGAGCATTTAGTGCCGTAATTTCTGTGCATGTTGCAGGAAAATGGAGTACATACAGTAGAATCTCGATTTTACGTAAAATTTGATTTTACACAAATGAGCGGTCCCAGCCGACTCCTTTAGTATTCTCATGTAGTCATTATTTGATTTTACGTAAATTCAATGTAAAGATTTTACGGAAGGCTATTTTGGTCCCCGGCGGAGGTATCAATTTGATTTTACGAAATTAAACGACAGAACTTTAAGAAACTGAAACCAAATCGGGAAGATTCCTGCCCATATTTGAAGGAAATCCTCAATATAATGACGTGCCACTGTGAAGTACATCCGTAACGAATCAATACATGGCATTTTAATTGTATGTATCATATTACTTTCCCATCTTTCAGCACGAAAAGTTATCGATTCAAGGTGCTTACTTGTTTACGCCCAGAAAGTAGTGCATGAATGCTCACGCGAATCTGCTTTATGACCTTGAGATAGGAATCCCGTCTGCTGTTCCGAGTGACAAGATGAAGTTCGCTTTGGGGTCTCCTGAAGCATGCGTGCTGTGACACTGGCACGCGTTGTTGAGCGGAATAAAGTAAGGACTACATGTGTCCTCGACCGATGCCAACAACAGAGGCTAATGGGAAGATATGTGACATTGTAGTATTATATAAAACATCACATTTGATGGTATCGCACGGCTCAAACTCGCTTAAATCGGCATTAATGCTTTGCAATAAATGTTTTCCTGTAGAAACATTTACTCACTATCTTCCTCATGTACTGGATAGGTCTGTTTTGGTTGCGTTTTGTCTGTACTTTCCCAATCTAGAGCTATAAGCGGTATTAGATATTCTGTTTGGATTAGCCAAAAATTAAATATGTAGTTGAATTGAAGAACCAAGCAATATCAAAATGATAGCGAACACAGTGTAATTCAAGACAGAGAAATTTTTAATAAATGATAATTACAATTTGTTTTATCCTATATGCTACCTGCGCTGTTTTTACCCTTTCGCGCCGGAGCCTTACAACGAAAAATGCTTCCCTTGTCATGAGTGCCGTGAGCATATCCTGTTATTCCTCCGAACGGAACTCACTCGTGGCAAGGAATCGCACAGTACTCCTTGTCCGTCTTGGATCACAAATCAGGGATGCCGGACCCTTTCCTCGATCACCGTGCGGAGGTGATAACGTCCCTCTTCTCAGTATATATCTCCACTCACTATTTAAAAGTAAAAAAAATTAAATAAAAGTTCTGAGACTAATTGAACTTCTCTCTTAGGTCAAAATAGTTAAGGTAAGTGAAATTAGTCGAAAAGGAGAAAATGCCTGCCATTACTGGGTCTTGACTGCTTATAGAGAGAATATACATCTAGAAGGTCTTCCTCGTCACTTTCTACCAAAACAAACCTCTCAAGATTCTCTAGATCCATTGACTGAGCGGACTGTATTTGAGTGGGATACCTTTCGTAATAGATTTTGAACATTTCCTCAAATTTCACTAGGGACTTTTCCTGCATCTCTTTTCCCCATGGCGTCATGGAGAAAGTTTCACATTTATGACGTGGATCTAATATTAATACCGTGCAATAAATCCAGTTTGTCAGGCAGTAGTGCTTTAGCATCTTGTTATGAGCAGCTTGATAGGCAAGCAACAGTTTTTCATCACCTTCATTCATTTCAAGCTTGTTTTCCAGATTTCCATCATTTTTCTAGCTTATCCAACAGCAAGTTAAATGGAACGGTAACGAGTGGAAGGGTGACGTAATTTTCTCCTCCTAATTTATTCGTCAGAACTTTAAAGTTTTTTAAAACTTTGTGAACATTTTCAAGCAGTGTCCATTCTGATCCAGTGATTTTGAGGCGCTTCAGGTCACTTATACTATCGCATAGGATTGAAATACCTCTCTTCACATTAAGTGCTGTTCCAATCATATCGTCTGTTGAATTCCACCAAGTTGGACGTCTATTACAAGGTTCAGTGATGGTTCCCCTGCAGCTTCGCAAGCGCTATGGAATTTATTTCGTAACTGCTCACTTTTTTTCTTTCTTCTTTGGTGCTACTGGCAGAACCCAAGTCTCTCCGATTCGTTTCAAAGCTTCCCTTTTATGCCAAATTTTCGGTCGAAGAATTAACCACAGGCTAAACATGTTACTATACATCAAGAATATATTTCATGAAATAAAAAAACAAAGGATACACTGTGTTTACTGGGAAGCGTTCAATGAATGTTCCTGCAACCATTCAATGAATGCTCCTGCAATCACTTTGAAGCATTCAATGAATGTTCCTGCAATCAATTTGAAACATTCAATGAATGTTCTTGCAATCATTTTGAAGCATTCAATGAATGCTCCTGCAATCATTTTGAAGCATTCAATGAATGCTCCTGCAATCATTTTGAAACATTCAATGAATGATTGCACAACTACATTAAAGCACTCCATGTTCCATATTTCGTCCGATGAGTAATTGGCATACTTGTTGAAATAAAAAAAATTGCTCTTTCAATTATTGCTATTAAAAAATTTCAAATACATAGATACTATATAACATTAATTCCTAATAATTTATTGGTTTATTCTGGAATTTTACAAGTCGCACATAGCCTTTATGTATATAGATTGGAAAATAAACATGAGATATTTGGAACAAAATATTTATTTTCACATTATTATTTGATACTGATAAAAAATAATTAAGTTGTCAACTGATATGTGTAGACTAATACATTGCAGAACCATTCAGAATGTTTTTGCAACATATTGTTGACGATAGATTGCAAATGCGTTTCAAAAGCATTGCAATTCAGTACATTTGGTTGCAAAAGCATTATACTTTTGCAATCAATTTGCAATTAATGAAAATATTTAATTAAATAAAAAAAGTTAATTTCTATGATAATAAAAGCTTGTAATATGGCACTAATCAATTTATTCATAATTTGACATACTTGGAAAAATGCACAATGCATTGCAAAAACATTGCAGAACCATTCTGAATGTTCCTGCAACCATTGTGAACCATTCTGTGCAGCAGGGGGCATTTTTGAAAAAAATATAACAATGTCATAGACAAGTGGATAAGCTTAAAATGTCAAAGAAGTACTGAACAATGAATTGGTAAGAAATTTCTAAGTTGTAAAAAAATGTTGGCTGCATATTTTCATCTTCAAAATTGTTTCGTTTTTGCAGCAATGGGAATAAATGGTTTAAGACTGCTACTGAAATTATTTCAATTAGCTTGAGAAAGTGGTTTGCAAAGGACAACATAATTAAATAGGAGGAATAAAAAGTGGGGAAAGCTGCATGTAGGCAGCGTGTGTGCTACAAAGTCTGGTGACCTTTATGTACTCTCTTTAAAATAATTGTATGTACTGCAAAGATACAAAGGTACCTTGGATGGTATGGTAGCAAAAGATACCTTGGGTGGCGGAAGCCATGGTGGGCAACTGAATCTGTATTAGGTTGGCCTATGAAAGAAATGACATGGCGATCAAATCATTATCTCTACCTAAATGGTTTGTGGCCTTGCTACACTCACTTTGGCAGGATAACATTAATGATGTGAACATGATGAGGATAGCATTTTGATGCGCCACTCCATTAAGAGAGACACAATTAGTGATTCATTATGTGCTAATATTACATAAGGGAAAAGGATAAGGAAAGATTAGGATCAAAATACCACTTGGATTGTTTATTAAATAAATTTATTTATCATATGTTGGATTGAGAAGTCATTGTTTAGGACCCCATGACACACATAAAATATAATCAAATGACAAGAGGGCTGTAAAAATCTAAGCACAAATTATCTTTGGATTCTGTCGAATGGTAGCACTTATTAAATAAAAGTTGCTCACTCTACATACTTGCTATTAATATGTGTGGAACATTTGTTTCAAACATTCACGTCACCTCATAAAATGTGTGAACTGGCTGAACTGATCATTAGGAAACACATCAAATGAGCTTTGGCAGGACGACTCTTGGAATATTTTAGTAAATAAAAACCAATTTGCCCCTTTTTCAGCCATCTCATTATTTTAAAGTGAAATGAAAAAATGACCTATGGTGTCCATAAACACTATATCATTTGGAAAATATGGAGCTTCAAAAGAGGTTTGCAGGGAAAAATTTTGGGTTTTCTAATTTACCCTTATGATTTGATCAAACAAATCTTGAAAATAACCCAAATAAAGTCAGTTATTTTAAAAAAAATGCAACATTTAAAAATCGCAGAAAAGGATCTAAAAGGATGCTTTAATAGGGTTCAGATTTTGTTGTGATGAATAAAAAAATAAAAAGTTAAAATCTTGCCTGAAATTTGACCTTTGCATGATCAAATTTCTGGTACTCATTTTAGTGATAGAAAACATCTAAGGAATATGTATTTCTATTTTAAGAAGCGTTTGTTTGTAATTTAATGAGTGATTGGTGTACTTCATGTTTCAAGTGACATATAAGTTCCTTTGGAGACTTTTTTGCATACTACATATTTAAAATCTTTTTCAATTCAAGAAAAACTAATTACCACAAATACAAAATTCAGCATCCATGTAAAGGATGCACCTACATACTATCTTCTTAATGAGATCTTGGCCCGATAAGGCAATGGAGATGGGGTGAGTCCTTCCTGTCCACAAAGTGGAGGGGCAGTATCACCCTCTGGCAAAGAAAATTCAAATACTTGAAGTAGTGCAGCAATGAAGAGAAAGATATTGGATTTTGCTAGAGTTTCTCCTAGACATCGTCTTTTGCCTGTGAAAAGAAGTTTTAAAACTCAAATGGATTGTTGAAAGAAACCAATCTAAGTATAAAATGCTATAAAACATGCATATGTACAATTTAAAATCACCAATGGCCTTGTCTAATCTCAGTTTCCATTTCCTGATATCAAACATCTGAATTTTTAATTTTTTTATGACATTGGCACAATGATAAACCCAAAATACTGAGCAATTTCTCCTCAATTTCCTATTAATTTTGTTGGCCAAATTCAATGTAACAGAATTGGTGTAGCATACCTAGCACCTAGTAACATTAGGTGTAGCAGAATTTAGTAGTATGTCTGGAGATATAATAATAAATTTTATTTAAAAGTAAAGCTTAGTAAAAAAAGAGAAACCTTTCAGGAACATAAGGTCCCATAGTATCTCTTCACACCAATAATTAATGTCATGTAAGAAGGTAGGTACTTAATTTCTGCTTAAGCATTTGGGTTCTATAAAATATAAATTTAAGATGGAATACATTTTAGTCGTTTGATTTAATTTTCTTCAAGTTTTGTAAAAAGGTTGTAACAGGTTTTCAAAGTCTGGATGTATCATTTGACAGAGTTTGATCTAATTATTGATCCTTCTATTCACTTTACTTAAACTACAAACTGGATTTGAAAGAAGTCGTTGAGAAAATTCATCATTCACAATATTTTACTTTCCCTGTATTCGGCATGAATCACTGAACAATATTGTGTTTTTGGTAATGATTGTTTTATTATTCCAAAAAATCATCTTTACTCACCAAATCCAAATGGAATCATGCAATCAGGAAGCTGAATATTCCCATCACTATCAATAAATCTCTCTGGTCTAAATACTTCTGGATCATGCCAAAAGTCTGGGTTCATCAGTATGTTGGAGAAACAGACCACCAGCATTGTATCCTGTTTTCATGAAGAAAGGAATGTTATGTTTTAGAATCAGTTTCATGAAAACCACTTAAAATTGCTCTTACAAACAGATGAATTCTACTTTTATGCCTTGCATTTCAGAGGGTTTTTACTTGAAAGCAATAATAAGTCAGGTTTTTACCAATTTTATCCATTTTTTATCAAATAAAGTCAAACCAGCACAAATGAAAATAAAATCTTCAGAATGGGATTTTGAAATATTTTTCTTGCATGTAAGCTAAGTAAAAAATAGAAACCTTTCAGAAGCATTAGGTCCCATAGTATATCTTCACACCAATAATTAATGTATTGTGAGAAGGTAGGTACTTAATTTCTGCTTAAGCATTTGGGTTCTATAAAATATAAATTTAAGGTGGAATAAATTTTAGTCGTTTGATTTAATTTCCTTCAAGGTTTTGTAAGTACTACAAGAGTAAAATACTGAAGCATGACCAAACATTTGAGAAAAGTTAGGGTTTATTTGAGTGTAGATCCATCGATTGTATGTACAAATTACCTACATGATTGTAATTACCTACTGAAACTGTACTGATATTTGACATCTATTATATCATTCTAGCAGAAATGCCTGTTAATTATCAATAGAATAGAGATAAAAGTAAGAAATGATGAAGTAGTTCTATTCATAGAGAAAATACTAACTTTTCATTTCTCATGTAATTTTTTCAATGTGTGGAAATAGCCCTTTTTGTCACGTAGTGATGCATTGTATTAAGCTATTTTACTGAATTTACTTATATAACAATAAAACTAAAAAAGTATTCCCGTTTTGCAAGAGGGGTGTGGGGAAGATTGCCAACTACTTCCATTATATTTTCCCTTAAGTGAGTATGGGTGATATTTTTTTTCAGTTCCAATAGGGACCGTATTCAAATTTTTATTTAAAATAGCTATCATGTATTAGGTACCTACTTGCAAAATTTAAAGATAAATGGTCTATTACTTCATTCATTCCAAGGCTGAATAGAAAGCAGTGATTTGGGGACTTAAGAGCCATCCCTCTTGAGCTCTAGGACTGTATTAAGATTTAATAGGTGAAGTGTGCAGGTCTCCAGAAGTGTGCAAAATTCTATGTAGTAAAGGATATACTATGCATACCGATGAGCCTTAACTATAAGAATCAATATGATGTGCTAAATGCAGATAATATGTAAAAGTCGTTAAGCACAATGGGAGAGGTTGGGGTACAAAATACCCCAACTGAAATCTCACTAAACTTAGCTTATATTGATCATTCAATTTAATGTAAGCCATAGAGCCCCAGGTGAAATTTCCCATCCATAGCCATTCTTCAGGTTCCCAAGGAAATATGCTTTTGTTGAAATCTGAGATAAATGGATAATTTTGGAATTGAAAATTTAATTTTTAAGCAAAAACGAAGCTTATAACAAAATCAATCTCAAGAATTTAAAACTTCATTCTTTCTGCCATCTGATAGTGAAAGTTTCAACCCTATATCTCGTTGCAGGTATGTTAAAAAGACAAAAAAGAAACCTCTTCACTGATTCCATTGCTTTTATTATGGGAGTAAAATATATTGGCCCGTTTTTGGGGGCCCTGGGACCCATGGGGTCATGTTCCTGATGCCTTTTTTATATTAAGTATATGTGCTAGAATCATACAAATTTTCAGGTCTATCGGTTCAGTAGTTTTTAAGGAGAAGAGTAACGAACATACATACAGAGATAGACAACACTACATTGTTGCGCATTAGTATAGATTACCTACCCATATGTATTAACGTATATGTTTGTATTATTTTGCTTGTATATCTGTATTATAGATGAAATTATTGAAAACTGAGGCAATAAAGCTTCAAATAAAAAAACTATATATGTACTGCAACATGCAATGGTGTAAATAAAATTTATTTAACAAATACATACCTATATATTTAAGTTTCATATGAGTTACTTTGTCTTTAAAATTATTAATTAACTAGTATATCACACTGGCAAACTTTTTGCTAGAATAAAAGGGCAAATGAAAAGTTCATTAGGAGAGAAGAACATGACACAGAAATAATATCATAGAGGAATGGTGGAGAAAAACCAGGCACCAGCATTGGCCAACTCTCAATGAAAAGTGCCATTGATATGAGACTGTGGCAACCATTGCATTATTTCCCGATTATTCTAGAACTAGATTCTAGTAACCAATGTGTAAAACAGCTCTAGCAAAGGTTTCTGGCACTGCGCAATGGACGATTTTGGGACATGGGCTACTAAACTTCCCAAGCCCTGTGAAACAGGGGAGGAAGGTTGTTCAGTGTGGAGCCTTTCAAACTCCGGTCAACACAAGCACTTCGAGAATTGGGATGACTCGACCACCTGCCATCCCATTTTGACTCATTTATTTCTGGTTGGTTACAATTGTACCAAAATGCAACGTATGATCAAAAAAGGAAGTATTTATCGCATGGAAAAATCATCATTTTTTGTAAAAAATATATCCACCCATTGTGTACAAATAAGGTTTTCACGATTATCAGGATTACCGAATAGACAAAGTTCTTTGGTAGATGCATATTGAAGTAACATGTTATAACAGAGATATCTCTTCGTAACGGAAAAATATGTATAGCTCATCTTTAATATGCAGTTATTCCCATGGAAATGTTAAAAAAGGCAAAGTGGCATGTTATACATTAATTAAATTCTATAAAATACAGAAGTCCACTCAGATAATTTGGACCAAAATTTACACTGAAAGAACGCGTGTAAAACAGGGCTAATTTTGGAATTATCCCTTACTCCATATATCGACCGAGAGTACACGAGTATATTTCTCCCCGTGCTGTATGGGTCCTATCTTCCACTACGTCCTTTCCCTTCACCACCTCCAATTCTACCTCCCCCCATCGCCACGGAGGTGTATGCCAGAAACATTTGTGGGAGCTATACAGACAGATGCATATAGAGTAATGGACGAACACCTAAGGTCCTGTTGCTTTAATTCTTACCTTGGGAATGAAATACCCCTGAAGCGAAGAATCACGCATTGCTCGATGAGAAAGACCAAATGATCGCCCAACAAACATGCGAAGAGACTCTAGTACCACAGCTTCTAGATATGGCAACCTATCAAGACAGAATCATCGTTACAGCTCAATCTTCCTCAAGTCAAAAACACCTGTCATGATATGCAAATTTTTAAACAAGTGATAATAATAATAATCTCCAGCCACACCTTGGTCGATCACTTAACATTGGTGCTCTATCCCTCCCAATGACTGCATCTATTTCAGCTCGAGCTTTGGTCTGGACTTCTTTGTGGGTAATCAGGAAAAGGAATGCAAACCCAAGGCTCTTTGATGTTGTCTCAGAGCCAGCCATGAAGAGATCCATGCAAATGGCAACTAGCTGAGCATCTGGTTCAGAAAAAATTAAATTTAAATCTCAGACAAAATAATTAGTAGAATTTAAGAAACAGGATAATAGAAAATACATATGAATAAATAAATGAAAATAGCTGAAATTGGAGAAAATAGCTACGGATGTTTGTGGACTAAGACCAAACTCTCACCATTATAGTTTGAATTCAGTATTCCTTCCTTCTTCTCCAACTCCATTTGCTCCAAGTATGCATCCATGAAATCACGGCAGTATCCGGGACGAAAGGTTGACTTGTGTCTCTCCAGCTCAGCCTATGCTTAAATAAAGTAAGTGGATGATTATCCACCTCAAGTAAGTGGAAGTTATGTCTACCAAATCTAATAAGTTTTGCTATAGACTTGAGTCTCATGAGCTGAAGGAGAATATGATGCAAAATTAACTAGGTAAATTAAATTGGATCAGGGGTGGGATTGCAGTTACTTATTTTGTGTTGCCGTTATAACCCAACCCACTGTTATATATTGTTACCCAAAACACAAACCACTCTAGAAGGACAATGCTCAGTTGCCATCCTAAGAAGTCAATTAAAACTAGTGATGTAAAGCACCTGACAAAATTTAAAGAAGGACAATCATGTTTTTGCACTCATGAGTTAAATAAAAAATAATGATAACGTGAGCATGATTATTGTTATTTATTGAGCCCCAGGGTTATTTATTTTTAAATTTAGTACACAAAAGAACCTTGGGAAGAGAACTCAAAAATATACGATACAGCTGGACACAAGTTAAATAATGAAGAAAATTAGCTGAAAATAGAAAGGAATTTGATAATGAAGTGAAGGAGGATGAGGTGGAAATAAAGATGAGTCTGGCATACTGTAGGTGAAGATTGAGATAAATTTAAAGAAAACCAAAAGTTGAAGGAGAATTCCCTGAGAGGTAAATTAAATTGTCATTTAATTTAAGCTGATCTTAAGGTATGTTAGGTTTTAATAGGAGGAGAACTTTATATGGTGTGGGGAGAGACAGTAAACACTAGAGATTTTGGACAGCTAAAAAGGAGGCAGAAAATGTGAAACACTGAAGTTGTAGGCAGTGTTGGGTTCTTGGGAGTATTGTGTAAGAGAGAGTGTTATGAAAGAAGCTACCGATTTTATTTGATTTTGATGGAAATATTCTTAGTGTTCTTATTCCAGTAGATAAAAATTTCTTCACAGTTCAGCCTCATGATATTGGCTGCAGATGACCTGAAAGTGTAGAAGAGATTGCATCCAGAGAACTCCCAAGGACTCATCAACATTGGTGGAATATCTACAATGATGAATGATACTTCAAGGATCATAGAAGACACAAAAAGAAGTTGAGTAATCATTTGCACCCATAGTAACTTTTAATTCATCTCATATCCTTGATGGCAGGCTTTGGTCTTCAATGAGACTCAACATTCTTTCTCCTTCTTATAAAAGACTAACAAGGCTCCAAGTTCAATTTCCCTGAAAATCACAAATAATGGGTATAGGAGCCACTTTCTTTCCCAGAGCTACGTACACCTTATCAGAAAATCAAATTCTGTTATGATAAAAGTCAGAGGGTCCCCTTTGGCATCATCCAAAATAAACTCGGGGACCTCTTTGTCACCCACAAGGCTACACTAGTGGTATTTTTTACAAATTAAGATTCAAGATGCTTGCCTTTAGATCAGATGGACTACATGCAATTTATCATAACATTAAATCATATTATCTTGAAAGTAATGGCTCCACAGGCACCATTTTCAAAGAAATTCAATGAGCCTTGATTAGAGTCAAAGTGTCAAGTCAATAAATCAATTTCTGTGGGTGGAATAAATTCTTAACCATTACAAGCTTAACTCATGTTGTGAGTCATCCACACCTGGAAAGCACATCCATGACTCACACGTCCTCAGTACTAAAAGGGTTAAGCTATGCTATAAACTTATCGTCTGCATTCAGGTATTTTTTCTTAACTCCTTAAGTTAAAAATAATATGCTTACATAAAGGAATTCCCAGATGCTCTGATGAGTTTCAACAAATTGGCGGTATCCAGACATGTTCGGGGCACAATATCTCAGAAATGGAAAGTGTGAAAAGGGACAACCAGTCACGTCGATTGTTGCAAATAACTGTGTTAAAAGCGTCTGCAGCTCTCTCATCTTCGCATCATCTGGATTATAGCGCACTCCAGCCATCATGGACCACAAGGTGTTCAAAACAGACACCCCAAATGCATCATGGAGCCAGATAACGGCTCCCGGTTGATCTTCAGCGGCAGTGGTAGGAGGCTCTTCCACATCCATTGTCTGACCATTGGCCGATTCAACAGTTACCCTAACTGTCCCAGAAGCTACTTGTGGTGAATTTCCACAAGCAGTTTCTTTCCCAGAACCAGGAGGGATGATGGCATTCATCAAGTGTTTCACCATCTCGTCCACCTCCACCTGCACCAATTCCTCCATGGTGCGCCGGCCAAATCCAAAGTCCTTCAAGTGACGCAGCACAAAACGGCGCTGTTCCATCCAAAAAGCACCATCAACAATCATTACTCCTACAAAAGAGGAAATTCTCTCTTTTATTACCATATGGAAAGTACTACCATGAAAGTAGAAAAGTGCACAAAATTATTATCCTTAAAA
This sequence comes from Pyrrhosoma nymphula, assembly GCA_963573305.1. Taxonomy (NCBI): domain Eukaryota; kingdom Metazoa; phylum Arthropoda; class Insecta; order Odonata; family Coenagrionidae; genus Pyrrhosoma; species Pyrrhosoma nymphula. The sequence continues at coordinate 145,693,316 of OY754329.1, forward strand.
ATTAATTAAGAACAAAATGATTACATCCTTAAAGAGGATAGAGTTATGACACCACAGCAAATTCATTGTACATCTCCTTTCCCTGTTTTGCTGATCTATTAGGGTACATACATATTAGGGTACTTATGGGTAAGCTCACTAACAGTTCACACAAATTTAAGTCTAAAGATTCATTCAATATTTCCTCCTATTAAACATAAGCATTGAGGCTGTGTTTGAGAAAATGAAGGAAATTAAGGAGTGAAAAATATTTTTTGTGGGAAATTGATGGATTCCCTCTGGTGCTGCGTTGTAATTAAAGATTCCATACCCCCTGTAAAGGTTTGCAACCTGCACAAAATTATGACCGCGTGCTGTGTCATGTAGAGCGATTTAGAACTAAATGCTGTATCTTCATCACAAGAAATATGTTAATTACATGAGAATAACTAAAATTCAACACTTAAAAAATTTGCTGGTTTTCATTAGATTTGGGAAAGTTCCACTTTTTCTTAGTTCTGGGTCAAGGTTTTATTACTATAAATTTGTTCCCCATTCTTAAGGTGGCCAGATTTCTTATCAACTAAACCAGGACAATAATTCTGTTTTCCTGGAATCTAGGCAATTTTCCACACATGTTTTTCTAATCATTGGTGCATTGGAAAAATGGTCACTCTGAGTCCTTCAGGGCTTACTTTTTCTAAACCTCAATTCGTGCAACTTCCTTGAGAGGTCAGGATATCATAAATGTATAAATGAATACATATAAAATTTATTAAATCAATAGAAGATTAAAAGAAATCAAATATTAAGGGAAAACATAATTTTAATGAAAATGATAAAAATTTTAGGTTCACTTTTAAAGGAGATTTTCATTTCATGGAAATTGAAAATCAACGACCGGATCAAATTAGTGCATATTTTTGTTTAGTCTTTCAGGACATCAGGACAAACACCTCAAAACCTGTACTGTCCTGGCCAAACTGGTATGTTCGGTTACCTAACTCATTCTCAGTTGTTTATGCTCTAGTCTTGATACTGATACAGCCAACTTTTCAATGGTTTAATGAATTTCTGAACGTTTATGATATTAATACAAACGAAATACTTTTTCCACATTAATTATTTCATGGCAAGATACTCAAAATTTATTCACATCTACATTTTGTCAGGTAATACATTGGTTGTTGCTTCCATAGCACATAGGCATCTTGTTATTGCATCTGTACCTGTGAATCTGAATTTTTAATTTCTTCAAGAAAACTCATTGGCCATGCGTAAAAAATTCTAAAAGCACTATGTGATAACGCATTGCCAAAGTCAAGAATTCAGAACAGATGATTTCATCAATTTTTTCTGTCAAATTTTGGGCACTAGGCAATTTTAATTTTGCCAACTGATTTTCTAAACTTGCAACTTGATTTTTTGGAGACATTACGAAATATATATGCTATTTGTAGGGTTCTTAGGACCTAATAAAATATAATGAACATAAGTAACCCTCAGCTAAAATTTTACTGCTCCAAAGTTAAAATGATGTGTAAATGGAATTGAGGAACTTACTCAGTTGTTTATGGTTCTTTTGGTTCCGGTGAGAACCAGCAGAATCAATACATTGGATGTTCCTTATCAAATTCTCTTCAGTTTTATTGCCGAGTGAGAAACCTCAAAAAAAAAGGTTGATGTCTCACCTTTCCTCGACCCCCAAGTGCGAGTCTCAAAGAAAGGACCTGTTGGTCGGCCATCAAATTCTTCCCTGCTCAGCATCTCCTTAGCTGCCTCCAAATTGCAAATTATCACCATCCGATCCTTGCCCACCCTGATGCCTAAGAGAGGACATGCGTAGTGCTTCGCCATCGCTGTGAGAGTCTCACATAGGAAACCATTCCCCTTCACCTTTTTCACTTTGAGGGATGGGAGGCTCCCAACAACTGGAAGCCAAAGTGGTCCTGTTGGTGAAAAAGTTGAAACCATTAAATCTGTGGAATTGAGACTTCAACAGAAACTGTGTCAAGGAGAGAGGCTAGCATATGCAATCAAAGAATCACCAAACCAAACAATTACTCTGGAAAAGTACATATAATTTTGGGATTTAAAACTATTCCATCAGGTATTCTGGATGATGGAGTTGTGCTGACATTTTAATGAACCAACTTGCAAACTCCTCTCAATTTTATGCCAAGCTACACAGTGGTGCAGATACAAATTTTTCATGGGGAGGATCAATGTATATTTTATGAATTTATATTGCCTATTTCACAGGGGCATTAAATATTTTTTAAATCAAACTGTTGTGACGCAAGGGTGTATCCATGTTCATCCTAAAATTACGGCGAACGCTTTTGATATTATTGGCAAAGTTCAATTTCTCATAGATGTATAACCATGGAGTAAGGATAAGCACTTTTTCAAAAAAAAGTTCGTTAATAGAGTAAAAGTAAAACTACGGCAGAAAAAAATGTGAACGCACTATGGTGAACGTATAAATAAACCTTCTATCAGTTGCATTTTATTTCACTAAAATCGGTTGATTCAACTTGAAGATATAGCTACCGAAATTCTATCGAATTAACTTTTTTTACATACAGTAAATCTCAAATTTAAAGTGAACTTATCTTGTCAAATAAGTGAAGTTGCAATTCCTTTTAAGAATTCCGTCTAATTAAAGCATAATTGCCCGAAGCATGAAGCAGACTACGTGAAATCTAAGACAAAGATATTACCATCGTTCCGTTGAAGCGATGGAAGTATTGTCTCTGACGCGAAAAATTCTTCCCTCGCGGAACATCCGTCTCTCGCTATCTAGGTTTTAATTCCTTTAATGCGTCAAAAAACGTTTTTGTCCTTCGGTGATCACCATTTAGTATGCATAAGACCACTCGAGTGTTCTAAAAAAAACTCATTTTAATTAACTCAAACAAGACTACTAATTTTCCGCTGGCGCCGACCCGAGATTTTATACCCCTACTTGGTGGCAATCTTCTTTTATCATTTATACGATGAGCTGATTATTTTCAATATGGCCGTTTGGTTTACTCATTAAACCTTTCTCTTTAGAATACCATATGGCCTTTTTAGGTATGTATTTTACTCTCTGAGGAAAAAGAAAGGATTAGTACGCGTACGTAATTTTGTTGCATCGCCGCTTGCAGCCATAGGTTTGCCCCAACCTAGCAGACAATAGGCTGCTGAGTGGGAACTACATGCAATGAATTATTGAATCAACTACTGCTTTGCTGCGGTATCAAGTCCTTCGTTGGCAGCGGAGCCACTAGAATAGCAAAGCGGCTTTGGGCGCTGCAGCCTGCCTCATCAGAGGAGATTGCTGCTGATTTTGCTTTCACTAGAGTTCCAACCCCCTATGACTTCCACGACCAGGCCCTGATTACTCATCCCTGCGGTCCAGAGTCGTCGAGGAAGAAAGCCTGTGTGAAACCTACGTAGCGATCGAGACAGCTACGCGACCTCATGCTCAATATTAATGGACTGACGGAGGAGAAAGTGCATGGACGCGGAAATTACGTTCAGCGGTAGGCGAATGTGGAGTGTGTAGAGAAAAAATAGCAGTAGTTTAACTCTTATGACGCGAGAAATCGGAACATGGTTGTCCAACCGATGAATCCATTGAGGGAAGAGAGTGGATAGGAAATTATATGCAACCGGAAGGGGATTCGAGGAAGTTGAACCAGGAACTACTTCATCGCGCAAACGGGACGCTACTCTTAGCGAAATCAAGTCAAGGCATCGAATTCATTCCCAAATATGCAAGCCCTGTCGTCCAATATCTTGCTTTTAAACATTTGGTTCCTATTATGTAACATTCCGCCGAGGGCCTCAAGATTACGACAACACGGACCAAATGAGTCTGCGCACCTACTAGTAAGCGAATGGATCTGGCGACTCGTGCCGTAATAACTAGTGTTCCGCAAATTCCTGTGAAAGGTTTTAGAGATTCAATGTCTATTTTTCAATGGGGCCATTCAAGTATGGCGTAGGGCGATTTTGGCAACTTTTTGACCCCCTCACCCGCAAGTAAGACAACGAAAGATTCTTTTAAACTCCTCCTAATTTTCGGTAACAAGCCATAGGTATTTGTTTAGCAAACGTCTATAAACGATGCACGTATGTTTCCGAAGTTTCTGGTGGTCATTGTAGGTCTTGGGCAAAACTGAGTTCGAGGAAATGGTTTTATTGAGTTAGATCTGCGTGCCGACGGTTCAGAAGTTAGCCTTCCGGGCACTACAAACAAATGATTGCAAAGTTATAAGAAAAAATCGATTAGTCAGTAATCAGTCAAGTCGGTGGCTAGTCATAAATCGATTATTTTTCACATCAATCGATAGGCCCCCACTAATTAATTGGTATCGATGAAGTTGTTTGAAATAATCGACTGTCCGATTAATCCAGCGATTGATTTATTTATAATATAAATCATACTCTTGGTCATACTATGGCAGACTCCTCATACATAGTTATTATTTTTTTATTGAATTGCTGTTCTCCATCTGTTTTGAAGTGCGCTGCCTTGTGCGCCAAGTCTTGAAGGGAACTGCGCTGTTGTGTAGCGATGTGATCTCCGCACCAGAGCAAATAGAAAGTACCCCAATATTTTCTATTTGTCTAGTTCTAACAGGAACTGCAGAATACATACGCATGTTGAATTCATCTATACGCATGCTTTCAATAATCGAACTTTTTAAAAGAGATAATGGGATTTTTACTAAATCTTTCGTTACCTTACTTCAAGGGGGCCAAAGCGTGGCAAAATCTATCTCACGCAATATTTGATTGGTTCCCTAGACATATGGACGTCGAAGGCGTCAATATTTCTGGTAAAACATTTTCTGAAATTGGTGAAAGAGACACGAGCGAAAATCCACTCAGATGCACTTGCCGAAATTCGCCATCGGGAATCGAAGCCAAATACTCGGAATGGAAAGTTTACAAAACGAATATCTTCAACACATGTCAATCTATCGTTACTCCGATGGGTAAGTCGATAGTGCTACTCCATTATGAAAGCGGCGAAAGAACAAGGAGTGCAACTTTATAGTTTAATAGTAGTTAACAGTCTCTTTAAGTGCAACCGGTTTTTCTTAAGAAAAATATATAGTAATTGACAACCTTAATTGAAGAAATAGCATTATTTATTGAAGAAAGCACACTGAATCAAGCAGCCATTTAAAAATTAAGACTAGGTATGGAAAAGGTTTTCTTACCTGGAGGGAAATTTTTCGGCTTCCTCACATCTAAGAATATCAGCGCTGCCACAATCGCAATCACCAATACCACGGCCATCCACATATTCTGTAAATACAAAGGCATAAACATGAGATTTTTCTCTATTTTTCCAGTGAAAAAAAACTCGCCGAACAGGTAGCGCAAAACAATCCAATTTTTTCCAGAGTGGCACTGCACTGCACTCTAAAGTCAAACCTGGAATCCACTAAATAACACCACTAAGGTTTTTCTCCTTCCAGAGTGATTTATTGGATTAGAGCGTAGGGCTCTCAAACCAGTAGCAAAATAATATTAGAATGAGCAGTTGCATTCATAGATAATAAGTACAACGAAATTTTCTGAGGTTTTATTTACAGTCGCCGTCAGAATGGTATAGACTTTGATTTCTACGTGTTCCACAGTTACGCTGAGCATGGTTGGTAAGACATATTATGCATCTTTGTAAATAAAAAATATTTTGCCTTTAAAATGAAATTCATCTTGGGTCGAAGTTATTCACCTGCTCGATGCGAGTCCATACAAATCAAACCAAAACAGGGAAAAATAGCCCGACTCCACGGCTTGGAAATGTTTACAACATTGTGGAACAACGATCGTGATTCACAGTAAAGCCAGACATTCATCACGATTTAATCATATAGTCATGAAGACCTCTACGCGTTTTCAAGGTTCAACCTCCTTCGCAAAATATTTATACCTATTTGAACAAAAAACGGATCATGTCTACAATTTCTGTCCAGGAGAGTGTAAATTGAAACGAGCACTTTGTATAATAACAAATAAGCAAGAGTGATTATTTCTAAAAGCAATGGAAGGGGAGATATGAAGGGTCTTTATTAATAACGTGACGTCGGTGACTTCATCAATAATTATGGTGAGTAGTCTGGGAGTGAGGATCCGAATGGGCCTAAAGTCGGCATTTGACTTACAATTAGTCCGAGATTTTAAACTTACCGTGAATCTTTGGCGAAATGATGTATTTCGAGCGAGTATTTCGAAAACTTCTATTTTTTCGAAATTCAGTACAAGCGCCCGATGAACTTCCGTTGACTTGGTCAAAAAATATTATTACATCCATTAAATTCTAGGTAGGGCGGCCAACCGTCCTTATTTTCTCGGACATACCGGACACATTTTTACTCAGCTCGGTCCGTACGGGATGAAATATATACCTATGTTCAGGCCATAAGTTATCAAAATATGAAAGCTCTTAACATTACCATAGGTTAAAATTTAAAAGCAACAGTACACACATTTTCCGCGGAAGCCTGACACTTATGTAACGATTAATTTGGGGTTTGGAGAGGAGTTATGGATAAAACCATGGGTAGATTGGAGAAACAGTCGTCTCAATATATGAACCATACGGCACAGGTAAGAGTGGTAAATGTAAAATCAGAATAGGTCACGATAGGTCGGGGAGTGAGGCAGGGCTGCCCACTATCGCTATTGATTTTCAATGTTTATTCAGGAGAAATTGTCAGAGAAACTAGGCAGAAGAAGAGAATTAGGGAGGGAGGGGAGCTGATAAATTCAATGAGAATCAAGTTCAAGTATTTAGCCGATGGGTTGCAGTCCATGAGAGTGAAAGGTATGGGATAAATATAAATTATAGGAAGACGAAGAGGCGGATTAAGGTCGTTGTTTGGGGGGGGGGGGGCGCGGATAGCTACTTTCCGGAAGTCTGGGGGGGTAGGGAATACCTTGTGGCTATCATTCCTGTTGTACCGTGGGCGGCCCCCCCCCTTAATCCGCCTCTGGAAAGACGAAGGTAATGAGATTTTCTAGAAGTAAGAAGGTAGGGCTGAACTTAAGGGTGGGAGGATGTAAAATTAAGCCGATGGAACAGCTTATGTACCTGGGTAGTATTTTGGAGGAAAATAGCTTCAGTGAGAGTAGGGCACGTTGAAGCGGGTAATAGAGGGGAGAACACTGGGGAAGAGGAAGAAAGAGGATAGGAGTTCTGGACGAAATAAGTGGAGGTAGAAGATATAATGAATTTAAGAGAGATCTAATGGCGGGACATATAAAGGAGGGAAAACGAGACAAGTTCAGAAATTGGGATGTAGGATAAGGACTGTCCAAAAACCTACCAATCAGCTGGTAGAATACTCGAATGGTTGGGACACCAGACGTAGAATTGCTTTAGCTATTATTTTCTTTTAGTAAGGAGGCATTTTCAAAGAGAAGGTAAGGGAGGGTCTGCGGAGAGACATAAAGATTAGATTTGTGAAAACTCAATTATGGAGTATGGTGCTGCATGGGTCGGAAACATGTTCACTGCGGAAAGAGGATGTGGGTAGACTGGAGGCATTTGAGACGTGAGTTTGGAGAAGGATGGGGAAGGTGAGTTGGGAGAAGATGAGCTGAAAAGAAGGAGGAAGATTTGAACACGGTAGGAGAGGAGAGGAATTTGGTGGAATAGCTTTGGAGAAGGCAGAAAATGTGGGAGGAGAAACTGCTGAGAGGAGAGGGTATGTTAGAGAGAGTGATGCTGGGGAAGTTTTGAAGAAGAAGGATTTAGAATAATAATCTTGGTCGACATGAGGAAAGGAAGAAGGTTTGAGAAACTTGGAGTAAAAATACGCAGGGGAGTGAAAAAGATTACCAATAAATTGGGAAGGTGAGAAATCGACTATTCAAAAACCTCCCAATCAGCTCGTAGAATATACAGTGACGATGATGAGTTTGATTGTAAACGCAACGTCATGACAACCAGAAAGTCGCGGTTTCGGACCCCGCATCAGTCACCTTGCCCCGATGCGCTTGTTAAGGATGAAGGCCCTAGAATAGACAGTGGCAGACATTTCAAATATCCTTAGCTGGCAGGGCACCTAAAAATCGAAATGTACAGCTCCTTGGAAAACCGTGCACAAAAAAATGGAACTGCAATATTAAAACAATTTTATGAGTGGGTATCCCAAAAAGTCTTCATTTTTTCACCAAAACATCCTGATACCCTTCAAGAGTTGGCAATTTTCGCCTTTAAATTATTGTCATGACCAGATTTCGGCACGGAATTCGAAATATAAGCGAAAATTATATCTAAATACTCTTTTTTTACACGGTATGATACCATGATATTTGTTAGCAGCCATTTTAATAATATGAAACTTCGCGTTTAAGAGAAAATCTGTTCATATGTAATCGAATTATTTCAATATACATGTCACGTGCCATAAGACTACGTATTAAAATAGCATTGAATTGCCAGGAAACCTAATCGGTAACATGAATTTTTTTCACTTTTATCTATCTGATATTACTGATAAGGGTACGCATGCAAAATTTCACGCAAATCTGTATTTAAACAAAAACCGCTCCAACCACCTTAAATTAAGACTTGCGAAGGAATAAGACAGCTAGCTGATATTAGGGTGGAGTGGAGAGCTGCGGCAATATATACTAAAATAAATACATTCTCACGGGATGACTACTGAGGAGTTTTCTATTCTAAAGGCAACTTTTCCTGCCAAACTTCACCGTACCCACCTCTGGCAATGGAACCCTTTTGACGAATTGAAGTTCTCTCCATAGTTTTCGGGTTTGGCTGCGTCAAGTTTTGTTCAGATGACGTTTCGTGGCCTATGCTGGCCACATCTTCAGATCAGGTCTGAGTGAAATTTTACCTTTTGACGAATGTTGTGTGAATTAGACACCAAACTGCACTATTACTCCCTATCGTAAAGTTATTGAACTATAAGTGTAAATACTTCTCGCGATTTCCACCGGGTTAAATTGGCAAAACTTACTTAGTATGTACTTTTTGCCAAATTAAACTGGTGGAAATCCCGCGAAGAAGCGACGCTAAGCATTCTCCGGCAAAGCATTAAATCTTTTATGGAATTATTTCCCATATGCCGAGAGAGGACAAGTGTCACTCTAGGGTGGTAGCACGATTCGTTATGATGTATTGTTCGTATTCCGTTACACCAAAAATAATGGCACCGTAATTTCACACCACACTAGTTAGCATAGTTAATGCGGCCTAGTTAATAGTTAACTTAAAACTCTTGTTCGTTTTATTTGTTTTTCGGGTGACTATTTTTCTCGGTGGTTGCGAGACACAAACATTCTATCTAATTCGATGGCCGTGTGCTGCTAGGAAACGCTTGGATATTTTCATAAGTGAGAGATACATATGCGAGATTCTCCAAACGAATACAGAAGAACTAGTGAGAAACACAAACAGAGAATGGCTTTGATATTGACTGTGAGCCACAGTGTCTCACCGGTGTGGGCGGTATTTTCAGCGCGCGAAATGCCACCGATTTTTTAAGCTCATTTTTCGAGTTTGGATGTGAAAATTTCATAGTCAAACGTATATCGGACAGCTCAAAAATAAATCCAAAAGATAAATGATTCGCATTGTAAAATTAATACTTTCCTCTATCATTCTAATCCATTGCGTAGACAATGTTTTAAACATATTCTGGTAACCACCCTCTGGAAGAAGATACTGTAATAACATGCCGAGATTTAGAACAGGAATCCAATCCGACTACATACTGGTGAGAAAGCGGTTTAGAACTCAAGTAAAAGGCCACTAAAGCCACTTGGATGCTGATATCGAAAGTGGCTACAGTTTGGTCATGATGAAATGCCAACTTAAATTTAAGAAACTAAAAATATCAATGAAGAATCGCAGACATTTGTAAAGATACTTTGGGGGACTCCTACTTATGAGTTGATGAGAATTATGCTATCCCACTGTTCTTTTCTCATCGGTTTGCTAATGCGACGACCTAAGGGTGGGTTTTCCAATGCTTGGTTAACGTTATTGCTTAATGGCGCAGCCTTTACGTTAACTTTGTTAACTGCGAGTTCGAGAATTGCATACAACATTAGGTTGTCTGTTAGTTGATGTGAGCGCGATCGACGGGAGAATGCATTAGTATCGCTTTCCATACCAGGAAAATATTTAATAGGGCCCAAGTAGTGCGCTCCAGCGATATGAAAATACCGCCCCCACCGGTGAGACTTTTAGATTTATTTTTGAGCTGTCCGATATACGTTTGACTGTGAAATGTTCACATCCAAACTCGAAAAATGAACTTAAAAAATCGGTGGCATTTCGCGCGCTGAAAATACCGCCCACACCGGTGAGACACTGTGGCTCACAGTCAATATCAAAGCCATTTTCTGCTTGTGTTTCTTACTAGTTCTTCTGTATTCGTTTGGAGGATCTCGCATATGTAACTCTCACTTATGAAAATATCCAAGTGCTTCCTAGCAGCACACGGCCATCGAATTAGATAGAATGCTTGTGTCACGCAACCACTGAGAAAAATATTTGCGATCTCATTCTCGTGGAAATCAGTGCGAAAATCTGGAATATTTTGATAATATCTGTCTAATTATGAAGAGGCTTGAAAAATTATGACTAAAGAATTAAATTTTGATTTTCTTCTTCGCAATTTTTGAGTGTATAACGATCTATAATGATGGCATTTAAGCGTAAACGCACAGTATTTTCAGCACCACTCCCAAATTTGTCATCGTTAAGTTTCAATTGCACTCATGAGAGAGAGAACGTGAATTTCACTCTTCAAATATTTTCAGGTGCTTTAAAACTGTAGTTTTCATTAATGGAGTACGTTCGTAGGACAGCGTCTGTGAGCATTGCCTTTCTACTGCGGTTTGCGTTTTGAATTACGATAACGAGAGCGCGAAAGAATCCTACTGTGATCCCACCCAAACACCATTATTATCAGCATTGTTGCTTATGACGCTTATTCCATGTTGTACCCTGACCTCAAGGCGTTCTGTGTGGCTGCTGATCAGTGAGGTCACGTCCCCGGTGTTTCAACTCTCACTGGCATTCGTATTTCTCCATAACTTCAACTTGCTAATGAATGGAAAACGCATCTGATACGCCCGGTTTGTTTCAAATAGGTATGTTGAATTCTCACAGTGGTTCTCGCTAACAACTAAATTTTTGAGCAAGTTTCCCTTTATAGGGGTAGATGGCAATATCAGCTCTGAAGTTCGTTTTTAGATATTAATGATAACTTGCTGCATCTGGACGTCCGCGTCCAGCCTCGATAGCTAGGTTACCATTGACTCTTTATAGAATTCCAGACATGCGTAAAATCTTTAAGACATAAATATTACCAAGATTTCCGACATATTGACATGAAAGTTGATTTGGTAACGTATTAATATATTTTTTTCTGACAATTTTAATCCTGAAACTTGCTTATAATATTCTTTCTTCGACTGTATTTCTGTAAAAGGGACTACAAATCAAGATACTGAGCAAGATCAAAACCCTAGTAACCTAGGTAACCTCTCCCAAGGTTCATAATTACATTTAAGAAAATCGAATATGATCATTTTAATGAGGAATTGAGAAGTGGGAATTGTTCCAATTATTCAATGTATTGATAGTTGATGTAATAATAAAAGCGTTCAGAAACAGTGAGGAATGGACACTAAAAAAAACCGACCGGTTTCAATATCGATAATTTCTTTTCGTAAACTTAAGGAACTCAAATTACGAACTTTTACGAAAATGGATTCTACTGAAAAATCTATGCCACCGCCGGGAATCGAATCTGGGCCCTCGGGATGGGAAACCAGTGCTGTAGTCACCACACCAACCCGAACCCCCATTTCTTTAACGTTAAATTTCCCTAATTACCGTTGCCGTGACTAATTCTAGTTCCAATGTGTTAGGTAGGCAAAATTCGTGGTTTCCTAAATTATTCACAAGCTACTCATCGACGTCGGATCAGCGTTCAGAGTTTTAAAGAATGTTCCACGAGCCAATAGAAGTTCTTCTCTGGTTTCACCTACGACGATGGATTTCCGATCAAGGAGTAGGAATATACCTGACTGTTTCAGGGTTCACTTTGTAGAAGTTACTAATATCAGTACTCATGCAAAGCTCATGCATACTTTGCAAAGCGGCGAAACGCGTCGTGCAATAATAAAATATTGTATAAAAGTACTAAGCTGTGTTAATCATGAGTACTGAAGGAGTAGGAAATTACGAATGCATGCTTTTGCAACCAATTCCAGGCCTACGACGACATAATGCGCGCATTGGAACTAGAGGTGGACGCCGATGACATTTTTGTCGGCGATGACGCATTCGCCGTAACCAATATCCTCCTATTGAAAGATTCATAGCACGTTTGCAGGGGTTAAACAACAGAATATTATTCATAAGTTTGGTCCGAGCTTCATAAAAGGATAAAAGAAGATTATAGTTAAAGATACGGCGAGTCATGACCATAGTTGGGAAAGTTTCCAAAAAAATTAACTGATTAAAGTTAATGAGTATCTCTGTAAAAAGTAACTAGCTTCAGTTAAAAGTTACTTTTCTGAAAAAGTGACTGATTAAAGTTAAAGTTTAGAAAAGTAACTTTTACGTTAAAAGTTAGTTTTTCAGTTACTTTTAAGAAAATGTTAAAAAGTAACTTTTAAAAGCTATTTTTTTAATTCAAGAAAAATTTATAAAACTTTTAGCTAAAAAGTCATTTAACTTTAATAACATTCTCATTTCAAAATTTTTATCGGACATCCGTCCTCTCATGTATGAAAAAAGAAGAAAAGATAATTTGAAGAGGTCGACATTCCCCAAAAATTAACAAAAAAAATTAACTGAAGTTAGTTTTGTATCAGTTAATGTATAATTTTAACGAATAAAAGTTAACTCTTCTAAAAAGTAACGGTTAAGTTAAACAGTTTTTACATTACTACATTTAACTACAATTTTAACGATTAATTTTAATCGTTAATCCCAGTCATGATTATTTCACATATAATTTTGGTTATTTGTTACTGAGATTTCCAACTCGAGAAGAGTGGATTCCAGGCGTTTTCCATTCCAAGAGTAGGATTTTCCGGAAGATTAAATTTAAAATAATAGTTATAGTGACGGCGTGGAATGCGCATAAACGGGATGGGAATTAACACCATCAATTTTCAACCTTATTTGTCTCAGTGCTAAAAACTAAAGAAACTGAAATGCACATGCAACGTTTCACCTGCGATACGTGTCTTTGTTGAATATTATAATATAGACTCGAAAACTTCCGAACACTTATCATATTTATCTACTCGGAAGAGCAGTTTTTCCGTAGTAAATATAAACGTAAATAACATTTAATTCGTAGGTATACACTCATCATAAAAATAATATACTTTTTCCTAATAACGAACATGAAGTAATTTTGAAATATTTTTAACACAACGAGCCATAGTACGAGGATTCCAAACTTACTCATTTGAATCAAAGGTTAGTTTTTTTGTGGAGAGCATATTTACATCAAGAGGTTTTGAGATGCACTCTTGGAACGGATTTCTCCAGGGATCAACTGTTTAGGTGTTTGAAACCTTATGCCCGGCTCTAATCGGAAGCACTCTGTGGGTAAATTTCGAAAGTCAAATGTGGTCAAGTGATGTGGTATTCGATATTATGGGAATGTCTTCAGACCTTGTTTGCAGCGCACTACTGCGAGTTTGAAGGACCAATCCGCGCCGTAAAAAAAAAACAGAAACCTTTTCGCGTCCATCCACTCACCGGTGATTTGGGTGTCGCCCTGGTCCGGAGTCGACAAAGCCCAAAGACTTGGATGCTCAGCCCAAGGAACTCTTCAAACCCCTCTGCAGAAAGCCTCTCGCCATCTGCGGCGTCTCCCACACGGAACTTCCCGCTCGCCGGCGAACGCCTTCGGAGGACCAGGGGATGATTCGGAGGAGTGCAGCAGCGGCTCTGGACTGAAGGAAGGCGCGATGCCGTGATGAGGAGGTCTGGGGCGTAACTGGGGTGTCCGAGCACTTTCTCCACTTTCCCGCGGATCAGAGCACGGGGTGGGGGGCGGGAGTGGGAGAAAAACACGGCGATGGAGACGCACCCTCCCTCCGAACCCTTCCTTCCTTCTTCCGGGGGGTTAGGGTATGACCGTTCACTTCACTTCCCCACTGTACCCTATATTAGCAGAGGTTGGCCAAGTCAGCGACAGGCGCCATTGCTTGCTCATCGTTATGCTCATTTCACTTACAAGACAAGAGCAATCCACTTAGTCACCAACTGCACTTCAATTCACACATTCCACATCTTAATTTAGGTAATAGTGGAAACAACGAACTGATTGCTATTACGTCTTCTCCAACACTTCTACGTATTTGTTACACTTTTAATACCATTCCTGTCATAGCACATTATTTAAGGAGAACAAGTCTAGCTAATTAACGTAAAACTATCACCAATTAGACACACCCAATCCAGCGCAGCACATAAATAACACTTGTAATCACTGGCATGCCTCAATGTACACAGTCAAAACACACTTTAAACCTTCGTTTAAATGTTATCACAAAAAATGACACGGTTGTTTCTTGCACATTGAAACCTGGTGATGCAAACTTTATTTAAAACTGGAAAACGGCTTCTGCCTCGCCTCGCTCTGCCACGGTCTCCTCGCGCCAGGCTTCGAATCTGCCCTCCCCAGCTTGGGAGCGCCACCGAGACGAACAAAGGTGGCATTTAACCATACCATCAAAACAAATACGTAGGCGTACCTGCCACGTCACCAGTTGTGGAAAGTTTAAACCAAAAATAAAAGAGGACGGCCAGTCCCCGGTAATAACGTGTAAACAGGTTAATCAGCTGTGACGAGTGGAGGGTCGTTGCACTTACAGAGAGCGTGGCAATCTTCGCGTTTACTTACCTTGTCAGCAACAGTCAGAAGGCGGGGACGCTTCCCACTCTCCCCTTTCATCCAGCGAATGATGTGTTCCCAAACTATGGTATTGCAACCCAAGATCGCGTGCGATCTAGTACGATGATTTCATTTTCCGTATTTCCATTCTGTCATTTGCATTTGCCATTGCATTCTATTCCTTCATGACGCCATAACGCAACCTACCCGCAACCAACTATTTGGCATGGGTGGCCCTACCAGGAGCAACAGTAATTGCTCCTGCCAGTCCAGTTCTAGGGGTTCATTGGAATGCGCATGCCACCACGTCAAAGTTGTAATAGTGACTGTGTCGAGGACACGGGCACGGGTTTTTATTGAATAGGCACTAATTCGTTAGCGGTACTCATCAATGGCTAATTAAGGTGGTTGGAGAAATTTTTTCTATGCACAGATTCGTGTGAAACTTTGCTTACATGTCCTTGTTAGTGATACCTAAAGATAGCAGTGGAAAAAATTTCATTTTATCGATTTGGTATTGTAGCAATTCAATGATATTTTAACACGTAGTATTATGGCATGTGAGTAATATTTCGCAATAATGCGATTACACATGCACAGATTGTCTCCTATATGCGAAATAATACAATTAATATATTTATTGTAACGATTACTAACAAATATCAAGGTTTCACGCCCAGTACAAGATACGAAAAAATATAATTAAAAATGATGTGCGCCTAAATTTCTAATACCACGCCGAAAACTCAAGTAAAAACATAGATACTTCAATAAAGGCAAAAGCGTAAAATACATATATTTTATGTATCATTTCCATTACTGTACATATGGTAGGTCCCACTGTATAACGAGATGCACATAAATGAAATGTGGTCCCAGAAATTTTAAAAAAGCTTACTTGAAATATTTTTAAACGTGCACTCAATGTCCCACAATTACCGCTCCAGCCACCCCAAGTGTCCCTTTCGATGAGATGCGATGTATTGAATTTCCTCGGTGTGCGGTACAAAAATTTACTAGATGAACCGAAGGACCAAGTGATCACTCATTCAAATGCGCAATGCAACAATAGGGTACAAATGAATATGGATAAAGTGATCACAAATTTAATTATATATACGACACAAAAATACAAATTAGTACACTTCTCAGATAACGGTAATCAACTAAACAGTACTTAGTCCTAGCTCCATGCGGTGAGGACTCCTGAGCGGGGAAGGCCGGCCGGCGCGCTTTATTTCATTTACATCATTATTTCAAATACGCTCCAGAAAACGTGGATACAAAAACTTATTAGCATCACGATGAAGAATTGTTTTAAAATGCACATGGAAATTACACTCCCATCGAAGAAAATCTTTTTTGCAGGCGCATCCACCTAACACGATTTCTTTCTTCATTTCATCGTACGACCTACTTCACGTGGAACAATTTATTGTTAATAGATAAATTAAGAAGCATCAGCGGTTTGTCGGATATTTTTTAGTGAGTATCTAAGCATGCGGCCGTCATTGAAATTGCAGCAAGCAAATGCGAGGATAAAAATAAGATGTGGCAGTGATCAGCTCGAGTTCGGGCCGTGTCTACGCCAGTCCTGCACGAGACCCACTAAAAATTAAGATAGGTAAGCCCAGGTAAGCCTATCAGAAAAACAGATTATTGTAGCAATCGAGGGACGTGATTCTAACCTCGCCACACCTTAAATCTAAAAGGAAATTGATGAAATAGAGATGGAATGATAAAATAAAAAAAGCTATTGTTGAGAAAAGAAGGAAAAGTAAGGAAGGAAACATCCCGCGACCTATAACTGCCGACCCCGATTCTCCGTCGACTCGGTTACACCAATCAAATTCTATAATGATGCCCATGCTACAAATATTACGTGATTCGTGGAAGAATAATACTAACAATGTGAATTTTGCTGTGCTAATAACTCCAACTTACACTAACCAGCTCAGGCGATTATGGCTGAAAACTGTGAAAGTTAAAAATTATACCTAATCAATTCCACGTTCATACAATGGTCGTTTCAAAATTATGTTCTCAAGATTATCGAGCAAAATCTCCCGGCTGAAATGACTAAGGTACGAAAGATTCAGACAAGTCGACGATCATTATTGAAAATTATTTTTACATACAACAGAAAGAATAACACAATGAGAAAATAACTTCAGGGAAAGTATTACCTAACTAACACACTTTCCTCGCAGCAATTGCCATAACCGGTGTGTAACTCAACTAACTCGGGATGGTGCCTTCCTTTTCCTGCTAAGAGATGATACGCACTCTATTCTAGTTTTTCTTAATAGCATGCATTTTTAGCTCTTTGAAAATTGCTTTTTCTTGCGTGACGCTCCTCCTCTCCTTCAAGAGAATGTGGTTTCAAGAGTTAAAAGACATGTCCTTCAGTTTTAAATTCCACTTCCTCTATTATGCCTGAGAAAGTGATGCCAAGCAATGGAATAATAATAATGAGCAGATCGCGCTGTTGATCGCGGCAGATGTGAACGTCATACCTACTCATCAGGATTCCCCAGTCAAAAATATCGATGAAGTAATGGAAACTGCAATACGCCGCCCACTGATATGTCAATGACGGGACAGTAGGCAAGGGATACCTCGCACTCTCACACTGAGTGACACGTGAAGTTGTAAAGGAAACTCGAAGTCATAAGTATAGCGCAAAGAAAAATGTATCAGCAACTGTTGGAGGAGACTCCTACCTTGGAGTTCAACCTCTGAACAACAACCATATGCGCCATATAAATGAGAGTTACCAGCAGTAGGTAGGCGGTAGAAGATAAAGAAATACAAAAAAAGCTTTCGGATATCTCGAAGACTACCGTCGCAACAGTACGTGGAGGTACCACGGCCGCTAGAGTCTTGCGTTGCAGCGGTGTTTACCGATTAGACGAATACACAACTGTCCGGCGAAAACCTTGCCGGAAACCACATGTTGTAAAAACTACTGGTATTTTTTAAAAATAAGGTAAAAACAGAGTTTTTAAATATATTCCAGTAGTTTGTCGGGAAAGTGACAATCACAGATATTTCAGTGAGTATAAAAACAAAATAGTTCTTTCGTAATATTATAAAATACGCATTAAACCCTTATACCAATAGGTAAATGATTACTATATCTCTTGCATTACTTATAACTAAACGAAGGCAACTTCCGTGAACAACATCGCCGTGGTTGAATTGGGCATCGTAAACTAGTCGATAACCGCTCGTTATCGTTCGTATTTTACGCCGTAATAGCCTTTCTCGTTTCGTACCGCTCGAAACTCACCATTAATAACGATCTTGACTCGAGGGAAGGGCCCAAAATTCCGGTGAATCGTAGAGCTGAACCGCCTGGGGTAATGATGGATTCTCCTGGCGCCACTCCAGTAAGGCTTGAAGCGTGGGAGCATTGCGACAAGCAATCCACGCAGCGTCCGTTCCTTTGATAAGCGGCCTCTCTAAATTATGTGCCTCATACAGAGTACTGCGTTGCCTCAAATGTATAGGCAATGAGAAGTTTACAAAATTATAATTCCAAGAAGTCATTACGATGCAAGTTATCATAAATATTAGCATTGGAAGGAAAGTACGTAAGAGACCAAAGATTTTAGGAGAAAATTGTATGAATATCAAATTGCGGAAAAAGTAGGAAGAAGTTCAACAGCTAATTAAGAGTTGGCGGACTGCAAGAGCACCTCTATGGAGACGCTTGCGTCGGGATTCTCATCACTAGTTCCGAGACACATGAATGTTGCTAATATCATGCTCCATAGACTCTCACTTCCATTTCATCTTAGCGAATTTATATACCGCTGCGCGGTAGTCTTTAATAAACGACAGGCATTGTCCTATTAGGCGTTTAATTCGTGAAACGTCTTATTGAGAGTCGGGAACGTGTACCTATGTTTCCGTCATTCCCAAAATTTTTAGAACGTTCCGTGGATGGAATTCTGGGTTTTCGATATTCAGAATTCGAAGCTTTTTCGTCCGGTGACATATGTAGACATTCGATTATTTATTTTCTTTGGAATGAACATAAATACAATATTCCGCAACTTCGACATCTCAGGTGTTAATAACCTTTATGAAATCAGTTGTCTCGTAGTTTTATTCCTTAAAACGATCTGAACACTTTCAAATGCTTTGACTTGCGAACTTCTCGAAGGATTTAACGCCAAGCTAATCTAATTTCATTCTGGCGGCGCGGCGATACAATGTTATAGCCATACCAAGAGGCAATATTCGTTTGCACCATGACATCCTTAATTCGAAGATGACCATGTATTTTAATCTTTCGTAAGTCACATTACCAGTTTGGATATCTTATATACATTTGGATATATATATATTATATATACAGGTATTATATATATATAAAAACTTTGTCACAAGTGTGACTAAAATGAAAACACATAAAAAAGACACTCACACGGGTTGTAAATTTTTCGGTGGATCGCCGCCACCTTCTTCAGCGAAAGGTATAGGAAGAATGAAGAGGAAATGTTTGGGTAGGTGAGGGGAAGAGAGCAGTGAGGAGGGGAAAGGTGAAAAGTAAATGAGGGGTGGAATGGAGGTAAGGGAAATGGAAAAGACGAAATGGTGAAGTTGCCATGACCAAGTTAAGAGACAGAAAGATACAAAGTTGAAGGTTGGGAGGGGAGAAGATGTTACAAAATTATAAGTACAATGTTGAAGGTTGGGGGAGGGGAGGATGTTTACAAATTAATGGGACCGGTTGAGGCCAGGTGGCTGGAGAGCGTTAAAATAAAATATACAAGCTTGCTCTAATGTTCTCAAAGTAATTGGAGTGGCTGTGGGGGGTAGAGAGGCCAGAACAGCTACATTGTAGCAATTATCAAATTTAGTGGTATGGGAAGCGGCATGAGTAGGGACAGAGTGAGAGAAGTTTTGGGAGGATGGGTTGCATGAGGCACGGTGATTATTTATCCTGATATTAAGTGGTAAGCTACAAAGTCCAATATAAAAGGCCGGGCATAGCTTACAAAAAAGTATATACACAATGTTAGAGGTGGTACAGGAGGGTGAGGAAACGGAAGGAAGATGAGAATTTAGGAATTTATTCGGGAGTCGGTTCGTGGTAAATAATAAGCATGTTTTGCATCTAGGACGGTTACAAGGGGTGGCTGGAGTTTTGGATTGAATAACTGATTTTTTGAGAGGTTTCGTGGCCTTAAATAAGTTTGATAGGTTGGGGGGACGCTTATAAGTAACGGATGGACATTTAGGGAATAAATTAGTAGTTGTTGGGTTATTCGAAAGGATGGGAAATAATTCTTTAAGGAGGTGCTTTAGGGACTGTATGCCTGGGAAGAATGTGGTGCAGATGGAAAGATTTTTAGGGTTTGAATCTGATGTTAGTTTAGGTTGGTAAGACTTTCTGAGTATTTTTTTATACAAAAGGGTGTCAGGATATCCTCTGCGGAGAATAGACTGGTGTAGGTTGGATAGGAAATGGTCAAGGGACTCCGGATTATTACAAATTCGATGACCTCTGATGGAAAGAGAGTATGGGAGAGAACGCTTTGTATGAGAGGGGTGACAGCTACTAAAGTGAAGGTATTGCTGTTTATTTGTGGGTTTAATATGGACAGAGGTACTAAATTTACAGTTGGATAAAGAGATGTCGACATCTGGGAAAGTTATTTGGGTGGAGGAGATATTAGAGGTGAAAGATACAGAGGATGCATTGAGAGAGGAAATGAAAGAATTTAGAGAGTCAATGCCATGTGGCCAAAGTAGGAAAATATCATCTATGTATCGGAGCCAGAGGAGAGGTTTTAAAAGGTTTTGAGAGAGGAAGTTCTGTTCGAGAAGACCGAGGAAAAGGTTGGCGTAAGAGGGACTGAATCTACTGCCCATGGCACAGCCCTTGGTTTGGAGGTAATGAAGATCATTGAAAGAGAAGGCATTATGGGTAAGAATAAAGTTGGAGAGTTCTACCAGGAAATGAGTACTAGGTACGTGAGGAGTGGGACGTTGACTTAGAAAATGGCGGACTGATTTATATATAAGCAAAGTGATGATTGCAAAGCAAATGAAAGCAAAGAGGACGATTGAGTCGTGCGGTATGAGGCTCCGGACCAACCAATCCTACCAAACCAACCTATCCGAGGTATAAAGAAATGTTTGGGGTACACAATTTCGTAGCATCGCCACCCGCCATATGTACTATGGGGGAAAAAAGTTTCCCAACAAACGGAGCACCGCCAATGTCGCTCTGGAGAAAAATCGGCATTCACTCTTATGGCATATTATTCCTAGGCAACGACGAGGGAAATTAGATAACAGTAAGGTGTGGGACTCATCGTCGAAACCAGTGACGGATGACCGGCCGCTTGCATTACCCGAGCGCTATTCGCGCTAGCCTCCGAACGAAGGCACGTTAGACGACCTTGTATACATTTGAAACGTATCATTGAACTCGTTCTTGCCGTGAATTACTCTGCATTTTTTCCCTTCCCTCCCTTTTTTTTAGGCTTCGCTCCTCCTCTCGCACTTTGGCAAGGACCCGTGTAACACCAGTGTCCACTTCTCTCCCTATAACCTACGATACTTAACAGAACAACACCGTGAAAAAGGATTTCCTCTTTTAATCGTGAATACAAACGTATTTTCAATGCATCTTTCAAGCATGACGGTAGATTTACGATGGCTACGCAAATAAATAAGCTGTGGATGTGCAAATACATATTTTATAACAAATAAAATAATAATTTAGTAAATACGTAAGTAAAAAAGACAAAAAACAGTAAGTAAGAAAAATATTAAATTTTCCTTCAAACTACTTCGTTTATGGGGAGCGATGAAAATGCGAAGGAATCGGACGTAATCCTCGGACGTCATTCGGGGTGGTGTTCTTAATAATGATCCCGACCCAGCAGCAGAAATTGCTCTCCAAAAACGCAGACAAATATGACCTGATGATGATGCAGTGCATCGAAACCCGGGTCGATTAAAAACATTTTTATGTGTAAAATTGCATCATCATAGTTCTTATTATGCAGACAAATATGCCCAGATCTACGTTTCGTTGTTATGTTTTAGGGTGATACCTGACAAACAGGAGGCATATTATTTTTTTTAATTGGGAAATGTTCTTAAGAGTACTATCAATTGCTGAAGTTATATCTAACTACAATTGCGTGTTTTTCATTGCTAAACACGCCCATACTCAACCCTTCTAATGTTTAATCATCGATGAAAGTTACGATATTCCAATATAATTGGTTCATATCCCGGCACAAATGAGCGAAATCTATCCTCGCCGTTTAATTAATTTCGTTTATTGCTGACTTTCTTGTCGGCCTGTAATTTCTCATACCAGCTTCATGAGGCGGTTTGTATAGGTGACGAGTTCCCATACCACGTCCCTCTTTAAGCATAGCGGTTTTGATCTAGACGATTTTATTACCACGTGATGTATTTTTGATGCATTAATATTTTTTACTTATAGTTGATCATTAGAGAATTTCTTAGGCGTCACTAGGTAGAAAATTTTAGCGTTCAGCATTTGGTATAAGGGAAGGCACGGTTAATTACCATATCTTTTTTTAATTTCTATTAATCGACCACGGTTTCGGCACAATGAGCCATCATGAAAATGGCAAATTTGTTCCGAAACCATAGTTGATCATCAAAAATTTTTAAAAGAGCGGGAATCGACCGTGTCTTCCCTTATTCAACACGTTGAATAGATAAATAATAGTTTACTCGCAAGGCGGACTGTGATGTCAGCCGTGGAAATCCTGCGAGAGATGCAATTTTCCTATAGCACTTCCCGACCCGACGACGTCCGTTCCGTCGGGGATGCAATATCAGCCATTTCACCTCCAGCACTTGATCGTGCAATTCCTAAACCTACAAATCTCACCTTCTTGCTACGGAGCTTAGAAAGTGCGGATGCACTCGCTTCCGCATGGCTGCAGCATCTCAAGCCTTTCACTGCAACTTTCCCTGCTGCTTTCGCGCAAATTGCACTTCCCACCTATCACGCGATGTAACATGCCCTTCCGACCTACGACGTCTCCCAGTGGTCACGTGCCCCAACAAACAAGGCTTTCGAGGATTGCATGGTACGTACATACATTACGCACAACTCTTTAAATCTTGCAGTTTTGGCCGAGCAATTTACAATGCCCCACGAGGGTAGCATGGAAGACAAACTAAATGATGTTCGAATTATTTCTTCCTCCACATCTTCAGAGAGAAATTAGCTCCACGCGAGTTGCTCCATTAGTAAATTCGTAGACCAAAGAAAATGGGAACAATAGAGTGAAGAGATGGAAGAGTGTAAAATCTGGAATAGTAGGAGCGGCAGAGAAAACTAAAAGATCAATGGAAATGAGGAGGATTGAGAAGCAATTCGGGCCACAGACGAAATGATAAGGAAAATAGAGGAGAGAAGGAAGCGGAAAAACATCAACGCCCACACGGAAAATAGATATCTATATATTGTCTATTTTCATCTATGAATAGATGTATATCTAATAGATGCCTATTAGACATCTATTAGATATATCTCTATATGTTAGACATCTATTAGATGTGCAGGCGACGAGGAGCGATTTTGGATGCATCTCCGAAAGTGTGTTTTAAACCGCGATTCATGAGCTATGGAAGCGATTTAACGTTTGATTAAGGGACAAATTTTTTGGTTCCTTACTCGAGCGATGGCGGACTTAAAAATTTTTGCGACGCGTCGAACGATGCCATAAAGTATAAACATCTAAAAGATATATCTAACGACAGTTACTGGTTGATACCACATAAATCGAGGTAATATTACCTTGATTTATGGCCCACAGGTTGTGGGTTTGCAAAGTGTGCCCTCGGAGGGTTGTGCCTCTGGCAGCCGCCCGCCTGGCCAGCCCCTATGCTACGACGCTGAAGCTAACGTACGGGAATTGGAAAAATCTTGTTTATTCGCTGTAATATTGCATTTATATTCATACTATATGGCAACATAGAATAACAGTTATCTGGCATTAATTAATGGCAAATAAATTTTATCAAGATTTTATGGCATTTCCTCAAACTATCGCGGAAATTTCATTTAATGATAATAGTTCTCGAAGTCACATTTATCCACGGAAGTGACTATATATATACGTCTTTCTCCACGCCTCATCATCAGTTAAGGGTACGAGCTCAAGTACGGCGAGTCGAAATATTAGGCAGGTATCATAGTGTTAGATAGGAAGTATACTGCGACGAAGTAAACCATGTCATATTGCAGGAGTATTAAAGTGAAGAGAGGCTAATTTTATTTTTTTTAGATATCTAATAGATATCTACATATAGATAAATAGTTATCTAATAGACATCTACCGTAGATATCTATTAGATATATTATTGTCAAAACAGCAGCATGTCTAATAGATATCTACCGTAGATATCTATTAGACATGCTGCTGTTTTGACAATAATATATCTAATAGATATCTACGGTAGATGTCTATTAGATAACTATTTATCTATATGTAGATATCTATTAGATATCTAATAGATGTTTTTTTTCTGTGTGGGACGTTTAACTAGGCAAGAGGAATTATAAATAATTAACTCCGGCGGGTAGGAAATTAGGCGGAGGGAAACTGGTTGAGAGGGCATGAATGCAAGGAAATAGAAAAGCAACAGAAAGAGGGGGAGTGGGTGCACTCAAGTGAAAATATTATCGATCTGTAAGAGAGGGAAATCGATACCAAAGGTAAAGGACAATATTGTGAAGGTATCAATCGAACAGGATTATATCCAGGATAAGAGGACAGAATACGTGGAAGAGCTCTACTACATCGGTGATCGGACCTGCGAACTTAAATATTAGAGAATGAGAGAGACGGACATGTGAACATATTAGAGAATGAGAGAGAAGTAGAGAAGGATGACCTCGGAGCGGAGTTACTCGACGGCAAAATATAGAAGGCAATACGATCAGTGATGAAGGCAAGAAAGGCTGTGGGAGTAGATAACTATCTCTTTCATAGTATGTAACTGAATAATTTGGGTAATAACGAAAGGCGAATTTTTTCGAACATATTCCAGTGGAGTCAATTTCGGGGAAAAAAACGATTAACACGAGATAATTCTCCAAGGTATACAAATTAAAAAATGTGTATATTCTAACTTATTAGAGGAACCCATATCTGAGGTTTGACGAAAATCTGCCCGGGGCGCTTTTAGTTATTAGTTAAATTTTTTTAAATGTATTAACTTCGAAACAATTTTAAAACTGTTATCGTTTTATTCGTACATTTCTCGACATATTTCCTGTTTCAAAGTTTGGATATAAAAACAAAAAAATGAGTAGATTGGTGATTGCGTGTAAAAGTTTTGTAGGCTGGTAAAATTCTTTATTAGCATATAACCTACAAAAAATTAAAAACCTCCAAAAGCGATGACGTTTTTAACTTTTATTAATCATCATCAGTAGTCATCAATTCAAAGATTATAGGTTTGCAGCAGCTCTCCATTCGATCCACTCTCCTCTCTATCAACGGCTTCATTAAAGAAGGAATTCCTACGTATTTAATATTTACTTACAATTAGACGTCCTTCATCATTTGCTTGATGTATTCCACTCTCGGTCTTCCTCTGTAATTCTTCCCATTTATTTCTCATTCCAATATTGTTTTCACTGGGCTGTTGTGTCCCAAAATGTGCACAATAAAGTTTGTCTGTCTTTGATTGTCCTCGCAGAGTTTTCATTATGCTTATTTTCTATCCAGCTTTTTGTAGCACTCCTTCGTAATGTGATTCTCTCCGTCCATTTAATCCTCATCATTTTCTGGTAACAATGCATCTCAAGTGCTTCCAATATCTGCTCTGCTGCTATCATTGTCCAAGGCTTCACTGCCATATAAGAGCATGCACTAAATATGTATTTTTAATGAAGTGATTCCTTACTTCCGTGCTTGTGTTACCAGCTGTCAGCAAACTCCTCTTCTGGTAGAATGCCCTCTTTGCTTGGGCTATTCAGCACAAAATGTCTTACATGCTTCTTCCATCACTGGTGGTCGGTTACGGTAATTTATCGAGTAATTAGTTATTTGTGTAACTGAAATTCATTGGAAAAATAATATTTAAAAACTAGTAGAAAAATGTGGATGACATCGATTATTTGGTATTCCTGAGCGCCTAGCAGTTGTATCCCTTTGTACACGGTTCGTACCTGACATTTGACGAATAATTATCGCGTTCGTACATGGTTTGGTATTGGATCGTATCTTGATACAAAAGGATACAACAGGTACGAGTATCCAGTTCGTCAGTGGATGGTATCTGCATACGAATTAGATACGATGGAATCTGTGCAATCTGGGTACATATATGGTAATTCTTTGAGTCATCATGAACATTTTGCTCATGATTGCAAAAATATCAACGATAATGCAGTCTGTAAATGTTAATTACAGAAAAATTTCAGCCTGAAGCTTGAAGATAAGTTTTTCCTGCGAAAGTTTTGGTCTGAGGCTTATCTTCAAGTCTTGAATGTGATCAATTATCAACTATAGTATTACAGGTATTTATTCAGTGCATAATGTTACCAGCCAATCCTACAATATGACACATTCATTTGGTTCAAAGAATGGGCTCTGTAATGGCTCAAGACTCACTGCAAAAAATGGATCACAATACATTTTGAATTTTTTAAGCACCCACTTCTTGAAAGGGTGATTAGGTGTTTCTCCAAATGCAAGGTGCACCTTTAGGGAACATTTATATGGTGCAAGAAATTCTCCATTCGTTCAGCGTATTGCATGACTGGCACCATGTCTCAAGGACAATTCTTTTCATGGTAATTATAAGACAATTCATGTTGAATTACCAAATATATTTCATCATCAAGGGTTCTCTTACATACCCATGGAACATCTGTACATCAGAACACATAAAAAACAGGTATATTTACAAGGTTTTTGACACAATGTTTTCCTCATATTTTAAAGCATATTTTTTTATAATTTCATAAGACAAACACAAAGACTAATGCCACTTTTTGGCACGAAAACATTTTTATTATGCCATACTGAGGGAATACAAGGTACCACGTAGGAGCACTTGACAGATTTGATCATAATATAATGGGCGAAAGTCATGACCATTTGATGTGTGAAAATGAAACTATAGAAACGCTGCTTGCATCACGCTTGTTTGGTTCATGATTATTTAGCGTGAGTCAGAATATGTCTGTCAATTAAGAAAAAGTTAAAAATAACAATAAAAAATTTAAACCTTAAAAGTTTTGTACATGAGGATTCCAAGTCTTATTTCAATAAAGTTCAACAAAATCAAAATGACCACACTATAAGTGCTTCCACGGCAAACACATTCATCTAAAGGGAAAATAAAGTTAACCAAAGGTGAGTTTTATGTACACTGTAGTAAATATTCAACATCAGACTTAACTTTATTCCATCTATGGCAACCATTAACACCAACACTTCAAGGAAATATTATTTGGATAGAAATCTCTTTCATGTACAGAGGGAACTAGCTACTCAAATAAGTGACATCTTTTCCAGTCTTGAAGGTTTAGGACAATATAAATCATCACCCCGGCATTCAAACCAGTAATATAATTATTTACACAGGGAAGCTGGTTGATAAACACTATGTACAAAATGAAAACATAATGGAGCAGTACAACTCGTCTCCCAAAAAGTGCACAGGTTTGAAATACAAATAGTTCCCAATGAGTATTCATCACAATTCAAAGAATCAGTCTTACCAAAAGACACAATATATATCATATATTTATATAATTACAATCTTATCTGTAAGTGTATACAATCAATATTTAAAACAATGCTTATCTTAACAGCACCCTTAAGAAAATGTGTTTTATGAAAATACAATCAATAATTATTTAACAATTAGTTGGTCTAAAATGGTTCTTTTCACCTCTGCAATAATGGCTTTTGACATAGTACTTTCTACTTGCAAAGTCATATATGCATATATTTACAACTAATACACAAAAACCAATCTTAGTTACCAGGAAATTCTTCTATTTTAAAAAAATCTAAAATTTCAAATTACACAACACATAAAAGGATGCCTAACTGAAAAAAGCACAGAGCAAACAAGTGGGTACTTGAAAGGCAATTTAAAGAAATGCTCTGTTCACAAATACTTATTCAGTCAATACACTTGAAATTAAGATGGCAAATTTTCAAAAGACATGTTCCGGCAAACAGATGTGAACCATATCGGCTGCAGCAGTGTGCAGCAAATATTCCTTCTCTTTCTTTACATGGACCACCAAAACCAGACCATCTGGCTTCATTTGTACTAATATATAGATATCTTTACTACAACGCTGAAAAACAATCCTTTAAACAAATTTCATTATCAACACCCATTTATTCACATTACATTGAATTTTATATTGGTACTACTTCAGAAAGAAAGGCCAGGGAAGGGCACAGACAGGTCACATCGAACACAAATTGATACCTAGTTTAAAATAAGTGCATGGAATTTACAATGTTTCCAAGAGAGTGCAAAGCACCAACCACAAAAATATCACCTTAAATTATCCAACCTTGTTATGAACCATAAGTAAAATAAAATTGAATTCAATGCTGGAGATAAGAATATATGTAGTGTTGCAAATAGAAATTAGCTGCTCATGAAAAATGATCATAAGATAATTGTACCACAGTTATCCTCAGAAACATTAAGAGCACAAGTAAAACATGCATTTAAAATGTGGATGAGTCTGTTAGCCCTTTAAGCTCAATTAAATTGACCACCTAATCATTTTGAAATAACCATATCCAAATCAATTTTTACTTGTTTTTGAAATATTATTTTATGACTGGAATGGTATTTGCAGGCACTAGTTCCTCAGAACACAGTCCCATCTCCATCAACACTTTTAAGTGCCAAGCAAACCTGTGATATAGACATTTGTTGAAACAGTTATCAATTAATTACAAATGTGGCAAATGCTAAAAGACACTGGCCACTTGCATTTACAAAAAGGTGGAGCAGTCTT
This sequence comes from Pyrrhosoma nymphula, assembly GCA_963573305.1. NCBI lineage: Eukaryota > Metazoa > Arthropoda > Insecta > Odonata > Coenagrionidae > Pyrrhosoma > Pyrrhosoma nymphula. Next base: position 145,722,233 of record OY754329.1, read on the forward strand.
ATAAATAGCCCTGTTTGAGTATTAAGATTTGAAGTTTTGGGTACTCATAATGACCCAAGTTCCACCCTTCTTCTTACATGATGCACCATGAGTCTTGAGAATTTAATTCTAATGTATGGGTTCTATTCTGGGTATATGTATCAGTTGATAATATTCATCATAAAAATTTACAACATCATCTCAAGGAATCAAGTCTGCTTTAGTCCTCGTAAATTTTTCAAACGACGAAAGCAGAGGGTAGTTGTAAACATTTTTACCCTTATAAACTAAGTACCCAGGTCAAAAAGATCTCCTCTGAAATTTTGACATAAATACCACGCAAGCAGAAAAATACCTGTCAAACCCATTTTTTTTAATCCAAATTATGGTGCATAGAAAATGGTAAACTCCTCCCTTGGTTAACTACAAAATCTTGAAGGGAAAGTTACCCCATGAACAACAAGACTGAATCACCTGTTTGCAAATGGAATTAGGTAAGTTAAAAGTGATGGGAAGTATGCTCCAAGGTAATATTAAACACTGCTTTCTCTACAGCAAGAAAATGATAATAAAGAGGAAATCACAAACTACACTTAATTAACACCTATTGGGAAGATGCCATAAAAATATAAGGAATGCCAATGAATCTTTGAGAGTGTTCAAGGACAAGACTTTACTACACAAGGAGTTGAAAACAAAGACTGTGGAACCCTGTCCTTCATCCCATGCTCCATCCTCAATTAAAATTCAATTTAATCCAAAATAAATGTTTTGTGATAACGATTGCCATTTGGTACCTCTTTGATACAGCATGAATTGCAAAATTAAAATGGTACTTAATAGCCTCCCTTCTGTTTTATAAATGAACCATCAGTCTTTTCTTATCAGTCATATTACACTCACCACTTGAGCAAAAGAGTATGTACATATGCCTGTTTGAATAAAGCAATTCTCTTATGATAAAGCTAATGATAATATTAAAAATAATGAGCCAATGGCTATAAAAATTGAAATTGACTGAATTCACATAAGTCTAAGATGACCAGACCACATTTGCCACCATAATTTTTTGGCTAAAATGTGACTTTTTTACATCATAATATTACTCTATAATAGAAAACACAACTATGTAATTGTTTACTGTATGAAGGTTTGATTCCACTCAGTAATTATTATGGAACATTTTATGTGCACGCCTTTGGTAGATGCAGAAGCTATGGACTGAAAATATATTCCCCAAATAACTTCCCCAGTACTTCACTCAAGCATTTCGAATCAGAGACAAGAGAATGTGGTTACAGCAAAACTCACAAAATGTGAATACAGAAATGAAAAAGGATCTCAGTTTACACTACTCCAGAAAGACCATTTAGGGAAATAATCCTTTTCAATGTGGGTCAGACTCGGATAGAACCAACCAAAGCTTAACAAAAAGAAAAATTCATTCCAACAAGATCTTGCATGCTCCCTTCCGATAAGGTACATGTTCACCAAAATTTTACAAGCATTATTGTTAAGCACACTTCTGTGAAAAGTTGACTTTGAAATAATATTTTTATTTTAGGCAGGATCAGTATTCACAATGAAAATGCTGTTTTCTCAAACTGACAACATTTATGGCTTCGTTTTTTTGGGTTTGGAACACACAAAAGAAAAAATAACAGAAGAAAAAAACTACATTACTTTTCTCTAATGAGTATAACCTGACACACTAGAACCTGAAAAATGCATAAGGTTCCACACAAAAAACTAATTGCAATTACATATAATTTAAGGTGCGTAGTTTTTTGGCATTGGGTAGTTTTTGTCACTCATTAACATGAAACTAGTCCATTTCAACTAATATAGATGCAGAGATTGGAGCTTCATTGATGAATTAAGGGAAGCACATAAAATAAGTTTTGAATCCAACGATGCATGCAGTAAACCTTAATACATTTATGAATGCAGAAATTTAATTGTGTAACCAACTTATGGTAGTTTGAGCGAAAAATCACTTCACCTAGAATTTGATAAATTTGACCTCATTTTAAAGAAAAAAATTCCCTTCTTTCCAATGATATCAAAATACTAACCTCTTGCCGAACTACTATTTGAGCAATTTGCCTGAAAATATAAGCTGTTTTACATGGCATAGATTACGGGTGTGTGCTCCAGAGGGAGAATATTGAAAAGATTAAGAATTTATAACACCCATATTTTGTCAATAAACTAACAGTGTATAGTTTGCATATTTTCTCAACTATTTATAAAAATTAATCTACTACTCACCGACGAAAATTGTACAATATTGCAAAAAAAACCTGCTGTTTCGTAGGCGTGAAAAACTGAGTCAAGTTAGAGACTTATGTAGTTTTAATTATTTAATTACTGAGAATTTTGTTCATATATAACTATATCCTTGCGCCATTAATACTACAATATTTACTTCATATTTCTTACAGATGCTGAAATAAAAATGATAATATTTGAATACGGTCTCTATTATGACTAGGGAACTATCTCGCTCAAATCACCTCAACACTAATTTAAATAAGAAAGATTAGTTTCTAAGAAAAAAAAAATAAACTTATCCAAAAACCAATTTTGGCTAGAATATAATGGTCATCTTAGAGTCATGTCAATACAATCACTTCATGAACAACACTAAACAATAAAAAGACTGTAACAGAGGATATTTGCAATCTCCCTTGCAAGTAGGCCAACAAAGCCACTTAGTAAAACCATCCAAGCCATCATTATTGAGCAACAAGGTGATTACTCGTGAAATGATAAACAAGTTCATTGGCAGGACTACCAATTTCACATCCAAATATGTACCACATTATACGGAAACATTTAGGACATGTAAAAGATTTATTGATTGTGAGGTCTTTCAACGCTTTGCAATGGCTCACTTCGGCCATGCATCAGGACTTCAATGGACACTATTTGCAAAACTTTTGAGCCCAATACTATATGGCCTTGCATTTACTGCCACTGAAAACCCTCAATGAATTATTGAGTAAATTTTAAGTAAACAGTTCCCTATAGTTTATACGTGCATCCAACCACAGAGACTAAATTCCAATAGCACACCACTTGCATACCAAAGTACACCTCGAACACTGACAATGCAAGTTGCACAGAAATGGCTATTCCAGACTGCATTTTAAATAATGCAGTCAGAACTTATGCAACAATATGATTGTACTTTATAAAGTTTTAATTACAGGGGTATTCATGAATTCTAAAATTTCTCTAATGTAATAGCTTTGAGTAATTATTTCCAGTCAGGATTTGAGGCTTGAAGAAGGAAAAATAGAGAAATTCATGGGAAATGCAAAAGGAAGATCTGGACTGATCCAGAAGAAGTGTAATTAGGTTTCTTCAATGACTTAAAAAAAAATGTCTTTACAACGTCTCAATAACAAGTAATAATGGATTAGTGGGCAGTGTCAGTCACATTGGTTACTGTTGTTATCATGTGTAGAATCTGTCATAATTGACTTGAGACAAGACAAACTATACCTTCAGCATGTCTCACACATGCATAAGGAATATTTAAGCTCTCAATGTAGTGTACTCAGCACGCATAAACACTTATATAGTTTCCAAAATTTATCTATTACGGTACATAATTTCAAAATTGCACAAAGGAAAAATCATTCGCCTTGACCGGGATTCGAACCCGGATCCCTCAATTTCGTGCCGAGTGCTTTAACCAGTTAAGCTACCGAGGCGTCCTTCTCCCCTGTGGATTTTTTTGGAATTTGGCATTACAGGAATGACAAAATTAAATTTTGAATAAGCAGAGTAAATACTTGAAAATATTTAACAAATTATTCCCAAAATCTTGAATCAATTGCAAAGCAATTCATTGGATACAAGAAAGAAAATTAAAAGAATGAATTTAATTAATTTTTTTTTAAATTATGTAAGTGAAAAGATTTGGGACAGACACTTAAATTTCTTTAAAACAAGCTAAAAAGGACAATTTATATGCTGAGAGGAACTCATACAATCCCTATTCATAAATAAATTTTATTTTGCCAATTTTCCATGAAGTCTAGTCAGAAGTTTTTCAGAAATTAGGAAGAAGTGGGAAAACATGCATACATAATAACATGAATATTGACTAGCAAATCAATAAATGCTTAAACAACTACAAATATGAAAGTTAAATTTTGTGTGCTTGAGTGAAACATCGAATTTCTTACTTCCATACAACACATACCCTATGATTACAAAGAAGTGTTCTTGCAAGGAGTTCAGATGCAAGGAGCTTATTGAAAAATTTAACCACCATGATCATTTTGTACACCCACAATGGCAAATTAGACCCTGGCATCAAGTGTGGAAATTCTACCCGTCCCATGTTTAAGCTTTCACACATCCTCTCCTAAGTGGACACAGACATTGGCACTCGCTTTTTGTGGCAGTGGGTTCGAACACTTTTTGTACCAGTAGATCGCATGTATCTGTGCAAGTGACATGAGGTAGGCAGTGTGGCAGTTTTCCCTCGCATTTAACAGTGCCCAGATCAGAGTGACGCTCACTTTGCATTAAGTTTTTCTCTCCTCTGCCCGATCTCCTCACATTGACTCCCCTACCCTAACAGCATATGCCACAGGATGTGCAGGACTGATAAGAATTGGTGTAAGTCACTGTATTACGTTTTCTTGAAATTCATTTTCTATTAAACACATAGATATAAAGTTCCATTGGTGCATAGGAGTGTAGCCACTAAAATGCATTCACCTCATGGATAGCAAACCAGCAATGTCATTTACGCATCAATGAAAATAATCACTCAAAAAGTATTCAACATCATTAAAATTTGAAATATTTAGGCTCAAAATATTGAAACTGCTTATTACAATTATAAAAATTGTTTATATAACATGGGGTAAATCCAAATTATTTAGCTAGCTAGTAGGTTCCATTTAAGTCTCTATTGGTTCAATCACCAATCAGGAGGATTTGCTATTATCATTTACCATAAAGTACAAATCTTTTATTTGTTAATTGGTAGGCCATCAATGTGACACTCGATCTTTTCAGTGTGGTTGTTTTTAAGTAGTTAGTATAATTTTAACGGTTCAGTTCTGCATGCATAATTAAAAACTCTATGAATTTGGCAAATTTTCTAATAAAAAAATTAGTTCATGGCCAAAAGTATAAAGTATGATGTACACACTCGAAAAATATCTGGCTTGTATCTAAATATGTAACAAACCTAAATGTTGAAATAGTCCATTTGTTTGCTATCACCATATTCATGTTATTTTTAATTTTCATGGAACAGAATTAATAAATCAGGCTTATTGAACTATGTTATGCTACCTCAACACAAGTGAATTAAAATGCAATACCATATCCATAAAATTAATCTTTAATAGGTAGCTGTGACTCATTGTTTGAAATAGAATGCCAATAATTTTCTACATTGCTGTTACACAATTAGTTACTGCCTTGAGAAATGTGTTTCAAGATCTAAAAAGACTTTTCAGTACATCAAATACCTCACGCCATGAGTGGTAAATAGCCACTCATGAGGCAGTATGTGGCGAGATAATAAATATTACCTCACAAATGTGTACATTCATGCAAAGCATTACATGGAACACATACGACTGTCGGGTGAATTACCAGAATGATTTGCCATGTCATGTTGCTATGAGTCATGGTATTGTTAGCACAGTGAATCATTTGCAAAGGTGATAAGAAATGAGGGGTGAACCAATGTAGCCGAAAGGCTTATTTTGGAAAGAAATTGCACAAATTGAGGCTGTATCCTACATTGTATGTTTTAATCCACTAGGATATATGCTAACCAAGATTTAAATCACTCACCGAATCACAGTAAAATAAAACAACAGCATAAAACCTAGCAGCATTTCCTGATCACTTGCAAGCGATCACACACACACACACACACTGGCAAGAATATACAGCTCACTACATTTCACTTGATGAACAGCTGCTGTGAAATCAAAATCTCCCTCCCTCAGGAAGATAGATGACCTCTGGGGAAATCCGTAATGAACACAAGGGGATGCAGAGCAGTGGGGGAGCCACCATCACGAGTTCCCGACGACCTCAGCCCCTTCCACGTCCTCCCAGCCTCATTTGCCTCCTCTTCCTGTACACCGATTTGGGAGTGAGCAAAGCTCCAAATTTTTATGACCAGAGGTTGATTCTCGAGACAAAAACTCTCCCATTTCTCTGGCCACACACAACAACTCACGCACTCATTTGCGCAAAACACAATCGCACACATGCAGCACCAAGGATGAGAAAAATATCCACTATTCACAAACGAAGTCTTGACTGAACCACTCATCAAAGTGTAAGGAGAGAGAGCATGTGATAATCGCTGCAAGGGGAGGTGGTGGAGCAGGAAAAAGTCACCATCGCCAGAAATCTCTTCATTTTGCCGGTGATGGCATAGAAGATGCAGCTTGGGGGGCTTGCACATTAGCTTCAGGGGGGCACACTCGGAGCTACCCTTTCCCCACTCCTATACCTTGAAAGCGTATGCTGAATGAACTTCAGGCTCACAAAACAAGCACATATGCTGCAATAAATCCTTCACACACCCACATTTTGCATTCCATATGCTTTTGTTTTGTCTTGGGTGGGGATGCTGCTTCTGTGCTCCTGCTCCAGCGTGTGGAGCATGTGCATCTGCTTTTTCCGTTCCACCTGAATGTCACATTGTAAGAGAAAAATCAGAGCGTCAGCGAGCAAGAGAGGACATCCCATGCATAACTTTGTATGTTGACCTATTTAAATATCAATGGCAATGATTTATCAAGGTCAACTATGCAAGAGTGCATTTTTTGTAGTCCATATTACAAACAAGACTTTTTAAAAATATAATAAGTAAAAAAAGAAAGTAATGGGCAAGAGAATGACAAAAAACTTTTCGTCAACAATTACTTAGCATTGAAACAGTACCCACTAACCCAAAAATATTTCTCCTGAGGGTAACAGCAATAATCATAATTTTTTATACAGAAAGTATCATTTGATAACTATGATACTTTATTAAATAAAAAAGCTTTAAAAACTAAATTTTCAATACCCCTTGAAGTACAAAAAAGTACCTAGGACTGAAAGAGCCTAGTGGCCAATTTATCCCAGCCTAGAGGATGATTCTCCTAGCTAGTTTACAAATGCATGCAAAAAAGTGCTCCAATTCTTCACGTTGTGAAATCATGTAAGGAATTCAAGTAGATCTTCATGTTGTGAAATCACGAAAAGAATCAAGCAGACGACATTTTTAATTCAAGCAAAAGTAGTGTTTACATGATAACTTTGAATTTCAATTTCACTGAATCCTTGTGTTTTTTTCTTCAGTGTTGCAATTTCCAATATAAAGGATGAATGACCCTTTGATGGAAGTCTATTTGTGATTTTGATGCTCAAAGGAATAGCTTTAATGACGAACAAAATTTTTAGAGTTCTCAATTGGGTGATTGGTAAAGAGTCAAGCTGATAGGCATGATGTTTTATAATTAACTTAACTGGTTTCTACGGAATAAACTGGGAAAAATATGACCAGAATACTCTATTGGTGTTTCAAAGTAAAGCCAATATCAGTCTCACTCAACACTCATAATCAATATCAATCTACAATATCAATAAGCAAAAATGAGGAGTCCTTTACTTAGTGGCCAGCTTTCAAGGAGGGAATTGTACATGGAAAACATGGCTACAGTGTTTTGATATAGAAATGGCCGGAGTATGAGATGAAAAGATGGAGGCTTAGAAGAGCAAACAATTGTCGTTCTTGGACGTCATGGTTAGAAGGCACCCAAATGGGAGACTTGGACATGCTGTGTTCAGGAAACCAACCAACACATACAGAATGATATTTGAACGCCGCATCGCACCACCATCCTAGCTAGAAGATCTCCCTCGTCGCAACACTGGTCAACCGCCCATACAAAATATCAGACCAACTTCGTGACCAAGATAGCAGACACCTTACCTAGACCGAAGGATGCCATCCCATCAGGACTCCACAAAGGAGTATATCAAGTACCATGCTCATGCGGCAAATATTAGATCAGAGAGACATGTAGGTCACTAGACGTGTGACTCAAAAAACATCATAGGGCAACCAAGAATAAACAGTTCAAAGTATCCGCAATCACAGAACATGTTTGCAGTCATGCACTTGGTGAACTTCGAGAAAGACAAGGTCATAGCCAGAGAGAGCAGATACTTCCCGAGGATAATTAGGAAAGGCATCGAGATCCATAAAACTCCAAACAGTTTTAACAGACAAGATGGATGGATGGATGGACACAGGGCATGGAAATGGAGCATCAATGTCCCGCGCAAAACAAATGCAGCACCAGGATAGGCCACAACACCGGTGCAGATTTGATGCCAAAATCCACTATATAAAGCAGAAGAAAAAGTTTTCACGACATCCTTCACCTGAAGATGCCAGCAGGACAGCTGGCAAAACTGTCATATTTTAAAACTTGAACGCGGCCACAACCCGGAAGATGCCTTCCTCAAAACCTACCTCCAACTTACAGTGGATTCACTGAATTGGGCAACTTTTTTGGGTTTATATTTCAGCATATTGCTGGTATGAAATTATAAGTTTCTCCTTCGTGTTTAGCCCATGGAGAATATTCAATAAGAAACTTGCTAATTTATCCTCTATGTTTCATATTCTGGCCTAATGCATTTGATACCTCTAGTTAGTGCATTACATTCCACAGGACCCATTATATAATGAAAAGAACTGAAAATTCTGAGATTCCCAGATTTGCTTCTAGTGATGTAAATCACCAGAAAAATCTGTGGCTGTAAATCTCCACATATTTAGTCACTGATAGGCTTATTTTTACAAACTGTTGGAGAAAATAAATAGGAGGTAATTGGCATAAAATATGCTGACTGATAAAATCACAATGGAGATGAATACATGTTGACTTTTAGAAATCTGAGTGAGATGCAACTTGACACTATCTTCATGAATGCTGTTTTATATCTTATTTATTTTTGTGACAAGCAGGATGGAAATATTCTTCCCTTACAGCAAAGACACACTACCTCAAATATCTGCCCTGTAACTTACCTACTGATTACAGTTATTTGTAAACATCAAGCACAAGAAGCTAATTGGAGTTCATTCTCTAAGGAATTCCAAAAGATCACTTCTATTATCTCCATAGGCATAATTCAGGGGTGGCAAGGAGTGGCAGTCCCCCCCCCCCCATATTTTGAAGGAAAATAAATGTTCGTAACATTACAAACTGTCTGTAAAGTACACTAAAATGTTAAATGCCCAGAGTTCGATGCTGATGAATTCCCATAGTTCAAGATGTGCTTGAGTTGGCAAAATATTGGCATATTCGAGTGTCCAGCATACTATTAACGAACTTTCACACTACAAATACATACTGAGCTGAGTAGGACACGATACTTGACCAATGGTAGCTCTCCATACGAATGTCTGGAGTATGCGTGCTGGTGAGTCACAAAATGATGACAAGGGAGCACTCAAGAGTTCAATGATAAGATATTCAGAGTAGGTGTATTTGCAGAGTGGTGGAGACACTGTTTCCGTGCTGGCTACTCAATTAGCAAATGTTATTACCAGTCAACAGCAAGTTCAGTTATTTGATTTAGCGATGAATGATGACAGGTGATTCAAATCTAAAGAGAAGACTTCATCTTGTGCTTCAGGTTTGACTTCTTGGTCCATGATCAGGACAAGGAATTGTACATAATACGATGAGATCATATTATGAGCAATTCCCGGTCCTGATCCTGGTCCAGCTTGGCAGTGGCAGATTAAGGGGGGCTGAAATGTCTCCCCCCCCCATAATTCTTGGTACAATAGGAAAAATGGTGGTCATAAGGTATTCCAGACCTTCGGAAAGTAGCAATCCCCCCTCCCCCTAAAAACAATGACCTTAATCCACCACTGAGCAATGTCACTGTTAACCCTTTCGCTGCGGTCAACCTGCAGAGACTTCCCAGCCCCTGCGTGGCGAAAAAGTGAACGGTGGGTAGGAAAGGCCTTGCCAACGGAACATAGGAGCTACATTCACAGCAGTCCACTGGGTGAACATAGCTCCTACGTTCACAGCGATGAAAGGGTTAAGCACATGTTAAGGAAGGGTCATTTCAGCCATGTGATTTGATTTTCCCTGTGAAGGATGAAAAAAAAGGGAGAGAAATGGAACATTGGCATATGCCAAGTCTGCATTCCAGCTCTTTCCAATTCTCTCTCACACTGCTTGCTCCAGCCCCAAATTAAGGGATGGAGCATCCAATTTCTACTAGTAGTACATTTGGTGAGGGTCCTTACAATTAGTTTTGCCCCTCTACTTTTTCCTAACTTCTGTTGGCCTAAACTTTTTGGAGCTGATGGAACTTCCCTTCAAGGATAGTAATTTAATAAAGCAGTTCATCATTGAGCATCAGAAGAATTTTCAAAACACATCAGAAACTTTCCAGAATGAGCTATTATCAATTATTGGGGAACAAATCGAGCTGCACATTGCCAAAAAAGTTAGAGGCAAAAACTTTAACATTATTGTGGATGAGATTCAATACATAGCAAAGCACGAACAAGTAGCAGCTGTCTTTTGAATGAGAACTGGGAGGTTCATGAATCATTTGTAGGGTTTTATCGTGCTGAAAAATGGAAACATTGACAATCCTACTTAAGAAATTTTTGGTTTCATTGGACAAGAACATTAAAAAGTTGCGTGCTCAGTGCTATGACAGGGATTCAACCATGAGAGGCCCGTATAATGGAAGAAAACCCTACTGCAATGTACATTCACTGTAATGCACATGCATTGAACTTGATCATTGTTAGCTGTTGCACAGGAGTCACTTCAATAAGAAACACATTCTTTGTACTTCAGTCTTTACAATTTCATTGAAAAGTCAGCAAAATGACATACCTTAGGGGGCATCCATTAATTACGTGAGGCGATTTTGGTGATTTTTTGACCCCGCCACCCTCCCTTGGTGAGATGTCGTGAGATTTGCCCCCCCCCCCCCCCCAATCTTACGTGAGATTTTTAAAAATGCGTATTTTTAGCGTAAATACGTTAATCTGTGCTTGATTGCGTTGGATTTATTTAAAAAAAATGCAATTTGCTTATTTATTTTTGTTTAAGACTAGTTAAAACTAGTATTTAAGACTACTAAGAACGTAATCTAGAATCACAGTGAGAAAATCGAACAATAAAATACTTAAATGAAAACTTTGTTGAAATGGTTATTGACCACTTAAATAATGTATGCGTTAAATTATAGAGTTTTAAAGAGATGGTTGAGATTTAAAAAAAAGACAATTTAACGTGTACATTAAATAGGAACTACAAAAATTCGTAAAAGAATACTCATTCTAATTCAGTCCACGGGGACTCATGTGTGGTCTCAAGAGTGACTAAGTAGTCAGTACTGGAAGCAAATTGTCCAAGTGATTTGTTTCCACATGTTTTACTTAATTTCACCCAATTTTTTCGCAATTTTACACTGTTTTTTGCGGAAAAAAATTTACGTGATATTAGCCAAGAACCCCCCTCTCCCCCACGTGATATTGGGTGAGATTCGACTCAACCCCCTCCCCCCCAAACGCCTCAGGTAATTAATGGACGCGGTGATGGTAATTAATGAGAAAATTCAAAAAAGTACAAAAAGATTTAGTGGTGGAATGGTAACATTGTAGCCCTTGAGTGATACCTACCAGAAGGGTTGTTGTGTAGAAGCAGTGTGTTCTTTATTAGATAAATTTGAAGTCACATCTTAGCTATAGAAGATATTTCACTTGACTGACCCTGACAGCGGTGGACAAGCCAATGCTCTGTTAAAAAGCATATAGGATTTCAACTTTGTATTTTATGTATTACTTTTACTTAGAAGAGTTTTAATGTGATGTGACTTATTATCAAAGACAATACAGTCCAGCAGTGTGTCCTACAAAGTTTTAAAATCAGTGAAGAACAGCAGACTTGAACACACACAGCTTTTAGAACTGAAGAATTAGAGAAATGTGGATTTAGAGCAGCAGAGTTGCCAAGAAAAGGCAAAATTCCGACAAAAATTGACGGAGGGAGTAAAGCTCCATTTCAGACAGAGCAACAGTAGTACAGTACTGTTTCTTGTTATTGACATACTTGAGCAAAAGAGTCATGCTTCAAGAAAATAACTTGAATGTTCTCAACCATTTAACTCAAGTTATCAGTGGAAGTGAAGTAGGTGTAAAATATGTTTTAAGATGGTGTTAATGCAGGCCAGGGTAAAATATGTTTTAAAATTTTACACTTTGGAAAACCAACTTCTTCTATCTGAGCTGCGGTGTTTTTACAAAATAGAAGAATCAACAAACAAAAATATCTTAGAGAGAGCTGCCGTTGTTGTACTGAAATCTTTGAAAGGTGTATTCCCTCTAATTTTTTAATTTTTCCGTTTGTTTTTTACAGTTCTGATGAATTCAGCTGCCTCTGAGTGGTCTTTTCCATCTTGCAGCGTTAAAAAACATACTGCAGGAACACACTCAGCTAGGAGAGGTGGAGGAGCTCTTTGGCTCTTTTGGCTATTGCAAGGAGTATTGATGTTGACATTTAAAAGTAATTAATGGCTTTCATTCAAATCGAAAGAGAAGACTTCATATTTTGTCTTCGTATAAAAATATGATGTGATCAGATTATGCAAATTAAGAGAAGTTTTGTTCTTTGTCCATTTGTCAGCTTGATTTTCACTTTTATGGATAAAAACATGCAAAGTAACAAATAAATTTGAATTAGGCCAACTTTTTAACTCTGTGCAAAAGTTATTTACTTTAAGTATAGATGTTTGGTTATCAAATTAAAATGATTAACATAGAATATAAAAGGGAAAATAGAGAATAATAGCAATAATTTTGTGGCCACAAATTGCTCTCAAGAGGATTTAAAATCTACCATTTTAATCAAAATGTTTTTAAATTCTCTGGAGGAGGACCCCAGAGTAACAGAGACCCCAGGTAATCCCTGCACACCCCAATCAAAATGCTCAAATTATGCCCAAGATTATCTCCTTGTCATCTAACTCTGTTACATATTCATCATCACTGGATGTAACAACATTTGAATGCATCATTAAAAATCAATTAAAATTATAAACTATTAGCTATGATAGAGAGTAAAAATATTTTTTCCAAAATCATAACGAAATACCACAGAAAATTTTGAGTCTAATATTATTTTTCATTTATCTTATTAAAAAAAAACTCAACCTTAAATACTCTACGCAAAGAGAAAGTAAAAAGAAAAACTGTAGACCAGTGGTTCTCAACCTTCTTAATGCCCCGACCCTTTAATACAGTTCCTCATGCCGTGGTGACCCCCGGAAATATGGAAACCATCATAAGACCATGAGAAATGTGTTTTCCGATGGTCTTAGGTGACCCCTGTGAAAGGGTCGTTCGACCCCCTAAGGGGTTGATACCCACAGGTTGAGAACCACTGCTGTAGACCAATAACACATGTATTTATCATCTTAGTTAAAGGCTGAATGAGGAAAATTTCTTCAAGGAAGTCATCTCCATGAAACTGTAGTGTTACTCACCCTCAGTCTTGCTAAATCTCCTTCAATTACATGGCTACCAGTCAGTCCAGCTAGATTACGTTCTATCGATGCCATTGTACATCCCTGTGAGTCTAGACGTAGCCTTAGCCGTCTATGACTACGTCTTATTCCTCCATGGATGGTTTCTTCGACTGATGAATCCTCTGTGCCACTAATATTGTTTGGTAATGCAATGGATCCATCTAATTCTTGTATTTGAGATTCACCGGGTAGGTCCCATCTCCGAGGGTCAACAAGTTCAGACCCAACTTGCATCGAGAACATGTCTAACTGCTCAACATCATCACGAAGATCAGGAAAATCTGCCAAGAAAATAAATCACATTCATAATATGACCTCTTGCATAAAAGTATACACTGGAAGCAGCAGTTTAAATGCTTATCACTTAAGTTAAAATGATAGCAATAATTTAGCTTCTAAGACAAAAATTACACAACAAATGGGCAGTTGCCCAAATTATCATAAAGACAAGTTGTTGTGAGAAACTAATAGCAAAGCACACTACACTGGTATTATAGCAAGGTGAGTGATCCACAGTGTGGAAGGAAAACAAGACTCTGGACAATATCAAATGTACAAAACTATTTAGAAGAGCATTTTGGATGCATATCCAAACTTGAACTAAGTTTTTTTCAGTCTCTTAACCAATATAATCCTTTGGATTGCCAGCAAATTCACAACCTATAAGATTTGACCAGAAACCAAATATAGGAACACTGTTTTGGGCACCCGTGGTCATTTCTCAAAGTTTAAAGTCCATTAGTAAGTTCTTGTCATTTGCAACTTCATTTCATTTACAAATGAGAGTAAGCAAATGCCAATGCAGTGTAACTCTTTACCCTTCCTACATTCTCCAAAATAATGCCACCATTACCAACCAGTCCAACTATCCACAAAATGCAAATGACCACAGTCATCAGCTGACTCCAAAATTAGCCAACAATAATTTTAAACTCACAATCAAGGCCAGGGCCATGATGTTGGGAGGAAGGTAACAAATAAAAATTTCTACTTCATTCAAGTCTTGGCCCATTTTTTAACTCCTTACCAGAAATAGCTCATGCGTATACATGGACAGAGATGAATTTGTAAGCACAACATGGGATAAAAAAAAATATGACCATAAGAACGAATGGCACAACCAGAATTTTCTTCTGGTGAGTTATTATATCCTTCCAAAAGAGAGGCATTCATAAATTTTGTACCTTAGGGCATATGAAAGAGAGACGTCTCAAGATTTGAATATTTATTAGTCCTCAGCATAAGATTAATTCAATTTTACATATTTTCCCCCAGCAGAACCTGACTATGCCATTGTAGAAGTCTGCCATTTGGCTCTGCTAATTATCTCTGGCCGTGAATGTGGTAGGTCATTTTAATTCATAAGTGTTGTTCATTTTCATGAAATTTCTTTACCTCATACACACTAAGTAGGTAGCAATTAGATGGGAATTAGGCACCCAAAGTTTCATTTAGAAATACGGTGCATGCACACACCACTCTCATTACCTCCTAATGCATTATTTTTATATTATGATGTTTTATAGAGAATTAGTCATAAAAAAATGTCACTTTTCTTCTCTTGCCAACATTTCGAAACTCCATAAAACATCATAATATAAAATAGTGATCAATAAACAACTCTCATTAAGTCATTTTTACAACCAATGCACGTACCACAGACCATGTGTTCAACTAATAGGTCTGAAAATTCTCTTTTTGTTTTAGGAAATCAAAGTTTTGAGCTACGGAAAAATATGGATGCAACCTAGAATGCTTTTTTAAACATGGATCTTTCACGCCACAAAAGTTGCAAAATTTTCACCAAACCATTTTTGTTGTTTCCTCGTGCCACAGTTTTGGACTGCAAATACAAGGTCATGCATTCCTTGAAGAGTCCTGCATCATGACTGTTAAGGAAAATTAACTGTAGTCACTTCTAAGGATTAATAATAGAGTTGTTAGCTTCTAAACGTTGAAAAATTTCAAAAATTGGGTAAAGTTATCTGTCCTGAGAGAAAGAAATAGATGTTTATGCAGCCCAAAGGTAAGAGAACAGTGAGGTTGTTGTCTTCTAATAATGAAAAAGTCAAAACCTGGCCATTTGATCGTAACACTTAATTCAGATATTCAAGTAGCCCCATCATCTACACTTATGAATATTGAGAGCTAAAATTTTAAAAAGCATCTAATAATATCATACTCTTCCTTTGTACCCAAAATTGTGGGAATCAAAGCTGGTCTAGCCATGATTGTCAGCCATTCACGTAGAATAGTCCAATAAAGAAGTTACGCATGTATTAGTTTCCAGAGAGAAATAATGATGGCAAAGTCACAATTTATGTCATTTTAATGATCTTTTGCCTAAACTGCAGCAAATCACACGGCGGTATCTCTTAAGCTTCACCTCTATGGAAGCAGCAAAAGCCTGAATGAAACTCAAAAAGGCTCATTGAAGTGTTTTGAAATGCATAGTTAGAAAACACCCATGCAATATTCTATAAAATAAACAGATGTTCTAAAAAATAAAACAAACCAATGCTCCACTTCATACACAAAAATGAATAAATTGTGTTCAATAGGCATTCTTATTATAAGAATTAATGAATTTCATTGTGAAAGTGAAATAAGTACTGTTTCATTTTCATTATATGGCTGTTAATTTGATTTGTGTTTGAAAGAAAACCTAGAGCTATGTACAGGTTCATAAACTAACTAGAAAATGTAAAAATGGATTTGGGTTTTTTATGTATGCATTGGTAATGAAAAGGAACTGGTATCTACTATATAAAAGTCTATGTTCACATAGGTATGATTCTGTTGCTCGGCTTAGTGATTCATTAGCATGTCAATAGATGGCAAATGAGATCCAATATACGTTCTTCACTAATGCCACCCATCGCGTGGGCGTATGCATTAAAAAAAAAATTCAAAATTCATTTTTCAAAAAAATTAATAAATTTTATACATAATTCTAAGGAACTTTCAACGTGATTTTAAGTTATTTTAAGTATTGTTTATACAAAATTAAACCACACATTAATTTAATTTTAATTATTTATTTTATTCATTACTTTTTTGGCTATTTCACCAATATTTGGCCATTTCGCCTGTTTTAGCAGGATTTTCAACTAGTGAGTTCATAATTAGGTGAACGCAGGATTTCGATTCGAGATTTGATACAAAAGGAGGATTCGGATTCAGGAATGGAGTCAGAGTTTGATTCAGTGTTGTGATTTGGGTATAATAAAACTTGGATTGGATCAATCACTAATTCTTCTTCTTCCTCCTTTCTCCCTAAGCTCAAGCCTGTTTCCTTCAGTACCTTGTCTGTTTCATTCATCTATGTTATCCTACCTTTTTTTTTCTTGGTCAACCCACGCCTCTAATACCTATTGGGATTTTGTCTCTTACAATTCTAACGATTCTTTTATCATTCATTCTATTAATATGCTCGCTCCAGTCTTTTTTTTAATCATGTCTTTTGATCATGTCAACTTACCAATTAATAAACACAATAGTTGAATAAACGTGCTTCATTTTTATTAACACGAAGGTTACATAAAAATAACATGTCACCATGTTAATGCAAAACTGTGCAGAAACACCAAATAATAGGTAATGGGACAGTTCAGTTCTTTGCTGGCACTTATACCAAATAAATTATTGATTTCTAAATTCCACGAAGTTCGGACAAAAAACCTGATTTCACAATAATGAATATTTCACCATGTATATTGATTTTTTTACTTGTAAAGTAAAGGACTTTGATGGACAGGACTGGAATTCTCATTTCACAATATTGAAATTTAGCTATTTTGCATTTCATCATGAAGGAACTTCACAGTCTCTTGATGTAAATGAGGCGTTACTTCAAAGAAAAACAAACCTGATGCATGCAACTGACCTGAATTTCTATCCAGAGACAGAAGGTCCAATGAGGCAGGTCTATCATCATCACCGACCCAACTGGGGAGGCGACGATCTTCCTCTGGGAATTTACCCACACGACCATACTCTAGCTTGCCCTCCCTCATTGGCCGCAGAGGATCCACACATCTGTGCTCCCTCCCGACGCTGATCCCGGTGACTTCAAGGATAGGGTTGCTGGAAGCAGTCATTAGAAGGGCCGAATTTGAATTCGCCGTCAAGGTTCCCCCAAGGCGGCTGGGATCCACTGTAGGCAAACAGTCCATGCGTGACCACACTGCATTCGGGTTGCCTGCAGTGGCCAATGGCTCCAGTTTGGGGGACATTCCATGGTGGTGTCTTTTGGAGGGACGTGAAGGTGGGGATGAGCTGGAAGATGGCCTCTTGATGCCCTGCTGTGCCCTGGAGCCCCACATTGCTTCCCTGTGATCCATAAACGAGGCTCACATTAAATATTTACACAGCGAAGCCAAACAAGGAAAAAAAATGAGACTCCACATGAGCAGAAAACCAACCCAATAAACAAAAAGAGGACCCATGAAATTCCAGGATTCTTCCCAAATTTTTAAGGCTGATTTTTAAATTTTCACAGTTCAAAACTTTAAGCTTAACCTCCTGTGCCATATAAAAAGATAAGCCCAAAACTCCAATTTTTTTATGCAGCACTCAGTATTTTTCAAAACCAGAAGTTGCACAACTTTCAAACTTTGTGTAGAACTACAAGAATGTTGCTTATTCCTAAAATTTGCATGCAAAGTAAAGTGAGACCACCACAGGGGGTTGAACCACCATGGGCAGCCAGGGGAGCAAAACCCCACCATTAAGAAAAAAAAAGCTAAAAGACAGTATGTAACATCCTTTGACGGAGGGGTAAAAGCCCTGCACAGAATAAAAACCCTGGAAAACTCAACATAATACAGTAAAACCCCTAAATTGCACTTTTCTAGGGACCCTAAAAAAAAGGTTCAAATTGCGGGAAAGTGCAAATTGCGGGAAAAGTAGAATTTTCACTTCTACAGCCATGTTCCTTCACTGGAGTAAGGGTAAAAATAAGAAATAGACTGATAAACTGAAAAAGAGCAGTGTCATAATTTATTCTTTGAACTAGCTCTTCTCATTAATTTATATACGATGAAAAAAAGACATTGAACACCTTAGATTGAATAGAAATGTGAAAATTATTTTTCTCCTTCATTTTTGATACATAAAATAAGGGATTACTACATATCGCACAAAATCAAGATCAAATGAATAAATAAAAGTTACAGAAACAGCTTCTTAAAAATTCACTTCACTCATGGTAACTGTGGACCCTACCCATAAATAATAATAATACATATATTAACTTCAGAAAATAATATTTTTGAATCTATCCAACCAACCATTGGATGCTGTGAAATTTTAAATTCCCAATCTTGAGGCGATGTGCAGAGCTTTTTCTCGTATGATAACACCATGTATAGGGATATTTGAAGACCTAGCACTCAAAAACTACTCTTTAAGTAACCCTTCCATTTCTTCATACTAAGAGTTCTTAACATATTTTCTCTTTTTATACAAATTACCGCACTGGTTGGCTTGTTTCAGAATCCCATCGCGATTTCTCACAATTATAGTATTTAGTGTATAGAGATAGGCAATCGTAGCAGTTTCACTAGATCGACGCGAGTTCCACCATGAGAATCGACTTGTTCTAAAATGTCAATTGTCTCCTTGATTGAAAAAGTCCTTTTTCCTCCTCGCTTTTCAATTTACAAGCAGGATAAAATTACGTCCCAGTTTAGTTGAGGATGACTTAACAACACATGAGAATCTGATCAGCCGTGATGTTTGACTAGTCCAAAAAATTGTTCAACTAAAAAATAAACTTTAAGATTCAGTCTAATTAAGGTACGATAACGCAAGTTTCGATAAGTTTAATTCATTTGTAGCCTATCATAGTTATAACTCGGGAATCGAGGCAGTGCAAATTATCTGTTGTCCACTAGTACGAGTTCTTTCATTTTTCATAATGTCTGGATAAGAATCCATTTTCATTCTCCAAAGTTTCTACTTAGGTAAAAAATTAATACTCCTCCGCAGGTTTAATTACATTGTATAAATTACGTAGTTAGCTCCTAGCCTTACAATATATTCATTTCATAGCTTGAATCATTTCCTGGCAGATTGACGAGTTGACGTAGTTCCAATTTCTGCTACGAGTGGCGCTGTAAACTATCCCCGCCAAATTCAAATTCTTTCTTCAAACAGGTCCTATTACTGCTCTCTTTCGTATTTTTCCCGCAAATATGTGCAAGACAAAGTTAAAAAGTGTTTAACAAAGGATTATAAGCATGAGTAATGGACTTTGAAAATTAAATTTTATTTTGATTGAGCGCGTTGTGGTGCAAATTGCGGGAAAACTGAAAAATGTACAGTCTAAATTCGGGGTTCTGCATACATTGGAAACATAGGAAATGGAATGGGACTTCGTAAAAGTGGTGTAAATTGCGGGAAAACGTAATTTCCGATAACGCAAATACGGGGTTTCACTGTATATGGGGATTAAAATCAACAACATCATGAGATTAAGATTTTTAAAAACTTTGAAGGTACCTTCACGAAAACCATCATGACAAGAATACAATGCATGTTACTCGATAAGTGCTGTTATTCTATAAAAGAATTATTAGAAGACATAAATTCTAACATCTGACATATGTATTTGAAATAAACTTAATATGATATGAATGTGAATGACGTTACGAATTGACTGAGTTATTTATTTCAGCATGTAAAAGCACTTTATGATTATTGTACTAAATTATGCCAGCTATGTACTAAATTATGCCAGTTATGTATGTATTGCTTCTCTTTTTATTATGTGACTAGACACCTATTCATAAGTAACTACAGGCTACTAAATTTGTAAATGTGATGTGTTAATAAATAATATTATTATTTCCATTTGAATAAAAAACTTAGTACTTTTCAACACTTTATTTTTAAAAACTGCGGCCGGTTTCACCTTAATAAGGCACCTTGAAGGCCTTATTAAGGTGAAACCGGTCGCATCTACTAGATGCCTTATTCTGACGAAACCGGTCACAGTTTAAAAAAATAAAGTGTGGAAAAGAACAAAGTTTTTATTCAAGATGGACATCTATCACTTCCATGAAGTGAAGCCTGAAACAATCAAATTTAATATTATTATTATTATTTAAACAACTGACCTGGGTGAGAACTGTCTCTCTGGTCCTCTTGTGATGTCTTTGGGAGGTGAAGTGTATGGCAGGCTGGAGTGAGGGGCTTCGATGGGTGGGACCATGCCATCTAAGGCATAAGGGGGAGGTTGTGGGGATGCAGTCGTGGGGCCAGGGATCGAATTGGGATGCGGGATTGGAATGAGCGGAGGGGGTGGAGAGGAAGTGTGACAATTGGGCATCGGAGTGAGGGGTGGGGGAGAGGTACCCGTCGAGATGTAGCTCTTGGGTGTTGATGCCACAATGTCCTCATCAGTCACATCATACACAATGGCCTCGGTTGAGTGAGTTGAATGGCCTGGGGACAATGAAGTATGCTGAATTGATCTTCCTGGAGAAGGCAAACCAAGGCTAGCGGCAGATGTCGATGGAAGAGATACTGGTAATACGGAGATATCATGGGATGGACCTGGCATGGCCTGCTTTGGCGAGGGAGCACTGACTGCTTTACTCATCTGTAGATCAGAAAAAATCATGTTGAAACCATGGTTGACATTGACTTGCAATTGTGCTAGACAGTGGATCATAATTTTATCATCAGTGTTAAGAAATAAGGGTAACATTTTCCTAAAAATAAATATTACAGCTAGCATAGACCAACAATTTTCCTTGATGGTAGATCATTTATTCATTTCATCACACTGAAAAAAGAATAACTTAATCTTATGAAGAAATTTGACAACTATAATACACTGACAGGATATTAACTTAGTGATAGACCAAGTTTGTCCATTTAAGAACCAAGAATAAGCTGAAAAGTACATATAAAAACATCAGCAATTTGAACAGGCTTCTAGTTTTTGATAGTTACCGAAGCTTCAATAGCCCTGCTAGGTCCAGCATCCATGATAGCCATGGGGGCCATACCACGGTCTGATAATGAAGCAGAATACCTCTTTTTCATTTCTTCCACAGCCTTTTTGCCTTCCTCTTCACTGCAATTATAGTCAGAATTTACAATGTTTACATCATCAAATTCAGTTTTTAAAATATCATTTCTCCCATCAAAACACATAGATTTGATGCATGATCAATAAAATATGATACAGACACTGATCAAATATTTGTCATATTTTTTCACAAAAAACTTTTCAAAAGAGATACTTACTTAACAAGGGTATTTATGCACACAAAAGTGTCAAACTTCCCAGAGACACGGTCAAATTCACAATAGCCTTGAGTGCGTAGGTAAATAAATTGACCTGTTTTTGACTTCAGTCTATAGCAGCTATTTCCAGACCCTTCAGAACTGCTAAACACTGCAAAAATAATTTAAACATTTAGCAGGAGCTATCTTATTATTAGTGGGCAAGTGGGCAAGGAGTGGGCAAGTATTAATAAAATAAAGGATATGCACCTATTCAACACAGGCACAATAAATTGGTCACTCAAAGAAAAATTTGTTAAGCTCGATCATGTAATGAGTGATTTGAAATTGCATCATCTTGGTTGAAAAAGTAGCATTCCAAATATATTCGGGGAAGCACAGGTACTTACTTTGTTGGAGTGCAATGAACGTCCAGCGAGCATCTTGGTCATGCATGAAGCTGAAAGCTGACTGACCTTTGACTTCATCAGCCATATAACCAGCCACCACAGATATCCTGGAAAACAAGAAAATACATTCACTTAAAGAGCATAAGAAGGAAAATCTATTGAAACAACATAATCCCATGAAATTGTTACAATAAAAGTCAAAAGTCAACTACAGTTCATTCGTTAGTTAGTTAAACAAAATTAGTTCGAACCCTCTTAATTTGAAATATTGATTAATTTGAAGTTGTGCACAGTCCCTGGCAAACGGAATAGGAAATTGCGTACTTGATGGTACAGATAATTCGAAATATGCTTAATATGTAACTCAAAGTTGAATTTTGTCCCATGACGCCCCAACATATCGCTTATTTCGAAACGATTCACAGGGGCAGCACACTTTGATGGTTAGTTACTATTGGTGCAAAAAAGGTAGGACGCTGAACTTTAAGCGTTTGTATGAAATTCCGTCAGAGCTCCTTAGAGTAGTGTAATATATCGTTTTACTCCTTGTTTATTTGACTACAAAATGCATTCATTGAAAAGTATTTAAATGTAAACGTTTAGCTTCTATGGTTGAAAGGGTGAAGAAAAACACTCGAAAAACTAGGAGAACGGCGAAACGGTCATCTTCTTCATCTCGTCACAGCCAAAATATTTGATTCGTGCACTTCATTATTTTTTTATGAAGAGAACGACATCTCCGCATTATAAATATTACTTTAAAATGAAATTTTACCCATTCTTCGATTTTTAAAATGGCCATAGAGTTCCTTACAATTTCCAAGATATAGAAAAGTATATTAATATCGAATTTACGTATGCTTTATGGAAAGAATATTGCAAAACTTTTCATGTTCGGAAATGTTGATATTCTATCTGTTATTGAAAATAAACCACAAAGAAGAAAATCGCCTTGTGGCAATATACACTACCATTTTGCGCAGTTGGTAATGGTTAAACTCCTGGACGCACGCTCCTCATATCAAGTTCAGCATCCTACCTTTTTTGTGCCAATAGTAGTGCTTATTTTAAAGTCATTGTTATTTTGGCATCGCTTTCTTGAGCATAAGTTACTTTTAAGTGTTGCCAAGTTATTTTGAACTTTTGCTTACGCTTATGGTGCGCCGCTTGCCAGTAGCTGTTTACCCCCAATCAAATATCCCTCAATACAAATCTCAGCCGCTCCACCTTGGGTTATTTATAAGTATCTTCAATGTCTATTCTCAAAGTAGCTCTCATAGGAGCACTGCATATGAGAGAACACTTATGTAGTAAATGATACAGACAAAGGAATTAAACGTGGAAGAATATTTACATGCAGTAAATAGTAATGGTAACAATGCCTCTGTTGCCACAACAAACATGGCGTTGTTTATTATCGTTTAATACTCAAATGTATTACACGTAGTGGAACCATCTGCCTCTCATTTCGACTGCGAACTGTTTTTTAGACAAATTCCAACATAATACAAAAGAACGAAGGAACGTCAACGAATATCATACAGGCAGTCCCCGAGTTATGTAATAGATGCATTCCGACACTAGTGGCGTAAGTCGAAATTTACGTAAGTCGAAATTTACGGAAGGCAAAAAATACTTGTCAAAAATTACTCCATAACAGAGTCCGTGCTCTCAAAATTACGGTCGATTCAGAGAAATAAGGGGAATAATGCAAAATTCAAGGACTCTTTATTGTCGGTTACCTATATTGTGAAATTCATAGGTTAGTATTAAACTTTCGCTTGATAGTGATTCTTTTGTTTATGAAGTTCCCTTCGTGTATCTATTTGGTATCTACTTTCGGTGCAGAAAGTATACGACCATGAGTTTGAGACTTAATATCTCTAAAACGGCTCGGCCGATTTTTATGAAGTTAAAATCAACATTTAGCTTGTTTCATTCCACGTTAAGCGACTACTAGAAAACTTTTTAAAAACGATAATAAGAGTTCGTTTCTTGGGATAAAAGGAAAAAAAGAGCCCATTTTTTGGCCCGCGAGAAGCTATGTCCAACTTTCAGGGATTACTACGCAAATACCATTGATTCGATGGCAGTCAAACTTAGCACCTTATTTCTCAATCTTCTGTTAGTGCTTTTGTAAAATTTAAAAGCTATAACTTAATTTTTTTTATGTTGGCTTTATTTTTGCGGAACAACTTCATCTCCCTTCTCACGGCATGTAGAGAGATTCGCAGAACTCCATTGCCTAAACCGCTATAAAGTAAACCTTAACTCGAATGTATTTATATTTATGTGGAACATAATGCAGAACTCGCAACAAAGCCAACAGCCACTCAGAGAACAGCTCAATAGAACTGGAGGGACGAGGTGACAACCTGGGTGCGATTTAAGTAGTAATGATTCTGCGGGGCCCATTTTTGGGTTTCCCATGCATGAAAGAGGACCAACAGTCACCCATCTCCCCGTGCACCTGGAAAACGGTCAGCATATCTACTACAACGAACACAACATACAAGATAGGTTACGAACTCCTCAAATGACTATGCTGACAGTATTTTTCAGGCTTTGTGGTTTTCTTATAAAATGTTTTTACATCCGTTGAATTTCAATGGGTACCTCCCACTAGTAATGCATAAAAATGCATTGGCCAAGGAAGCATTTATGAGAGATGAGAAATTAATTGATGTTGGGGACTCAAGGAAGAAAAGAGAAGCTAAGTTTTTAATAGGGAGCATATAAATGGCTTGGTGACTTGGACTGAAGGCCTTTTAAATGGTAGCAAGGAAGATACAAAGAGACAATTTAAAAAATAATATATATTTTGATGGTTTATAATTTACAACAAAGTTACCTGTGGTCAACATTGAGTATTTCACCACGAATCCCATGGCGCGTAAGATATTCATCCTTGCAGGCTTCCATGAGAGAGAGCTCAAGTATTTGGCGCTCACGGCATACACGTGCCACTGCTACCATCACAGCCTCCCCAGATGAGGTGCTAGAAGATGATGACTGACTCTGGCTCAACTCCACTGCGTAAAAACATTGAATACAATGAGTACTCTAATCAAATCATAACAATTATGGAAACTGACACAAGGTAAAAATAAAGGCATTCATTTGAGAAAAAAATGACAGCATTGTACTGCCTCATTATTAGAATCTCACATATTTTACATGCCTATGCTAAAGCACCTTCCCATGTCTCCACCAAAATAAACTTTAAATACATCAAAATTAAAACTCCAGCCAGTGTGATTGCTTTTATTGTTGGAACCGGAGCAATTAGCTTATTTCGATCTAGTATGTACCTATTGATAATATGCTCGTGTCTTTGATATACAGCAATTACGAGCAACATTGCAGAATTGTCTTTTCATGTTAACAAAATTTGATTGATGAATGATGAATGTGCCATATATCTTTCCTGTGAACACGGGCACTTTATTCAGGCTCATTACCTTTTGAGGAAGAAGGCCCATCTTCTGATGATGCTGACCGCAACTGGCCCAAAACGTGCACCACCTCATACCCTGCAGTCTCACCGCGTCCAACAGCCCTTTGGCTGAGGCGAACATAAAAGGACAGTCTTCTTGAATTGACATTACCACCATTACTGCTGCTGCAACCCGCTTCTTGCGTGTCTCCTTGAAGCATTTGGTTATGGTGGCCTTCCATCGGTTGGTCCATTGAGCCAGGGCACAGCTTTGCCATTATTCCCAACTCTTCTGTGGGGAGAAGAGGAGTCATTTCTTTTAGTCACAATCTCAAGTATCATTCAAGGAGGTAAAATAATCACAAACTCATTCCTACAAGTGAGTGAAAGTACTTTTAAAAAATTCTTGAGAAATGCCACCAAGAATGAATTACATGCAGCCAAACATGTAGGTTAAAACACCATTGAAAGGGGATAGTCTATACACCATGTTCGTAACTGTATGCAATATCCTTCAAGGCATTTCACAAAGATTTACAGTTTAATAAGCTTATTTCCTGAAAGCAGCAAATTCATTTTCATCGTTTCACAACTGGGGCTGATGAAACACAAATACGATCACTGTGCCAAAATGTTGAAAGTAGGTAAGAACTTCCTGTTCATGAGCACCCATGAGAAAATTAGGATGTAAACCATGTAAGTGGGATATCACCGAAATCTAGGCGTTCGATGAGGAGAAGCCCATTTACGAAGCGGAAGCTTACGCCACTTTGATGGCAGCAAACCATGTAATGTCACTCGCAAGTCAGTTTTGTAATATATTTGTGAAAGGTGATAATCAATTTGTAATCTATGCCTTAACTAAAGGTCGTGGCCTACTGTTCCATTTGCCAGACCTCCTTGTACTATTCTTGAAAAAAATAAAGGATCTGTCACGTGTTGTGACCTGAGGTTACGTCACTACATTGCTGAATCCCGCCGACCGTCCTTCCCTTCTATGCCCGCTCGGCGTCCTATTCAGCGTCGACTGGGTGGGTATATAGGGAGGATGTAACCTGGGGGGGGCAGTTGGCGAGAATCAGCGAAGTGACGTAGCACCAGATCTCTTACACACATACCAGCTAAAGTGGCTAAACACACCATACCAGCTAATTGGTGATCTAAATTCAACTCATGGTCAATCCATATGGATGTTTTTATGGCATTTCCATGGATTGCTTGTTTACCAATCATTATCATAAGAAGGTAAACAAAAAATACCCAACTGTAAATAAATTATTCACTCTGAGGCAACTGCACGTACATGAATAACTTATTGCATCAATATCAAAAACATAAACCTCAATGACGGCAATGCCTAAGTGAGCCCCAGAAATGTTGAGCAACAAAACACATGATGAAGAACAGGGCCTTTAAAATATTTTACCATGCATTAACATCCAAATAACACATTTTAGCATTACCTATAAATATAAGTTGTGTGAGCAAGATTTTTCCCTAATAATAATAAGGTTCACATTCAAATTTTATTTTAAAACTTCAGCAGCTGTAAGAAAAATGAAGTATATATAGTAATAAAAATGTCAACAAAAATTAATTTTTATAACTGAATTGCTCAGTGCCTATAAAAATAAATGTTTATGTATATTTGAGGCATTTAGTTTTCCATTTCAGCCCTTGACAGAAAAAAAAGCCTTCACAACCATGGGTTTTTTTTGTGATTTTATAGAGCTAATTACGGTCAGTAGATATATTATCCTCAGTTATTTTTAAACACATGATAGTTATAAAGCAGACACGATCTGAGTATTAGAACATTCTCATTTTGTTAAAATAATAACATTTCTATGGAGCTCGCATCTGTACCAAATCTCAAGGGAAAATGTTTCATTGCTTGGCTAATATCTCGAAAAGCAGAGCAATAGATGACTGACTGATGCGTTGATATCACCAGACACACGAGATATTTCCTTTGCAAATGAGGTCAAATTAATTGAACTTTACAGGTCTCTCCCAAACTGCCTAAATGCATTTATCTCTACACAGTATCATCAAATTCAAGATAAATTTTTCTCTGATCAAGTCCTTTGGTATCAATTACCTATCCAGATTATTGAAGTTCAATCAATCCATATAAAATGTTTTTCCTGGTTCATTACCTACAGTTAATGCAAGTACGAATTAAATTTCCATATTTCTTCAGACTTTATAATCTGCTGACCATGAAAGAGTTATTTTAACATGATTAAAACAGATATTCCATTACAAATGAACAAAGGAATATAGAAGGAACTGTAAATGATACTACATATTACAATGTCAATAACCTCTTAGCTTTGGCTAATTTAAGCAATGACTTCTAAGATTTTTTAAAAATAATTTACCCTGGAATTATGAAGTCATTTTTTGACAAGGGAACATGGCATTTTCACCAGTTCACATGGAAAATGGTTTCTTGAGCTTGAATAAGATACATGCCTCAGAGAAAATTAAAGAAATAATGATATCAAATAGAGGAGGAAACCATGACATAGGGATTTAATTTAACATCTTTCACTCGTGATGGCAGAGATTTCCCACAAACAGCAATAAGAGAATGAGACATTTAATGCGAGATCTATTACCACTGGTAGGGGGTTCTGCATCATTTCCTGCTTCAGCATCTAGAGTCAGGCTCTTAGCCAGCAGCTTGTGGTCATCAAGATGTGTTATTCCATACATTGATTGACCCAAGAGATCATTCTGTAAAACAAAAAATATTAAGAACACAACCAATTTAAAGAAATCTGAGATACTCATAATACCCATTCCACTACTAAAATGCTTTAATTCCCAATATCACTTTAGAGGAATCTCAAATTTCAGCAAAAGAATTGCCATGGGCAGATAAATAAAGTTGAGTTAAATATTCTATGTCATCATCATTTTAAGTAGCAAATTTACATGCTAAGAGAGCTGTGAACGAGGAACGTTTCTGACATTGCTGCCAAAAGTACCACTCTAGGAAATGATAAGGACTTCAGACTGTTCCCGAGGACAAAACTTTCTCGATTTATGGGACAAAATTTGCTATCTCTACCAACCTGAGTATGGCCAAGAAGCTTCTCCACGGCATGGGACACAAATACAATTTTCCCAGTATTCATCACAACAATTAAAAAGCCATCCATGTCCTGAAATGATGAAATAAATAAAATTATATGCATGTATTAAAAACATGTGCCTATATCAAAATAACATTACGTCCTGAAATAGTGAGAGAAGTAAAAAAATATACAGATATTTGAAAGAGAATATATCCCAATCAATCGATGAAAAATTATAAGGCAAAAAAGTAAAATTTAAACAAATCCTGGCATAACTGATAATTATATTACCATAAAAACATAAAAGTTAATTTTAAAAATAATATTATTACAAAATAAAAAAAACTAATATTGAATAAATGAAAAATTATTCTCACAAATATCAAGGTTTTACTGTATGTGCAAAAAAACATCACCCTAAAAGAAAAAGCATGTAACATTACAGTAACATCATGATTTAGTATTATGACTGGTGTTACACGATCAGCGAGAGGAAAAATTGGTAGGATACCTGGGAGTAAGCACTTAATAGTAATGAAGGATTGGAACGCGGTGGTGGGCGAAGGAAGAGATGGGCGATTACGGGCTAGGAAGGAGAAATGTCCGGGGCAAGAAACTGTGGAGTTTTGCTGTAGAAATAACCTAGTAATTACAAAGACATGGTTCAGACATCATCCTTGTCGTAGGTACACTTGGAAGAAGCCAGGAGACACAGATAGGTTCCAGATAGATTATATAATAGATTGTCACAGATACAGCAATAGTGTGAAAAACTCGCATACTTATCCAGGAGCTGATGCAGACACAGACCACAACTTATTAGTCATCAAATGTCGGGTAAAACTGAAAAATATAAGAATGAGAAGGAGGGTATGAAAGTGGAATACGGAATTAACTCGGGCAATGAAGAAGAAGTATCGAGAGAAGGTGGATGAGATAATGGGTGAGGATCATGGAGTTACATCAGTGGAAGATGAATGGAGAAGTTTGAAAAATGGAATTGTAGAAGCGGCGAAATCAACAGTAGGAGTAGTGAGTGCAACTAAAATTAGAAAACCGTGGATCACGATGGAAATGATAAGGAAGATGGAGGAGAGAAGGAAATGGAAGAGCGTAAACTCAGAGCTAGGTAAGAGAAAATACTGAGAATTAAATAACAGGCTTAGAAGAGAAACAAAGAAAGCAAGAGAGGCGTGGTGGAGAGAACAGATCAACTCGTTAGAGAAATACAAAAATAGGGAAGAGCAGACGCATTATATAGGAAAGTAAAGGAACTGATGAGTGGTAATAAAGGAAGGGGAATTACAACGATAACAGACAAGACGGGAAAGGTGATTGTAGAACCGAAAGAGATCCAGGAGTAAGGCAAAAACATGCGAAGACTATAGGACAATAAGCTTAATATCCCACGTGGCCAAAGTATTTCTGAGAATTATAAACAGAAGGCTAGAGAAGAAGGCAAATGAATACCTGGGTGACGACCAGTTCGGGTTTACGAGACGGACGGGAACACGAGATACTATAGTGGTGATGAGGACGCTAGTAGAAAGAAACCTAGAGTATAGGCAGGATGTTTTTGAATGCTTCGTAGATTTCGAGAAGGCTTTTCATCGGGTGGAATGGACGAAATTACTGGGAGTGTTGAAGAAATTAGGGGTCGATTGGAGCAACAGGCATCTGATTCGGAAATTGTATATGAACCAGACGGCGCAGGTTAGGGTAGCCAATGGAGAATCAGAACGGGCCACGATAGGACGGGGAGTGTGGAAGGGGTGCCCACTGTCGCAGTTGCTTTTTAACGTGTATTCAGAAGAAATGGTAAGGGAGGCATGGGGGGAGGAGGAGGTAGGAATAAAGGTAGGAGGGGAGCTGATAAAATCAGTGAGATTTGCAGATGATCAAGCATTGGTTAGTCAGTCTGCCATGGGGTTACAGTCAATGGTGAATGCATTAGAGGTGCAGTGCAAAAACTATGGGATGAAGATCAATCACAAGAAAACGAAAGTAATGAGATTTTCTAGAAGTAAGAAGGCGGGGCTGAATATAATGGTGGGAGGGCAGAAGATAGAGAAGGTCGAGCAGTTTACGTATCTGGGTAGTATTTTGGAGGAGAATGGGTTTAGTGGTAAGGACATCAGATGCAGACTTGCGCTAGCTAAAGAAGCATTTTCAAAGAGAAGGGAATTGATGAGGGGGGTCTGAGAAGAGAGGTAAAGAAGAGGCTGGCGAAATCCTTAATATAGAGCATGGTGCTATATGGGTCGGAAACTTGGTCATTGCGAAGGGAGGATGTGCATAGACTTGAGGCGTTTGAGATGTGGGTTTGGAGAAGGATGGAGAAGGTTAGCTGGATGGCGAGAAAGACGAATGAGGAGGTATGTGATATGGTCGGAGAGGAGAGGAAGCTTGTGAGAGAGGTTCGGAGAAGGCAGTAGAGATGGATGGAGGAGGTTTTGAGAGGAGAGGGCATGTTGAAGAGAGTGATAGAGGGGAGAACACTGGGGAAGCGTGGAAGAGGAAGGAAGAGGATAGGAATTCTGGACGAAATAAGAGGAGGTAGAATATATGAAGAATTGAAGAGGGATCCAATAGCGGGCCATCCTTAGGAGGGAAAGCGAGGCAATATCTATGAGGTTGGGATGGAGAATGGGGACTGGCCAAGAACCTACCAATCAGCTGGTAGAATACTTGAATGAGAACATATTTGTTAGCAATGAAAATTGAGCACATTAAAATGTAAGCGTACATGAGTTAAGATTAAATAATTTTGCTTCAGAAGCTAAATCAAATGAAAATATATCATTTCATTCGTCCAAATATAAAAACTAATAATGCCGACATTTTGAAAGATCTCCCACATGAAAAAGCAACTCAGTCAAATCCAATTGTGTGAAATTCACAGTGAAAAAATCATTCGCCTGGACTGGTATTCGAACCCAGACCCCTCAATTTTGCACCGAGTGCTCGAACCAGTTAAGCTACCCAGGAATCATCTCTCATTAGTAACAACGATATGTCACTCCACATTTAAAAAAACTTTGTGATTAAAGAAATTTCATCTTATGAGATAACATATATACTAACAATATAGCATAACAAAAAAGACTGCTCAATAAAAAGAGATAAATATACAAGAACAATAACTTACTATAAACTTTCAGTTAATCCAAACATAAATAGAGAGCTTAGTTGGCTAGTTAATAATTAATAGGAGTTCATTTCCTTTTCCATTTCATCGGCTATTAGGATTTACCCTAAATAGTATTAACTATGTAGTATTAAAATCAAATGTTACCTCAAGAACCTTTTCGGAGATATTGAAGGCTTTCAAGGCTTTGGGCAGAAAAGGACGCAATGACCCATCAGATGGATGGAGAGCTGAAAAAGAGTAAAAATGCACTATAATCACTTGGCTTTCAAACCGAAGAGTAAAATTTAGAATCAACTTCGTTCATAAGGGAATTCAACAGAACAAATTTATACTTAAAATAAGTTTTTTATTGAAAAATTGATTTTCAAGGATGCCTGAATCCTGTAAGTCCAAATTTCTAGTCTCTTTTTGGGTAGGTAATTTACAAGTAAAGTCATTAAAATTATGACAGTAAAATTAAATAAAAATGATAACCATTTCTTGGTAAAATACATCAGTCAGTTTTTCTGGAAACAAGAGGAACTTTTTTTCACAGCAAAGCATAATCACTAACCCATGTTCCACACAAATCTTACTACACTTATTCTTATATTCATAGGAAAAAACTACCTATTTACACAACAGTCACCCACAAGTCTGGACTGTAATAAATAACTTTCAACTATTGAGTATGGATTTCAGGAAACAGTTTTCTATAGAGTATAAAACATGAATTTCTTCTAATTTCATGGCATAACCTGGATGTCGACTCACCATAAATAGATAGAATATATATAGGTAATGCTTTTCTGTGAAAGTATACACTTCAATTTTGGGGAGACATTCTTGTGACAACAATAAAATTAATATAAATCCATGAAATTTGGATTGGAGTATTCCTATAGGGGGAGAGACTTGGTCCCATTTCCCTCCTGTCTTACATTGTTCTCCCACAGATTAAGTAGCTTATCCTCACATGAACTCTTCATTCACATTTCTTGTCCCATTGACAGATTCCAATACTCATTATTTCATAATACTTTCATCTTACATTAGTATATTTCTTTGCAGGAAGATATACTCTTTCCCATCTTACAACACGATCCAGGGATTTATCAAGATAGATTCCCTTCAACTCATTATGATATCTGAAGCTTCCAATTAATAATCTCCTTCCCTGATCCTCTGTCAACACATTTTTTCTAACATCTTCTGAATCTTGTCTTGATTGAAGTCTTGATTGGCTTACTTTTAATTTGTCCACTTTCCATCTATTCTTCGTCATTTCATTCAGCTCTTCAAATTTAAATAAGCATTCCATAATGACTAAGTAGAAGACACCCTTGGAATGTGTACCTAAGAGACTTATACAATCTTTTACATGCTTTTGGAATCCCTCCTTCTCCAATATGTAGTAGTCAAGCTGAAATATTTCATTATCTTCTGACATTTTCCATGCATGCCTTTTCTAGCAGTATTTTTTTACAATGCTGTGTGCCAGCAAAGTTTTACAATGTTTACATAGTTTTTGACTGTCAAAATCTACAATCTTCTCTCCTCTGAGAGCTGATTCCCTCATATTTGGTTCTCAATAGCTTTTGTTTCTCAGTCTCTTCTGATGATGAGATACCAATACTCAATGCTTACACTACATTTTACATATTACGTTCTGGATAATATCACAGGTGTTTAAAATTGATTATGTAACTATTTGGTCGTGGTATTTTTTCAGATATTTTACTAAAAGATGCCCTTCATTTGGAATTTGACAATCCATGAGAGCAACACTTATTGTCTTCCTCTCCAGATTTACCTAATATCAGGCAGTAACCATTGATGAACTTGCTTTAATAAATTTTTCCCACCCACTAAAGGAGAGAGAATGAAGAGGACTAAAAAGTTAATTGATACATATGTACTCTCAATTATTAATTGTTATTGCTTTGGCACTGGTTTCAATGCTTTGAAAAAGAATGAGGAACTATGAGGGTGATTTATTCCAGGCCATGAACAACATATCTCTAGTGTGCAAGAAACCTAATGCCTATTAACATAGAAGAGAACTGACAAAATGAAAAACATGCTTTGGAAAGAATATCGCCTGAAAAAAGGTGACCCTATAGAGGGAGGAGGACCTCATCAGAGGCCACCAAAAGAATTTAAAAAAAATGATAAATACTCACTGCGATGCATTCTGAGGTACGTAGCACTGAGGCGGAGGACGGAAGTTTTATCGAGTCTTCTTGGAGATGAAGACACCATGGGAACCAAGGTGGCCAACTCCCCAATGTAAGTGTTCAACTTGTCACGCCTCATTTTCTCCGCCAAGTTGCGCATCACCCGGCTCGAACTGCAAGGGAAAACATTGATTCAATCACTTTTTAGAGGAAGGGAAAGACAATGACTACAAAAACTAAATGGTTTTACTTTCTAGTTTTCCAGTTCCAATGATAGTGAATAATTTTATTAATTTTTAAATTTCTCTAATGACGAGGTTGTTTTTTATGATGTGCCTGAGTTGATTAAACCAATAGTTCAAGAATAATAATGTCACTATAGCATTTAGTGAGGAAAGTTACAGAAAACCTTCATCCTGAACTTACTACATGACCACAAAGAAATAAAAAGATTAATTGACTATCTTTCTTTCTTCTTCTTTCAGTAACTGAATTTCACTATAAATGAATTTTTCAAGTTTGAAGAATAAACCACAGGAGAAGATTATCATAAGAAAAAAGGTTTAGGTATTGAAGCTGAGTGGCAATCTATGTTGAGATTGTACTCTGAAGACATGACAGAGAGAAGCTCAAAAGAAATCTATTAAGCCTGTCACAATATACACAAATACAACAGTAATTCCATCAGTAGAGGTATAAATAAGCTCCTTCATGCAGTAATAATGTTCCCCTAGTATAAAAGTACAAAGAATATCACTTCCTTCCAGTCAGTGAATAATTTTAACCTGTGATGAGAAAACCACCTTTGTTATTTCCACAAAAATAACGAAGGTGGTTTTCTCATCATGGATATCCATAATTTCCACGAGGTCAGGCCTGAGATTATCAATTTTAACCTGGGTTAATAGGCACATAAACAGCGTAACATTATAAATAGCTCATGACATCTGAAGCAGTCTATGAGAAATTCAAAGAATATTGAGATGAAAACAATAATGAGTAATCGCCCCCACCAAATTTATTCCAAATGAGTCTAGGACAATCATTGAGAGAATACATTATTGTACAATTTAGAGTGGGTACTGGCGATGGCCACATAATTGAGGGCAGCACACCCTCTGTCCACAAAAATAATGATGAAACGGAGAATTGTCGAGCGTAATGGATACCTCTCCGTCGAGCACCTTTCCTCCACATTTTGCAGGTACCACAAAACCGAGATGCCCGTTAAGTTCCCCGCCAGGGAGAGAGGCGCTATTCCCGGAGCGTCACGACGCGGCGCATGGTCCTGAACCGGCCAGATATCGATCATTTTAAAGGTCCGCGAAACTTGGGCGGGAAAGTTTAATATAAAATTTATTTTTCCTTGTTCCCACGGATTATCGGTCTCTTTCAAGTTAATGCGGATTCATAATCAACAAAAAGCATTTAGAAAACTAATACTGCGATGTCCTTACGTGGAATTTTAATGAGATCTGCGCAGGACAAGCGTTGCCGAACAACATTCCTCCAGAACATCGTGGGGGAGAAGAGACGTCAATTCGGCTTTCTCTTCCCTAACATTACAATAGCAAGATGGCTTAACAAAAGAATAAATAATATTTATTTTTCCTAGGGTTGACATCCGTAAACAAGTAAAAATGAATGTGCAAGGGAACTGCGGCCACCGGAACGCCTACAACCACCAGAGCCGAAAGAAATTTCTCCGAATCACAAGCAAAACCACCCTCAAAATCCACGAATTTCCTTTGAAAATTAAAATCTTTAGTCCCGAAGGACGAAATTTCCACCGGCTTCCAAACAATCCTCGGGACGTGTTAGGTACTTCACGCGCTCTTTGGATGAAGGTTAGTCCTCGACGAAAGAAACGACGTCCATCGATTCGTGGAGTTAATACGAGCTGATCGCGACCACTGTGAGTACATTTACCTGCCCCTGCTTCCTCGGGCCTTGAATTGGCTGGGCAAGGTGCCATGGTGACAACACCCATCCAGGTAGACGCTCGACAGGAGGGTCATGTGAGCAGACGATCGACGAAGAGCCACAGTTCAAGTAAGACGAGCGCACCTCACACAGCGAGCGGTGTTCACTTCACGACACACGGAACATAAACTGGCTTGCGCACGACCAAGGAGGTTGATCGGAGTGCGGCTAGCGTGACCTCTTGCACTGATAGCTCGTCCTTACTTTAGTATTCTCCGCGCTGCGCTGGCGGCATTGCATAAATACAGCTAGGGTGAACTTTGTATTATTTACCATGGTCAAAATACAAAAAACCCTCTGCGGCGGAAGAAAAATATCTCATTAGATAAATTAGTCGTCCCACCGTAGGTCAGCGATTTATGGGACTACGTTGAAGCTACGACCACTAATCTAATCTGTATACATTCTGACAACAATAGCTTCCATAACTTATTTGTCATGAGACCAGCTTGGTCTTCTTCAAAAGCTTTATTTTGCTTTTTTTTCTTTGCAGCTAATTACGGTTATAAGCAAACTATTGCGCCTTAGAGCGTTCCTATTTAGTTCTCTTATAGCCAGTGCCATTCCCATTGCATGGAAGAACTCCATAAAAGAATTGAGGATGTGCAACCTTTGGAACAATCTCTAACGATGAACTACATTATCGTGGGTCTTTAAAAGAAAGTGAAAATCTTCACAAATGAAAACTTCAAACACGAAAAAGCGTCGAGTGATTTCCATTCGCTAATTTACCTAATATTAATACTTAGATAAGTGAAACTATAAACTATTTACATACATGTTCGTCGTAACCTACAAGAGCGAGGGTGCGAGGCAGAGTTTTACATACATGTTCGTTGCAACCTAAAGCGAGGGTGCGTAGCAGGGTATATGAGGAAACAAACTGAGGCTTGCTTATTTGAGAGTAAATTTGTTCAATGTGCATGCAATTATGTTGCATCGAATCTGCTGTGTGATTAGTAATGTCTCCAACTTTCTAGAATTAAAAAAAAGGAATATTTAAATCGTTCAGTCCTAACGTGTCCATTTCCGGTATTTTATTTAAGTGGCGGAATGTGCCAATAAACCGAGAGAGCTAATGATCTCTTCAGTGTCAGAAGCAAGCTTGGGTCTTCTCCACCTTTCCTCTTAATATCTCTCACTCACTTCCCTGATGGAAATTTCCCTGTAGCATAGGGAAAATCAAGGGGAAAATTGAAAATTCGTTAGA
Source organism: Pyrrhosoma nymphula (assembly GCA_963573305.1). Lineage (NCBI taxonomy): Eukaryota > Metazoa > Arthropoda > Insecta > Odonata > Coenagrionidae > Pyrrhosoma > Pyrrhosoma nymphula. The sequence goes on from OY754329.1 coordinate 145,759,505, forward strand.
AAAAAATTATTTTCTAAGGAAATGCCTTTAAAACTCTAGGGATTTTTTTCGAAGAACTTTTTTCCTCAGAAATAACAGACTTCGGTCAGTAATTTCCATAGAATAAAACGCTACTTTAGGGGAAACCCTCAGGCATAGGAAAAATTACACTAGCAATTGCATAGAGTGCAGTGTGCTGTGCATAGAATGAATGACTGCAGAGGAAAAAAATATTAATTAAAACAGAAAATAAATTCTGCATAGTTTCATTTATACAACCATAGAGTTATCACAATTAATTATAATGAAATTGACGAAATATTTCTCAATAAAAAAAGATGTGCAACCATTATACAAAATCAACTCTCACAGTCAACATCAACTACGTTTGGTGTAAAATAGATATATTCTAAGCCACTGCAACTCACTTTCAAAAGCATTTCCCAGGGAAAATGCATTCCAGGGAAATTATTCCCCACAGGTAATATTTTCTAGGGAAAACGGGGGTTCAATTTTCTATGGAAAACGGGGGTTCAATTTTCTGGAGAATTTTCCGACAGGGTTCGTCTAATGCAAATCCAAAACTATTTTCTCCAACACCACGGTTATAGCTTGCGTCTTCTTATGACAGTTTTTTCTCGACGCATCTCTGTAACTTCTTTTTATGCATGAAAATCTTTATTTAATAATACCGAAAAAAACGATGGCATTCTAGGGACCATCCCTTGGGAAAAAACTGCTCGAATCATATCTCCACTCAATTGTTTTTTTTACCTCTTGAGGTCGCTCGCACCTTTCAACACTTCACCGTCCCTGCATCACATGCGCAGTCTGCCGAATTTTCCGGAGATGGGTAGTTCTGAATCGCGACAAGTGAATAAAATATTCCCGTCGGCATCGCAGATTCAATTTCCTTATAAAAAGGTAAACGTAAGGGGATGTCAAAGCTCTAATGGGAAAGAGAGGGCGAGAGAGACAGAGTGGGAGGGGCCGCATCGATTCACAATCCTCCCTCTTTCTTTCCATAATCTTTATACCCCCTTCCCCGCAACGTTCGCCGGCACATTTCGCCGTCGTCTGGCTCCCAGCTTTCCCTTTCCACCGCTCGCAGTACTTCCCAAGGTGTAGCCTCATAACCTTCATAAGGGAGTATTAACCTCACCCGCGAAATCGAAGACACGCTGCAACGCGTAGGCTCGTAACCTTGGAGGTCAGCGAAGCGATCAACGGTGGTGCACGCTGCCCCAAACCCCAAGTCCCCGCGGAACAAACATTACGTCCTCCATGACCCTCCGCTCACATATTTCGACATTCGACCTCTCGTCGCTTATTCAAATATCGAACCCACAAACAGAGCCGGGAGCCTTAGCCATGTTAGTGACGCACCAATCTGGTCCGAGCCAAAAGGTTCGAATCTCGCCTCAGCCATGGATTTTGTTTTTCTCCGAGGATTTAAGGTTGTTTGAGCGAGAGTCATTATAGAGAGACCGTATTCGAACTTAACTCTAAAATTTGAGCATGAAGTAAATACAGTAATATTAACGAAGCAAAACTTTATTTTTTATAACATAACTTCTCAGTATTTAACAAAACATATATATTCGAGCCTTTACTTATTTGTTGCACGGCGTACGCTGGAAACACCTACACAACTGAAGGTTTTTTGGTGATTTTATAAAAGGTATCGCGGTGAGTAATAATTTCTTTTAAAAAACAATTGAAAAAATACATTAACTACTCACCGTTACATTTATGACGTGATCCGAACGTCACAACTTTCCATTTTTTTTAAAGTAATACATACTTATCTGAAACCTCTTGGTAATGCTTTACTAATTCTGGAGCACACAGCACCCAATCCCATTAAAAAGTTTATTTTTTGGAAAAAATCTCGAACGATAGTTAAATAAGTGACTGATATTTAGGTATCGTTTTAAATGTAAGAACCTTCTGTTTAGAGAGAGGCCAAATTTATTGAATTTAATGAGTAGTGATATCTCGCTCGAACTACTTCACTGCCTTCGGTTGCTCGGTACCACATAACCCCAGCAGTTGGTGCACCTAAATCTCAAATCGAGAACTAACCGAAAGCATCCATTTTTACTAGCCTAGCAAGTCGTCTAGCATCGTAAATGTCGAACGCAATCTGCGTTTGAGTCAACATCGCGTGCCTATGATGTTGGAATCAATAAAGCACGCCAATGACGCTAAAATTAGAATTTGATAATATTTTGGGGGCGCGGACTCAAACATTCAGACGAGAGCACCAATTCCGACCACGTCCAAGCGAACTTATTTTCCCTTCATCGAATCCTTCAAGTTCATGCATCTGGATGTTTTTTTTCCTGGATCTTGATAGCATTCTGAAAGAAACTATTGATGCGACTCGCATGATAGCACATAAAGAGGCTTTTATGTATGATAAATATATATTCTCTATATGACTCAAGCAATGGTTACATTAGATCACATATTAGTTGCGACAGTGCACTCGTAGGGAGAGTGGGTTGCGTAGGGTTTGGTGGGGGGAAGGAAAAACTGGAGCGGGGGGAGGAGGGTCGGCGAGCGAAGAGGGGGCAGAGAGCAGATAAAGAAAGACCTGCTGCTGCGCAATGACCCAAGGAGTGACCCCCACTAATGAGGCCCTCTTGGAAGAATGAATTCACTCATGCATGCGAGCACACAGTTTTCAATTACGACTTGCGGCTACCAACCTTACAAAGGAGTAGAATTTTAAAAGTGCTGCAATTGTTAGGACGGTTTCGAGTGAAAGATAGAAGTCAGCAATTTCGGGAAAATTACGCCTTTCATAGAGAAAAGCGGGACTGCCTGATCACATGTTACCCGTGTCAATGCGGGTCAACTTCTGCTGCGGCGATATCGCAAATTAGAATACATAGAATAGTCCTTCACACTTATACGTGCCAGACGGACTAACAACAAAGATGACGATCGGATGAGTATCCCTCCGCTGGAAGTCACACATAACGGGATTGCCAGATCACACATTACCCGTCATTGCAGTACAACGTCTGCTGTGGCGATATCGTAAGTTGAGGTATATATGCATGAATAGACGTCAAGTAGTCCTCAATTAACAATAAGCGTCGCGTCGTAGGCGGAAAACACAACGGTTGACGTTCGGAAGAGTATCCCTCCGCTCGACGTCACGTGGTATCCCATATGATTTAAGGTGGCTCTACACTGACTTTGTGAGTCAAAACAAATACTAAATTACACATTTTTAATTAAAAAAAATCATTTCGCTGATGAAATGGGTTACCTATTGAAAACCAAAATTAAGGTACAATATATTCAGATTATTCCATGAATACATTTGTCCAACCATAGGAACCGACTGCAGAGCCATTTGTATGGAACTACCGCATTTTGAATTCAATAACGGCAATAGTTCGCTAATAACTTTAAGAAATAGGTGGTAATATTCCTATATTTTTATTGTTATTCAATTTCCCAGGACTTTCCGCTTCTTGCAAACAGTTTTAGTCAAAAGCGTATTTATTGCTTTCTCGTTCAAATTGACGTTATTCTGCCGTAACTTGAGCAATCTCCATAAGAGCCCATGTTAAAATCTCCACTTTCAAGGCTGAATTAGAGTAAAACTAGCCTGTAAACCTTATTTTTCATCTCAGTTTATGTAACGCACTTCAAAGACGCTAATGCTAGTTTTCAGAATTTCTGGAATAAGTGACCCTGAGGCCAGAGCCACTGTAAAGCATTCCATCAAACACACTCGGCACGAAAGGAATCGAAAAAAATGCCTAAAAGCGTTCCCACGAAAGAGGGGAAAGCAAGATTTCGCACTTTTTCTCCCACTCTCCGTGGTTTTTATAGCGGAGGATATGATGAGTTTGAAGTTTGACGGCATTGAATGTGGTTTACAAACAAAGAGACGACGTCTACGCATTTGGATTGGAGTTCTCTACAGCTCTAAAATGTAAATAAGAACTAGAATGAGTCCCATAACACGCTAACTAATCACAGACTGTTTCCTAACTCGCCAAGAGCGTGAAAGGGATTGCCAAGCACAGGCGAAACGTGGTCAATGAGGCGATTAGTGATTTTAAAAATCATTCATACTTTAATTTATGTGGAGGATCGGATTGGTGCGGTGGCTGAAGTCTAGGATCCCCATCCGGAATGCGAATCCCGAATAGTTTCGAATCCAGGCAGAGGCGGTAATTAATTCGGTTCAGTGGGATTCAGATCTCTGCTTGGGTGCCATGTGACTAGCACTTCAAGTGTAATACTAGGTTGAAATTTGGTCCCCTTGCTGCCTTTGGTTAGTAATAGGCCAATGTCAACGTCATATTTCACTCCACCCTTGCTCTATTCCCTTAATTCTCTCCTTTACTCAACTACTCATTTATCCTTCATGGCGCGAATAACCTCAGCTGACAGTCACCTCCTCAAATAATAGACCAATTTCATTTTTACGTAGGTATTACCAAACAATTCAATCCAATTTCGAGTGTACATAAAAAATTATCATGAAGGTATTGGTGGCGGCCGGTACTTGGTGGAATTCCAGTGAAACATATCGACTCGTTAAATAAAATTCCTCCAGTGGAATTGTGCGAAGCATTTCTTCTTTTGCCTAAAAAATTATCAGTTCATAAGAAATTGCGGAAGGCAATGGATTTACTCAAGCAGACGTGGCCATAAGTTTTAATTCAGGCACATATAGATCAATTGCAGATAATACGTGAAATTTTATCAATGCGGTTTTGGGACGAGAAAGAAGAACGCGGATTGTATATTTGACCAACTCACTCGTGGGAATATGGCGAGGGAAAACAATTGACTTTCAATTGACTTTCTTAGCAACACGCATTCGCACACGCACAACCCGATATTCAGAACTTGACCATGAAATGAAACACATTGAACGTCATAAGGTGGACGTCATTCCATCAACAGACATTCCTCGAGATAGCACACATGATGCTCACGATGACCCTGTTCGAGTCGCATCGACTATCGCCACCAATGGTCGAATTCGTTTGATTATAGGTTGCGAGTGCGAACATGGCAAATTCCTTCAGTCGTTCTGATAATGTCGATCCCTGTGTGCATCGCAAATAGGTTAGAAAATAGAAACTAAGATGGGAATGAAAGGCAAGTTACTAGAAAGGTTGATTCGTTTACCTTAGACGGCATGGCTTTGTATAATCAGCTAAAATATTGTCCTATTCCGATATCAGACCGATATCCTAGACCGATATTCTGCTCCTAATCATTGATTTTCTTAGCATACGAACCACCGACGAACCACAAACGTCTTCAAACGGGTGAAGTTAAATCAAACATGGGCATCTCAAATTGAAACCTGCTTTATTTTTCGCTGTTTCGTGTTAAAATAATAATTTTATATAGTACACTTGTTGCATTTTATCTTTCATAAACGCAAAAATGCCCATTTTTTATAACTCCGGTCACAAAGTCCAAACTTGGCTCCTAATAAATAACGAACGGAGGAAGATGCCGCGGATTCCTTTTAGCACAAAATGGAAAAGACATGGCCGTCTTCCTCAGTCATTAGTTTCAGCAGGATAGTTTAGATCAAAGGTTCCCAACCGGTGGTCCACTGACCACAAGTGATCCGCGAGAGCCTCGGGAGTGGTCATTCACATAAAAAAATTGCCAACAAATGAGTTTTTAGCATGAGATCCAGCGAGAAAAGAGGGAACGGCCATTCAGAAATGAAAAATTTAGGGGATCAGGTTGATGAGATGGCTAGAAGAGGGCTTGCCATCCTGACGGCTCAGGTTCGAAACCCAGTAATGGCATAGATTTTTCGTCACAACCCCGATCCCTACTCTGGTGTCACGTAGAGAGCATTTCAAGTGCAGTACCATCGAATGGGACGTAAACCTGTAGTCTCCCTCTGCATCTTTCGTTAAAAGCAAGCTAATATCGACACTGGGTTTCTCTCCACCCTTCCTCTGTTTCCCTAATAATCCAAAACCTTAACAACCTACCAGAGCAGTCCTCAATGGCACAAAAGACTTCAGCTGTCGGTCGCCTGCCCAAATAACCATCCAACGAAGAAAGTAGCAAAACAAACATCGCGTCAACTTTTTATGTTTAATAAGAGCACGGAGTTTAAAAGTTCAGGGTGATCGTCTCACAACTTTTGATGAATATATTTTCAGATTTCTCTTCCCTTCCACCACTCCACCGTAACCCTCACACAAAGCTCGAATTAGAAGGCTCTGGCTCCACTGTATGCAATTCCTTTATAATGAAACTATAAGAAATAATTGATACGAAGATTCCGCGGAGTTTAATTAGTGGAGCAGCTTTCGGGGGTTCCTCCGCATGATATCCATGTTTGACAACAGTTTCTCCAGTCATCATGATGGCGACTTCAGACCTGAAGACGCCATCAGGATGGCTGGAGAAACTGTTGTCAAACATGGACATCACGCGGAGGAACGCCCGAAAGCTGCTCCAGTAAAAGAAATAATTATTGTGGAATTGTAAAGTCTATCTCTCGTTGTTGCATAAAGCTTTAACTTGATAAAATATATTTTCAAGCAAAACTGTCAACGTCAATTTATTTTTATAATAACAATTTTAACGGCATCGACGAAATTCTTTTGGAAGGAAAATGGAAGGAAAAATTAACTCTCTTTGTCAATTCCGGGGTCAATTTGTCACGAGAAAGGGAACCCTCGCTGGGACAATTTCAGGCCAGTAACCTTAGTATGTTCTTTCCTATTTGGAAAAGAATACCCGTTTTTCAATTTCCTTGATGATTCATCTTTTCTTTGAGAAGGGAAATGTTTTAGATAGGCTTCCGCAAAAATATTTTTTTTTCAAATTAGATTCAGCGCTAATTTAATTCATATTTTCATTGCCTTAAATACTTTTCACGGGGTTCAAATTTTGCGTAACTTCGTAAAATTTACTATGCTGAATATTAACCACTGAGTTTTAAAACTTAACTACACTAAACTATTCCCACCATCATGCCACGAACGAAATCCGATCATGGGCTGGCCGAGATGGTCACCGGAAGACTTTAAAGGCAACCTCCAGCAGACCTCCACAGCCGGCGGCTTGGTCTCTCACACACGTATGAACTCGGTAAAGAGACGTGAAACGACACGACCTATGACTTCGGAGCTACAAACATTTGCCCCAATGAACGGAGATCACACTGCAGGGAATATGAGGGAGAGACACATTTGACAAAGTCAACGCATATGGCAGCATTACAATGCAAGAGGACGACAGCGCCAGTTCCCGCGAAGCGTCTGTAACGAAGTTTGAATCGCGAGGAGAAAGTCGAGAGACTTTTCTCACAGATTTATGGCACAAGTAAAAAAGTATCTTCCATTAATGTACGAGAAATGAGTTCAACCTTCTCGTGCACAGTGCTTTTTCCACCGATCACACTAGAAATCGAGGGTGAGAAAGGACGTTTTGTAGGCAAAAGCTATTGCTAATATCTAGATGAAACTCTTTTAGAAAATACTATTTTTAATGTGATTTTTAGTAATATTACTAATGCAAAAAGCATATTTTTTCATTCAAAACTTATCTAATGAAGGCAAAAAACCAGTTTAACCTCAAAGTTAATATCACATCACCGCAATAATTTATGAGAAATGCGTTATCGGCAAAGTTATCGGGTTTCTTTCGCGTAGGTTCATCTTGAATGACACGGTTCCGCCGCCGTTGCAGTCGGCATATTCCGATCAGTTCACACTTGAAGATGCCAACTGGAACACAGGCGAAACTGTCCTCATTCATGATACGCGAAAGGAACCCGGAAACCTACGCAGAAGCAAAAAATGGGTTTTTTAGAAAATAATGCGCTGAAAATCGCTAGTCGAACAAAAAAAAGTAACTACGAAATATATTTGTGGATTTATCTGCCTCCTTTGGGCTTCAATTTGACTTCTCAATAGTTTAGGCTATGTTTTTTTTTTAACTTTTCATTTGTTTCGACTTGGCGCAAACGCAATCCGACCTCATCAAGCGTTTCAAGGCCTTGGGCACTACCGTGTCGCTCCGAGACTTGCCGAGAGATTCAGCGAAGGCATTTACACGCATCCCACCCGGACACGCACATGTATATGAAGTCTTCCCCATGCCAAGGGCTCGAGCAGTCGTTGCTCCCGCTGGCGGGGCGATTTTCTGTCGACGCGAGCGTCGTTGGGAGGAAGACAGCGCGGCGGAGTTGTGCAGTGCGCAGCGCGAAGCGGTCCCAGACGCGCATTTCCGGTGGACACGACCGGATTGTGTTTCTCGGGAGCAGCATCGTCATCTTCGGGGAGGAGAATGAATATGTGCACTCGCAAGCACCCAAGTGAGCGTCTCTGCTTAAGAGCCAGGGTCAGCAGCAACAACAACCGCATACCTAAACACGGAGAGACCTCGATTCCAAGTTAACCAGTCATACGCTACATCCATTTACAAGATAGCTACATTTATGCTGACCTGGCTAGCGTACATTGCAGAACCACGAAGAAAATACTCAACACTAGGTAACTGATTATATGTTATGTATAGTTGTACGTGACGAAATTGAGGTCCTGACTGATATAACACGCTCACACATTCGTTCAGACGTAACTTTCAACAAATCCGCTGAACTGTCTGACGCTCCAAGTTATCGGAGGATATTGCGGAATCCTACACAGATATCATTAATGAACACCGCAGAGCGAATTATGTAAGAAATAACTGACCAAAAGAATAACAAATTATCACTATTTTTTTATACAAACAAATTAATTGTGTAATCATATGCGCGAATTAAAAACAGACTTAAACGTTTTATTGTTTTTATTAAGAAATTAGAAGTTTGCTTGTATAAAAGCTCATATAGGTATCTTATTTAAAATGACCTCACCGATATTTAAATGTTCAACTTGAAAGCATATTTCCAGCGAGCTACTTATTAGGTTCTCACCAAGTGCCTAAATAGGGTATACTGAGTTATACGACCAATTCAGTTGTAGGTCATATATTCTGTTCCCCTTGGATAACGTATAAATGAGGTTTCCCTGTACATAAAAGGCATATACCACACATTCACAGACTGATCACGATATCCCTGGAACCAAAAAATGTATAGCAATGAAGTTTACCACATAGCTCAGTCTCAGGCCCTCGGTGTTCATTGAGAAATCTTTTTACAAAATGACCACTCTAGCGATACTTATGAAAATTAAAAGGGAATTTCGGGCATTGACAAAGAGAAAAAAGCATGGGGCAAACAATTAGGTCAAATATATAACATTTCTTATTATGATGTTTGTTGGTTTTAGGAGTACAATTACACCAGAAATATCTCTCATCAGAGGAAAAGTCACTGCAGAAATTTTCCTTTGCAAAAAAGTGAACAAAAAAAATAAAAATTCACCTACCTTTGCAGTGACTTGATTGACAAACACTAATTAACATTATACAATAGTGTAGTAATATTTATCTAACTTCTGGTTTTTATAGGCTGATAGCCCATACGCGGTGTTTCTAGTATAACGCTAAGAACCAAGTGAATATTAAAGCAGCATTACGATCCCCTACACAGAGTGTGATGGGCAGATAGTGAAAACAGGGTAACAAAGTAGTTTAATATGTTATTAGGAAGAATCATAAAGCGAGCGAAGCTCCGGGTAACAGCTAGTATACTATGTAGGGACGCACATCACGCCGAAAGGTACGACCAATAATAATACAACTAATAACTGTTGAGCCTTGTGGACCTCTTTCGAAGAAATAAGATCCTTTTAAAAGCTAGAATTTTCAAAGTGATCCTGGAGGAGGCAAGGTGGTCATCCACACAGATTAATTTTATTTTTCAGCAACACGAGCAACCTTCAGAATGTGCTACAAAACCATGGCACACAATGGCATCTGCCAGCATTTAAGAAGTAAAAGCCCTAAAAATCTCAAGGAAGCGTGAATCCACCACCATGCTTGAGCTATTTAGACCCTGGTTACACTCGGTGAATTATTTGGGAGGCCTAAAAGCAGTTCGTGACGCTAAATTCACTGCGCAGACTACAGAAGCAGCAGAGAAAGAGGACTGGAATAGCGATAGGAGATGTGAAACAGCACGGAAACGAGGAAAATAAAACGGAGTCGAGGCCGTGGGATAGTAACAAGAGAAAGAGGGGCACTATGAACGAAGAGGGAAATATGTTGAAGGTGTTGCCGGGATGAAGAGGACAACTAATTGGAGGCATTCTGGGGGACAATAGTGCACCACGAGACGATAATGGGACGAACAAAGGAAGGGTAGAAATAAATATAGGAAGAGCCCGGATGAAATTAGGAACAACAGCCTCCGGAAGACGTGAACGAAAAATGAAGGGGGTCCCGAGGATAAAAGGATAGCGCGCACGGTTGCCATAAGTATCCTATCGTAGTGCGCACATCGACTATGAGGGCGATAGTGAAAGAATTAGAATACCCTCCGATAAGTTGGAGTTTCCATGTACACCCTTCCTCACACACATCATGGATCGTACACGATTAACCTTGGTGAGATCAAAGGATGATTGAAAGCTCCCGTAACAGTATCACAGACGAAATCTATGAATACAAAAATCCGGGCAAGAAATGCCAAGAGGGAGTAGCGGAGAACAAAAGAAACATAGACGAAAGACAGATGGCTAACGTAAGGCAGTCCAAGACAGTTTAGAAGGAACATGAGGAAGAACGTATGGGCAAAGAGCCAACGACCGCATCCTTGGAGACATTCAGTGATAACGTGGAACATCAGATCATGATGGAATCAGTGTGGACAAGGGTAGACTGGAGCGCGAATACAGATACAGCGTCATGTAAAAATACAGTGTCCTTTGATCCTTTCATTTTCCCTGTTTTCCATTTCATACTCTGATTTGGTGGTTGGCGGCCAACTTTGAGCTCAAAAGCAATGGGGAAAACTGACTAGCGGGAGGCATTTAAATTATAGGTATTTTTTATGAACTAAACATTTAAATGCAAACCAAATTATATGATGATAATAATGCTGCAGAGCAATACATGCTATGCGCCTTTGCTAGGATATTTCAATAAGGGATAATAGAGTTCTCATAAACCTCACGCTAATTGTAGTAATTAATCACGGAAGCTGAAATTTTCGCTATGTGCCTCACAGTGGTCGTAACGTCGCAACTCCTGTACGAGGCAGAGAAACATGGAGGACTTCCAAGAAGTATTCCCACAGTCACTCATGCGCTGATTACGATGTCATTGAAATTGGTGGTGCGGAAATAATTAGTTATTTCCACACCATATTAGGAAAGGATATTTCACCTCGGGCAACAAAACCAATAAATGGCGAATACACGCAGAGCCAATAAAATTCATGAATTCCAAAGTTTGAAACAAATATGATTTGCAGGGGGCACTGTATTTTTGTTTATCAACCGGTTCGTGCTTAATGGGGAAAATAGATGCGCATCGATAAATCACTCCAATACTGGTGCTCAATTACGTTTATGGAATTACAAATGTCCACTAGATTCAATAAAGCAGAGCATAACACCCGATACATTAAGTACTAATATGAATCAAGAATTTCTGTTCACTGCATTATTGGCATGTTTTTTCCACTAACAATAAGTCAAACGTTAAGTACCTACGCAAAAAAAACACGCAAATTTAAACCAGAAAGCCACTTATGAATGGGAGACAGTAAATTAATCATGTTAATAAAGGGTTATCGACCATTTCCAACCGTGTTATTACACCACGAAAAATCCTTCAAAATAGAAAAACGAGCAGAAAAGTGATCAGAATTTTAGTCACTACTTACTTACTTGTTAGTTCTTTTTTTACGAAATAGGATAATTTAATTGTAGCAAAGGTTTAATAACAATGCGGAAATAAGATTGAAAAAAAAAATGAATGCAGGAAACAAAAAAAATCTGCGAGGAAATTAGATCATAATCTACGTTGATGAGCTACCTGATCTGAAAGTTGGTCCCTCTGGCTAGGTTTCTTTTGCATATCTCATCTCCAGGGTACGGGAGGAAGGTGCGTCATGGCGTGATAGATTTTCTGGAGCGGAAGGTTTGCGTCCCAGTATGACATTAAGCCCCCACAGAGCACCTACCTTCAAACCCAATTACCGCAGCTACCTAACACTTGTCCCCTTTACCTGGCGAGTACATCAACGCCATTACTTAGGTCAAGAACTCGATTTAACAGTCTCCAGTTAGAAGTAAAACTTTATTATAAAAAAGCTGAAGTAATAATGCGTAATGAAGGGATGGACAAGACGGAGGTAATAGAAAGGATGTGGCATTTGAGAAATAAGCATGTGTAAATATTATTAAAGAGAAGGAAGTAGATTACAAGGGCTTTTAAGACTAATAGTCTATTAGCTTTATTAAAGAGTAATTAGACAAGATAATAATACCAGATGACCTAGTTCCTGTAAATATACCCGTGCGACACCCATTACTTCATAAAAACTCGCGTATCGTCGGTAAAAATTAAATTACACGTATAAAATATGTTAAATGTGTGTGTCTCACTCTATTGGAAAATCTTATTTTCCACTTCACTTAAAGCTATGAATATAAAAAGGGAAAAAATATCGTGGTAAGAGCTATTCCCAGAGACATCATTACAAAAGTTCCGATAACGAACGTCAGTTATAATAAAGATATAAAAGTGTACTTCTAAATTAGACTAACCGCGCCCAGCGGAGATGAACGAAATATCCGCCTATGCTTCTTCCGCCACCTTCCACCACGGTAGACGTTGAGGAACATTCCTCTTTTTATGAGCAATACCTATCATTTCTCTGGCGATTCCGCCTGATAGAATATTGCCGCTCATACCGCCTCTACTCCTATCTGGCCTCTGGCTCGGTGTTAATAGTATCAGTGATAACATGGATAATTCCATATGAATTGAGCGTAGATTTATGTACTATTTATTTACTTCAAATTGCTTTGGAAACAACCTCAACAGCCTTTTGCATCAGTTAATACAAAAAGCAACCACGGACAACATACACAACCATTCCCTGACAGGTGAAAGTCCCACTCAGGCGGAAATCAAACCTCCGACCATGAGGCCGGCGACATCTTAACATAAGCCAACAACAGCGAAAGAATATTGGTAAAGTAGAAATAAAAGACATAAAAAGTGATTAAAAGAATGGAAACATGAAGATGGCTGGAAAAAAGAATAGAAGAAAAATTGATTTATAAATTCTGAAGGACAAGGCGAGTTTTTCACGTCACACACAAATTACTAAAAGGTCTAAAATACACGGTAATAGTTTTCGTGGACCGTTAAAAAACCACCCTCGAGTCAGTGAACTGTCTACGCTAAATAATCAGTAATAATATAGCAGTCGTAATATGTGGACAGGAGTTATGTTACCTAAATGTAAATGGCTGAGATAAATGAAAGCACATGTCAAAGCAGGCTGCCAGTACACATATAAATGGGCAACAGGAGTAGTGTCATTGTCGTATCGTACACTCGCGGCTTGAATCTGGAAGCCGGAAAGATGAAATAATCACACACCCGCCACCCCCCAAATTGTAATGTCTCACACGAGCGACACCTTCCCTCCTGCTACCCATACACATGAAGATTTAAACATTTTATGCTATACAAGAATAATCCTTAGAAAATTGAACAGCATTCGAAGCGACATGGGCAATTCAATCTCGAGTAAAATGGACTGACAAAAAAATTAGGATAGTAAACTAAAGAAAGTCCGAGAATTTTTTTTAAAACCAGCATTAAATCAATATGAACTCAGGATAACTGCTGCCTAACAGTTGCATATATGAGTTCGTTTCTCCGGCCGATCACGGAAACTCCGATTCTCAGTAGGAAGAATACAATCGTAGGCGAGCGGAGAGGAAGTGTCAAGTTTTCCTGGTCACTCATTGTTTTCCAAATACTAATACATTTTTGGTCATTTTCAGCGACCACAGAAACCTGAAATGTCTAAACCATTATCGCAACTGATTATTCTTAAATAGTAATTTTATTTCGATAGTAGATATTGTGTCTCCCATTTCAGATAAGAGTTGGCAGTTCGAAAATTAGGCTACCAACTAACTAGCCTCTGAACATTTGTCAATTTTGGAGAGGCATTGTTGATATTCTCGAATAAAATGGAAGTAAAATCGACGAAGCACAAATAAAAAATCATCCGCGCAATGAAGGAATAAATTAAAGATTCTAGCTTCATTCATCGGAAAGAAAACCCAGCAGGACCTAAACACGCTCAGGTTCGCGACTGGCACTGATTCTATCCTATTTGCCAACTTTTGCCCTTCCGGCTCCTACGAGTCGGATTCTGGGGTTCAGATTCCGACGAATCGACATCTAAAGGCCGAAAACACTGTTCACAATTCATTTCTTGAGCGACTTACAATATTTAGTCGTTCCGAGCTATCCTGCAGTCAGTTATTGAATGTTCTTGAGCATGATGGGAATAACAAATTTACTTCGATTTAATCAGGACTAAGACTGCTTTACGGCAAAGGTAATTCATTACCCCAAGCAAGTTATTTTCTCGAAAACTCGCTTAGGGCAAAGTTGATTTCAAGATAAATTTTAAGTTGATTTGTCGTTATTTTTTTTATCAACCTTGATAGTGGTGTAAACGACAGCGAACGCAAAAGAGGAGTTCCCGGGGAAATGGACGGATAGTTTGACTGACGCAGGTCAAAGTTCATCGAGTCAAATTTTCGATCAATCGAAGGAAATTGCAATAGCGCTGGTCCCTACCACCCTTGCGCGTGCATAGTAAATAAATTTTCTTTGCATCGAAATTTCACACAACTCGAAGTATTTTTCAGTTCCGGAGGGACTCGATTAAACTCCCTGCGTCGCAACAACCGAAAAGATCTGGCGTCGCCTATCCGAATCGGAAAGTGATGAAGGAGTGCGACAACAACAGCCTCCAGCGACTCCCCTCCGCTTATCTAGATGCATTATTCCCCCCCCCCCTAACCCCACGGAAAAACAAACACATATTCACTTCTCTCGAGAGAGAGGGAGAGGAAAATCACATTGTTGCAACTCTCTCGACGATGGATGCATCGAGTGCGCTCTTATCAGCTTGCACTTCAACGGCCTCCTCCCATTATCTATCTTGCGGGAGCCGCCACGACGAACACTCCCTCTCTCCTCCGAGTTCCCGCAACCGAAGAGGAGGAGGAGGAAGACATTCCAAGTTGCCACCATCGGTTCCGCGAGCATTTGTTTTCATTCCCCCCCCCCCCTTTACACCCTCACCAAGCCTTACATCCCCCTCAAAGTCCGCAATATGCGCCGGCCGGCGAGCCTCCGCAAACGGTCGCCGATGGCGCTCACGCCGCCGCAGACGCCAATGGAACGTACGGCGAGCGCGCAATCTCTTGCTCCTCCGCATGGCAGCGCTGCACTTGCGCAACGATGGCCTGAAGCAAAGTCTGCGTTCCCTGGGGGGAGAGCAAACAACAAGGATTGCTCGCTCTATCCCCAAACAGCCCTCCCCCTCAGGATAAACATCTTACTTTGTACTTAGTCGAGAAGGCTGGCTGACGACTGCGAGAGAAGACAGCAAATAGAGATAATCCCAGCATTTTGTTTATGCCGTTTCAAAAAACACCGATTTCACGAGAAAATTTCCTAATCCCTATAGAAGTTAAGTCAGTCCACAGATTTGGAGATGGGATTTTATCTCTCAAAAAGGTTGAATTATAGTTATTTCGATAGGACATCTGTTTCACGTCGGTGTTCCATATGCTTTACGGAATGCGCAAGTAATTTTTCTCCTGATAAACATTTCTGCGACTAGAATCATTTCCCAGATACCAAATGCCTTCGATTTAACCAAGTTTCATTTCCTTGTTTCTGATAGATTTCTTCAGTGTGGCGATGTAAATTAAATTATCACTCTGGAGCATTAAGAATCGATATAGTATATACATATATACATAATCTTATGAACTTGCATCACAGCGTCGCATCTACGTGGCACACTCCATAGCATCTCAAGTTAGCATTCGTAAGGAAACATTTACTTCGCAATGCATTATCCGTATCTTATTACTAAGAGACATTTCATAGCGATATCGCATCCGAGAGTTTAGACATCAGAGTAGATTAAATCATCTGGAGATAGTATGATTTACGACTGTTCGAAGTACTTGCTCGCTCCATACAATAAGAGTTTTATCGTGAAATACCACTTGATTCCAAAATTGCAACTTTGACGGATACGCTTCGCTCAAATGGAGGATAACTACTAATTGTATGATGAAGTATACTGCCCGAAAACAGGTGTTGAGTTGCTGAAAAGATGGATGCCCGTACTCCACGCTGTCGTACGCGCCTTCTGCATCGCGAAGCGCACCGGAAACGTCGCTTGATCAATTTAAAACAAAAGAATAGGGGTAGAAGAGTGTTGATCGTCAGAAATTCTGAATGATGAGATAAATATTCGCCAATAGGCCACAACAATTAAAAATACACTTGACAGGGGGTGGGTAAAGAAAAGTAAAAAGAGAGAAGACTTACAGGGATAACTGATAACCATTTTGCGGTTCACTGCCGCCGATAAGATTTTTTTCCCACGTATCGATTGGATAAGGCACTGTCTTTACTCGTACATACCACCACGCGTTACGGTCCTTCACCCTTCGCCGATTAAATATAGGCTATAAAACGAGAAAGGTAGAAACGCTACGACCATGACCCATATACCCTAAAAACATACGTTGCAGCCTAATAGCGACCTAGATATAACATGCGCCATTCACACTTCCGGATTTCAGAATTTTATTACCAGCAATTATTAAACACCATCCGAAAGCTTTCAGTTAAAGGGACGCACAGTAGTTGAAACGGGCTAGCAGAATATTTAATTGAGAGGACATCTTTCTCAAACGACGACGCTTTCAGTCATCAGCAACTTTTAATACATCAGAACACGCCAGCGCAAATTCTTTACTTTCACGCCAAGCGACGCTTTGATTGCCAGCGGTGATCTGAGCTAAAAATTCTAATATTGTTAAAATACTACATTTAAAGCGGTTGTTAACAACAGTAATTGTCAAGGCCAAGAGAAAGAGAAGTAAATAAAAACTTCCAGGAATAATACAAAATATCTTTTGGAGACGGCCCAGAAAAAACAATGAGAATCCTAATATGATTTAGACCATATTAAATAGGTCAAATGTAAAGATATATAGCTAAAACTAATATTATGGTCTTAAAATAGTTTTAATTGCGCTACGATTTCGGAGTCATTTTGAAGGCGAGCTATTGAAACAATGAGACAATAAGTCATTCGGTAAAGGAAACATAGCCATTCCAAAATAATATTTATCGAACCTCAGTTATATTCTCGTAGAAACGCTTCGTTTCCTTCACTCTTTATGATAAAGGCATTCCACAAAGTTAAGTCCGGACGCAGTATCTTTTTTCAAAGGCAATAATTTTGCTTTTTTTTCATATGTGTGTAAGCAGCCGATAGAAATCATCAATTAACACCAATGGATTATTCATTTCACTTCCTCCTCAACGCAATAGCAATGCCGGATAGATTGCAGCAATCGATGATTTTTTTTAAATCGAACTGAAACACCGAGTATCAACCGCTTCATCCCAGTTACCAACTCGCGATTTTGAGCGCAAAACGTTGAATATCTCGACATGGAGCAAGAGGTATAGCTCAACCGTGGCGGCGAGAGCGTTTCTTACACCCATCAAATCCGTTCTTTGTAACTTTGAACGCTTCCACCGATAACAACTTACACTTTCGAAGGCGAATCGATGGCAATGAAAAGTGAGACTACTAGTGGCGATTGCAAGAGCCGCGTGACTGCGCAAGAAGGGCGAAGGATGAGGAGAAAAAACAAAAGAAGTAGAAGAAACACATACTAACGCCAAGCTCTAGGAGAGGAAGTGCAACTAGAGACTCCCTCGAATGGGCGGTTGCGTAAGAGGCTGCACGCCAGCGAGAGAGAGATGTATCATTCACGACTATAAAGTATCTCTTTTTACGCCCGCTGCCGCCGCGCGCGGCGCATAGCAATCGGAATCTTCGGGAAAGCGCCAGTAGAGGGAGCGACGGACAGGGTGACGAGGAGGAGTGCCTCATCTTAAGAGATCCCCCGCGGGTTTCCTTAGTGTTTATTGCGCATCGTTTGTTAAATTATTCTGTGCAGGGTCACAATTGATTGTGCCGTACTCGGAATGAGGACTTACTGGAGCGAAGTAACATCCATCTTCTAATATAAATTCGATATATTCGCCAGAAAAACCGAAAACCCTTTATCCCTCTTCCACTTTTACATCCGAGGATCTTCCCTCTATTTACTTGAACCATTATTTTATTTTTTCTTTCTTTATTTATTTCATCAACCTGAATACAGCCTCGAGGACCATTTTACATCAGGCGTTGTAACAGTAACAAAGGACAACACACACAGCCATGTCCTGGGAGGGGAAAAATCCTCCCCAGGCGGGACTCGAACCCGCGACCTTTGGGTTGGCAGGCGAGGACGCCGCCACCGAGACGTCCATAGCACTTTCTCCATTCTCTTCCGCACTCACATCTCAAACGTTTGAAGCCTACGTTCATCCTCTTTCCTCAGATTCCACGCCACTGTAGCGTACTGCGCTACACATCATATTAGACCCTTCGCCAGTCTTTTCTATCTATTCTAACGTAAGGTCCCCGTAATTAAATCTCTCCTATTAGTGAACGCCTCGTTTGCTAACGCTCTTCTCCTTCTACTATCTTTACCAGGAGTGGGAGGAATAAAAAAACACTCGACACCAATTTCCCCGAAGTAGTGGGACGGGGAGACAGTGATGCAGTGCGTATAAGACTGACAGAAGAGAAAAATATCGCATGCTATTCCTGCTCTGCAAGCAATTCTCTCCCTGAATCACGCGACTGCCAAATAATTACAAAAGAGCAACGACTAATAAGGAGAGGGCGTTCTGCGTGATCGCCTTCCCAGATACCAAGAAAAAAAAGGCTTTTAATTATCCAGACTTCGCTTGGCATAGCACACGTATACATGGCCATTTCGACGTTAGAAATTACTTTTTTCAAAGAGTTGATTATATTGATTATGTAACACGAACATATGATTGCCTTGAAATTAAGGCTTGATCCAGCATGATACCTGTACCAATTTTGAAACGACGGGCAAGCCAATCAGGTCCTAAGTGAGATCTCGAAATTCTTGAGGTATTGCTAAGCAAACAACTACTATCGGGGAAAAAAGTATGGATAGTCGAGTTTAGATGTTGTAAATAGTTTACCAGTAGACGTACATAAAAACAAGCTGCGATAAAATTTAGCTTATTTGAATCTTCGTTCAATGATATGAAATAAAAAGTTTTATTCTCCCTCAGTAAAGTTTTATCTTAGGTTGCACAAAAAGGAGCCGGTTTTTTTTACTATTTCCAACGGAGTGCTAAATTAGAAAACTCATTACTTTAAATTCATTAACTGGATCGTAACGAAACTCTATCACATCTTACAAGAACATTTTTTTTATGATTATACCAATTTTTAACCTGATATGGTAATTTTTTAATAAGTTGTTATAAATTTTGTAAAACAACTTTTTCTCAGTGCTGGGTGGTCGTAGCGGTACGACATTTGCTTTGCTATGAGGATCATGGGGATGTTAGGCTAAACGCAAAATAACATTTTGCTTACTTGCAACTGTTGATTTTACATAGATTTATATTCAACCGGGTGGTTACGAGGAGAAAGTAACGCAGCGGGCGACGATAACAATGCGCTGGGCTGAGAGAACTCATGCGACGTCACCGATTTCACGCAAATGGTGTGTAAATATACATAAAATCAACAATTGCAAAGGCAAAATTAACAATTGCGAAGGCAAAATGTTGTTTTACGTTTAGCCTAACATTCCCATGAGCTTCATAGCAACACAAATGTCGTACCGTTACGACCATCCAACACTGAGAAAATGTTGTTTTACAAAATGTACTTCAGCTTCTAAAAGAATAATCACATCTAGTTAAAAATTGTTACACTCATACACAAAATGTTCTTGTAAGATGAGATAAAGTTTCGTTACGATCCAATTAATTATTTTAAAGTAATGAGTTTTATAATTTGGCACTGCGTTGGAACTAGTAAAAAAAAAGCCGGCTCCTTTTTCGTTCAACCTAAAATAAAATTTTATTGAGGAAAATAAAAATGTTTATTTCATATCATTGAACGCAAAATAAAATAAGCTAAACTTTGTTGAGCTCACGCCACGCCTGAAGGTCTTTCTTTGGCCGACGATTAAATTTTACAAAGACACTTGAGTTGTTACCAAAGACTCCGACACTTAAGACGTGTAAGTCAAAACTTTTACCAATTATACACATCATAACACTATTTTCGCAATATGGTACGATTGGAAAGGAATCCGAGAGGAAGAAAAAATTACTATTAAAAACAAATCGAAATAAGGGAGCAGTTCGTGAAGGCAAGATTTTTTGCGCCCATCAGCAGCGGAGAGAAGAGACTACTGGGATTCACTGGCAAAGAAGAAGGGGAAGGAAAAACATGCGATGAAAGCTGAAAAGGAAGTTTCAAAAGGGTATTTCATAAGGGCAACACTGAAAATACGAAGGGATCAGCACGTACTTCGACGAACGATGTTCTTTAAGAGACAGCCGCGCTCGGTGACGGGAACATACAGCTTCGTACCCAGGGGTGGTAGGTTCAAATTCGGGCGATACGTTACCACACCGTAAGAACTAGACAGGGGAAACAACAGGAACACGGAAGACAACATTTCGGAATCAACATACCTCGGGATATATTGATCACAAAATTTCAAAAATAGTTGGCCCCCTTTGGATATAGGGCGCCAACTATTAATGAAACAGGGCGTTGGAATTATCTAATTACTGTAATATGACATCTCTGGTCGCATTCATAGTTACAAACCTTATCATCTGATGACATAGTACCAACTACAGAGATTTTATACAAAATATAAACGGGATTATTTCGTTGACGGTCATATTTACCCAAAATGCATGTTTTTTTAACGTTTAGTACAGAGGAACATAACTGCCAAAGCTTCAGCGATTTCCGTGTCTGCAGATGGTAAAATGTGCAATTTTCTGCAAATGAGAGCTTCGCATAAAACAGCAGATGGACAGAATCCGGATCCCCAACTCCGAATCTTGTGAGTTTCACGTGTATTTTTTGTGGGGCGAGAGGTTCTGCCTTCAACGATCCAAAACCGGGTAAATTACATAGTAGTATCACATGCTGGATTTCCACCGGTCACCACAGTCTTATAAGTTATCACCGAGTCGATTCGTAAGGCGAGGTGAAGGCTCACCACTTACTGAACCCAATGGCGTGTGAAATTCACACTGTCATGGTTGGAGGGGCAGTTCCAATTCAAATACTACCTGCGGTCTCCCAGTAAGTTCAGATGCCGTGAAAATCACGCCCATATCGAGTTACGCCATGGGTGTCACAAAAATCGTCACTCAGCCTGGAATCAGGTATCATCTGGAATCATCCCTCAGCCTTCTAGAAAGAGATGGGTCGCTGTGCCCACAGGAAAGAGCCGCTTCGTCCATCATCATATGTATTAACAAAATAAATATTAGGTGTATGGACAGCGCTGCCTAAAATTTCCCCAGCAGAGAGGATTTTCTCCGACGTCTTCTTCATTAAATTATCCATTTCCAAATATAAACTTTTAAGCTTTTCGTGTAATTTACCTACCCTCCCAACAATCGTAAATTTCAATTAATCTTCTCCTTCGTTCTCACCTACACGTCCCAGTATCCCCAGTAGTTGCGGCGGCTGATGTAGATGTAGAATATATCGGATCGTAAACAACAATGAGTTACATAAAAATAAAAGTGAAGTACACTTTGCGTCGTTGAGGCGAGGGATGTATTTTAAAATATATGATCATGAACACTACCAAAATATCCCTTTGGGGCTAATATTATTGGACTATGAAGTAAAAATGAAGTAGTGACATATTTCTGAGCTCAAATGGCTGGATTGGAAGATAGGCACGGGTGGAACTGGCAGTGCCGTCACCACTACAAGGCGAATTTAGTGTTAAGTCATTAGCATTTGGTAAAGGGCTTCTACTCAAATTGTAACCGCCCAATTTACCTGGCTGCGCAAAAACTAACGAATTTCCACTAAATTTCCCAGCCGTTAACTCCTGAGACAATGCAATACAAGCACATTTTTCGGATAAATATGAAGTTTAACGACACGAATGAACTTGAGTGGCCGCTGTTTTCACTCGAGGGCATTTGACGAAATGGGAGTATGAAACCCGCTGTATGTGATTGAATGGAAGTTCTAAAAAACCATGGCCGACTCGCGGAATGGAGGCATTATCCGAAATCGATAAACCTAGTTCCACATAAAAAAAGATCATAAAAACAAAACATTTTATTACCGGAATCCAAAACGTTTGCTTCTAAATGCTTTTTTTACTTCCACGCAAACAGGTTCAATAAAATATGCTCCTCCCAATATAATTCCAAGCCAATGACATTAGGCGATGTACTTAAGTAAGCAATAATGACACCAAAATTCGGTCGATATGAAGCATACCCCAGAAAAGCTCGTGGTCAACACAATAGAGAGGCATGATGATTAATGAGTAGGATTGAGTCGGTAATGAAAGAGGGTGTGTTAGAAGCCCAGATAATTAATAAATACGAATGGAGCGACATTACTTGGTATGGTTGACTTGATGGAATGGATGATTCTCGAATGAAAAATCAGATGCATATTTAAAAGGAGGGTTAAAAGGTTTTAATGGAGAGGAGAGAGCGATAAATGGCGGACAAATGCGGTGTGTGGGATTCTTAAGAAAGGAAAGTATATTAGGACTCCTGGGAACTAGGGAGTACAAAGGTGCCAATTGTTGAGTAAATTTAACAGAGGTGAAAGAAGGGTGTAACAGCGATTCCTGATCAAAGGTACGAGCAGAGCGGTTTACGGTATGTTGGCTCGAGTACTGGCTTCTCATCCCGAGGGCCCCGGCATCTCGGAAGATTCGAATATTTTTGGGGTAAAGTACTTCATGTGAGTACTCCGTACATCGGATGGGACGTTAAACTGTTTTCCCTTGGCGCCCTTAATAAAAGGTTCATACGGTTTACTTGGTCGATTTTCTTTACGGGGGTCGTGAGTTATTTATCGCTTAAACCTATCATACGGTATTAGGTAAGGGTACAAAATTGTGTAAATAATATGTACACGGTAATATTTGTAACAGTAATATCTGTATTGATGATCAGTGCTAATGAAGCATAGTTATTATAAAGGTATTACATTTCGGAGACGGCTATGGATGTGAGAAAGGTTCAGTGCTGAAAAAACCGAGAGTTGTCAAATGTCCGTAGTTGACTTTATTTTATAAGCTGTTTACCTTGATTGCTATTTATTAAATCGAAATTAGTAGCTATGACGTGGAGGAAGGACTCCATAATTGCAATGAAGAAACTTAGTGACTTCCACTGTTTATTAGAAAAAAAACTAAAAAACAGTGGAATATTGTTCTTTTCTAATAAACAGTGGAAGTCACTAAGTTTCTTAATTGCAATGCTATTTATTAGTTTACAATTACCCATACATTACCTTTCCCCATACATGTGCTATCATGACTTGACAACTTCGAACGGCACGGCACCAATATTTAAGAGGAGGCAGATGTATGAGGCAGATAAAACCCACCAACGGGTTTCCCTCCAATATTCCTCCATTCCCCGAATAAACATAACTAACTACCCACCTCTTCTAAAAAGCTTAACTGACCACACTTGTCGGTCACCTACTGAAATAACAAACCGACCCTAGATTACATCCCGAAGGATTTAGAAAGTCCCCAAGGTGACGAGCCGCGCGTTCAAAACCCTTCTGGGGCACACCCGATGACGTTGCCAACTGATGGCGAAGGGGATATCGCGGGTCAAACTGACCACAGCCATCGGGCAGCGCAATAAAAAAAAGAAAAACCGCTGCCCCGCCCCTCCCACCGCCCGTCCGGTTCTCCGCTCGGATCCTTGTATTAATCCGTGGCTCGGATGCTTGAGCCTCCCTCCCCACATCACCCCCCTCTCCTCTTCCCCCGGCCCACCCCACCCTCCCTCTACGGTGGGGTCGGCAACCTGATGGGATCGACTGGGGGGCCCGGCGGGTGTGTGGTGCGCCCAGACAGTAGCAGGGAGGGCGAATTTTCGCTCCAATCGACCGAAACCCCGATCGCCCCGAGAGAGTGCCGCGCATCTGTCTTCGCAACTACGGGAGCCGGCGAGCGAGTCGGGAGCTCCCGAACTCCCTTCCGCCTCCTTCCGCGCACGCGAAAACATCAACGCCGTGCAATATTCATCATTCATTGTCGCACTGAGGTGAAACATTTTTAAGTCGCAAAATACGTAACATATCGAGTGGTATTTGAAGGCAAATATCAGGGAATGATTATGAATTCAGACCAAACGCGGGGAAAATACAAACAAAACATTTGCGGCGCTGAAGTCAAAAAGTAGTAATCGACGGCATTAGCTCTGATAGGTATGGTTACCCAGCGTTCCAAAATGGAACGTAATAGGCCCCCTGTTACTCCTATGAACGTAATCAACTGTAGATAGAGCCACTAAATAAGATAGTATGTTGAGGCTAACATCTAACATAAACAACGAAAACTTCTGGAGTCGCTCCAACTCTGGTGTGAGCTCCAACATAATCTTGTGAAGACTACAGTTTTTACGTTACGAATGACACCAATTCCATATATATTCAGTGAACGGGTTAAATATAAATGTATGGGACGAGGTCAAATACCTGAGAATCACCATCACTTCAGACCTTACGTGGGGAAACACGAACGAAAAAATTATGGCGCCGCATTAAAGAAACTAAGATTTATCAAACGAATAAAACGAAAGTCCTCGAATTAAAAAGTAAAACAGAGACGTTAACTTCACTCTAATTAGACCACGTCTCGAATACGCCGCGAGAATTTAGGACCGTACAGAGATAGATTTAATACGCGAAATAAACAAAATACTAAGTAAAACCGCACACTTCGTTAAACACTACTAATTGTAAGAGCCAACGACAGATAGTGACATAGCTAAGGGAAGGATAAGGTTGGGGGCCACTACGGACTCTGTGGCAACACGCTAAGGCTAAGCTCACTTTAACTCAGATGAAGCGAGTTTCAGTATGACACGGAGGATGATCACTCAAACTTCGTATCATATCCCTAGAGCTGATAGAAGCGACCATGTAAGAGACTACAACTAAAACATGGCGTGACACTAAGAGACTCCGTTAAGGTGATTGGAGCGATTTTTGTTTATGTACAGCTTTGAGCGAAACCTAGCATACGTGTCCTTATTAGTAACATATATAGATAAAAGTGAAAAAAGGTGCATGCTACCGATTTGGTGTCCAGGCAATTCGCTGCTATTTTATCACAGCCATATGGTACATACATGACATATATTTTGAAATAATTCGATTACATACGTACAGATTTTCTCCTAAGCGCGAAATAATACGTTCCATACTATTATAATGGTTGCTAACAAATATCAAGGTATCATGCAGAGTAAAAAAAGCATAATTTGAAAAAAGTTTGCTTAAATTTCGAATTCCGCCCCGAAAACCCAAGTCACGACAATGCTTTAATTAAGACGAAATGTTTAAAATATAATTCTTGCAACATTTACATCACTGCACGTATAGTTATTTCCACCGTATAAACAGATGTACCTACTAGAGAGAAATTTTGTCAAAGAATTTTTTTTCGACTTACTTGAAAAGTCGTTAAAATGTGCACTCATTGGATCACGATGACCGCTCCAACCACCATAACATAGGTGTCACTTTCGTTCCAATTCCACTCCAAATTCACTTTCTCTATTTCCTCCCTTTTTATGGCCGGTGTCCTAACACCCCCTGACACACGCCCCAGCGGTGGCTAGCTGGGCAGTACGTAGATGCATCACCAGATGTGATGTACATGGTATGATAACGCGATCGCGTAAACGGAATTATGTTTTTGACGAGTCCTCTTCGATAATCGTACACGAAGGCCCATTTTGTCAGTATTTTCCATTGAATTTCATTAAGTATACTCAGGTAGTCAACCTAATATCAGGGAATTGTATGTAAATGAACGTTTACTTTAGAAAGTTCGCGGAGCTACAGCATGACTACCGCAGTCTGCTTGCCTTTTTAATTCATCACAAAAAGTTCACGGATCTTGTACATTGTACAAGTTTACACGGACACCAATAAAAAGAAAACAGTGCGATCTAGTACTAAAGAATAGGAATAACGGACGATGATGACAGGGGAAAGGATGCCAAACCTACCGGGAACTTGGAAACAAAAACACTAGTAATCGGCATTATGCGAGAATATCAGGGAATAAAACTATCCAGATATTATCGCCCCATTGGACCTTCGATTATTTATTGGATCGATGAATTCGATAGAAAGAACCAAAGGGTAATAAAGAAACCAAAAAACTATACTTTCTACGCAAATAGGCACGTAAAAATTGAGTAAGAAGGGATATAAAGAAATATTTTAATACGAATGCCAACCCTTTCACCTCATTCGATTTTCGGTATTCTCACTATTAGGTAAAAGTTTCCCAATACTGTATATCCAGTATATCAGTAGAAGAACGATACAAACAATTTTCGCAAAGCCTTTACCGCATGTCAATTTCTTTCCTTGTCATCAGAGTCGTACTAGCTCCACCACCTGAGGATTTTAACAGCATGTAAAATTTACCATAGAAAGACCATAATGAGAATCAAGGTTAGTAATGTGATGCGGTTAATTAAAAAGTGACAGTCGTGTATTTCCGGGTAGAAACTCCAAACTATACGGTCAATGTTGCACCGAAAATAGTTTCCAGTATGAAGGATTTTAGCTTATGCGCGAATAGATAGAATAGGTATAGATTGGAAGTTTCAAACTTGGCTGACCTACCAGTCAGCAACGATTCAACAGCTAAGCATGACAACCTTAATGACGATTTCTGAGTTAGCTGCGTTGAAACATTCAAACCTGATAACCTAACCCAATGCTAAACCCGTGAAATCTACATTCAATAGAGTTTTTTAATAATCAATTCACAATACTATGAAGACGGAAGGTCAGGCAGCCTCAAAGATCCCTCCTCACAAAAAGATTGCAATCTCTAATCTGAATTCTCTACCGACGGGTTGTGTTCATCCGAGTGCTTAATTTATGACACCGTTCTAACACCTACGTCAACGCGCGAGTGTGACGTTGATGGAGATTACCGCACGACCTGAAATCTCTGGTGTCTTCCATTTAGTGACGCAACCCTTTCTCTCCGCAGAATAACCCCAATTTTTAAAAACGTTTTTATTATGTTGACTTCTTGTCTGTCTGTTCGGTACAAATGAGCTAGAAACTTGAAACATAGCTCAGAACTAGATGACAATGCACTATAAGTAATAAAATATAATATATATGTTATAAATATTAAATATAATATCTATATATCATAAATTATACACAATATATACATAGTATAATAATTTATTTAAAATTTAAAACGTTAAAAAAAACGTTTATATCGTAAAATACGTTTTTTTCCTTTAAATTATTTTCTTCTTAGTACCGCCGCGCCGGGGCGAAAGAACGGCTTCGTCCTTTTAGATACTGGACATTCTTGATCGCAAAGATCCACGACCGATAGAGCCAAAAAATACTTAAGTCCACCAAATACTTTCTACAGTTAAAAAAAATACTGCTTTCAACTTATCTGAGCTATTATAAAACACAATTATAGTACAAAATTTTCAGACTATCATACGTATATACTTTTAATGAACACATTTTACCGCCGTGGGATCCGACGGCAGTGCCATTTTTTTAGAATCAACTTTGTTGAATTGGTTATTCACCACTTGAATTAATGTATGCGATAATATATTATAAAGATTTTGTTGGGTCGTTTTCCTCCCCTTTGTCGGCTCGGTGGCGAGTTCACCATTTTCAGGGTTTTTTCCAACGTGTAGCATTTTCCGCCGGTCCCTTTCTCCCGCGGACGCCAAGGAGGATTCACTCACACCCTTTGGAGTGAGGAGTCCCTAGCGGTACCGTTTACCGAGGGTCAGTAACCCTGTCTCATCCTGAGTGTCAGTAACCCTGTCTTTTGCCTTCGGCGTGGGTGTCGCGTGGGGTTTTTTCAAGCAGTGTATGTCGGAAGCCGGGAGCGTGTGGACGCGGACATGTGTCGTGCGCTTCGTTGGAAGTCGCGCGGGAATAAACACTGATTCGCTTGAAGGTGTCCTCGTACTTAATTAATCATAATCGGGGGCACACGGCCCCGCGCGCACATTTTCTGGTCATTTGGACAGGATCGCGCACAGATTTGGTCATGTGTTTTTTTTTTAATCTCAACTTCCTTTTTGCCAAAGTTTCACCTTTTAAGTAAAGCATCATCAGGGCTACAACCCAATGCGAGGTAAACAATTATTACCAGTTATAATAATACAAAGATAAAAAAGTTTACACTCACAAATGTGAGATCAACTTTCCTGCTATGACAATGGTAACAAACATTTAATTTCGGTAATAAAATCCACACCAATAAAAAAAGATAAAGCCAAAATAGAAAACCCATGCTAAATGTATTATTTTTAAAAATATAAGTAAAAATAATATAATTAAAAATGAATAGCATAAATAATAAAGATAACAATTCTGGATATCTTAACATCAAATTTTGAATATATATTACATATTTCACGAATATAAAAGACATATTCGTATTCGTACTGAAATTTTGGAGAACAGTATATAACAAATAGAAGAAAAAACTTTAGTTACGTGAGATACAACTATGATATATTTTGCTTAATTTTGTATATCTGCTCTATGGTTACGAGCTGACGGAGATTTTATGATGTGGACCATTTCTTTGAATAGCCTCTTCTGAAGGTTCGATTCAAAATCTATAGGTTAAGCTTCCTTAAAGTGGAAATTATGATTGTTTTCAAGAGCATGGTGAGCCAAAGCACAGGTCCCGGAAGCCGTTTTTATTGAATTGCTAATTCTATTTTTAAGGTAGGTACTGTGAAGTTTATCCTGTCACATTCATGGCAAAAAATGGAATAAATAATGTTGCTTTTTAAATCATTGGGGGTTTGGCGAAGCGTTGGCAAAAAGGAAGTTGAGATTTAAAAAATACACATGACCAACTCCCTGTAAATTAAACGCATACATTTATAATTAACGCATTTTTACTTCAATTTATTGACAGAAATCCACCAATAACTCAAATAATAAGATGGGAAGGTGTCTAAATGTCATCACCATTCGATTCCCTGGGAGAATCCATTTCCTATGCACAGTTTTTCGTAAAAAAAGGCATTCATATTATATTTAAACCATTTTTCCATGTTTCACCCATTCTCGCATTGGAAATAACGCTATTTCAAGTTCAATTTGCGAAAGAATAGCAAGGAAAGGAAATAAGGAAAGAGACCAAGTCCCCTTGTAGATACGGAGCACTTTTTCTTATCTACATCTTTCCTGGATAGGGGACTTAGCTATTTTTCCATCTGATTCAAAGGTCGAATTTCACTTGTCCGTTGGTACTTTTTTACAATAATAATTTTGAATATGTAACATCAGGAGAGGAGGAAATGGGGACCGTAGGTATACCAAGAGTGTCCACTAAAATTAAGCTATTGAATTCCATGACTTTTCCAGGTCAAAGTTCAATTTTTCCAGAGATAACTTGAGGTCCTTTCATATTCAATCATGCAAGATTAAATGTGAAATGAAATGCCCAAGGACCTAGCGTTTAAATATTTCTCATAGTGCATTTAATAATCATTTGGAATAGTTGGGTAAAATGTAATTTCTAGATGAACAACAAATCTATCATTTAAAAATTTAGAGTAGGAACTATATACTTTTACATTCCTTGCAGTATAACATTCACTATGTCACATGCTTGCTACCTTATCATTGGAAATTTGAAATGTTCATTCTTTTTCTCCCTCTTCATTGATTTACCCAGCGCTCATCTATTGTGATGTAAAAAAAATTAAGCCGTTATCAATGACGGCAAAGTCATAGAAAAAAGGATGACTAAATCTTCACAAATCTCAAATCAAAACGACTTTTTTAACCCTCCATCTTCTTACTTACAGTTGGTATATCTTCCCCATCCACTTGCCATATAAATAAAAAAAAACATCGGATATAACTGGAAAACATATCTATTCCCCCTCCCCTATAATTCCCTAGGTACCTTCGTATATACGATTCGCAGTCGTAACAAAGTTGCGAACATCGGTGCGTGTGAAGGCTCACATTGCATACGATAGAATACCAGAGCAGAGAGAGATGATCTCGCGCTCAACGCGTGACCATTTCGTAACGCCATATTGGCATCGATGATGTGTGGGTTGCGTCGGTAACAAGCGCTAGGAATTACAGGGGCAAGGCAGTCATGCCGGTGCGCCGGTCGTGTATCACCCGGGGGCGACTGCTCACTGCAACAAAATCATCTATTGCCCCCTGAACGTGGAAAAACGAAGACCGAGAGGTTTCAACATGCCAAGGAAGTTATTATGACGGAGAAAATAAGTGCACTAGAGTCCCGATCACGTCCCGATAATCCGAACAAATTGGGACCGGACACTGTTCGGGTTGCGAAATTTTCGGATTATCCGAAAAACTGCAATTTATACAGTAAAATTCCATTCAAATCACTTTATTTCGTGTATTGATATATTGTATACATTTATGTACTATGTGCAGTATTGTATAACACAATCGTCAATATTTATAGTACGTACAGTTCACCATTCCGAAAATTCTGTTCAGATTAACCGAACTTTAGGATTATCTGTGTTCGGATCAGCCGGACTTTAGTGTGCTTGTAATTTTTACAGTACTTATGGTATCGATCTTGAATAAATAACCTTCAGATACGGCGCTTTCCACGAAGTAAATTTCCTGTACTCAATTTCCATTCCTTAGTAATAGAAAAAGAAACATTTTTTTTAATGCATATTTTCGCAGCTATTTCTCCGGCAGAAAGTAGGATGGCTAAGACCAGTGAGGTCCGGAGGCTAAGCAACCCGCTCGACTTTGATGCCAATAAGGCGCTGCGAAATAGTCACCCTTCGCCTCCACTGTAGGGATAGGAGATAAGCTCTGTGCTCTGGTGATAAAATGCATTTCAGATATGATAGGACGATAGTAGACAGAAGCGAAAATTGGTTGGGCTGTCGTCCTAGCTTAATACTCATTGTCAACTTACTTTGCACAAAGCTAATCATCGACTTGCGAGACAAAATGGTTCAGTCATCTACACTACTCTGTCACATTGTTGACTTTCTCACCGGCTTAACAGCTGTTTGCCGGCGAGAAAGTTTACGAATCGCCTCTCAGGAGCTTATCGTGATCTGTTCACCGATATTTTTTAAGAATGGATAGCCACAAGTTCTTGAGCTAGTATTCTTCTTTCGTGAATATTACCTGACTTTTTATCTTTAGATATATCAGGAAAAGAGGAATTGTGTCGATTTTTTAGGAAAACCACCAAATACGTATTCCTGAAGTAGGACAACGTTCTCTATAGTTTTATAGTTACCTATTCACCTAATAGATGTACTAAAAAAGTTTGCTAGGTGAGCTGTTATGCGGGAACCTGCTAGTGGCATTGGCTGGTGGATAATATGGGTAATCATACACATTCATTCACTCCGTCACAGCAAGCCCAATGGAAATATTTCCCATTTTCCCTTAAAGTTACTGAGAAGACAGGGATAGTTTAATTTTTAGTTATTTGTTGACAACTATTCAATAGCAGAAGTAGTGCTTCAGTTAAGCGTTCTTCAACGGCCAAGATCATTTCGCACTGACTGTGTGCCACTTGCAGACAGGGACGACAGCAACCGGGCGAATTGGATAATCATCCATCCAAATAAAACTGGTGTTTTCATTGTGCAAAGATGTTTCCCTGACAACAATTCAAACTCCTTGCGAAAAAAATTATATTATTTCCCACATTGAAGGGAGCGAGGTCCCTATCGCCACCATTTTCCATGCATAATAAATAATACATTTAGTCTTTCGTTTTCATTTGAAATCTTACCAAATGCGACCCCAAGGGTAATTTATTCACAGACAGTCACTGGCTGTTATCTATTTAGCGTCGAGTGCCGTCAACATGGCCATTAAGACATTTATATCAACTGAAAAGTATTATAAGAGTATTGTAAATTAATCAGAGTTTATACGCGTGGAAAGTACGGCAGTTTATGAATATTTTACGGTCAAAAAAGGGTAATAGGAGGACATTAGATGTATATAGCAGAAAACTGCAAGCGGTAAGCGAATTTTAGCGAAGGATCATCGTAGAACTAGATCAGCCTAGTTATCTAATTTCTTCGCCAAATTAATCTATCCAACAGCCAGAATAAATAGTGTTATATGCAATATGGAAGATTTCATCACTCTTATTCCAATGAACTCTTGTTTCTGCTCACTATATTCCTCTTCTTAAACGCTCTCTCATTTACCTACACTGAAGTAAAATATTTACCGTGAATTCGAAAATTTTAATGATTTTTCGCAAAATGTCCTAACTTTTCCATATCGGCGAAATTCCATGACTATTCCCAGTTTTCCATGTCAGCGGACACCCTGTATATCATCCAGGTATTGCCAGGAAGAACCAAAAGTAGTGAACTATTACAAGTAATAAACTGTTGAATTAATTGATTTAATCCCTTTCTCGTCCTTAATCTAGCTCAGGATTACTGGAGTCCATGGAGGAGACAGCGATAAAGTATGTGATAAAATTATAAAGTTTAGGTGAAGGTAAAGCTACTCATGAAGTCCCAAAGCAGAACAGGTGAGTTAATAAAGTGAGCTGGTTTGCCGGTTTTTGCTTAGTTAGTTGATTAAGCTCTCGTATGGTTCACGGTCCAAACTCGAACAATTTCAATATGTCACTTTCGTGCTAGAGAGGGAGATTTTTCATAAACCAATAATTTATTTTTCATTGCTAATAAGTTAAAGAAAAACTTAATTACGTTTACGTCTTTCGAGGAATAACCCTGGACAACTACTCCTCGCTTAGCCGAGCTAAATGCGACCGATTAAGGCAATCATAGTTTGTATTATTTTGGAACCTAGAACGCCATTCGTGCTGTTTCAGCATTGACAAAGAACAGACACAGTCTTCTGCTGTATACACACCATCTAGAGCCACGCCTACGGCACAAAGCCAACAAAATTACAGAGTCCGCAAAGAGCCTCTATAGGCGGAACATGGAGTGGGTCCTTTCAATGAAACGAACTATTCCCCCTTCATGTCATCGAAGATGCGACGGTGAGTCATGAATGGGGAATGTATTAGTTACACTACAAGCGAAATGGATGTGTTAAGACTCTTACAAACTCATCCCCACCTGCCAGTTTCGCCCTCCTTCCTTTCCTCTCGCTGTGAAGATTGTATCGACGCCAAACAGCCTTGACAAAACACCATATTAAAGATGTTGAAGTACGGCATCGGGAATGTGTTAACATTTATGCGCTGAAATTAAACATGCATCTTTCACTTTAATGATATCGTTTTTTCGCAAACCAAACATCACGATCCCATCTTTGATCTAATGAAAAGGTTTCCTTCCCAGCATGGAAGTTGAGGAGAACGATTAAATTCTTTCTCCCTTCGCCATCATCTGCGAACCTGTTCCGGAAAATCCTTAAAACGCGTCAACAACTCGGGCTATAACTCCAGTCCTCTTTTTCTTCTGAGTCCTTCACGAACACGGGCGATCGTTATCATGGCTTTCTTTCCATCAGCTGAGCTCCCGAATAGTTGTGTGGTGTTCTGTTCGCACCTAAGTTTCTGAGTCATTTCCCTCGGCCATGCCTTACTTCACTTTTACCTTCAATAATCGCTTGGAGGATATAATTCTCGTCGTTTCTCATAGCGTGACTTATTTCGATACCCGTTCTTTTTTTCCAATTGTACGGGGAGCTTCACGTAGTTTATTCAGGCGTAGGGAGCACCTCTTCCGAACGTGCAATCTTATCCATTCATGCTTGCTTTTCAGACCTCGGCCGATTATCCCCACCCATGAGATGTCATTCACAGTTAATGCGTGCGAATTCCTTTCTTCGTTTCCCCGAATGCGAGGTGGATCGACCTCTGACGTCCTCCGCCATCAAGCTCGGATACCAACAAGGTTGATTTCTTGATGATACAGGATGAGTGTATCGCCCCTTGCCAGTGTACTTTGAATAAGAGGACTGATCCACCGCTTCCGTAGACCACCCCTTGCGAGGACCAGCTCTCTCGTGGAATGAATTCCATCGAGCCTCACTGGTTATGCTAACTCCGTTACGTTACTCTTTCCTTTAATTATCCCCGCTGCGACCTAAAAATCGCTCTGTTTGCATCGCATAAGACTTTTTAAAAACAAGTAAGAACATGGTATTACGTACCTACGCGTGTACCTAGCGCTCGTTTTTTCCCGAAAATTATCATGAAAAAACCAGGTGTGCGTCATTTACGGAGATAAATGTGATAGACTGCTCCGGTTGTTCGGATTTCAGACATACGCCGAGCACAGAACACAGTTCTGCGTCATGTGCACAAGGAGACACATTATTTCCATCACAGTTAATATCTCATTCCAACTTTTTCCGCTTCCAATACAATCATAACGCGCAAAATAAACTTTTCCCACTATTTTCTTTGCAAGAATACGGTGCGCATCTTACACAACAGCTTATACTACATGCGTAAAGACCGTATTTTTTTGTTAGCCTTCTGTGGTTTGGCAACGGCGCAGAAGAAATCTCCATTGTTTCGATATGCTTTTTATAAAAAAAGGCGCGTGGAATATTAAAAAGGTATTCATCAACGTGTATTTTGCATGCTCGTCGTCTAGGGAACGCGGAAATTGACCCCTGCACCCGAAAGGAAGGAACGAAAAAAAAATAGCGGGGAGATGGATTCCACACGGGGAGCGGAAGGTGGAGGAGTCCGTGGGCTGCTCCCTTCTCTCAAGGGCGACCGGGCGGCGGAGGCTGAGGTGGACCAATGCTTGGGGAGGGGATCGGGACGGTGGGAGGGGGAGAAAGAGGAATGGCGAGTCTCTTTACCCCCCGCCCCGGCCATCCTCTCTTCTTTCGCCGGCGCGAGTGGCAAATTACGGATGGGGAAGAATCTGGGAGGATGGGGGAATGTAGCGGAGGAAAGGAGGGGATAAGGGGGGGATGAGGGGTGCTCAATCGCATTGTGGGGGGTGTCGACCTCTTCTCTCTCCCTTCCCCCCCCCTTGCCCCCCCGCCGGAATTCGCGCGCCCCCGTGACGGGTTTGAGAGCGCGCGCTCTCGCGTCAAGTCAGTCAGGGCGGACCCCGCGTGTGGACGTGGCCGAGACCTTTTTTCTGGAGTTAAATTCGCATTTTTTTTCCTGATTCCAAGCCTCACACTAAGAGTTTTACATAATACCGAAAATTTGGTGCAAAGTCATTCTAAAGGGCTCAATTCTATTTATTTCCGTTTGTTACCACTGTACTGAAGATAATTAAGGAAACAAAAGTAAAGACATTCAAATAAAAACATCGATTCCACTGAATATTTATTTTTTACATTATAATAAGTGGAGTCGATGACTTTTTATTTGAAGATGTATCGATTTCGCAATGGAAACCTACTGTCTCGGCCTCAATCATCACTCACAAAAAAGTTAAGGCTTCAGACAACACTTTGTGGAATTTGTTGACAGAGATCATACCCAAGAAAATACTTTCTGAAATTTCACAGTTATTAAATTTTCTCCGATCTATGTTTCGTCAGTTTAACTGCCTTGTCAACGTTTTATAAATACGTTGATACTGACAATTGAATAGTCCAAACCTAGATCGGAGAAAATTGAAATGATTGCGGAGTTTTACGAGGTAATTATTTTTTTAAAGATGATCTTCCTAAAATAAAGAAAAAAAGAAAAATGGGAACACAAGGTCGGGGCTAGGCTTCGCAGCAGCTACTGATTGTGTAATCAGCCTGTTATGATGGAAAAGAAACAAACTTTGCAAATTTCACTGTGTTTGAATTCAAGAGCCGGGTTTTAACAGCTTATGTCATCTTCAGGTGCAAAATACAAAGTTTAACACCCCCCCTCTCCCTTGACCACCACACTCACCCTTTGAGTATATATTCGACTGAAACTTTGTAATTTGCACCTGAAGATGACATTTAAAAAACTTACAGTGAAATTAGCAAAGTTTGTTCCTTTTCCATCATGTAGAAATTACACCGAGTTACCCCTGACATTGTACGATTTGTTAACAGCTTGTTATGGTTTGTAGATAACGTGAGATGAAAGAAGATCTTACGATAACGCTGAACTGTATGGAATAAACTATAAATTAATACGACTAGAAGATTAATTTGAAGAACACCAATATTATAGTTGTGGAGAAAATCATTAAGACAAAGTCAACGTGAGGTTAAGACCGCAAAAACTGGGACAAATGGACGAATTTTGCTCTCTGGAAAATAGGATAGCCAGTAATGAAAGAAAAAAAGAAAGATATAATAAGTAGAAAAGGCAAGGAAAGAAAACATTCTTCCACAAGAAGAATTTACAACCAACTAACAATACACGCATGCAGGGTAACAACTGCAGTGCAGACAAGATCGGAAGCAACGGAAATACAGTGCTATCCAAGAACGGCGACGTCAAATAGACGGAGAGAATCATGACGAAGAGTTATTGAGAAAAGATGCACGATTAAAATTCTAAGTAGGAGAGAAAAACTTGTTGGACGTATTTTGCAACAAAATAGCCTCTTGAAAACAATGGTGAAAGGAGAAATGAAATAGAAGCATTGCCGAGGAAGATCAAGGATGGAATAAATGGACGTTTAAATGAAGACTTATGAGGTAATAAATCGGTTAGTAGATATGACAGGGGATTGGAGAGCTGCAGAAAACTAATCTTTGGATTGATGACTTCTGTTGATGATGAGGCCGTAGAGGGCGGGTATTAGGGCGCTAATGGAAAACATTTGTTCAGGCTTCGGTTTCTTCAGCTCCGAAGCGACGATACTTTCCGATCATGCTGCCGGAAAACGGAAACACCCATATCGCCCAAGGATTGTAAAAGATAAATCGCATTTTCTTTCCGATCACGAATGTCCACACAAAATTGAGATAGAAAATGACTTTCCCGTCTTTGTATCTACGTAACTGTTGAGTGACGATCAAAATTGACCCTATCAGTATTTCATGTTTTTACAAAATAGCCGAAAATTTACCCACCATTTTCACCTTTTCCAAATACGTCACCATTTTTTTCTGAAATACACATCCGCTGCCTTCCTCGAAAACCAAGATTAGCATAAAATTTCCGACGGAAAAATTGCGGATGATAGGTAAAACGAGGTAAAATATTTTTCTAGTTACCGCTCACGCACAACTGAGGGAGAACTGCAATGTGTTAGATTATCAAAAAGGCAGAAGCACCCCCATTTAATTTTTCCCCATAATATTTAAGAAAATGCCACAGTGAAAAAAGTATAGAATACTATTATCTTCTAATCTTGCATTTCACGTCAAACACGCCAGCGTTTTTTTCTATGAATTTACCGAGATCACAATTGACGTCAAAAATATGACCAAGAGATACCGGCTTCCGAGTTTTTACATGTTTTTCGGTCCTTTCACAGGCATCCGAAGTGGCGCGCGCATGCGTGTAGCGAGCAAATGGGAAGACAACTGACGTCAGCAAACACGCGCGAATTGTTCGCCGCGGTGTTCGACCTGAGCGTCGCCGCGCATCCGAGCGCTTCGTGTTCCGTTAGCGCGGACGCAGGGGAGAGAGAGGCGCCCAGGGGTGCGCCAGGGGCGAGGGGAGGCGGCGGGGTTCATTCGCTCAATCGAGGCTCGTGGGAACGGAGAAGCGAAGCGATTTTTTTACGACACCGCACTTGAAAACAAAAAAAAATCGACTGCAGAGATGATTCACGTCGAGGAAGTACTCGTACTTGCCCAAAAACTGGCTGATGGAAGCCAAATTAAACCCTGAACCATTCATGATAACCTGTTGAAACAATACGACGCAGAAATTTACCCCGCACGGTTTCATTCTTGGAACTGCGACCACTGGAAATGCGCTTTTATCCCCGGAATTTTTTGATCTATTTTCGCATGGGATCCAATTTATTTTCAACGTCAAGTATAGAAAGCAAAACAAATTTACTCCAGCATAAAAGAAAGACAGCAAAATCTGAATCGAGCTCGAAAAGCAAATTCAAGTTTTTCGAGAACCAGAGAAACATGACAATAGGCAAAAATGTAAGTAGTAAACCAATTAGAATTCTGGGTAAGCACTGGGGAAGTGAATTTCCGAGAAGGGTGAGTTTTGTTACTGGGGATCTCTTATTCTGGTGGTGTTCCTGGATGTACATTGCGAAAGCCAGGGGGCATCACAATCTAATTGATTGGCTTCAGCGAAATCATCTCCACTCGTATTTGGTTCATACCCTTCTGCATTCGTACTCCTCCGATTCCACATTTTGATTTAGAATTCCATGCATCACCTCGGGGATATGACTCCATAATTCGTGCCACCCGATTTATCTGAGACCCTACTGTCTCCACCAGAGGCTAATTAACCGAAAATCGAACGCGGCTTCGTCTATACAGGGTTTCCAAGAAAGCTTCTCCCTAGAGTTGTTTTATCAGATATCTATTTAAGATATCGTCAGATATCTATTTAAGGACTATAAGGGGCTGCAAGATATCACAAAATGTATGGAAGCAAGTCAAATATTTTTTTATCGGTAGGGTGGTTATGTTAAATAAAAATACGTTCTCAAAAAGCGGTATTATACTGAATTTTGGTATAGGTATAAAAAGCGTTGTGGCAGAATTTTAAAAAACTCTGAAATTTTAAAGTAAACTGGTATGAAATTATGTTCCATTATAATTCTAACAATTTGGTTAAATATTCGCTTACTTCCGGTGCACAATGTAAAAATCGTTACATTAGTGGTACAGCGTGCCACCGGAAAAGTGTAATCCTTATGATTCAGTGAAATTTGAATGGCATGTCGTTTCTGCAGTATCACGATAATACTCCAAAAAGTTACGAGAAATGTGAATGGTTTAAGAACTGAGTATACTTAGATGAGACGCACAAGTAAATAATGCATACTTTTAAGAATTTGATTTTTCTCAATATATTTTATTATGCAGAATATCAAGTATGGTATGTCCATTTCACTTAGCATTTGGATATGAAAATTATCAATATCTAAAAACTAATTAATGCCATTATTTCGAAATTACGACGTGTTGATGTCCTGAAATTTTACCTCATACCACTGGAAACCATTACTAGAGCCTATATTCAGTACTACGACAAGGGTGTTGATATGGAGAATATTTGGATCTCATCTTACGATACAGCTGTGTGTATCAGCGTTTCGGGAACAACACATCAAGCCGCTGCGGAAGCCTTCGCTCCATCGATAATACTTTTTGCGCCGAATACTGCACGTATTCAACTTCATCTGTTTTCGTTTTCAACTTGAAATTGCTCGACTCACAATAATTCTCGACACTCGGATTCATTTTCGCTAGCCCCAGGTATGTTTTTGTACCGAGGGTCGATTACGTAAAAAGAACATCGCACAAGTCTATTCCAGAGTAGTATTTCAACATTTCAATTGTTCACTGAATCCCCCACTGGTGCTGACCGTCCTCGTCTCGCCGTCTAGTGTAGGCTTACGATTCGAGTCTTTTGGAGGGACACGGCTATTCTGCTGACTATAACGCAGTTTCTCCTGGGCCAGAATAGCAACCGCTCTTCCTTCACTTCGTACTGCTTATCATCCAGCTCCCAGATTCGCAAACTCCTCCATTCCTCAAATCCCTTGAGAGTCTAGTTTCATGTCCACGTTGTTTCATATTCTTCTGCCGCAAATTATTATCTATCTCAGTTCAGCTTTTTCCGTTGACCAATCAACGTTAAAGACAATGCTTTTCAGATGCCCTTCAAACTAAAGAATAATTAGAGCCTTCACAGCATTATATGACATAGGAGTCGGCTTTTACGCAGACAAATGCGCAGACGTTAATCGAACGAATATTAGCATAAAGAAAAAAAAATGAAAGTCAGTGTATATTAGTTAGACTTAACATGGCGTCAGAGGAAAATATAGAAGATGCTTAACGATCTACCGAGGGTTGAGAAACACAAGCTTCAACTCTCATCATTTTCCAAAAACAACCAAGACGGTCTAGGTAATGTGGATGATTCTACGTGAATGCACGAACCTTGGAGCCAGGAAAAATCGGCAGCACAGAGATTGTACGGCTTCCTTGTAAACTGATCACAGAGGATCGTCCCCCCAAATTGTAAGATGGCGCGTGGCCTTGAAAAGACTTCCAAAGTCTATGAAGGAAGCGCACCACTAATATGGGCGTCGAACTTTGCGAAAGTGGATGTTTAGCGATACAACGAGTCCGCCAGACCGTCTAACTTACGGCTCAATATTCTGACAATGAGTGCGCTGCCAATGGAACAGATTATGTTGTGAAATGAGAAGCTACCGGTTTTTAAGATGAGTCGAGTTCAGTTTATCGGTTATCCAAATTTACCGATTAGTCTGAATTGTGGGCCTTCGCCTCGATTCCAGGTGAATTTTTTAAACGGCAGACAAATTTGCTTAAAATATTGGCAATAGAAGTCAGCATACCATTTGGCTCTCTTCCTACCGACCTGAGTTTTATAACGCGCACAATTGTTTACACTGTATTAATCCCTATATTTAATAATTATTATGTCGATGCCAATTAATCGAGATAATGTCATAAAATGCTTTGATTCGGTCTCAACTCGAATATGGAGCCATTGTGTGAGCACCTTTTGCAAAGAAGTATATAGACATGCTGGAAAGGATACAAAAACAATTCCTTAGAAATTCTATTCTACAGGGAATATAAAGTATATCCAATGTACAAAAATTATATATCATAAAAGCCTGTTAAACTTTTATGGACTAGTAACGCTGTATGCAAGAAAGAAGGGCATGGGTTATAAGTTCTTATATGAAATAATAAAGTATGGTAAAGACAGTGCAATCCTCCATAAATTAAATTTATATGTCCAACAATTGAAACAAAGGTACAAACGAACCTTTTGATTCCATTTACTTAAAACAAATATTTTTGTAACTCACCACTTATAAGAATGTGAAAAGAATACCATAATGTATGTGAACATTTAGATACATCGTGGGATAAAAATTTATTTACATTCAAGGCAATTTTCATCATGAACAAAAATATGTTATGAAACTTTGCATTGTTTATATATACTTTTAATATTTTTGTATTTTTAATAAAAACTTTTTTTTTAATGATTCTCATCGTAAATAAATGTATTGGAAAATTGTTTTCCCTTGGTGTACTGGGAAAACATTAAAATAAATACATTATTCCCCGTGCTACACACCCTTGAGGTGGCTTGCAGGGTATTATGTAGATGGCGATGAATCCCTCCAACGAATGAGCAATAAGAGTGACCATGAAATTAAGGAATGTTCGTTCAACTGTTTTAGTTTAGAGAATTCCCTTTTCCTCGAGGCTTTCTTCACTATTTAATTTTTTACCAATTTTTTTGCATGACGCCAAAAGAAACAGTAAAAATCGTCGCTATGTCCTCATTTGCGTCGCGTTTTAGTCGGGTAACCGTTCAACCGAACCACAGAGGCAATCGAAATCGGGTTAACGATCTATGTCCAGTGAAGCCAAACGCACCCATATGAATGGATTATGGGTTAAACCAATTTTTGAGGAGCCAAGTACACTGAGGTCTTTTCAGTTATTAACCCATACAAAGCGCGATAAGTGTGACGAATTGGGAATGCAGTGAGCACATAGCTCTGGCACGGTTGTCCAAGCCAGTAACTTACGTTATACCCTCAGGCGTAGGCGAAAACAGTCAGATGATGCCGCAAGTACCTTCGCAAGGTGTGTCGGATCCTACTGTTTGGGGTGCAATCCACGGAAATGGCTTGCTATGACTCGAATGAACGGCGTGATACACATCGACTGAGCTCGTGACACTCGGGCGAAATTAGGAAATTAATAAGAAAAGATTAGTGTGCTCCCTTGTTATTCCCTGGCGAACTACCCTCCATCTTCAATTAGAGCATTATATACGCTTATAGGTACATAGACGGATCGGGTGGAAAAGCTGGCTCGAATAATGGGTTCACATTCCACATGAACGGGGTTTGAATCTCGGCAGGGGTTGAGTTTTTCATCAGGGATGACCCCTTGGATGCCTCGTGGAGAGCACTTCAAGAGACGTACTCTGAGGCCATCGAGTGGAACGTAATATTGTGGACGAAGCCCTTGGCGGCTTCCAGGAAACGCAGGGGTAACACCAACGGCGAGTTTCTCTCCACCCTTTTCTCATTCCCAATATAGCCTAAATCAACAACATGCCACTTCTCCTTAACGGCGCCCACGTCCTCAAATTGCCAGTCGACATCTCCAACAAATAAAAGAATTATGAAGGATCGGGAAACTGCTCCACTGTCTTTCCTACGAACCATGTTTGTTCCGGCGCAATGACTCCGTTTTCTAACACAGATGGAGAGATGGGTAACGCAGTTTGGAAGCATAATTATTCATCCTGCATCCTTGATGCAAAAATTTCCACTATTCACGAGCTGAAATTATTTTTCTTTCGAAACGCACAACTGATTTTTTTGCTCTCTCGGACGATTCTAGTCCGTATGCCTCTGCGATCCCGATAATCCATTGGCTGTCTTCAGGTTTCATTTGCGTTTTCAGGCTTTGTTAAGGAAATGGATACAGTGGACCCCCGCTTTACGATGGGTTCACTTAACGGTGGATTCACTTTACGATCTGCATGCTAGGAATTTCAAAGCGTGCTGATTTTGCGCGCGCCCTTTAAAATTTCCCATTTCGACGATTTTTTGCGCCCATATTTTGTTATTCATTCATTATTTAAATAATATCATTCCAGCATATTTCATGCCTATACTGTATTGTGTATCACTGAATGCACTGGCGATGATGTAGTTAAACCGATCCGTTGTCCAGTAATATTCACTTTACGATGACATTCACATTGCGATCGGTCCTATGGAACGGATTACCATCGTAAAGCGGGGGTCCACTGTACTTCGGATTATGCTCATGGAAGGAATTAACTTATATCATTATACTTGTCAACAAATACACTGACGACGTGTTTAATCGAGTGTCGCTCATTACGGACAGTATAAGAGATAAATTGGCGAAATTAGCTGAAAAAAAATGACATTCAATTCGTTTCCACGTATCATGCAGACTTGCATGCTGAGCGAGGACATCGCTATGTTATGTAATACGGCAGTTAGTGAGCGTAGTTCATTACACGTGCACTATTTCTTAAGGTTACAGAGTATTTGAAAGGGCATATTTTTCTCTTTGATCGGTAAAACCATAGAGTAGGTATACTTACTCTATGGTAAAACTCAGAGAGGCGCATGTCAACTGTGGGCACTGCCCATTATACGGAGAAAGAGGTGCATCAGGCGGGAGGTGACATGTGATGGAGAACGCAGTTACAAATAATAGGAACTCGTATATTTTCACCAACAGATATAATTGCTTTTACAAGGGACCACGTTAACATGGAAGGAAATAGAGAGTTGGACATCTACGAGGATACTGCACCACTCTCAAAGGGCGTTAAGTTAAAAAGCTCTTTGCGAGAGACGAGTCAGCTTTCAGTGCATCGTTCAAAAACCAAAACTCATTTGCGCATGAATAATTGGGGATTCAAACGATATCAACATGCACCGAATATGTTCCCAGGCTCTCTGTGGAATGATGTGCAAAAGTACACCCCAAAAAACAAAAGGGTGGGGGAATGAAATGACAACGCGTGACACAGAAAAAGCTTGGTGCCGCAGAAGTTTACTCGGCTTGTCTCGTGAACTGGAATCTCAATAAATTAAAGAGAA
This sequence comes from Pyrrhosoma nymphula, assembly GCA_963573305.1. NCBI lineage: Eukaryota > Metazoa > Arthropoda > Insecta > Odonata > Coenagrionidae > Pyrrhosoma > Pyrrhosoma nymphula. Next base: position 145,803,578 of record OY754329.1, read on the forward strand.
GCATTACGTATCTCCGATCGACCGCTTCTGGCAGCATCCGTGCCATAAAACTTATGCTTCATCATTAGGAAGCTTGAAAAGACCCAATATCAAATGTAAAGTTTTCTTACGTGAAAATATTGCTTCTTACCAGAAAAAAAAACATTTTGAGCCACAGGGAAACTGGAGCCAAAATTTGGGAAGGAACATAAGATGGGAACAAAACGTTGAAAAAAGTTACTCAATATACAAAACGGCCATTTCATGAGGTAAGTCGTCTCGCCAAGTAGCAGCCTTGTCTTAAGATTTCCGATCGGTATATTTCTATTCGGTTGTATGCTTTTTTTAAATGCTATGTCTAAGAGGCATGAGATATCTACCAACCTGTAATGCTCAATTATTACTGAAGGGTGTGAGTTGATTGATGTGAATTTGCATGCGATGCCGCATGAATAATATTTATATTCCAGTATTTATGGGATGGCGTGAAAGAGCATAGCGAATTGTCTAGAACGAATGAGCTGAACAATGTAGGAAGGAGATCGTATCAGGTGAAAAAAAAGCTTGAAGATTAATAAGGCATGCAAAAGAGAACTTATTAGTTCGATTAAATGAAAAGTTGGCATATTTAGATTCATTATCCGTTACCGGGAGCGTAGCTACTGATGCAACCTTTTAACTACAGAACGCAGGGGATATTATCTCCCTTTTCTAAAGTGCCACAAGTTTCACGAATAAGTATAGAATTAGAATCAATTTTCCTATTCCGCTACGATATGCAAGCAGTAAGCCGCTAACCAGTGAATTAATGACGGAAAATAACGCTGTTAGCACTGCCTTTCCCGGAATTTAATGAGCATTAGTTTCTTTGTGAGCTAGATGCAAGCCTTTCAAAAAGAATGAGGACTATTGGAGAGGTAGGAAAACCCACAAAGAAAACCAACTAATTCAAGAAGAATGTAAATAATTAATAATAAGAACTGAAGAGGGAAAAATAATGATCGTAATGCAGAGCAGGATGAAATGCAACGAATGCACTACGATTTTTTTTTCTACGCTGTCTGAAGACCAACCTATATTTGGTACGCTTCTCATGATGAATGATAGGAGTTATTTGATGAGACGACAGAGCTTAGACCACTTGCACCATTAGAGACAGGTGGGCAGGCTGGCCACGATACTGTAATTCAGGGAATTGGGGTAGAGTGGAGAGAAATCTGACGTCGCCAATAGTCTGTCCTTAACGAATGGCGCCGAGAGGTCCAACGTTATTCAGTTCCTCCTAAAGACGGAGTACTGCGCTTGGAGAGTTTCTCACTCGTTAGGCGGGAGACCGTCCGAAGGATCTACCAACATTCGGTGCACTACTGGAGATAATGACGCTCACATCGAAAAACATTTTGCAGCGCGTGAGCAAACACAAAGACACGAGTATAAATGAGAACACTGGCGGCACTCAAATTACAACTCGACGGGATTATCTGTCTGCGATCATTGCGCATCATCGCGACCGCAAGAGTCTGTCTAGGGAGGAGTACGCGAACGAACGAACCCTTAGGGCACGGAGCGTAATAAAGGGAAGGGCGAAGGGAGGGGAGTCGGGAAGGAGGGGAGAAGGGGGCATGGCAACGAAACGAAAAGTGGCCATCCGAGAATAAATGAAAAGGGATTGAATGATGATAAGAGGAGATCTGATGATACAATGGGAGACTGATTAACTCCCTCCCGGGGCGAAGTGGGCTGGGAAAGAGGGGGGCGGGGAGGGGGGGGGGTAACTGTATGACCGTGTGTGTGTGACGGAGATTCCGAGACGGTGGCAGTCGAATTATAATGAAGTGGGGAGGGGCGAAGCCTGGAGCGGGGAACAGATGAGAAGAGCGAAGCGCATACACCTTTAGAAAGGAGGACGACTGGAAGAACGAGATACCCACGGAATCGTGGTCAAACTAATTTTATTTCGAGTCGGGACGAACAGTCATATCCATCATCACGGGCTGTAAATCAACCAAATCACATGCGACTATTTCCTCCACCCCCTCTCCCAATTTCTTTTTCGTACTCCCTCCCGTTTCCGTGGTTCGAGCCCAAACACCCACTTCCACACTCCCTTGCGGCTGAGCGCAAGGTTGTCCATCGATGTAGATCTAATAACATTGATAAGCTCTCGGATAGCTCCAACATGGCCCCGTATCCTCTTCGGTCTTCGGTAAAATATCGGCCCATCGTAAACAATTGCGTCACGAATCACTACACATGTCCAACATTATCCCCGTTTTAAATTCTTGAAATCCCCTACCCTCCTTCACGCCGTTCTAGGTCCCAAATCTTCTTCCACCACTTCCCATCCTGCCAAATACTTTCCCTTTCATTAATCTCTTCAACGGTCCGTCACCCCTCATTACGCCCTTCAAACACTTCTGCCTCCAGCAAATCTGCCCCACCAACTCCTTTCCTTTTCCACCATACACCTCTTCGTTTGTCTTCCTTCTTCCCACGCATATCCTCACTATCATTCTCCAAACCCTTATCGCGACATCATTCTCTTTCCTCAAAGACCATGTGCGGAACCAACAAAAGACTCCACATAAAACTCGTCATAATTTTACCTAATATATTCTCGTCGATACTTCTCTTAATAGTGTTACGTAATGAAGAGGAGGTATACTAGGGTGGTTGGGATAAAGAGACCACTAGTTCCACCAGTGGTCTCCGCCGGAGACATTCGGTTTTACTGCAGGCTCAGTTCTCATTTTCGTTCGGTTCACCCTCCCTGATCTATGCTCTTCGCTTACGAAAGACACCATGCATTGCATTTATTCATCTCTTCCCACCCAGCATCAATTGAGGAGCACCCTGTCCTTTATTAAAATTGCGAGCTTAAGTTACCAATGGGCCAGTCAAATGTTCATACGCATTCTATTTGTTGACGACCGAGCTCACGGGCGTTTTTCTTGGAGCGTGGTTTTAAAAAAAGGAGTCTTCCAGGGTTAGGGGATTGCAAAGGGAAAGGAAATTTACGATTCGGACGGATGAAAAGAAAAGTTTCTGGGAAAATTATTCCGATTCCGGTAATTAAAAGTAATTATTCGCACGCGAAACTTTATAATAACACGCGAGGGGATCTTTACTTACTTCCACTCCAGCACCCAACTTATTTCCCCGCGAACATTTTGGCATCCTTTTCCTTTCCGTCAACCGTTCTCTCCCCATCCTTCCTCAAATCCACATGCCGTACGCCTGCAGATGGTTCTCGTCCACTCCATTTTCTCCTCCTACTGCCAATAGGCCTACCGTCAATTTCACACAAGATAATACCCAGGTATTTAAAATGATCCACCAGTCTAGCTTAAGCCCTCTAGCTTTCATCTTTGTGGGATGGAATAGGCTCAGTCAAGAGAGCTAAATTCTCTGAGTTAGCCCGATAACACTGGCTCTGCTTTAGTGATTTCCTCCATTTTTTCCTATCTTTACGTACATCTTTTGCTTCAGTTACAACCATGCGTCATACACGCCTTCCTGTTCATCAGATTCCTGATGCTCCTTCTCTTGAGAGTACATTCCACCTCATTCATCCATGGCATTTGCGGTCTACTCCTTCCTCTCACACCATTCACTCCTCAAATACAAATCTGCTTCGTAATTCGCCTCTAATCGTTTCTCTCGATGTGGTCAAACTAACGAAGAACGCTCCCTTCATACATGTCCATCATCGCAGAATTTATTCCACATTCTTTCATGACTTTCTCATTCCTAACTTTATCCCTCCTACTTATACCGCAAACAAGCCTCAGATACCCCACACCCACTGCAGTCAGCCAACAGCTTAACTTAACCTGGCATACCCATAGTTATGCAGTTATATTATACCGTAAAATATAAAAATCCACATGACAGCTAAGTGAAAAACGACGGTAAGTCCGCCTTCCGACGGGAAATGCACCCGAACCACACAATTGAAGTCAGCACGTGAGTTGTGGCGAGTGGTAGGGGCCATGAAGACCGAAGAGTGCAACCTCACTCGGAACAGCATTTTTTCGCGGATTCTTTCATTTGCACGAGCAATTCATCCGACTTGAAAAGCGTATCCCTCGCAGGCGATATAATCTGAACCTCGCGCATGTTACGCGCCCGTCCATAATAAGATAAGAGGCCGGCTGCATAAAGCGGCGCAGGCGTAAAAAAAAATGGAGAGCAATGCGACTGAAAAGACAGGGAGAGAGGTAATTGGCCGCGAAATGAGATTGCCGGCCATTGCGATTGTAGACCGGATATCTCGATTCCGGGGGACACACACAACTTACAAAGTCAGCCACGAATCCAATAATGAACACGAAGGCTAGTTACACGCTAGTTACACGCTAACGTTCATCGAAGATTACCTGCATCACGATTGTCATCTAACCCTAGGAGCAGGACTTCGACAAAGACGACATAAAAACGTTACACCTGAGTCCAAGACAACAAAACACCAAACAGGAAAAGTGGGAACTATATGCGAACCAGTTAAATTTTCTAAACTGTAAATATATGTCTTATACATTTTTCTCATTCTCACGGAACATGATTCGTATTTTACCACTGCTTATTATTGCAAAATCCAGTCAATATCACCTGTATTCACACCAAAATAAGGGTTTTCCATAAGTTAATAATTCCGGGAATGCGTTACACTCTTGGCAATTTCGCATATCATGATAATATGGAATATTAGCGTATGCTTCTGAAACATTTTACTCTGTTTCCATTCAAAATGGGTATGACTCTGCTAAAACAGAAATAGGAATTTATTCTCAAACATTTCTCAAACACAAAAAAAAGTCTATAGAGCGCTACAGTCTCTCCTGTGGAAAGATTACTGTAGCTCAGTGCAAACTACTTCACCCTTATCTTTCAGGGGGCCATCCATGTGTCTTTAAAGTGATAGCATGAAACAACGAAAGTCCTACGACCATTCGTCTTAAATACGAAGACAAAACTGTAATCCTCAAACCACAAGTTCGATTTATATTAGCGTCAAATTCACACTTCAGATAGACTAATCAAGTCTCTGAGTTTATTTCTCTAACTACCAGAGCTTCGCAAGTCACACCTGCTGCACAATGCCAGCAGTAAACGGAACGAACCCTTATAGGATGCCCGCGTGGAAACGGAATCGTAATGGAAATAGAATCCTTTCGAAAATAAAATTCCAACAGCCTAATACCGAGTCTCCGTTTTTCTTCAGGACTTACCCATAACAAATAAAGCAATCCAGCACAATTAATCGCAATAATTGAACACAATATCCTTTCATGTAGGAAGCTGTACCATTACGCCCACCTGTGGAAGTGATTCAGTTTGGCCCAGAAAGACGATGACCCGGGTTTGATTCCGGAGAAAAAAGTGGGAATGCACACGAGGGAAGAAGAGAGTTCAACGCCCTGTCCTCCGAAAACGCGGGAGGCTCTTGCTTCTTTTTTTTCTTCCACCCCAACTGAAGTCACTCGCGGAGGGAGGACTGCCAAAGACGCAGCGAACGACTAACACTCTTATCCCCTAAACGAGTCCTTGCCCGTGTCCCTTAAAGGCACACCATTGACAACTTCCACGGAACGATGTCAGTGAATGCCAAGTCATTTTCCTGAAATCCAAAACACTGGAGTTAACTCCGTAATAAATTATGACTCCAATTTCCAAAAATCAATAGCATCATTAGAAAAAAGACACAATGCTAAATAGAATTTCTGGGGGTTCATTTCAAAGTGCCTCCAAGAACGACCCATCATTCACATCATCATTATCATCAGCAGTCATCAACCCGAAGATTTGATTTCCTCCACTCAACTCTTTTCAGCCAAAAACTTCAATCCACTCCATTTCAGCATAATTAATCATTTTAGCAAATACTTATCACGATTTTGGCGGATATATTCCAGCCTTGGCCTTTAGTCATTTCAATCCCGGTTTCAACTGTAACCGGAACTGAGTTACGCATAGCAATAATTAAATATTTACAGAAGCCATTGTGAAATTAGTAGGACGAGGGTCAGAAATTAACTAAAGGAGGACGCAATAAATGATATGAGATCTCCATAATCATTACGTTTTGAAGGGAATTCGTTCTGATATTCCTTTGGACATTTCCAATGCCCAGGAGGCAGTTTTAAACCAAAAGTCATGATCTAGTGTATGGTGATTGACGAATGTTTACAATACGGTTCTGCTTCACAATGCCATGAACCCATGCAACCCTCCCTCAAGGCATCCTGAAAACATAATCGACCATGTTCCATCCAATATCGCAAATTCGTAAATAACGACATTAACTTGTAACAACGCGAATCCAAGGAGTGAGTCCAAGCGTGCACGAATAGTCTTCGTAAACCTAGTTTTTATCACATGACCAAGCATAACATTATGCACGCAGATTAACGGTCCGTAAAAAAGCAAGTAACCTACCGAAGAATTAGCGATGCCACTATTATCGATGATGGCATAGCAATTAATGCACGTTAGCACGCATATGGAAGTACTTCGGCCAGATTTCTCCGATAATCATCGGCACATACTTCCTCGCACGATTTCCTTTTTCAGACCGGCATATTTAAATACCTCTCTTCATCCCACGTTCAAGGCTCTTTCGCCACCACCTTCGCGCGCCCAACCAGCATGTTCCTCTCCTTCATATCCTTCAACATCTCACTATCATCCACACCACCCACTTAAATCTGCCTCCTCCGGATATCCCCCATTATCTTCCACTTATTCGTTCCACTACCGATGAAACCAATACGAAGTGAACATCTCAACGCATCTCAACTGCGAAAAAAGGTTTTGGAAAAATTCCAAGTAAAAATGATGATATGATATGCCTGCATGCATTCCTAAGATATTATCGATATTCGGCGGCGGTCCCTAATGTCCTAATCAGTTAGTTTCATTGGTAGGCGAGTGACAACTGAGGATATTTCCCCACCATGAACCGTTGGGAAGGTTGGAGTTAGGGAAGAATTAATTCGGGAGTGAAGGAAGGGTGGAGAGAAACCCGGTGTCATCATTAGCAATCATCAGAATCAATTTACAAAATCTGCCTAAGGAGCCCAAAATAAAACGCCCATTCCGACGGAAGGTGCGCAACACTTGCAGTGCTCTCCACACAGCATTCAAATAGAGATCGAGACCCCATTAATAATATCCCCCACCGCTGGGATTCAAACCCAGGCCATCGTGAAGTGCATTCATGACTTTATAGCCACCATACCATCCAGGTCCTCCCCTCTGACGTCTCTCTGACCTACCCTCCTTCCCACCCACGCCTGCAACCTGTCCGGTAGGGGAGGGTCAAACGACGCCCCATTTCAGAGTTAGGAGTCCCTTCCACCCCCATCCCGAAAAAGACTATAAACAGCGTCACTCAACGTCAGCGCAGCTGCGGGGGTTAGGGCATAAGCAAGCAAGGGCGAGGGTGGGTGTGTTCGGGGGAGGTTGGAATAATGAAGAGGAAGGCCGACGCTGACGGGACGGAAGATAGAGAAGCTATTTCTGCAAGTTTCCCAGTGGCGGAGAGAGAATTATTACGACGACGGGGATGAAAAGACTTCATACCCCTCTCCTCAATCCGCCGCCTGTTTACGTGTCCCAGTTTCTCCTCCTCCAGATCCGCGATTCGTCAAACATGACCACCCACCCGAGGGCGGTCCTCCGTCCATCTCCCCCCCGGCCACGCAAATGGTGAAGGGGCAAGATGAAGACGGTGGTCTCTCCTCCCGGATGAGGAAGTCTCCTCCAGGGATACATTACGGCTTTCGCATCATGGAGGAAAAAACAAGGATTAAAAATGAGCCAAGGGAAAAGGGGTGGAGGTGCAGGACCGCTTTCTTCGCACAACCCCGGCTACGACCCCACCCCCATGATTTGGAGATCCAACGCCCACCCCTCAGAAGGGGAGTCAGTATTTCGGGAGGGTGGTTGGAATGATGCGAGGGGATGGGCGTCAGGGTTTGGACGGGGAGGGATGAATGGTTTGAACGCAAGGGGAGTGATACGTCGTCTGGTGTTGCTCAAGTCTTGAGAAGGAGAAATGAAAGCCGGGGACATCTTTTCCATGTTCTTCATGCTCGAGAAAAGATCTGACGAGAATGCAGAAATACATGAAAAAAGCTAAGAAATAAAAACTCAAAGATAAACGCAAGCCAAAATTATGGTGGGTGCAAGAAAAGAAGACAAGAGTCGCTGTACAATTTGGACAAGAAAAACTTGATCAAGTGAGAGAATCATGTTATCCGGGAATTAGGATGAGCATTAACGGGAAGAGCAAAACAGATAATGGTGAGCAGAGTAGAGATTGCCAAGAAGGGACTCAACCAGAAGAAGAGTCTATTGACAGCCAGTAAAAAACATCTTGGAAGTATTTCACTGAAACATACATCTGGCTTATGCTCTTATAAGGCAACGAAGCCAGGGCGATAACAGCTGTTGAGCAAAGACGATTGGAAGCAATGGAAATGTGGGATCATCGAAGAATGATGAAGAACAGACGGAGAGAATCACCAACGAAGAAGTCCAACGAAGAGATAGAGGGAAAAGACGTACCATGAAAAATCTAATAAAGGATGGGGAAATGTTTGGTAATAATTACCAAGGCAGATTAAGGATGGACTACATAAGGGCAATTATAAAGGACGCCAAAGTGAAGACTTATGGGAAAATGAAATAGTAAGCTGAAAGATTGGAGTGGAGAGCTTCAGAAAACCAATCTTTGAATTGATGAATGCTGACACTCATGATAGTATCTGAGAAAGAAAGTACAACTTCACACCCAACTAGCACCTGAAAGTGCATAAGATTGAGAGCGAGAATGGAAGGGAGATAAGAACACAACTTTTAATTGCTTCACATTACGTCTGATTTGCCATTTATAAACTTATGAGATGCGTGTTAGAAAAAAGGAATAAATGGACATCAGCACATAAAAACCCTGAAACGGCAGCAGAGGAGCATGATTTCGACATGTCGGTCAGTTAGCCTCCGAAGAAGTAGGCAAGGGAACAACATAATATGCGAGGCCGACCCCACTGGAGTGTAACACGATACGTAGCACGCTACGTAGCACCCTCCCACGTTTTAAATGCGGTAGGTTCGCGAAGGAGAAAGTAAAAAATACACACACCCCGAATGACTTAATTTGGAAGAAATTACAGCTGAAAACATCGGCTTTCCCCAATATCAGACTATGCCAAGAAAAGCTTAAGAATAATTTCTACTTCCATTATGCATGGATTTCTTCAATTTGTCGGCCTTCACTAGCAACAAAATACACGGCTTTGTCTAACAAAATTCCTAAGCCTAAAAAGAAAGAAATGAAGCAATAAAATAAAGATGGTTAAACTCGATTTTCTGGGGCCAAGTTTCAGGTAGTCGCAAGTTGGGTGGGGCTCAAGCTCGCGAGGGTCCTAATCCGTGACCCTTTCCCCAGTTCGGAGACCCAAAGCCGGCCCACAAAGAGGGAGGCTCCCTTGCCAATACCAACCGTGCTCACTAGTATTTAAACTTTAACAACTACGTCATATAACAACAAATTAATATTTTCATCGTACTCCCGATAATTGTACGAGTAAGTAAATCTTTTAATCGTCGTTCTACGATGAAATTAACAATTTTGCGAACATTGCTAAAAACGTGGTCATCAACAGCGCGAAATATGGCAACAACACAGCGGTCTCCCCTCAAGTTTTCCCTTTTGCAGAGGTTTTTAACTGGTGTAGTTTTTACAATTAACGTTATTGACATCAGTGAGTGATGGGATTCGTAGTATTAATCTAGTTTTAAGGCACTGTGCTGTGAATGTGCTCAGAAAGGAAATAAACGGGTAGAGCGCTTGGCTACTGATCGAAGGGTCCCGGGTTCAAATCCGGGTGAAGCCTTTGAACGCCCCCGAGCAAAAATCCTCGGAGTGCGAGGTGGCCCAGGGAAAGGAACTGGCCCCCCTACCCTGAATGTGTGAAATTCACACGCCTGTGGCTTAGTCCGGGTTGAGCTCTACCCTCAACTATCCAAACCAACCTTCGGGTTGAATCACTGAGTGAGAGAGTGAACTGATGTATTTAGCTATAAATGAAGCTAGTTAACCGTCAAAAGCATTAAAACCCAGATGGGTTGACGGCTTAATTTTAGCACCATTTCATATCTCAGAGAAATAGTCTTCGTTTACTTCGTTAAGTAGCTTTTTCGAAAATTACATGAAATTAATCAATTATAAAAAGGAAGTTTTCATTTAAACCTTAAGCATACGTGACGTATAGTGAAATTCGAGGATAGAGTATTGTTGCACTAGAATTCTGTTCTTGTAAAATTTTTCTGGGACACTTTTCTCTAGAAGTACGACGAATATGAAAATAAAATTAACTGACATCCGTTTTTAAGACAGCTTCAATAATAATTGTAGGAAGGCATGAAAGAAAGAGGGTAGTCCAATCCGTGTGCGCCGGGCATGTCTCCCGCCGTGGCGCGGGATGGAGGCGGAGGCTAACTATGGACGCCAAATAGTGTTGTTCCTGATGACCATCTCTATTTATTGCAACTCATCAGCCGGTCCATTCTTCGTGGATCCCCGTGGGGGACACCCCGTGCGACCCCCCGCCGGGGGCGCCTCACGTGACGAGGTCGTTAGCGACGCTATGTGGTCGCCCCCCTTGAAGGTGGCCGCAGGGACAGAGGGGTGGCGAGAAGAAGGGAAGGGTGCATGTCAGACTTCGACGGGAGAGGGAAGAAGTGGACACCCGACTTCGGATGCGTGGGAGGCAGAGCCGGGATGGGAAATCTCTCAATGATTGCGCGGAGCAAAAGGAGGAGTCATTCAGGCCCTGGTGCGCGGAATCACGGCCTTCTTTACTGCCCATTCTCTTCTTCTTCCTACTCTCCGCTTGATGATGACGGCAAAATGGCGTGTTTGCGCGCTTTCCTCTCTCCTGTGCAGCGTCGGAAGATGTGTCAAAAAAAACGTGCGCGAAACAACAGGCGCACTCATTTCCCGACATGCTCCTCTGACGCGCGATTGATGTTATGTACTCTCGTTAGAAGACTAGTGCCCACCTAATTCGTGCGGGAGACGAGCTAAGTCGGCGACAAACAATATTGAGGTGCTCGCACTTAATGAGCCTAATGCAGTGCTTCCTCTGAAGACGAGCTTCGTCAGTAGCAGGGTGTTGAGCGGTGAAAGGCAACTAGGAGAGATTTGAAAACTGTTAGAGCCTTCCACGATGTGGAATCCACATAAGCCGAAGAACTCAGGCGCTTCAAATTCAATTACATACTCAAGCGGAATATACTGTTTTTCGTGGTACCGCTCTGCTTTTCCGTATCGTAATATCTTGGTGGCGACGGGATGAAGTCCTCGCCAGCTAACACTGATGTCGCGGGTTCCATTCCCGCCTGGGTGAGTAACTCACCACATGGATGTTTGTGCATTGATATTTTATGAGTAAATAGTAACAAAGGTCACCGAGGTCAAATATTTGTTCGAGAAATAAAGGCGAACATTTCATTATTATTTCCATCGTAATTTTAGGAATACGAGTTAATTCAGTGGCATGGAAGTGGTGGTTCATGAAAAGAGGTAGAAATACATGTCCTACTGCGCTTCGATTCCTTGGTTCATCACCTACTCCCAGGTGAATGGTTAAATTAGAGCGAGGAATGAAGGGAAATGCAGAAGAGAAGAAAAACAAGAGCAAAGAAGGAAAAAAATACATTCTTAAGCTTGTTTGATAGTCCACTTCTTCAGATTTGTCGCTATTTTCTGACCAGCACATGCAGTGCGAGCCTCCAACTTATTTCCTCAGACTTAGCCGGGAACTGAGGTCTGGCCCGTTACATTCTACTCTCAAGTGGCTTCCAACACAGCCGTTTCATACTTCGTATTCCAATATAAGAGTTTATAAAGAAAAGCGTGGCTTTCCTTCGTATTTTACTCAATTCTAGACTCAGAACTTTGTTTCTGGTCCCAAATGCTAGCTAGCGACGTACTCAAAATTAAGGCTAACTAGAGCGAAATTACATCCCTTTCAAACCTTTTCACAAGAGATCCTTCCTACGACTCGCTGGATACATTCGAGTCTCATTCACGCAATGTTGTAAGTTTTCTACAAGACTGAGTACGAATGAAAGCATTCAATGCTGAATCCCCTTCGTGTTAGGAAAAGTACGAGCAAACAGTACGAGCAAACAGTTCCTCATTTAGGTGTGTATAACTGGGATTAATACGTGGCTCGGTTGTCGAAATACGGAAAATATAGCGCCGTTTCACGTTTACGACTGTGAGCGCGACACCTCCCCATGCTATGAGAACAATGCATTACTGTCTCGAGATGCCATTGTTAAGAAACGAAGTAAATTTGTGACGCGAAAAAATCGGATGGGGAAGGACCTCAGAAAAAAAGCACTCCCATCGCGAATATTCAACACGGTGTCCAGAGGTTTGCCCGAGACGTGCTTTAGTAAATATCTCGAGGATAATCTCATGGGAACGTCGCGCCATCACCGTGTCGGAGAATAGCGATCCATAAACAGGGTCGCTCCGAGCTTGCAATTTGGCAAACCCTTTCCACCAATGGGACACGGGAGAGCATGATATCGTCGCAAGAGGCGACAGCCGTCGCGAAAAAAAGGAACGGGAAGAGCACACTCATATCAATTACGTGACACACTGAATATCCAAAACAGTGCCGGTTCCATAGAAAAGAATTCCAGATAAAATAGGAAATCACTAGGCACCCGGGTTTCCTCGAACTCAAACCTTAAGGTGGTTCCACGGTAAAATGACTTAAATGTCATTTTATTAATATTCCGTCTACTTGTAGAAAAAGTTGTCCTCTATCTGATATGAACAATAAAATAATACCTCTCCACCCTATATTACTCTCTAATTGAACATGAAATTACATGGAGTTCAATAGGCATATGAGAGAAACACGGGAAAAAATAGAATTTTTCAATAAAACATAAATGCCATTTTTGCGGAAAACTATTTATAAGAAGGAAATAATCCAGAGAAGTGGAACAAAAATGTGATATAGGCATCTTACCACCTTATTGTTTTTAGTTATTAGGGAATTACTGCCGTCATTGAAGTCAAAATGCGGTAATTCGTAGGAAATGGCGCTGCAGTCGGCTCCTATGGCTGGAAAAAGTGCTCATTTAAAATACATTCTTGGAATAATCTGCAAAGTTTGTTCCTTACTTTTGGGTTTCTATAGGTAACGCATTTCCTCAGTGAATGTAGGATTTTTTGGACAAAATATAGAAAATGTGGAATTTAGTATTTGTTTTGACTCACACAGTCGCGGCGGAACCTCCTTAAGAAAGGGTTAAATTTCTTTTCCAGCGGGAGGTTTTTGCAGCGCTTACCTACATGTCCGGGTTGTAGGGTTCCGCTGCCGGTTGGTTCGTCTTGTCGGTGACGACGTTCCTGCAGGGCGCATCTTGATATCAAGATTCGGATCCTGATCTGAAGATGCGCCCAGAAATAGAAGCCCACCAACCCGAAACATATACATTTCTGATTTTAATTACTAGAGTCGCATATAATGAAAATATAAACACATTCTTTATTTTAGCTTTTCAGTGTATTGCATGATTTTATTGCCTGACGAAGACGGAAGAAGGGTCGGCGAGAGCTCTAGCTTTATTAAAATACAATCAGTGTTATCGAAAACAAGAATGTAAAATTATAAACTGTCATGTTCACTGAAAATGTTATCATCATTGAAGTAAAGGTCCCAAATCGACTGAGGTTTATAATTAAATACCAAGAAGATGACAATATACCGGCTAGTACGGTTTCAGGAAAGTTTATTTCTCCGCATAGAACTAGATAAGGATTTGGATTTTCATCGATGATACACCAGCATATTAGCAATCAGCAAGCAAAGAATTTTACGCATTTTCAGTTTATTAAATTTATAGAAAGAAAACTTGCCTCTCAGTCCAACGAGGGTTAATGCTAAAAAAATCACCACTCTTTTTGCGAATTAATTTTCCACATTGTTGCACTGAAAATTCTGTTCACATTCCTTTAAAACTCAACAAAAACATAAGTTTTGTTGAGTTTTAAAGGAATGTGTAAAGGAAAAGGACTTGAATTTTATTCCCGTCACCTTTTTAGACTGCACTGAAGCAACAAAATTATACCCTTGGAAAATACATAGTAAAAAATTACCAGGAAGAAATTACCGGAAAACCGGGGACTTGTTACTCTATCAATGGATTCAGTTCTTATTCATACGCTCTCCGAAAAAATATATAAATACACAAAATAAATCTTATATACTCTTATTTGACATAAAATGACTCTTGCCATGCTCGAATATTATTCTGTGACCTACCTATTGGGAATAATCCAAGAAAAAAGAAAGAGCTAACGTAAGGAAAAGATATTTCCACATCGACATTGAAAGCAAAAACACGGGAGGCTGACACTGAAATGAAAAGGTATAAAAATGGGACACTAGCAAGTAATCACCTTTTAAGGGATTTCCGCGAAAAAAGTTCCTCAGTACGTTACATCAAAGTTCCAATCAACCAGGAAGAACTTTTGAACAATCGAGTTTCTGTGCGTCCTATTTACCTGTTATCCTTCGCAGACTGATTCTCTAAATACCAATAATAGAATAATACAAACCCTACAATGTAGGCCTCCATTCGGTCAACCTTGCAAGCGGTATGCAAGAAGATCCGATACCGGAGTATTGGGTGACTGCCGATAAGGAATGACAGAAAAACGGGTGTATTCAACCAGCGCTGCAGCATTATCCTCTTGAACTTATACACGGCGGCACTGCGGCATGAGCATGCACTACGAGAACTTACCAAGAGAATATAACTGAATTCCACGGAGTCCAAGGCGTATTTTAAGCGCTTGATCCGGTCAAAATCAGCAATATCATTTTACAGTCACAGTCTCACAGTTGCTAAGACCCTGAGTTTTGAAATGAAAGGAGGAAATGATTGAGGTAGGAGCTCACCTAGCCGTAATCACACCATGAACAAATTAGATGGTCAGAACTACTGCTTAAGGAACAACGCTGCTTGTTGAGCAATGTGATTTGTGAGTTGAAAGAAATATATACTTTTACAGGGTTTTATAAGAATTAAATGGAACGATTTCGACGTGAGAACAAACTATTTTCACATATTACCCTAAATTTAATAAATTTGAATGCATGAACACAGACAAAACATTCCTGAGCACTTCCTGACCGCGAAAAACAGAACTTCTATCTCTGATGATTAAGTGTTCTCACGATGAAACATGATGAGTGTAGCTCTCATGAAGCTCTGTGCAAAATTACTCATCTATCCTTCATTTCAATACGAATTTCCGCAGTTAAGAGCCTGAAACTGCGAAAGTTTGAACTGTGTGTAATGACAAATCTATTTGAATATAATTATACAAATTTTATGCCAAGTTCCTAGTTCTTGCGTAAAAATCAAGGCGAATAATACTGTGACGCACAATTCACACGCGATAATTAGCGTCAAATTTTAACGGCCTTGAACGAGATAAAAAGTTGAAAACCATGACAATAATTATTCGAAAGTCAAATTATAAAGCTTTAAATTAGTGAAAAAACATAACTAATGATTTTAATTTGAAATCTTGACATAATATCCAACTAACATTTATCTAAGCTAGCGATAAATTGGTAGTTTTGACTAATTGATTGGCTGTCAAAAAAATAAATCGCTGTCAGATAAAACATCACTTACAATTACCTCCGTCAACAATTTCTGGTAGCGAATAAAATGAAGATTGTATTTACACTTCCATTTCTTAAAAGGCATGCATTCAACTGCAATACCGTAAAATGACTACCAGTACGGGGCTAGGGCACCTTCGCTGAGAAAGCTGAATTTCCCCGAGGGCAAAAACTAGTGCTACGGGAATGTATTAAACTGTGAAGTATGTAAGCAGCTTTAAAATACGCTGCCGAGTGAACGTGGTAATACAAAATGAGACGAGTAGAGATGCAAGAACGGAGACGGGTTTTTCACGAGTGGCAACATCGACGTTTTGAGATGGGAAAAAAATGAAGCCTTGAAAAGGTCACGTACTGCATACCAGGATGGATTTCCACGATGGACGTGGCGTGCTCCAAACTTTTGTTTAACCTGAGGGAAACCAAGACATTTGGGACGGATTCAAGGGTCTTTTGACTGAAAAGCAGATGCTAATAAATGCAAGCACACAACTTACTCCACAAAAAATCTATTTCTTTTGCTTTTCAAATTCATTTTAACCAAGGACCTCAGTTTTGCGAAAACACATAATGACGCACGAAATCAGACATATTCCACTGAATAATTCTCTTCATCACTCATTAAAAAGTTTTTACAGCATTATTCAATTTCAACAACAGGGCTACGGTGCCGTAATATTTCATAATCCGAAAAAGGCATACGAGGATGTGAGTTTACATTAATGAATGGGCGAAGGAGGATAATAAAAGAATACAAGTGTAAAAGGATGTGCATTGAAAGCTCAATATACCTATATTCATGCTCCAGTTCCAAAAAACAGTGACGCCTAAGATGGAAATGAAGTTATACAATGGCAGGAAAGTGGGGAAAAACTATATTTTCATGCACTTTAGCAAATATTCAGGGACCTCAATACCTTGCAAGGCCTGGATGCAGACTACGTAAAGAAAATAAAGCTTTAACATACTCTTTTTAATTCCAAAACATTTTTATCCTAAATTATTAACGTGTTTGGCCTAGAATTAAATTTTTCATGTGTCACTAAAACCTTATGCATGCCATCATAACCATACAGTTTGTCTAAGGCTAAATGTACCATCAATGGTAATACGTGGACTGTAGTATTTTCATCATTTTTCTTACTGACACGGTACCGATCAGCAAATATTTATCTTTTATATGTACATGTACGAACATGTAAATCCAGTCCTAGCTTCTCTTATCGAGCTATGATATTCGTTGACTCTCCACGATTCCACAACGGATAAGAGCTCTAACCACCGCCTCGCACAAGGCAATTTGGCCACCAACTGCAACCGACGACGCATTGCCTACAGCGCGACACATTAGTGGAACCTACTTCCAACATCAGACGACTCAACGATGCAAGCTCCGAAGAATGTCACCTGCAATTGCAGGCATTGCTAAGCTCGCAAAGAATATTCTACAAGCCATAGCAAAAAGAATCAGTGACGATAATTCGCTCAGAATGTCTCGGCTGCCGCCCTGAAGCGAAGTTTTATTGAGTCAATTGAATGAGCCGCCAGTGTCTTGAGAGAGCAATGGATTTGCATATGGTTTGTGTGTGCGAGGCAAGAAGAAAACGAAGAAGAGACGAGGGTGGTGAAAGGATTGCTTCCGTCGAGTCGTGGATTTTGGAAATTGGAGTCCGCGGATTCAAGACATCGCTTAGGGGTTCTGATCGCAGGAGGAACTGAAGTATCTTCCGCCAGAATTAAAGCAACAATACTATTGAGTGAGGAATATTGGGTATGCGAGCAAGAGAGAGGGAACAGCACACAATTAATTAGAAGGTATACACACCACACTCTTTCATTATCACAGACTAAGGCATCAACATCAAATCTCACTGCAAAGGTAATGACATGACTTATCGATATAAGACTTTCAAGGTAATTACACTTAATTGGCAACCATGATAATGACATTTCATGTCGAAACTATGTTCGATAAAAATAAAATTGCGAGAAATATACAAAACTACAAATTTATTGAAAGATACACACGATTTCCAAAAAAAAAATGATCCCGTTTTAAGATAATAGTAGTTTTGGACTAGATAAGGAGGAATTAATATGAAAGGAACATTTTAAACTTAATTTTATACGCAGATGACAAAGTAATAATTGAAGACAGCGGGAATTAAATACATACATCCCTATAAACACTGAATGAAATGGCAAAAATACATGGATTCCAAATATCAGTAGATAACAGCATAAGTTAGATATTTCAAATACCTGGGATGCAACATTACATATGGGATCGATTACAACTGAATAACTTCAGAAATACCCGTGGAAAAAACACAAATATCCAAATCATTACACAAAACAGATATACAAAGACCTCTAAAAATAAATATATTCTTCTCTCGGCTTCAGCATTAATTTCCCAAACTATTGAGGTTTATTACTAGAATAATATCCAGCAATAGTAGTTACACCAGAATCATTTACTTCAATAAATACAG
Organism: Pyrrhosoma nymphula; assembly: GCA_963573305.1. Taxonomy (NCBI): domain Eukaryota; kingdom Metazoa; phylum Arthropoda; class Insecta; order Odonata; family Coenagrionidae; genus Pyrrhosoma; species Pyrrhosoma nymphula. The sequence continues at coordinate 145,821,786 of OY754329.1, forward strand.
CAATATTAATGGCATATGGCTATGAAAATATCTCAACAAGTTTATCAGTGATTACTTTCCTCTTAACTAATAATTTCTTATTAAATCGTCCGAGAGCAGAAAAAAATTAGATCGTGAAAAATTACGTAATGCAAGGAAAATGGAGTTTTGTCAGGAGAGTTAAGAGAAGACAAACCACCGAATTAAATTAAAATAGGGCCTTGCTACATACCTATCAATTCGAAGAATACCAAATGAATACGAGGTAGGGGGGAAGGCACAAGCCACGAAATTTGTCAAAAACGAAAGATGCATTCAAGGATGGAGAGGCGCAGAAGTAATTAGCGGAACAAAGTCAGTTTCCAGGGACCGACAGCAACAGTCAGGCTTTCATAGACGCAGCCTTACCCTTAAGAGTGCGGCGTGATTAGTATAAGGGCTCATATAAACCCTTAATAACAAGCCTTAAAACGAAAAACAATTCACAACAGCGGGATAGGGAATGGGGTAAATCTCAGCCAAAAAAAAGTTTATATCAGCCCCTTGAGAAAATACCGTAAGCGACTGGAGAGCGTAACATGTATTGGAGAGGAAATAAATAACCGACCAAAGAAAAACGCTAACAGCACAAAAAATACATAATAGCATACATTCTGGTCTGCTGCATGATATTCGCACGCTTAGCTACCATGTGAATGGATAGACCGTCTTAGCTCAACGGTCGATATGAACTGTAAGTCTTCTTCGGAACAGCTCAGCGGAATAAGTCGACTCCAGCCTTACATTATTTACTGAAATGTAAGAAATCCCGTGCAATGTTTTACAGACGCCATTCTACCGTGTAATATCTACATCTACAAAACCGTCACGAAAGCGCTCGTGCATTGTGGGAAAAGTGCTCTACAACGATAGTAAGATTTTCCCGCAAAAGATAGCCTTCGAAGCCGCGTCAAGACAGCTTTTAACGACCTCCGTATACAATTCACTGAGCTAATACATAAATAAAATAATATGAATGATAATAAAGGAGAGTCAACAGCATTATTCCGAAATGTCAAACGATGACGACTATGTCCCTCGACACCCATATATACTACATCCTAATTACGCTCCTAATTTAAATAAACATTAACGCATATCGTCGTAACGAAACTTAATTAATTTCACTCACATTAAAAAATCCTCTGAAACCTGAGACCCAAGCTGTTTAGGGGTTAGTCGCATTAAAATGGTAACAAAAAAAAGTAGTAGGCAGCATTTATAAGATCTAAAATAACTTTCAACGAATCTGATAGTCTTTGTTAGTCGTCTCATAAATTTTAATAAATTCAAACGAATGCAATATATTTTATATTAAGGGAGTTAGAGTGATTTTTTTTAATTTTCAAAAAACCCCCCGGGTCCGATTTTGCTCATTAGCGAATGTATCAGTCTGGAAGTAATTTGTGCAAAATTACGGCAAGTATCGTGGCTTTTTGAGTTGATGACGGTTTTGGAGTCTTCTAACTATGAAACAAAAAACTATGTAGAAATTTTCCGGAAGTCGCACCATGGCAACGACTACAATAGGTAACCTTCCTTCGAAATCTACCAAAAAAAAAGAAAGAATCCCGAAAACATGATGCAAAAAAGGTTGAAAATTTCGATTTGTCGGCCTCGGTGGCGGCGGGGTAACGTCCTCGCCTGCTAACCCAAAGGTCGCGGGTTCGAATCCCGCCTGGGGAGGATTTTTCACTTTCCAGGACATGGTTGTTTGTGCTTGTCCGCTGTTGATTGTTAAAATACCCCGATGTAAAAGCCAATATGTGCTGTTTTCGGTGGTAATATAAAATAAATAAATAAAGATTTGAGAGCCTGCAGTTGAAAGTGTGTAGCTCGGATCATAATGGCCCTCCGGCATCGCTCCCTTTCCTCCCATGGTCTTCAGCCGATTTCCTTCTATTCTTCCTCACACCTCCTCGCATCTTCTGAAAACCACCCTCATCCTCCCCCCATCTCCAGGTGAGAAATTCGCACGGGGCTCTCGCCGAAAATTCGTTGCATCCGAGCAGCTCCCGAGATTCCCCATCGCTCCGCAGGTCGGTGCATTAAAATATGCGCACTCATTCCTTTGGGGTCCGGGCCTTAACCTCAACACTCGGTCGCTCGACGCGATAAACAGGTCTCGTGAATAATGAAGCGGAAAGGGCTGCTCGCTCCTCCACGGGCTCCCAAACCATACGCTCGCATCGCATTTTGAAGTGTCTAACTCGCGAGGTAAAACTAATGCCACACAAAGACATCATTTCTCGCTGCATGTAATATTCCTCGCACCTCCTCCGTGTATCCTCAGCCACGAACTGCGGGTTCGGATAGAGTGTTCGCGGCAAAGCATGGAGGAATTAGCCCGCCATCAAAACCAACACACAAACTACACGCGCGCCACCCCTCGAATTGCTACTAGGAACCACCGCACAGTGGGGCAAAAAGCGATTCTAGGACAAAATTCGATTTTCCGAATATTTCATTGGCCTCTTTCCACGAAACGCATTTATCGTAGAACACACCAAAGCACATAAAAAAACACCATTATTTGCTTTCTAGAAGAATTAATTTCGTCGTCAGGAGGATGAAAATTGACGCCATTTTCAAACTTCTGGAATGACAATTTCTCAGGGAGTCATTTGATCATCCCCGCTTTAGGGTGGAATAATAATATAGGTTTGCTTGCAATGAAGATTTTATACATATCTTACGAATTACGTCCAATCCATTTTTAATTGAATTAGGAAGGTTACCTCGGAAGGAATGGTCATCTATTCCTCCTGATGTTTTAAACCTGTTGAACCCTTTTGATTCAGATTATTCAAAAATTTGCAATGAAGAGACAGAAGACTACAATAATGATGATTCAGAGGAAGAAATATTGCTATGAAATTTCATTTACCATTTTATTCGAATATTTGTTGATGGAATCCAACTATTATGGCATAATATTTTTTAAATGAATTAGTCTTTGTTTCTAAATAAAATTTTCTGAATACATTTTGTTTTTTTTATATTAAGGGCACAACATCCAGTCTTAACAGCCTATGCTTAAAATATCCATTGAGTGAAAAAAATATGCCACCTACTCACTACTAATCTCGGTATCTTCAGTTCAAGGGGGGACCCCCCTGTTGCACTAATATGGTGTGCTAGTTACTCATATTTAATGTAAGGTGCTACGATTTGTATTATGTTCATTTGCAAACAAATATGAGGCCAGTGTGTGGGACGAATTCAAAAATCTGAATTTTGTCTTGCCAGATCTTCATTCTGCCCCACTGTGAACCGCTACTACCGCTATCTACCGCTACTACCGAGCAGCTCCTATCGCAGCAAGCGTGTGGGAAGAAGTTTCATTCCTCACATTTCTTGAGTTAACTGTTAACAAGCAACAAGAGTGGCCGTCAATATTTTAGGCCATTGAATTGCACACGAGGAAAAAACCCACCAGGACCGGGAATCGAACCACGAAACTCAAGCTTGCCGGGCAAATGCGCAAGCCACTACGCTACCCAGGCTTCCTGTTTCTCAAGACAAATTTTGGAGAATTCAAGGTGACTAGATGTTATGCCCTTGCCGTTCATCAAGGATAACAACTAATGGGAAAAGAGGACTTCGAGAAGCCGTCACCACGACCAGTTAAGTTTTATCCTATTGCAGTACCTACGCATTGTTCAGCGATGTACTATCGTTTTCACTGAAATGTAGACACCCAAACTGATAGTACTGATTTGATAAAATGGGGCCGGGTCGGAAAAAACATAAGAGGGTTGGCACACGAGGCTAGCTGCGGCCTTTGCCTTAACGTCACCGAGAGCCGACGAGGACGGACGTGGATGCGACCGGGCTATCAGAATTAGAGTCAAATAAACTCCGAGAGCATAAGCCCTAGCGAAAGGAATGCACTGAGGAAACTCACGTCCACGCACACGTTGGGGCGATCGGAGTATTTTCTTTCGGGCTCCGTCGCGGGGTTTTTCCTCTCCCTAGATTCAGGTTTAGGCTCACCGTGAGTGTCTCGGAGGGAAGCGGCTCCGTAGCCGAGATGGTTAATTCCATTCGCCGAAGTTGGTGTGCGGTTTTGGCAGGGTTCGAATCCGTAGTCAGGCCAAATTTTTAATCTTTTAGATTAAAAAGATGCATTCTTCATATCAACACAATTTATATAGTTGGCAAAAGAAAGAGTTAATGCGGTTTTTTATTTACGGCTTAATTTATAAAAATAATGACTTTCTACGTTACCACATTTATTTCTTAACAGATTTAATTCACTGAGAGGGAAAAGCATTGGAAGTGGCAGTGATTGCATCTTTGTGTCCTTACAGTGAAATACCTACTCATTGTATCTACAATCCTCTATAAATAACCAAATGCATTCGTAGTTTCGATCATTTTGATAAACCCTAGAGTTTGAAAAAGGTTTGTAATTCAATTGATATTTTTCATCTTCAAACTTCCAGTACTTTTTCACGTAAAAATGTGGGAAGTGAGGTGTTTTAAAGAACAAATGCTTTCCTTTCAGTGGGTGTGCGCAGAGCCAAATTAACAACTTGTTTATTAACGTGGGCCCCGTTGCTTGTACTGCCTACATGCCCTCAAGTGCGTTAATCTGTCACTTGGTGTGCGAACCATAATAAGCTATAAGGACCAGGTGGAAATAAATACGCATATCAGCTCTTTTACCCCAAATTATCCTACGATGTTTAATAGTTATATATTTTTGACCGAAATCAACGTCACCGATATCTGCATCCTTTTTATCAGACTTAGGTGTAATTTTGGCATGATGTATTTCTTTCGGGATAGAAAGGGTATTTAAAAAGTAAAACTATTCAAATTTCATTCAGTTTTTTAATATTTAGTCGCGTCACCACCTGATTCTACAACTTGCTGCAGACGGCGAGGCATAGATGCGACAGCATTCTCGCATATTTGAGGCCGTCGACGAAATGAGTCCCACAACTCATGGACATGCGCCTCTATTGCCTCCACTGTTGTAACGCCCCTTGGTTGCCATTCATTTGCCATCAATCCCCACAAGTTCTCAATGGGGTTTAGGTCGGGTGAATGAGCCGGCCATGGTGTAACCACTATCTCCTCGTTTTTCTGAAAAAAATCATCTACAATAGTTGCTGTGTGCACGGGGCAGTTATCATGGATGAAATTTATCTCTCCTTCTGGTACAATCTCTCTGGCGTAGGTCTTTAAATTTTGTTCTAATATGCCGACATACTCTCGTGAGTTCATCCTTGGAGACGTTCTAACAAGTGGTCCTGGGTCGGCCTCAGTCATACACCCCCAAAACCTTAGGGATATGCGTCCAGAACCACGATTCCTCAGTATGTTTCGAGATTCATACCTAATAAGAGAGAACAAATTACATATATATAATGACTAAGGAAAAATAACTATTTAATTTCACTGAGATTGAATACATATTTAATATTAGCTCTTATTAACATTGTTGACTAAAATTTAAGCGCCATTCCTTTTTAAATATCGTAATAGAAAAAACATCCCTACATAATTTATTTCAAATAACATCATTGAAATCAGTGTCTACGGCACTATGTCTTATTATCTTTGCAGTTACCGAACGTTATAAATTGGCTATGAAGCTTTAAATATTTTTTACCCTAGAATTAACTAAAATTAATCGTTCCTGGCGTAACTTTTTGGAACTGATTCATATAAAATAATAGTGAATAACTTTATGATTCCATATCAAGTGATTTATTTACAATCTAGGTTTCACTGTGGTACCGCATCATCAGGTGATTATTGAATCACCTTCGATCAATTCGATTATCACCTGATGGTGTTGTCCTGTAGCGAAACCTAAGTCGTAAATACATCATTTTATGTGGATTCACCAAGTTATTCACTATTATTTAACTTAGCATTTACAATGTATTTTACTAGTGATAATTTATTATTTCTCTCATTCGAGAGAAAAATCAATAGAGATAACATTCGGGTTCTGATTCAATACATTCAGTATATAATATATGAACCTACAGGTTACTTACCGCGCATTACGTGGACGCCACAAGTGCATTCTGCCGTTGCAGTCACTCCTAAACGTCTTCTCGTCCGCAAAAATGGTAAGGTCCCAAAATGCTTGCGGGCTGTTGACGAACTTTTCCGCGAACCGCAGTCTTGCCAGTTTGTGTTGCTCGGATAACAGTGGCTTCTGGGCTGGCTGATGGCATTTTAAGCCCGCCTCATGGAGGCGCCGTCGAACGGTAGAATAACTACATTCTAGGTTAAAATGTTGCCGAATTCCCTCAGCCCCTTTGCTCGTTAAAGGGTTTTCCCGGGCGTAGTGAGCAATGTCGTTGTCTACCGCTGCTGTTGTGCAGCGTGATTTCCCCGGTCTAGGCCTACTGTTCAAGGAGGCGTCGCCGTCTGCATAGCGGCGAGCCCACCTCCGAACCGTGATCCGATTTAAACTCATCCTTCGCGCCACCTCTGAGATTGATATTCCAGAGGCTACCATCCCAGCGATAACGCCTCTCTCAGCAACAGAGAGCTCAGAAGACGGAGCACGTTCCATCACGACGGTGTAACACCAACTGTCTCCTAAGTTTGAAGCACATATTCATGGATATACTCATCGCATTGCCAAAAGTCTATTTAATGGGTAAAACTATTAAATGGTGAAATTAAATTTAGATTCACTTTCCATAAGAATCAAAACATCAGGTTTGTTCCTGTTAATTTTTAATTATTAAAAAGGTAGAAAATATTGGTGACGCTGATTTCGGTCAAACATATAAAACTATTTAAAATCGTAGGATAATTTGGGGTAACAGAGCTGATATGCGTATTTATTTCCACCTGGTCCTTATAGCTTATTATGGTTCGCACACCAAGTGACAGATTAACGCACTTGGGGGCCTGTAGGCAGTACAAGCAACAATTCTTCAAAGCAAAAGCAAAAAACAAGCAACCACGTTAATAAACAAGTCGCAAGAGAAGAAAGGGGAAAACAATTCTCATAACAAGGGGCCCATAGGCAACTGCCTACTTTTGCCTTATTGTTAATTTGGCTCTGCGCACACCCACTGAAAGGAAAGCATTTGTTCTTTAAAACACCTCACTTCCCACATTTTTACGTGAAAAAGTACTGGAAGTTTGAAGATGAAAAATATCAATTGAATTACAAACCTTTTTCAAACTCTAGGGTTTATCAAAATGATCGAAACTACGAATGCATTTGGTTATTTATAGAGGATTGTAGATACAATGAGTAGGTATTTCACTGTAAGGACACAAAGATGCAATCACTGCCACTTCCAATGCTTTTCCCTCTCAGTGAATTAAATCTGTTAAGAAATAAATGTGGTAACGTAGAAAGTCATTATTTTTATAAATTAAGCCGTAAATAAAAAACCGCATTAACTCTTTCTTTTGCCAACTATATAAATTGTGTTGATATGAAGAATGCATCTTTTTAATCTAAAAGATTAAAAATTTGGCCTGACTACGGATTCGAACCCTGCCAAAACCGCACACCAACTTCGGCGAATGGAATTAACCATCTCGGCTACGGAGCCGCTTCCCTCCGAGACACTCACGGTGAGCCTAAACCTGAATCTAGGGAGAGGAAAAACCCCGCGACGGAGCCCGAAAGAAAATACTCCGATCGCCCCAACGTGTGCGTGGACGTGAGTTTCCTCAGTGCATTCCTTTCGCTAGGGCTTATGCTCTCGGAGTTTATTTGACTCTAATTCTGATAGCCCGGTCGCATCCACGTCCGTCCTCGTCGGCTCTCGGTGGCGTTAAGGCAAAGGCCGCAGCTAGCCTCGTGTGCCAACCCTCTTATGTTTTTTCCGACCCGGCCCCATTTTATCAAATCAGTACTATCAGTTTGGGTGTCTACATTTCAGTGAAAACGATAGTACGTATATGATGATCTTCACTGTTGTCAAATTGCGGCGGTGAGGTACGCAGACGTTCTCACGTGAGAAAAAACACCAGAACCGGAAATGGAACCACTTGATAGCCATCCTTGATGGATAGCAAGGGCATAACATGTAGTACCTTTGAATCCTCCAAAAGTTGCCACGATAATTAGAAAACATGGGTATCGGTCTGCATAGTGACCCGGAAAACAAAAAGTCCGTGGTTCAATGCTAAATATGGGTCCTGTTTTCCTCGTGGCCATCCCTAACTGTTTCATCGCCGTAATTCAGCAACGACGATAGTCATAACACACTCTTATGCCATGAGCCTGTCCGGAAATGCGTCGCAATGAACAGGTAGACAATAAAGAGGAGCGAATGTTGTTCGACCAATCGCTGTGAGTTTGCTCCGCTCTGTGGTGGGAAACAATTCGCTTTTTACAAACACCTTTGAAGTGAAGAAAACACTGTCGGCATAACAGGATACGAAATATTTTTAAAAATTCTAACTCTTTATACTACTTTTGATATTTAACTATTAACTAACACAATTTCAACGCTCAAAATAGCTTGCTCTTCGTTTATTCGGTCACAAAAAATTGCTGATTGCAGATGTTTCCCCACAACCCGTGCGGTTACGTGACACTTTACTTGGTCGTTCGACCCGTCCATTGACCGATATTCCCGATGCACAAGGAATGCGCAATCAAATGGTTTACGGCTAACCAGACCGTAATAAAATCAGGCCTCAATCAGATTTTAATGGCCGAAACCCTCTCTCGCATGATACTGCATTGCTACGGTACTCACTTCAAACTCCTCCAATTTACACAAATGTCCACTTATGGAAAATTAGTGTAAAATGCCATAACAGGGAAAGGTGCCGTAACGATGGACAGGGGAGGTTGGGGTCGACTCGCATGAATCCTGTTCTCGGGGCGCACACAGTGAAGGGAGGCCGGCGCGGCGACGGAGGACGAAGCGAAGGACTGGCCACGCGCGATAAACGTGGCAACCGGGCGCTACCAGAAACGTGGAAAATGCTCTTCCTCCCCCCTGGAAACTTGTCGAGGCAAAATTTCGTTAAGTGGCGGAGGCCACCACCCTTTTCGGAGGAAGCGGCCGGATTAAAATCTCTCAAAAGAGGAGGCAGTAACTTGTAAAAATCATTCCTCCGGAAACGGCAATTCGCGAATGCTTAGGGCGAGAATCAGGGCGTGCAAGACGGGGGCGCCCCCGAACTTGAGAAACGAGCTGTCGGAGAATTGTGAAGAGGCAGGGGCAAAAGCCAAAAGCCTTTGGGGCGGGTTTCTTTGACGCTTCCCCATGGGAAGAGGGGAGAAGTGATGAGCGGGAGAAGACAGCGGGAGATCCAAACCTATAGGCCTTGGAAAAGACAGGTAAGTTTTGAATATTCCATAAAAAATAATCACAGAACTTGCCGAACCAGGTATAATCTTACTAAGTCACTATCAAATATGATTGCCCCAGAGAGAGGAGCGAATGAATAGGGGTTTTACAACACCAATTGGCTAAAATATCCCAAGCCAGCTTAGTGCCTCGATGGTAGATACTTTGGCTTTTTATTTTCAGGGCGCCAGGTATTTTTCTAAAAATTACCACCAAAGTCCACAGGACACTATGGATGATAAAATTAAACAATTTAACTTACTCAACGTTAAGATCTCATAATTACCATATAATTCCACAAAATTCTCTCAGAATCGAAAAACATGTCTTTTCAGAACCAGCACAACATTCCAACTTTTCATGCTTATGTTCCAACTTCCAATCCAACTTTTTCAAGTTTATCAACAACCAATCGTTCCTAAGAGATAAAATCCAGCCAAGGCCTTAAGGCAATTTTATGCCACAATAAAATGTAACATTAATCGTTACAGTGTTTAAGTAGGAATCTGCGTCATATCTGGTGAAAGTGATTTCAAGAATTTTTGTCTTATATACATACATACATACCCGGGGTCGCAACTGCGTACTTACAGAGCCATGGCGTACAGTTTATCGAGCACATTTCGCAGTTGCCATGAAAAAGCCGAATAACGGTGACCTATAGGATGCCACATTGAAAAAAAGCCACCATAAAGCATGAGCGAAAACCTCAAATAAATAAACGTTGCATATTCAACACTCTTTAATTCGCAACACCGACCGGTTTCGACGCCATCGCGTCATATTTAAGGGGGCTAACATTTTTCTCTGAGTCGAACTCTTTTTTATACTCGGTCGAGCATAAGAAAGAGGGTAGAAAATTGTTAATTGACTTCATACCAATAATTCATTCACCTAGTATCACGTACTTGTCCTACATTCCCATACTATGTTAAAGTTGCTTCGACCTTTAGTCCATGTTATCTTCTTTTACGTAAAAATTCAAGTTTCTTCATCACCTTTGTCCGTAACCCCAATCACTAATTCCCGAACCTCCTTTCTCATGTTCAACCGAGCATAAATAATAACTCGCAAGGGGGAAACATGTAATCCTCCTTGAAAATGACTCGAGAGAGGTGAAACCCTTTGGGGTTGCGAATAAAGAAGTGTGGAATACACAAAGGTTATTTATTTAAGAATGCTTACAAAATATCTAAAAGTAAACACCTAAATCGTTTACGTTTATGAGTGACAACATTGAAAGAACCATGTATTTATGCGCCACCAAGAGTAGTTTCAGATCTACTCAATCAGGAGTCGGCATTTTTCATGACGACTGCATAATGTGCTGGATGAAGAGTCTGTTTCGATAAACGGCAAAAAACATAGTTATAAAAAATAATACTCGCCTCATATTTGTCCTCACAATGGAATGAGTAATTCACACATCGCAAGGCGAAAAGACAGTCAAGTCTTACTAATAATGCGGAAACATACTTAACATGGAAAACGAGTCCCATACTCAAATGCGGATATCGTCGCACGGTTTTACGACATAAAAATTCGCTCAGTGGCCACCATGTAAATTTCTTTCGTCATCTATGGTTCATCAACAGATGAAGGAGCATGCTTGATGCCTATGCCTAACTGAATTGGAAAACAGCATCGTATTCTCAAAACGAAACACTTCCGAATATGAGGACAGGAAAAAGTAAATGGGTTCGATGGTTAGATTATTTGAATTTACGATGAGTTGAAACAACGAAAATCAAGGCAATCAAGGCAATGTGATGAGAGGGGAAAGTCTTGGATCACTCAAATATTCTACATATTTGGCAATGTTGATACTAGCAAAAGCTAATACACCAAGAATATTTGCTGATGATCGCAATCGACTTATTTTCGATTAAACCGGTTGGTTGGTAATTTCGGGGAGGCAAACGACAACTGAGGTAATTGTCGCTATGAAGGACAAGTGGGTTAGGTAAGGTATGACGCCAAGGGGTCCACAGTTTAACGTATCATCGGGCGGATAGAGTACTACACTTGAAATACTCTTAACATGGCACCCAAGAAGGCATCGAGATCACACTAAAAAAAACTCCTCCACCGCCGGGACTCGAACCTGGACCCACGGGATAGAAATCCTTCATCAAAACGATTGAATCGCAGTCTGGTGCAAACAAAAATGAACGAAGCACAGCCCGTAATCATGATGAAAACACGGGCCTCTGGGACGTTGTGGAAACCAAACGGGCTCGCCACGCGAATATTCCATCCAGAATACCCAAGTGATAGAGAGTGAAAGGGAGACATGCAAGCCGATACGTCACAAATGATAATTAGGCCGAAGACGTTCGCCATCGGAGCCGTTGTAAGGTTTGAAAAGCACGTTCCATCAGTCACTCAACGCCATCAAAAACTGAAAATAAAGAGTTCGATTACCGGCAAAATGATTTACAGAGCTATTTAATCGACAATTGCATGAATGAATCCCAGACGTTTTTCGCAATACACCAAACAAGAGCGATGCTCCCGGGGAATTAAAAAACAGATACGAAGGCTAAAAAGGAGACACTTAGTACAAAGCTGCGCGCATCAATAATTTATACGCATGCATAATTCAAGGGAGACAATTATTGTCACATCACCCACGCGCACCCGGGCGCAATGGTATTTACATGAAATGCAAATGCAATACCCACACCGACTTCCAGGATAATGACAAGAACTGACAGCGTGGAAAAAGCCATCAACATTCAAGGGCAGGCGCTCAATTTGCATGAATGTTTTAACGCTTGAAGCCAATGTCGAGGCAATACGTATTCGATAACGGCTTATTTCGTCTCGAGGTGTTCGAAAAGACGATCTCGGCAAAATCAACAATGGATGAAGGCCCTTGGAAGACACGAACTTAGCATTATCGCACACAATACCATCAAGATAACATTCATAGAACCTCCGAAATGGCAAACTCTGAGGTAACTCATTAACCTTCACATTTCTTCAAGCAGGTCAAAATTATTTAGAGAATAAACAAAGGCATCCTTCTATTTCCATGCCACAGCTGCACTTGACAAGCTTGATCCAATCACGTTATCGGATAAGAAAATGAAGAGCTGCATTGGCGATAACGGCTTAATGCTCTCATACTGAGGACGACTTAATGTGCACCACAAAGACATTCCCCCCACTTAGGAAAGTGAGGCGCACAATAAGGGCTGTGTGAGACGAGGCGAAAGTGGAAGCTCCTCAGCCGAGACTTCGTAAGCATCCTTGATTGCTGGCTGATCTGGGACTGTCTACAACTTAGAAAAGACATGACACCAAATTTCAGAAGAATCATTAGCTTTTAATTTTAAGGCCAAAAACCGTGAGCTACGAAGAAATCAAGGCAGGCAAGGACACTTTATGACCACACACTTTTCCTCTTCTCATGATTCCTCCAAACTGACGCTTCAGATGAGCAGAAAAATAACTTTTTGCTTTATGGATACTATGATCTATTAATTTTCATCGGTACATTTAATTCGTAGCAGTTCCGAAATTCAAGCTGTGATCACCTCTGAAAAGGTGATCCGAATTCCTTAAATTCCGATTACCGAAATTATTCATCCATTAATCCAAATCCATCAACAGATCTTTGAAATAGAATGCATTCAAATAAATGTGTTCATTACGCCCAGCTCGAGAGAGACGTTTTCTTAGTTCACCCTCAGAGAGATGAAAAATCTGCCCAAATGTTTCCATCTGTCCAGTTCCAATAAGTGTTTTCGTTCTCCACACAGTGTTATGTCGACTACCAACAACTTTATTGTTCCTCGTCTGCATTAAAAAAAACACCACGTATTCCGAACCGTGATCTAGCTGATTAACGGTCGTCATGGATTCAGAAAAAGGAAAATACATCCACACGATGAAATTACCCTTTCTTCCGACCACCCAGAATATTTTTCTAACTTCCCCTCCAAAATACATCATATCGGCATACACTTTTCTTTCCATAGCTAAGACGTAATATTATGAAGGGACGAGAAAAGGCCAATAGGTCTTTGGTATCCGCTTATTTCGAAGGAAATTCGACAGGAGAGTAAGACTAGGTTTTGGGATTCCATCGACTAGAGCACATATTAAGGCCCCGTTTTCATAAGCTCACGTTAAATATTTCTACAAAAATCTATGCTAATGCATTCTCCCATACACTCACATCAACTAACCAACAACCTGAAGTAATATGCGAAATCCAAACTCTCAGTTAACACCAACATAGCGTAAATCTTCAATTTTGAAGTAAATGCTAAGCAGTAGTTCTTTCTGAAAGGCAGCCGCCCAAAGAAAGCAAACATTGGCATTCCGCTTCTTGCAGTTAAACAATCCCACGAAGAAACAACGAGGAGCATGGAATGCCCGAAGCGTCAGCCCGCTCGAAGCGATAAGGGCAGCATAGGTACTACTCTACGTGCGTGCGGGCGAGTGTGTCTGGGAGTTCCTAGAAACTGTCGACGGAAGCATTTTGGATTTTTCCACCGCCCGCGAGTCAGCGACTAAGACCACGAAAATAGAATAAACACAACGATGAGGTGGAAGGGAGTGCAGAGATCATAACGCCAGACGGAAAGAACTGTCACCCCCGCACAAGGTATCGGGCCGCGAGTTTGAGAGTTGCGACAGTGGCCATCACAATCTTCTTCGCAGAATATTTTGGACTAAATATTTCACACGGGCATTTCATTTTAATGCGTTCTAAGTTCAAAGTCTTTACACGAAACATTCCGCAATTACGAATGACTCACTTAAGAGACGAGGAGGATATAAATGTAAGCATATTTTTTCAGGTCCACGTAAACTTGGATTCAGAAAGAGGAGGAAAAAAGTAAGAAATAATTTATCCGACGAATGACTAAGCCTCAAAGAGTTCGTAAATTTATTTTGACATACACAGAAATGAAAACGCAGAATAGATATATAATTAAACAAAAACGTCTAAAAATCGCACCATAGTTATCCGCTTTGTATTAAATGAGCTAAAAATTAAATGAGCTAAAATAATGAGCTAAAAAAACCTGATGTGAAGCTATGTATCTGATATCCATAACTACTCGCACACGCAACTACCCACCGATAACGCGCCGAGGAAAAGATTGGCGAGTAAAACAGGGTCAGAGGCGGTGCCCAGCTTCAGCCTAAACCAGATACAGCATTGCAATTCTTTTCGTGGGGGTGAAGCCAATCCATTACGACACAAACTCCGAAAAGTACAAATAATTTTGGATTCAATCTACAAACAAAAATTAAATTATATCTTCTGCCAACCACTTTGAAGCATAATTATCCATAAAAGAGAACACACAGAAGAGAGTTCGAATCCCATATGCTTAAGGCACCTTCACTGTTATACATCATGTAAACACGACGAGTCCACAATGGATTGATCACCGAGTTCCTAAACGAGATTTGAATGAATGGCAATCCTTGGCGTTAACTCGAAGTCAAACAATTACTTTCCATAAATAGCCCCTTTATAGCAACGGTGGTTTCAGTGCACTAATTCTTTCCCGAACCATTCTTAGGAAGCACAACGCATGACTTAAATCTTCAATATCGAGGTCATACAGGGGAAGAAAAGGTTTCGCAAACATAATTCGAGGTCCCCGATAGCGCGAAAAGAATTCGTCTCACCAAAGCTACGACAACGGGGTAGTCAAGTAGGTACAATAAATGGTTAAAAGATATAGAAAAAGTAACATTAAACTGTGGAGTTAAAACTTGGGCGTCTAAATTCTGGAAGCAGAAACGGCAAGACGATACGGTGGTGATGGCGCAATCTCTGTTTCAGAGGAAAATAACACGGTACGGAAGGAAACGAAAGGAAACGCGCCACAGAGAATTATATTTTAATATATGCACCAGCGCTGAAGAAAGGTACAAATACAAGTTTGTCACACTAAAAAAAGGCACCACAGGCAGAAGAACGGAAGTAGTTCCTTTTCGTCAAATCGAAAATATTAATACACCAGGTAAGAGAAAATTTTCAATTAACAATAATAAAAGAAGGATTTTGACTTGATTTAGAATCGCTGTTACACTTAATGGTAATTCACGCTAGTTAAATTCATTGGTTCAAACTTGGTCATTGCGAATGGAGGATGAGCGTAGACTTGAGGCGTTTGAGATGTGGGTTTGGAAAAGGATGGAGAAAGAGAGCTGGGTGGCGAGGAAGACGAACGAGGAGGTATTGGATATGGTTGGAGAGGAGAGGAAGCTTGTGGCAGAGGTGCGGAGAAGGCAGAAGAGAGTGATGAAGGAGGTACTGAGAGGTTAAAACGTTGTCTGAATGTTGAAGAGAGTGATAGAGGGGAGAACACTGGGGAAGCGTGGAAGAGGATAGGAATTCTAGACGAAATAAGAGGTAGAAGATATGAAGAATTGAAGAGGGATCTAATGGCGGGACATCCTTAGGAGGGAAAGCGAGACAATGTCTATGACGTTGGGATGCAGAATGGGGATTGTCCAAGAACCTATCAATCAGCTGGTAGAATAATTGAATGATGAATTAAATTAATTGAAATTAATCTTTTATAAACCACATGGTAACTTCCCCACTGTCATGCGGCGCGTTATAGTTTAATTCCAATAAATAGTACATTCAGAGAGGTCAGAAAAAAAATGAGACGTTCCGAGTAATTTTCCATAACCCAATTGTCAACTCGTCCACCGGCTTCTCATCACCCACGAATAAAGAAGGGCTCTGCCAGTTGTCAAAAATCAAGTTCAGTCAAGGTCCATTTGAACGAGAGAAAATTTCAAAATCGCAACTGCTAATGGAAACATTTTTGAGGCGAGAGAATCTCGTATGAGGTGAATAACTTTGAAAGGAGAAAGATACGAGATGGAGCAGATGATTTCCCCTTCGCAATGTTGAGCTCCTCTCGTGAGACACGTGCTCGATGCGATGACAATAAACAGTGGGACGGCGGCGGCCGGCACATGGCTCACTCGACGCCAAACATATTCCCAACCCCCTCCACCCCTACAATCGATTCGCGGCTCAGGAGAACGGATTAAAAGGGACTCCCCGCGTAATCTGCTTGTGCCTAGCCCAAAGCCTGGGTTTGTAAAGAGACCACGTTTTCCGACTTCACCTTAAAAAAATAACTGGCTTTAAAATGTAGTCGATCGTCGAAATTCGTTGTTTAAAACTAGTCGATTCGGGTCCAATAACACTGCGTTCAGTTCCCAAAAAACGGCAAAATTACTAATTTTTTAGAAAGGGCAGTTTAGCTTAGTATCTCATTTTACCTATCAAATGACCACGACTGCAGGTAATGTAGGAATCAAACTTTTGATTCACGGAAAACCACATCTTGTTGTGTCTGCAATGAGTGAAACACAAACCAAATGGTATTAAGCGAATGAGTGAAATGATTAAATGAAACGAATGCATTAGATGCATCAAATTGTTTCAAGATTTTCGTATTTTTTTATTCAAATTTCAAACTTATTTACAGAACTAAGTCAAGAGGTCTGGCGCTAATCTGTTAGTATCTTATACTTTCTGGGAAATAAGTCCACACACATTTTTACGAAAGGCTTACGGCGGAGTCAAACCGGCTCAAGAATAACAAATCGTAGAGAAAAAAGTTTGTTTTTGACTTGGCGCTTTAACTCTCTTGAAAAAAAACTTTTTTAGTAAAAATAAATGTTGTCTTATTTATTGTGCTGAGCGTATTACGCTTCACCCACCTTCACTTATCCCGTATTCACTTCACCCAACACTTCACCTAACTTCACCTAACTTCACCAATCCCTCAACCCCGAGCTCGAAATGTACGCCGCTGCCCATTAATTTATACAGTTCCGTTTTGTTTGAGTAGATTGTAGCTCAATTCTACATATGTTTAAGTTTGAATACTTACAGTGCTTAAGGCAACGCTACAGAACGCTTTGTTTTCAATTCATTGGTATTATTCACCCAATTAAAAAAAATATAATTAATTTTGTTTTCCAGACTTATTTTTTTAAATACTTCCGACTTTAGGTTTTCTTCAATCCTAGCCCCTACAATAAAAACACCAATGACTTTAGTTTGCGTACTCATGCTTAGTTGACTTCCCAAGAGCCGTCATCATGACAACCTTCACCCTAACGCCAAGAAACTTTCAAAAATGTGCTGTGTCTATAGGTGTGCATCCCTATTTTTCCTCTGAACCTCCGCTCCCTTCCACCAGTGCTACAGTCGGAGCTACTTTCCTAACACAGCAGACGGACGCGACTATTTGACCGAAAGGGTCGCTCTTCGGGGAGGGATAAGCGGCAGAAGAGACCCCCATCCCTTCCTCGCGAATATCGCTTAAATAGATATTCGCCGCCGCACCCTTTCCACCCCCAGATAATAGGAGTGCCTTCGAGGGCTTCACCCCACAGAGTGACGGAAGTAGACGACGGGGGCAAAATAAGTTTTAAGCCGAATGCAAATCCCACACAACACAAGGCACCAGCCATATGGGTGCGGTGGTGTGTTCTGACTAGGAGTAGCCAACTCTCGGATTTTCTGGAAGACTCCCGAAATTGAACAAGAATTTTTAAAAATATCCCGCCTCCCGAACTTTCCTCCCGATTTAAACAAGTTTAGACAACAATATTAAAGAAAATATACGCCGGCGTAGCTATCAGATGCAGAAATTCCTCTCGGGTTTTTCACCAGGTCACGTTCTCCATCCTGACCGACGTTTCGATGCTCGGCTCGCGCATCTTTGTCAGGGCAATTGCTTTAGCCCCAGAGGACGACGCAAGAGTTTAACATTGAAACGTCGGACAGTATGGAGAACCTCACCTGGTGAAAAAAAACTCGAGAGAAAATTCAGCAAGTAACAAAATGTTTCCTTTCTATAATAATCGCTTTCTGAAATTACTAACTTTTGTTCGAAAGTTATTTTCTACTAATTTTTACAAAACATTAATTCATCTCAAACTAATCTTAGTTAAATATGTTCATCATCAAAAGCAATTAACCAATAATTTAAACAATTATTATTGAATTTCCTTGAATTTCAATTCAATGAACGTAAATTATTTCTAACAGGTTGTTCGCTATTTGATAAACTTGTATGTATTTTTGCATACTTATAAATAGCGAAGTTATTTAAATTTTCACTGGCGGTGAAAAACTTTAAATTCAAGTTAATAACTATACTTCAACACTATTAGGGGATTTAAAAAATTATATAATAATATTTATTAACCGGAAGGGAGTTGTATATGCATTCATTTTAGATGCATTTGTTTTTAAAATAGAAAATGAATTAGCAATTGAACATTTATGACGGCAATCGATGCGGAAAACACTTTCTACCTAAGTGTTGTTATTATGTTTTTAAAATATAATCCCCGGGAATCTCCCACAATTCCCGTCTTTGGGTACGGAAAACTTCTGGAATTAAATCTTCTTGAGTTGGCCACCCTGGTTGTGACACTCTAATCCCACCCCCAACATAGCCCGGAATATCCTAATACACGGATCCCCCCTTCCTCCTCGTTTCTACCCACGGCGACGAAAACATCCCCCTTCCCCAACCGGCCGCGAGTTCAGAGACGAAGAAGACGTCGCCCGCACCCTCCTTCCCACCCTCACAAACACACAAGAGCTAATGGGTTACGAAGTCGGGAACGCCGACCAATATAGATAGTTTATGCCGTGCGCGTCTTTAAGATGAGACCGACAATGGGATACCAGGATGGAAACAGCGTCAACGTTGGTTGGGTGATCTGTTCAGTCACTCAAACTTTGTGAATTATTCTGGATTGAAATAAATGTTGTCCCGGTCGACTAAATATAATGTCTAATAATATGTGAGCCTTATCTTGAATAGGCGTCGCGCATGCGCAATACGCAGGAGGCGACACAAAAAATGGCAGCCAATTTGGGCGTGGTAGAAAATTACCGAAAGCAAATCTCGCGACGATGTGGCAGCGCGCTGAGTTTGGAGACACACCAAAGATATCGTCTAGTTAAGTCATATATTATAATCTTAAATCGGCCCATACCAACCAAACGCTCAGAGAAAATGTAAGAAAACACATTGCACCTGTGAGGGCGTTAAATGAAGCACCGATCATAGCCAATATAACCGTGACGGATATAAATTATAAGATAAGCTGCACAGAACCCCCTGGAGGAATAAAAACAATGTATAGGGTATTAAAAAACGGCTCTTACTATGCGACGTTTAACCTTAGAGAAAACATCACTAAGATTTTGGCCTATTTTTTCGATTTTAGCCCATTGAACGCCGTAACGCACATTACTCTTTGGAGTAATGCGCGTTTCGGTGCGGTAATTACTTGATATCGCAGAGCGATATTAACAAGAGAATCGCCGGTAGCAGTATCGAATGCAGTGAAGTCGCACCTTTTCGCCGTGACGTGAGGGCATAAGGACGATGAGTGGACACGATTGGGGAGGGCCTGGGAGGGGCTTAGCGACGCACGTGATCAGGCCCATTGTTTTCCGCACCCACGAGAATTCTTAAAATTCCAGAGCAGAGAAAACCATTGCCATTACATTAAATTGTATGTCTAGAGTATGGATCTCTTTTTTGGAAAAATATCTGGCGGTCCATTTCAGAATGAAGCACACCAGCCTATAACTTTTTCTTTTCTCCTTTTGTTGACTGAGAACAGAATGTGTTTTCCAAAATCAAAAATTCATCGCATCGTGAGCAGCCGAAAAAAGAGCACGCTTTATTACCCTATTTCGACATCTCCTCGATTTATTCCACTACCATAAAAAATAATATAAAGTAAGCACTTTATTTAATTGAATTGCACAGTCGAGTTAAGTGTTGATTGAGTAAACAAATTGATAGCATTGATGCGCAATAATTAATAATAGCTACTTTTTCACATAGTGGTAAAAATAACAAAATAATTCCCATGACGATTTTTATCTCTGTGTGCATGTATCTCGTTTGAGTACCATTACAATTATATTCCGATAAATTTTAATTACATTTTTCAACAAATTAAAATCATTAAAATAATTTAAACACTTGATTGCGAGAATTCTGGACGTAATACGTGCTTTTCTAAAATATATACCATGCAAAGCGACGAATTTATATTAGAAGTTCCTACACATGGAAAAATATCACAAAGATACCAATATTTCAGTAGGTAATTTAAGCAGCTGATATGAGTAGGTTTTTGGACTGTCTCTAATTTAACTTCCCATTTTTGGGGCCATCTTTAACGGCCACATACATAGCTCTACTTGCTCGTGATCATGTCTCTCTTAAGCTGCTACGGTAAAGAATGTCAACTGGAGCCCCCTCCAAGTCTGCAACTGATGTGAGATAAAGACACGACCATGCCAATATACAGGAGCAGTTACAAAAAAATTACCTCGAGAGTCAAAATAACAAGTTTTTACCAAATTTAATCAAAAAAACACCTCGGACCTCCCCAATAAGGAATATTCCGCATATCTCTACTGATTAAATCTGACTGCTGCGTAAATCCTCATTACTGAGTCGGGACAAGGAAAACTCCTCGGTTCAAAAGAGTCAGATGAAAGATTCAGCAGCAGCAACAATTAACCGCACGCTCAAAGAAGTTACCCCAAGGCAAGAGTGGGTGGAATGGGGAGATTCATTCAATAGCCCCATGTGGACGAGAAACCGTGCAGAACTGACATGCCATTAGATGAGATACGGGGAGATCTCAAACTCATGCCTCTCCATCGCCAACACGGCGGAGGGATCACTGAAGTAGCTACACCTATAGTAGACAGCCATTTCGGAGTCAAAACACATTTTGAGGACCTAAAACTCACCGCTGACTCTCAATCACGTCTTTTTTCCATTTCATGATCCAGTTTACAAAAACACGGAGTGACCGTTAAACTTGGACAGCAAAGATTTGCGCAAACGGAAGAATTTTGTCATCGGAGAAGGGTCGCCAGAGTACAAAGACGCAAGACAAATATTGTGAGCAAAATATCCTAATGCAAAGACGGTATTACACCAGAACAAGAGTCCACTGACCGCATACAACACAAGCCTGGAAGTAAGGTAACATTTTTTTTAAATATACCTTTTTGGAGCATTCCCTAGTATCGCAGGAAATCCTGGACAATAACAGCACCAGAGCAAAGATGGCTCCAAGCAATTCATGGACTCACATTGTGGTGCAAACGAAAAATGATGAAGACTAAATGGACGAAAAGAATCACCAAGAAAGAATTCCTACGAAGAGAAGGGGGGAAAGATGTCACGACAACTATGAGAAGACAAGCTGATTGGACACATTTTGCGAAACAATTGCCTCTTGAAAACAAAGGTGGAAGAATAAATGAATGGGAAGATAAACTGATGAAGACCAAGAATGAATTATATTAAAACCATAGTGGAAGAAGAAATGAATGGAGAGAAAAAACTGATGAAGACTAAGAATGGATTATATCAGGCAAATTATGAAATATGTCCAAGTAAGAACTTACATCTACATCTACGAAGTACCGTGAAATCCACCACTAGGGTGTGTGGCACGGGGTGATTCCACACCAGGCATGCAGCACGGGGTGATTCCACACCAGGCATGCAGCACTCGTCCCAGCACAATTCGGGACCTCGCGCGCACGGAACTTAGCAGGAATTAACGGACATCTGATAGGAGACTGGAGCGGAGAGGTGTAGCAAACCAATTTTCGGAATAACGACCAATGATAAATACAAACAAATTTATAAAATCCGCGTGTGATTCATGAGTAAACTTTCGATGCATCATGTACGCTAGACATGAACAAAATTTTTGGCGAAATATACGATTAATCAGGAGGCTGAAATAACATTGCTTCAACGAATTCATAAGTTATTTTACAATGAGGAGTTTGGAAAGCGACTGAGTAAAAAAAACTAAAGTATATATTTTTAAGCCGTTTACAAAATACTACTTCCATTGGTAATATGTTGATGGCATAGTTGAATACAGCGCAATTTCTAGATAACAAACAGCCCTCACCGTCAAAGACAGCAATACTTAGTCTGCACCTCAATATCAAGGAAGGCCTCCAATTTTTTTCTTGTAAAATACGCGTCTTATTATTCACAATCTTGGAGCATTAACTAGCTCTATTAGTGACATCACTATGCGGCAGATATCCATCCAAACGTATTTCATATTTTTCCTAACCTGGCTTTGTTTTCTGGCATGACTTTCAACAATTATATATTTCTAAGTGAAGATCCAGAAAAAAGACAAAGGTCTCAGTCACCATCCAGTTTCCATCACGTTATGCCAGAAATATTTGAAGGTTTGCGAAAAATAGCCTAAGTTTGGCCTCCGCGCTATGCATCAGAGCACTTGAAACTTTTAAGGCAACATGGCGAAACAGGTACAAGCTTATAGATCTGTATCACAACACTGAAAGCCATCTTCCAGGTCAAAATCTTCAAAATCGTGTCGTCCGAGATAAAGAGTTGATATCTTCGAACGGGTGAAGTGAAATAAAACATGGGCATCTCAAATTGAAACCTGCTTTGTTTTCCGTTGCTTCGCGTAAAAATAATACTTTTAAATAGTATACTTGTTGCATTTTATCCTTCTTAAACGCAAAAAATGCCCGTTTTTTTAAATTCCCGATCAAGAAGTCCAAACTTAGCTCCTGATTAATAACGAATGTAGGAAGATGCCGCGGATTCCTTTTAGTACAATTTGGAAAATACTTCCGTCTTCCTCAGTCATTAGTTTCAGCAGAATATTTTTAATCAGTGGTTCCCAACCTGTGGTCTGCAGGACATATAAAAAAGTTGCCAATTAATGGGGATTTTGAAAGCGATGAGTGTTGATGGGTATTTTAGTATTACTACACACTAATTATTAGTAATAATAAAGAAATAGTGTTCTAAAAACTGTTTTACTTAATCAGCTTTGAATTTGGGTATGGGAAAGGCGCTAAAGAAGGATTACAACTGATAAGGGTGGGGGTGGTCCGTAGATGATTTAATTTCAAGTTGAGTGGTCCGCAGACATCTACGGGTTGGGAACCACTGGTTTAGATAGCGAGGTTTTTTAGCAGGGCTAACGCCAACCTTCGATCACACAGCTATCTTTCTACCAGCGTATGAGTTACCAACGCAGAGAGATAGCAGCGAGAGAAGAGCAATGTTAATCGAAGCATCGGGGATGAATGAAGAGTTATGGTTCGAGCCGAGGGAAGGCTGCCGGCCAATTCGAGCCCGAAATCTTCGTAGACATAGAGAAGGAAGTTTTCCTCTCGCCCCATCCCATCCCTCCATCCCCCTTCCCCCCCCCCCGCCCACCCTCGCTCCGTTCGGCCTTCAACCGCGGCCACAGAAATAAAAAAGATTCGAAAACAAAAGATAACGCCGGACGGAAACAATTGCCGTGTCGATTGTGGGGGGCTTGATTCCCTCCTTGACCTTTGGCGAAAATTTCGAAAGACAAATTTCAAGTTCAGAAAATATTTCGACAGGCAAAACGAGGGCTAATTCGAATGAGGAGCACGAATCTGTTCGCGATTTCGCTCGTGAGTGAGTTTTCCTTGTGAATAATCGACGGAGAGAGAGACTTTCGTTTCTGAGGAATGTCCTTTCTGAGGAAAGCGACCCAGAGAAAAATACGAATCGTATTAAGCGCCGGCCTTTAAACACCACAAAATTATATTTATTATTATATATTATAGTTATTTATTTTCATTTTTTAATTAATTTATTTATTTTCAATTCCCTCGAAAACAGCCAACAAGGCATTGAGAATGGTAACATGTAATTTAGGATGAACACACACAACCATGCCCTGGGTAGTGAAACATCCACCCAGGTGGGACTCGAACCCGCGACCCTGGTGTACCAGGCGAGGACTTTACCCCACCGCCACAACAATACCGGGGGGGGGGGGGGAGTATGGGCGCACACAAAGAAGCAACTCGTTCAATCGAGATAACATGGAATTAATTTACAAATCTAGACAAAGTGAGGTACCGCAAGAATCACATACCTACAAGTTCAACGTCACGTTCAAAAGGAACACGAGAGTCGAACTGCGATTCTTGGACAAATTCATCGATAATGTTTTCTTGATCAATTTACAGCGCACTGTGAACCTCGCACTTGCCAGTTTTTCATGTATTTTGCAACAAAATTGCAGCCAACATAAAAAAATATCGAACAACAAAGTTGATTTTATAACAACACCAATTGATTAACGGGCACGAATCACCATCACGCTATTAGCAATGCACTGGAACGGTACAATGCCGACAACTAAGTTAAGGCGCTGTTTATGACGTCACCAACAGACAATGCGGATTTGGCATTCCTCGTTCTTCCCCGGAGAAAAGACGCAATAAAGGAATTCTCGAGACCCTCGGCAAAATTTGACAAAGAATCTCATAATGTTAATTATTCCAAGAAATACTGATAATGAAAAATGTAGGTAGTGAACTAGTGAATGCCTCAGTTTTTAGAAACACTTTCGCGGGTCTTATTACTAGACTACTAGGCGCGCTGAGACAGGTAATAGCTTCTCAAAGAAATCTGCCATGAAATTTCAACGATTCCGAGGAAACGCAAGCACAACAAGCCTATTACAAAATTACTTAGAACTGGAAGATATGTGACATCACCCAGGTAGACAAGTAAATACGACAATTACGTATCTAACTATCATATAAAATAAAAGCTATAATAAAATAGTATGATAAATTATGAGGAACGCATTGAACATCATATTTGCTTACATTAGAAACCTGAAAACTCCACTAAGCCTCATGAATAAATTATAAGGAATGGGAAGAATTACCTATGAAGACAAAAGATGGAATACACGAAGCGAAAATCGAGGTCTTTTTAAAAAAGGAATTCTTAGGGAATATAGTTGGCAAGGGAATGGGAGTGCAAAATATGTTCGAATTGATGACAGCTGTGATGATGCTTAACTGCGGACCTCCGCTGCAGCCACAAGATCTGCGTCAACCAACCCCCACAGTTAAGAAAAAAATACTACGCAGAATATTTCTCCCAGTGTGTGTAAATCCCGAGAACAAAATTCTTAACCTCATATTTTCGAGTTCATGAAAATTAACGATTAACTTCCACCAGTAAAATGGGTCTTTTAATACAATTAAAGATGGCAAACTCGATATGCGACTTAATCTCCAAGCAGAATAGAAGAGAAATACACATAGATTGATAGAGTTTCAATTGTTACTAAGTTATTTTTGGCGGCTCTCGCATTCAAGCCAAATGAATCGCTTTACATTTCATCGAAACAAAATTTTATCACACGTAAGCCTCCCTGGATTTCAAATAGAGGTTTCACCGGGAAAATCCCCGATGCAAGTTTGAACAAAATACAAAAATCAGACCACCTACGTAGAAATAGGAAAAAAATGCAAATTCAATGATTCCTTCAATCGAAAGACCTCGCGTACCGACCACTACGTTTGGACATTTTCCATTAATTACACATGACCGCAGGCGCCCACACCCACTCTCTCTCTCTCTTGAGAACTACATGCAAGTGCCCTTCAAATCACGCCGACCACCTGTAGGATCGGGCGTTAATGGGCAACCATTGAGTGCGCAGCCTACGCGGGGAGACTAGAGACCGGGAGACTGCGAGAAAAGAGATGAACGGTTAAAACATTTCTTCTATTTCAACAGAATACTTTGGAAAAATAATAATTTAAAACTTCATGAAAAATGTTTAATTCTTTTCACTCCATCGTAAAAAAAGTACATTTTCCTTTTTTGAGAATCCATGTAAAATATTTTCTTCAGATTCACAATAGTATGTACCGTACTCTCTAAAATCTAATAGTAAAATATACACATCTGCAGACTTACATGAGATGAGAGAGAAAAAAATAGCAATAAAATAATGGGAAATGACATTCGTTCCTAATAAGTGGTCGACGTTGTAAGATAGCAGACGCGGTACTACGGGGATAGACTACGGTAGACTACGCCTATTTCCTTCGATCCGATAGTATTCCGTGAGTAATAGTGACAAAGCTGACTGCAATAGTCAGGTCAGTAATATGCCGGTCTGGCAACCCGAATCTGGATCCGAATTCTGCCGTGAGCACTGATATGTTGTTAATCTCCAGATTAAGGTCTAAGGTAACACAATGCGAATTGACTTTAGCAATAGGAGCATTTAGAAACCCATACTTGATGCTTTCCCGGCGAATTATAGGTTTTAATGCCCTGATAACGAAAGGAAAATCTCTTTTCGAAACGTCGGCAGATATGGATAACGTCACCCTGTGGGAACCCCGAGAGGAGTTAACACTAAAAAACCTAACTCTACACCCTATCGACCGGAGGAAGGACCAGAAAAACTAGCAAAGAAAATACATTTCCTCAGAAAATTTGCAGATTAACCTCACGGAAACTCGCAAGATTTGACGTGCAAGTTCCTCCTTCAGGGGAAAGTCTCCACCCCACGGATAGGCATGCGCGGGGAAATCGGCAGTCAACGATTACTGAATGAAGAGCTGCGTAAGCGGATGTACGTCGTCAATTTTATCAGAGGAGGGGAACTAAAGCTGCGGCTGGAGGGGGCGGTAGTAGCGTAAGGTGGTCGCCTTCCCCGGCGACGAAGAGGTACGTGCACAACAAGGAGGTTAAGGTGGCTGGAGCGGTAATCGTAAGTCATTGAGCGCACACTTTATTAACTAACTTTTCAAGTTAGTCGAAAAACATTTCTTGGACTATATTTCTCTCAAGTACATCTGTTAAAACGATGGAAATCACGATGCATGCAGCAATGTAAATGACGCAAGAATTATAGTTTAAAATTTTCACCTTGATTAAAGCATTGTTAGGACAAGATATCAGCTTTCGAAATTTAAGCGAAAATGACATCTTAACACGCTTTTTTTAATCGGCATGATACCTTGATATTTCTTAGCAGCCATTATAATATGTAATATGAAACACATCATTTCGCGTTTAGGGGAAATCCGTAAATGCGTAATCGAATTATTTCAAAGTATGTCAAGTGCCATAAGAATACGTGCTAAAATAGCATTAAATTGCCAAGAAACCATATCGGTAACGCAATTTTTTCACTTTTATCCATAGCTATTACTAATCTTTACATAAACCAAAATCACCCCAACCACCTTAAAGTATACTTGAGGCGCTATATGATCGGCCCATTTTCATGAAGTCAGAAGTCCGCGATCTTGGTTTATCAACTTTCGTCACATTGGCTCGGGATTCCCTTCTTCGGACACAATTTTAAGTGTTAAATAGCAAACTATTCATTCATTCAAGTGTTCTACCCAGCTGATTGGTAGGTTCTCCGACAGTCCCCATTCTGCATCCCAATTTCATACACAACAAACGGTAGTTATAGAAAACTATAACTACCGTATAATCAACGGGAATTCTCGTAAAATCAATATTGGCGGGAATTCCTGAAAAATATCCTTCAAATACCAACGTCCATTTGCCGCGCCAAATTTATCTCTAGAACACCTTGAACGGCAACAGATTTCTAATTGCTTTGTTTCCGAAGCAATGATGGAATAACTACTTTTTATTTTTTAACAGTTAAATATAAGTTACGGCTTGTATTTCAGCCAGAAATGTGAAGTTGAAGTTACCTTGAAACCCACTGCGATTTCGGCAACGGCCTGCCACGATGGAAACACCGGTTCCCGAACCGTCACCAAAGTTAAGCATCGTTTGGCTCGGCTCGAGTTTAAAGAGGTGATCCTCCGATTCGTCCGAGTGCTGCTGTCCCTGTCTGCGCGAGGCAGACAGTATGTGCGAAATGACCTTAGCCGTCGTATACTATACCACTGCTATTTCAATGTTTCGGTCAAAATAGTAAGCGTGGCTTTTCTATCCCAAACACCCCTACATTCCTGCCACACTCCTATTCCGTCCTCTACAGTAAACCTGTCTCAAACTTCGTGAATCACATTAATGCACAACTTGATTCGGCCGCAAAATCCCTCCCTAGGACGTTAGAAAAACATAAAGGTGACATTCCCCCTTGATTCTTGAATCAAATTCCGCCGTTACAATCAGAGAGATTTAGGCCTTACTCTGGATTACATTTCCGGCACTCGCGTTTGGCTTTCATCAAATCTTGAGTTAAAATCTACACGTAATGCCTGATAGGCCACGCCCACTCGGCACAAAACCCTTCCCAAAGCACCCCTGTCCTTTCTTCACCCTCGCCCGTGAGTGTTTATGGCCATTCCTCCTCCATTTCGTTTTGACCTCCCCGTGCCCGTCCTATCTTCTTCCGATGCAAAGAATTGGGCAAGGACGATAGAATAGCAGAGGAACTCCAAGGAGGAGTAGTCACCAGTGGTCGAGAGAGTAGCCAGTGGCCTTCGGATGCGGGAGCGAAAAGAGGGGGCTTTGGCGATTCGGGGCTAGAGATTTTAGGCGTTTCCTAGAGAGGAGTTTCCGCTCAAGAGCGAAGAGGAAGTTTGACACCGCATCTGGAGGGGCTGGGCTGGCAGGAAGTAGCTGGGGACTCGAAGGTTACACGTAAGGCTAAGGTTACGACAAAAACTCGTATCGCACGAGTTTCAGGTTGACACGGTTAGTATTTGACTCCCACACAACACCTGGAAAACTGATAAAAACAAGCTTAATGAGAGTGATAAATTTCCAAGCAGATATAAGAAAACGACGCATTCAAAACAACACCAAAAACTAAGCGAGACAGTTAACAACCAAAAAACGAACTTGCCCATCCCTCTCCCGGTTTCCAACCCGTTGCTGGCGTCTTGTGATTTTTTGCTACACTCCCTTTCAAGATGGTAAGCGAAAGGTCATGGAGAGAAACGATTTATATTGGTTTAAAACGCTTACAGTTGACTTCTTTAATAGTTAACAAATAATAGTTTAAAAAAAAAAAGTAAATCGATGCGAGTACAGATAGAACAAAATCGATGCCTGTTCGAGGGATGAGGATTAAGTGAAATTGGGATTGAGAATTCACTCAGGAGATCAATTAATGCAATTTTACACTCCGAGTAAAGGGAAAGGATACGGCCCTGCCTACCCTCTTGACCGGCGCGGCGTCTAAACCAACATCACTCCTACATTCACTACTAATACGGTCGTAGACAGGACTAAACACTCTTAAAACTTTTCGTGACGTCATTATAGGAACGCCCGTAATTACAATTAAAAATATACAGAAGAACATGGGCATAAAACCAATATAAGATGTTTTTAATTCCCAAGACTAATATCAAATCGGATGAGTGATAAATTACTTGGTTTGCGTACAAGCGAGTACGCAAAATTCCCCACCTTGACGTCAAATTGCAGCAGAAACCCTGTCAAAAGCTTACGATTGGGAGGGCATCATAGTTCCTTAAGCGGTGGAAAAGTTAACACGGAAACAGTGCTATCGGCGAGTAATAAGCTCAACTCGTACGAGTGAAGACACACGCCTATCCGAGAACCTACAGATCGCACAAAATTTACTTTGACTCGAGTCACAGAAGAGAAGCTCCTTCGTTTTACGATATGCATTGACACCGCAAAAATTACAAGCACTCGCAAGATTCTTCCTATGTCAGTCAAAGCCGCTAATACAATTCTGGGAGGCAACTTCAAGCGGCTGAAACCGCTTGGGACGTAATCAATGCATGGCATCGGAGACGAAATTCACTTTTACGACAGGTGATTTTTTTTCAGATAGGCCCATGTCAACAATAAAGATAACGTCATTCAATGGCAAATAAAGTTCATCGGATCGCAACAACAGGAAACAAAATATTTTCAAAAGCATCAGAGAGGTATTGAATGACACTGGTAGATGATAGGGACCACCGGTAAGCCGGTGTCCCACACACAAATATTCTGAAGATGAATTTCACGAAAATAGTCAGTGCGAACGGGAAAATCTGGAATTCAAAGAAATAAAGTTTCACTGTATTTCTTTCAACAAACTCAAAGCGAGTTACATGACTTGGACAAACCGAGGAGAAGCGCTTCCATCCTTACGACCGAAAATCAAAATTCGGAGTGATTATGTAAACTGAAGGGATGTCCATAATCGCATCTCGTTGCTGTTAATATTACCTATTGTTTACAACCGCCATTCAATAACCTGTATTTTGCGTAATTTCCGTTTACCAAAAGCCGCACTAGAAATTATTTAAGCATAATATCTCATTCAAATGGAATATATATTCTAAAACATTGGGTTTTGAACTCAGGGTTTACTTCGGCAGCAGTTATATCCTGAACGGGGAATTTTAGCTCCAAGGAGAATTTCCTACAAATTTGAAAAAAATCTCCAGCTTTCCACTTCGTTATTCCCAGAATTTTAAAAATTCCGTGAAAACGCCTTCATTTCCCGTTTATATCGGCACTCCGTTCCACAACGTATGTGAAAATAATGGTTAGAATAATTTCACAAGGCTCGATAAAATAAGGAAGATATGATCACAAGCGCAAAGATTAGAGAGAACTTTCTAATGTTATAGATTCTTCTTTTTTTGCCCATTACGGAATCAAAATTGCAGTCATAAAGATCGCATACACAGTCAATTAAGAGGTGGCAGAGCTAGAACAAATATGTATTCTAGCTCCGACCTTTCCTATGTTAACCAACACTTATCTTCTTACGTAAGTTGGTTACCCCTTGATTGTGTGAATTCATCCTCAGTTGCCTGTTTAAGTGCCTGAGGTGAAGCCCTTGAGGCTGTTTTTGGGATTATGAGAAATAGATAAAGAGAATGAGAAAATAATTGCATATATTTCCACCACTACATTTTACAGCAATCAGGAGCGTCATGCAGGCGACGACAGGCCATGCCAACATTCGCACAGTGGCACCTTACCTCACCTTCTGAGCGGAGTAGTGGCATCGAAAGGCCGAGGAAGCAGAAAGGAAAAGGTACTCACCTGAAAAAAAAGAAAATCATGGATAAGAATCTTACATTTTCAATCTGTTTCTGTTTCAATCACTCCGCTCTTAATTAATTTTTAAATCTTTTATTCATTTCATACCAGCATACATTAATTTTCTTAATTTAATTTTAAGTTTCGTAATCACTTTAGCCATCTTAATTTTCCTGAATTAACTAGACAGTAAGGTTAAATATTATTTTTCATAATATAATGATAAATAACTAAGATTTTTTGGTACGACAGTTAGGACAGAAACATTAATACGTCTGCGCCGCTTCGTGAGATACATCTCTCCTATCTGAAAATCACCAAAACTACATAAAACTTCCCTTAAACACAGTCGCACAAGCTTTTACGGACCTCCTCCACGATATCATCCCATTATTTCTCTAAATTCACCTGATGACGTGCACAAGCAGCTCATGATAAACCACATTACACCATAAATAGCAAAAAAAATAAATTTTGGAAGATCGACCTGGCATTAAAATGTATAAATGATAATAATTTCAAGAAAATTTCAATCGGATGTTAAACTCCTTCAACTACTTAGCTATTGCAAGCGCCACGAAGTACCGCCGTGCAGATTCGTTATACCAGGAACATTGTTTGCAACTTCAGCGCAACGCTATCACCGAGACGTCCTTCTACGAGGAAAATTACAAAAGTAAATTCGGAAAACGCCAGGCAAATCAGATGAAACGGGTATAGGTATAGCGAAACTTGATGGCATTCACCAGCGGAGGATTAGTGGACACTGGCCGTAAGCCAAGCGCTTATGAGCGGGCAAGATTATCAAAGGACTCCCTAAGGGTCCTCTGGAAAAAGGCTCGACCGCTTCATTCCATATCTCATGTATGCTTTCCTCTCCTTTGCGTCATGGTCTTCACAAGCGAGTGCCACCAAGTTTCGCTACGCCTATACAGACGCGGGATGATTTCACACGACCCGTAATACTACCTTAAAGAAGTAAGATATTGAGGTTGCCGGAGCAGAGGGCCACAAATTTACCGTTTAAAGATTTCAACATAAAAACCCATAACCTCATTTCATCCCTTTCAATGAGCGGGAGTACATTTTAAATGCCTGTCAGTACAGAGGAAAAAGTGATTACAATGTCAAACTTTGGGTTCCATGGATGTGGTTTTGACCCAGATGATACGTGGCATATTAAAAAAATATCATTATCTCAGCACGATTTGCATTAAACTGCAGGTCAGTAAGAAACATAGATTTTTTTAAAAAATAAGAAAATCGAAGAGAAAACAATCTTTTATGATGTAGCGAGAAAACATAGAAAAAATGAAAATTTTCAAATATTTCCCTCATTCCTTCCTCAATGTCGCTAAGTTTGACATCATCTTCATCTAAGATAAGTCAGGTTCTTTTTTATGACACCTCTGTACGATTAAACTCTTTTAAATCAATCTGACGACACAAACATAATTCCCACGGGTCACAACATTTCAATAATGAGTATGATAAGAGGAACCACATTACAAATATTTGGGGCCGATTCCTCATAAACACGAGTTACAAGTCGTTTCAAATCACTCCTAATTTTAAACAATTTTAAAATCACATATCGCGGAATGTAAACAAGTAGTAAATTTAACTCCATTCGCAGAAATAAACTAGTTTTTCAACTGTATATTCACTTGGACGCGTACATTAGCTTTGAAGTTTTTGGAAATGGACCTGGATAGACGACATTGGCGGCAAATTGACACTAACTTTCTCTGAATATCCATGACATTTTAATGTTAATCGACTGGTGCTTCAAGATGCTCCAAGTTATTACGTTTTTTAATCGCCCTCGGACAGGCAAAATATCCATGATCGGGGTGGGATTCGAAACCATAAACAAAGGGTTTCCAGACCGTAGCGTCACCAACTGGGTAAAAAGCACTGACACATTCATACGTCGAAATGGACGCGCAGACAACATAGCAAATGCCCGCAGTTTAGCTTTGCTCTGTTTGTAAGATACAACCTATTGCTGAGATCGAGAACACACAAGTGAAGACGTTTCAGCGGAGGAATTATCAAATATATACACACGAGCATAGAAATAAACTGGAACGCATCATTGACGTCCGCTTGGATTTTAAAGTCAATATAATTATTTCAGTGCACAAATGATCTCACTCTCCGTTGTCTTAAGTACCCACGAATTGCTAATTCGCATTCAAGCTCATCGTCGTTCCCCATAACGGGTGTCAGTGCGGGAAATAGACCACGTCAATTAGTTACACATACAACAAAAAAGGCGTGCTAATCGAGGCACAAAGCGTCGGAAGGCAAAACGGCGCGGGGATGTGGTAGGCACAGTGGCGTGAGCACTGGACCTACCCCATCTCGAGGGCCCGGATTCGAATCCCGGCAGCGGCGGAGATTTCTCAGTGAAAACCTGATCCCAACTCGGGTGCCATGTCGAGAGTACCCCAATTGCCGCACTCCGTCTGTCGGCCGGGAAGTTAGTCCGTGATCCACTTACAATAATGGGGTGAGCTCTTACGGCTAGAC
Organism: Pyrrhosoma nymphula; assembly: GCA_963573305.1. Classification (NCBI taxonomy): domain Eukaryota; kingdom Metazoa; phylum Arthropoda; class Insecta; order Odonata; family Coenagrionidae; genus Pyrrhosoma; species Pyrrhosoma nymphula. Next base: position 145,855,534 of record OY754329.1, read on the forward strand.
AAATGGAACAATTAAAAGGGGTCTCCAATAGCCGTAAACAAATACCGCTACCAAGGACTTCATCCGTAAAGGCTGTGAGAAACAAATCAAGAATAATCTCCTCAAGTTCACAGATAACTTTGCTTCTAACTCTTTTAAAAATGTTAATCTTGTCAAACGCCTAAAAAGTAAAAATTATTTTTATCTGAAAGCAGACAAAGGGAATCAATATGTCATTCTTGACAAAGAAGATTACCAGCAAAAAGTTAATTTTTTACTGTCTAACCCAATATTGTTATAGTGAAGAACCCAATTAATAAACTGACTTCCCAGTTCAAATCCGTACTTAAAGATTGCACTGTCCTGATTGACAATAAATTGAAGTTTAAACTCTGTGTGACCAATCCTTCCCTGCCAAGGATGTATTGTCTTCCTTAAGTCCATAAAATAGACTGCCCAATGAGACCCATTGTTTCTGGAATTGATTCTCCCACTTAAACATACCCACGTAAACAATTTTTTTTTGTTCACGGCTATTGGAGACCCCTTTTAATTTTTCCCACGTGATCCCCTTGTCACCTTTTGGAAAGAACATGTAAAATTCCGTGTTTATCGCCATCCTTACTCAACTCACCACAAATTCCTTATCCATACCAACCCACCCACTTATCCATAATGGTGCAAAACGTCTAAGCAGTCCGTCGTCTCCTCAAATAAACAACCAAACAAAAGGAAGTAACTTACCCCCAACACTAAATTTGTGCACTTTACTCATCTAAAACATTTATTCGTGTTCAACGTTCCATCCTTCTTCCAATCTCCACAACATCCATCTCCTACCAACATTTCAAAATCCCGGAGGTGGCGCACAGTTCTTCAGTGAAATCCCGATCCCTACTTGGGTTTCATGTGGAGAGCACTTCAAGTACAGCACTCCGTCCGTCGGATGGAACGTTGAACCGCAGCCCGCTTGGCGCCTTCCATTAAGAGCAGTTTAATGCCTACGCCGGGTTTCTCTCCACCCTTCCCCAATTCCCCAATAATCCTTCCCTCAGAAAACAACCCACCTATCCTTGATGGCCTAAGTGACCTCAGTTGTCGGTACCCTCCCCAAATTAGCCAACCAACTAAGAAGAGAAAACTTGCCCCCACTCTGAATTTGTCATTAAGACTCATCTAAAAGATTCAATCGGGTTTCTCTCCATCCATGGGCGCCAGCAGAAAAATTTAAAGAGGGGTGCATTCAGTGGTGGCTCGTGACCAACAAAAAGGAGGTTTCACAAACCGGATCACTCCCAACATTTTGTGCGAAAATGTCTTTATGCCATGCCCATTTTCTGTTGGACAATCGATAATTAAATGTAAATACAGTAGAACTCGAACTATCCGGATCAATTGAGACCAGACCCCATTCGGATAATAAAATATCCGGATAAATGGATAACTCACAAGAAAAGGTAATTTCTTTGGAAACTTCTTAACGTATTCGCTTCGGATTGATCTAAGAACGCTAAAGAAACGTATGAGCTGTAACCAATAACTTTCAAACGAAATCAACGGTAAAAAAGAAAAAATACTACACATTTCGAATAGCCTATTTCCGTGACTGTAAAAAGCGAGGATTTTTCCCCTAAAAAGCGATCCGGATGGTTGGGAGTTGGGATAATTGGAGTTTTACTGCACTTGGGTCCCCTAAAATGTTTCCCAGTATTTTCCAATTTCACAAGAGGCAGGGGGGTGCAAGTAGGCTTGTGCGATTATTCGATTAATTGAACCGTCGATTCAATTATTTTTATAATTGATCGATTATTTCAGCACATCGATGTTGATTTCGGTAATTGACTCGATTGTAAATTTTTTCAAGGGTCAATTGTTGTTCAATTGTCAATTGTTATTAAATTCACAATTATTGTCCGGTAATCAATTAATTGACGATTATTGACGGTGGTGACGGCCACCACCTATCCCTCCCGCCAGAAGTTAGCAAGAAGATATCTAGCTTTATCCCGGCAACTAGGACGCCAGTGTCAGTCGGATGAACACGCTGAGGATCTGCCTGTCTTCAAATAGCGATCTATTCCTTAGATTAATTAATAAAAGCAAACTGATTGAATTATTTTGTTGTTTTTCAAATAAGTTCTTTCATTCTTCTTATTGCCCAAGCAAAGCCTTTGAAAAGCACGATCCAATTTAGTCCTTTCAATTAATTGGTTGATGTAAATTAAATAGAGGAATAAAAATAAATTGACACCTCTTTCGAAGTCAATTAATTTGCCTATGTCAATTAATTGAATGACTTCAATTTAATTAATTGTCATTTCTTCAATTCCTGACAATTGAATCGACCACATTTCCAATTATTCTTATAATTGATCGATATCGATTTTTTTCCATAAAATTCGTACAGGCCTAGGTGCAAGTGCACCCCCATGCCGGCGTCCATATCTCCACCCTTCCTCCACTCACCAGAAAATCATCCCCTCCCAACATATCCTAAATGGTATGGCAGATGACAGTCGTCGGTCACCTCCCCCAAATAACCAAGTGAGCGAAAAGTCTTCCACGCCGAGACGACAGCCACGACGAAAAGGATATTCTCACTTTCTCCTCCCTCCACGACCCCACCGCACCCTCCCTTCCTTCCCTATCCCCTCCCCCGCAGGGCACTCTAGGCCTGTGCGATTATCGAAAATAATCGATATCGATCAATAATAAGAATAATTGAAAATGTGGTCGATTAATTGACATCGAAATAGGTTCCAATTAATTGTCATTGCTCAATTAATTTGTCATCAACGAATTAATTGACAGGACTCAATAGGATCATGCTTTTCAAAGGCTTTCCTTTGCCAATGAGAAGAATGAAAGAATTAATTTGAAAAGCAGCAAAATAATTGAATCATTTAGCTTATATTAATTAATTAAAGGAATAGATCGCTATTTGAAGACAGGAAGATGAGATCCTCAGTATGTTCATCCGACAGACACTGGCGTGTGTCGATGACAATGTTCCCGCCGAGACTGAACCTCTCGGACGCTGTGCTAGTTGCCGGGATAGCTAGCGGACTTCTGGAGGGAGGGGGGGGTAGATGGTGGCCGTCACCACCGTCAATAATCGTCAATTAATCGATTACCGGACAATAATTATGAATTGAATAACAATTGAACAATAATTGACACTTGAAAAAAATTACAATCGAGTCGATTACCGTAATCGACATCGATGTGCTGAAATAATCGATCAATTGTAAAAATAATTGAATCGACGATTCAATTAATCGAATAATCACACAGGCCTAGGGCACTCCGCATGCAATACCACCATCGATCCCCGAAATAAAAACAAAGAGAGCGTCAAGAAGAGGAGGAGTTGCCTCCATCCGTCACTCACTCGAGTGGGGGGCAGAGGGGGTGAGGGGAGAAATTCACGGTCAAGGAGAACGAAGGAAAAAAATTAAAGAGGCAGAGGGAATCGTTGCACACACGAATTGCGACGTAGCATTCCCATTTGTATTCATGTATGCATTCGCGTCGACAAGCTACGCGAAAAAACACCTCCACCCTGCCGACAGGAGGGGATGGATGATTTCAGGTTGGCGTGGTCGGCGAGGCTACGGACGCTGGGTTGACACGCGGAGGGCCCTGGGTTTGGATCCTGGCAGCAGCACAAATTCTTCTGCGAATTTGTCGCCGGTCACTAACTCGGGTGTTACACGTAGTACACACCACCGGCCGGTACTTCGCAGAAATTAAGTAGTACATATTCCTTCCGCCGCATCGTTGCGGGGATAGGAGTACGAGAAGTAGATGTCAGACTTCAGACGGCCTGGAGAAGAAGAAGACGTCATGGAGAAAAAGAAGACGGCCTGGAGAAGAATATGACGACCTAGAGAAGAAGAAGACTGGAGAAGAAGGAAATAGGGAATTTTGTTTTCTTTTTTTGTAAAATGAGGGGTAAACCTCGGTACATACCCTTAATGTAAACCATGAAAAAATAAACCAGGAGAGATTCGAATGGATCTCTCCCCTTATTATCATTATATTATTCCTTGAACTTTCCCTTCTCTCTTTCCCAAAATTATCAACTGGACAGGAGTAAACACCATTTACCTTAAAAGCCGAAAATGACCCCGGCTACATAGCTTAAATAACCTACCCTCGTAATTAACATTTCATGTCACAAGCGATCTAATGACCGTGAGTAGGTCATTGGACAGATTGTGCCTAATGCAAAGCAAAGCATTCTCGCAAAATTCGCAGTACTTCCTTCCACGATTCACTTCCTCTTTGTACTTCACTCCCCTCTTCAGTTCTTCATACTTAACATTCCCCTTCACGACTATTAAATGCATTCTTATCCTCTCTCTCTCTCCTAACTGTTAACTCCTTCAGTAGTCCTCAACACTCATCCTTCTACATCCCTCATGAACTTCTACTGCCATTTTTGCCTCCTCCCCATGTGTCTCCCCTCCTCCATCATCGCATCCAGATTTTCGTTTATTTTTCTCCCAACCCCTCTCACTTGCTCCATCCTTCTCCATACCCTCGTTAAAAACTTCTGATCTGCGATCATCCTCTTTCCCAAGACCGTATATGAACATCATTGAACGATTGGTAAGCACGGTCATTATCACGTTTCGCTTATCTGTTCTACGCGTTTTACTTAAAAAGAATTCCCGCAATGTATTCCACGCACAATTATCCTCACGAATTTTTTCAGCTACCGAAATAATGTAGTGCAAATCATTACTTCTAAAAACTCATTCAATGATATTCTTAAACATAAACATTCGTGCTGCACGGATGTCCTGTTTATTCATACACTTAATGGCTGCGAGTTCTCCACGCTACTTGAAGCAGGATCCAAGCATATAACTCTCCGAGTCAACCAAAATGGAATGCAAGTTCGTATTCCAACGTGAAAGCATGGTATAGAAAGCAATAGTCTCCTAGTAAATGAGTTAACGCCTCGGAGGTATTAACCCTCACCTCCCAACTCACATTTTGAAATCGAGCATATCGGGGCCTATCCCCATAGATTATCATCCTCGGCCCTCTCTTCGGCATCTCAAAGTCACCAAAACAAAACAGAGCAAACAGAGCTTTACAAAAACCCCACAAAGGGAAAGGAATTGAACTTTCAAAGCGCTTAAGAGACGCGGTACTCAATGCTTACCTAGGGAAAAAATCTCTTTCCACAAGGACAGCCCGGCCAGGTTAAATCTAACGTGTAAACAGAAGGGGACCGTAGTAAATCTGACCGAAAGTCATCATCTTACAATTAGGACTCTAATTGGCATGCTAACGCCAATCGATTACCCATTAAAAAGAAAGGAACTTAATTAACTTGATAAAGATTCTATGATACTGAGGTCTATTTTAACGTAAAGAATCATTTTATAAATAAACCAAAGAATTAAGAACGACGATAAGATTTTGAAGGCCGAGTCACGGAGCCAACTTCATAACTGAATGCTTCTAAACAACGCGGTTTCTGATGAATTTTCTGCTGGCTCGCACGGTCCGAAGATCCCATTTTTAAATGCTTTTTGCATACCTCAATGATAATGACTTACGGTACACCGAGGTAATAAACGAAAAATGCACCGACAGAGAATGTGACTGACAACTGTTAACGAAGAATCGTCGTGATCTGCTATTAATTTAATAACAGAACCAATAACATCTAATGGATTCCCCGAAGTCACGGTGACGTAAACAGTTAACGGAGAGGAAAGGAAGAAAGAGAGCTCAAAAGGCACTGGTACGAAATTTTTCAATTAGGTCGACATTAGGTGCCACGGATAAAAAATGCAGGTAAAAACGGATCTGGTAATTTGAAGTAATGAGAAGAGAGACAGCAGCATGAATACTTTGTATCACTAGTAGTTGACTTTGCAGTGAAAAGCTTGTTATAAAAGACAATTTTTAAGTGACTACGCCCTGGCGAGGACCTGGTTTATAGATCAAATAAAAAAAATGATTAAGTTACTCAGCTGGCGAATTCGTTTATAATTTGAAATGATCGTAAAAATAACGACATTCCGTTCCCATATAATACCAAGTACTTAAAAGGAGCAACGAAGAAAAGGACAAGTCGAGGAAATAAAACATCGTTCGATCTCACAAAGGAAGCTTTTAGAGATCACTGCGGTAACGAAATAAGCTAAGGATAAATGTCAATGACCTTCACCAGCAACTACGGAGGTACAGTTTACAGACTAACTGAAAATCAGGTGGAACAGTAAGAGATATGAGGGAGAATGCTAACGTCAAATAAAGGATGATAGCAAATTCTACGTTCATATCGAAATACGGGGTATCTGATGTAAAATAAATACGCAGCAGTTAACACACTTATTCCAATTGATACGAAATACTAGTAGGACAGAAGAAATGGGGAAGACGCTGGTCTCGACGGAAATATAATGAATAATAGAAAATAAAAATAAACAAAAAAACTATTCACGATTAAAAATTATTTTGTATAACCATGAATGCTTGTGACTTACACAAAGTTAAGCCTGATACAATTTCTTATGTAAAAAAAATAAATTAATAGTAAAAGTAAAAGGGCAAGAAAAGAGAATGAACATGATTTTAGGCTGAAAAATTCGAATCAACTTATGATCCAGCCATCACTTATGGAAAAAACTCTAAATATATGAGTGCGAAGAATACACGAAGCACATTCAAAGAAGAAAGATCTACGAAAGACCAAGCATGCAAGCGGGGAAGTAAGGAAACGCTCCATCAAAAGATTGAACGGCATAGAAATTTTCTTGTTCCTCCCACCGTGGTCTCCATTCATTGGCCATCCGTTCCCGCCAATATTATGGTTTCCCGCCTTTTTCAAGATAGGGTTCCAGGTACAGCTGAGACGAAAACCCTGATTCCTGTTGAGATTGTTGGTCGTGAGCCGACTCACGACATACAATCTCAACAGGGATCAGGGTTTTCGTCTCAGCTGTACCTGGAACCCTATCTTGAAAAAGGCGGGAAAGCATAATATTGGCGGGAACGGATAGCCAACGAACGGAGACAGACCGTCCGCATCCACAGCCTTGAAAATGGCAGGGAGGTCTGCTGCCGAAACGTCGGCAATCATGGAAAGCCTAACCCGGTGGGAAACCCGAGAACAACTCATCAGCATTCTTCGCCGGGAAAGCCTAAAATCAAACATTCTCAAAATACATTCTTCTAGAAGGCATTACTTCAACTGCTGAAGGCTCTACTTTGTGTAATAACGACATAATGGGAGAAATAATGTACTTTGTAATATTCCACTTAGATTTATTTACCCGACTGGATTCAACGCTTGTGCGTCATTATCAAAGAACTGTAGATCAAGGAGACTGTGATAATGACGCACAAACGTTGAAACCGGTCGGGTAAATAAATCTAAGTGGAATATTACAAAGTACATTATTTCTCCCATTCTAGAAGGCAATTATAAGAGGGCGAGATGGGTGATACGGCAGAAGAGGTGATTAATGCAGAAGAAACAATTCAGAAAGGAAATACGCTCATTCCAAGACGGCAGGCATAAATATAAGGATCTACGGAGAAATTAAGAGACTGCGGCTGAGGAGAGAAAATAGTAAGAGACAGTAAGGAACCAATCACCACTAGAGTGACAGCAGATGATGATGATGACCAACTGGAAGCAAATGTGACGAGAAGAAAAAGAAGGACGCAAATTAGTTGGGAAAAGGTTGCGGTTGATCGATGAGTGCTCATAATTTGAGATATTGAGATCTACAATTACGATTATTATTTTTTCACGAAGAATTCAAATTCTAACTTCTTCATTCAAAAATAATTGTAAAAGCTTTAATGGAAAATACAATTTGGACGCATTGAAAACATCATTACAGCAATTTCCAATAACTACTCCAAACCTTGAGCTCCTCATCTCTTGGGGAAATTTAGTTTTCGTTCAACAAATTGGCGGAAAAGAGCTCCAGACGGCGATTACATTTCCGATGGCATTCAATGAGCTACATCCGCTGCAAACTGCTCGAGGAAAACGCTCAGCTCATTTCAGAGGTTTCAAATCCAGCAGCCTAGGCCTACGACCTACATACTTACATCCCCTTCAAAGTAAAACTAATAATAAGTAATAGCAATACGACTAAGGGCATATGAATAACAGCTAAGTAATACAAAACAATTGCGAGCCTCAGCCGAGAAGCATATGTACAGGTGGGAAATTCCACGGAAAAGAGATAAAATTTCTGTCCGACAAAGTTTTTACATTTTTATCACAAACTCCATGCCGAAAAAAGATAATTCAGGCTAATTTATTGAAATGATATACATGACGAAATAACTATAGGCATCAAGTGCACACCGCAAAACTTCTGAGCACGCAATTTTCGCGCAAGAATTACTTTTTCTCGAATCGAAGAGGCCATCAAAAGAATTGAACGCGAATTCCGATAGTCGTCGATTGCACCGAAGCGGAAGCTGGCATCTATTCAAATTGCGGGACTCCACCATGAACATTAACGGAAAAAGTTTTGCAGCACTCCAACAGCCGAGTTGTATAAAAAACGATTGTTCACGAATGAAAGAAAAAATATTTTAATGATAGGCGATAAACGCGTAAAAGAATGAAATAATTTTACTAATTTTTTAAAAAAATATCACGTAAAAGAAAATCAATATGCTATTAATAGATCTTGGACTAGATTTTAGTAAAAGAAAATATTGCGTGAAATCATTATTTACCATGGAATACCACAAAGTTAAAGAGGAGCTCGATTTTTTTTCATTCTTCAGCATCGGTTTTTCCGCTCTCCAGTTTTTCACGCAGACGCGCGTTCAACTGTTCCCCGCCGACGCATGTGAGAGACTAGCGAGTGATTTTCCCAAGGATCTCCCAAGCAGCGCCAGATGTTAAGACAGACCGACATTGATGCCGTTAATGCTGAGACGGGGTAATAAGTTACGAACTTAATCGCAAAGGCATATTCCAAAGGAAGTCAAAGAACCAACTATTGCGTAATGGTAAATCATTTTTTAAATACATAAGGAACAATGCAGATACACCAACTAATACTTTCCGAGGTAGTAGATTATTTCAGAACACCACGGGTCTTGTCGAGCTTATTATAAGGCTTTCAGTCGCAATTCCAAGTAATTAATGGTGACAGAAAAATATTTTCAATTCCCAAACTACATTATTACGCCATCATTAAGAACGAAGAATAGGCAGAACATTTGAAAAAATCATTCACCTGGCCTAGGAAATTCACTGTGATTTTTTGAATTCGTGTGCTATCCTCAGCGCGTGATTACGCTAAGGATAATGTCTCAGAACTCAGGATTGGTCTCGGGTCCAGGAGGTCAATGAGAATTTTAAGCTACCCGTAAACAAACAAAGCAAAAGACAGCTCACGAAGTGAAAAAAACGAGATATGATACACAAACAAACGTTTTTCTCGTCAAGAAATGCTAGTAAAGCCTAAACATTATTTACGCAGAAAAGGTCGATTTGGATCAAGTGGGCTTCGTACAATCGTGATAGAATGAAATGAATGTAAGTAAGATGCCAGAAATCAAAGATGATACGTAAAACGAAAAGTTGGCTCTCCATCTCACCATTAGTAATATGACCACCTTAGCATAAGTGATAAGGAACACATCAAGGAATAGATTCGATGACCATGAAATAAATGCCATCGATATCGGAAATCTAAGTAAAACAATCACTGTTCAAGACACTAAACCCAAGCCTTCGGAAATGAAGGAGACAAAGAGGAGAGAACCTTACATTTGGAGCAAATCGTGATTATGACATCGATATCGGAAATCTAAGTAAAGCAATCACTGTTCAAAACACTAAACCCAAGCCTTCGGAAATGAAGGAGGCAAAGAGAAGAGAACCTTACATTTGGAGTAAATCGTGATTATGACATAATCGGAGGAATTTAATGCAGCGGTTGATGACATGGCATGAACGATGATACTCGTTTACGAAGCTAAACGCATAAACACTGAAAAACCGAGGTCTTCGAGATTCCGGAAGGGAGGGAGAGTACCGTTCAAAGGGCGCGAGTGACTGGCACATGAAATATGAGCTTAAGTCTTTTTTAGGAAGTCGAGCCTTTTAAGTGCTAAAATGGGGAGTACGAATTATATATCTTCTCTATAATTTAAGTTATTTTCCCTCGCAGCATCGATAATTTTTGTTCAAAATTTTGTAGCTAAGAAAATGATTTGGCAGTGAAAGGTCACAATGGAGTCATATTTCAAAATCACATTTCAAAAGAGAACTCAACGAGGAAAAGATGAGAAAGCGGAGGGATTTGATTGCAGCAGCGAAAAATATCTAAAATAGAGTAAAGTGCTCTAGTTTTAAAGCATATCTTTGACAGTACAATAATTCAATTTAAATTTAGTAGTTTGATCACAAACTACATTTTCACTTTCAAGCTAATTTTGATTCGCATTTTTCTACTTCGATAGTGGTGAGAGTACAGGCTGACAAATGGTAGTAACGGCGGTGGAAATAAAAAAATTAATTTATCTTGTAAATCGCGAGTACTACGCTAGAATTTCATGCATGTTTTTGTTTTATGCAATTAATTCAGTTTCTCCTTCATTTTTACGCAGGAGAATTTGCATTACCTGCAGTTTCATTTTCATTCATCTCTTTGTGTCTTCACGCAGCCTCTTCATTTTTCATCGTCACGTAAAATTACTCTTTCTAGCAAAATAATCGCGACTGTAAGGAATATGACATACCATTTATTCACAGAGAAAACCTTATTATATTTTAAACTAAATAATTTAATTGATATAAATAATCGCCTATTTATTTCCTGGGAGGTACTCTCTTAGAGAGGTCAAAGAATGAGTTTAAAGTTAGATTATACGATTTTCATAGACCAAAATAAAAAAAAAGATGAAGGTTCTAATCTCTAATTCGCAATTATAGTAAACAAGCCAAGTCAACTCCTTCAAAAAATATATCCATTACTTGTTACCTTGAAAGTCATACACTATTTGACAAACCAGACACAATAATTTGAAGCTATCGTTCGAAATCTGGCGGGACACAAAGTTCTGATGCACATACATATCATATATCCTGTTTCACGATACATATTTCTTGGAAGCATTATTTTTATTGCCAAGTTTATTGCTTCTAGCATTATTGCTGCTATTACAAGCAGTATTTCCGCTTTCGACTCGAACAGAATCCTCCCGAGTAATGGAACGCGGCAAGGCACTCAAGTTGTGCGTAGTAAAAAAGCTCTCCCCTCAGTCACGAGTACGAAGCGAAGGCCAAGAGTTAACTCTGCGGATTACGACCGCAGCAAAATTACCCGGCTGTGACTGAAAAGATATTCATTCCCTCTTTATTCACTCAAATAAATGGTGTTGCCACACGCTCGGCAACCGAGAAATGCATTTCCTCATCCCTAAGACGATAGAGATAAGACACAGCAATTATCCGAAAAATGGCTTAAAATTAGGAAATTATCCCAAATTGCCTTTTCAAACTGCGATGAGGAAGAGTTTTTAAGCCTTCAATTCGTGAAGCCAAGGAATTTATTTAATTTTTCGGCTACCACTCAAAGACTGCCTACACATCTTTCAGGAGGGGACTGGAGTTTCGTTCCGAATATCTGGCTGGAATAGATATGGCGAGCAAAATGGATTAATTCAAGTTCCCAAAATTCCACATAATTTTACTAAAATTGATCTAAATGGATCGACTTCATGCCACTTTCGGGAAAACGTGAAGTAAAAGACGTGTTTAATGGGAGCAACTTAAGAAATGACCCTTCGATTCACACTTTTCTTCGAACGAAGTATCTACGAGCAACCACCCAATCTGTGGGTAATTAAATGATTGTTTAAAAGCTGAGTACCGAAATTCAATATACAACAGCGTCACTTACATGAAGCAAATTGCGATACAGATGGAACCAACGTGGGAATACCACAAAAAGTACAGATGGCGTAAAATTATGAGCACTTTCGAAGTACCTCACCCATTCAATACCTAAGTGACGACATGTAAACGCATCCTTAAAATGCTAAAGAAGTTCGACTCAAGTACTACAGAAACAAGATTTTGGAACTCGACCACATCTACTACAAGTGAACTTCTACTGATCAAACACTTGAGGGTTGCCTCCTCCAGTGAGAAGTGTTTAAAAAAATTGATCATATTGCAAGGGCTGTATGCCTTCTTTAAGGTCATTCGGGTAAAAGGCAAATGATGCTTCAACATTTTTTGAAGATGTTCCTAGATTGAGACACAACTGACTACATTTTTTTAAATATTACCAATAATAAATTCAGTAATCCACAATTCATAATTTTTAGGCATGCTTTTGACGGGAATCAAACCACCGACTGTCAGTGCTATCTGCCGGGAGCCACGATAACTAAAATATCCCTTTTTCAACTCCGAAATGTTTTATTTTAATTCGGAAGTCTTAATCTATTAGAATTCCTGAGTTCCAAAACCCACAGTATTAACTTTCCTCTATCGACTTCAAGAACTGAATAACTGAAGTTTAAAATCAAGGTCCCCTGTAATTAACACAAATCAAGTTAAGTTGTCAATGAACACAACACACACACTAATTGACACAAATCAAATTAAGTTGTCTATTCCACGTCATACAACCATATTTTGTGGAAATCACCAGCAATATAAACTAGTATAAACATTTAAATGAGCATAATGGTCCTGTTCACTTCCATCGCTTGATACTTTACATAATTGTCTCACATATTTAAAATCAACGATTTCCAACGAAATATATCTAGGTGCCCCGTTACGTTCCAAACAAAAATCTAAGAAATTCACACTTTAATGTCATGCACCACATCGTGCATGAGAAAAGTAGGGTTTTAAAGCACAAAAAAAGGACAAAATAAATTCAAAATGCAATGGTTCTCAAACGAATTACTTCCTTCGGTAATTCAACAAGCCTAAAGCAAACCAAATATTTGCGACAGCTTCATGCGGAGTCACGCTCTCTCTTTCTCTCTCAGCCATTTGAAAAATGCTAATGAGATCTCAGGGTGAATAAACACATTCCGCACACCTGAGGCAAAGTTTTAACGAAGCGGCCGGAAAAAGCAAATGAAAATAATTAATCGTAACCAATGAAGATATTAGCAAATAATATTCGCGAGGTTTAAAACTAATAGAATGCAGTTTAAATACGTTCAGAAAATGTGAATCTCGGTGAAATGCCCACAAAGTATAACACGTTAAAACCAAAAATGTACATTTTTATCTAACCCTTTTTCGTGAGTGGACACCGCATAGTGGCCCCACTTATGGCTAAGTGGAACCACTCTCATACTTCATGCAGAATTTTTTACGTCCACATTAGTGTTCACTACTCAAGACTCCCAGCTTCCTCCGTCCCTAGCGAATTTTCGTAAAGTTGTCGTGCTCCACATCTTCAGTTACAGGGAAAATAAATAAATATGAGACTATCCGATTTTTCCGTTTCTGTCGATTCCAAACGACGAATCGGAGTGAAATACGGCTTTGGTACTCAACAAGTTTTTAACACGCAAAATGTCTTCAAAATCCAATAACATAATTTTTACAGAAGACACCTTGTTATACACATTAAATATTCAAGCAAATAAAAAAGCATAAAATGTAAAAGAGAATCCCTGCCCAGAAGCATCATTTATCCATTACCCTTTCTAATTAAGTCGTCAAATAGCGAGTGGCATTCTTAGTCCATATGCTAGTAATCAATAAGGTTTATTGTTAACATTACGGAGTACAGAGACAGTGCTTTAAAATAAAATACCCGCATTCAAATGGGCACACAAGATGCCGTCCGTCGCAATTCCCTCGGGACGGAGAAGGCACTTTATCACAGAGCAGGCGGGGTCAAAGCCCTTACTCAAAAACACAATACACGATTGCGCAGTCACATGATTAAATAGTCATTTTCCAACTGCAGACCAGATAAGAGGACGACTTTCCACACTGATACGAATACAAGGAATGAGGCTGTAATTCTAATCACCGTAAGAACTCTCTTCCTTAGTCAGTGATGAGTTGGTAAATAGGCGACTATTTATCGGTCCACAAATTATTCCATTTGCCAGGCTTTAGTGAAAAGAACGGGACAGTTAACTTTAAATTGAAGCCCACCACCTTGCAATCAGTTCCAAACTCCGCACGTGTCAATTTGGATGAAAATTTACCACAGTTATAAATCATATCTCAATACGAGAGAACAAAGAACACATGAGCTTTAGTGACTCGTCGTGTCTCCAGAAATTCTTAAAACGTTTCACCAAATACTGCCCCTCAATCATGGAAAAACTATGACTGAATATAACTGTAATGCTTATGTCAAAAATTATGGCAAGTGGAAGGTATCACGAAGACCGTAGACCATAAAACGCGTGCAGCAAATATTTTCGCAAGATTTTGGAAGAATTTTGTTATCTGGGAAATAGCAACGAAAGGTGCAAGCACAGCAACGAAAGGAGCAAGAACGATAATGTTGAGCAGAACATCCCAAACATGAAGGGGATTCTTTCAGAAGAAGAATCTAAAAACAGCCCGCAACACAAGTTTGGAAGTAATGAAGCACTTCATCAGAGCATCTTATTGGAGCATGCTCCTATATAGCAGTGAAGACAGGACGATAACAGCTGCAGAGCAAAGAGGATTGGAAGCAATGGAAATGTGGTGTCATCGAATATTTATGAAGACCAAATGAATGGAGAGAATCTCCGATATTGAAATCCAAAGGAAAGTTGGGGAGAAAAACTGCACAACGAAAACTCTGACATGACAAGACAATGGACATAATTGGACAAATTTTGCGACACAACACCCTCTTGAAAATAATAATGGAAGCAGAAATGAACGGGAAGAAATACCCAGGCAGACCAAGGATGGAATTCATAAGGAAAATTATGAATGGCGCCTAAATGAAGACTCGTGGGACTGAAACGATTAGCTGACAGGAGAGAGGAGTGGAGAGCTGCAACAAACCAACCTTCGGGTTGATGACTGCTGTTGATGATGGTTCTTTAACCACCCAGAAGTTCGCTCTAACTATAGGAGTAACTAGAGGGGCTAAGAACAATCTAAAAGGTGATGCGCTTCTTTCAAGTATGAAAATTCGTTGTATGTTTTTCAGTTCATAGCTTCATATGGGATTGCATATCATTTCAGCGCCGTAAATAGTGTCAAAGATGTAAGCTCAAGTCAATTTATTTTTACGCTCTTCCTTTTAAAGTAAGAGAAAACTGATACACCAGCAAAATGCTGAAAATTACTCAAGGAAGTTAGAATAAGAGTTCTGTCAGGTAATTTTATCTCAAGTTATTAATGCAACAGTTTATTCCCCATCTCGGAACTTCCAACCAGACAGCCAATTTCGGTTGCTAATATATTTTTGAAAAATGCATCACAAGAAAATGGTAGCATCAAAATCCACAAAAGAATTAATTCCAAGGAAAGAAAATATAAATCCACCTTTCTCTTTACAGAAACTCGCCAAATATCTCGTGGGCATAGTTAATATATGAGATTGTAAAACTACCAACTGGACACATTTCTATTTAGGAATAGAAATATAATAGCATCAAACGTGTATGGTTGTTAGACAGCGGAGGAATCACGTATTATACGTCACACAAGATGCTAAAAGAATGGCAGCCGACACCAAATGAATGTACTCTTCCTTATAATCGCAGGGCTTAGGGAAGTGGGAAAAATGAAGTCATGACCCCAGTCTTCTCGTAACACGATCGATTACCGTCCACCGAAAGGAATCGCTATTTCGGAGAGCTTGGCATTATATCCATCAACCCGATCCAGGGCCACGTATAAGCCGTGAAACTTGTTTATATAATCTGGAGTTGTTAAAAACGTTTGCGAAAAGAGCCAGTTTGAGGACTGGGTGGAACAAGGACCATATGCATGCACATTCATGACAAAAAATACATTAAAACGGCATATGAGATACGAGAAATAAAAACGAAAGTGATTGGTATACACAAGTGGCGTGATCAACGCTGACGTCGGTACTATTTCTCACGGGGGAGGAATAAAATATTCTTTTCTGCGTGACACCGAGATTTCGGACTTTAAAAATATCATCGAAGGACGCGGGCGTATACTTTTTCATGGCCGCACGTGGAAGCAGGGACGGGCGGGTTGCCGACCCTTCGCCTCGGGAGAGGGGAAAACGCTCGACCCCCCCAATTGAGTCCCTCCCACCGGCTCGCAAAACCACGAGAGAGCTGTCCCCTTCTAGAAAAAGACTTCGATTATTTTTAAGTCCCACGGGACTCCTGATATAGTCCCTCGATCCCCACCCCCGATTCCTCTCCCACTCCCTCCCTTCCCCCGATCTAAATCCCTCCCTGCAACCCTCCTGCTTCTCCCCCACTCACTCCTCTTCCCGGCCGGGAATTCGTCATTGGCTCCCGCGAACGGAGCACTTTTTTTCTGGCGGTTGCGGGCGGGCGAATGCAAAAGCCTCCGAAACGGATAAAAGGCCGAGAGGATTTTCACCCCATCTCTTGGACACAGCGTGCAATGCCATCAGCAGATAGTGCAACGTCCGATACTTACACCGTAATGGCTCCACGAATATGCCCTCCTCGAGCTATTATTTCACCTCATTCACTATTCAGGAATACAGCTCCGAGGACAACATTCGCCAGTGTGTTTTCCACACAAACGCTCTCTCGCAAGCACCCAAGATATTGCCCGATTTAAGGAATATCCTCGTGGCCGGCCCAACACAACATTACAGCAGTCTCAGAAACTTAAATATCATTAAAAATTTGGAAAATCAAAAAATAGTTTTTAAGTGACAGTATTATTTTGAGGTAACCGGGACTAACCACGGTAGTAACCTTTACGGAGTCACCCGCAAGTGCACAATGTGCGATATTCCACAGGAGAAAAATCATTCGCCTTGACCGGGAATCGAACCCGGATCCCTCGATTTCACGTCGAGTGCTTTTCCTAGTTAAGCTACCGAGGCGTCCTTCTCCCCAGTGGATTATCGAGGGATCCGGGTTCGAATCCCGGTCAAGGCGAATGATTTTTCTCCTGTGGAATATCGCACTTCTGACAGTATTATACTACCATAGGAAGTTTTTCTGTAATTACGAAACATGATAAAGTATAAACGAATTTCTCCAAACGATACACATTAATAAATAATACATTTTTGTCAAAGTTTTCAGATTAATAAAGACTAACGAAATTTTAAAGTTTTGTGGAAAGCGACATTACAAAACAACAATAAAAATGACAGAATGTAATAGTTAGTGTTACGATCAATCGTAATTTACGACACCAAAAATTCCATCGACCTTTTTTTCTAACATAATTTTCAAGATAGCAAGGCGCACAGCTACTAATGGAGTCAAATGCGCCCCAGTGGCAAAAATTACAAGACTTAAACGACTTTTATTTGGAGTTAAGAGGCCATTTATTAAGAAATTAAGTCTTCTCGAAGACTAATTCTATGTGAACATATTCCTCAAAAAGTTTCACTATCACGTCCGTAGCGGGGAGATCGGGAAACCGCGGGCGATATATCTCAGAAACGCGTCGAAAATCCTCGGCTGTCAAACAGCGAGGGATGAGGGAAGACGAGACGAAAAAAAACAAACCTTTGCGAAATAAGCCTTCACATCTTTCAGCTCTCTCCGCACTTCCTCGTCAGAAGACGATAGCGGCAAAAGAAAACAAAGATAGAGAAGCTGAGAGGGATTACACTGCGGAGAGAAAGGAGGGAGAGGGGTTGAGACGAGGAAGAGGGGGAATGAAATTTTTCGGGCCGACCTAGGTTACGCGAGCAGACCATGCCCTCAGACTCGAAGAAGGAATGTGCCTTCCCCAGCACCACCCCTTCCCCTCTCCCCCCATACGCTCGAAAGGACTGAATTACAGAGCAGACGCTGAGTAGCCGGCATGAAAGGGAAGAGGGGGGAGGAAGAGATAAAAGTGACTCGACTGATAGCAACGCCACCACCTACTAATATCCCGAGCCCCGCGTCCTTATCTCGCGTCCTGCAGACAACTCTTTTTCCTTGGGGCCTCAGCGAGCCGGAGACTCTCTTCCCAAGAAGAGACGACACAAGCGGATCCCATGGAGACAGAGAGAAAGAGACAACAGACAAAGAGGCGCGCGACACGTCTTGCTGCCGCATCAGCGTCGGGAAATGAAATAAGAGGACGAAGGAGGAGAGAAGAGAAGAATAGAGAGAGAGAGAATTGAAAAAAATAGTGCATCTCGCTCTCTCTATCGCGACTCTCTCAAGTACGGACAGAGAAAGATGGAGGGGGAAGCAGAACTCGCAAAGATGGCCCTCGTATCGCCGCGCCGTGCTTATCTCCGTTGCGTGCGTTTGCTTCGCTCGGAGCCGTGACTGTTCTTCGCGTCTGGCGGATTCGCGACTTTATTTGTCCGCGCGACAATGGAAGAAGACGTGAGGGGGATTACGAGTGAAACGCGAGAGAACGTATGGCAAATCAGGGTGGATGCAACTTTGTCCGTAAGAAACGGGAGCCGTAGCGTATATGATTCGTTCAACACAAGGCGTTTCGCCTATTCGAAATTATTTCGCATATTTTCTCTACTTTCTCTTACTTCTACTAAGATAGAACCTCTTTTACAAGTAGCTTCGAATTTCATACACCGATTTATACGTATATAATAGAATAGACATTCTTTCGTCAATTTGTAAATAATAATAGAGCATATTCCGTCATTTTGCGCTGGTAATTATGTTTTTGAAGTTATTTTCAGCCTCAAACCACAATGGAAAGCCATAGTGGCGGAATGGTGACTTCTTTCCATTTCATATTATATTTCTCGAGATAACCCGCGGCAAGGCTATCTCAACAGCACATATTGCCACGTGATCATTAAAATATAGAATATATTTTATCGGGGCTCCTAATCGATCATGTAAGTCGAATATTTAAGATTTAAAAGTGATGAACAGACTTAGGACTAACACTGAAAATATTGCTTTTTTGCAGTGTTGTCGTGATAAAGATTAATAATTTATGATAAATTATTTTGCCTACATTTACGAGCAAAAATAGAAGCTTTTTTGAGTTTGGTATAAATGTGTTGTTACTAATTTTGCTACTGTGTAATTTTATTGCCATTTCAAAGAAATTTTCTAAGTTCCTCGAAGATATGGTGTTGTTAAAGACGCCCATTCTCATACAACGGAATTATTTAATCTTGAAGAAAACTTTAATGTCTAATAAACACATCGAATGATGGAAAATTACTTGTCACAAGTCAAAATCATAATCATTTTGAGACATTTAATTTAGTTACGACCGACTATACTTGCGCCTTATGAAAATAGCACGTACTTCCAAGTGCAGGTTCTACCTTAATTGATCGAAGCTCTAGTGGTTGATGTCGATTTTGTAAAAGGAGAATGATTGCTGTTCCTCGACAATAGGCAACTGGAGGCCATTATGGAACGAGAATGTTAGAAAACTCGAGGAGATTTACAAAACATCCGAATTGTGATCGATTTCTGATCGAATCGCTCGATTCGATACACATTCTAAGCAAGAAAGTTAAAATCCGAAAAGTTCCAAGTTCTCGAATCACAGTGATTCGATTTCCAAATTCGAATCCAACAAAAGGAGATGACATTCGTTTCGAATTCGGAACAAGACTTCTATCCCGAGATGTTCGTAGGTTTCGAATTGCGAAAACCGAAATTAGGGAGCGATTCCCGTTTTCAGAAATTTGCTTCGGGGGGGGGGGGGGGGGTTTGGTTTTGCGATGAATGTGATTGGTCGGTTTTCCCTATGATAAAAAAATGATACTATGGTGTATGTAGCGACAATAGTGTTTGGTCTTTTGGTATATTGTAAAATGTTCACAGAAGTTGTTTTTTTCGTCTGAAAACCTTATGTTAAGCTAACTTTAAAATTTGAACTTTTTTCCTTCTTTCCACAAAAACAAATGTATTTTTCGATTCATCAGGGCAGATCTTACGCAATAACTTACAAAATTGATTATTAAAAAAAAACTGCATTTTTAAGGTTGTAAATTTTCTAGAAACTACAATGTCTATTCACAGCAACAATCTTCTTTTCTTCTCTCCAGCCATTCTGTAGATCACTTGTTCAGAATTTATATTAACGTCCCGGCATATTGAGAGCATAGAAAGAGCAGTCTTTCATAGGTCATAGAGTTTCGAGCAACACTCGTCACTCTCTTCATGGATGAAAAGGACCTTTACACGCTGCATGTGATTACTGGGAGAGTAGCCACAATTGTCATGAGTAAATTGATGGATCTGAAGTAGGGTTTGTCTTATAGCTCTTGGACCTTTAGAACCTAGTTTTCCTTCTCCATCGTTGACGTTGTGCTGCACCACAATGAATACTCAGCTTTCACAAGAGCAAGTGTTGCAGTATCTTTGAAATATTTTGATAAATTTTCCAAATGCTTAACTTAGTCTAGACTTGTAAATCCAGGAAGAAGATTTTGAAAACTATTTAGAATCTCTTCATTTCATATAAATCTGTCGGTTAAGTTTTGAAGATGAGAATCGATACGAGGAACGTTAATTGGGACTCTGAAATAATCTCAAGTGTTGTCAGCTATTGGATTCGCCCGTTGCACCTGTCTTGAAGATAGCCTAGGAGTGGATAATTGAGAGTGAAATATTTCTTGACTTTTGGAATTAGCAGAGCTAAACATTTCTGGGAATGAGTTTTTCGCATCTTCCCTAAACGTCTTTAAAATTTTTAAATATGATTTTGTATGGTTCATGGCTAACACCATGTCCAAACTTTTTTCTTGCAGAAAAAGTGACAGTGGTATATAGTGAGGCCAAATAGTTGTTGACATACAAATAAACTAACTTTTAATCCACTCTTTTCTATTGCAGACAAAAAATTCGAAGCCGAAATTGAGATTTTCAGTGGCTTCTCTGAATTTTCTTCCAAGAGTACTACGATGGGCTTTAGTAACTCAACAAAAGTCAAAACACAATCATGCCTATCTATGAATCGAGTCTCACATAGTCGATTCAGCTTTTTTTATTGGTTTCTGGTACATAAATGCAAAAGTTAATTTTTAAAACATTGCCAGCATTTGCATTATTTATGATAAAAGTTATTTATTTTATTGCAGCAAGGCAATTTATTACTGAACTGTTTGAAAACGTGTCACTCAATGCAAGATTCAGTCTGTGGCTAGCACAGTGGTACTACCTAGCTTTGGGGAATTTTTCTTTAATCCTAGTTTTGCCCCACTCAAGTGGCCAGCCATAGTTGAAACTCCATCATAACCTTTCCCTACACACTTGTTCATCTCTATGCCCAGACTACATCATTTTTTCCAAAATAGCATTCGTTACATTCTCTGACTTTTGACTGTATATTGGTACATATCCCACAAAATCTTCTCGGATGACAGTTTTAATAGGTAGGTATCTATCATATCTGCATAGCGAATACATAATGAGAGCTGCTCCGTTCCTGAAACATCCATTGTTTCATCAGCCAACAAGAGAAGTAATCTGATTTTTTTAAGTAAGCCAAGAAATGAAATCCCGATGTAAAACGGTAATCCATTTTTCTTGGAATATTCTTTTGACCTTTGCCTTCGCTCAAAGGAAATGCATATGGCTGTTTCGGGATTAGTTCTGACTGCAGAATGTATTTCTTTGTGATATTATCTTAAGTTTCTCTCCTAACATCTGCGCCAAAACGTCAAAAATAGCGGCGTTTCATAGCAATTCAGTTTTGAAATTACCACTTGCTTCATCGGCTGAATCGTTGGATGTCTCCGAGCATATTTCAATGGTAGATATGGTAATCATAGACGGAATGGCAGAAGGCAACTCTGTGGACCAAAGAACTAGGCTATAAGTAAATTCTTTAAAAAATCGAAGTACTCTTTGGAGAAAAGTATTCAGTGTTAAGAATTCAGCTATTCAATTTTCTACTAAAAAAATAAGGAACTAAAGAAACCTTCAAACCCTTCAAGTGGATTGGAATCTTGAATTCTAATTTTTTTTAACAAACTATTTTAAGCCAAAAACTCTTTGAAGAACATATTACTAAATGCATAGCTTAAGCAAAAACCTCCCGCAAAATGCAAGCTAATTTATTGCCTTGATTTAGGTTCATTGGGTCATTGGCAATCGGGTCTCTTTTAAATAGATATGAGTAAATATGCACAGGAGAGCGCCGACTATCCGTCATTCCGATCGTTAGATTACGCGATTAACTGTCCCCAACTTTCATAAATCCTCTAAACATAGTAGCCCTCCTCTTTCTATACACCCCCGGCCCATCCCCTCACCATTTCGTCTCAGCGGCCATGTTAAAGTTTATAAAATTGAAACATTTCGCCCACACACATGGTTTTCCTACGTCAAGTTATTCAATTACGCACATAACAGTGTTGCATATGGTGAGTTCCCTGAATTACTGCTCGGCATTGGGTTGACCCGGACGAATGAGCGTATATTTCTTCGGTTGTTCCGTTCTACTTCTTAAGTTGTCTTACGAAGGGGGAGTATGAGATAGTCTTACATTGCATTTTGTATACTCGTTAGATCGTGCTTGTATTACTACTTTAATATTTTTTTATAATTATTTTAGTCGTCTCTTAGTTTTAGAAGTGTAATGAGTCCACCAAGACATTCTTTGATTTCATTATTATTATCACTTTCGACCCTGAGATAGGGTAGATATTTTTATCAAGCACTTGGGATGACCCTCCTGTTAAAGTCCAAGCAACGAATCACACTTGCCAAGTGATATACTTCCTTCATCGCCCTCAAAATTAGGCTCTTGTTATCACGAATCTCTCTCTTCGGTATCTCGAACGTAAACACTCCCGATGGCCTCATATGCGTCACCCTACCCGATTATGTTGGACCCATTGAGGTTGGACCTAAACATTTCTGGGTATCCCGAGCATCGCCGGTCTGATTATGTGGTCGGCTCTTCACCTCGCCACATAAACAAAGATAACGATGAAACACCTCTCAGAGATTTTCATTCCTCAATTTCATGCTGTCTTTCCATGTACATATATACCACTGAAAATTGTGCTGTTCCAAAGGAGAGTGAATATTGTAATAGTATGTATTTTATACCTTGTATATAATGGTTCAGAACCTAACGCAAAGGAAATCGAGATGTTTTTTCAGAGTGAAGCGGATGCAGAAATTAACTTATCTGAATCGAGTAACGGTGAGTCAGAGGATAGTGCCCCCTGGCTAGTGGTCCCCATTGCGAAAGGCGTTCACCGTACGGGGAAAGATTTCGGGGGGGGGGGGCTCAGGCCCCTCAAGGCCTCCCCCCATGGCTACGTGCCTGAAGAGCGTGAAGAAATAAAGAGACCTTATTCCTCACAGATTCAGTTTAGATTCTGTGATTCGATTGAAAATGACAACTCCGCAGTCCAATTCGATATGATGTGAAAAATAGTGATTCGGACCTCTCCACGTAAAATATATGAAGGCACATTTTATTGTTCCCAATAGAAACAGAAGGGACGGTTGTCTATATTTATTTCAAAACGAGGGGAGCTGGGATCAAAAAATATCATCGCGATTTTTTGAAACATTATTTTATTTCCATAAAGATGCGATAAGTTGACAAGATGCGTTCATACGGAAGACAAAAACCACAATTACAGGCAAAGCTTAGGCATTCTTAAAAGTTTCAAGTTAAAACCCGAGGAAACCACTAGAGGCACGCATGGAGCACGGCCGTGATTCTCGTCCGGCGAATTCGTGTACCCAGGGAACACGTACGGCGAATGGGCCGATGGTGCAGCTGGGTGGATACCATTACGTCCGCAAAGCTGGGTGCAGGCGAGGCCAGTCTGGAGTAAAATAAATCGACAAGCATATAGAAGCAGGTTACTCGCCAATCAAGTCTACCCGCATCTCTAGATCCGTTGACAAGATACCTAGAATTTCCCCTAAAATAAAAAACATTTCTCACAGTTTACATATCCAACAAAAAAGCGGCGATGGCTTCTTTTCAAACAGGTAACGCTCAATCAAGTCACGTAGGCACGCTCATCGATGGCATGACCTAATCAACTCTTCAGGAACTATCTTTTTAGAGTGAAACCTGCCCGTGGATGCTCATTACACGTGACTAGGAACTTGCCTCACGTTACCTACCACCTGCCTCCCAACAGGACCTGTATGAAAGCGTCTTTAGGCAAGGAATGAGAGAGGCGGCATCAAGATATTTCGTGGGGTATGGGGAACCGAGGATACCAAAGTATCACCACTACACTTTGAAACATTCTAGCATTTGCTCGACCAAAGAATCTCAATCATCAATAGTGACATGAATTGCGTAGCGGATGTTCTACAGAGAAAATAGTCCCAACATCCGAGGATTCGATTTCTGCGGTCCGCCGCATTCGCCGTTCTCAGAGCACCCAGCCCACACCAGTCACATCTCATTGCTTGTGGTCTGCCAATTACTGCGACTGCCGAAGGAATAATTACGGCCGTAAAGTTAAAATATTAATTCTGAGTCTACCCTTCAACATGACCATGCCTACGCCCGTAATTTAGTTCTCTACGCGCCGATTGTGGTGGCCAGGTTGGTAAGTCACTGGGTTGGCAAACAACAGGTAGCGGGATCGAGCCTGCTTCGAGCATGGATGTTTTCTTTAGGTTAAAGGTATTCAAGTTACACAGTGATATATAAAATTAGCAGTTGGTGCAACTAAAAACCCAAGTCTAATTCTACTGTAGTATGTACTGTTTTTGTGTGCTTAGAAAATGAGTAGACTATTTTCTAAGCACACAAAAACAGTAAAAATACATTTAAATAAACAAGTGATGGGCAAACAACGAAAACAATACAAATTAGGGGTTCATATACGGGCGTTCCTCCGCGTGGTGTATTTTAATAACAACAGTTTCGCCAGACATCCAGCTGGTGTCAAGCAAATAAAATTACAATACGCGCTTAATCGACTTCAATTCAATGATACGGGTCGAAGACTTGGGTCTTTCACGAAAGAGGATTCTTACTGACTGGAGACTTTCGAGATGTGGATAAGGAGATGAATGGAGATGATAAGCTGGACATCGAGGAGGACAATCGACGAAGTTATAGATGTTGAGAGAGTAAAAAGAAATGGAGGAGAATATTGGAAGAAGGCAACTAGTTCAGAAGTAGGACGTACTGGGAGGTGAGAGCTTGTTGAAGAGGGAGATAAGGTGGCAAAATTGTAGGTATGTGCGGAAGGGGAATTATGGACGACATTAGGAGAGGTTAAAGGCATGAAAAAGAACTCGAGGAAAACTTAACGGTGCGAAAACATAATTATGATTCGGTAAGTTTTAATAAAACTTGAAGCCATTTACAAGGCTTAATTGGTGTGCCGGCTTACACCATCAGATTCGTCACCTGTGATGCCCTTTCTATTGCTTATATCTCGGAAATACATACACGCCGTATAACTTTAGCTGGGTAAATTGAGTCCGGAACTGTACGTACACATATAAATCAATCATTATTATACCAAACGATGATGACATACTGATTCGATCCTAATGTAAGTACCCTTTCGACTGGACAGCAAAAATGAAAATAAACGAGAATGAATTGAAATGAAAAATCGGAATGAGAGCAAGAATCCGTTGCACAGCCACGTGGAAAATGGAGGAAGTGGAAATTGGATAGGGAATGACAAATGGGATTAACCATTCATTCGAGGGAGTGCAAGCCTCAGGGGCCTCAATGGAGTCCCACGAGAAATCCTGGTCTTCAGGCCATGTATTCACACGTTTCTTGAGCCCAGGGCCATGACAAGGGATGCATAGCAAACAAAATATCCTCAGCCATTGGCATGAAAGTCAGAGGAATCAAGATACAGCGAGACCACGACTCACTCGGGCATCGGTAAAAAGTTATTACATATCCGAAATGTAATTAATCGAAAAGGGAGGATATCCGGAAGCGGAGATTCAACCCATCATAAATGTTACAGATAGCAGACCCATCGGAGCGAGAAATTAGGTATCCGTAATTATTTAATTTTTAAGTACCATAAATCTACATAAAACCCTACGAGACCCCGCGGGGGAACGCAGCGGGGAGTGTAAGGGCATCAGCCATGAAAAGGGGAGGGAATATGAAAAAGGAATAGAAGAGGGAAAGGACGGAAGTGAATTGCGTGTAAACGGCTCTGTCTTCGTGTCTCGCTGTTGTAGTTGTAACCATTTACGATGAATGGAAAGAAGGAATTTTTGTACCTATCAGTTCTGCAGAGCATCTATCTTATTTTTGTCACTTCTATTGGTACTAGAAATACAGCTAGTGATTCTAATATTTACTCCGTGTCATCCTCAAACTCGCCCAATCGAAACTTTTCAATAAGCCTTACCCTGACGTGTACAATGTACATGGCAGACTCAAGCGTCCTCCCACCTAGTCCTTCCATCAACTATGTTACACTCACTGTGCGTTCGTAGATTCAGTTTTTAACGAAGCATGATGCTTCCCTTTTTATTATGCATATTTCGCGTATTAAATCTTTCAGAGCAGGGTCCTAAATGCTCGCGGCGTAATACAGATATGGACTAGAGTGAAGTGGCATCTGTCTTTCACTTTTTCATATAAGTATTTCACCTTCCTAATAATCGTTTGATTAGTCCTACTCTCTATGCGGTGGTTCTCAGTAAAATGACTTAAATGTCATTGACGTAATTCATATCCCGACTACTTACAGAGGAAAACGTGAGCTCTATTTGATGTATATGCCATTACTGCAAAAAATGTTTCAGAGAAGCGAATTCCCCCGGGGAACACCATTCCGGTAATAAAATGTAAGCTCATATTTTTTTCATTTATTAGCAGATTACCGCATTTATTGAAGTTCAAATGCGTCAGTTCAATGTAAATGGCGTTTCAGTCGGCTCCAATAGCTGGACAACGTCTTCATAAAAATATATATTCGACGACTAATCTGCATATATCGTAGCTTAATTTTGCTTTTCGATGCCTAAGGCATGCCATTAATGAAAGCAGTATTTTTTCAAAGTAAAACTAATGAAAAGAAGGAATTCAGTACATATTTGAGCGCCGCAAATGTTACGTGTGTTTTCCCCATGCACGCCGGGAAGCCTAGGTTCTAGTGAGCCATTGCTTGAGACACTTTCGAAAGTCTATTTCCTTACACCAGGTACTGCTCCCTTCTACTCAGCATAATCCCTACTCCCTAACCTCTATCTTTGCCCCAACTAAAATGCCAATCTTCCCCTCTACCCACCCCGCTAGTCCTGCCCTCCAACGACGGCCTTCAATATAGGTACCTACCGTCGCCAATAAATATTTTCTCAAACCACCCACTCTGCTTTCTTCTGATTCCCTCCAGCGACTTACCCCCCCATAAGAAACCCATGCAGTCCCAAGCTACATTCCAACCTAAAGCACTATTGTTCGAGCCTTACATCAGAAATACTTTGGGTCCCGCCGTGGCGAATCACACAGCAAAATATACCTCGGAAAGGCACTTATGCCCGATGGCCATCATGACCCCAGGTTGTCAGGACCCGTAGAGGAGGTCCCAAATCCCGCGGTAAAAGATAAAAAAATCTTCTCGGTTCTTTCCCTTTGTTATAGCAGGGCAGATGAAGTAGGCCGTGACCAGATATATGAACTCTCCCATGGTGGATACACTCCTCCTCGACTGGACCAATATCTGTGCAAAGCGCGGCTAAGGTGAGGTTTAAAGTTACGAGTGGGACATAATACTCGAGCTCAGGTGTGTCTCCGAAGTCTCTTACGCCAAGATGAGGCCAAGAGGAGATTGAGTCGACCCGTTTAAAGGGCTTAAATCAGAAAATACACCAGTGAACGGAGATGAAAGAAATTCTTCTTGTATGCCTGGAAAAATATATGCCACTGCTAGGATTTGAACCAAGACCAATGACATGAAAAACCAGAAAACACGCCACTACCTGGATTGCATCCCGGGAGAATCCACGAAGTTAAGTCCACCACGAATAATTTGGATATTTCCCTCCAAGCGAAAATAAGATAAGTCTTGGATCGTATTATCACAGATAACACAACGCGTTCCTCAGGGTAACGTCATTGATCCCAGATTTGTCCAAATATGAATGGAAAGGTAGTTCGATTTGTTTTCTATATAAGTTCTTGTCCGACAGGGTATCATTGATAATCAATAACTTTATATCGTATGACTGCTTTCTCACACAAATCACTCCCTTAACTTCCAACCCATTCTACCGGAGGTATATCACACCGCGGTCAGGCGGGCTTCATGGTTTGCATTCCGATGGTGATCAGCCTGAATAATTCGCTATTCACCGCACGCGGGGAAAATAAATCACTTCCTAACCTAATACCGGCGTGAGGTGCACAATTACAATGTCAGGGCCGCCACAAAATTTGCGACGCACATTATCGAGCTTTCCAGAACCCAGAGGCGAGTTTATTCCTAGAGGTAAGGAAGGGGGGACAGGATGGGATGAATGGGGGGGGGGGAGATAATGGTAGGGAGAAGCCGACGCTGCGGAGTCCACCTTGGGTGAGGAAAAACTTTTTCTAGCGGGATACCCCAAGGAAATTTGTCAACCCCGTTGAAGCGTGATTTTTAAGACCATTCATTACGTTATAATTAAACTAATTAACAATAAAGTTAATTTTAAATAGAAGAGTAAATTTAATTTTAAATATTTATTTGAAGGTTTTAATAGTTATAAGTTTTTCTTTACCATTACAGGACGTCTCTCGTTTCGCAAAACATTTTCTATTCATTTTCCACATTTATAAATATAACACTTCACGCCCACTTTACCTTCAGGTAAATACATTCGCCGCCTATATATTCGTTCTCATAAATACCATACGATTAATCTTCCCTCTAAATAGAACCTTTTTATCGACTCTACCTCCGACTTTTTATTTCTCATAAAAACGTAAGTGCTGTAACACTGACGCATTTTCCCACATCCAGCTCCTATCGTCCAAGCATCTACCTGCTCCAAAAATATAATAATGATGATTTTCCAAAATTCCGGCGTCTTAGCGTTGAAGTTTGCAATATTTGCAGGAGGGAATGAATGCATGGCGTTAACTAGGGCCGGATCGGAAGGATTGCCGAAATGGATAAGCGATAGAAGGAGATCATTACTTGCACGCGAAGCGGATACGATAGGGCAGCATGGAATGGATCTCAGTGCACAGAATTATAGGGTTGGAGATGATGTAAACGACGAATTCTGGACGAAAAGGAGCGTGGAAAAACGACCATTGGGAATAAAATAGAGAAACCTCCTAAGTGGCTGGGAAGATTGACAAATGGGAAGTAAAGAGAATGCAGGGTGAGGGTAAGCAACGCGAGAAGAGCGACAAGGTTGGGAGTGGCATGGACGAAATTTGTTGGCGTAAAACAACAAAAATTGTACGATGTCCTTAAAATAGACACACTATGTCGTCTTCCTATGCCTATTGTTGCATACGAATGCGTGAATCACAGATTATAAAATCATTAGACTGAACTTGAAATCGAACCTAGATACGCAGAATTCGTAAGATACTAAGAATTACACATTTCGTATAAAAATACGTTTTAAAAAAATTAAATATTCTCAACAGACTCACCGCGACTTTGGGGAATCTGGTAACCTATTCAGGATGGCCTAGAAAATAACAAGCCTCGACAATGACAGAATTTTGACGTCACAACTTTGAAAAATAAAAAATATCCCGTTTGAATGAGGAGATTAGCAAATATTGCGATATTGCCTAGGTACGATATTATCGATGCCGAGTCCTTTAAAAATAAGGCACGGTTCAAATTCGAGTCAAGGCGAATTTGTTTACTTTCATGAACGTCTCACATTCGCACCTCCAAAACGGGTGACTTCCGATGAAGTTTACAAAGCTCTGGAATTGGTTCCTTTGAGAGCTATAATCCGGATCTAACAAAGAGGTAACGTCTGAATAAAGGAGAGATTGATCGCACCTATGGGTATATGGTGAGCCTAAAAGCGCATTAACGTCGACAAAACTCGTAAGAGAAAGCTTTGACAGCGGTGCGCGATGACTCGATAGCGTAATGCCAAGGCCCCTGTGCACGGCCATTTGGTTCACCCATCACCGACTCGACTTCCAGGTGCGCCGAAAAATGCTAAACATGTCATTCACCTGTCTCGATTCACTGGCAAGTGAATTTGAGAAAGCAGTATGCCCCCAAATGCATTTACAATATTAGAAGTATACTCGAGTTCTCGGCGCCCCAATTGCTAGAAATACAATGCACCATAATTTTTTTACTATAATCCCATGGAAAGTACGACGTATATTCCCGAAGCGGAATTCAAATCCGCGAACCCCTGGTTGTCAGGCCGGTTGTTAACCAAGCTGACTAGCGCGGTGGGCATCGTTGTATTCCACGTTGACAACTTTCTCAGCCATTTTGTAAAATTATTCCTCAAAGATACACGTCGAAAGTTTCGGGTTCTCGAAATGCAAGCTGAAAAGATCAAACCCGTCGTCATAGGTTATTATGCAATTCTCCGGCAGCTTAACTTTCCTCAACCTACATACACCTCATATGGCTGGCATCAGTAAAGTGTACGTTTGATTATAATGTTAGATTCATCTGTACAGTGGATATTACTATCGTATTAAAAGGAAAAAAATCTTTGTTCAGCGGTCAAACAATAGACAATAGCATATGTAGCATGGCATCTGCTACTACATAATATAAACGCGAAGCCATTAAGAACAATAACAAAGAAATAATGACGCCAGAAATTAATGTGCAACGGGCATTGGGTATTTCACGGATTGAAAAATGACGATTCAGAGTGACGCACGCAGTGAGAATTTCTCTTTCGAATAAGTACCTAAAGCTGAACACAGAGCTCTGCGCACCACACCGACACACAACGCGCTCTTAAATTACGGTCAGGCTAGTATGATCACCAGGCATAAAAGTAAAAGGTTTTACTTTGGCACGCGAATCCGACATTAAACGCCCATTTAACAACCGCATTACTGAATCTGCAGCATTCGTCTAATTTTGATGCATCCCATCGAGGATAGAGGGCATCGCACTCGGCTGTCTGAGCTTGAGGTTTTTGAGACACGTGCGGCTGACGCGAAGAGACATCGATTCATCCGCCGTCCGATACAACCGTGAGGACAAGACAGCATCACGCACATGGAGAGCAAGTCCAAATCGGCCCGATGGCGGAGTGCAGCACGTAAACAACAAGATTGATTGACGATATTCATGACTGTCGCTAAACACGGCGATGGAATAATGGATAAATTTTTTCCTGTGGCAATTTATCCATTATTCCATCGCCGTGTTTAGCGGCAGTCATGAATATCTTCATTCGTGGCCAAGCACGGCAAAAGTGCTGGTATAGGTGCATCCGCATGGATTGTGGCTTCCTTGAAGTCCGTTGCTCCCTTGCGTTGCCATTTCTGATGGACTGCAAGGGCTTAACACCCAGTCCCCTTGTATCCTCCTAAATTGCCACTGGAATGAGGAAGCCTGGGTAGCGTAGTGGCCCAGCAACCCGCAAGGTCTGTGGTTCGATCCCGGGCCCACGCCGATTTTTTCCAGTGGCAATTTATCCATTAAGTCTATTGATTGGCGAACTATATTTACCACAGTCGATTCATTCCAACGCAACTCCTCGACTGATATAAAATTAACTTGAGACTACGAGACTTGAGACTTGAAACGTTAAGTGCGCTCTAGATATACATCTTACTCTGCGAACCTTCGCATGGGCGTGGGAGCATATATGAAAATGGGAGGGAATAGGAAAAAGGAAATCGAAGAGGGAAATGACGAAAGTAAAATGTGTTTAAACGGAGTGTCTTATTGTCTCACTCTGTATTTGCTGTAGTTCCTAATGAAGCTTGGGAAGAAGGAATGCCTATTAATTCCGTAATGAACATATCTTATTTTGTCCCTTCTATCAGTTCTACGTGCTACCTTGAGAGCCGCCGTAGGGACGTGAGACAGGGGGTGTCAGGAAACCAGCCAAGAACATGGGAGGGAGTAGGGAAGGAAATTGGATGAGGGAGAGGGCGAAAGTGATTCTCACGTTAACGGCGTGTCTTAGTGTCCCGCTCTCTTTATTTCTAGTCGGCTATTGGTGCGATGGATGAGCGAATTTTTGAACCTATCTTTTCGGCAAATTTACCAATACCTATTTGCTCTATTACATTGCCGCTTCTATCAATTCTGTGTAGTTTGGGAATAAAATAATATCCTTGGTTTCATAATGAAACTCGCCTGATTTGAAATTTTCAAGTAATCTTAGCCAAGCGCGTACCCTCCGATTCCCCAGCGGCTCCCAACTTAGTCCACTCATCCGCTTTGTTGCAATCTGTTCTCTCGAAGCAGTTTTTAATCAAGTGTTTCGCTTTCCTATGCATTGTGTTAATTTCACGAATTAAATCTTTTGATGCAGGGTTCCAAATGCTCGCGGCGCACTCGAGATGTGGCGTAACTAGGCCACATTCTTTAATTGCGAATTAATTTTTAAGGAAATCCACTAGATAGTTAACAACCCCATCGCACTGATCACCTATCATTTTTTCTAGAATAGAATTCATAGAATTTAATGGGGATTGTTAATTCCAAGGAGATTGATTCGTGCTAAAAGAATGAAAGCAACTTACTTATATGAGCTTTTATTGCTATCCGTGGATCTTTGCAGGTTCCTTCTTCTGATCTTTGCCCTTCCCACTGCACTTCAGAGTTTTATATGACGACTAACTACAAAAAGGACATTAAAAGGCCCAAAATTGTGGATCGAGAACGAACATCGATCAATCAGATATGAATTGCCTCGAGCATTCATTTAGTCTGCATTTTTTTATCAGTCAACTTCGTTATCCACCTTACATCACGCTAAGTTTGCGGTCGACAGGGAGGGTGAAAGCAGAGGCAAAGTCTAATTTAAGAAAACGACATGCCCACGCACCGAAGGAAGTACATTAAAAATTCTCTGGTATGTACGGAAACTCAGGGACGGAAGTTAACCTTCCAGTGTGCTATTATTTAATTACAGAAAAACTATGGATTTACGGACGTTAATGATTATGTCGAGAAATCTAAGAAAGGAGAGAAAATTTCTGTGCGTCAGAACTTCCTCATTATTTCAATGTACAGCGTAGTGTACCGCAGCGTACAGCCGCACCATATCCCATGGGAAACAGTTTATATTTTTTGGCAAATATCTCGAAAAGTAATGCGGTGAGTAGATCATATTTTTGTATCATTAGAAATATGATATCTTTTTCATTATAATGGGGCCAAATTCACTGAACTTTATGTGAAATGATATCCAGCTCAAACTACCTCAAAGACAACCAGTTGGCTTCATTAGTGACAACAGAGATTTCGAATAAATACAAAAACGACGGCGAGGATAGAAAAATGGTCCAGCTGTAGATAAGACTTGATCCCTAAAGAGGAAGGGTAAATGCATCGCTTTGCTCCTAGATTAACCCTGCCCCTTTTCCACAGTCGCCGCCGCGACCAGGGCGGTTCCCAGGAAACCCCCCACCTCCGCGACTACCGACTCAACACAATCGCGACGAGACTTGAGAGCTGTTCGTCGTCATCGAGTATTTCGTGGGAAACCACAGGTGCGCTGGGAATGGACCACTCCCATTGCTGCACCGGACCAACGAACATTCCACGAGCTGCTGGGACGATCGCTGGGAGAACGCTGGCATCATCCACTTAAATCCACATTCGCACTAACGAGATTTGTGTCAAGAAACGCTCTTGCAAATAAGGAAACATTTTTTCCTTATTGTTCATCTAACTAAATATTTTAAAAAATGTAATATTTATTCCTGCACAATTACGGAGATAGAATACGTAGAAATTTCCATGATACAAAATCACAGTCCAGGGGTTTTTTTCTCACGTGGCATTTCTACGAAATCAATAAATAAATATATACCACAGTAAGACACGGTGAATGGAGCTGATCAAATGCGTACTTGACAGTCAATTTTTCAATTCATGGAACGTGCAATAGATAAATTAAATGCAGTGTGTCGCGTGCCAACGCGTGTTTTTACGATAAAAAATACATACATATCGCCGGCATACGCTCACGAGAGCAATATATTTCTTAGCCACTGTTAAATATCGCGACCTGTTCCGGCAAAGCTAATGTATTCTGAAAAGCCGAGGAAACTGAAGGCCACGTACACATTCATTATACACACTTTATCAAATCTGACCGAGAATGTCCCGTTTGCATGTCGAAAAGCCGGTCGTCGTAAATACGTGTAATCGTAACCTGTAGCTCAGAAGACTGCAAATTTAAAAGCAGATGAAAAAGCTTATGTAAGAGAGATACCAGAAAATAAGTGAAGAATAAAAACAATGGAAGCTAAGATGAGTGCGATTAACTTCAACTTAATTCGGTAGGTGCAAACGATTAAACGGTAATAGAGAGGGAGAGATAGTACTGCTTACACCTGACATTGATTCCGTTTATTTCTTCTTCTTGTATGAACTACTTGTAAGTCACTAACCCTCAGTGCTATTGCGTTGGTACGCACGATGGTTGAGGACGTGGGGCATAAAATAAGGGACAAGCTGGTCAATCATCAAGAAGCCCGCAGCCAATCCCGCGACGGACATAAGCTTAAATTGTTTTTTTTTTAATCCCTCCCCCCCTCCTTTCCTCACACCCAGAGTATCCACACACGTCGCACCAATAAAACCGCCGCGATCAAAATAACGCCAAGGAGGGAGAAATAACAAGCGGCGGCTAGCTTGGCGGACGAGGTACATGCCATATTTTGCTGCCCTGCCTTCGATCCCCCAATTAACTAGAAAAACTGGTTGACGAGGCGGCGGAGCTCCCTATAAATATTATACAATTTTTGACGGAGCTTCCACCGCAGCCACGTCCCGCAGGAGAAACGGGGCATCGGTGTGGATTTACATACTTACTCACAATCAGCGACGAACTTTAATATGTCAAGGAGGGGGACTTGAACGCCTATTCAACGGTGGATGCGGCGGGCCCACGAAAGTCTTTACTCGAGCGTTGCAGCTAAATCTTCCAATCAGAAGAAACCTCCGCCTGCAAGCGCAATCATTATCATCAGTCATTAATGCGAAGATAGATTTGCAGCACCTCACCACTCCAATCTCCCATTAGTTAACAGTTTCATTCCTTAAAAAACCTTTGATTTAACACGTCACCACTGATCAATTTTAATTCAGTTCATCGGAGACATCGAGAATATTTGGTCAATAATGAGCCGCAATGAGGCCTAGCACAGCTTAAGCAGTCACCTACCACCGGCAGGAGCGCGGTACGACTTCTTTAGAAACCATCAGCCCTGAATATGTACACGTCCGTCGTAATTTCCCTGATTTATTCCATCTTTAATGTTCCTCGTAGATACAAGCGCACGAAAACTAAATTTAAGTTCGGTGCGAAAACATGTCATGCAGCTACACTATTTTTTTGTCAGCAAAGATTCGAACCGCTTATGCTGGTTTTTTATATGAGTTAATTTTCTCCGAATACATTCGCATGGGCCCATTTCCGATGCCGCCTCATGCGTCAAGGGGGTTCGCGACATCCCACTACGCTACGCATACCGACGATATTTACATTTTTTTAGGGCTTCACATAATTATTTATTCCGATTGTTTTTCCCTATCACTGGTGGCGTAACGGTATTGAAAATGAGCACTTCCCATGCACATTAGTTTATTTTTCTTATTAAAAGTCAATTAACACTAGAACGACGGGACTTTGACACTGACGAGAATGACGGACTTAGCCGTTTTGGCTACTTTGAGATATTCCGATCGCGCGAGTTACTAAAATAAAAAAAAAACGAAATTACAATAAGTTTATGTTTTGTTTAACCATTTATAATGATTTTTCTTTTATTAAGATAACTGAAGCATTAAAATGTTTGTTATTTACCCACTTCTGAGCATTATTTATCAAAATTGCCAGAAAACTCAAGAGCTCAGTCTCTTGCACGTAATATGTCGACGTGAAGGAGTCAACTCTTTTCATTTGAAGGATAAAGCCACAAAAAGTGACTTACGCTTTTATTGCGATATGGACTTCAATAAAGCACCATTTCATCGGATTGCATGTTGGTACGTATAGATAGGTGATAGTATGAAAATCAATTCCGCTGGTAGGTGAGAAAATATTTCTCTGATTTATTAGTTGAAACAATGATATTTAGTCTACATTTTAGGTTATGGGAAACACAAATGAAGAAACATTATACAATTATGAACCTAAGGCCTAATAAAACTTGACTAAGTATCGAAAAATTCAGTCTTATTACTACAAAAATGCAGACACGAAACACTTATTTTTTCAAATTATACTTCATAACACAAATAAAAACCAAAAAATCAGGATATTGAGCTCAGAAAAAATCAATGACCGCACTAAAAGAGCAACGTACTAACACTAGATAATATAAAATGGTTTGTATCATTCTTCTACTGATATGCTGGATATAAAGTAATGGGAAAATTTTACCTAATGGTGGGAATACCGAAAATCGAATGAGGTGAAAGGGTTGGCATTCGTATTAAAATATTTGTTTATATCCCTTCGTACTCAATTTTTACGTACCTATTTGCGTAGCAAGTATAGTTTTTTTGGTTTCTTTACTTTATTACCCTTTGATTCTTTCTATCGAATTCATCGATCCAATAAATAATCGAAGGTCCAATGGGGCTATCCAAATATCTGGATAGTTTTATTCCCTGATATTCTCGCATAATGCCGATTACTAGTGATTTTGTTTCCAATTTCCCGGCAGGTTTGGCATCCTTTCCCCTGTCATCATCGTCCGTTATTTCTATCCTTCAATACTAGATCATACTGTTTTCTTTTTATTGGTGTCCATGTAAACTTGTACAATGTACAAGATCCGTGAACTTTCTGTGATGAATTAAAAAGGCAAGCAGACTGCGGTAGTCATGCTGTAGCTCCGCACACTTTCTAAAGTAAACTTTCATTTGCATAGAATTCCCTGATTTTATGATATTGCATAGAATTCCCTGACTACCCGAGTATATTTAATGAAATTCAATAGAAAATGCTAACAAAATGGGCCTTCGTGTACGATTATCGAAGAGGACTCGTCAAAAACATAATTCCGTTTACACGATCGCGTTATCATACCATGTATATCACATCTGGTGATGCGTCTACGTACTGCCCAGCTAGCCACCGCGGGGGCGTGTGTCAGGGAGTGTTAGGACACCGGCCATAAAAGAGGGAGGAAATAGAGATAGTGAATTGGGAGTGGAATTGGACCGAAAGTGACACCTATGTTATGGTGGATGGAGCGGTCATCGTGAGCCAATGAGTGCACATTTTAACGACTTTTCAAGTAAGTCGAAAAAAAATTCTTTGACAATATTTCTCTCTAACAGGTACATCTGTTTATACGGTGGAAATAACTATACGTGCAGTGATGAAAATGTATCAAGAATTATATTTTAAACATTTCGACTAAATTAAAGAATTGTCAAGACTTGAGTTTTCGGCGCGGAATTCGAAATTTAAGAAAACGTTTTTTTTTAATTACGCTTTTTTTTACTCAGCATGATACCTTGATAATTGTTACAAGCCATTATAATAGTATGAAACGTATTACTTCGCGCTTAGGAGAAAATATGTACGTATGTAATCGAATTATTTCAAAATATATGTCATATCCCTTCTCTTGGACTACAACCTTGTCGTGGTGGAAGGGTTTGCGTGCTCCGATGACCCCTAGAGCTGCACTGGCGGGAGCAATGCTCCTGGTAGGGTCACCCAAGCCAGATTTGTCGAAGGTTAAAAGAAAGACGAATGGTAGTCCGCGCAGCGTCTGTACCTCAATGAGGCGGCTGCAAAAGGCGTCTGACGCCAGTGGGGCGGCCTCTGAAGTGATGGTGTCACGTAAAAAACACTATTGAGTAAGGCCACGGAATACTATCTCAATTAAAACAAAAACCTTGAAATTATGGACAGTCCTCAAATGATAATGAATCCTGACTACTACGGGACTCGGCCATAAGGGCCGGGCGTCGTCCCCGGCAGCGGCGGGAGCAAGGCCCATGCGGTCGTCATCACACGAAATCCTTGCTCAGACGTCGTAGCAGCAGAGAAAAAGAAGATAAAGAAGAGGAACGAAACTATCAGAATGGGCACGAGGAAATTTAGGACTACGCTGGGGATGGGGAAGCTAGAGAATATAAAGTAAGAAATGGAGAGGGTGGGTGTAGACATCATGGGTCTGGGTGAAGTACGATGGAAGGATGACGGGGACTACTGAAGCGACGACTATAGAGTAATTTATAGTGGAGGGAATGAAAGTCAGCCCGGGGTTGCATTCGTAATGAATAGGAAACTAGGTAGAAAAGTAGTGCATGCAGAACAGGTGAGTGATAGGATAATAGTCGTGGAACTAAAGGCAGATACAACGAATTTAGTAATAATCCAGGTTTTTATGCCTACCTCTAATCATAAAGAGGAGGTAGATCAGCTAGAGGAAATAATGTGATAGCATACCTGGGACAAAGCACTTAGTAGTAATGGGGGAATGGAACGCGGTGGTGGGCGAAGGAAGAGATGGGCGATGGGTTAAACTGAAAAAGATAAGAATGGGAAGGAGGGTGCGAAAGTGGAATACGGAGGCATTAACGGGGGCAATGAAGAAGAAGTATCGAGAGAAGGTGGATGAGATAATGGGTGAGGATCATGGAGTTAGATCAGTGGAAGGTGAATGGAGTAGTTTGAAAAATAGAATTGTAGAAGCGGCAAAAGCAACGGTTGGCGTAGTCAGTGCAACTAAAATTAGAAAACCGTGGATCACAAAGGAGATGATAAGAGATATGGAGGAGAGAAGGAAATGGAAGAGCGTAAACTCAGAGCCAGGTAAGAGAAAATACCAAGAATTAAATAACAGGCTTAGAAGAAAAACAAAGAAAGCAAGAGAGGAGTAGTGGAGAGAACAGATCGACTCGTTAGAGAAAGTGCCTTATACAGGAAAGTAAAGGAACTGACGGGTGGTAATAAGGGAAGGGGAATTACAACGATAACAGAAAAGACGGGAAAGGTGATCGTAGAACCGAAAGAGGTCCAGGAGAGGTGGAAGGAGTATGTTGAAGAGCTGTATGGTAAAGAATTAAGGCCCAATAGGTTAGATATAGAAAGGGAAGACAATATCGGCAGAATATTATGGATGTTTGGTTTTGCAACTAGCAGGAGATATTATAAGGACTAATATCCATATTGAAAGCACTCCTTGGCAACGTGCCATATATCAAATTCATGAGTCGGGTGAAATGAAAGTCGGAATGAAACACTGAAACTGGCCCCAGGGCAGTAAGCAAACTATTGTCCACCAAACAAACTAGCACAATGGAGGCAAAGATTTCCAAGGAATTTTCAGCCAGTCAACTCGATCGACACACTATTTGAAGAATAAAATCCAAATGATTAACTTCATGATTCATTGATTTTTTAAAATTTAAAACTGCATCGTGATATTTTACAGCATCAAAAATATATCCAATTGAAAGAAAGGGGAACATACTTTTTCTGGCGATGATAAGCATCAAAAGACGAATTAGGGCAATGCAGCCGGATTGACCTTCAAATGCACTGTTACAGCTTTCAAAACCATAAATACATCTCGCTCTACACAAATCTCGTAATTCTTTATGAATATTACCTATGAGCACCAGCATCGGACATTCACGAGAGGCAATCGTTAATCACTCGAACGAGCACAGTAGGGTATCCAACGGACTGGAATACCTACTCTCGATATGAAACGCATGACCGCACCGAACTCTAAATGTTACCGGTAATATGTTTTTAGGACCCCATCGCACGAAACTCGATTGCGTGCATTCTTTCAAGGCCTCGACTTCGACCGCAGAGGAATATTTCGCATCATGGTAATTGCGACGGGGACCTATGCACATTACCTTGGGGGGAGTGTATCCCTCGGTCATGCGAGCGGAGGGGACGGATTAAAAAAAAGGTCAAAACCGACAACCGGACAAACGGGAGGCATCACGAAGACTGGTTGACACATTACTTAGAGCGAAGCAGGCGAGGACTGGCACATATTACGACAATCTGTCGGTTAGTAAATTAAATTGAATATTAAAAAGAAACATCGGTGATTCCTAAAATAAACCCACAAAAAACAGCAGAATATGCCGCCACAGCCGCTTGAATCTCAAGAGGAGACAATTTACTCTCAAGATACAAGAAAAAATAAAACTAGCTTTAGAAAGGTTCCCGGTTGAGATGGCCGATGCTGTATTAAACCCAAGCTCCCTTCTCAGGCCACACAAAAATGGTAAGAATGAAAGGGATTATGGAGCAGACAGGTTCAGTAAATCGCAGTAAATAAGGGAAGATAAATGGGCAGTGGGTTTTTGATGAGAGAAGAATAATTAAATTATGAGATGTTGAGCTGCAAATGATACGATAGAAGGTCACACGCTGGTAAAATTTGGAATAGAAGAAGGATAATACGCAGTTGAGTGTCAAAATAAGAACACGGATAGTTTTACGGCATGGCAGACAATGACAAGACATGACAGACGTAAGCATTCCCTACATATTTTAAGCAAGCTTTGCAGAGATCGCCAATACCCTTGCAAAGCGGTTCTCAGCTTGTGGTGCGCGTACCCCAAGGGGTTTAGGGGTCCGTGAGAAAGCTCGAATCACGGTGATTTTATGCTAAAATAACAGCAAACATATGAATAGCAAAAATATTTTGAATATAAATGGTACAAAATTTTGGAAATGCGTGACGCAATACAAATAAAAGGCTGCGAACTGCAGCCGCATTACACGAAAATCTACGACAAAAACCAATGACTGCGTGAATAAGAAAGGATACGGAGCATTTCTACTTTCCTTTTTAGTGATAAAACGAAAAACGGAGAGCAAATAAAACATTGCTGCTGGTTGAGAGAATGAAAAAAATGCAGGACTAAACCATAGAGCAGAATCATGACGCGGGACATGGTCAATATTCCTATAACAGTACCGGATGACGAATGTCATTTTGTACAATTTTTAATTCCAATAATGAGCATGCAGCATATACAACTCCATACAATCCGCAGCGTAAATATGCTTCCGAGACTGTGATCACACAAGCAATGCAGATAAGTCGTCCACGACTAATCTATTGATGTAGGCCAATCGAAATTCCCACGCCACAGGTTATTTATCTAATGGTTGATACCTATGTCGCGTGGAGCACCCCCGCGAATGTCTTCCTGAATAATGCACCCCCACAGGGTTTCCGCCCCGAGCGCCTAAAGGGGCGGCGTCCTCCGTGGCACTGGGGTAGGAGAGAGACAGCAAAGCGAGGCAAAGCAAACCCCATCGACCCACAATCGATTCGTGGCGGCGTCTAAATTCCCTCTCCCATTTGACAACCGTGACAGGAAGGGGCGCGACGAAGAATAGCAGCAGCAAACGACGACGATACGTCCAAACTGCAGTCCAGGGGGGCTATTCTGTATGTTCTCGTGATTTACGATCCTCGGAATAGACGAGAATTTGACGTCACAGCCACAGAAATTTCAAAGAGGCAATTCTATATCTGAGATTTGTCGGGGGCTGAGACGTCAAATCCAAGGATTCTCCGATGTTCGACCATGTCGAGTCCCTACTGAATAAGGTCCCAGAGAGGAAAACGAGCAATGAAAAACTATTGGAGGCACTTGGCTCTAGTTAAGCCTCATATCGACTGAGCAGCGTGCATTTGGGACCAAAACACGAAAAGACATAACTCGTGAAATGAATAAAATGGGCATGAAATATCCGCGTTTTGTTGAAAACACAAAACACACGGCAATGCAAGGAAACGGGAGAGGAGCCGCTATGCTCTGGAAAGAGACAAAAATGTTCTCAAGAGGCAAGAAGAATTAAACACGATTTTCACGCTGACGTGAATAATAATAATATCGTTTTTATTTTAGTGCGAATCTAAGTCTTTATAGAGCTTTCTTACAATTAACTTGTTTATTACACCCATTAACACCCTAGCCCTGAGAGGAGAAAAATCCACCCAAGCGGAACTCGAACCTACGACCTTCGGGTTAGCAGGCGAGGATGATACCCCGCCGCCACCGAGGTCTGTATGCGTATACATTAGGTGTACTACCACCCTACATTTTTCGAAGAGACGAAAGCAACGAAGTAGGAGATAGCTACGATCCAACAGATGAATACAAACATTCGTTTACACCGCGCACCACTGACGACCTAAAAACGCGCTTATTCCCTAGAAAATTCCTTTTATTGACTTGGGAGGTACGTGAAGGTTTTTTTTGCAATGCGTTGTGGCTGGCAAAGACAAAAGATGCCAAGTTAGAGGAGGTTAAAATGAAATGAGGAACAGTTCATTTGGAAAAGATGCAGGCGGAAGCAGCACCATAAAAAATTTAAAAACAATCATTTCCGGAGTAACTTTGTAGAACTGCTTCTTGTTGAATAATTAACAATAACTTTGTGAAACCACATAATGTTTTATATTTGCGACTTAGGTTTCGCTGCAGTAGAGCATCAACAGGTGACTACATCAACCAGAAGATACTGCACGGCAGCGAATCCTAGGTCTTTTATAAAACATTTACTGAGGATTCACAAAGTTGTTCTTTATTAAAAGAGATGCACAACGTATCTGCTACCAGCAGGTAGGGCGTGCAGTTGCGAGAGCATCATTACCTTCTAATTCCGATCATCTCTTCCTTTTCCTAACCCCCTTTTTATCTTCGCCTGAAGATACCTAATACTTCCACATGAAGTTGCGGTGGATCTCTTGGCGGTATTTGGTGAAATGGTTAGTAGATAAGTAGATAACTCGTTGAACAAATGGCCCATGCCCTTGTGACCGATCGAGGCGAGGGCGGGCTGGCAGGCCGAGTGCGCGGACGCGCTTGGAATGGATGAGGAAATCGAGAAAAAAAATAAAAATAGAAAAGAGAGAGACGGACAGACGACAGCATTCCTCCTCCGCAATCTTTATATTCCGTGAACCGCGCCGAGACAAGAGTGTGAAGAGAGGGAAAGAGGACGAACGCCGAACGGCGGCCTTCTCTCCTCCATGAATTGAGCGGCCGCCAAATTCCTCCTCTTCTAACCTCAAAAAAGAAAAAGAAAATCGAGCGA
Source organism: Pyrrhosoma nymphula (assembly GCA_963573305.1). Taxonomy (NCBI): domain Eukaryota; kingdom Metazoa; phylum Arthropoda; class Insecta; order Odonata; family Coenagrionidae; genus Pyrrhosoma; species Pyrrhosoma nymphula. Next base: position 145,898,758 of record OY754329.1, read on the forward strand.
AAAAAGAAGAAGAAAACGCGCGAGGTAAGTTTTCACCCAAGACGTCAATTAATTAAGATCTGCGAGAAAACAAATACATAAATTCCCACTCGACACGACGCCAACGCGCGAAGGACTCGACCAGATCCAACAACTCCACAACGGCGAAATAAAAATAATAAAACGAACGGAATGAATGTAGGCTAAATGCAGTGGGCATGAGGTAGGTATCTGAAAAGTTCTTAAAAGCGGGAGAGATAAGGTAAGGAATGAGCGGGTGATGAAAGGATCAAGAATGGATACACCGGTAAGGAACATGTATGACAGGAGCGAGCTTCTTTAGTTTGGCCACGGCGAGAGAATGGATTAGAGCTGAATAAAGAAGTAGATTTATGACAGAAGAGTGATCGGTGTGCGAGGTAGAGGTATACCAAGACAGTCATGGGTGAATGTGGTGGAAGATCTTGAGATAAATAAAATCAGCAGTCTCAAGAATAGAAGGGTGTGTGTGAAACAATTTATGAATGTAACTGAAGCAAAAGACATATACAAGAGATAGCAGTGGACGGAAGAAACTATCAAAACAGAGCCGGTTTTACAAGCCTAACATCGAGAATAAAGGTCCTTTGACTGTGTCCGAAAGGGAATGGCGTCATGGGCATGTATGCACACAGTGGAATGAATTAAAATCAGTAAAAGAGAGCAAGGAGGTGTGGAGAAAGGACGGAGTGGGTGCAGGTAGCAGGGTGGAGGATGGGCGGGAAACGACATAATTTGTTCGTGTTTTGTTATCTATACTCGAAATTTCGAAACAAAGATCGGAAATCATTGAGTCACAATTTCAATCTGTCCTTGCAAGTAGTTACCACACAGGTTAGGAAAAATTATTTATCATACCAAGAATTGCGAACCGAAAATTTCGTCCCTCGGCTTGGAGTGGAGATAATTAATTTTATCAATACATGTTAAGTTTTAGCCCGATACCTTAGGCTAACTTTTATTTTAAGTCCGAGTCAAATTTAGATTTGGCTATCATCAAGGTAAAACCTTGCTCGGTTCCTTCTTTTGAAAATTCTGAAACCTACATTTAAAAGTGTTGTGGTATGGGACGAGGGAAACCATTTCCGTGCGGGGGACACGAATTGCATTCTCCACACGCAGGATTCAGAGAAGGAACATACTTAAAGTCAATCTAAAATGCTGATTTTTCACACATTTTGAAGGAGGATTTTGATGCGGCAGGGAAAATGAGGCGCAAATAATTATGTGGGGCATTGGCGCACAGTAGCAGCGCAGCGCGCCCCCACTGCATCATAGGGATTTGCCACCGCAACATCGCGCTGTCATTTAAGCCAGAATTATGTCCGGCCGTACACCGCAGTTGGCGCAAGCAGTTGAGCGGCTGAGCGTTGCAGAGGGCGGCGGACGGACAGTTGGCGGCGGCCGCGGTCAGCTGTCGCTCGCGACCTCCGCCAATAACAAATGCCGCTCGGGCGGCGCACGCCTCGTCCCGCCCATTAGTTGTGGCGGTTGTGGCTGCTGCCGCCGCTGCTTTGCTGTTGAACAGCAACACACGGGGAGGGGAGTCGACGACAACAAGTGACGGAAAGACATCGTTCTTCATAAGAAAATTTTCTCAAGACAAATGAAGCGTTTGCACTGAATTCACTCAATGTGGCTGAGATTTTAATATCTGCTGATTCCACTACACACGTATATGAAAGTTCCTCAAGCACTACGGCGTAAGGAATACATACAACGAAATGACGACTTTTTTGTCTGTTACCCGATGAAATTCCTAGTGAGGCGATATTTACAAAAAAATAACTATGCGCTGAAAATTGACATTCACAAGACTGCTTTCCTCATTGGAAGAGCGTTGGAAAAATAAGTACTTATACATAGGCAAATGTGTGCATTTGTTCATTATGGGCAATTAATATGAAGAACCGAATGCAAAGGAAAAAAAATCTTATACGCGATTATGAGATCATCGCTCATAAATCTGGGATGATGTTTTGAACAATTTTTATGAAAAGTGCGTCTTTCATGCAATGAAATAGAGAAAACATTTGTAAGTTGGAGACATTGGACACATGCCCTCACATTTGCAGCCCCCTGAAACTCAGACAGAAGAATTTTAAAGGAAAAAAATGAAAATACATTAAGAGAATAACAAGAGACATTTAAATGCAGAATTTAGAAGGAATGAAACTTACCCGAGAGGAGAATAGGGTGGAGAGGTGCAAAAAAACCAGTCTTCAAGTTAACCATTGTAGATGATGAACCACGAAATGGCACCTGAATAGCACATATACATATATCGCATTCCTAGGGATGGACCATATCCAGAGGGGTTATTTCTCCAATCCCTGGAGTCATTGCGGATGGTTGGCGATTTAGGAAGTGGGTTTCGTAAGACGTGAAATCTGGAGGTGGGTGCGATCTTTTCATTCTCTGTAGGTGGATAGGAGAAGTTCACTACTAGGATAGAATTAATCACGGAGATGTGAAATACACAATGAAAATACTGTTGAAGATTTTAATGTATAGTGCACCGTTGTATGGTGCAGAAACGTGGACTATGAAGGAGGAAGAGAATAGCCTGCAGGCGTTTGATATGTGAGTCAGGACGAGAATGGAGAAAGTTCTATGGATAAGAATAAATACGATCGAAGATGTAGTGTTAGGCATGGTGGGTGAGGAGACAAAACTGCTGGAGGGGATTAGAAGGCAAAATAGTTGGCATAGTTGGCTGGATCAGGCACTGATAAGGGGCCGAAGGAATGCTGAAGGCCGTTGATGGAGAGGATGGGTAAGTCGGGATGAGGAAGAAATGGAATATGCTTTCTGGATGGGATGAAGAGTGAGTGGTAGGACGTATGCCGAACTGAATAATGAAATCATGTAAGGAGACATGGGTCTGCGACTGTACAAGATTAACACAGGTATTCTTTCTTCCATTTCAACCTACCTTAAATAACTGAGATATTAATATTTCATTACTACATTCAACAGCAAACCGTCTATAGTTTGTTGCAAATTAAATTACCAAGTAGGGATGGAGAAATTTACAAAAAGCAACGATACGCTGAAATTTCATCTTCACTAAGTTGCTTTCCTCATAGGAAGAGCGTTGTAAAAGCGACACTACTCTGGCTAAAGACTATTGGTGAGTGCAAACCTTAAATTATGTATCCATTACTTATTTTTAGTCGAATAACGTTAATTTCCGAATGCAAAGGAAAAACGTCTCACGTGTGAAACTGAAGAGGAGCTAGAGACGGTACGGGAAGGATCAGAAATCGAGCTGTGAGGGAGAGAGAAGAAGAGACAAGAGAAGGGATGCAGGGGCAGGGATGGGAACACGATGGGGGAGGACCACGCGAGAGACGAAGGAGAGAGAATGGATCCGCCGACGGGTGGCGTTGTTTGGGTGGGAAGGAGGGAGGGAGGGGTGGAGGCAGAGGGGGAAAGTTTGTGGGGGAGGGCCAGGGGGCGAGAGAGGGGGACGGAGGGAAAGTAGGAGACGGGAGGCGATCGATGAAGAGTGAGAGGGGGGAGGGGGCGTGAGAGGGGGAAGGGGGCTGGGGAAGGGGGCTTGGCAAGGGGAGCGAGGAGAGGAGGGTGGGGAGTCGCCGCTGCCGACTAGCGCCCCCTCCCCCTTACCCTTACACGACCATACCCACGGAAAAGGAGATTAAGTGCGAATGCAACGCAATGTTCGGTGTGTTCTCCCGAGGGCGGGGCTTCGCCCGACGGGCGAGTCCGTTTTAAATGCCAGGGACACTCTCGCACGCGGCGTGCTCTAGGGAACAAGGGGTCCATTCCGTGACTTCTCTACGCCCGAACGCACAAAATAGAATGAAAGCAGTCCATCGTCACAAACGCAAGTCTATCGGAGGCAGGGTCTCACTGCCTGACGTGATGAGGGGCGATCATTCGATAACGATACCATTAGACTCGCTCGATTGGCTTCGGGTGAAATTATATGCACTGCTGTCCTGTTTACACGGCATTCGGCGATAGACTCCCCCTGCCAAGGAAGGTAAAACACTAAATTCGGCGACAATATAGGCATGGCGAAACTTGACGGCATTTTCGCAGAAGGCCATTGTCAGCGGACGAGTCTATTGTCCTCTCCTCGCGGGGGAGTAAGGCAGTATCCGCGTGAGACCGCCAGGGTTCCCTCCAAGGAGGTAAAAATGAAATGGAGGAGGCATGACCGTGAACGCTAATGGGAGAAAGTGAAGCAAGAATAGGGGTGCTTGGGAGGGATTTTGTGCCGAGTAGGTGTTGCCAAACCAGTCACAAAACATCGCCTGGTCCGTGGTTTTTAACTATGATTTGACGAAAATCGAACGCGATCGCCGGACACGTAAGCCATAGGAAGGTCTGAACGGTGCCGACTGCAATGGCGGAATTGTCTTCAAGAATCAAGTGGTATGTCGCCTCCATTTCTTTTCTAACCTTTTTGGTTCCCTCAGTCGCATTCCTTTCTTGCCAACATCAAAAAGTTCAAATAGTTGTTCGCATCCACGGAAGCACCGCAAAATTTAACGTTGCTCAAAATGAATACGGGTATAACTTAACAAATGATAACCATGTTACTTCACAAGTAAAACGCAAATATGAAATGATAAAAAATAGAATACTACATAATATATTATGACATGACACGAGTAATGACATCAGTACGGTCGTTTACAGTTAACTTTCGACTATTTGCCGACGACGCTGTTTTGTACGAGAGATTTTGAAGTGGGAACTTGTTAACAAAGGTTTTTGTAGAAATCCTGGTACGAAAATGGCAGTTGGAGGTAAACTTAAATAAATGCGTTTCAGTACATTTTTGTAGAAAGAAAATACACCAGAACGATCTTACAAAATAAGCAAATCAGAAATAGTCAACGTAGAGCCCGTTAAATATTTATGGGTCACAATTAGTTAGGATATATCTAAGATTAAACATATTTGGGAAATATTCGATCAAGGTGACAGAGATCTAGGACCGCACCTATAATAAGCTTCTTGTATTTGGGATCCTTACTAAGCAAGTGTGATTTCAGAATTGGATCGCGAGCAGAGACGAGCAGCTAGGTTTGTAGACTTTTTACAAAAATTATAGCAGAGGTTTTGTTGTAATCAAATGCTGTAAACCTTTCCTATGAAACGTAATAGTATAATACGACATTATCACTCTGTAATGCATTTATTCAACCTGAACGTAGGCACTTGCGCGGGATACGAGAAGATTGAGTATTTATTTAGTAACGTCGGACTACTTTTTATTAAATCTACAATCCCTTTTGCAGCAATTTCTTTATAATGCAAAGCAACTTTCGAACAGACTTCATTTACATTCGTCACCTCTTTTAATTTCCTGATTTTTTTATTCATGCTATGCTACTACGAATCAAACGCTATCTAAAGTGAGGATGTGAAGATTATAGTTGAGGAAAGGTTTAGAGCAATAGCAGAGAAGAGTGGGAAGCTGTGTGCTCAAAAGTGAAACATACGGAGAAGGAATATATTGCATCATAAGTGTACATGGACAATTTAGTAGAAATTGTAGAGATAAACTTAGAAAGTGATTCGGAAAGTGAGGAGTGGGACAGTCATTGACGTTCGTAAGCTTGTGTTTTTGTATATTCTTTGCTTGGAATAAAAAGTTATTTTATTACCTTATCGCTACTGTCACCCCTGTACAAATTACCATTTCCAGCTACCAACTTCATAAGGGTTATTCTATGTATTATAAGTATCTAAGAGTGTGCGTTCCTTTAAGTGCTGTAAAAGTAGAGTTGAGGGACAAATTGTCCCGTCTGTTCCTTAAAATCAGCGACTGATTTCGTTTCGGAGGGAATGGATTTGTAAATCAGAAGCTAAATTGTGTCTTTAGGCATTAATGAGTGCAATTTCGACTGAAGTGTAATAGCCGTTTTTAAAAGATTTTTGTAAGGAAATTTCTGAAATAATACAATACCCGAGGTATTTTATATTTGAAAATTGGAAGTATAATAATTGAAAAGGTATTCAGAATAAAGAATAAATCAAATCAACATTCTTTGTTTTTATAAAGCAAATAAAACTTTTTCCTTTATATTCCTTTTAAATAAATTCAAAATTTCTGGTTCATGGAGTCCGAACCTCATGGGCCCCTCCCCTGACTACGACACAGTTTTTATGCTTTCCACTACATTACAATCACCAAACTACGCGAACGCCACCGTCCGCGTCCGTCACGTCAGGAAACGTCGACCGTAATCCCACCCTAAGCCATCTCAACCTTTCCGCCACGGACAAAGCGGCACTTATTTGAGCTAATTTGACACCCTTTTCGATTTTCGATTTCGCCCTAAACGCTTTCTTTTTACATCCTCTGGACTTATCGGTGAGTATAGGCCGACATCTGACAGTTCACTTGAAATATAATTCATTTATTTTTCCCTTGTGACCAAAAACTACAACATAAACTCAGTTTTTTGGCGTAACTAGATATATATAGACGATATGTATAGTTTAGTACCATTTTCACTGGTCTTACGCGTAGGAGTCACGAGATATAATGCGCGGAAATTTGCGCCCACTCTCAAAATGGCCGCCAGTCGTCTTGGGTCCCTTACCCGTGCCTCGCGCATGCTTTGTGCCAGGTCAAATTCATGCTAACATCATAGCTAGTTGTATACCGCATGAACCGATGACTCATTTATTTCAAATAGTCACTAAGTTGCGGTATGGATCACCCTAAAAACGTCACATTGCCGTTTCTATCCTCGTAACCAATTGACCGTCTGGTTTCAAAGACGTATTCATCGTCATAAATTCATACAGTGCGATTTGAAACACACGGGGAGGGTATAATTACAGCAACCTGCTACCATTGTAGGCCAGACAAATGCGACAAATAAGAAAAACAGTTTGCGAATGCATGGGAATAAGAATACAGTCTTCTTCTACACATCATTTATGACCAAAACACTAAGCTACTGACACACTGCAGAACTCTTCCCATTTCATAATTTTTACGAACCACTGTCCATTCTACGAAACTGAATTCAACAGTAGCTGAGGACTTGGCTGAGAATAGGCAATCACACAGGGATGCTCAGGCTCGGATAAACCACATAGCACCGAAGGGAATCGTACGCAACCGATATTCACAGTGGAGATAATAGCATTCGTGAGGCAAAACAAATGACGCAATAGCATAAGTAGCATGCATGCGAACTGCTTCAAAAGGAAATCATCATAACGTTAAGCAAACACAAATTTATAATAACTAATTCGAAAGAAAGCTATTACTCAAGGGAACATTAGGTAAAATACTTACAAGCGGCCGAGCACTTAAAACAATAACAGCCACCGCGTTTTACCGTAAAAAATAGTCCCGTTCTTTCACGGTAATACCACTGTCCTTAAAGGTGGTTCCACCGTAAAATCACTTAAATGTCATTTTATTCATATTCTGTCTACTAGTAGAAAAACTTGTCCTCCATCTGATATAAACAACAAAATGTTTCCTTTCCACGCTATTTATCTCGCAAATAGAAATTGAAATTACATGGCGTTCAATGGGAGAATGAGAGAAACAAGGGGGAAAATACTGTTTTTCTATCAAATTTAAATGCTATTTTCGCGGAAAACTATGTATAAGAAGAACATAATCTAGAGTAATTGAATAAAAATAAAATATAGGCATCCTACCACCTTATTTTTCTAGTTATTGCGGAATTAATGCCGTAATTGAAGTCAAAATGCGGCAATTCGCTAGAAATGGCGCTGCAGTCGGCTCCTACGGCTGGAAAAAAATCCGCATACTTTGTACCTTGATTTTGGGTTTTTATAGGTAACGCATTTCATCAGCGAAAGGAGGATTTTTTGTACAAAATATAAAAAATGTGGAATTTAGTATTTGTTTGACTCACACAGTGACGGTGGAACCTCCTTAATTCTACACTGAAATGAACTTAAAATTTAAAAGACACCATACATAGTCACCATTTCCCAAGACGGTCAAGAGAGCATCTGGAGAAGAAAAATCGTTCAACTTGTCATATAAATTTCAACCAGTCAGTTCCCCTTCCGGTTTTGCCCAGATGTTCTGCCGAAGCGCAGGCAACGAAACGTATACCAAATAGCCGAAATCAATATGCCTTTCGAAGGGGAACAATAAGCCTACGAAACGGAAGGTATTCAGGTATGAGCGCCAGGGGCAATGACGGATGAACTTGTTTCCTAAGTACGCCGTAAACACACAACGGCGTCATTTCAAAGCAAGCTAAAGCGCCCGTGGTACCACAGGTGGTCCAACCAGTCGAAGGTCCAACCAGATCGCTCAGCTAATAAGTGGGGGACTCGAGTCCAGGAGAGTCCTATTCGGACACATTCAGTTAAACTAACCGTACAACTTCTTATCCTCTTCCGAAAGTATCAGTACAACCCAGTCCCGAAATCCTCACACCACTCATGGATATGGTCGATGACGACTACCTGATAACTAACACTACTCGAGATATATTGTGATTTGAATCGAGAATGTTATATGCAAGTGGGGGGACGACATTAGCCTTGGGCCAATCCCGTTGGTTTGGCGGTCCAAACGACGGACTAGATTCACATGATCGTAGACAGGGGTCATGAATGAAATGGAAATTGCAACCATTCGCTTGATTCTAATCGCAAAGTGATGCAGGCCGATATAATGGTGGTTACCGGCACATTAAGTAGCATTATAACCCATCACGGAAATTCGAGTGAAGAAAATTTATGGCGCTAAACGAAGAACTCTGACACAGAAATACAAGAGGCACGAGCGCCAGGAGCAATTAGGCAATGCCCACGGCCTGATAGACCGAAATGGTGACACAAACAGTACACACAATGCCCTGATGTTTAAAAAAAATCTTCTATTGTTGAATAAGCTTGGATATCGCCAGTACTGGTAATGAACGCTTTTTATACCTTTTCCCAAGCATAAAACTTTTCCACCGATCGGGATTATCCACAATTATCACACGAGAACGGAATATTCAAATCACCTATGATTCTCAAATTCTTAAAATAAACAGCAAGAGGGAACTGCGGATGAAGAGGAAATGAAGCCACATCAAGAACTTCAAGGGTGGATGGATACTTTTAAAAGCATAGATTACAATTAACTTTTTTATGTTTCCCAGTTCTGTGGCCACGCTGGTCATTTGCCAAATCACAAATGCAATGATTGGGAGATGGACTCAGATGAATTCATATGAAACCCAACGCTGGTCACCACCCTTACCAGTTCAGGTTTGATTTCCGAAGTTCATTGGAACCGGGCATTGGAACAGTTCGCATTCTAAACCTCTTGCAGACCCACGTCGAGCTCCACTGTGTTCCCTTGCGCCGTCCAACATAGAGTATCACAAGACGCATTTGAAATACGCACTACACAGGGTAAACCGTACAGTTATTGGCCACATTGTAAATTTTGCTATCATTATTGAATTTTTTTTCCAACTGTACCCTTACTATGCTCTTCAAAATATCATGCGGCCAATAACTGTAAGGTTTACCCTACCGGGGTTTTTGTATGCAGATACTATATATTGTTTTCTTTACAAAACTATGTTCCCTTTTCCCAGTAAAGCATCATGTCCCCTGTTGCTTTACTGTGTTTATATGTTAAAAACAGAAATACATGACCAAACAGAAAACTGTAGACCCCTTAGAGAAGTTGTAAGTGTAATTTGGACAAGATTATTAGAACTAGGAAAAAAATATGCCAGCTGGAAAGGGTTAAGAGCACAATAGTAAGAATTAAGATATTACAATTTTCCACAGATAAATTGTAAAATCTTATCGGAATGTAATGTAATAAATGTAATATGTAATAAAATCGGAAAATTGTAACATCTTAGTTCTTATTATGTTCATATTCCACAACATCTCGCCTGATTCCTCCCTTTTTGTGGTTAAGAGCACCTCCAAAATCACGATAAAGCTCCAACGCACAAGAAATGTCACGGAAGTACGTAGCCCACACCCAGCCCGCCGAGACTAAGAAAATCTTCGCCAATCCAAGCGAGCGGCCGCCAAAGGCGAATCAAGCCTCTCTGCGCCAAATTACAGCTCCCGGTTGGCCAAGCGGTCATTTCAGCCGCCCGCTGCCAACGGCCGGGGCCCGGAATGTTCCCATGGACCAGATTAATGACAAAAAGAGGGCTGGCTACCTCAGAAGCGACTGGCCACCGCTCTCTATCGAAGGGGCCCCCGACACACACACAGTGATCGTTTCTCATCGGTCAGAGGCCCACGGCGGTGGCCCCACCCCACTTAACTATGACTATGGATGGGCGCCGCAGTCCCCCTGGCCATGTTCTACTCGCTGATCTTTTCGTCGTCGCTTAATCGGCGAGTTGAGTCGATTTTTGCAGCGTGATGCGTTCCCCGTCCGCGGAGGGGCAAGCGCAATAGCGTATTGAGACAGTAGCTGCGTGCTGTTGATCGCAATCCCCTCTTCCCCATATGGTCATGTCTTTACATTCGGGATCACTGGTTACCATGAGGAAAAAATAGGAAAAAAACATCGTCACGACGTTCACACGTATTCATATGTGATAATTTTTTCATAATTCCCCTATGCGCAGCAAACATATAATATGAGTATCATTAAAATTTTTGAGCAGCTGGAGCGAGAATGTACATAAAATTCAACGAATTTGGCCTCAGAATAAAGAATAAGAGTAATTATTTCTGAAGACATGATGTCAGCCATCTATTGCACTTCTTTCCGAGATATTTACAAAAACATTCGTTTTACATGGAATTTAATACGGCTGTGAGCTACAGAGAGACAATTACAAAAATGAGGAAGTTGTTACGTAGGTACAGATCACGTCAGAAATGTAACGTTGTGTTGTAGTTAGTATATTTCATTAATTATTTTGTGAAATAAATTCATAACTAACCGTAACTCTATTTTATAAAGACTTCTAAAAATATTTCGGAATTGAAGGTGTTTGCAGCCTAGGATATGAAGCAAATATGTCAAGCTAATGCATCAAATCTGCACATTTAGTTGCTTTACTTAGTTAAGTTTACTCCGAAGTTCATTCATTAAAAATATTGTCGCATCAGTATTACTACCGACCATTTTTAACAAAGATTTTTTGCCACTGCATAAAATTTCAAAATAAACTGAACTGAATGTAATGACCAAAGAAAAATCTCGCTCAATCTTTCATGTCCCGAAGATGCATGAGGAACATTTCAATAAGTGGACTCCGAATGCGTTGCAGGGGTGAGAACGGCTCTGCCGCCGAAGGCGACAAAAATTTCACTGTCGCCCACCCCTATCTACCGCGGCGCGAGAGTCCCCTCCGAAGCAAGGGCCTCACGGTCGAGGAACGAACGGCCGCCTCGGCGTGCATCCGCGGCCGACATACCGGGAGCGGACGGGCGGCGCGGCGAACGGACTTTCCTTTCCTCCCCTCGAAGCCGGCGTCGCGTCCCTGCCACCGCCTCCATCCCCCTCTCTCCCTCCCTCCCAGAGAGTTTGCTAAGCAAATCCGGTCGGCCGTGGCCCCCACCCCGCCCCCTTCGCAACGGGATGCTGGAATCCGAGAGAGCGGGTTCAACTCTCCTCTCTATAGGCGTTTTAACAGGTCTGCCATGGGGTGGGAGGAGGAGGACTGATTCCCCCTCCCCCATGACTCCAAGCCCTCCCTCTCTTCTCCTTCCCTTCCCACCGCCCCTCCTCCCTCCATCCCCGACCACAATACGTCTCCTCCCAAAACACACACACATCTCCACAGATGCGGTGCAAAACTCACATTCACTCCCGCGCCAGTCGAGCTGAGAGAAAAGAGTTGATTTAAGAATTACAAGAGCGTGAACGTGCGACAGTCAAAATGACCAAATCATTCGCCTGGACTGGGATATAACGCTTGGAACTTTAATCACATAAAATTCGGAATAGATACGAGAAATTGAACAAAAGTCGTGATGAAAATCACCGTGCAACTGAGCTATTGGATGAAGTAGAATGGAGATCGCTCCAAATGTGAGATGGGTTTGCTGCAGCTCTCTAATCCGCTCTCTTCACAGCTAACCGCTTCATTCCTACATGAGGGGTTAGATAGCATGAGAGGGGACTAAGTCTACATCTCGCCCTAATAAAACCGACTTAATATTGTTAGATTTCTTCCTTCATTGGTAGATTCGAACAGCCAGATAAAAAATAGGAGGTGCACACTAGGACTAACAGGTTCAAATCATCATCTTTCATTGCACGATGCGAGACCACGGCACAACCACGACAGAATTACCATAAATTTGAATGCAGCATAATTTATTAAGCATGCATCAAACAGAATTCCATTTACATTAAGAATGGTTGGTATTATAGCGTGCGGTAATACGTAGATGCAGATCCATGCGTAAAAACACACTTCATTATCTCCCATCGTAATAATCATTTGCTATTTTACTAACCTATAGGTAGATTCTCGGATAGTTCCTGCCTTAATCTACACAACTGCAGTGTCATCACTATATTTTTTTCAAAGGTATATCTGTTCTATCTGCATCAAGTCTATCTTAAGTGTTTTGCTCATTATGCCTAATATTGCATAGTTCTGAATTTATGCGACACCTCATCATTTTACTAACGTGTAAAACTGGAAACTCGAAGCAACGGCAGAAGTTATAGCCTATGTGTAAGTTACGCACGAACACTCGAGTTAGATGCTTTATGATGGCAAATCTACGACATCCATTTTCAGGGAATCATCAGGGATCATCAGGGAATCATCTATTACGTCTTCTATATCCCTTGAAATCCTAATTTGAAGCTATATAATAAAATAAATTTCAGAGGGGACAAGCGATAGCTTTATCCGCGACTAGGAAAGGATGGGAAGAGATGCGATGAAAGGCGCGCTCTCACGATGATCTTCATGCGACATGATGCCTTCACTGCAACGGGGGAAAATATTGAGCTCGGCATACGGCGAATAGAATAAGGGAAGATGAGATGATCCACGCTTTGACACACCTTAAATCGTCGAATTTATTGGTAAAGGTCTTCTTATTCGTGTGAACACAATTTGATGTGAAAAACAATGGACTACCAATAAATAGCCAAGCAAGGGCTATTCAGTAATTCTCTTGTTAAACCTGGTATTTTTAGTAAAATAACCACGGTAAGAAGCGAATAGGGTAAAAGTAATTGATCATCCCTAAAGAGCCACTTAATCCGATAACGGAATTAATGAACAATCGCAGAAGCAAACAAATGTAGAAGGGGAGGACGCGACAAGTTATGGCAACTCTTTTAACATCAATTGAGCATAGAATCAATAGCGCTGTTTTGCAAGTTACAATTTATATAATTAATTTTATACTATCTAACAACTAACTGACAAAAAGTATTGCTTTTTACTTAGGTAACGCACGCAGCAGTTGATCCAGTATCAAAGCCTATAAACTGAACATCAATTTTTATGGGTGGAAAATCGGGGTGCACTAAGATATAACGAAAAATTATTATCAAGCAAGCGCAAAAGTTCCACAAAGTTTTCGCACACTCCGTGATATCAAATGTATCGAATAATTTCATGGCAAACGTTGGCGCACGACAACGGAGTCAGAACAAGATTCTCACTGCAGCTAGGACGACGATGAGGAGACGAGAAAAGGAATAGAGCCAAGGCCGCGCCTAAAGATACAATCTAGATATCTGCGTCCAGACGAAGCAGCGGTCAAAAATAAGACGACTGGCAGTGTGTGTGTGGGTGAGTGTGTATAAATGAGAGTGATTCACGAAGCGGCGTTTTAAACGTCTGGAAGTGCGACTCCAGAGTATGGCCGATTTTCCAGAAAGTTGGCAGCGATGACCAATTTTCAATGCCACACACATACGCACACCGCTTTGAAATTCCATTCCGAGGAAGATTACGGTTATTAACAGGGAACAATTTCTCCAGAACAAATAAGAGTGGGAGCAGAGATGAAAGTCGCACCGAAAAAGAAAAAAAGTTCGCTGCGGCATGGTTCTGAACCGAGAACCTTCATCATTCGAGAAGACGGGCGCAACTATCGCAGTGCCTTCCAACCTCTATGCACGATTCGATGCCTATCGTCATCGAACAGACTTCTCGCGTAGATGGTGCATGAGAAACGGTGCATTCGCCACCAGGAAACTTCCCTTCATCAAAGCAACGATAAGTAAATGTTGTACACTTGAGTGCCAAAGGGTTATTTCGCATTAGGTAGGTTATACATGATAGGAATAGAGCAAGAAGTATGAACATATTAAAGGAGCATGCTTCGTTGGTTTGGCCATGTTGTGAGAATAGATGACAGCCGAATTCTGAAACAGATTTAGGATAGAGAAGTGTGTATGGTGTGGGAGTGGGGGAGGAATCTTAAGAACATGACAGCCTGTAAGAAGTAACGCGTGAACATAATACAACCAAAAGATGCACGAAAGCATAGGGCAGTTTGGACGAAAAAGTAAAACAGAGCCCGTTTCCTTGCCCGAACACAATTAAGCTCTTCAGTCTCTGCCTACTCCCAAAGGGAATGGCGTGATGGGCACGTATGCATGAATGTATAATTGCAGTTGCAATTACATATGCATGAGGCAATTAAAAGTATTGATAGATGGATATTTCAAAATGAAGGAAAGACGTATCCCACGACTTCTACTTACAATTAGATCCGATGGATTAGTGATAAAAGGTTCATTGGGAATTGAAGTGTTACAGGGTTATCGGAGAAAAACGGAGGCGTAATACCCTCCAGTCACAAAGAGAACAAGGACGCCTAACACTCTACGTACGATTCGGGACACTCAACTTGATTGCTGTCAACATTTGCATCCATGATTAAATCCATAATCCACCACGATGGCGCGTGGCAGGGGGTGTTCGGGGATTAGCCGCGGGTAAGATGAGTGATTAGAGGGTTCGTAAAACGACTGCATAAGATAAGCACATTCATTCTTCCTAACAAAACAAATGATGAACTTAACCTTGGTCTCCTTAGCTGTCGCAAAATGTACGAAAGATAATGAACGTTCGAATTTGTCATTCCAGGAATTTATGTTTTAAATTACTTGCTTGTGCTAGCAGTTTAGATATAAAAAAATACAAAAAGAAAATATTTTTCTGTTAGATGTAAACACGGCTACCACGGACCTTCCTAAAGCCGCAATTCGCTAGCTCGCTTCGTGAATTCCAAATGTAGTGTCTCCGATAGCATTAACCCTTATTTTTTCTGACATTGGATTTTGAAAACAGAAGAGAATGGTCTTTCAACTTTACACAAACACCCTAAGAGCACTTTCTCCTAGATATCGCATATACTTTCGAAGAAAAACACTTACACAGCTTATTGGTAAGTATTACCCACCATCCTTCAAAGAAGCTCACGATAAGTTTCTTCTTGGTGGGCCAATAGTTTTTTTAAGCTAATTTCGTAAAAACAAAAGTCCAAGGGGAAAGTAGCTAAGAGTCACAGTGGCCAGTCATCAAGAAGCGGGTTAAAACCTCAAAGGGTATCGGGAAAATTACACCAACGATTAATTAACAGGAATAGGAATTCTCCAAAACTAAATGTCTAACATCTACTTCTTTCCCTCGCATAGTTTGCGAGCCAAACTGAACCAATGATAAACCGTATGACCCCTAGATATTCGTGAGCCTTGTTTACATCCATCTCCTATCTTTGAAGTCTGGTTCATTTTAAGCAATTTAATACTAATACTACCAAATGAAACCCTTATCTTAACAGCAACCACCCACAAGATCGGGTAAATAGTTTCAAGGCACAGCAGGGATACACTACAATACAAAGGGATAGTTAGGGATCCTTTTTCTTTTAACCAAGGGAATGTTGATAGGGTGCAACGGATTCACCGCCTCGTGAAGTATGTCACGACTACCAACGTAGACTCGCATCTTTTCCGCGATGAAACGTTTCACGCGGCGAAAGTAACGTCACGCACAAGAAGCCCAAACGTCACATGAAGTAATAATTGTGAATTGTGCATTTAAGGGGCACCTTCTCTCATACCAAACGGGGCACGTGGAGAGTAGTCGCGGACCTCTATTTCTTCGCCTAAGAGTCTCCGCATAATCAAATTTCAATTAATATTAAAAATCAAATCCAAAATAGGAGGCAAATTTTTCAACGAATGAAGTATGCTACGCAAAATTCCCAATCAGTTTCGAGAACATCCTAAAGTTCATAGGCAGAATAATCGATTGACAACTTAATCACGCGATCGCACTCAGGCTATTTCCAATCTTGCTTCCCTGTTGTTTTTCCTCAAAATAAATATACTACTCAAGAAAAAAGAACTAGGAAAAGATAAACTAAGGTCAGTACGGTGGAAAAAAGCTAATTTATTTTAATGTGGATCATTTACACGAAGTTGTTACTTCTTGAGGATGACTTAGAGCACTGACATTTGAGTTGAGACATCTTGCTGCTTCATCTAAATAGCTAATTTGCATACCCCAGGATGGGCGTCTGATGTCTTCTTCGTGAATAATTCATTTTTATTTTTTAAATATATTAATATTACCTGCGGCTGAGAAATTCGCAGCGTATGACAGCGTGGGCAACCTAGGAAAGGCATGCAAGAGCACACGAGCTCACGGTAAAGGAATCTTAAATACGTGAAGTTAACACGAAAGTATGGCCAATGAGAACAAGGCCTCATATGAAACAAACTTTTCATCAATGCTGACGGGGGGCCTGCGGATTGCATGGCGGAGGAATGATGGGTAAAACCTACCTGTGCATTAATCCAGTGTGGTACATTTTTTGTTAGGGTGATCAAATGTGCCAAATGACCTCAGGGGTACAGAGGTACAGTACAACAAACATTACTCGCATCTTACTGATAATTTTTGTCCGACTGGCTCTAGTTGTATGCAAGCCAACTTCCATACGCATTTCTGAAACACTTACTACCTTCATTAGAAGTTTCGCTAAGTAAAGCGGAAAATCGTTGAAGAACAGCAACTTCCTCATTTAAACAGTTGACTCGGGAGAGTTTCTAATCCTTAAAGCGTAACCTAAAAAAGTTCCGACTAAACGAGTCAATTAGCCATCATAAACTTTTTATGGTGTGCAACCGTCAAATGCCGATTCTTTGAAGAGAAAGAGTAGGGGCCAAAGTGGATTTTATTGAGACCTAATTCAGTATAATTAAAAGAAAATCAGACATTATGGTAACTGTAGAATAGACACTAGCTTAGAGACTAGAAACTAAAGACTAGCCAGTAAAACATTTGGTATGTATTTTCAATTCATAAATACCTTGAGTCTATTTCAGGGGTTTATCAAAGGAAGGCTGTGGTAAGACGACCTCGCCAATTACTTGTAATTCTAATAAAGACTATACTGGTTTTTCAAAATATTATAATTGAAACTGCGGATTACTATCAGATATCGATGGTAGACGTATTAACGTATTAACAACCGTATGCCCTCCAGACGGTTAATATATAAGTCTGACGGCTTGTGAATTCTGATTTAGGAACAGGTATACCTCGTGAAAAAAAGACGTAACATGAAAATTTCAAAGGAACAGGCACCGGCCCATGACAGAGAGATGTGTTACATTGGTTTATACCATTCCTCTTGAGACTCTCAAAGTAGAAGCATATTTGAATTGCAGATTGCAAAAATTGCTTGATATCGAGGCATTCGAGGACCTGACTCCGCTGAAAACGTGCTATCTTTATCACCAAAAATCAAGCCGCCATCGAGAAACCAGAAGTTGTTCAGTTTCAAAGGGTTTGGAATGAGTTGGCCAATTTCAGATTGCTAGTGTTTATGGCACGCTCAAGGGCATTTATACCTTAGTAAAATAAAATTGGGGTGAAATAAACTATTAAGTACCGTTACATTCTTTGGCCGATGGCCAACTAAAAGAAAAGCACGGCTTGCTTTTACCGGGTGCCAGATAACATGAAAACTTCGCTCTTCGCATTATTAAGCGGCGGCCTGCAAGTGAAGATCGACCCCGATTGGGATCCGGTGTGACCGGCGAACGCGCGTGCATGAGCATCGCTCAGAAAATACTGATTGGCGCGACGTAAATGGCCACAGAAACGTTAAAAATAAAAAAGTCTATAAAATAATCAGTTGAGAGCCTATGAATTCAAAATTTTCAGGTCGAAAAGGTGCCAAATTTTACACCCGAAAAATGGGCGATTTCCTGAATGTTTTCTCAAAGTAACAGCTCTACATGTTATGGAGATAACATCAAAACAACGAGATAAATTTCATTTATTAAATTTTTCGAAGATTTTACCGACACTGACAATAGTTTCACTCAAAAAAGGAAGAGTATTGTTCAGTACAAGTTGTTTGACCTTCAATTGATTTTTCTGTAGCCTTGCAAGATACCGTAATTCCATCAGACATACTCGTTCTTTCACAGTTAACTGAGCTTCAGTAATCGAATCGCTTGCTTCTCGTGGCTTACCCATCTGAACTTCTCCGACAGTTTTCATTTGCAAGAATTCCTTACATCAAGGCTTTCATTAAACCATCACCCCTCAAGATTCCCCCCATTTGTTACCACCGAATTGGCAATATTTTGCATACGCACTTAACCAACACCGTTTTTGACTACGTCCCTTCGCTTTTATCTACTGATTCATCAAAACCTAATCCTGATGAAACCACTGATGAATCCTAAATACTCTTTCGCTTATGCCACCCACGACTTATATACCTGGGAAACAATACTTACTGAGAAAAAAATCAATAAGAGCAACTTAAAAATCGAATTAAAATCAAATATATCGAAGATGGACATGAGTAAAGGACAAAATTTAAAAAAACGATAGTCAAAACCTGAAAATATAGTCCTATATCATTTAAACGGTTTTCAGGACTAGCTTAATGGAATGCCATAAGCGGAGGGTCGACCCACAGACCGGCTACCTGAGACCCAAAGACCGACTACCTGAGATGTGACCCGCTCAACTACCACTAACCTGCCATAATTAGAAATTTGACACGCTTTGAGGATTTACACTAAGATTTCATCGTGGTACCATCAGTTTTGTCCCATGCGTGACATATTTTAAGTTCCAGAAAGTAGGTAGAATATTCAAGCATCCGAAGATGCCACCCATTTGGCCGAACCGGAAGTTTGTACCAAAGGCAATAAAGCCCAAAAGGAATCATTGAAAGTTTGTTTGAGTTCTAATACTAGTGCAGTCCACTTTCATCCATGTCTTCTGTGTGATTCCATGTTCAGTTAGTACCCTAAGGCATACATAAGTGGAATTTCTTGCATATATTAGAATGAAAACAATAATTCATTAAATTTGTCGTACACACGATCTAGGCTCCGATGTAGAACGTCATAATCAACCTGAATATGACTTTCTACTTCGAAACCTACTTCGTGTTCACAGTAAAATTTTAATCTCTCTCATAATTGAGTTTTGGTCGGAAAATTCTAAGCAAATGATCATTCACGAAGTTTCTTTTATTTTAATTAACTAGTCCATGGAGAATATAAAAAAATACAATGTATATGCTCACACACACGAAAAATAGTGTTGTTATTTATTTGAAGTCGTCCATAAGAGTATTAACACAGAAAAGCTTCAGATACTTACGTATTATGTGATCATAAAAATTCGTCTTCCATTATCGAATAAAACAGCAGACTAGTTTTTTTATACAAACATTTTTACGTTAATCCTGATATTGCTAAAAAACAGTGGTAACAATGAACAAGTTTGGATTCAAAGAGAGTTAAATAATCGAGGTCATAGCAATGAAGAGTCGCCTGAAAATATAATATTGAGTTGAATAATAAAATTATTCCTTCCATTTAAATACTGGTAGACGTTTGGTTTGGTCGATAAAATGAAGAAAAAAAACTACGCTTTTTTGCTAATTTCTACGGCCGCGGAAGCTCAAAGCGGGATGTTCGCAATCTGGAGAGAGAACGATGCGTGGAAGCGAATTGGGATGACGGGAAGGATGAGAAGGAGTGGGAGGCAAGGTAGGGGCTAAGAGGTGGGAGGGATGAGCGAGAGGAGGGAGGGGGCAGGCTGCTTTCACCAAAAGGGAAACGATTCGGGAGGTAGGGGAAAAGGGTGATAGGGGGAGGGGAGGAGTGCGTCGAATTAGCGACCGGCGGCGGCCACAACTCAATTATTCCGCAAGGAATCCCCGCGCGCACCACCGATGTCCAATCCGAGTGCACTGGAATGCCTAAAAAAATATAAACCCCACCGGCCAAAACATCCTCGCGGGACAATTTTCGAGTGGAATTTCTCACTCTTGGATTCTCAACGCTCCCGGCGCTTCCTTGCAACGAACTACCATCCCCAATGCAAGGGCGGAATCCGCCCGACTGCAGCCCCAACTCCCAAGACCCACAAGTGGGTGAAACCAGCCAGCTGATTATTCATCACTCGAACGGAGTGATCTCCTAGACAGCGGACTAAATGACAGCATTCATGGACCACAAGATTCGTCTCACAGTCGAAATTTCTCTCGATTTAATCCCAACCAAGGGGGGCAATATTCGGAAAAGCGACACATTTCCCACAGAAATTCAAGAGGGGGGATTCCTTTGCTGATGAGGAAGACAATATCAGGACCTTAGGCGTAACTCACCTTTCCTTTGATTCATTCAAGGAGACCAACATTCAGAAATGCGTGCCAGCACAAACTGATCGCATTCAAAGGAAGAGCGACGCACCGATTGGTCCAATAGACATGGCATGCACGGCTCACGACCGAGATTGTGCTGCCATGGCCCCCAAGAAGTCCACATTGTGTTTAATAGGTATAGGGATCAGTCGATAATTAGAAGTCAATGTCCATATTACACTTTTTCGAGTCCTTCCTCAACAAACTCCATTATGTTCTATCGATTAGCCTCATTCATTTGCTAGAGATAAACTTCCAGCAAAATTCATGGATTTCATTCAAAGAATAATACAGGGGCATGTACACGGGCCTAACCACATTCTAGCACAATTCCCAACTAGACACTCCTTGTCTAGCAATGGACACTTACGAAAAGCTATTATATATGATGCCAATAAAACACCAAACTTGTTTTGATCAATCCCTTTTATAGAGCCAGGATTTGCCAATGAGTGATTGAATTAAATGATGGCCATTGTAGAAATAATAAATTAGTTATCTCATTAATTTGCGAGGATTTCTTGAGGAGCATACGGGTCCAGATCATAAGGTAGTGGTTAAGAAATGCGCACGCAGTTATTCAACATACCCTTACGAGGAATATGGTAGTTGAAGGTTAACTGGGATAAAAAGGAAAAAGACGAAGAATCAGCTACCAAGCTTGCAAGTATTAGGGGATGGTAGCAGAGGCGTAAATACAATTATCTCAATGCAATTACAATAATCGAAAAGCATCAGATCATTCTTTACAATAATCTCATTGAGAAGGGCTACGTAAGATAAGAAATGCACGTTAAAGACGGAAAAAAGGTATAGAGGGGATAAAGCAAGAAGAAGGAACTTCATTGTACAATCTCAGCCCAATAAGCATAAGCACAGAGGGATTACGGAGTGGAGATGAAAAGTTAGGGTACAAAAATAAAATCAAAAAGACCCAAAAGGAAAAAAAGCAAATCCCGGTTGGAATCCCCATACAATCACCTGGAAGTTCCGAGATAAATGGAAGGAAGACTTTTATTCAAAACGTCGAACAAAAGAATACGCCGTGACTTTAACCAATATCGAAAAAAATAGCGGCGGTAAAGGAGTACCAACAGAACGACAAATGCAATCCCACCTAGGTAAAAGCTATGCATTATCAAGAGTCTTCGACTGAAAAACTATACAAATGAGCACCCAAGTGACTAAAGTTCGGGTTTAGGATGGCTGAAGATAATGCGGAGCTAGAACATGGAAGAAAACAGTATCGGTTGTTTGCACATCGCCGGCGCTCCGTAACGTTCACCCATGATGTGTCTGCGCTTGAAGCGATCACGTAACTGGAAAGGACGCTACAGAACGCCAAAAACGAGGCGATTCATATGACGAGTTTGGTAGTCGGTCTTTCATAACGCCTAGTAGAAATATATGCAAATAAGAGCCAATTACCTAATATTTCGTCTTTTAATGACAGCAGTCAGATGCAATAAGAACTCGGGGAGGCTGCCATCCAAGGAATTTCAATGGAAACTTTTAATTTTGATCAATATAACGAGTGTTTTTTGACGTCATGTCAAACGTTCAAGCTCCTGTGGAAATGTTATTTTTGCTTTTCATCCCATTATTCCTTCACATTAATAATGGCCGGATTTGGCAGTGCGCGTGCGTGAAATTTCGTTGAAAGAAGGCGACTTTTAATGTTCGTCAAAAATTTCAGGATGTTACTAAGGCTGCTAACATTTACCAGTTTGTCTCTTTGGATGGCGAAGTGTAGTCGTGTAGTCTCTTCGAATGGCAAAAATTGCGCGCCGGAGATAGTTTTATTTACGATCGTGTTATGTTGTGCTGTTGTTTTTGTTCCGAAGAAAGTGCCTGTGTGGTACGTGTGTTTGATGCAGGCTTATTGCACGTTGGAATTCCTAATTGTGGTGTAAAGTCACATTTACCTCTTAATATACTACGAAGTGATGATCACTCGAGTAAAGAGACAAGTGGTTTATTTACATTGTCGTGATAAATTATTATACACAGTGCCATGCCAAGTGGAAGTTCATTTTGCAAGTACATATATATACATATATATTTCGGGGTTGAGGATTGAAATGTGATTGCCTTTCCTTTCGCGGTGTTGTGGTTATTCTAATATATACTTATGGTAAAATACTTCTTCGGCTTTAGTGTTCCTCAAGTGACGAAATGGTAATTACGCCATGAAAGCTTTGGAATTGCTTCCTAGTGCAAAAATACACCTATTGTGTACGCAATAAGCCACAATAAAATTACTGTGTAGCATGATATTTTGATCTTTTCCTAACAATTGTGTTTTATCCTGATCCTAACTTTCATTAATGTTATGTTAGATTCTTGATATGGTTATCATCGATGCTCAGACCTGTGAAAATAAGCTATGCCCTGAGGATAATCGAAAGCTGTGCCAAATTGTTACCCCGTCTACTTCCACTTAACGAGATAATCAATAAAATAAAATCACATTATTTGTCAATGGAAGTTAGTGTCTTTTTACTAGAATCATACCATTTGTACGACGATAAGCATTTTAATTTCGCTCAAATCCGTCGGTGAGCAGACGTACAAATTTGGGAAATGTCATGCCCACGATAATATTACAGTCTTTAGAGAAAATATTTACAAATGTAGGTGCTGCTATTCTGACAATGAAAGTTTTTCAGTTACTTGGGATGGTAAAGCCGAGAAAAATAATGCATACTTCTTACAAGATATACCCTTCCGCTTCTGCCAGCCTCTCGACAACACAATGCTCATGTCTGCACTTACGCGTAAATCTATGTTCCCGATATCTATAATAGAGAATTGAGACATCAATAAACATCATTATTATCTCGCTTTAGTGTTTTACGTTTAACATCACGTAGTAAGGTAGGTTGTAATTAATAATAACAACTTGATTCTGCCTAATCATAGGTAAATTGATTGATTTCGCAAAGAACGACCTCAAAGTAATCATCTGCCCGCCGCTTTTCTCGTTTTTATACTATTAGCATGCGCTGCTGTTTCTCTATCGTTTATCCATTAACATATATATTGTAATTCAGGATGTTAAGAACCACCATTTATTAAAAATATTGTGTAAGTGCATTCTTCCTCATCTGAGTTCCTTTCTTGTCTTCTGCTTTCGAAGTTCAGTCACGTGCCCATTTTCTCTCCTTCCGATTGGATGGCAAGATTCGAACAAGGGACGGACCGAGTGGAATTAATTCGCAATATAACTTTCTCATACTTTCGGTAGCGCCCCGATAACGTCGACGTTGAACACTTCGCCTGAAGATACATAATCGCAGAGGGCGAAGTTTTCGGGCGTTCCAGAGCGTGGCGTTATGAAGCACGAGATTTAACGTAATCACCCTACAGGTTCTTATCTGAAAAGTTATCGATGGAGACAATCTTCAGCGTATCCGAAGATCAATTAAAGATAAGTCAGAATAAGGCACATCCATATGAAACGCAAGTAATTGATATTGATGAGAAGTTGGTGAGGTAGATTAACCTAATTTACAGCAAGTATGCGTGAAATTCAGGCGTATTCACTCTGTCTTACCCAGAAAACTTAGAGACAGACAGATGAAATTTTGGTCAACAACTTGAACAGAGGTATGTTGTAGCGGTAAAGCGCAGCTTGACAGAGCTCAGTTGTTACCCACTGCTTCTGGGAGGCGCCACCGGGTACCAGCACTCAGGCGCGACTGCGTTTTCGATTGTATCCATTTACCGCCTAAAGCCAGCTCACGTCATAAACCCGGATATCCAGCCAGTGCATTATATCCACGTGGAAGAAGCTTCCCAATAGAATTTGTGCAGATTCCAACAGACACAAGGAAGACGACTAGATCCGGACGACATGTTCATTTTCCTCGCCATTTGTAAGACTTCATCCCTAACTTTTTAATGTTTGAATATTATTTTTTTTTCTTTTTCTCCGTTTCCAAGGTAGGTCATGTTATCGCCAAGAGGGTGATGTAGCGGTAAAGTGCCGCTTGACGGAGCTCAGTTGTTACCCACTGCTTCTCGGAGGCGCCACCGGGTAGCAGGTCTTGGCAGGCGCGACTGCGTTCCCGATGGTTGCCAGGGATAAAAAAACAAATAGTTGATTGTCTGCTCGTACCGCCACATTTTATATCTCAGTTCACGATTGGGTATTCAAACGGTTGTACAATTCTAATGGTAATAAACCCAGGAAAGAGCATAGGTATCTGTAATCTTGAGGTTTCAGCCGGACCCTTCCCTCAAGGTGAATCAGTTGGTTGAAGAAAAGCGTTGACAGAAGAATCATTAACAGAAATGTGGGACTGGAGGACGAGTACTAGGACAATTAGAAGCAAAGACATAAAAAATGTCGGCGAATATTTTTAACACATTTGCATCCGTTCTCTGGATAATTATACTGAAGCCAAAACCAACACTGAGAGCCTTTTTAAGGCTGGGCTCTGCATGGTACTCACGATTTTCAGCATTACACATACATATTATCCTTGCAGCTCCAAAGGCACATGCACCAGTAAATAGGGGGTAACTACTCGGTAACTTACCTGAAATAAAGAAAACAAACATTTAGTTCGAATATCCAACGAATAGGTAATTGTGTGCATAAATAAAGGTGAAAGCGAGTCAAATGCATAGAATATCAATTTAAAAACAGAATATAAATAGAATGAATGCTGATATTACTAACAATAAGTGAAGTACACTAAAATAATTTGAATCAACCTTCTCGGGCTATTACTTTCACGCAATGTTCATGTCAATTAATTGCAATAAAATATTAACTATAATTCCAATTGCATGGTACCACTGATGCCATTAATACGTGAAGATTAATCCGTGAGATCCTTTTGCATGGCTTAGGGAATGCAACAAGAAATATTCCACCAAAAAAATATAAATTCACTCAGTAACAAACTGCCCTCAACTTAAGTAATATATAATATGTGACCCTTCTCTTGGACTACAATCTTGTCGTGGTGGAAGGGTTTGCGTACTCCGATGACCGCTAGAGCGGCACTGGCGGGAGCAATGCTCCAGGTAGGGTCACCCATGCCAGATTGGTCGAAGGTTAGGAGACAGACGAATGGTAGTCCCCGCAGCGTCTGTACCTCAGTAAGTCTGCAAAAGGCATCTCACCCCAGTGGGATTTACGTGACACCCAACTGAAGTGATGGTGTCACGTAAAAAACACTATTGAGTAAGGCCACGGAATACTATCTAAATTAAAAGAAAAACCTTGAAATTATGGACAGTTCTCAAATGATAATGAAACCTGGCAACTACGGGACTCGGCCATAAGGGCCGGGCGTCGGGCCCGGCAGCGGTGGGAGCAAGGCCCCTGCTGTCGTCATCACACGAAATCCTTGCTCAGACATAGTAGCAGCAGAGGAAAAGAAGATAAAGAAGAGGAACGAAAAAATCAGAATAGGCACGTGGAATTTTAGGAATATGTTGAGGGCGGGGAAGCTAGAGAATATAAAGCAAGAAATGGAGAGGGTGGGTGTAGACATCATGGGTCTGGGTAAAGTACGACGGAAGAATGACGGGGACTACTGGAGCGACGATTATAGAGTAATTTATAGTGGAGGGAATGAAAGCCAGCCCGGGGTTGCATTCGTAATGAATAGGAAACTAGGTAGAAAAGTAGTGCATGCAGAACAGGTGAGTGATAGGATAATAGTCGTGGAACTAAAGGCAGATACAACGAATTTAGTTATAATCCAGGTTTTTATGCCTACCTCTAATCATAAAGAGGAGGAGGTAGATGGGGTATCCGATCAGCTAGAGGAAATAATGTGATAGGATACCTGGGACAAAGCACTTAGTAGTAATGGGAGATTGGAATGCGGTGGAGGGCGAAGAAATAGATGGGCGGGAGGTGGGCGATTACGGGCTAGGAAGGAGAAACGACCGCGGCGAGAAAGCTGTAGAGTTTTGCAGTAGAAATAACCTAGTAATTACAAATACATGGTTCAGACATCATCCTCGACGTATGTACACTTGGAAGAAGCCGGGAGATGCAGATAGGTTCCAGATAGATTATATAATGGTGCGTGACAGATACAGAAATAGTGTTAAAAACTCGCATACTTATTCAGGATCTGATGCAGACACAGGCCACAACTTATTAGTCATGAAATGTTGGGTTAAACTGAAAAACATAAGAATGGGAAGGAGGGTACGAAGTGGAATACGGAGGCATTAACTGGGGCAATGAAGAAGAAGTATTGAGAGAAGGTGGATGAGATAATGGGTGTGGATCATGGAGTTAGATCAGTCGAACATGAATGGGGAAGTTGGAAAAATGGAATTGTAGAAGCGGCGAAAGCAACGGTAGGCGTATTCAATGCAACTAAAATTAGAAAACCGTGTATCACGAAGGAGATAATAAGGGAGATGGAGGAGAGAAGGAAATGGAAAAGCGTCAATCAGAGCTAGGTAAGAGAAAATACGGATAATTAAATAACAGTCTTAGAAGAAAAACAAAGAAAGCAAGAGAGGCGTGGTGGAGAGAAGAGATCAACTCGTTAGAGAAATACCAAAAAGAGGGAAGAGCAGATGCATTATGTAGGAAAGTAAAGGAACTGACGGGTGGCAATAAGGGACGAGGAATTACATCGATAACATAAAAGTCGGGAAAGGTGATCGTAGAACCGAAAGAGATCCAGGAGAGGTGGAAGGAGTATGTTGAAGAGCTGTATGGTAAATAAATAAGGCCCAATATGTAAGATATAGAAAGGGAAGACGATATCGACAGAGATGGCATCGGACCAAGTATCCTAGATAGCAAAATCGAAAGGCCTCTACGAGACATGAAAAGGAATAAGTCGGTGGGAATAGATGACATACCTGCAGAGTTTTTAAAGAGCATGGGGAAGAACGGAAGAGGAAAACTTTTTGCGCTTATTCGTAGGATTTATGAGGATGGAGTGTGGCCAGAAGACTTCGCGAAGACTGTACTAATTCCTATTTCAAATAAGAGTAAGGCAAAAACGTGCGAAGACTATAGGACAATAAGCTTAATATCCCGAGCGGCCAAAGTAGTTCTGAGAATAATAAACAGAAGGCTAAGGAAGAAGGCAAATGAATACCTGGGTGACCACCAGTTAGGGTTTAGGAGAGGGACGGGAACGCGAGACGCTAAAGCGGTGATGAGGACGCTAAAAGAAAGAAACCTAAAGTATGGGCAGGATGTTCCAGAGATGCATGCTTCATAGATTTCGAGAAGGCGTTTGATCGGGTGGAATGGACGAAATTAATGGGAGTGATGAAGAAATTAGGGGTCGATTGGAGGGACAGGCGTCTGATTCGGAATTTGTATATGAACCAGACGCCGCAGGTTAGGGTAGCAAATGGAGAATCAGGATGGGCCACGATAGGACGTGGAGTGCGGCAGAGGTGCCCACTATCGCCATTGCTTTTTGACGTGTATTCAGAAGAAATGGTAAAGGAGGGATGGGGGGAGGAGGATGTAGGAATAAAGGTAGGAGGGGAGCTGATAAAATCAGTGAGATTTGCAAATGATCAAGCATTGGTTAGTCAGTCTGCCAAGGGGTTACAGTCAATGGTGAATGCATTAGAGGTGCAGTGCCAAAAGTATGGGATGAAGATCAATCACAAGAAAACGAAAGTAATGAGATTTTCTAGGAGTAAGAAGGCGGGGCTGAATATAATGGTGGGAGGGCAGAAGAAAGAGCAGGTCGAGCAGTTTACGTATCTGGGTAGTATTTTGAAGGAGAATGGGTTTAGTGGTAACGACATCAGATGCAGAATTGCGCTTGCTAAAGAAGCATTTTCGAAGAGAAGGGTATTGATGAGGGTGGGGGGAAGAGAAGAGACGTCAAGAAGAGGCTGGTGAAAACTTTAATAAGGAGTATGAGTCGGAAACTTGGTCACTGCGAAGGGAGGATGTACGTATATTTGAGGCGTTTGAGATGTGGGTTTGGAGAAGGATGGAGAAGGTTAGCTGGATGGCGAGAAAGACGAACGAGGAGGTATTGGATATGGTCGGAGAGGAGAGGAAGCTTGTGGCAGAGGTTCGGAGAAGACAGAAGAGAGTGATGGAGGAGGTTTTGCGAGGAGAGGGCATGTTGAAGAGAGTGATAGAGGGGAGAACACTGGGGAAGCGTGGAAGAGGAAGGAAGAGGATAGGAATTCTGGACGAAATAAGAGGAGGTAGAAGATATGAAGAATTGAAGAGGGATATAATAACGGGCCATCCTTAGGAGGGAAAGCGAGACAATGCCTATGAGGTTGGGATGCAGAATGGGGACCGTCCAAGAACCTACCAATCAGCTGGTAGAATACTTGAATGAATGATATTATGTGAGACATACTGATATTCATACGAAAAACAAAGAAGTAACATACATAGGATGGGATGAAAGGATGTTTCTAATAGAAATTAATATGAGGGAGAATCTCCGGGTGGAAGTTGTAATTAAAGGAAATGGAACGTTGAAAGCGGTGATATAAGCGAAAATGCAAAAAATGAATTTTTTACGAATATTCGTATGAATAAATTTATCAAGATATTCTGAATAGGACAATAGAAATCAGTCACACCAAACTGACTAAAATGTTAAGCAAAAAGAATAGGCAAACAAGACAGAATTAACGCAAATGGAAGAGAGGGAGAAAGGAAATACGCACTTTGGATAGCATGAAGAGCAGACACGTAGCCAGGGGGGGGGAGGGCTTGAGGGGCTTCAGGCCCCCCTGAAATTTCAAATCATATTGTTAGTTTAGTTTTACCATATATTATATTGGTTGAAAAATACAAGGGTTCGAGAGGGGAAAAAGGTAATAACAAAGCCGTTTTATATTTTTTAAAGTATCCATAAATAAACTGCAATAACGAATTGAAATTTTACCGAGAGAGGACCCCCCCAGGCTTCAGATTAAGCCCCCCCGCCAAACCAAAATCCTGGCTACGTCACTGATGAAGAGGAGAGAAATCATAAAAAGGCGAAGTCTGGAATTGCGGTGGCTAAAAGACATGTTTTGTACGCATAATTGGTTCAGATGTCCAAAACGTTGGGCATACATAAAACACGTGTCCTTTTTCCTCTCAAATGTTATTCAAAAAGTTGGTACTTTACTCAAACCGGAGGAATATCTTATTTTTTAAAATATAACCCTGCCAAGGGATTACAGGCTTGTCATCCTCCACTGAGCAATCTTAAAAATTCTCCTCGTGGTGGTCCCAGATGCAGCTAGATACGATGAAGAGAGGCGTTTGATTCTCCAAAAGACGGTGGTTTCTCGAGCAATCCACGTATTCACGGACGGCTTATAAATTTCTTCGGAGAAAGAACTCCACTCCCCGAAATATCCCCAACGCTTCAAAGTTTCTTTTTTCCACCCACTAGCTTCGCGTGCTTCGGCTATTGCCTTTTGATTGCCACTTTCCTTTGGTTTTACGGCCCAATAGCACTCCGGAGGAAGGAGTAAGAGAAGGGGGTGGGGGCAATAGGTGCTCCACCGGCAACTCAGCACACACACACACACGTGAAAAGGAAATGACGTCGAAAACAAGCGACGAGCTGAAACCGTTTTCATCTCTTCTGCGGAAATGCAGAACGCCGTGGATGACGCGTTGCCGAACTACGCGATCGTCCGTTGACCGCCGCACGCGTCAAATAATCAAATTGAGACATACAGAAAGATAGACCTTAATGGGGAACATGTACATTAAATTTTTTCCTCACATTTCGGCAGTATATTTATGAAAGCAAAGAGGCAACCGCGGGTATTCCTTGCTTCGCATTAAATTGCCTTAAATTATTGCAAAATTTTTAAGTCACGTGATTCAAAACGGCTTCTCAAATGCCTCACGTCACCCACATTATCGTTTCTCTTTTCATTGTGTATTTAGACAGGAAGGATACCTTTGTACGTACTGGCTCAATTTCTTCCAAAAAAAGGAAATAAAAACTATTATTTTCGTCAAATTAGGATAAGCCAACTCAATTAAACACGAAAAAGCATCACAATACAGGTAGCGATACCTTTCAGCGACGACATCCGCTCGGTTGTCGATGACTTGGCGTTTAGATGCCGCCAAAGGTGCTTACTTTTTTACGAGACATATTTTCGTAAAACGAAGTGATTTGTCCAACGAATATTTTCTCCCGTATAGTTAAGGATATGAATTTCATACATAAATCAATACCTATAAAACTGAAATTATGTTTTCTTGAATGGCATTGACTTCCAAAACACTTGACGGATTCGAACAAAATTTGGCACACATGTTTCCTAGGATGCATAAGGATTACCAGGCTATATTAAAAAGACCCGTGGTCCCAATGGGACTTTATGTGGGCCATTTAATAACAAACTGTTACTTCCACAGGAAAAGCATTGGATTCTTTGCAGAGGTTTATTTTTTCGCCTTTTTAAATTACTTGCACCCATGATATAGGCTTGCAATTTTTATTATTGGATGACTGAAAGAATTAAGTGTTTAATTCTTGCATTCTGTTTATGAATACCCTTCGTTTTTGCCTAAAAGTTTAGTTTGCATCTCCAAAATCGTTAATTTTTATATAGTTTCAACAGTAGAAATTTTCATTTACTTTGCAACCGCAGTGTTGACTTAAAATGGGAAATTAAGTCCGAGGCACTAATGGTTCAAGTTAAATAATCAATACAAGAGAATTACATCAAGATTTCTTTGGGGAATTTTCACCCCAACCCATCCATGTATAGTATAGGTACTCGTTTAGAATGCCACATCGGTGGGATTCTTTTGATACTATGCTACACCTTTTTTTCTTCATCCGGTTTAAATTCAAAGTATACCACCTTATAGTAGTTTTTAAAAATAACGCACCTTCCCCATTACCTGACTGTCCTCATGGTAGTATGTAGTACTACGGGCTCAAATACCGCTATCATCATTCCCCCCAAACACGGTCGACAGCGAGAGTTACGTAACGACTAGGCTGCGATTTTTTAACGGCGTCACACGGCTAGACAGCGCCTCCCTTCGCCGCATCAACGAACGAAACCAAAGAACATGAACGAGTACAAGGATGGGTGGGGGGACACTACGTGTCTACTATAGGCGCATCGATGAACATGCATGCGGTCCTAAATAGAGATTAATGCACTACCCTCGGCAGGCAAACGCACAAACATTTTCCTTTTTATCACGGTCTTGGGTCCCTAAATTTGCACCGGCATGTAAGAGGCGAACTTGAGGGGTTTTCCAAGCGCGCACGGGTGATCCATTTGCGGTCGAGTATCAGGTTTCCTAACAGCTTGGGGAGGCTGGCCATACAATTCTACTACGAGATATGTATCTTTTGGCTCAATATGTATCTTTTGGCTCTGAATTCACATAACGGTTCATATGAGGGAGGAGAATGAATGCTTTGAGGTTTTCAAATAAGAAAGCCCGCACCCCAGTAATACAAGCACCAGGTATGTGGAACTCATAGGAGACATGGTGGATTGATGTTTTAGATTGCTTGATTAAGATTTGAAAAAATATTACGAGCAAAAGTGAAGTGTAGCTGCTCATGGGATAAACCAGGATTGTACTCTTTCCACACGCGCAGAGAGCAAGCTAACAGACAAGTTCCAGAAAGACACAGGGTGCAAGACACAGAATACATATACAAAGATACAGAAAGATACTAGAAAGAGAATATCAGAAGTACTCACTACAACAATAGATTCTACCACTTGAATGAAATAAGGGAGAGAGGCAAGAATTGCAAGAAAAAATTTCCTTCCCTCTCCAAATTCGTGACCGCGATAGAATCACGGAAAAACATCCATATAGCATTTGTTTACATAGTTATAAATGCATAGAACACCATTTTTGCAATTCGTGAATATACAAAATTGGCCTGAGCCCACTTGCACTCCACAACACGTACTTGCTCGGGGATTGTCAACGTCAATTTTAGATTGAGTGACGTGTTGCTTTTGACAAGGGCTGTACGTACGAGGGAAGATTGAGGTGTAAGTTGGGGACAAGGGATGAGGGGAGGATATGGGAAACACCAAAAAAAAGTCGACACCTTCCGCCTTGACATCAAATTGATGAAGGCTCGCGAATGGACTAAGGAGGCTTCCGAGAGGAAATTCGCCATCAAAATGGAG
Source organism: Pyrrhosoma nymphula (assembly GCA_963573305.1). Taxonomy (NCBI): domain Eukaryota; kingdom Metazoa; phylum Arthropoda; class Insecta; order Odonata; family Coenagrionidae; genus Pyrrhosoma; species Pyrrhosoma nymphula. The sequence goes on from OY754329.1 coordinate 145,931,539, forward strand.
CGAATCTGTCCCTGGCGCTTCTGAAGAAGCCAAGGACGTTAGTGACTCACAAATTGGAGGTATCCTAAACTTTGGCAAGGCTACTCGTCTCCAGGGATATATACTCAATAAAGTAGATGGCACAATAGACCGAAAGGTCTAAGTGCCTTATGGATAAGATACGGGAACTCCACCAAAACTCAATAATCAATTAATCATTCCTTCTTAGTGCGTGTCCTTCGCAAAAAACCAATATCCTGCCTAGTAGTACCGTATTGTTTTTTTTTAACCACCGCGAGTAGCCCACCCTTCCTCATTCCGTAAAGGCTTTTCTATAAGTAGTGCGCGTGAGTATGCAAATTGTGCATGGGGAGGGGAGAGGGAGTCCGAATCAACAGCAGCGGCTGCGGACGGCGGCGCGGGCGCGAGTCCTTCACAGTCCGAGCGGGCCGCACCTCACGCCACTTCCCTACCTCCCTCGCGCCGAGCAATGGACCGATCCGACAAGAGCGGGGAGTGTGAGCTTGGGGGAGGGGAGGGTAAGGCGAGGGAGGGAGAGGGGAAGGGTGGGAAGGAGATGAAAAAGGGGAGGAGTGGGAGTAGGAGAAGAGATGGAGGAGGGACGAGTGGAGAGGCGGGGAGGGAGAGAATGAGTGAGAGAGAGATAGCCCTAACCTAGCCAATGGGAAACGAGCAAACCCCCTTCGGCTCGCTTCGGCTCCCTCCCTCCTACACAGCTGCCGCCGACTCGGCAGCCTCAAGTGTGCGATGACGAAGGGCGGTGGGAGGGGCGGGGAGGGAGGGGGAGGATACGGCGCTAAAGGCGGAGAGGAGAGAAAGAGAGATAAGGACTAGGAAAGGGCGATGCATGATCTATCGACAAATATAAAAAACTATACATCGAAAGATAGTAATCGCCATGGCCGGTATTCCCATTGAGACAAGAAACTATCGATTTCAGAGAAAAACTTTCGATTCTTCCATCAACAGAATAATGGGGGGTTTAAAAATCAGGGATTTCGTCGGCCCCGGTGGCGACGGGGTAAAGTCCTCGCCTGCTATAAAGAGGGTCGCGGGTTCGAGTCCCGTCTGAGTGGATTTTTCACCGCTCAGGGCATTAGTGTTTGTATTCGTCCAATATAATATGTTAAAATAACCCGACGTAGAAGGCCGTTAGTGCTGTTTTCGGGGATGTGGGAATAAATAAAAAATATAAATAAAATATATATATATATCTATCTATATATCATCTATATACATACGATATATATATATATATATATATATATATATATATATATATATATATATATATATCATCTATATACATACGTGCAAAATGATATAACACATTATAGTCAGCGACATTCCTGATGTTCGATCTATAACTTTACCGAAACAATCATAAGTTTTATCGACATATTTTTCATCGAGTGATTATAAATTGTGAAAGAATTGAAGATTTTTAAGTAAAATTTTCCAATGGAGTTATTTCCAAGGTATTCATTTAGAAACGAGAAGCAAAATACATTTTTAATGTTGTTTTCGGCAAGAATTGTGCATTAATTAAATCTTAATACACTCAAATGATGTGATAATAATGGTTGCAAAACATCGTCAATTTCACTAACTATGAGAGCATAGAACCTTTACATATATCTGTCGCTTCAACGATATTTAACTATATATTGGACCGTTCAGCATGGATAGGAACTATCGATATATCAAAGCAATACCATCGGTATTTGATAAACTTTGATATGCATAGCCCAGCCCTAATAAGGACGAGATAGATGGAGGGAGGATGGTGGAACGGAGAGGGAAGTGTGTCGTGATGGAACGTATATATATTCCGAGGGCGGCAGGAGCAAGAGAGAGGGAGAAAGAGGAAGAGGGCGGAGACTGGAAGCGGAAGCGGTTGCCTAGACAACGCATTATTACATCGTGTGGCGGTTGGGGGCGGGGGAAAGATCGAATACGCACGAAAACGGACGGAAGGGGAGGTTAAGGGAGGTAATCCAGATTGGGAGACCCTAATCCCCTCGAGGTAAGAGCTGCCCAAACGAGAGCGGAGCAGTTTACCCCTCGAGTGATACGACAATGCTTGCTAAAGGTTTTGCACTTGTCGGGGGATAATTATGCAACTTTCGCACCGGTCGTTTCTGGATTAATTGAGAGCTATGCTACGGTCAAACGGAATACCCGAACTGCACCACTATGCAACTTTCTGCCGATTAATTATCCGTTGTTACCGCTCGGATTTCCGAAAAACTACACATTGGCAACCGAGTCAATTTTTTCTGTTAGAAATACGAAAAATTACATATGTAATCCACCCACTACCTCGAAGGATAGATAGAAAATTGATGCATCCATGAAATTATCGAAGATACACGACGATAGTTGCGCGGATCATATGGATATTGATCGATGCTATCCTTCTTTGCAACAGTTAACCAATACGCCACATAGTGTCAATAGCACTCCACGTACCAGATAATTAATACCACTTAGATATTTTAATTGATCGAACATAGATAAGCCAAATATACCCCGTTCGAACTTGATGGCGGAAACATAAGCGACGCTGGATGAAGGGAAGCGAGAAATATAGAATCTCTGGAAAAAGCACCGGTGCGTATGATTGAGGGTCACTATGACAGCGGTGGTGTATGGGAGAGGAGGTTTTTCCTGGTGCGCCATTGACTCCCAAGGACATAGAGCGCTCCCTATACGTCGGCCGACTGCCCACTCGCCGCTAACTTTGAAATACCGTAGTTGTACATACAGACGATTTCACTAACATCTACAGAATAAAAGAGAAGGGTAGAGAATACACAACAATTGGACAAAAAATTGCGATTCATGATGAAAAGATTTTACTAACGGATGAAATGCAAAGGAAGGAAAACTACTCTTTCCCTATCCACCAAAAATCTGCCAAGAACAAACAGAAAGCGTTAAGCGGATACCGGTAATACGGGAATGGAAGCTAATTCGGCGTTGGCCGTGTCAATCGTGATTCTAAATTCGCAAGAAAAACTGAAATCGTACAGTGTACCTATGAGTTTCAGGACGGAAAGCAGAACATACTTGTGAGCCCCATTCCTGTCGGAGGCCAACGAAAAAATAAGAGAGTTATACCAACATCATTCCTTTATTTTCGCAGTTCATTTTATTCATGAAAGTTTGATGGTTTTGGTTTCATGCGCTATTTTCTTAAGTTTCTCATATTCTCGTTACCAATATCGATAGTTTTTCGCCGCGACCGGCTTGAATAACTCGAAGCCTCCAGAATAGAAGCGTGAAACATCCGCTTAAATATAAACAAAATAAATTTAAAAAATGACAGCAAACCAAAAACTCAAGCTTGAAAGAGAGATATACGGTGGAAGAGTGAAGTTCAAGATTTCGTATTACCCTTATTACAATCAACATCATAGCACGGATCAAGACAATGTACCATTAGAAAACATCTCACTCTTCAAACTCTCTTCTCATAAATACCTTCGACTGCCTGTGGCTGTATTTTGTGGAATAAAGTCTTGATAAATAAATAAATAAATTCGGTACCCTTGTTGTCCGTACCCTTTTTAATAACACTGAAGCGTTGAAACCAGTCGGGTAACGACATAGGCGTACCTAGAAGCGTCTGAAGGGGGGGGTCACCACCACTGAAGGGAGGGGGGTTACCATCACTGAAGGGGGGGGGGGGTTACTACCACTGAAGGGGGGTTTTACATGGGGGGTATGGTATACCCCCCATGTTAACTTTTTTATCAATGGGGGGGGGGGGTTACAACCCCCCCCCCCTGGATACGCCTATGGGTAACGAATACAAGTGGAATAGTAAAAAAGTTGTTCATTGATTCATATGTGAAAAAATCTCTTCACTCCCCAATCCTTCATTCCTACGTCCCTCCCTGGTTTTCACCGTCGGTGACTTGACACCATCTGCCAAATACTCTGAAGGCGGCGGCTTGCGGATTAGTGCGTCGACGTAGGTGTGGATTCCATGCCCTTATGGGAGAGCCTTCCTTTTTTTCCGCGTTGGGCAGGTCAAAACAGTCACTCTTACGACGCGATGACGAAGGTGTCGATAATGAGGTCACGCCACCGAAAGCGACGCAAACTAACTAGGAGAGGGGAGGGGCCAAGATGGCGTACTCCGTATTTTGAGAGTGGGGGGCGGTTTGAAGGGCGAAATGGGGGGCACAGGAGTGCGGTTTCGCCCTCTCGCGGGGGCGAGGAGGGGAGTGGGGGAGGCAGCCGCCCCCATAGAAGGTGAAGGCTGGGTGGAGGGTGGGAGGGAGCTGGGGAGGGGGGCAAAACCGCGCGATCAGCTAGGCACGACTCGTTTTTCGACCGCTGTTAGAAATTTCCTCGCCTCGTTCATTTGCATTTTTTTCTTCTTTTTTTCGTCCTTTTTTTCGTTCTTTTTTTTCCTTCTCCAAACCACCCACCAAACAGCCCGACCAGACACACCAGTTCTCCCCGCAGCTGCTTTTTTCACGACGCTCTCCCCCGTGAAGAATTTCAAATTCACGTTCTTGTCCTCACCGCGCACAGAAAGTCCACTCCACGGAGTATTCGGAATGAATCAGGGGGATGAGCACTCTGCTTCAGCTCCTGTCGTCTCCCAACGTTACGGGGAGGCAGCTCAAAGAAAAAAAACCTAAAAATATTATTATCGACTATCCTCGAGGTAAATGAGAGGGGGGAAATGAATGCAGTTACCTTGTTTTTCTATTCAAAATAAATATAAAACAAATCATAAAAAGTACCATAATTTTTCCTCGACAGATATGAAGAGGATATGACTTCTTTGCGTTCCTCTAAAAAAACTAATAAAAATTACAATTATTTTGTACACGAGGATTTAGAGAGTGAAGTTAAATGAAGTTACATTTTAATGGATAACAGAAATGGCAATTTTCCAATAGATAATGATTAGTAAGACCATCATGGTTTCGATGCACTGCATTATCATCAGGTATCAGGCATCATCACCTGATGATGATGCAGTGCATCGAAACCATGGTCGTAATAAAACTTATCAAGTGGAAAATTGCCATTCCTTCTATTTATTATGCTGAATTTCCACCATATCACACCTGATCCTTCGCATTTTGAAAGTTACATTATGTTCAATGAAAAATATATGAAAAATTACCCTGATACTTCTCATTTTGTAAGTTACATTATGTTCAATGAAAAATATATGAAAAATTACCATCATTTTTTCCTCGATGTTTCCAAAGATAGGAATTGAATCCAGTAACCTTTGGGCTCTTGGAAAAAATAAGTAAAATTTAAAAAATGAGCTGAAAATTACTGTTATGTTATCTGTGGGCACCCGAGAGAAGAGCAAATGCAGTTAATTTTTGGTTCTTCGAGAAATAAGAGAAAAAGGTGTTCTTCCACTTGGAGGAGACAACCGTGTGTGGCATGATGAAGTAGCAGAGGGCGTGGCGCTGTCGCCGATTCCCCGGAATTCCCCCCAACCTCTTCACTTCGGCCTCCTCCACAACTCCCCCCCTTTCGCATTTTGCACTCTCTCCCCAGCACAGAGTCAGACAGACGAGAGGGTGCGGGGATGGCGATATACACTCACACACAAAGCAGTGGCAGCTCTCCCAACACACAGCAAAGCGCAGCACCACGGGCGGGGGAAAGAAGGTTGAGGTAGGCAGGGGCGCACGAGAGGGGGTTGGGGGTGCGGGGGCCACAGGGGAGGGGACCAGGCTGAGGAGGGGAGGTGAAGGGGCAGGGTTGAGTAGGAGCGTTGAAGAGGCAGGAGGGAGGAAGGGCGGAGGGGGGAGAACAGGACGGTAGCCGAGCCCCCCCCCCATCCCGGAGAAATCGGCGACCACTCAGTCAGTTCAGCACCGCCCTCCCAAAAAAATCGACGCATTCGCTGTCCCTTGAGCCGTATTTCGCGTCTTTCACACCCTTATAAGGTAGTCTTGGCGATATTTATCTCTAGTCACAATAGAGACCATACTCGATGCTTGCATTAAAATTGAACCAGTTGCAAGAAGAACGAAGTTATGTATAATAATAATGTTGACACAAAAGCTTTATTTTTATGCGACTCAAGTTCTCCATAACTATCCAAACATAAAACTTCACTAATTGTTTTCGCGCCGCACCATGCGCTTTTGAAATTACCCCTACCATATTGAGAGTAAGGTGATAAGTTTAATAAAAGATTAAGAGAGATTAAATATATGGTTTCAGGCTTCACTTTGTGGAAATCCTTCATTGTAAAAAGAAAGAAAAAACTCTGAATAGTATTTATCCACAAAAATTTATTTACACCGAGCAAGGTTTCAACGGATCACCGTCATTTTCAAGGTGTCGAGCAACAGTAATGCACCTGTATATATATATACCTCTTGTAATGGGGGAAGGGTAATTAGGAGTGCGGGGTAAAATTGGAAGGAGCAAGAGGTGAGGGAAAGTTTGAGTGAAGAAGAAAACAACCCCTGCAACAACCTAGGGTAATGTGGAAGGTGAAGGTTGAGGTTGAAGACGCAAACCAAGTACACCAGATGAAGATGTCAAACTCAGCAATACACTAAAAATTTCTTTCTTTTTTAGAGAGACATGTTATATCGCGAGTTCACACTGTCGATATGACAAAGAATGGCGAAGGCACGAGCTATCATCACCCGGCAGATGAGTGGTACCCGAAAAATGCCGCTGTTGGGGAGAAGACATTACAGAACTATTAAGTGAGTACAGCAGCTGTCATATGCACAGCACCTAATTCCTTCCGGAGCTCCGATTCAATGGATCAAGCATTTGTGGAGCTTTCTGAAAGCGAAAGCCTGAAGCAATCGATTCCGAGATGCCACGAATGACAAAACGAACGAGAGACAACAGAGATTTCAACAAAACATGGATGAAAATGAGTATTCAAAGAGTTTGAGGAAAAGGACGATAGAAAAGCGTTTAATTCAGAGTTCTTATTTCACAGAGGAAGGAAAAGCATAACCCTGATGCATGTGATTATTCAATTACAGCAAGAGTCTCTTCTCACTTAACAGAAATATTGAAGAGTTTCAGACGCAACATGAACACTCAGCTCTCGATCCAAAGACGCTCATGAGTTTTTCCTAAGTATTTTCTTTTCCTCTACTCCCACGTCACTCAGCTGATGCACTCAACTGTTACTGTAATGACCGATATACCACTGTGTATAAATTAATTGACTCTGGCCTCATTTAAAAAAAATCGAATTAATCTAATAATACCAAGGTATTAGCCACTTATTGCACTACTTTTCGACATATTTTCTAAAGATTAAGCAGTTTTCCATTGAATAAATTACAGCACTGCGCTCCAGAGAGACAATAAAAATAAATAAGAAGCTCTGACGCACGGATTGCGCCAGGAATGTAATGGTGTGTCGTTAGTATGCTTTTTCAATGATTTTGAAAAATAAATTTATTATTCACCAAAATATGTTTTCATTAAATCGCAAAAAAAACTCCGCTATTAAGGCATATTCACCGTACGGAGTGAAACCAAAAAGCCAAGTTAAAGTCTCAAATATGAATACTTAGGCAATTACTGAGATAATCGGTCATTAAAACAAAGTTTTTGCGTTATTATGATAAATTGATGTCCTTAAGGCTTCTTGCAATGGTTTATATTTTAAAATAAAACTCGAACATGGTGTCTATTATGACTAGAGAAAATCTCGCTCCAAGTACCTTAAGTACGCCGCGATAAATACTTAATCCCATCGTTATGGTTAGAGTTAGGTCGAGTTTCACTGGTTGTTCAGCGATCAACAGTACTCCCCAACGCTTGAGAGCCGCGGAGGGAATCCCCGAGTAACTCTCCGCCGTGTTATACTCATCAATATCGGCGACGCGACACATGACGAGCCAACTCGCCCGCCCTTGCGGCACAGAACGGAAAAGTGAGACTTGCTGGCGCGCTGTCACAGGGCACATGACAACATGTTGACGCCCAGCCGATATTTTTTTTTCATTTACACAATTACGATTGAGGAAAACCAATCGCTAGAAGAACAATTAAACACACTCAGAGTAAGGGGCAAAGGGGACCAGGGTGTTATTTTTTCAACTTCCACCGATCGATTCTAGGGTAAAAATCGAGATCTACGTCACTGTCAAACTAAATGCCCGAAGCGGGAAATTTAGTAACATTCTACCGATATACCGTCATTGTTTACCGTCATAAGTTAGCAACAAAGTCTATTTTTCCATTCTGATCCGTAATTTCACAAAATAAACTAGAGCAAGTAGAACAATTTAATTACTTGGGTAGTACGCTAGAAGAAAGAGGACATAGTAGCAAAGACATTAGGAGGAGAATAGCGCTAGCGAAGGAATCGTTCAATAATAGAAGGGAGCTGATGACGGGGACCTTAAGTAAGGATGTAAAAAAGAGGCTAGTGAAGAGCTTGATATGGAGTGTGGCGTTGTATGGGGCAGAAACGTGGACCTTGAGAAAGGAAGACGAAAATAGGCTGAAGGCTTTTGAGATGTGGGTGTGGAGGAGGATGGAGAAGGTGCGTTGGACGGAAAGGAAGACAAATGAGGAAGTGCTTGACATGGTGGGCGAGGAGAGGAAACTTATAGATGAGATTAGGGAAAGACAGGGTAGGTGGCTGGAAGGGGTAATGAGGGACGGGGGTTTGCTGAAGGCCGTGATAGAGGGAAGGATGTTGGGTAAGCGGGGAAGGGGAAGGAAGAGAATTGGTTTTATGGACGGGATGAAGAAAGGTAGGACTTATGCTGAGATGAAGAAAGAAATATAAGAGGTAGAAAGGGCACAGCACGTGTAAGAGTTCGTTGGATATTCTCTGACTTTCATCACAACCTACCTCTAACCGGTAGATTACTGTAATGAATGAATGAAATCCCCCCACATCAGGGATGGTTCGCAGGGCAACGCATCATGGTGGCGGCATCTTGCTCGTGTAAAATTATGGGAGTTGAAGTGGATAGCGGGTATGAGGAGACGAGGGAAGAGAAAGGAGGCAGACAGATGAACATGGAGTTACAACTGTAATGTTTGAGACAGCGGGGTGTTGGAAACGAGAGTGTGTTTGCTTGATGTCTGACGCAAGAGGAGCTCTTCGTTATTCCGAGGGCGAAAATAGGAACTGTGGGCCAATTGAAGGGAGGGACTCCACCGGGTCGAGCGCAGTCGCGCAGATTCAGCCGAGTGTCGCTTTGAATGCGGGAGTAGAGTGTGAGACGAGATATATTGGAGGAGAAGAGAAAGTACCCTCTTCAGAGCCGGGTCACGTCGAAGGCCTCCGAAGAGGGGCGAAAAATATTCCATCCGAGGCTGGAATCTTTAAACCTGAATTACCAACACCTCTCCTTTGCCGGATGCATTTGTGAAATTAAAGAACGTCATCAGGTCCAGAGCATAAAATATGGCACTATTTTGTGCATTAAGGAGAAAAGGAAATCTAATACATCCAGAGAAAAGGAAAAACGTAAATAAAAAAGCCAACACATCTACATTAATGCAGCGGTGTTATAGCCCTTAATGGTTGGAGCAGAACAACATTACTCGCGTTAAAATATTCCCGACCCTCTTTTCGAAGAATTACAAGAGAAAAAGTATACATATATTAGCATATGAAAATATATCTTACAAGTGATCAACCTCCGGAGAGGAAGCCCAGATGTTTAGGTTCAGCTTTTGAATTTCCGTTGTTTATTTAAAAGGCATAACTTTTATTTTCATTTAGTTTTCAAGAAAAAATAGATTAAACATTTGGATATTAGCAACTGGTTCTTCATCACGTACGTAACATGGAGAAAACATAACGTTTTCGCTGTTGTAAATCGAAAACATCTTGAAAGGAGCTCGTTTAAGACGACGTTTGCGCTGTATTCCATGACAATATCCTCCAAATCGATTTTTATTAACGTGATTCCTTGCTCGTCTTCCGCGGAGAGGCTTGCGATATTGCGTTTAGATTCAGTAACTGCGAGCCGTTGAACGTATCCCCCTCCACTTCCACTCCTCATGCGCTTGAATTCGGAATCACTAGTTTCAATGAGGCAAGAATAATAAGCGATATGGTCTCGAGTACCGTATATTAATCCCTGCCCCACTTAATAAAAGTCCTTCATGCTCAGGGAACACAATATGATTTTATAATACAAATTTTAAAGTCATGAAGGGACCTTGCCATTGGGTAGTCGCCGAATACACGGCCGGGTTGAGAAAGGGGTTGGCCACATCCGCCACCGAAAGTGTCATCGGCGCCCATAAAAATATTTGACATTAAATGCTTCTATTTTATTTAATGCAGGAAAAGGTTATTAAACATTTGCTCATAGTTTGAAAATAATCAGCTCATAGTTGATGCTTAATTTAAACACGTCGGACACTTTTATTAAATCAGTAGGTGGACCTCGACCACGCCGAAAACGCCGCCACCGGCACAAAATGCCATCAGTGCATCAAATGGAATAATATATATTACAAAATGCTTCAGTAATTAAATAAATATGTCTGCATAAGTCTCTAACTTGACTCATTTTTTCACGCCTTACGGCTAAAAAGCCTTCAACACAGTTTTTTTTTGCGATTCCGTAAAACTTTCTGCGGTGAGTAATAGATTAATTTTTCTTTGTTCAGAAAACATATAAACTACACACCGTTAGTTTTTGACGAAATCTAGGTGCTATAAATTCCTAATTTTTTTCCAAATTCTCCCTCTGGAGCGCACAACCGTAATCTATCTCATGCCAAATGTTCTCATGTAAAACAGCTTATATTTTTAGGCAAATTGCTCGAAAAGTAGTTCGGCAAGGGGTTAATATTTTGATATCATAGGAAATATGAGAGTTTTTTCATTAAATTAGGTCAAATTCATCAAATTCTAGGTGAAGTGATATTTCGCTCAAACTACCTTAAGAAGTGAGTGCAAGGCACTTTCCCCTTGCGTGTGAGGAAGGGAGACATTCGGTCCATGAAGAGTGTGTTCGGAACGAGGTGGATTTTTTTCAACAGCTTCGCTGGAATTTCACATCCCTCCAGCAGTCGTCCCCGCTCATAGAAGCACACCGTATATGAGCCCTTGAAATCCTAGAGAATCCCCTCGAAGACATATTCGGGGCACCGAGACACACTCGCTTCCTCTCTCGCTCTCTCCCGTCAGGAGAAGTAATGTGACAGGTCCATTCCATGGATACGACTCTCGACTCGGAGCGGAGTTAAGTACCGGCGCTAAGAATTGCGATGGAAGAGTGTAGTGCTGGAGGGACCGAGAGAATGGGGACAGGAAATGATCCCGGGCGACAGGCGCCTTTAGACCCCATCCACGATTCACGGAGGCAGGAACTTAAAATGAAAGTCACATCATCTAAATATCAAGTACTTATCAGAAACATTTTTAAATTGAAAAGATAATCCATTATTTTACATTGTTAAAATCAATCGTGCAGGAGTAACTTTGTGGAATTGCTCCATGTTAAATAACAAAGAATAACTATACCTACGAATCCATCTAAAATGTTTTGTTTACGACCAAGGTTTCGCTGTTGTACAGCATCATCATGTAAAGCAATTGCAGAGTTCAGACATATATATGTTTATGTGGGGGCATGGGAATTACACCGTCCTTGCCAGCAGTTAATACAATGTCGCTCTGAATTTTCAGCAACTTAAAATTTTATAATAGTAATAATTTCTTCATAGGCTGCCGCCAATTGCTATCTATTTATTATTTAGACGGACACACACAGCCATGACCTAGATGGTCAAAAATCACCCAGGCCGGATTCAAATTCACGATATTCCGGTTGGCAGGTGAGGACGTTACCCCGGCGTCACCGTGGCCAGCATCAACGCACTATTACATTTACCATACCCTGCTGTCTCTCATAATTTATATTTCATCAAAGTACTGCCACGTGAACCACCAAAAGGAGATGGGGTATGTGGCATAGGGTGTGGGAACAACAACCATGAACAAAGGAGGGGAGAGGGGAAAAAATAGGAAAAGAGAAATAACAGAAAGTAAGACTTGTTTTGACGGAGAATTGTCTCTCTGTTTCCGTTGAAGTCATAGATATCGCGATGGAAGAAGAGATTTTTAAAACCGACCTGAACGAAGTAAGAGAGATACTCGTACTTCGTTGCTTAGGCTTGTTATGAAAATTTATCGCGGGGGTAAAGAATTATATTTTTATGTAAATCTGAAACTAGTGTCATCTGAATTTTTCGGTAGCCTTAGCCTAAAGTATTACCTCCCAGCATACTTTCTATTCGCTAGTGGAAGCTTTTAAACTGTTCAACTCCCGAAATGTACGCCTACATTTTAGAAGTCACATATTCATTATAAAACATGTGGGTTGCGAATGCTCACGGATTCAACACTCAAACAGCTCTGGTGCAAAGAACGAGGATATTTTCTGGGTGGCACAGGAGGGCAGAGCTCAAATAAACGAAATGAGTAGCTCGTGAATCAACACGAAGGGACGAGAAAAAAAAGAAGCATACGAAAAAGATGACGACATCAGATTAATCCATCGGAAACAATTTTGATACGAGTGGACAATGTTCAAGAAAAAATTGAACGCCACCAAAGTGTGGCGGATGACCCCACCGGTGAGACATAAAACATACAACATACACGAGACAAAAGGATCGCCGTCCGACTCCGAAAAGTGAAAGAGCGTAGGGGAAACCTTTTCCCAGCAAGGAAATCGACTGGAGAGCTGAGTTCACCATTCCTCATCTCTTACGATCTCAGATGAGACTCCTTCCAAATCCATCGTTCTCTAATTAGTCGTAGGAAATAGCTGCAGCCCTCCGATTGAGCACAAAATGCAAAAAAAGGTTGTCGTAAAAAAGAAATCGCTCGGTCCCCGGATTCACCGGAATGAAAACGCTTGGTAATTTTTATGCCTCAGGATGATGCTCGGATTCCCATGACGTCAAACGCGCCAACGTGACCTAATGAACACAATTTAAAACTACTTCTAGCTCTACCACCGCAACTCAGTGCTGTCCGCGATGTAAATTAATAACGCTACAAGTGAAAAGTACGTAAATAATTTCCTACCTAAGAACTAATTCAACCATATAACATTCCTAGCACTAACTGAAATTTAAATGACACTTAAATCACTTCTTCATCTTAGTTAACCAAAAATTCACCAAATTTGACAATCTCTTTTCATTCGTGAACTTCACTTTTCTCTGGTTTCACACCCTCATAGAAGTAAGCATATTGCTTCCGCATAAAATTTCCAGGATATTAAAGGAGACATATATCGGTGCTAAAGGCGATGACATTGGTTACACTATATTATTTTAGCTAACCTCTAATCGATTAATGTACTGACGCATGTATTCTGCGTCAATTTAATCTTTTCAGACGTCAATGCACACCCATTTCGATACTATTCGAGCAGATGAGTGACGTCACGGAAACCGCAAAATCTCGGGACGTGTAACGCCGTTGCACAAGTGGACTCGAGAGTGGGGATGCAGGGCCTTCTCCTCTCTCTCGTAATCCCATTCTAAATCCTCGAAAACACCTCCAACTCGCTACGGACGCCCACCATGGTCACAGCTCTCCGAACTACAAGTTAGCGACGGCACGACCGTGTATTACATGTACCATTGACGGAATTCTACGGCGGATTTAGACGAGCTCCACTGGAAAGCGAAGATCACCAGCGGTCATCGATCCGAAGATCGGTCTGCTGCATCTCTCCGTTCAATTCTCTTTTAAGTTAAAGAGGTTGCGCCGCGACTGTGTGAGTCAAAACAAATACTAAATTCCTCATTTTTTTCTATTTTGCACAAAAAATCCTGCTTTCGCTGATGAAATGCGTTACCTACAGAAAACAAAATTAAAGTAGAAAAAATGCAGATTATTCCACGAATATATTTTAAATTAGCACATTTTTCCAGCCATAGAAGCCAACTGCAGCGCCATTTCCAACGAATTACCGCATTTTGACTTCAATTACGGCAGTAATTCCCTAATAACTAAAAACATAAGGTGGTAAGATGCCTATATTTTATTTTTTTAATTTCTCTGGATTATTTTCTTCTTAAAAATAGTTTTCCGCGAAAATGGCATTTATATTATATGAAAAAATAATATTTTCCCCCGTGTTTCTCTCATTCCCCCATTGAAAACAATGTAATTTTAAGTTCAATTATAGATTAAAATAGCGTGGAAAGGTGTTATTTTGCCGTTCATATCAGACAGAGGACAAGTTTTTTACAAGTAGACATAATATGAATAAAATGACATTAAGTCATTTTACGGTGGAACCACCTTAAAAAATTTATATTCCCTTCATAATTCCCGTTAATACCTTAGTATGGCATATATCACAATTTGTTGCATTTATTGAACTCTTGGATTTCCTCTGCATAATTCCCATTAGTTGTTCTTCTGATTACTGTTTAGAAGAGGCTGTTATGCCTCAAAAGGAATCCAAACAGAAGGTTATTACAAGGGCTGATCTACCAGTATATGTACGTTCAGATGGAAGAAGGAACACCTAGAGTATCTAGGTCTATACTTATTTTTTGCCGCTGCAAGCCCTTATCTCCTCTCACTATTTCATTCTTCAGCCCAGTACGCGTCCTACCTCTCTTCATCGCATCCAGAACGCCGAATATCTTTCTCCTTCTTTCCCCCTTACCAATCATCCTCCCTTCTATCACGAGTCACGACCTTCTGCATCCCTTCACTCCACATTACCTCTTCCAACCACCAATTCTGCATCCTAATCTCCTTCAGTGGCTTCCTCTGCGGAAAACGAAGATGTATGCAAAAAGTTCTCAACTACTGAGCATATTCCTGTGGCGACAAACAGAGCGATGATAGTTATCTTTCGAAAAACGTGAATGAAGACATGTACATACTAATGGCCATCGTAAATTTTCGCCCAAGTTGTATTTCCCACTAGGGTCATTTCACGGTGCTTTTTATAATCCACACGCCTTATTCCGCCTTGGCAAAAACTGCAAGTTTCTTACTCCCTCGGAAAAATAACAGCAGGAATTTTGAGTCATGAATTTCAAAAGAAGTCGCAAATTGATACCTTCGTATCAGCTCCTGGTATCAGTAATGGACGGTCAACATAATACACGTCTTTAACTCGCAGGCTAATGCAGTTGGACGCTATTCCGGAGAGCACATCCTCCCTTTGAAGGGAGCACTTAAGTAGGCACCTAACCGGCAAATTCGTGCGGAGTGGGGTAGCGGAATGGTCAACGGTCGCGGCGAAATGGTCTGACGGCGGCTTAAATTTAAATCTAAGAGGCCCGCATAAAGAACGAGCCATGATTCCATTTGAGGACGGGTTTCTTTCCGGGACCAGATGATGGGGGACCACACGAACGGTCGCCTCTTGGCAGACGGTCGGTGAGTAGGTCCGGGTGTAGAGGAAGGTCAGTGGAGTGGGTGCCGGAACGGGATAAAAGAGTTGACGCGGGCAAGGATTTCCGGACAGGAAAGAGGGCAGAGAATCGGGTGGGAGTGCATGAGTTGTGCTCCTCCACGTTTTGCACTACGTCGCCGCGCATGGATTCCATTGCTATGACTGCCGAAGCGCTACGAAAAAATAAACGACGAAGACGATCCGTGCCCTAATATTTCGGAACGCAATAAACATATGACTGACAGAGAGAGTCGGGTTTTACTTGCTGCCGCAACGAAGTCTTACAGCGAATCGTGCAATTTTAGGATAGTTGAGCTAGATTTGTTGTGTTTGTAAATGACGCTCGCAGGAGCAGCAGTAAAGAGCAGTCATCATTTTCTAAACTGCAGCCCTCATGGAAAAGTTGATGGGAAGTGGTGAAAAATGCCCCTGGTTATATTTTGGTGAGTACAGCAATTTTAATCGTTTACTACAGTATGTTATTACAAGCGATGTAGTTTTCTTCGCCGTTAAACGCTTGCAGTAGGCAGTTCCTCGCTCGCCTTACGAACAACCCTCTGACTGGGCAACAGCGCGCGCCTCTCCCTTTCTCTTCCCGGCATGCTCCTGGCTGTTCAACGCGCTCTTTTTCCAAAATAAATG
This sequence comes from Pyrrhosoma nymphula, assembly GCA_963573305.1. Taxonomy (NCBI): domain Eukaryota; kingdom Metazoa; phylum Arthropoda; class Insecta; order Odonata; family Coenagrionidae; genus Pyrrhosoma; species Pyrrhosoma nymphula. The sequence goes on from OY754329.1 coordinate 145,947,579, forward strand.
ATAATCGATATTGATTAACCAACGAATTCCTTTAAGATTTTAGAAGTGGATTCATGATGATGAACTCCAGAGCTTGAAGATATTCCAAACGATGGTGTTCACGGATGCGCGGAACGGAAAATAACACAACCTTGCGTTTACACCTATAGCTAAAATACTAATGCATTAAATAATATAAAACTTCGTGTAATTGTTAAGAAGGATTTTTACTACAATACTTGAAAAGGATATTTCGATATTTCAATCCGTGTTGCTATAATGAAGCCATAATGCGATGCATCCGTCCGGTACCCAGAAAAATGCGCTAAAATTCTGTTCTTGAGCACACAATGAAATCAATATAAACGGTAAAAAGTTTTGTTTGCCATCAATGAGCGCAGAAATAAACAAGCTTTAATGTGATGTACTTCAATTAAAAATTGATTGAGCCGTCTGTGAGATATTAGTCTTCAAACTCGGGTGACGGAATTTTGCATCGGATAGTAGCGTGCAGCCCCTGAGTGTCCAGCGGCTCCCAGCTTACAATTAGTCCTTCCATCAGCTGTGTTATACACTGTTCCCTCGTATCTGTTTCCAAAAAAGCGTGCGGCTTTCCTTTGAATATTAATCATTTCCCGTATTACATGTTTCTGTTCACGAATGCTCGCTAGCTTACAGCGGAGGGAGTTAACAAAACGATCCAAGACCTTGGGAAGAAAGAGGAGGGCGAAGTTACGAAGGGGAGAGAGTGAGAGGCGACCTAAAGAAAGTGCGAGGCAGCATGCAGCAAGAGCAGCTGCAGAGGTGAGGAGGAGTGCAGCAGGGGATGAGTCTGCGCCCGGCGCGGCGATGTGTCGATGTTGGTGTGGTGTGCGTTTATGTGTGCATGGGGGGGGGAGAGAAGCGGCTACGGCTGCAGGGTAGCCGGGCGACGGCATCCGCGAGGCAGCTCAGTGCCAGGAAGTCGAGAGGGTGCGGTCGGAGGGCACGGAGTTTGTGGGGGGGGTTGCGGGGACGAAGGAAGCCGACGATGAAGAGGAGGGGTGTATAGGAAGCGTGGGTTATGGCGGCAGCGGCGAGGCAGGGGAGAGGCGGTATTCAGGGTACGGGGGGAAGGGAAGGACGAAGCAGCCAGCCAGAGCTGCAGAGAGAGAGAGCATAGCAACCCTTGCCTCCTAACCCCGTCTCTCCTTCCCCTCCCGCTGTCTCCCCTCCCTCCCCTCCCCAAACCCACTTCTCCAGGGCGACCGACTCCTCTCCCCAGCATCCCCCGCGAGAGAAATCGAGAGAGAGGAGGCAACGGAGCCCGGTGTGGGAGTGGTCGGGGTTCCGCGGGAAATGGAAGCGACGCTCCGGGCCGTCCCCCCTTCACCAACCACTCCCCTCAACCAAACAGCCAGAGAGAGCGAGGGCGAAAGGGCGGGGGGAAGGGGTTAAGGGCTACGACGGAGCGGTGGGAAACATGTAGAGGGTGGTCAGTTGGCCGGATCACGGCCGGCATAAGTGGGATGGGGTAGACGCAGCCCACTCGTCGTTTGGGCTTATGGAATGGGATGTGTATGCGTACACAAATGAGAAGGGTAGAGGAGAAAAAAGAGAACTGAGAGAGGATGCTAATTAACAGGAAGGGACCCAAGGCAAAAAAACTTAACTCCCCCCTCGGCAGATGGGGACTGACCACCAGAAAGGCCTTCGCGTGAAGCATTCCCGTTCAAATTCTCAAACATCTGTGGGTCAAATTTACATTAAAAACAAAGAACCTGAATTACATCGGAGTGTTATTTGTTATTCAGAGCAGTGTAATAACGTTAAACTTGAAGCATCCACAACAGGAAGCATTTCTCAGCCACAGTGGAACTTCTACTGTAACCAAAGTTCAACTGTATTGACCTTTTTACCTATTAATTGGCGGCACGATGGTGGTGTTAATGAGGGAGCTCTCGGCTACAGACGCGGGACTCGGACTCAAATATGGGCGAGAATATCCAGTAACACCTTTGCGGCGTGACTTCCACGAAATCAGATCATCCTTGTGCATAACGAAAGGCACAACAGGGAATTGAACTGGCCTCATCCATATTCATTTGATCAACTACATGTGATATGTCACCGAGAATCGCTGATATTTTCTGCCTTCCTAAAACCATAAAAAATAATTATGCTGTTTGATTCAGTTACTATTGCTTACGCCCTGCTTCGGGAACCTCCAGAAATGCGCGTGGAAATCAGCGTTCAAACACATCAGCTCCCTTTTGTGTCTGAGAATGAAAAAAGTTTAACGCGAGTATTTAATTACGCTGCGTCTATTTATAGGTGATTAGCCGAGGTTCCTCTCTCGTCAGCAATTGAAAGATAAAGGAATTTTCAATTTTATAAATCCTCGAGCCTAAGCCGCTTATTTTTTCTGGGTGGTCGAATGTAATAACCGAGCTTACGTCAGTGCCAGAATTCAACTTTGGTCCATTATACCCTTGCCAGGAGTCTGAATCTTGCTTTCTCTCTCTCCAAGATCGGCGGGACATATACGATATGCACGATTATTATTAACACGATCTGATTTCCACCCGTGACATGTGCCCCCCTTTCCCCTTCAGATCAAGTCCAGGGTGTCAAGGATGACGAGAACAGTGCAGTAGGCCCTTTCAGATATCGGCTGTAAAACATTATACCCTCCAGTATGTCGTAAGAAGGTATCAAAATGATTTACACCATAATAATACCTACGCTTCTGAAAGTAACATGAGGGGAATGCTCGCTCCCAAAATGTGTCAAAATCACATTTCACCCGAACAACCACCTAATTACCTCACGTTTCCCTTTTCTTTGCATCAGGAGAAAAAACGATGAGTGTTGCAGGTTTTACAGGATAAGGCAAGGTGACTTGTGCTCTGAATCACAAAACTTCACAAAAATGAGAAAAAACACCTGACTGCGAGTAGAGGCGTGAGGAGGGAAATGGGAGATTTTAGAATGGAACGGAAACTATAAAATTCGCGCGAGTCGTCAAGGACGAAAGTAATATGCACCCCGACGTCATTCTCGGACACAGACTAACATCGAGAGAGCTGCATTCTGGAATCTAAATCCCCCCGCTAACCAACTCTCATCACATCCAAGGCCTTCTTCTCCCGTTCCTTTAGCGCCAAGGCGATCATGGAGCAAAGGGTAAAAGTATCCAAGTCAGCCGCTAGTGCGCCAGGACAAGCCCCTGAGAGCAGCAAACGCGTAATGCATAGAAAGTCATTCAATGCTTTGCGGTTAATTAACATCGATACACCATCAGCTGTTACGTTTCCAAAGGATATTAAAATGTGGGAAATGTTACTCCCCGGTCTTTTACTGCGCAGAACTTACGTAAAAACCTCGGGAAACCAAGCATTTCGCTATTTGCCTGCTGCGCACTTAAACGGAGGGGGGATCGAAAGGGGGGGGGATAAATAATTCACAGTGAAATAATTGACAGTGCGTCACAGGGTAAAAGGAAAACAAGACTGCACGTATCTCTGACAAAGTGCCCTTCCGACCACTGAGAAAACCATACATATCTGGAATCATAGTAATATTAGTGTAGGCAAAATTGATTTGTTTTGATGGTTGCGACATTGAAATCGATGTATTTTAAGTGAATAGAATGCACAACCACACGTTTCGCAATCAGAGCAATGAAAACACACCAAATGCGCAAGTACCACGAATTTACCACGCAAATTAACGGATGAATGTTTATCTAACCGCCAACAGACATCACTTATGGTCCAGAAACTCCTATTTCCGCGAAACTTCGCAGAACTGTACCGGTGGCCTTAGCGCAAACCTTCGTCTCGTAATAAGAACCTTTAAGACTCCATACTCCAAATGAAACGTACATGAAGTCGACTACTCCTTGCTGCATGTCTTTCACGCCGGCAAAAATCAATGTTCTACCGCCAATCCATACAAGTCCACCCCGACACCACTACCCATGTCCAGTCCATAATATAAGTACGGGAAAAGGTTTTTGCGAATACAAGGCGAAAGTGTAGCGTTATCTTTGATGGACCACCAAGTCCAATGAGCAGTCTTAAACAGCCCCGCAATCGCTACAATGTAATACTAGACTACGATTTTTCGTGCTTTGGTACGAAACTAACACGGTGAGTGATTTTTTTATGCCAAATACAACGTTGGAACTTTTTTCAATTTGGTGCACTTTGAGTTATTACGTCGGCCAAGGTTATTTTGCAAAAGTAATACCACTTCTTGCATAAGATGAAATCATGCAGAATTAAAGCACATTATTAACTAAGAGACTATTTACGAAGAGTTTCAACGCAATCGATATTGCAGCAGTTGAATTCTAGGGAGCATCGTTTGAGAGCCGGAAACTCTTCTAAAACTCCGGAATCAGCCCGAGGGAAAACGAGTACAGAAGACCTGGAGGAATACTACATTACGTTTAGCAACAAGGCATCAGTGGCCACGGAACTCTCGTTTGCTGGAAAGACACATTAAAGTTCAAACTATTCACATACCATATTTTCCTCTTTATCGGAATACACCAACTATATACGGAATACGCTTTTGGGACGGACTATTAAGAAACAAATTAGAAGAATCCCGTCGTTAAATATCGTATCCAAGATTTGCTTTTGCGGACGGCTGATTCGCGAACGTCAATACGACTTTCTCTTCCTTTCCACTTATGATCTCGTTTGACCGGTCGCTGAATTCAAGCTGAGGTTTCGGCCCATGCCTCTGATCCTTCGTGCGGTCACGTCGCTGCGTGTCGCATTGCAAAATAGTGCAAACGTCACGTTGAGGTTTCATGCAAATACATACCTCCATGCATTAATGTACACAAATATTTAAATTGAAAAACCCTCAGCATACACGAAGTAAAAAGCGTTACATTAATTCATTAAAATGAAGGATGACAGGACAGAAGTACAATGAAAACTCTGCGAAGGAGAGAGAAACTTACTGGACACATTTTGAGACACAAGAGCCCAAATTTGAAAAACAATAACGGAAAAAGAATGGAATGGGAAGAATTACAGAGGAAGATCGAGAATGGAATACCTCAGGCAAATCACGAAGGAAGTCAAAGTGAATAAATATGTAGAAATGAAGCGGTTGACGGAGAGAGGAGTGGAGAGCTGCTGCAAATCTATCTTCGGACTGATCACTACTGACGGCAATGAAAAACGGCCGTCAGGACAGTTTTGGTTCCCCATCGGCTTAGCAGGATCCTTCCACAGAGAAGCAGCGGAAATAATTCAAATGCCATCAGAGCATTGAGGTGAACCACTAAGCAACCAGCTGCCTCAATTTCAGAACTTTGAATACATAAGTGCAGATTATACACCAAAAACGTGGGCCACTCAAGAATGAGGATTGAGCAATGACATTCCATTGTATTTTTCTTTTACGTAGGAAAATGTAGTTGAATGCGTTTTTTAAATGATGATGCACATGAAGAATGAGCTGTTATTCAATAAAGTTCCACATAAACGCGCCGCAGTTCTCAGGTCACAAACTTTTGCATATCTTCCGAAAGACCATTCCTGGCGTAGCCTGCTATTTTTTTTTTCAATCAACACAATATGATACTTTAATATAACCACCGCCTTTATTTTTCTTAAAGAACGAACAACATTACCAGTTTGAGTCCAACACGGAGTGGTTATAATTTCCACACACACTACAAGGAAAGAAAGAAAAAATCGAATACATAAAAGAGACGGCAGAGAGTAGAACGGATGTACAGATGCAATTTGTTTTCCCCACACAACACCCATGAACGAAGAACGAAATTAGCGAAACACCAATACAATAGACAACACATCCCTTTTTCCCGTCCTTCCCCGTTCTCAGTCACCTTTTCGTGGCGGGCAACCTTACACCCCCTGACATACGCCCTCGCCGAGTGACATCTGTAGTGAAATGGGAGATTCTACAAATACGGTATGCACCTTGGATACATTTAAACGAGATATTGTAAAAGACTTTCCAAGAAGCCACCAGTCCCAAGGTCGCAGCTAACATTGAAAATGGGAGAAATGAAACCTACGGAGCTCAACACAGCTGTCACCCTGTGGGCGCGAAAATGTGACATGGCCGTCTTCGTGGGTTCGAAGTCGACGATGACACGTGCCAATAAGAGACGCCGCGTGCCCCGAATTAAAACTACGTGATAAATCACACCCTTAAAATTATATACAACGTTAACTCTTCTTCTTTTTATGACATCTGAGCGAAACATATGGACCCAGGAAGCATTTTAATACTTCAATCGCAAGGCGGGGGAGGTTAAGATTATAAAAATCAGACATGCCTTATGCAACATGTGCAAGAACTCCCGATGCGAAATAAAAACATGGCTTGGGTAAAAAGAAATACCTCTAGACATGCTAGTCCAGTCAATGAACGCCCAAAAAGGGGTTGTAGAGGACATGGAAGAGGACAAAGACGAAACTTCAGGTATGTGTTTGGGGTTGATAGGAGGTAAACATACTAAAATTCCCCGGATCTACGAGGTGTGCGGGAAGGAGGGGGGGGGGCGCGAGAAGGTACCTTGTTTTGGTTAATCGCTTATATCTTGAAAACGGTGCGTCGTAGCGAAAATATTATTGCTTATTAAATTGAAGCTGATAAAATTTACTACAAAATAGTTCCTTTCACATTTATTTCTATTTCTCATAATTATCGAGATATTTGCTAACGAAAATTGTACATTTTTGAAAAACGCTTAAATTCCTCACGTTTTTTGACAAACCTTTCCTTCTAGCGGCTCAGCCTTTAGTTTTACAGCAGAGTCCCCCGAAGGATAGTTGTAGATAATTAAATTACCTTTAAAATGAGACATCATTTAATATTTTATCTTAACTGGTCAATAGTTACAGCAATTTGAAATTTCTAGGTAAATTCCGAACTTCCTCGGAAAAAGTTGAAAAAATGACTTGTGGTCAACTTTTTTCGATTCGGTGCGGCAGCACGTACTTTAACATGCATGCACGTAGTGTGAAAAAAGTGAGTACATAATCCTACGGTATACATAGTTCATTGCTCACATTTTCTTACCATTTATGTATACGTACACAACATAAAGCTGTATTAATAATATATATACAACCCTAGAAAAACGGGAAAGACCGATGTGCTGTTTTCTTACGAATTTCCGGAATTTACCTAAACATTTCAAATTGCTGTAACTATTGACCAGTTAATGATAAAATATTAAATTATGTCTCATTTTAAAGGTAATTTAATTATCTACAACTAACCTTCTGGGGACTTTCCTGTAAAACTAAAGGCTGAGCCGCTTTTAGGAAAGGTTTGTCAAAAAACGTGAGGAATTTAAGTGTTTTTCAAAAATGTACAATTTTCGTTAGCAAACATCTCGATAACTATGAGGAATAGAAATAAATGTGAAAGGAACTATTTTGTAGTAAGGTTTATCAGATTCAATTTTAAAAACAATAATATTCTCGCTATGACGCACCGTTTTCATTAAAACCAAAACCAAAAAAAGGTACCTTCTGCGCCCCCACTCCCCCCGCACACGTCGTAGGTCAGGGGACTTTTAGGATGTTTATCCCCTATCAACCCCAAACTCATCCCTGAAGTTTCGTCTCTGTCCTCTTCCATGTCCTCTACAACCCCTTCATTGACTGGACTATGCGTCCTTGAAAGGGCATCGCGAGAGGGAGAGTGGTTACCGAGTCAGCCAGTCTGATCGTGAAAAACTCCACATCCGCCCCCGCGAGCGAGTGCGGCGTTTGATCGTCAAAAGGGCCAATCGCACGGGTTCTCTAGAGTGGGTGGAGGTAATTTACTTATTTCTGCACTCGCATGCTGGAAATTAAAACATGTTAAAACCTCATTGATTTTTCAAACACTCCTACACGACTTACCTAATGTTTCCCATTACTCTCGATAAATTAATTTTTTGGTCATTTTCAACAAGTTCAAAATTGCTACTGCCTCCCTGAATGCTTCATTCACTTTCGTTGGTTGACTGATTATTCGGGCACGCACACTGAAAAATATCCACAAACGCCGAGATTCGAACCCGGGTCCTCTGGATGTGAAGCCAGTACTCTAGCCACCATATCAGTTCGATTCCAATCATTTTCCTTTTTTTGGTGAAAATTTTATACACCTAGCCTAAAAAATAAAAATCACTAAATTTCAACACTATGATTACCGAGAACAATTGCAAAAATGACGGGTATATAATACGTATTTTAAATTAATCATTAAATAAACTATCATATTATTATTATGCGAAGTTAACGCATCTTGATAACTTTTTCTCCGGCCCTATACGTTCTATAAAGTGTTCTATAAAGTTTGTATGAGGAGTTCTACGGCGGTACGCGACGAAAGGGGTATGAAAGAATAAACGTTTTGAATATCTACTACATGCTTGAGTGAGATTTAATTAATTTTCAACAAAATTCAGTAATTCTTATTTTATTCTATAAGATTCAAAGATATCTCTAGTGTGATCAACAATGGAACCTAGCAACTTTATGAAATATTAAGCACTGGTGGTGAAATTTTTAGAAATATTTACTTCAGGAAAAAAATATTGGGAAGCACAGACTTACAGCCCTACTTTTTTTCTAGACTTATATTTCTAAATAAATTCTAAAATAACGTTCTCCTTATCATCCCAATTTTCTGCAAAATGGGTAAAAAAAGGTCAGCAAGGGTTCACTGAACGTTTCGCCGAGGAGACAGCTGCCTGAAACAGGCAGCTTTCAGTTACTGTCGGCTCTCTTGACGATTCGGCCCACCACACTGTTTCCCCGCTTTTGAAAGGGCAACGAGACTTCAGACGTTCCACCCGACAAACACGAACTGAAGCAAGAAGCTCGTTGAATGCCGATCCGAAACTCGAACCGCCTCGAATTACACCTTCGGATTTCCTTAAGGACCATTACCCAACGCGCGCGCGGGCGCGTGTTAAGGTGCCCGTCGCTCGAACAAGGAGCAGGAATGCACTCGCGGTCGCAAGGAAATATTGATTGAATGCGCCACCCGATACACGGCCGGCGATGCACGTCCCCGACGCGTGAGGTCGACAGCAAGAGGCGCGGTTTCGCGTCGCCCCGCACCGCAGGAGACCGAACGATCTCAACTCGCATGGACGCCGCAGACCGCCCGACCTCCGGTGTCTACGGACAACGGAAGGTTATTATCCCCTAGACATGGGTCTTCCCCACGCAACTCTGAAATACCAGGTCACATGGTAAGTGATTTACCTCTTTAAATGGAACACGTCCCATTGAATGTCTCTGTTGCTAATGAATTTGTATGGTTAAGAAAACTAGCAAAAGGCGCATGCATTTACCAAGTAAAGAAAATAATTAAGGGTCTAACCTTGAATGATGGGATATTTATTTTCTTTCGTTGTACCCTCCAATGTGTGGGTCATTTGTTCATTTAATCCCATGATAAAATTTTTATAGAAACGACGCTATTCTAAACAAAAACCCATCCAGCATCTCGACGTATATTAAAGGAGACGTCATCTGTGTTCTTAAACATATTCATTCACATATTCGACATTAATAACAGTCAATGCCATTGTTCTAATCGAAGAAAGGGCGATAAAAGCACTAAAATCATATGTTAGAACTGCTATCCCGTGATTTATGCATAGGCCAATGGATGAAAGAAGGTCGCAAGAAATTAAAAATTTGGTCTTTCAATCTTGATTCAGTCCAAGTCTCAACTTTATCAAATAAAATGTCCCGCCCAGGCTCACCATCGTCTCGCACGCTATTCCGATTTGGGCATAAAATATGTTACAGGATGTATCCTCACGGGTAAAGGCTTCTTAAAATTTCTCATTCCTTTAAGCGTACGATCCTTAATCGACCTTAAGTGCTTGAACGCCTAGTTCCCTTAAATCATCCAAACAATATCTGAGGAATCAGAAAGCAAGGGTGGCGTAGTGCGCTGCGCATTTTCCCAGAAAACCGTCTGTGGTTCGATTCCTGGTGGACCTTTTCCCATGGAAATTCCTCCACCCTTGTACGAATATCCAGTTGTGAGTCGACCTTTGAGAATGGCAGGAATGTCTTTCGGTTGTGCCACCTCGCCCGCATTGATCGAAGGGCTCAGGCGACTAGACGACATTCCATCATATGTAAAGGAACCCCAGACACACTTAGCGGTCAGCCAAATTGGTTAGACGATGCATTGAAAATAATATCATGAATTATTCCGCACACTGTTTAGAAAAGGCAGCGACCCGCATTCCGGCTTGAGTTGAATGGAGAACCTCGCCAACCCAAGCATTCGTAGTACTGTTGTAGCCTACGCTAAAGACGTGCAACCTGTTGCTCGCTAGGTTTACATAGATCTAACCATTCTATTGTGTGCTCAAGAGTAATCCCGAGCGATGAAAATCACTCCTAGGGATTTGCGGAAGAGAAATGAGGCCATCACTGTGGGAAGGAACGTTTTTATCTAATTATTACTAAGAGAGATAAGACGAGGGAGATGGCTATTTACAATGAGAGCAAAAAAACATAGCAGCAATAGTTGGCTATTCATGGCTCGTTATAGTAATTGCCTTTCCTATCAGTTCATCCTCGATAAGCTTCTGTCACTTCATCGTCCGACTTAGTTAATCCCACTAAAATTTTAAATGGAATCACCTCGGACTGAAGGGGGAGGAACCATTGGAAAACGAGGAGACAAAGATAAATTTTTAGGGTTATATTGTACACAGAAATACACATTCACCAGTGAATTACTTTCGCTTAAACAATTCTCACTTATAAACGAAAAAAAATGATTGACCGACAAAATGTAACTCAATGTGACAAACAAACTCCAATCAGAGCTTTACTCGAACGAACGCGCCCTCATTTGCTGCAGAACAAACCTCAACTATCCCCAGGAATGGGAATTGGACGACAAAAACAAACCAGCATCTGGTAGTAGTGACTTTCACAAATGAAAAAGCTGAGTCAGACATGTCGCACGTACGTGGAGTTATATAAGAGGGCAAGCATCAATGCTGTCTTAGTGCCGTTTTAAAGCGTCTACCTTGAATACTAGCCAAAACTGTTCACCAACTACCGATCATTAGATGATCAAGTTTTTTTCTATCAAGAAAATATAAAGTACCTATGTAATAGCAAGCGGACACGAGAATAAATCGAGAAATTAAGCAAAGAGAAATTATATAACATACGCTAATGATTATCTGGTATGGAAAATTTACGAAAAGGCTAAATTAGAATGAATGCATGTGGGTTTGGACACAAGATTCCATCATACAATTTGCACCTATCCTCAGATAAACCACAACGAATGAATACCCCAAAGCTTACTTCATTCCGCCGTTGTTTTAAAGCATTATTTCAGTCGGTTATGCTCACAAAGCACCGTGACATTGCTCGGATGAAGTGACTACTTTCAGGGATTTTTTAAACACAGAAATAGGTCATCAAGGTACATTTTTCAGCATCTATATATATTAATTTTGTAGCGTGTCAGTCAGTCAGTCATTCTGTATCCATTTTGTTTATTTCTCTCTCAAGTTTTGAGCTAGAGAAATGAGGTTTGGTGCATTAAATGTGGATTCTCTGTCTGTATGATTTGGTAGTAGTTTTGGATTTTTAGCAGTTGGTGGTGCAAAGAAAAATGCCGGTATTCGGAAAACTAGGATTCAATCCAGAATTGAGGAAAATAGATGATGATTTAGGGAAAAGTCGGGGATGACTCCTCGATGGAGGGTTATGAAAGTCAGAGACAGAGCAAAGACCGATTATTTAACCATTTTGCAGCGGCAGGCTAGACGACAGCTCCCGGAGCTGAATACTCCGGCGAAGAATTTCATGGTTCACGCTCTCTTATGGATCATTTTTTACGAGAATCACTTTCATCCTACATTAAACGCAGTTAGACGATTTTTCAATAAAACTATTTATTGACTTCTATAATTTTATCTTTTAAATTTTCACTTTTCAAAAATTGTCCTTTTTCAAGTCAGACGAATTTGTACGCCGTTTGCACGAAGGGCACGGATTCCCCCGGAGTTAAATATTTACTGCCATTGCAGCGGAAGGGTTAATGAGTTGAATACCAATGATGATTGCTCACTTTTTTCAGCAAATTGCACTCCTGAAGAGAACTTTCTGTAAATGTCAAGTCGATTACAGCTGGAAGCAAAAACCAGTTTGTCAGCAAAACATTGGAAAGCATAAAAAAAATGGCGAGAATGATGTTTGCCTTTCCGAGCAACTGTAACATGGCAGCAGCAGTAGGGGGGATATTTCAAAGACCTTACCCAAGCTCTCTCTCTCTCTCCCCCGCCTATTCATTCCCATCGAACGCTAAGCGCTTGTAAATCGCCTTGAAACCCGGCCGATAGAAAGATCGAATGGCGAGAGGGCAATTTACATTCCGACGTTCCCTCAGCGAAGGTGTCCCGTCCCTACGGTAGGCACGCCATCTCAACTCCTTTTGTCAGCGAAGAAGTTATATAATATCGAGTCTCAAGATCTATGCTGAGAATATATTGATCTTTAGTTAGGAAATGAAGCACGTTACCTTTTAGCTTTAAATTTTCTATCACTATACATCACAAACTCTTTTGTCATGCTATTACAAAGATGTCTTTTCAGGGAAAATCATAACATAGGGCATGTTTTTCCTAGCCTCCAGTCACTTCTCACAGTGTTCTACATTTGACATTGGTATAGAATCCGCATTATCACCCATGACTTCAGGCAACATATATCTTCGGACACAGTGAGGAAACGAAGAGAATAAAGCAGTTTGAAATACGACGCATTTCATTATGAAATAGACCATAAAATCTATTTTTCTCAATAGTATAGCGTCAAAGTCGAGTGTTGGAATAAAATTTCTGAGTGGAACTCGATAGCCTTTTTCTGCGCCTTACACACGACGATTGTCACTAATTGTTTCATTGCGAGCTGTAAACCCACAAGGTTTTCTTCTGTTCAGTGCCGCGGTGCCGCCACGGCCTTTCCTCCGCTCCAAGACATCACATACCCGACCCATGGACATTTCGTCCAACTACCGGCACAAATCGGCACTTTTCAACACGACTGGAACATTTTCGCACCTAAGGAACGAGGGGTGACAAGTCCTTAACCTGCAAGTTAAGGCCAGTTTACGATAGGTGTCAGCGTTATCTTTAATTTCAACCGCAAGTTCAATGCATTGGTGTTTACGGAGGCGTTTACTATCGCGTGAAAACGTCAAGCGTCAAATTCAAAGTTTAACTAGTCCAACTTTCACGTTCACGGTTAATGGCATGGAATCTACACATTCATGGTTAATGGTTTGCGTCAGTGATATAATAATATAGCGGCTGATATAATTAAAAACACTGATCAAAGCAGATTAATTATTTACTGTCCACAGAGGCTGTAGGCACGTACACCGCAATCCGCGAAAATAAGTGTATCGTCTTTATGTTTACATTCATAGCAATGGATGCTTACGCGACGCGGTGCAGCATAAGATAAACGAAGGTGGACAACGATTGCCGATGAAAGCTCCGGTTGTCAGCCGAAAGTAAACTGCAATCGTGAACATACCTTCAATTAATGGTTGACGTATGAAGTTAACGAAATTCATAATCCAGGCTTTACCCTGGAAACCTCATTTGGCATAAAGTGTTCGGTCACCAACCGCTAAGCATGGTCCCGATGTGGCTTTCGAGTTTTGCTACGATTGGAGCATTTTGGCCCAACGATTCCCTCGCGTTGCAGCGAGCGTCTTCAGGAGCGGCGAGCGTCTTCAGGAGCGGCGAGCGTCTTCAGGATCGAAGTGCTCGCTGCAAACCGAGGGAAACGTTGAACGATAAATGATGGTCGATAGAGCAGCACAGCTCGACTTATATTCACATGAACGGGATAGAAATTGATGGGGTAGTTCGTGGTTCTCATGGAGAGGAATATAAGAGAGGAACACATGGGAGGGGTGGAGGCAATTCTTAAGAACTTCCCGGACCTGCGGATGTTCTCTTCACTTGAGTCGCCACGTAAGGACATACATCTCTCTTCCAAGGGTAAATAAGTGGAACTGAAAATATTGCCAAGGCCAAGAAAGAACCGATTTAAAAATATTTTTTTACTATTTTTTCTAAGCGATATTCGATTCCATGGAAAACTAGGTTGGGAGCCGCCACAGACTCGGGAAGCTACAAGCAGGCTTTGGTTACTAAATTCAGATAAGGATACATAGTTTCAGGACGACACGGAGTATATTATTATTAAATGTACTATATCTGTCGAACTGATAGACGAGACAAAATAAGATAGATATACTTCCGAACTAAAGAGTACAAAAATTCCTCACTTGCGCCATATCCCTCTTCCTATTTCTTCTCCCTATCCCCTATCGTAATGTCGTGCACTCCTCCTGCGGCTAAGAACAAAGGCGACCCTCACTGGCATCGCCTGGAGCGGTTCGCACTTGGCACCGCTTTAGAATATGTACTCTCGAAAGTATTCTAAGACGACGGCATGTAGAATGGTTGAATTTTCGGCCACTCCACCTGCGTGGTGTGCAAACTCTTCACAAGGGGGCGGACCGAGTAAAACACCGGACCGACGGAATGCGCGGAAACATATGTTCTGCCACGTTCCCATAAACTTATGACCCGTTTACACTACAGCCGTACGTACCGACGCAGTAACACTACTTGCGTTAACAGGACTTTTTCACTTTTGAAATATTCGGAATAGTTTCAAATGAAAGTCTTCTCTGTTAATCAGACACTGTTACATAACGCCATTATCCATTTTGTGCTTCTTTTTTGAGTAATGCGCTTCACATTTCCGGTTCCTACCCCGCAAAGCCAGCGCCAACCGACGCGGCGCACAATGGGACATTTCGAACTTTATTTTTTTCATATCAGTCGAAAGACTTCAATTTTCGTTGTATCTGTACAAATGATTTTCTTAATGCAGAGAATCGAATTTCCAGTCGATCCCTCATAGCCGATTTTTAATTTGGTCAGGATTATTTTTATATTTTCATCGAAATATGATTTTTTTATCGGACTTTAAAAATTTCTCGTGTAAAATATCCTTTACTTACGAACCGTTACAAACAACAGACCCTTTCGAATCATTTTAATTAGAGCACTTAGGTTTTTTCGAGATCGCAGATCAAGAAGGCGACATAATTTTTTTCAAAATTCAAAATGGTGAATCCAAAATGACGGAACGAAAATAAAAAATTTTGAAAAATCGAAACAAAAATCAGTATAAGGGTTTTTGTGATAACGAATTTAGCATCAGTTTCTCAATATTCAAAATGGCATAACAAAAATTCTTAATCAAAGAAGTCCTAATCAAAGTCCGAATATGATACGAATCCCGCATATTTTACCAACCTAACGCAGCGGCGTAAGGCCGGCAGCGTTAGGTACATACTACGCGTTACAGCTGTACGGACGTGCGTTTCCACGGCGTTTTTGGCCTTTAGGCGAAGATACTTACGTCGGTACGTACGGTTGTTGCGTTAACGGGGAATTAACAATCACCGAGCAAGAGCTTTGTAGTCGCTGATGACCAAAACTACTGAAATAACCAATTTTGTCTTAAATTTTGCAAAAAACTGTGCCATGAATTGGACAATCAGGCATGCGCCCAGGGCCCTGCGTTATTCCCCCGCATTATTTGGGCCCCGCAACGGCCTTTGTTATAACCACTGATAACTAACGTATTTCACCATTACTATTAAGATATGAATGTGGTGATTTTTACGAAAATTTTACTTAAAATTCTATTTATTAATTCATTTTTATATTTACCGGGGCGCCGTATTTGCCTCCGAGGACTCAAAATTCTAAGGGCGGCCCTGCTTGGAATCATGAGGTTCAAAGGAACACAAGTACATTTTAAGTTTCATCGTACCTGCAGGACGTATATAGACATGTCAAGTTCCCCGTCCTGAGCGAGGGTTTTCCGGATCGACTGCACATGCGATACAACCAAAAACTTGTACAGTAAGAACTAGCTCTTTATCTAAAGTGCAAATTCGCCTAAAAAACGCACGAGTCGGTTCCTCGCGATTCTTATCAACTTCCTCCACTACCTTGCAGCCCCTCCCAATTCTTCACCCGGCCACTTCACACTCGGGACCTGGAATACAGTCGGTTCTTCTCCTCAACCCACATGGACGTGGAGAAGGACGTGAACACTGAGGTGAATGTAGAGGGCGCTTGTATGGTAGAGGCCCTCTACTACCTATGATAATAGAAGGCCTCTATTGTATGGTAGCTACGAGAGAAAGCTACCTCTGGATTGCACTCTCAGCACAACTCCCCCACCTAATGATAGATACTTCTTCACATCATAGTTATTAAATGTTAAACCAGAGACCTCTGGTAGCACTATCCGAGCTTATAACTTAGGCAGGGCGCGTCCGCCATGTTGGAAGTCCACATTTAGGCTCATAGTGTAAGGGAAACATGCGTTTTTCCAATATTAACATTGCCTTAAGTGTCCCTTCGCTTCAATCGCTGCGGATAAATCTAACGGGTGTTACAGGTAGAAAAAGAGTAAATAAATTGACCTCTCTCTAAATGGTTATTCGTTTTTGACCCCCAGGAATAGCGAAGGACGAGTAAACAAAAAAATCAATACTTTTTTCTCATCGATGAAAAGTTCTACATTCGGTGTGATTACGCGCACAAAAACAGAATAACACACCCTCCATAAAAATCATTTGAGATTTATAATTTTCCAATACTTAGCAGCTAAGATTGAAAAGCTCTCGGGTTTTCCACCGCGTAAGGTTCTCCACTGTTTCCAACGTTTTGAGCGGTGACTGCCTATCGTCACAAGGGATCCAATCTTCCAATTCCATCCAATTTTCTGTCATTACATTCGCCAGGAAAGCTTGAAGTCATATATTTAGCAGCTATATTAAGTAGGCTCCACGGCGACTGTGTCAGTCAAAACAAGTACTAAATTCCACACTTTTGTTTGTTTTGTTTAAAAAATCTGCTTTCACTGATGGCATGCCTAAGTTATTTAAAAAAAATATTAATAGAGTACATATTATGTAAATTATCCGTCATCTAAACTTTAATGAACACTTTCCTAGCCAAAATATCCGACTACAGCGTCATTTCCACTGAATTACCGCATTTTGATTTAAATTACCGCACCGATTAACCGATAGCCAGAATATGAATAAAAATACATTTAAGTCACTTAAAGGTGGAATCCTCTAAACTGAAAAGTGATGAATTATTTTCATTTTAAGAAACTTGGCGCATTACATATTCAACTATAAATTATGAAGAAAAAAAAGGGTCACGCTGAATTCACCAAGGAAACCAAAAGCAGCCATGCGTGTAACGCACCAGCACTTGCCGGAGCGTTAATTTAAAGGAACTGGGATAAGGCATACTATGGCGGAGGGTGGTTACACGTTTGTGACGTTATGCCCTCTCCATCTATCTAAACGGTCGCGACGCTCCAGGGGTCCCGATACTCTATTCGCCTCGGTGACACCCTGGAGGGAGGGTAGCGGGTGGGTGGGAGCGGGCGGGAAGGGAATAAATGGAGAATGCCGAGGAAGTCTGAGAAATGTAGCTGCCCTCTCGCGCCGCGAGGCGAGATATAAAGAAGGGGTTTGCCCTTTTGGCGACTCGTGTGAGAAGTGCCTCTCCTATAAATACCCGCACACCCTCCCCCTCACCCACCCACTTCAAAAGCCGCACCCTTGCGCCGCCGCCACGGCGAACTGAAGTGGCCACGGCCGCCGATACGGGGGAACTCACTCTCCATGGAGGAAGTGCAATAATTGAAGCGATGCAAACAGCTGGAAGCACTTCACTCTCCACGGAAAAGTGATGAATATCCGCAACTTTGTGGCGATAAAGTAGGCAGCTGGTTTCAACATGTGTTCGGCTAAAACCGCGTATCCACACGAGCGAGGCTGCGTGCAGAGGGCGCTTTCCGCGGCACTCCACCCGATGTTTGCCTCGACGGTTCTTTCCTTGGGTAGCGATGCAAGGGTGCGAAGTAAGTTGAGCCGTCAGTTATTACGAGGCAGCTCTACTTTCTACGTGACCATCCTTCAATTCGAGACCTATATAATCCTCTGATGGTTGCAGACGGAGATATTAGCATGAACACGAGTTGATGCACGGTGTTTTGGCGAATTTATTTTATTTTTTTTATTTGTTCCTCGAATAAGCTCATACACATAAAGCGTACATTAAAGGTAAACATTAGACAGATTTAAAACGAGGGACATTGGTTCCCCTCAGAGTAACAAAACGAGGGACATACGTTCCCCTTAGGATAACATCCTGTTTGCGATTAACCGACTCTTCTTTGTATAACAAAATTACATCAATGGAGTAAACAACAAAAATCAGTCACTGTGCCGCAAATTAAAAATCACTTTACAAAAGTTATTAGGTGATACAAAATAATATAAACAATAAGAAAATGAACATGAAAAAAACATTGACAATGCCGGAACACACAACAGAATCTGATTAGGATCACTGCAATTTACAAGATAGTTATAGTTTTATATAATTATCAAACATAAATAATGTAACATAAGCAAGTTGAAACTATTGGAAAATACAAGAAAATTTTTCGTGCCCAACGATTAAGGGATTTCTCGAAACAGATGTTCTACAGAGAAAAAAAAATCGAAAAGGTTTTGTCAAGTTAAAAAGATAATTTGTCAAAAATAATACCATTTCTTACAGATACATTGCATGCTCAGACGATAGCATCCTATTTCGCCAATGGCACAATGTTGAGGGATGGAAAGGGTTGAGACAAGCAACAATTCGTCCACAGAGAGGGCGCTAATCACCGTAAGGTGCCTTTGATCGTACCCAAATACGTCAATCCAAATGAAATCATCGAATTAAAAATAAAATACTTGCATGACCGTTTTTTAATGTGACCATATTAAAAACTTTATCCCTCTTCGTTTTCTAGCGGCAGCCATTTTTCCAGTATGGCGAATTCTTGAGAATTTTGATGTTTACTCTATCCTTTATATCTCAAGAACTAATTTCGGTAGACGATATATACTTCGTAATATTCTACAGAAAGTATTTTCTTTCGTCCCTAATATTTTAAATTTTTTTCTTTTTGCATATTTTTATTGATGAAAATTGAAATAGAACTTAACGACATAGCAATTTAATTCCTCCAAAAAACTATTTTTCGACATGAAAAAACTCTACGAAGGAGATAAGTATCAGATCCGAGAGAGATTTCCCTCTCAAAAGAGTGTAGTAGAGATTTCAAACTGAAAATTTAAATACCTATTGCACTTACCTCTTTTTTTAGAATCAAACAAAAATAACTTAACGCTCAAAATCAGCTATTTTTGGTCAGTTTCTTCGTTGAAGGAGTAATTTAAAAAAAAGAGGCATTGCATTATAATCACAAAAACAACACAACAGCGACAGAAATAGTGACTCGAAATAAAGCCCTTCAAATAAAGGCTCACGATAAATCCAATGTCTCACAGTTAAAACGTTTGTCAAACACTTTGAGGAAACGGGTTTGAGTATCCTTTTATAGGCAGAATTTGAAGAAAATGTAATTTAATTTCAAGTCTTCGATCAACAAATCAAATGATTGGAATAAAATCACATGTTTTTCATATTCTGACAATAAAACGACACAAATCGCTTGGCCAATTATTTTTTTCAAAGATTTTTGACCGTGGGATATCGGATCAGTGGTCAATGAAATTTATAATTTTTTTATTATATCAATCAAGGGAAGGTTTCTAAGCCGCTTCCCCACTTTGAAAACGCGTTCCCCTAAGCCATTTCACTCTTTAGCTAAGCATATATCCCACTCTCTCCCTCCAATACATAAAAATGCCAATCCTCTTCCTTTCCATTCCCCGCATTTCCAACATTCTCCTTTCCGCGTCGGCCTTCATGGTCCGATTGTCTCTTATTATCTCCCCAACACCCATCCCACCGATTCCTGCCTCACAATTTCCTCCTTTCAACTTGTTTCACTCCTACTCCAAGCCAAGCGTATCATCATCCCTTGGTTTGCCCACCCGGCTATCGTATCTCCTCCTCCAAATCCACACATCAAACACCGCGATCTATTCAGTGGAATCTACGCAAAGTTCAAATTTCGGAAGTCACGATCCACAGAACCGTCTTTAACAAATACTTTCTTTAAATATTTACACGTATCCCTTTCCATAGTCCTTTTACCTGTGAGAAATGCCTATTTTACCTAAGCAATTATTTTCCAGATATACTTTGTAACTTCGTGACGACCTTTTTTCTTGACTTCTGGTAGGAACTGTCCAATACATCCGCATTGAAAAGAAAACGAAATGGGACGCTTAGAGATTTACATCTACATACTACCCCGCAAGCCGCCTCAATAGGCGTGTGGCGGGGGGTGTTAGAACACCAGCCGTTTACATGTAAAAAGGAAACGCTCTAATTAAATTACGCCTAGTATTTATTAAAGTCCCTTATTGTTCGGGGGAAAAACGAATTCCCATACCTATCCGTTCGGCAAAATATCTCTCTTAATTTATCGTTTCTGTCGGACCTGGAAATATAGTGGGGTTCTAATATGATGTTCTCCGTGTCGCTCTTAAAAATATCTATTCTCAATTGCTCAAGCAATCTAAGCCTAGCTCGCAGAGATCTAAAGCAAGGTCAAGGTTTAATTACGAAACAAAGGTTATGGCACGCAAATTGGTAGTATTATGAAAAATGCATTTTGCTTGACTCGAGCAAAGGACCAATGGGGAAGTGTGAGAACCACTGCTCCCCCAATAGTCTTCTTCTCTTGATTCCAACCATCATCGAACTTAAGGGCACAACCGATCCCACGAATTCGTATCCACTTTTGGCCGTCTTCTCGTAGAACCGCAAATACATTCTTCCGCATGAGAATCACGACGCGACGAGAACAGATGACAGATCGTAATAAAAATTTTTAAAGAGTTCAACGATTGCAACTCGCCGCGAGTTCTTCTACCCTCCGTGTAGAGAGGACTTTATAACGATCTGGAATCGGAGAAGGGTCAAATCAGCAAGATCCTCAGCTTCGAGTTAGTGATACAGCAGAGAGATATATATACGTACGCAAGGAGGTTAGATTTCACTCGGGAACGCAAAATAAAATTCGCTTATCAATCTCTATTTGCAAGCATTTTTTTACGATTCAGCACCACTGGAACGATAACTCATCAAATGTAAGCTCTGAGATCAACACAATGCACATTCGCACTTTCTGCTTATTCTATATATTCCCTACAGTTCAAGTGTTTATTTACGCAGTAACTCCTCTCCGGGCATCGGTATAAGTTTCAATGATATGTAATCCAAAAATAACAATTTTTATCGACTTGACTTTGAAAAAGTCAGAGATCTAAACTTATACTCGATACAAACTTAACGCCAGAAGAAACAAGAAGAAATAAGGAACGGGCAACTGAGCTGAGGAGATCCCACATGCAAGCAATACCGTCCATCGAATAATACGCCGGGTATTATCGTCAAACAATTTGACTTGCGCCAAGGATCTCCTTTTTCAGGGGAGGTTGAGTTGATTTACCGAAATGTACATAATAATACCAATATGCCAGGCAACTACGCAAGAGCATCTGGTTGCACTAAATATTGAAGTCCAAAAATTCTCCAACTCTTGATTAAATTCTTATAAATTATTATATAAATTCTTCATGATTAAAGTCCAATTCTTGATTAAAATACCTCAGAGTTTCAACCCAAATATAATGTAAACGCCTTTTATAACAAACGTTTGTTTACAACAGCCAGTTAAAGTTGTTTACAAACTATAAATGGAGATTTATACACTGAATCTTATAACGAAAAGAGTAAGAAATAAATATGTAACATAAAATTTTAGCGAAAAATCGCCATGATCAGCAATGTAACCTAATACTTAGACTTCCGTCCTGTGTGACTGAGCGCCCGAAAAACTTATCTACAGCCCATTTTCTCTCCCAGGTGGCATTCCTCTGACGTAGACAGGAGAACTCAGATTGCCAAATTCAGTTACCCATATTTGAGGTGGGATATGGGTGAGCCGAGGAGCAAGGAAGAAGAGAGTTCCATGGAATCGCAAGTGCATTGTGGGGGCGGGGATGGAGCAGGTGCCGCCTCAGATGAATCAACGGCCAGCAAGAGGGAAGACAGAGAGACAGAGGAGGACGATCTCCCACTCCTTTCACCACACGCCCAAACACCCCCATCTCCCAGCATCCAGGCGCATCCGTTGGTTGGTGCTGGCGATTATTTATTTATTAGGTGATCTACCGGTTAGGTAGGTATATGTATTGTTATAACATAAAAATCTGTATGCCCTTGGTTTAAATTGTTTGTAGTTTAAGCAAACAAGATATAAGTTATTATAATAATTGCATTTATATTTTAATTACAATTACATAATGTGCTAGGTAACACACAATTTATTTTTCCCTATATCTGTATAATATATTATATCTGTGGAAAATTGAGACCAACATTTGCATGTTTTGTATTATTGTTTACTATTGTTAATCCTAAGTTGTAACACTCATTGCTTTTCTATTTTTCTTTGTCAATTATAATAATGTGCTAAATAACATACACTTTTCGTTTCCCTTCAATTTTAAACCATGTTTTCATCCCTGAAGAATTGAGACCAATATCTGAATGTTTTGTATTTTGTTTACTATTGTATTTCTTATCGGAACTTAGATATATTAACATGTAAAATCTTCCCCCCTAGGAGCAAATTCTTCTAGGGTAATAAACCTTTTTTCTATTCTATTCTACACTAAATGGAAGTAAGACTTTAGTTTAACTGCTTCGAGGGCTAAGACCATTTCGCAATTACAGACAGGAGCAAACATCACTTAGACAAATAGGAAGACCACCCCCTCGAATACGAGCCGAGCCCAAAGAAGCTCAACTTAAGTGACTGAGCCGGGGCCGGTGTTTCCATTTCCGTTGCCCAGTTTGGTTGGTGAATTATTACGAAAATACGACAGATAACCGAGGTCTTTTGCACCATGAAGTTCAGTTCGGTCGGTAAGGGAACGATGGTTTGGGAAATGGAGGGACGACGGAGAGAAACCCGGCGTAGGTATTAGCGTTGTCTCAGGGCAAAGCGCCGAGGGGAACAAAGTAACATACAACGGAAGGATTTTTACACTGGATGTTCTCTACCCATAGCACACAAGAAGGATTGGGATTTTAACCGAAAAAATTCCGAAAATTTTCAATCGATGAATTTCACCGAAAATAAAAAAACGAAGAATCGAAGGCCGTGGAGGACACAAAATAATCGAGAGTACATTTCCCCGCGCCAGGGTGCGCCGCCCGCACACGAACACACAACCCGCCGCCATTTCGAGTACGAATTAATAAGGTGAGGTGACGTGGAGTGGGTGGGTGGGTGGGTGGGTGGGTGGGGGACAGAGGGGAGGAAGGAAGGAGGAGGGGAGGTAGAAGACAAGATAGCCCAGATAAGAGGGAGACACTTGAGAGAGGAGCGCCAACTGAAGAGAGCGAGCGGGCGAGAAAATAGGTTAAGGTGATCTCGCGAAAAAAATATTATAAAATTAAATACTCAGCCCCTCTCCCCTCCCCCAATCTCACTTCTCTGCCGATGGGTGAAAAATGCCCCGCGCCATCTCTCGGCGACATTTACGGGCTACTCTTGGGCGTGTTTGGTTCATATAAACCCCCCGCCGATTCCAATGATTCTCATGAGACTAGGTAGCTCGGTGGTCTGAGCATTCGGCGCGACATCGAAAGGTCCGTGGTTCGATTCCCGGCCAAGTCGAATTTTTTCACTGTGAATCGGCCATCATTCCATCTTCACACCACCATTGGACTTCACAATTTTGTGTTTCCTATCCTCTTTCTTTCACCCTCTGTTTAACGAAAATATTTATTACTTACGCCTGGATTAAAATATAATACACTGGACAGGGGGTGGGGAAAGAAAAGTAAAAAGAGAGAAGACTTACAGGGAACGTTTCGGGCATGTAAGCCCTTCCTCATCTATAGAAAAAGTTCGGTTCGGTTCGAAAAGAAAAGCTAAGACTTTCTCTCTTGCTGAGGAAGGGCTTACATGCCCGAAACGTTCCCTGTAAGTCTTCTCTCTCTTTACCTTTCTCTCCCCACCCCCTGTCCAGTGTATTTTTTATTGTTGTGGCCTATTTTCTAAGATATAATAAACCTGATATCACATTGTACAAAAGATTATTTGCGTATTTAGGACCAAAAATGAAAACTTGTTACCATATGTTATTTTCTACTTTAAATACAAAATATATTATCCAATATGAACGCATGCGGCAAGCTATCAACGCTGTCAGCAATATAGGTATCCTACGGTGACACCATTAAAAGATCTCCATGATATATAAACTAATTTATATGTAATACGTATTTCGATTTATTCAATCCTTTCTGGAGAAATAAACTTTTCAAATTTTCGCTTAACGAATAGACGCGAGTTCCACGCGTTCTCGAGGAAGACGCACACCGTAATTTTATACAGGAATGTAGCGAAGAAATATTTAACGCGTATTATGACTGTGTAGGAAATGGGAGATGCTGGAATTGGCTTGAATAGCTATAGAGGAAAGCACCTATTTCTTTCTTCACATTAAACAGATTAGTGTATACAATATACAGCATTGTAGCAAGGAGTCAGGCGCCCCGCAGAACGGGGAGCATTTTTCATACCCTTCCCCGTGTATGATGCGCACATGATTTCTTATACTGATACGGGTATATAAACGTGCCCGTGGTACTCGCGTAAATACGGAATGTACATCGTGCGAACGGAGGAGAGACATGAAAAAATTGCTACATCGCGAGATAACACGAAAAAAAACCTAGTAAGTGACAAACTACTACATCTTAGCGCTTCCGACCACGCTGACCGCAGCAGGCAGGTTGCTGACACGTGAGCCTACCGACCCAAAGGTCACGGGTTCGAGTCCCGCCTTGGGCATAGATGTCGTATTTGTCTCAGGAGAGGAAGACCTTGGCAGTAGGAATACCTGAAGACCCAAGTTTAGAACTATTACCACATTAACAGCCACGAAAAATACTTGAATTGTCGCCATGACATCGGAATTAACTTGGAAGGGGCACAAACGCAACGTATGCGATGCTACACGAATGGAGATAACATTTTTGAAACGCAATGAGAGAAAATACAGCGCTGAAAACGCAAGATGCAATTCATATTTAATTAGGTACATTTTACATGGAATATGTTAGCCAAGCGTTTGAGACCCCTCGGACAACGGGATTAGAGAGAAGAATAAAATCCAGTGTGAAACCACCATATTCTTGGAGGGCTGTCAACGATATAAGTAAAATTGACACACGCAACAAATAGAAAGTACATGGGATGGGGACCCATGGGTAAACGCGACGACACATTACAATAATTAACTGCCATTGCACACTTCCAATGTCAGGGCTAAACTTTTGACATCGATGGCGTTACCTTAGCAAAACACAGAATCTGCAGGTGAAAAAATGACTATAAACTCAAGAGAGGCTTAACGAATTTACAAGTGGAAGGACTCGATTTTAAATTCACCATTTAAGACCATACTGCAGAGACAGAGAAATAATAATAAACATAAAAAAATAAAGTAAAAAAACATGTTTACCTATTACTCTTCGCCTTTTCTAAATCCTCCTTGTCACCCTTTTCCATGACTGGCGACGCAACGCCCTCTTTGTCACGTGCAGCTGCGACGGTTTACAGAGCATGTGCAGTCGCAGAAGTTAATGTGCGCATCACATTTAATATAATTTCGATCCCATCATGCACGTAGAGCTAATTGAGTTTTAATAAAAGGTGGAAATATCCATCGAATGCACCTAGGTTAATTTCAACGCGCTCTCTCAGAAAGGTAATTAATATGCATGATGCAGAGTTCATAAATTCTAGGAAGGGTTATGGAGGAAATAGAGATTAATATACCTCCCGTACACTGCCACACTTGAACCCGCACAATGAGGGAAGGAAATCACCAGTTGGGGGGCAGAGAGAGGAGAGAGTCTCCCGTTAGTCCCGCGGTCCGCACCCCGGCTGGAGGCGGGCCAATTGGGCGCAGAGAGACAGGCGATCGATCGTCCACACTTTGTAGGAGTTCGCGTGAATTAATTCAACCTCGGAATCATATCCCGAAAAAACTACATCGAGTGAATCGGATGATTACAGAGCCCTTTGACTGCATTTCACTTTAAATTAATAATTGGAAACTGAGGGAATAAAATGTGGGGAGAGAGATAGGAATATAGAAGACTACGACCTATCAGAGAGAGAGAGAGAGAGAGAGCTGCTATTCAGCGTAGAGTAGTTTTCAGTAAAATTTCCTGGAGAGATGAGATAACTACACAGCGATGATTGAAAATGAGGAAGTACAACTACAGGAACGCCTATCCATCATTTTTTCCGGCGGAAATCACACACATCGTCCAATCGATTCGCAAATTGGATCGTAATAAGGACGAAGTGATTCTCAAGAAAAGCAATTTTGATGAAAATCGGGTGGTCATCAAGTAAAACTCAACATCATATCAATAATTATTATTATTACTAAAAATCAGAAAGTAAGATCACATTTAAATTCTGGATACAATATGAAAAAAATCTCTTTCATTGCTATTCAGGATCAAAATTTTCAAATACGGAATTTCACATAAAAATAGCCGCATGTTCCAATAGGACACACAAACGCAAACGGTAAGACAATATAATACCAGCACTTAACAATCTAGGGTACACGCGTCCCTAGCGGAAGTGTGTATACTTTCATCAGCAAAGGGATCCACTGATTTGGGAACAATCCTTCGGAGCGGTTCCCGACCAACGCTACGCACACCAAAAACGCTTACGTGCACGGTACGGTTAAGGAGTACGCGAAGGAAATTTTAATGGTTGCGGAAGCAGTTTTGAGGAATCAATAAGAATATAAATGATAACTACTTTTCTTACATAATTGGTACAATTTTGGGACAGGGGACAATTGGAACCTCTGATCGAGGGAAGAAGGCTTCCAAGTGGCACGCAATTCGAAAAAGGTTGGGAACCGTTGGCTTATGCAATGTGTCACGTTTGCGAGACATGACACGAAAAGCTAACCACTTTCCCATCGACGAGTCTCCGAATGGGATAAATCAGCACCTTCCCAAACGAACTAGCCCTGGCGTATTAATGTGAAGTATTGCAATTGAAAAATTCAAACCTGAGATGCAACTTTACGGAAACAACTTTCACTAATTTCGCCGAATGACCGTCGGTGCAATACGCCATCGCCGAAGAATGGATGATGAGAAACTGGATGGAAAACAATGAGGTCATCGCCGGAGAGGGGGGAATGGGTACGAGGCGAAGCAGGGGACCCGAGGAGGGAATGCATTACGAAGGACGGGGAAAGGGTAAGAAGAGAACAGCGGGAAATGGAGGGGTGTGCAAAACAATTTGACCACCTTAACATTCGAATTTAAATTGATTTTGGAGAACTTGAAACGCAAGAGAAACTCAGGGTTTCACGCAAAATAAGGGTTAGCTAGACCCCTTCATTTGTCGAACTGAATAGTAATAAGAAGCCGATGAAAGTGAAAAAGAAGAAGCAGTGATCGCAAAAAAATGGCAAACGAATAATGGCTGACACTAAAGAAAGGGATCCTTAGGTGACGATAAAACAAAAAAGGATCTCTTAAGTAAGGCACTTTCTTTAAAAAGAATCTTCAACTCACCGGATCAGGACTCAGCGAAAGACGCAACACTGAGTCGAAATTCAAGTGTTACCTCTGTAGCTGCCAAACTATGGTTAGTCTATCTAATAATTTTATTTCATTTTCCACAATATACAGGCAGACAGAGTGAAGGAAAACCGAGGAATGGCCGGGGCATTCCAAGCGATGATCAAGCGAATAAATTTCACGAGGTAACAGATTAAAAGGACGTCAACGAGGACAGCAACTGTAAATAAAAAAGGAACAGCGGTCGGCGTCGCCAAAAAAGAAGCGTCACTGGCTCATCAAACGCAACGCGCACGCTGTTTCTCCTCCACTTAAAGAGTCGGCGAGCCGGCAGAATGACGAGCGGCTTTGAGCATCAACAGTGTTACAGCCTCTAATGAGGACTAATTACACGAATACATTAGAAATGACACGAGGGAGAAATGGGAGATTGAGACAGTACGGTTTTTAAACTACAGCCATAAGGAGAGCATTCACTATGTAGCAAACAAAAGGGAAGAAGCTAGGCGTATTGTCATCCATATTTTCCCGTTTATGGTCAAATCCTTATATATTGGTGGTTCTTCGGGTTTCCGACCGGGTCAAACTCTCCATTTCTGCCGACCTTTCGATGAACGAGTCGTTCATCATCCTCACCAATATCGCTACACGCCGGGAAAGCCTTAGATCTTTCAAATCCTTATATGACTACACACTAAATATGCGTCACAAGAAAGGTTGAATGCCCTACAGTTTTTTTCAAGTTTCAGTCTCGCACTGTATATTCAGAACTGAAGGCGCGATCACTCATATTTTTCAAATAACCTCAGCACCGCTTAATTACTATTTGCGGCGTTTTTTCAGATACTCCGAAAATTGTCTTTGACCTGAAATATTATTCTTAAAAGATCGCAATCTCCGACGGGATTTAAATACTTAAGGCGCATTACAATGATGTCCGATCAGGAAGAAAATAACACCTTTTACAATACATAGTAACATACATGTGCTCACAGCCCGCGCATAAAAAAGGCTCAGGTTTTTAGGGTGTAAGCGGATTCAACTCTCCAAAATATCCCACGGAACGTTTAGACGGACATCAAGGGTATTAGCTACGATATTTTTCTAATCTCCACCATTTGTACCAGTGAGAAATACATACTGAACCACATTCACACAAGGAGAAAATAACTTACTTAATCCACACGTTTAACTACTTTTTCAAGTTCGAAGTAGAGACGACCGGATAGTCGAAAATTGGGTCAGTAAACTGAATTACACTGCATCGATTTTGCGAGTGATTCCCACCAGTGAGCGGCATATTAACAAAAAGACTAAACCCAAAGCGAAAAGGAAAACGTCATGTTTGGGAATGGGCCATATTCCCCGGGCAATCGTTTATCGTGGAGTGAACCTTCACCCGGTCTCCCAATGAAAATATTTTGCACAATATTAATTTTGTCAAATTAGCAGATCTGTCGAAAAGTTTTAAACTCATACTACACGCGGAACACTTTCGCCAAATATTAGAGATACTCAAACTCCTTAGATCAAATATTTTTGCAAAATTTAGACCAAAAAAATCGGCTTTATACGCGCTAGTATTGAAGTAGAGATGAATGAATGGGCTGGCGGCGGTGACAATAGAGAAGGCGTGCTAAGAGACACGAAGCTTTCTCCTGGGGGGGTTGGGGGGATGACACACACATACAGACACAATGGAGTAGGGGGAGGGAGGAGAAGTGGCAGTGGCAGGAGGCAGGAGAAAAACAGGACAGCAAAAACCGCAAACACAAGCATAAGAGGGTTGAAAAATAACTACTACACCCCTTCACTCCCATCCCCCTCATGGGCCCAACCCCCTCCACCACTCGTCAAAAGGGAAGAGTTAAGCGGCCGCAGCGGCGAGTCTAGGAATAGCCTAGCTGCGGCGGCAACACAAGTAGCTAAAGCTACCCCCATTAGGCACTACCCGGCTCTCTGCCAGTCAACTCACTTCCCGCGTAGCTTCCTGCGCCGTCATTTATCACGTGTTCCGCGGGAGCCTGTCCTTGGCCTTCACCCGGAGATCTACATTTCAAGACATCTTGCTTAACGCTAGAGAGATTTATAATAGGTTCTCCGTGATCATGGAGTAACAATTTACATTATTTGTCATATTTGAATTATTCAATGTATCATTTGAGCAATATGCAGCATACCACTATTAATGACATGCAATTGCTCCTCACACGCCAGCACCGACCGTTTCCGCACTATCCAACTAGTCACAGGAGTTCCACCCCTTCGAGCGGCCACGAGGACGCAAGGAAGAACGTTTAAGACATCAGTCATATTTTCCCTTTAATGCACAGGTGCAAAAAGGATTCTGGTTGAATTTGACTAAGTTCAATTCAAGGGTGCTCCGGACCCGTGGTTGTGTTATGGTATTGTCCAATTGGACGTGTGAAATTTGCTCCGTAAGGAAAGGTCCAGCGGAATTCGATTTGGATTAGACTGCAACTGAAGCAAAAACGAAATCTCTCGCACATTTCCTGCTGTATTCTTCCCTTAGGAAGAGCGAGCAGTTAAGCTATCGTTTCGAAACGAAAATGATTACTTTTACCCATTCACGCAAACATCGTCCCACCGCATACTTCTCTCTACCACCACCACTGAAATAGCTTAACTGATTGTGAGTACTAACACTTAGTATGCCCATTCCACATTCTTCGATTTCACCACACTCCCATTGCTTTTAATCCCCTAGTCTCCATCGATATAAATAAACCACGGAAGCAAGGTAATACTTGGCATACGAACTAGGTGGAATAGCTACATAGCATGCCAACAAAAACTTAGCAACAGTCATAACATACACAGAAGAGGTGTAAACACCACATTTTGATACTCCACAGGGCCTCGACCTTAACTTCAAGTAATCCCTCCAAAAACTTTCCTTGGTCCCTGTAAAGAAATTCAAGGTGGCAAGGTGGTATGCTCAGCTTGACAGCAATCCAAAGGCCAATTGTTCGATTCCCAGTCCCCAAGGCATAGATCAGTTTCTAAGTCATGGCGTGCTAAGCGTATAAGGGTCTCACGCAGGATGGTTAATTTTCACTCTCTAGACGATTAACTTTGAAAAGATAAGACCTCTCGAAAACTACGACTGAGTCACGTTGAATCCAGTACTTACAGCATTGCTCCAGGGAGGAGTATTTGCAAAGAGATGCTCTCTTAAGATTGTATCACAGCAGCATCAAACGAAACTATCTCTATCAAAATAAAGGAGAAATACCTCGTGAGCAGGGATGTCGTTTTGGGCAGATAAGCTAGCAGGGATGGCAAAAAAAATTGACGGATTCGTTACCGCACGGTTGCCACATTGGTCGCTAAGTAGTCAACTCGAGAAAATCAAAGGGCGTCGGCACACGCACCCGAGTTCAATACTCGGCGATCTATGCGCCGACCTAGTGTCTACGCAAACATGCTGCGCGCAAACACACATCAATGAATGAATGGGAGGGGGTTGGTTGCGCAGGTGCGAGAGGGCGCTGATATCCCGATGGCAAGAGGAGCGAAGGACAATCATCAGACGGAGTGCGGCCGGAGCTCAGTCAGTCATCACTGACCCGCAGCACCACCGCCTTATAGGCGGGCGGGCACCTTCGCCGATGGCAACGTTTTGCCCGCCGCCGATCATTTCTTCGGCGCGTCATCGGTTCACGCAGTCGATTTTTTCGGCGTGATGCATTGCTCGTCCTCGGGGAAGGAGCGTGCACCATTACGTTTACAATCTGTAACTGCGAGCCGAAGAACGTATTCCCCTCTTCTTTCACTCTTTTGAAAATGAGGTAAAATTGATTTGCGATGTCGTCACGACGTGTCACATTATTGTATGTACCCCTGATACTCTCTTATACATTACTCATGCTCATCAAATATGCTATGATTGTTATCCTCATTGTTAACTGCTGAAAATACAGGGGAGAAAAAAAGGAGTCTGCCGTGAAGAGGAGCAGCCAAAGTCGAAATTCGGGCCACAACTACAGCACAGTACCCTGCATGTAAACTCAGAGGCGTATGGCTTATGCAACTGCCGAGATAAAAAAAACATTATGAGCAACAAGGTCATTACGTCCAAATTCTTCATTCTGAGTTGAACAAAAAAAAGTATCATTCATTTTTAACCCCTAAACACAAATGAGAAACCTATCATTAGGTCGACGCCAATCATGCCGCATACGCCATCGGGGTAAGTTAGGGTTGACCACCCACGACGTCGAAAATGCCATCACGCCGAACAACAACTTCCGTCTATGTCGCTTTGTATACAGCTTTGTCCGACACTTTGATTCACCGCTGACGATGGACTACTCTAGCCGCGAGTTCTGCAGTTTTTCCCAATCTAATTCGAGGGCGAAAGACCGCCTGGCAATGAAACCCCAGGCGGTGGTGCTTCTAGGCTCTATTTAAACCCGCGGCTTATGCCAAGATCGGGCGCATAAAATGCTAACGCGCCACTATTTTCGCCCTCCCGCAATCACCCTCTTTACACGGCTCCCCGCGCTATGTTTGACGGCGCTGTTTTAAACGAGTGGAAAGTCTTTATTCTCTCGGAAACACACAAGACTCCATGCCATGAGCGTTCGAAGCGATTCAAAGAGAGAGGGAGGAGGGGGGACTGAATTTGCACCGAGATCAAATTGTAAATGAATAAAAAAGAAAGACGGAGTTCTCCCGGAGGCTCCGTGTAGCAAGGTGGCTCGGCGTGCAACAGAGAGGGATTACAAGTGTTAGGAGCGTGATCAACAGGTGGTTGTATAACTACGGCATCTCGTGTTCGGGGAGCGAATTGAATTTCTCGAAAAAAAACACGTAAACCACACGTAAGTGGACTATTAGATAACAAAAGGGAAGAGCGCTCATTTATTAATTCATTCAGAGCAGCAGAGCAGAGTAGTAGTGCATTTAATATACAAAATCCAGTTGGCTATAGGACGCCTGTAACTTCCTCAGTCATCCAGTCTGTCAAAATGTTTGCGTACGTCTAACAATTTCATTCCTCTACTTTTAGGCTTTTACCTTAATAATTTCCTTGCTTTCCGAGGCGCATTTTATTGGAAATTAAAAAATTGTTCTGAGAAAAATCTGAAAAAAATGGTCCCTGAATGGATAATCTTGAACAAAAACGTCTAAATAAAAGGAGAAACATGGACAGACATGGATGCAGTAATTGGCATACCAGCCTTTTCCCATTTTTCACGTAATACACAGCAAAAATCAGTTTTGTGTTGCACTACGCATCAATGTTAAAATCCATTAAATACACAAGCACAAAATTTAACCTTCTCAACATTTGCTGAACACTCACAATTAGTAACCAAATTCCGCAATACATCTGGGAAAAAATAGTTGCCAAGCATAATACACACACGACTCCAAAATATCCAGCATCCATGTTTACATACGCGACCGGTTTTCAGCTCATCGCGGGCGCATATCTCAAAGATTCTGCAAGTTACTAGTGACCATTTTATAAGAATCGGTTCCGTCAGCTGTATCTTGACGGGTCGTTCATTTCACATACGGCCCATGCAATGATTGGACCTCTCTAATGACTCCAATAATTGGAATATACAAGCATCATTTACGACCAAAATTAAAAAAATATTAGTGAGCAGAACGAAACAAATAAAAAAATCTCAACATTGCTGAAACATAGAAAGCAAAGCATCCCGGAATGACTGGGAAAAAGGTTTGGAACACATGCTGATATTACACAATGCTAAATTTAATGCAAATTTATCAGAGAGATATCAATCGCGTGATAAACCGATTACAATGAGGATATAAACCTGGAACTGAACGGCTGAGGGAGGTCAGCTAGGAACGATGGAATCTGAAGAATAGACAGTTGAGCAGATAGGTTTAAATTTACACTGTAGGACCATTCGCGGCATTAACTTTAGCGAGAGTCACCTGCTGAGGAATACTCAAAATTTGCAGTTAAAAAAAAATCATTCGCCTGGGAACGGGATCCGAACCCGATTCGGGGAAGTGAATTCCAATTCAAACCCCGGCGTATGTTTTTTTTCACCGCGAACTTGACAAATTTGACCTGCGACAAGTAAGAGTATTTCTTACGAGCCACTTACAATCACAACATAAACAAAGCTACAGAATAATTAACCGAAACATTTCTCTCTCTCTTTCTCCAATAGTTTTCCTTTTCTCCTCTCCTTCCCTCTTTCGATTAGCAGTGGCCAAAATAGAGCTGCAGGGCGAGGGCTTGCAGAGGAATACGTAAATATATCAGAGAATTTCACAGCCCCTGACGGGTAAAATTAAAGTATCTGTTGCTAGTTTGTCCGAGTAATTGGCCAACGGCAGGAGTCGGTTGGAAGTCGCAGTCACAAACGGTACACAATGTCAACGAAGGGACATTTGCATTCTCGAGATAGAGAGCCAAAATATTCAAAATTCCATCGCCGGCCATTTTCAGAGGACACACACCAATATCCGCCGGCATTCGAGACGCCGATCAAATACGGACGTTTTTCGTTCGATTCGACCCATGACCCGATGGCGAGAGTGGAAGTCGTCATATCGGGAAAAAAACAACTTTCGAGGACTCCGAAAACATTGAAATACCTCCCTCCGACAAGAGTCGGTCCCCGCTACGCCAAGTGCGCAAAATTAACTCTTATTCTCGGAGGAACGCATTCCTTTCCGGAACCATCGCTCGCGACCACCGACCGCCATCTATCACTAACGCACGACGACGTCCCGTGAAGAGGAATTCAAATCAGCCGCAACCTCTGAGATGTGGAGCTCAAACATCTTCAGGCCAGGATACACAAGTTATGTAGTTACTTGTGCAGGTAGATACGTGAACAAATGCTTCTCCAAAATTGCATCTCGTAAACATAACACCTTGCGCGAACACGAGCATGAAGCAGCCCCGTGCCTAATTTAGAGATTCGTTCGACACCCATGAGTCCATGCACATACTCGGACAATCTCATGCCTGCGCGAAGACACAGGCATTAAGACTTCACTTTTACCTACTGGGTGAGGAGGATTCGACAAGGTTTGGCTTATTTTCAATGGCAGTCTGCGCGTTAGAAAAGAAAAATGGCAAGAATGGCAGATTGCGTAAGGAATATTAATGAATACTTTCCACTTCTTATTTTATTTTCCACCATGGGTTAAGAGTTCAAATTCATGATCGGTATCGATTTAATTTACTTGTTTCCTAAACGTCCTGATTAATATCACTTAGGACCACATTTATGGGACCGTCCCAGGACTACAACCTATACGTAGCGCCTTTCGTGCACCAATGACTAAAGCCGCACATACACGATGGCAATTTATTCAAAAAGAACAAAAGGAAGAAGTAGGCGAAAAGATATTTCACGCATGGACTCTCCCACGGTGAGCCGGCTGAACCCAGTCAGGAGATGCCATTTTGACGACTCGGTCACATCAAAATAGCTGTTGAGCAAGGCAACAGCAACCACTTCAACTGTTTCTCTCACGATCACTATGAAATGTTTAGTGTAGTAATTTTCGCACTTTATCGGCAGAGCACCTGCGATTGAGAAAATGAATTGAGCACTCAAAAGAATTATAAAATTGCTTAAAACTAAAGTTACATATAAAAGGGAGTATTTTATGACAATCTACTTGACCGCAAGATAAAAAGCGTCCGTTTCGTGAAACCGAAATGTAATCCATAATGGGAATCATTCGAGTTGTTTACATGCGGATTCGCGGCTCCTACGCAACCTTAAGACATTCGAGTGTTTGCGCAGCTTTCCCAGCTTGATGCATTGAATCTTGAAATCATGTTTTACACTGTTCCTTTAAATGTCTTCGAAAATACTTCCTGAAAGATAACACGTATCTTTTTAGGTGGACCTGGTGCTGCTTGGGTCTCAGGGTCAAACGGCGTGGGTGACGCAAACGACTAATAGACCCACTCCTCGAAACGTCCGGAAAATCAATAATGAAAGCAATCAGTTATACGACTTCGATTTCAAAACAGAAAAGGACGTGGTAGTGGCGGTCCGGTGATTATTAGGCAATTTTTAAAATGGTTCGGTTTTATCGTTAATGGTTCGGTTTTATTGTTAACAGAGACATTTCGCGACTTAAATGTCCATGACTTTCGTCGAAAATAACTCCATCTTTCAACATGGCGGTGTTTTGACTTTAGGTAGACTGTACTGTAGACGCAAAATGATAACACCGACGGTTTTACAGGTGAAAGTCGTTAAAAATGACTAACAGACTAGCTAATTTTTCCGCTTAAAAGCCGTGACGAAAGATAACAAACGGAGATAAGTGGCTAGCATGTCTTAACTAGCAACAGAGTAGCACTATTGCGCTTCCAATCAAGCGAATTCTCAATTCAGGTTGGTAAGTGGGCGTGTAGGCGGGGATGCGCTGGAATTAATTCAGCCGTGACTTTGCGAGAGGTGGTAATCCGCGGATCCCGGGACGAGGCATGCGGTCGCAGACGCGACGCCGCGACGCTCAGCTACCTTGCCTCTTCTTTGATTGCGACCGCCTACAACTAGGGATTGGATTGGAGCGAGTGGAGCTTCGAAAGAGGGGTTCAATACAGGACGGCGGAGAAAGGGAAGGGCGCACCTACCTCGCCCACCACGAGGCACGCGGCGAAGACTGTCGCATTAATTACCAGGGAATGTTCGCACTTCAGTGGGGGGAGTGGGGTAGCACGTCGGAAGAAAATTCGCCCAAAGCACAGATGAGCACCTAGTAGCCTTAACCCTGATGACGATGCCTGAGTTAGCTGTTGAAAAGTCGCAAAATTTCAACAGGTAGCCACAGTTATCATTACAGACGCAGTAATTAGGAACCGAAGCGTCTGTTCCTAATAACCTAACCCGTGTTCAACTGTGTTAAATAAAGGGCAGATTCTCCGGGAATGCGACTTCCCGGTCTACTTTCTGAAAGTTCGAAAAATTTTGGACAACATAATAAGCAACAATAAAGTTACAGAGGAAATTAAGACGAAAATAACTGCTGGGAACAAATTTTATTACGCTCTAAAAAATTTTTTCACATCAGGAATTTTGAGCAGAAATGCAAAGATTATTATTGACAGTTCGAATGTTTTGTATGCAGCTGAAACATGGACACTGGTTAAAGTGGACGTGGAACTGTTGAGAAGGTGGAAGAGGACAATATTGAGAAGGATATTTGGGACTGAGCACGAGATTGGAGTTTGGAGGAGCAGAACGAACCATGAGATAGAAAATATGCACAACGACATAAATGCAGTGACGGAAATTAAATATAGACGAATTAGGAGGCTAGTACGTGAGAATGAATTACGATATAGTAGCAAAAAAAATACTTATTTTAATACCTGGTGGGAGAAAAAACAGGAGGTAGGACCACGAAAGCGGTGATTGGAGGAAGTGTTGGAAGTCATTGCGAGACTTCAGATCCACTCAAAATTAATAGCTTCAACATCGCTGCTTTATGCACGTTGAAGCGGTTAAACAAAGCGCACTTCACGCTGGTAAATATAAGGATGCGTGCGAGGATATAAAATTTACGCGACCGTATTCAGGCTCTCTCTCTCTCTATCCCGATTTTCTTATTGCCTTCCAAAAAGCGCGCAAAAGCTGATCTTCCCCGAATTCTCGAAGATATGGAGGACTACACAAAGGTATAAAAAAACTCACTCGATAACCACGAGCGGTTCACCGGGGAAAAAGGCGTCTATTCTCGTATATATCGATTGACTTATTTTCCTAAA
This sequence comes from Pyrrhosoma nymphula, assembly GCA_963573305.1. Taxonomy (NCBI): domain Eukaryota; kingdom Metazoa; phylum Arthropoda; class Insecta; order Odonata; family Coenagrionidae; genus Pyrrhosoma; species Pyrrhosoma nymphula. The sequence goes on from OY754329.1 coordinate 145,985,093, forward strand.
TCTCAACGCAACCATGAGACGTCTCAAAGTTCGCTCTCCCTCAACTCACACTCGCTCACCGCTTTCATTCGTCCTTCGCCTTCGAGAGTGGGCGAGGCAATGAGATGCAAATGGACACCCACCCCCGCACCCTTGGCCGACTTCGACGGGAATAATATCCGGAGGAGACGCTTCGACTCATGCCCGAGATAAGAGGACGCGTTCCCGAATATCCACGGCTATGTCAATCAAACCGCAGTGCAGAAGAGGATGAACCGTGGAAACCGCATGTACATCACAATGACCACTCAATCAGCAATATCAAATTCGCAATTAACTAGAGCGTTTGCACCATCGGCGGGGCTACTCAACGTTAACTGACTCATGTAGGTACTATCATGAGAATTCTTATTTTTAAATTTATTCGTACTGTAAGCCATTCATATAACCACGCAGCCTCCAATCATTCTAGTTCCAATTCAAATTAACGTAGGTAAATAGATTACTCCAATAAAACTACTCTAGGCAATCAGCCTTTTTAAGGAGAGCTGTGTATTTTCAAAATCCAGATGTAAAAAAGGCAGCAGTGAGAAATAATCGAGCATTTACAAAAACTACAATACATACATCATTTCCAAATAGGACGAGTAAAATACGATGAAAATCTCGAATAAAGCAAAAAAATGCTTTCAGCTACTTAATAAATGCTTTTAGGTCCGGTTTTATCATGTTAAGATAAACCAAAAGATGACGTAGTCTTTTCCTTAACTTGAAGTTCACAGAGAGTCCGGGTTTTGTACATTACAACAGACAGCCGGTAAGTTGACGTGAACGTTATGGATGAGAGAACGTATAAACTCCTGTCTTCATACCGAGGAAATATTAAACCAGAGATCATTTAAGCCGGGCCTAAAATGGAAAATTCCACTCTGAGATGTTTACGCGATGAAATACACCAGACCCAAGCCTAATTACAAATTTAGATGCAATAATTGGGGAAGCACGCGGCGTTCAAAGCAGAGGAGATACGAAAACGAAACTCGTGACTCATTCACGGCTCTTTTTCACGGTCGTTAACATCCGCGGCGGCTTTCCACGGTTTCGTCGCCCCGAGTTGCCTGCCCGTCCTTTAAACACCCACAATCGGTGGAGCAAGAAGAGGGGAGCCATGAGAAATAAACCCGAAGGACTCTGAGGAGAAAGATTAAGACGCCCGTGATGTCGCGCATTGGCGACGATACAAGAAGCCACATGGACGGATAGGGGAAGCGGAAATGGAAAGTGATTCATAAGAGCGGCACATGAGGCTGGGGCGGGCGGGAGTTGGGAGCAGAAGAAGACACGGTCAGCGGAGAAGACGAATTTCGCCGCGACCATTGGAGGAGGAGGAAGGGGAGTGGGCAAAGGAATATTAAATAAAAGGGCTCTCCCTCACCTGACAAGGAAAATGAGGGGAAGGAAAAACACATCAACCGAGATCTGGGAGATAGGCGGCCAGGCGTGGAGGCAATCGGAACGAAATATTGGAAAATTCTGCTAAAAGGATATTGGATTGGAGGATAATTAAGGAGGGTAGCAGGAATGAGGAGGGAGGGAGGGAATGAGAGGAGATTTAAGGAGAGATCACAACATTTTCATAAAAGAGAAAAGAGTGTGAGAACGGGAGTAAGAGGAACACAAATTTTCGAGCGCCGTCAGAGGAAGCCACAAATAAGGAAGAGCGAGATTTTTCTTTAGTCATTTTAGACCACACATTCAATTTTTTAAATTACCTATTATGCATGAAATAAATATAAAATTGTTAATGACGCAAAAACTGTGTTTTTATGACTGACTGTGAGCTTCTCAGTAATTAACAAAGTATATAAGAGCCGTTGGGAGCAAAATTGGTGCAAATCAATTTTGTGCCACATTTTATTTAGGTGCGTTGAAATATTCCTCTACCTGATTTCTTTTCTTTGCATGAATAATGTGAGTCTAGCTTCAGGGTTTTCCACTAGAAAGCAGAAACTCTACGTTTAAACTTATATTTATTTCACTTTAAGCCTCATTTCCCAAACCGGTCTATTTTGACTTACACCACATATGCTCTCAACGGATCATATGTTTACGTATTTGAAACTCTAACTTGATTCACTTGTTACAAGCCGTATACTGAAAACATATTCACAATCGCGATTTTTGCGATTAATTTGCGGTTATATAAAAAATTATCACGGTAAAACATATATTTGACAAATAATTGAGAAAACATGCATGATACACGTCAGAGTTTTCTCAATGTTTAATAATGTCTCTCTGGCGCGCAGAGCCGTATCATATCCTATGGAAGACGTCTTATATAAGTAACTCTAAAAGTAGTGTGATAAGTGGCTAGTATTGTTGTATCATTACAAAGTTCTATTTCTAATGAAGCGAAATACAAATAATTTTATGAGTAGTGATGTCTTGATGAAACTACTATAAACTCGAGATTTTAAGGCAGGTTTTCTAAAAACCGATTACATGGTGGAGTGATTACGTGCGAAAGTCGTGCGTGGAACTCGGGTAACCTGTTTCGCACGAAGTTCGAGTTCGACTAATCGGTTAGGGCGATTCATCCAATGGGCCAATTGCGTATTTTTTTAAAAGTTTATTTAATGAATTATATTAAGTTATCAATTATTTGGGGGAGTGTGGTGCCCTAGTGGGTAGAGCGCTTGGCTGCTGATCGAAGGGTCCCGGGTTCAAATCCAGGTGAAGCCTTTGGACGCCCCTGAACAAAAAAATCCTCGGGGTGCGAGGTGGCCCAGGGAAAGGAACTGGCCCCCCTACCCTGAATGGGTGAAATTCACACGCGTGTGGCTTGGAATTTTACGGTTTTTTCTTGATGGAATTACAGTTACACACCCTTAGTCTGGGGTAAGCTCTACCCTCAACTAACCAAACCAACCTTCGGGTTGAATCAGTGAGAGTGAGTACCTATTTTATGAAAGCACAATGCACGGAAAAATGTATCCTGGGTTTTCGTGATATAATTTTACTGAGAAAACGATTGTCAAAAAGTGAATTTTCGTTAGAGATTTCAAACGGGCCATTTCTCCCGCCAACCGGAAGTGACAAAACCCCACGTCTAGGTGAGCGCGGTTGGTACATAGCATTGCGGTAGTTGTGAGCAACGTGTTGGAGTTTATAGTAAAGTAATGGAAATTGTATGCCCCTGATTTATATGGTTCATACCAACAGTCTCATAGGTATTGCTTTGGTCCACATTGTGTGGGCACCACCGTAAAAAAACCCTAAGTTATTTTTCTATGGTCCAAAAGATCCCGTACTCCGCAAGAAAATTGTGTGCGGCGGCAAGAAGGGAAAAATAGGCCCTAAAACAACCTTTGCTTGTTGTGAAGACCGTTCCTCGGCAAACTGAATTTTGAAAAGCATTATATCAAGTATTACTTAACAAACATTAAAGTTCTTCAATATGATATACCGAGATTAGTAGAATAGAATAAAATAAAATACAATTTATTTCACCCAAATAACTATTTAAAAAAATTAAAAGTGAGGGTGAAACTAGGCGAAAATGTAAAAAATGGATATAAAAATTAAATGAAAAAAAGTGTGTGTACACACATATCGTTTCGGATTTCATCGTATGCTCACTGCGTTTTAAATTCACATGCATTCTATTTAAGCTGATTACTTTTCCCCTTAGCTTGACGAAAATGTGGAAAATATTAAACTTTTCATTAAATTTAAAAATTTGAAAAGTCAAAACTTTTATTAAATATGAAGGTTATTCCTCATATTTCCACTTGTAAATAAGACAAGAGAAGTAGTCATTCGAGACCTGCTTATCAAGCTGTTTCGGTAAAAGGAAAGCGGAAACGCTTGGTGGTCGATGCTATAAGCGATAATGTGACAGTAGTGGAAAGTGAAAGATAAATTACGATGTCATCGCCCAGGATATTTGGGGAATTTTCATACCAAATTTCTTCTCAACAACATAGTGAACTGCCCCATCTACTGGCTTTCCAAAGGCAATAGAGAGAGCAATGGCTAGATTTTCATCAACCCTGAATGCACTCAAAATATCTCTACCAGAACTCCTTCTTTTGCGGGGCAGTGAGCTGGGGGCGAGATATGTGGCCACGTTTCTCAAGTACCTTGCCCCTTTGTCTCTTTCTTGACTGCCATTAAATCTTCAATCTACCATATTCAGTGAACAGTACCGACAAAATGAAATGAACTTAAGCAATTGGTAGCGTTATGGAACCCAACCAAAATAGTATGAAGATAGAGAGTTATCCCGACTGGAAATTGATCTCACTAATTGAGGATTCAGAAGGATTAATTTCAGAGTCCACCACTGAATGAAAAAAATTGTCTTTCTTTGTAGTAAGTCAGTAGAATCAGTAGAAAGAAAATAGCGAGAGCACTCAAGAAAGGTTTTACGAGGAATCGACACATTACCCAACATTGTTGGGAAAGCGGTAATGAACCGAATGGATTTACAAAAAAAAGGAGACTACTAGAGTGGAGATTGCGAGGAAACTTCGCCTGTTAAACCAGAATATTGTGAAACAAAATACAAATTATACGACTTGTTCCGGCTTTTCTTGGGAAATCGCCCCGTATAGGGAAAATACCAGAGACAAATTCACTGAGGCAAACGACTTGTTAGCACTCCTCAAGAACAAATATATTGTTACTTGAACGGTATCTCAAGGCATGTTCATCCAAAATAAGTAAGCGTTTGTTCCTTTCGCCGAGGCAAGTAAATATTTTCGTTTTAAAGACATAGACTTCGTTTCGCAACTGAACTGGGTATACCCTCATCTGGTCGGCAAGCAACTTTTCCACGCACGTTCGGACGCTCCGGTGAGTCAGAGAAGCTGATGCTCTCTTTCGGCGTCGATATCAGAATGCTCCCTTCACTAACACAGGGCCAACGGCGAACTTAAACGCGCGCGGCGCTATTGTTTCTTTGGCCGCCAAATGGCTGCGAGGCGAATATGAACCGGAAGCCGCGTCCTTTTAAGACGATATGATCTTGAAGAAAAACAAGCTTCGAAAAGAATACGAAAAGGGACAACATCCCGACAAAATATTTCTCCTCTCAGAGATTTGTTACTCCACACGAGGGAGGCTCCTCATAACCATTTCTACACCCACTCGCGAAATAAATCTGACATTGATGGAGCTTTGATCCGCCACATATCAATCTACGGAGAATACGGTGCCCACTTCCCTTCGAACCGAGTTTCGAATAAATGTAAAACTGTGTCCGGCGAATGAAGCTCACGCTACACGTGGCATAATAACCACACATGCTCCATTCCTTGGCGTCACACGCTGTGATTTTTAAAATTTGTTTTCATAAACCTGTTACCATTTGAATATGTTAGGAGAGGAAAAGGAGGCTAAGGCTAATAAGGCAGCGAAATCGGCTGGAGGGCGTTCTGCGAGGTTATGATATGCAGAAGAAGGAATAGAGGGGAAGAAGAATCATGGGAAAGGAGAAGAATGGGATGTGAATAGGAATGAAATCGGAAATAGGGAAGTTTTATGAAGAAAACGTTTAAGAAAACTCCCCTAGGTCGGGGAAACGGCAGAAAGAACCGTATACCATTTATTCAGTAGTAAACCTTAGAAGATAATTACGAAAAAATGAACCGATCAATAATGGAGAACAATTGATGATCACCATTTTTCTCCGACCGTGATACGGAAAACTCATTTCTGATGTCAACACTCAAACCGAACCCAAAATGTTTTCCCAATATGAATAAATAAAAAAAACTACAATGACAGTAGCTGTAGACTACAGCTACGATGATTCGTAGACTTAGTGACGCACAAACCAAACTCACAATCAATTCTAATAAAATATTCAAACTAACGTCAAAAGTATTTATAAGAAGTGACTAATTTTAGCGCAGTACAAAAATGAGGTAGGAGATAATTTATATAATTTATGAACTTTTTCTCGAAATATTTTAATTATGATATCACTACTTCAAACCACTTTTCATTATCAAGGTGAATAGGCACTAAAAACAATTCATAAAATAACTGTGATTGCTTTAGATCAAAAAACGAAATGTTCAGATGATGAAATTAAACAGACATCTCTTCATTTAAAAACACTGCAAAGAAGGGCGACTGCCTGCCACGATGGAGACACCGCTTCCCGCTCCGTCACCGAAGTTAAGCATCGTCGGACTTAGTTCGAATCCGGAGGGATGATCCTATTCGTCACAGTCCTGTGGCCCCTGTCCGCAAGTGGCATACAGTTAGTGCGAAAAAACCATAGCCGCCGAAGCAAGTTAAAGTACTTCTAGTACTCAGCAATGAAGTAATCAAATAGTTCTGAGCATACATATTTGAAAGCAAAATGCGCGGGTGATTCCCCGGCTTTTTTCACAACCATTAAAATTCACGTCGAACTCGCAGTTTTCGCGGTCGTGGTCCCACGGAGTGGGTCCCCAGCATGGGAACTGGACACTCCTCGTCGTGGGCATCCTCTCGCGGCGGGAGGGCAGACGTCCCTCTCCTCGACGCCTCGAATAAATCACTTCAGTCCCACTGCGCATAACAGAAAAGAAGAGCGGCGCGGGTCGACAGCGACGGTAACAATCTGCCCTCCCGCTCTGAACGCACTGCCGACGAAGCGAAACTGGAGAATGCTCCTTCTTCACTCCCCTCGTTCGATCCCCAGAGGCACCGCTTCCCAACACAGATTTACGAGCACGTAAACTGGTGTTGTGGTCCGGAGTTTCGGGTAACAAGTATCGTTACAAAATTATAAAATGACAGGCGCAGAAAACTCACACTTATCCGGAATTTCACTCTACGGCATTCGCCCCATATGATCGGCACATTTCCTCAAGAGCCATTTGTCTCTGATTTAGGCAACTCACCGACGAAAATAATGAGCGATCTCGTTATTCCAACGGTTTAAAACTAAAATAATCTGTCAGATTCAACTACAATATCCGCAACTTCCGGAGTTCGAACCAGGCCCCTCGGGATGGGAAGTCAGTCCTTAAGCAACGACGCCCATCCCTTCCCCACGCTCATACAAATATGTTTATCATGTCAATAACGTCTACACATCATTGAGAATAATCTGAAGGTCTTCGATATAGGGGTTCAGGGGAGATAAGGTGATTAAATAGGTGGACAGAAAGAAAGAGTCGTATTCTCAGAGGTGTTTGCCATTGTGGAAGAAGAAAGAGTATGATCTGAAGAGAATTTGTTTGCGGCAGAAAAAAATTGATGGAGGAAGTAATGAGAGGCAATGCGATACTTGGAGCCGTGACGGAATGGATAATGTTGGGTAAGCAGGCGGGAGAGGGATGAAAAAAGATGTCTGTTGTGAAAGGGAACGGGAAATACTGCGGCATATTGAGTGAAATGGTGTACAGCTAATTAGTTTTTGTAGTTTTGAATTCCTCGCTCTTTAATAGCCTCTCCGAGTCTCACCCAAAAGAAACCGCAATCGATAAAAAAAACTCCTTTGAGTGAGATCATCATAAACCTGGCAGTTTATGCTTATGTTAAAGAGACAATCCTGGAAATGTGAAATGGCAATGCTCATCTTTACATTGAAGTTTTCGTAATTCGCATGGTGTTCCGCGGCAGATGAGCACCACAAGGCAATATCGCATGCAAATGGGAAGCTCATATTCGAACAATTAGTTGCGCTGCCAATAAACAAGCGTGTGGAAGTGGAGGGAGGATGCGATTGAAGACAAGAGACTGACTCAAGAAAAAAATCAGCACGCAGCAAGTGGGGAATGGGAGAGAACGCAAGAAATGGTCAAGAAGGTGTCGCAATGCGTTGACTTGTATGTACCAAAGGATATACATCCACTTGCGATTAAATCTCACGGCGGAGAGAAAACGCTGGTGGAGACATATAGGTATGCGTAGAGGCAACAGTTTCACTTTAAACCACCCATCTTCATCACCACGTAGTATCAAAAGAGTAAAATCGACGAGTATAGGTATATAAAGTTATTTCGGTATGAATGATTACAAAAGAAATCGAAATTTAGCGGAGAAACAACTGAATAGTCGAACATTACCTTCTTGGACTATGGTAGCTGTTTCAGCATTACATGGAAAAGTGCGAGTAATGTCTTCGGGATAAAAGATCGGTAAAAACATATGGAAAATTAAAGGATAAATTAGGAACGTTTAAATACAGATATGGACTCGAATAACGAGGGAGAGGAAAAAGGGAATTAGCAGGCAGGAAATACGTTTTAAAAATTAGAAGAGAAAAAACGATAAAGGGAGCCGATGATAATTATGTTGCGGAGTTCGCGCCGACTTGGGCACGACATTCAATTCGCCAAACATGTTTACCCACAAAACTGGAACTATCAGTCATGGGAGGACAACCCCTTGAGAAGTGTCAGAATAGGTATAAGATTAGGGCACGAAAATCTGCCAGGCACCATGAAATGGCATACGACCAAAGCCCTTGACCTTCTGCCACGCTGGTTAAAAGCAATGAGGTGGAATTAAAAAAGTTGCCGCACGGTAAACATCCGGTTTAAACTGCGCGATGATCCATGTTAATGCAGGATTAATGGCGAGTTTGGGGGACATTGTTTGCTACTCTGTAAAACTAGAGCCACCGTAAAAAACCTACATAGGGTGAACCTTCGAAACCAGTAGTTGCGAAACTGTATTTCATGAAAAAAACGAGTAATGCGACCGTTAGTTTTGTTTTGTCGTGCCAGAACACGATAAATGCGTGAAAAATAACGAGCAATGAACCGTTCTCTCCAATAACCAGGCCAAAAAACATTAACGGAAAAAGAGCAACCTGACGATCTATAACGATGAGGACATTCCAAACTGGCTGACTGACTGTTTCACTGACATTCGAAAGCTGTTAAATATCATTGCGCATCTCGACATCGACCATTCGAAGCATCCATACGTCCGTAAAATATCGAGGCTCGGCACCGGAAAAGAAGATGCTTTTTAATTCAAAGGGTAAGCGGCCACTTCCGCGTGAGAAAAAGGATTGTCACCTCTTGATATCCCTAATCCTTACACAAGATTACGCCGGAGACTATAATTTTCAAGACAGTATACAAGTCGAGAATACATGAGAAGCGTTTGAAATGAGTGTGGAGAGCAACACATAAATTATGAATACCAGAAAGAAAGCAAAAGCAAAAATAGGCTCTGTACAAGAGAAAAGGAAGTTGTGGTGGAAAATTAAGATGCAGTTCAGGTGACTGGAGCAAGGAATTAACAGACGATGGGATATTGAAGCCGCCATACGAGGTAGGGATACTGCGTAGTCGAGGAAAGAAAGATAGCATTTTGAACGAGAGGTAGGGAGTATATAGATCTGAATACAGGTAGAATGGGAAGAGAAAGATGAAGACATGACTGGAGGGTAAATTAGAAATGATCCGTCCAAACCAACATGCTATAAGTGGGACACCAATAACGATAATTTCTCACAATTAGAAAGAAAATAAAAGAGCGTAGTTGTCCTGTATCAACAACACTACAGGCGAAGTTATGCCTAGCTCAAGAGAAAAAAATGGACTACGGCCACTTCGGATAGTCAAAATTTCGAAAAATAAATACGTCTAATGAGCGAACATTAATTGCGAAAAAAAATTGATGCTCTCATGCTTTAACAGATTTTACTTTGTGTATTTGTAAGGATAAAATGTGTGATGTGAAGCGCCGCATGCGTAAAGATTTAATCAATGACGATCTTTTTACGAAGGCAGTTCCTATGGCAAATATCATTTTTTCGTCTTCTCTCTTAATTTATTCAATCAACAATTATTTGTTCATCAATTGGCTCGTTGAGGACGGCTGTTTTGTGTCCGGGAGAGTCGCGCACAGGGGGGGGGGACGCCGAAGGAGCTGCAACCACAACATTGGACCCTTTTTCCCCCGTGAATGAGACTTATCCTTTCACAAAAACGGTCTCCCTTTTTTCCTCCCCTTAATTCAATTTCATTTTATTCTTAGTTCTCCTTTTTGGTCAATACTGCACAGGTAGTTGTTGTGGCACCAGAATTCATAAAATCCGTTAACGTTGTCTATTGCTTTATGATAGGAATATTATTCATGACATTATTCTTAATTTTTTGTTAAAAATTGTTTGTTAAATCGCTTGTTAAAATTTTATTCGGGTCTCCTCCCTTGTTTTTATTTTCTACGGCGGTGAAAATTGGAGCATTATGACGTTCGTTTGCATGAGCTGAACTGGATTTCCACAGCCACGATATATGCATTTGTAACTCGGATCCTACGAAACCTCGGTATAACGGGACTTGGATACTTGCTACTATACTTGTAAAGAGACGAAATAAGGTGAAAAAGGAGTGTAGATGAATGGTTCGCTCGTGTGTACCCGAACCCGTCGTCAAAGCTGACAGTGAGATAAAAAAGCTAAGCACCGCGCAGGTGCGGGGGTCGAACCAGTGCGCACACGGCGTCGTAGTTGTCCTTTTCGCAATTAGCGATAAAATGGACAGTATGTGGTTGGAGGGGGGGTCCTCTATCTACGGGCGACTCTACATGCCGCGGGCGATCATGCCGCGTCCTCTACTAGGGGACGGTAGTTGAACCCGGTTCCCTAATGTATCGTGCGTAGCTGTCGAAGACGTGCGTGGCACGGCGCCAAGCAGGCCAACGACGCAGAGGAGACGCGTTAAACGCAGCGCCGGAGCGGGAGAAAGGCGCACAACACCAAACATGCTCACGGAGTTAATTAAAGGCTTCCGAAAAGACTAATGAGGGAATGTTAATTTCTGAGCGGGTGGGAGGGGGAGTTAAGGGGGGTGGAGAGGGGGCAAGGGCGCAGTCACACTGACACACCGGTTCCCGTAAGATCACCGAAGTTAAGCAATGTTGGGCCCGGACGGCGGTTGGATGGGTGACCATACATACTTTCACCGTGGCGCTCTTGTCCCGTCTGCATGTGGCAGGCTGGCATGGGGTTGGCACAATGGACCAAGAAGGTCTAAGTGCCCGGGCTCCTGTCGAAGGCCCTCCCTACTAACAATCTATCTATCTAGGGGGGGAGAGGGGGAGGGAAATGTACGGGGTAGAGTGACGCTACAGGAGTGGCGCTTGGGAAGGAGACTCGGGAAGAGAAGTGGGACTTGGGAATCCAAAAAAAAGAAGTTTAAGCAACCTCTCCTAAAGAGTTATGTTTTGTTACGGTTTCTGTGACAAGGAACGGGTTTCGAGAGGCAATAACGAAATGCTGCTCCGAAATCGCGATAAAACCAAACCTTGAACAAAACCCGATAGAAGGGTAAGAAAACTGGAACTGGGCTAGACTTTCGCTCGGCCAGTCTCACCACTAGCAAAGAAATCAAATCAATCTACGAATTTGCGATTCTACAAAATCATTTGCGAATCTTTTCCATTTCGATGCCCGAGAATTTCGCAATGATTTTGGACCACGCAGCATAAAAAGAAAATGTTCACAGGACTGCGAATTGCAATGAAACGCCATTTTAAAGGGGAAATTAAAGTGTTTACATCTAAACCATTCTGAATTCAAAATTCTGCATTTTTCACGATACCTACTCAAACCTATCTGATCAAATGTTTGACCGAAACTTTGAATGTGGAACATCTGCTTGGGTGAGGACTCAACTCCCATCGACAGACCCAATTAAGGGAGTCGATTCTCGAAATACCGCGACAATTATCGCAAGCGAAAATAAAAAACTGTCGCACTGTTTCATAGAAGCATCACGCGCTACACAACCACTCGATGCTTTCCCGTCGATATTATTATCGCTTGCGAAAAAGATGTAACGATTCGAGAATCCTAAATTGAAGAAAACGTGTGATAGAATTAGTACTTTGGCGTGCGATAATTAGCGCGGCGTTTTGAGAATAGACCCCTAGGTTGATTTCGGGGTACTCGGCAGGGACGTGCATGTATGCGGGCAGGTATCTCGAAAGACGTGAAAATTTAATGGATGAGGGAAGCGGGGGAGGTGGGGGTGTGGATGCGAGGTGAGAATGGTTGGGGGAGGTGGTGCGGTGGGAGGACCGCGATGATGACTTGGACCATCAACTCCGCACGATAGGGAGCCGCCATCATAACCACCATCGGCAAAACACCACACCTCAGGGGGGGAGCCGCCCCTTCTCCAAGCACCCGTAAGACAACCTGCCGATATACCTATACACACACACACACACACACACACAGGAAAGCAAGGAGGCAGAAAAAAGTGAAAGGAGGCGAGCAGTGGGATGAGGAGGGGACAGGACTGGACCACTCTTAGGAAGAGAAGGCGGGAGCGAGGGAGTGTGCGAGCCGAGGACCCGGGGTGGTTTGAAACCGATCCGTCGGGTCGCCGCACGTCGCCAAATGTTAACCTAATCCGATCGAATTCTTGTGGACGTCGACCGCCGCCGAAACCCTTTAGATCTGACCTGGATACGAGTCTCCTCTCGATCCATGAACACACCTACGATACAAGTGTAAGGCGGTTATCTGGCGGAGAGTCGGAACAAGTGAGAAATCCCACTCATATTTCTTCACCGTTAAAAAAAAGAAACCCTTCAGTGGCCGATCTCACGGCCAAGCTTTCACAAGCAAAGGTAAATGAGCAGATTTATCGACGAATTTCCGCGTAATAATGATCACAACTTTTCTCGGCTAAAGAATAAGGTGGGGGAACCACTTCAACCTGAAGAGTGCAGTAGGACTGCAATGAGTGCAGTCAGTGGACCACTTAAAAACTCGAAAACCAAGGCGGTTAGGTGCCTTTATTTTTTTACTCGATTTATTTCCACGCGAAATGCCGACCTGACGCTATTTTTTTTGCAAACTGATATTTTTCTATACTTAAAACAACCGTACTTTCTTTTGCAAAGCCCATTTTCCCCACCGAGCGCAGGCAGCTTTGAGAGTGATGGGTGGGAAAAGCAGAGCGGAAGGGAAAGATTCCATACACGAAAATAGATCATAAGCCCTTTTTTACTAGCACAAAAAAAATAATCCTCCACTCCTTAACTCAACGCCTACCATTACGGCACGGTTACTTGTCAAACGCCGCCAGAATAGTCACTGAGAAAAAAACATAAATCATATTTCATTGGCCACACTCGCGAAAAAGTTAAATTCATATTTGACACAAGAGCGCACGGAAGAAAGAATAATTCTGGAAAAAAATGATGAAAATAATCACACACTTGTCGGTCGTGTCGGGTGAGTTCAGGCGCAGGTGATTATCCCATTTTAGGGTATCAAGCACACCTATCCACCCATAGCCGCTGCAAAAGACACGACTGAAGATGACACGCCACAGGAACGAAGAGGTCTTCGAGTACGTATCCTTCACCTCCGACCCGAAATCTCGTCTCGATTCGGGTATTCGAGAGATGGAAGGAAAACAGAAATTTGAGCATAAATAATATCCCTCAATCAAACGAGATTACAATCGTTTATAAGTTTTTTTAGTTGCCTGCTCTAGTATGCCTAAGAAGACATCTTACACTCGGATTGAAAATCAGGCCGGTCAAAATTGATTCACCAAATCAGTCACGAGTGCGTCACGAAGAGAAAAACAAACTGGGCCGAGACTGGAGGAGACTTTACGAAACATTCCCTGAAGGATTTGAATACAGCGGGACAATAAATGAAACGACCCCATTAGGGCTTATTCAGCTCATTCCGAAATTGCCCATCGCGACAAAGCACCAGAGTCCTGCTTTTCCCCGGCAAATACGACCTCTTCTCGCTAGAACAAAATTAAATCCTTTTGCTTCTTCTTCTGTGAGCTGCAAGTATGGACTTAATCTAAGGCCAACCCACAGAGACTAAATTAAAACGCACAGGGGCTTTTTGAAAACAAGAAATAAACAACACGTCTCTCAGAATTATTCCAACACAATCTGGGACACTTGTCCACGAAGATGTCGCAGTGGTCGATCCTCTAAAATATTAGTGTTGGAACAATTTTAAAAATCCAATTTTCCTGGAAAAAATCCTATTTTTAAATTTTAAATGGCGAATGTTCAAGACTCAAAGTTCAACAGGGGAGCGAAAATCTGACGCCGACAAATGATTAAAACGAATTACGCTACATATCACCACAATAATTTCATCCCGTGGTAAGGAAAGGAGTACATGAAAAATACACTCACGGATCACGCAAAGTTTCTGTCCTTGATGCGTCTGAAGCAACCGTCAGTCGAGTGTTCTATAAGAACCGTGAATCGGGAAAACTATGATCCTTTTAGCAGCACTTCTCCTCGAGGAGCTTTCGAATATTCCTATGGAACTGAAGTTAAATCCTAACAATTCGAATTATAATGGTTAGGCGAGATTTTCGTAGAAATGATAGGACTACACACCATACCCCATCTTTTTAGTAGGCACTACATTTAAGGTATGACGTCTGGATTCGTTCAGTTTACATTTTGCTGTTCTGCCTCTTTAACTTGGGGCAGGGTTACACGGACGATTGTGTTAAGCGGACTTTTCTTTCATTTTGTACACGGTTCTTGTGCTAACATTTCGAAAACTAACTCTAAATCACAATTGTAATTCTGTTGTGGGCTTTAGTATAAAATTGGCAAACTCAGTTAGAATTAAGTATATCAATAATTATATAATCTAAGCATGCGTCGATTTTTTACTTATTGGCTTCTGCTTGTAGTGCCAAATATTTTTTTCCAACATCAGTGTGTATGAAGTCGCATACAATTATTTCCTTGCTTGCTTTCACATTTTGTAACTGTTTCGATTCCTATGATCTCGCAGCGGTTTTGGGGACGTAAAACAATTCAAACCGAGGTTCAATACAACTGATTCGTTATCATTGAAGGCTTACCTGGACAGGTAAGCAACAGGACACTATCGATTAATTTTAAACGCCGTTTCTACATAGACTAAGTGAATTTGATTAACACACGTGAACTTTTCTGACTTTTCTGACCATCCAAAGTTGTCAGAACCGGTTGATTTTATTGTTTGGACGAGTTTACTCCATTTTGGCTTTTTTTTAATGTAGAGTAAGTAAAGTAAGTAGAAGTACCTACACCAAGCGGGTGGTCGCAAAGTTAGAAACTGCCATCAGCTAAAAGATTGATCGGCACATGTCAATCACGGATGTAGCTACTATGGAAGAAATGGCCGAAGAGATGATTGAGAGAGATAGGCTTCTGCTGAAATGATTAGCATTCCGAAAAGGCCGTGGGCATTCGGATCACGATACATCACTTTGTGGATAATAACGCCAAACCATTTCTTACGTTTTCCTCGGAAAGGTCACGAGGACAGCACAAGGCAGGAAACGGTTATTCAAGCAGAGAGGTGTACACATTTCCCCGATAATTCGAAAGAGAATCGTGCTATGCGGAAGGATACCAATCAAGCGAGACAAATTGGCGCTAGACATGGGCGCACGGCCAACCACATTAATATTACCACAATCACTGGATTTCGGGAATTAGGATAAGAGAAAAGGAAACAATGAATAATAATGCAAGGCAAAGGACCCAACAGACGGCCCCTAATATGCTAATCATTTGTGCTGGGATAATTTGGGAAATTTGCGTTGCCTCGGCATTATCAATTACGCCGAGTCAAAGAAGCCAAGGCAACTCTCGCCGCAAGCGACAAGTCGCATGAAAACTAATTTAAATAACCATTCATTATCTACAACAACCACAAACGGTAAAACAGAAAATAATATTAGCTGATGCGACAAAACAAATAAATATCAGAACAAAGATAGAAAAAAATATAAAAAATAATAAATTAAAACAAAAGCAAAATAAAGCCAAATAAGACACGTCTGAGGTTTCACTACCCAAGTGGCGTCTACGAAATACATTAAATTCGTTTGGTGAGGAGGTCTATGGACGGATATTTTGAGAACACTGAGTTGAATTCGGAGAAGATTCGGTAAAAAGGGAATGGCGGGGATTTCGCAAAAGTGTAGGATATCATACATGATAAATCACTTGAAATCAGGAATATTTTCCAAAAAATAACTCTGGTTAGTGTGGTACTTCACATTCCGAGGACCCGGGAGTTCGAACCTCGGTAGGGGCAAAGAGTTTTCAGAAGCATGTAGATCTATACTTCAAGGCTACCTGGATAGCTACCCAAAGTCATCACTCCGTCTCCTGGATGTGAGGTTGAACTGTGGACCTTAGGATGTCCATACACCAAGCCACGTTTCTCCTCAACCTCCACCCATTCTTTATATAATCCTATCCTCACCATCTAACCCAACCACCCTTAATGGAGAATATGACCTCGGTCATAGGTTATCACCCCAAGCGACAAATTATGCACCTAAACTCACTAAATCATTTGGCTGGCTATTTGGGGAGTTGACCGACAACTGAGGTCATTCGCGCCATAGTACACAGGTGAGTGGACCGGTTAGGGTTAAGGTTATATGGGGAATTGAGGAAGGGTGGAGAGACACCAGGCATCGGCATAGGCCTCCTCTTAACGAAAGGTGCCTAGGGGACCACAATAAATCCCATTACAACGAGTGGAGTACTTCTCTCGATGTGCCCTCCAAAGAGCACGGAATTAATGGCCGGGATTCCGCTGAAAAACCTCTGCAACTACCAGGAATCGAACTCGGATTCTCGGAATAGGAAGCCAATAATAGCCACCGTACCAAACCGATTCCCTCACTTGATCGGAAATGAAATAATACGTAAGGTAACTGTTATCGCTTTAACCCGATAGAAAACAAACGGTTGAGTCTCAAACATTGACGTAGGTACAACAGCATATATTAACTTACGTCCATCCAGGTGGGAAGTCCTCTCTCTTAGGATAATGGGGGCAATGTGGCTCGTAGCAGAATTTTATGGTCTTGACGATGGACATGGCGCACAAGGGTTTTCCTTGATGACAGCTCGAAGACTTCAGAGAACACTGGAGCCTCAACTAATAATGAGGTGACGCAAAGCGGACGCAGGTAACGAGAGAATGGAGAAAACTGACTCGGATGAAATTTAAAATTCAATGTTTACGAATCATCGTCATCATCAACAGTCGGATATCGGAGGAAGTGTTCAATGAAGTCTCAAATACGATAGTCTCTTAAGATATATTATTTACACAGCCATTCTTGTTTCCGCTGCGATACTCAGAAAATTAAGAGGCACCTTTGTGCTTGCTATGGTACTAGAAATAAAGCAAATGATAACAGACCATAGAAAGAGCACCTCAAATCACCCTGATGATTCCACAACTTCCGGTCGTAGCCATCCACAATGCCAGATAAAATATATTTTCATTTGGCTACAACCTAGGATATTTTTTCCACACTATCATTGCGTAATTTTCCATTAACGAAGTTACTACAACATCGTAAACATATTATTGCTTTGTTTCTCATTCAATCGTAAGCACCGAAGTGTCGTTGAATTTTCTCCGAATTTCGGCGTAAACAGGATTTCCTGAGTAAACAAGATAAGGGGAAATCGTGTGGTGAACTTCATCAGGCAATATTCTGTGGTAGTTGACATTTAGTTATCACGATAATTACAAACGTTGAATGTTTAATTTCCTTTGCGCCATTTATACCACGCCCATTCCATAACACCGGCGTTGATGTTGAAACTTACAGATTGCTCAGAAGGCTTCGAGTTACGATCGAGGAAAGATCTAGCGAAGGCCGGTATTCGAGACTAGGATGATCTTGGACCATTGCCTGGAGCCTGAAGGTCCCTTGTTCGGGAAAACCAGGAGCGAAGACATCCCTGCTGTCTGAATGCAAGTGCATGAGTGTTAAGAGTCACTTTGATATTGGGTAAAATAAAGATTAGCAGAGACTAATTGCTGTTCCAGAAGGCATCCTTTAGCCTTGAATTGTTTTCCCATGAACATTTTGGTCCTCGTCAAACGGCCAGAGAAGAGTGTAGGGTTCGACCTTCAACTGGGACGAATATTAAATGCCTTGTGTGGAATCACTCCGTGACAAACCCCATGGAGGGGGCGTGCGTAGTAATTCATAGTTGAGATTTGAATTTTCGTTTTCGTTCGATGCAATGCTAGAATTCAATATCATTAACCTCATTTGTTATTTTACCTCTAACACAGTGAGTCGATTCCTAGGAAAATCTACCGAATCGTGAAGAATCTTTTATTCTAAAATCAAAATTCAGCGTTATAAGATTAGAAGTTACCGCATCTCTTCCGTGCATACCTCAAATTTAATCGCTTTTTCATTTCTACACAAAAAATTCTAAGTATAGGCGTCAAAATTGCACAAATAATTGATTTTTCGATCTTTGAACCGTGCTCAACAATTCCCTAATTCAGAGAATAAGACGAAAAATACAACATTTTAAAGCAACTGACAAAATAGGTGAGTTTGAGCACTCCCTCTTACGATCACTTGGTAGTCACGTAACTTACTAATTGCGCAAAGATCGTTTAGGTGGTTTGAGCAAGATCGTTCCCTAGTCAAAATGGAGACCATATTCGATTTTATTTTTTATTTCAGCGACAGTAAGAAGTATGAAGTAAATATTGTAATAATAATGGCGCAAAAATATAGTTTTAAATGACAAAAATTCTCAGTAATTAAATAAATATAACCACATAAGTCTCTCACCGCAACTTGACTCATTTTTTACGCCGTACGGAGAAAACGCCTTCACAATAAAATTTTTTCTAAGATTCTGTAAAAATTACTGCGGTGAGTAATTGATAAATGTTTATAAATAGTTTAAAAACATACAAACTGCACACTGTTTTTTTGGAGAAATCTAGGGGTTATAAATTCCTAATTTTGTCAATATTCTCCCTCTAGAAGAACAGCCGTAATCTATCCCATGTTAAAAAGCTTGTATTTTCAGGCAAATTGCTCAAAAAGTAGTTCGGCAAGGGGTTAATATTTTGATGCTATTGAAAAGATGAGTTTTTTTATTTAAAATGGGGTCAAACACATCAAAATCTAGGTTAAGTGATATTTCGCTCAAACTACCTTAAATCCCATTTAAGTACAAGTCAACTCAGCTCTCCACGAACACTAACAAACTAACACTAACTCTCACACTCTCTCCACCTCTTTTGCAGCCAACAATTACCTCGTGGCTCCTTTTTTATCAAACCAACGCCACCGCCAGAGTGGCGGGAAAAAGGATTAATGGAGGACATTGACACGAGCGTTTCCACTGTTTACAAAGCCGTGATGCGGAGTCCAGAGAAACGACAATGGCCACACGCACGACAGACGAAGGCGCACGGATATAGACGAGAGAGATAAACATTCTGGACATGCATATTGACTAATTGATGAGAGCCACTTCGAACACCCTAAAGGGAAGTCTTATCGCCAAGGGTAAAGCTCACCTCGAAGCCAGCCAATATGCGCGATATTTTCCGTGCAAATTCAGAGTATAGGGAGTAACGACCTTTTTCTGAGACCCGCGAGAGATTACCGGTATATTTCTTACTGAGTGAAAACAGCACGGCAAGAACCTCGTTCGACGTGCGAAATGCTTTACACCGAATTGAACCCGCGAACCCGCGCCCACCGCGCGCTCTACACAAAGACACCACTCCTTTCCGCGTAGAGCAACCGTATCATCACCTTAAGGTCATTCTACCTTTTAACTTAGATGTTGATGAACTACTTAACCATTAATTAACGCCAATTTATTAACCCACTTCATACAGGATTTCAGGATTCCATTCGATAAACTGCTTCCTTCCATGAATTCTAAAATACCAATCCTTCTACTCCGTTTTCCTCTCTTCCATAACGTTATTCACTCAAAAACGACCCCTAGCATGCTATAAACCTATTACAGAAACGTAGAAGGGAACCTCCATCAGACGGTAGGTTTATGTATGGAGTACATGTTTACATCATTTTCGGTCAAAGAATATAGATTTTATGATCGAGATGTATCTTCCGACCACGTCAAACTCTGCGAATTCGGTCACACTACGGCTGTTTTTGTGGAAAATTATAGACATAGGAGTGGTGAAAAAAACAGCTGAACGAAGAGGACTTAAATTCTTTCCTTGCCGCGAAGAATACGGAATCAGAATCACGACCTGATACGTAGATATCCTAGTTAGTAGCATTTCCATCAAAAACATAATTCAATATCACTACTTACTTACAGCATGCCTTGGATTCCAGAAGTACTTTACATAGCATAACTGTCGTAATGCATGTAAATGTACGCTTCCCACATTGATAAATGTTTAGCACCACACAGTTCCTCAAACATTTAATTCGACTCATATCTGGAGACAGTCAACCCCTGACACTCACGATTTAGTGGCTTTCATGGTATGCGGGAGATGAAGATTAAATGATGATATCACTGCACATAAAACCCATTGTCTGTACTTCTGAAGAGTGAGTATTAAATGGAAACGAAAGGCGCCACTTGTTTCAGATTCGCATCGTAATCGTCTAGCCGGTTCACTAAACCACTTTCACAGCAAGGGCAGGCGGGTGCGGGGAAATGCCGGCAGGAGGCACCGCGGTCGCCGAGGCACGACGCCGCCGCGTCTTCCCCTCTTATGACCCCTCCGGAACTCGAACTCGCGGACCTTTGCGCGCGGGCCCGGTGCTCGGCATTTGAGAATGGGAAGATTATCTATGCACTGGCGAGCATCATAATTTTAAACGCGTGTACTATCACCTAATCGCATTTCCGCCAAAGACTGGCTTGCCACCTCGAGAACTAAGGTACGAATCCGGGCACGGGCGAAGTGTTTCAGTGGAATTCCACTCCCTCAAGGAAGTTCTCCTTCCATCGGATGCGACATAAAGCCGAGGGCAACCCAGCATCTTCCGTAAACATTACGCCGATGTCAACGCCGGGATTCTCTCCACTTTTCGAATAATACAACCACTGCCATTCTGGCTCATATGACCGAAATTGTACGTCGCCTCTCCTACAAAATAATACTACTGCGTTACCATATTTCATGACTTATTTGCATCACAAATTCGCATCGTATCACAGCATAAACATACACACCCAGGGTGTCCGGTGAATCTCAATTTCTTTTTTCCCTGAGTTTTCCAGGTTTTCCAGGCAAATGTTTTGCATTTTCCAGGGTCTTGCTGCACTTTGTGTCTAACATATTTTTAATGAATTCCTAATAAAATTGGCATAATTTTGCCACCATGAAAAAACGAGAAATTTCGGTCCCTACTTTGAGTTAAAAACGTAAGAGTATACAAGGAATGTGGAGTATTACGGGTTTTATTTCAACCAATAAATAAACAAAAAGGGTTAACTGACAACAAAATTCTGAGTCAGGTGCAATTTGAACACAATAAAGTAGATTCAGACTTGTTTGATAAAGAACATGTAAATAAAAGAAACTTGTGTGACATTTTTCAATGAGTGCATTTCCGATTCAATTTCAGCAACAAATTTCTCGGCTTTTCAAGAAATTACGTTATTTTGGTTTGCAGCTCTAGAAACTTTTGCAGTTTGTACCTCTTTCTTATTCTTTTTCTCTTGAGGCCTTGGTACCTTTTCTCTTCTCGCAAAATGCTTCACTGTACTTTACATGAACATTTCGGAAACTGTGAATTAATTGCTTTGTGATAGGTACGGATCTAACGCCCAAAAGCATTCAATTATTTAAAACAAAATTGTATTTGTTGGACAATTCACGAATTTTAATTAGGTTGGATTGCCCCTGTACAGTGGCCCTGTCGACTACGAACCCCAGGGCCGATTTTTTCCATACGCAGTGACCGCAAAATATATTTCCGCTCCTTCAAAAACATTTCTGCAAACATTAAAACGAGGAGGGTGGAGATTATTTGGAAAGGATTATCAATTACATATATAACAATACCCTCTCTTGGACTACAACCTTGTCGTGGTTGAAGGGCTTGCGTGCTCCGATGACCCCTAGAGCTGCACTGGCGGGAGCATTGCTCCTGGTAGGGTCACCCATGCCAGATTGGTCGAAGGTTAGGAGACAGACGAATGGTAGTCCGCGCAGCGTCTGTACCTCAGTGAGGCGGCTGCAAAAGGCGTCTGACCCCAGTGGGGCGGCCTCTGAAGTTATGGTGTCACGTAAAAAACACTATTGAGTAAGGCCACGGAAGACTATCTCAATTAAAACAAAAACCTTGAAATTATGGACAGTTCTCAATTGATAATGAATCCTGGCAACTACGGGACTCGGCCAAGAGGGCCGGGTGTCGTGCCCGGCAGCGGTGGGAGCAAGGCCCCTGCGGTCGTCATCACACGAAATCCTTGCTCAGACGTAGCAGCAGCAGAGGAAAAGAAGAGGAAGAAGAACCAAAGAAGAGGAACCAAACTATCAGAATAGGCACGTGGAATGTTAGGACTATGCTGAGGGCGGGGAAGCTAGAGAATATAAAGCAAGAAATGGAGAGGGCGGGTGTAGACATCATGGGTCTGGGTGAAGTAAGATGGAAGGATGACGGGGATTACTGGAGCGGCGACTATAGAGTAATTTATAGTGGAGGGAATGAAAGTCAGCGCGGGGTTGCATTCGTAATGAATAGGAAACTCGGTAGAAAAGTAGTGTATGCAGAACAGGTGAGTGACAGGATAATAGTCGTGGAACTAAAAGCAGAACCAACGAATTTAGTTATAATCCAGGTTTATATGCCTACCTCTAATCATAAAGAGGAGGAGGTAGATGGGGTGTACGATCAGCTAGAGGAAATAATTGGTAGGATACCAGGAAGCACCTAGTAGTAATGGGGGATTGAAACGCGGTGGTGGGTGAAGGAAGAGATGGGCGGGAGGTGGGCGATTACGGGCTAGGAAGGAGAAACGACCGGGGCGAGAAAGCTGTGGAGTTTTGCCGCAGAAATAACCTAGTAATTACGAATACATGGTTCAGACATCATCCTCGACGTAGGTACACTTGGAAGAAGCCGGGAGGCACAGATAGGTTCCAGATAGATTATATAATGGTACGTCACAGATACAGGAATAGTGATAAAAACTCGCATACTTATCCAGGAGCTGATGCAGACACAGACCACAACTTATTAGTCATGAAATGTCGGGTAAAACTGAAAAAGATGAGAATGGGAAGGAGGGTACGAAAGTGGAATACGGAGGCATTAACTGGGGAAATGAAGAAGAAGTATCGGGAGAAGGTGGATGAGAGAATGGGTGAGGACCATGGAGTTAGATCAGTCGAAGATGAATGGGGAAGTTTGAGAAACGGAATTATAGAAGCGGCGAAAGCAACGGTAGGCGTAGTGAGTGCAACTAAAATTAGAAAACCGTGGATCACGAAGGAGATGATCAGGGAGATGGAGGAGAGAAGGAAATGGAAGAGCGTAAACTCAGAGCTAGGTAAGAGAAAATACCGAGAATTTAATAACAGGCTTAGAAGAGAAACAAAGAAAGCAAGAGAGGCGTGGTGGAGAGAACAGATCGACTCGTTAGAGAAATACCAAAAAGAGGGAAGAGCAGATGCATTATATCGGAAAGTGAAGGAACTGACGGGTGGTAACAAGGGGAGGGGAATTACAACGATAACAGACAAGACGGGAAAGATGATCGTAGAACCGAGAGAGATCCAGGAGAGGTGGAAGGAGTATGTTGAAGAGCTCTATAGTAAAGAAACAAGGCCCAATAGGTTAGATATAGAAAGGGAAGACGACATCGACAGCGATGGCATCGGACCAAGTATCCTAGATAGCGAAATCGAAAGAGCTCTAAGAGACATGAAAAGGAATAAGGCGGTAGGAATAGATGACATACCAGCAGAGTTTTTAAAGAGCATGGGGAAGAACGGAAGAGGTAAACTTTTTGCGCTTATTCGTAGGATTTATGAGGATGGAGTGTGGCCGGAAGTCTTCGCGAAGACTGTACTTATTCCTATACCGAAAAAGAGTAAGGCAAAAACTTGCGAAGACTATAGGACAATAAGCTTAATATCCCACGCGGCCAAAGTAGTTCTGAGGATTCTAAACAGAAGGCTAGAGAAGAAGGCAAATGAATACCTGGGTGACGACCAGTTCGGGTTTAGGAGAGGGACGGGAACGCGAGACGCTATAGCGGTGATGAGGACGCTAGTAGAAAGAAACCTAGAGTATGGGCAGGATGTTTTTGCATGCTTCGTAGATTTCGAGAAGGCGTTTGATCGGGTGGAATGGACGAAATTAATGGGAGTGTTGAAGAAATTAGGAGTCGATTGGAGGGACAGGCGTCTGATTCGGAATTTGTATATGAACCAGACGGCGCAGGTTAGGGTAGCCAATGGAGAATCGGGATGGGCCACGATAGGACGGGGAGTGCGGCAAGGGTGCCCACTATCGCCGTTGCTTTTTAACGTGTATTCAGAGGAAATGGTAAGGGAGGCATGGGGGGAGGAGGAAGTAGGAATAAAGGTAGGAGGGGAGCTGATAAAATCAGTGAGATTTGCAGATGATCAAGCATTAGTTAGTCAGTCGGCCAAGGGGTTACAGTCAATGGTGAATGCATTAGAGGTGCAGTGCGAAAAGTATGGGATGAAGATCAATCACAAGAAAACGAAAGTAATGAGATTATCTAGAAGTAAGAAGGCGGGGCTGAATATAAGGGTGGGAGGGCAGAAGATAGAGCAGGTCGAGCAGTTTACATATCTGGGTAGTATTTTGGAGGCGAATGGGTTTAGTGGTAAGGACATCAGATGCAGAATTGCGCTCGCTAAAGAAGCATTTTCGAAGAGAAGGGAATTGATGAGGGGGGGTCTGAGAAGAGACGCAAAGAAGAGGCTGGTGAATACTTCAATATGGAGCGTGTCGCTATATGGGTCGGAAACGTGGTCATTGCGAAGGGAGGATGTGCGTAGACTTGAGGCGTTTGAGATGTGGGTTTGGAGAAGGATGGAGAAGGTTAGCTGGATTGCGAGAAAGACGAACGAGGAGGTATTGGATATGGTCGGAGAGGAGCGGAAGCTTGTGGCAGAGGTTCGGAGAAGGCAGAAGAGATGGACGGAGGAGGTTTTGAGAGGAGAGGGCATGCTGAAGAGAGTGATAGAGGGGAGAACACTGGGGAAACGTGGGAGAGGAAGGAAGAGGATAGGAATTCTGGACGAAATAAGAGGAGGTAGAAGATATGAAGAATTGAAGAGGGATCTAATAACTTAGGAGGGAAAGCGAGACAATTTCTATTAGGTTGGGATACAAAATGGGGACTGTCCAAGAACCTACCAATCAGCTGGTAGAATACTTGAATGAATGAATATAACAATACCCAATTATCCATTTAGGTTGCCGGCCGAATGGTTTTCGTATAATGCGGGAAATGCCACTGCGCATGCTCAGACGTTTAGATTTCTCGTAAATTTGGCCACACAAAGAATTCCATTCGTACGGCTCTTCGTACAGAATCTTGATTTCCGCGTGAAATTCTGTTTCCGGTGACAGATTTCGGCATCAATTCCGATTCCATTCGTAGCGGCCATTTTACATGGGAATTATTCCGTGTGGAATTTGCCTTGTTATGCAATCGGCCCCCTAGACTGCTCATAGGGAGAGTGGGGTGGGATGACGAAGCACAATCTGAGAGCGGGCGCACAGCTTTGAAAAGAGTATTAAATGAACAGGGAGCGCAAGGCTACGCTGAGCCGAGTATAATGCAAGCAAAGGCGCAGGTTAAACCTCTCTGTCTGCCTTAATGGAAATCGGCTGCCATGCATTTTCCAGGGTTTTTCGGAAAAATACAAAAATTCCCTGAGTTTTCCAGAACAAAATATTTCCCTGAGTTTTCCCGGTTTTCAAGGTTTTCCAGGTCGCCGGACACCCTGACACCACATCCAAATGATCGTATCCCATTCATAATATGACACCTGTATCGCAAATATCACGTACCTATTAAATAGTAGCACCGCATTAAACAGGAATGAGAAATACCGAACTGCTTGGCAGCCAAACCCCACATTAAAATGCTCTACGAGTATCACACACCGCAGTCACGTCGGGACAATAAAATATTGATCGAAAAATAAATGTTCACAGAGACGAATGAATGTATTTCTCTCCTTAGCTAAAGACACTATTGAGCAGTGTTAGAACATAAAGAAACTGCAATTAAAAGAGAAAAACAGCCATCTTGTTCCAGTACAGAATTCTTCCTGCTGGAACCCGAAAAGTTGACCGTTGGCTAAAAACATGGCAGAAATTTTGCTGCTTGCTATTTTCAACCACCTTAAATTAATCGGAACACCAACTGCAGAGACAAGAGAGCGAAAAACAAAGAATTGATGTGGCACGGTTCTGAGGACCCACAGCGTTTACGTGGACCTCCAACAGAAATAATAAAAAATAAAAAAAATTCCCGAAATCAACATGATCCAAGACGCCAAAACCGGGAGAATGTCTGAAGTGATTCATAGAAATTTTACGTGAAGAAGCCAACCAGTTAATTTCTTTAAAAAATATGAATTCCAAGTGTAGAGAGAGTGCAATGGGAACATTTTAAAGGTAGTAATATAAACAAAAGTGTAACAAAAACAACGTAAAAACGGACAAAGAAATAAAAGGAGGTCAAACTAAACCTCACCAGAGACTTATGTGGAATTTCAAACATGTGCTAACCAAGAGAAAAATTGGAAATATCGCAGAACCAATCCACTGATACAACAATAAATTTGTTTATGAAAACAAATGGCTTAAGTTTCAAATCACTTCATTAAATCCGATACCAATATACATTTAAGTAAAAATATCGATATTTAGAAACTAGAAATGATGCTTCAACAATAACGCACGCACAATAAAAAATTAACCAGATAAACTTTTATTCACATTTTAAACGCAAATTCTAAGAGGATTTTGGGGAAACTGATTCGTTTTCCAAGCCGTTTAGCAAGGTCGAAAGAAGTCATAATTAGGCAAATGATGATTACAGATGACTATACTAATCGATGGTGTCGTGGATGACGAGTGAACCTTAATGACTCATCTATAACGTGCGTTTAGCATAATAGTAAATAGTGTGCTCAGCATTTTTCAATATTCAAAAGCAGAGCGGAAGGGTGAATAATATTTCTACTCTCGCTATTAGGAAGGTCACAGAGAAGGGCAGGGTAAATTAAATCCTAAAATGCTAATTTTATCTATTTAAAGAGCGAATATTCTCAGCATTTTTTCTGAGTTTATTCGGGCAAAGACGTCTTTTTTTTCCTCGACCTGAAGTCTCATTGTCAGTTTTGACGGTGAAAAATAACCCTGGAAGTTGGGGCGTCTCAAATATAATCTACACTTCCCAGCACGAAAACAAAACCGATCGAATATATAGTGGGGTATATTTATTCCCATAAGAATACTAATTAATATAGAGCCTCTTTACGACAGGGTGTTGCCACAAACTTTATCCCCACGACTCTTTCGACTTAAGCCATTTTTACGATTATCCGTCACGTTATGAGGTTCAGGTTAGTTTCTTCCTTTAGAAGCGGGATTGAATGTTCGCGATGGTTTGACAATTCATTCTCCTGGCTGCTTAAAGGTTGACGCTCGAGCGGACGAAGCGAATTGGAAGGTAGAAGAAAAAGATCCACCGTCACACAGAAACTTGTGAGAGAAATACACGATTCGCACAAAAATACCATGCAATAATGAAAAAATTCCATTAAGTAGATCCTTAGACGGTGCCCTTAAAATATCATGGTCCATCACCCTCTCAGTCTCACAATCAGTAATTGTGAACAACAGCAACATCATACCAACCACAAAAAAGTCATAACCTGATTAATGAAAATAAAAAAACATATAACCCTAATCCTAAACGTAATCGAGAGAATGTAGTGCTGAATTACATTTATAATTTAAGAATAATGATTAAACTAGCATAAAAACTGCACTCGCAATTTCCATGGGATCGCTCGCTATCGTTCTCGTCGCGTTGACCCAAAGACACCCCGAATAGGCGTTTCCGACCGCAGTGGCTGGCGTCCACCTTGTTTGCATTCTCGATTAGACGGACCTCATAAAAGAGCTTTCCAGCGCGCGGTGGTCCCAGCTGTTTGGGATCCCTGCCCTATCTTATTCCTCCCGAAGAGAAGAGGGTATGAGATGAGGGGCGTGGAGGGACGAGGGAAGAGTGAGGGGAGTGGGTGTAGAAGGGGATTCTTGGCCCGCGAACGCTGACACATCCGCACCGAAAGGAGAGGGATGTTTACTGCGGGAGGGATTGAGTAACAGCAGCGGGCATTGAGAAGTCCTTCGGAGAGAGACATGCATACACCGACATCGTTATTAACTCGAGAGGTCGGAGAGTGTGTTGGCCGAATGCTGGGAGAGGGCAGGAAGAGGAGAACAAACGGCCTGGAATGACCGCTGACCCTCCCCACCGCTTGAACCAACCGGTCGATTTACTGCTTATTCGCCATCTCACAGAAAAAGCTCTCGAGCGATTCTTTCTATTCTGTGTTCGCCATTTTCATTCTTGAATTTTTCAATGTCAACTTTGAATCCGTAACTAGCCACCCAATAAAAAACGGAATATCATATTTCGTAGGAATCTGATCTTTTTTTCTATTTCTGGCTAACTAGTTTTTTGCAACCGCCCACTCACCCTCGATCACCCAATCCAGCAATAGCAAGAAGCAGTTCCGCCCAATGACTCGTTTACGTAGCCACGTTCCACGTTCACAAGAGGGCTGGTTCACATAAAGGAATTATTTCCATTCTTTTGCTCCACAATACGATAGAGCTTGTAATGAAGCGTGCAGTTCCACGAATTAATAAAAGTGAACATCTCTATCTTTCCGCAGAGCGCGTTTAGAAATTGCACAGGAGCAAGGGAAAATGGATCGTAACTCAAGAAAAATCTACCTTTGTATTTCTAAAAGCTCAGCGCCCTGTAACTTTAACGAAAATTATATTTAAGAGGCGTATTTCTTCCAAGACACGGTAAAAGTTTAGCAAAAAGAAGACCCAACTTTTCTTAGTTTCTATGCAACCCTTAAATTACGAGCGCAACTTAGTCACCGTTAGGCCTGTGCGATTATTCGATTAATTGAATCGTCGATTCAATTAATCTGTTTAGCGTAAACGCTAACCAGCTTGTATCGGTCAGTACAAGCTGCATGTTGTGCGTACGTAAGCGCCAGAAAATCAATTTTTTTTGGATAATTTCGCATAGTTTTGGAAATTTTCCCGCAAAAAAACGCATAACGGCCTTTTCTTGGCCGCATAATAGGCGCATAATTAGATTAAATTTTGGTGCATAATTTTATGTTCGAAAATGGATAAATCCCCTAGCTCTACTAATATATACACTTCAACGTAGGGTTTTGGTCATGGTTTTTTTCCTTTTTCCTGTTATTTCCTATTCAGTTTAAAAAAAGCATGAGATTTGTTCTTCCTTTTAGGTAACCACAGGGACATTGCGCCGGATTTCAATTTCAAATATCAGCATATCATTTTGAATGAGTCGTCGATCAAAATCGATCGATCAATATCTTCCCGCTTTAGATTTCCAACAGGATTTACTTCAACACAGTTTCTCCAGAGCCTAATACTGCTTCCCACAAGGGCCTTGTAAGAGGGAAAGAGGTTGACTTTCCGGAATTTATGCCAAGAAAATTCCCATGCGGGTCAGTAAACACATTTTCCGACATTGCACAAATATTTTTACAGAGTTTATAAAGGGGAGCTACGATTAATTTGGTAGTCAAAGCTATCACTATGCATTTCATAACTTTGAAATTTATCATTCTTCTCGGGAGGAAATGAAACGTCGGCTATGGAAGAGAATTCATTCATATTTTCATAAGTAAACATGATTAATAAAGCAAAAATAACGCTTAATTCTTAATGATTAACAACCACAGACTTCGTGCACATGAATCACTCCGGCCATTATTTAACGTTACTTGGGAACGAAAATTCATACCGAATCCGGGACATTCGATGATACACAAATTGCGGTATTCCCGGACGGAAAACACCCCCAAGATAAAGAGGCTTTTAAATCCGGGTGGGACGAATAGTGAAATTTTCAGCTTAATGTCCAGCCCGAGGTAAAATGGTTTTCAAAAACACATCCACGTGATCACAAGAGTAGATGGGTGTTGATGTTCCCTGCTCTTAAGAGCTGCCTTCATAGAAATGACCTCGCCTTGGAATGTGACACGTGAGTATAAACGCATAGCACGCGAGTCAATTCCACCTAGAATTCTATCAATGACCCAGGGATTCGCAGAGTGATTCTATTGCATCTCCACTCATATCCGCAAAGATGCTTTTTGCAAAGATGCTCAAATCTTTAAGTAAGATTGGACGTAAAATTTCATGATTTTTAACGCCGTGCTTTAAGGAGGTTCCGCCGCGACTGTGTGAGTCAAAACAAATATGTACTAAATTACACGTTTTATATTTTGTCCAAAAAATCTTGCTTTCGCTGATGAAATGCGTTACCTAAAGAAAACAAAAGAAGAAAAAATGCAGATTATTCCACGAATGTATTTTAAATTAGCACTTTTTCCCAGCCATTGGAGCCGACTTCAGCGCCATTTCCTACGAATTACCGCATTTTGACTTCAATTACGGCAGTATTTCACTAATAACTATAATAATAAGGTGGTAAGATGCCTATATTTTATTTTTATTCAATTTTCTGGATTATTTCCTTCATATAAATATTTTTCCGCGAAAATGGCACTTATATTTTATGGAAAATACTATTTTTCCTCGTGCTTCTCTCATGTAATCTCAAACAATGTAATTTGAAGTTCAATTATAGAATAAAATAGAGTGGAAAGGTATTATTTTGTTGTTCATATCACATAGAGGACAAGTGTTTTTACAAGTAGACAGAAAATGAATAAAACGACATTTAAGTCATTTTACGGTGGAACCACCTTAAGGTTCAATCTTTTAAAAAATAAAATAGTTTACCTGACGATGGATGGATTTTGTACGCATTTCAGTTTGTTTTCATATTCGATATTTACGAGCGATAATACATTCCCCTACATTCTGTAACATTGACAATCCTCTTTTTTTTCGTACCTCTACAACTAAGGTATTAAATTTTAACTATTTTCAACACTAAATATTTGGCAACTGATTGTGAGCTCAAAGCAAAGGCCAATCAGTTTGAATTATCATGAACTTTGTTGCGTATTGTTATATATGATCGATAGGAAATGATCATGTGAACGGCTCAAAAATAGTGACACTTAACACAGGCCAAACTAAAACCTACCGTGTGTAAATAAAAAATCCATTCGAAGCGAAGAGTTCATGATATAAATTCTAATGTGGAGCGTCTCGTGGCTAAGAAAACTTGGTCGCTGCGAAAACATGATGAATCAAGACTGGAGGTGCGGGCAAAGAGGATAACGGAGATAATACGCATGAGGGTGCGAGTAAATACAAGCGAGAGAAGGGCCAGAGACAGGACCGGGAGGCACTGGGGGTAGACATTTGAAAAAGGAACAAAAGAGGTTTGAGCTTGTATTAAGAAGTAATGGCACGTTGAGCAGAGAGGTGAAGGAGAGAATACAGGGTCAGGGGGCAAGAGAAAATGGACAGGGATTTTACGTGCAGAGAGGTAGAAGATACGAAAAACTTAAAAGAGGCTTAAAACAGGATAAGGACTTTTCAAGTGTATGCCAATCAATCGCTAGAATAACTATAATGGTTGACTACAGTGTAGATTAACAGATTTTTGGAAAATAGCTGAATGTTGAAAACAATTCTGCTCTTAGTCGACGTGGTTGATTATCAAAGTAAGAATTTCATCAAAATAAAGGCTAATCATGATTATAAAGAAAGGTTGAACGGTATTTTGGGAGAAATGCGTAAAATATTCGATTCCTCGTAGTAACCCAAATTCATTGGGAAAAATGACCCTAGGAGGAAAATGAAAGTGGGACGCCAACGGAAAAATATAAAATAACTCTTGAATCCTTTCCCTATCAATTAAATTTTTTTCAAGAATAGATATAAGGATGCTTTTAAAAATATATTAGGAACTAAATTGCATACATTGTTTCATATTTGATCATTATTATTATAAGTGTTTTAATTCTTTCGCTCCCACTATTGCTCTTGCCACCTCGCTAATATCCTACTATAAATGTATTATAAATAAATAAATAATGAAGGAATAATCGAAAGCGGATAAATTAAGGGATGAAATTCATCATTAAATTACACCTTCCGCATACGTATCCTCCTCAGTGAAGAGATCCGAGGAGGCAATTCATCAGAACACCGAAAGCCGATGTTTTGGCTCGAGACATATCAAGCATGCATTCGAACTCCAACGACAGCCATTCCACTCGATGTTATTGTATCCTCAAAATTATCGAACATTTAAGTTTCACGGTGAGCTCTCGTTACTCGCAAAGGGACACGCCTCGCATGCGGGATCTGCGCGGAACAATGCTCAGAATCGACCCGCTCCGCGAAGTCGGTCGACCGAATGAAAGTGAGTCTCGCCGCTGCCTGGTGGCAAGAGGGTGACGGACATCCGTCGGCTGGACGCCCACAACAGCGGCGGCGGCGTAGGGAATGCGTCAGAGCAGACACCAGGGTCGCGGCGCGGCTACTACGTTCTTCCTTCCGGAAGTGAACCCTCTAATTATGAAATCGTCTGGGATTGTGGTTATATTGAAGGAACGGCACGGGATTAGGAACGTGCTATTTGGTTCAGTCACGTTAAGACAAATGGATGACAGTCAAAATACGATAGGTATGTATCATACAGAATTGATAGGAGCGGCAGGCAGGGGTAGACCAGGAGTGCGCCAAATGTATTCACTCAAAGGTATTTGAGTACCCGAATGAATACATGGGTACTCGACGAATGCATGAGTAGCTGAATGAGTACATGAGTACCTCGATGAGTAGATGAATACCCGAATGAATACATGAGTAGCTGAATGAGTACATGAGTACCTCGATGAGTAGATGAGTACCAGAATGAATACATGAATACCTCGATGAGTAGATGAGTACCCAAACGAGTACTTGAATACCTCGACGAGTGGATGAGTACCCGAATGAATACAAGGACAACAACCTCAGCGCCTCATCGAATGCTTGAATACCTGGTTGAATACTCCCGAATACGAGAACCTCGGCTAGGCGAGTATCCGAGTACCCACCTCGATGACTACAGCTGTTCATTCGACGGCTAAGGTACGCACGACTCACATGGTTAACACTACCCGCTGTGCCTTGAGTATTGGGATTTTAGAGGGAGTTGGATGAATGCCAAGCGGTGGCCATTTGACCACCTAACATTTGACTTATGCCTTGGAAATTCTCAAATACACATGAAAGGCCAAAGTCTCTTTTCTGCCACGGCATCGGGGTGGCTTGCAGGACTTTACTGTCAGTAATCATTACTGTTAGTTTTGCTCTTGGTAAAATAATGAAAATAAATGTCTATAGTAACATGGAAAATTAAGACATTAAATTTTATGAGAACAACATAAAAACATCACTAGTGTTTAAATGGAGACATATTTAGAATTCATCGACAGAAAAATAGGTTGCTTGACATGCTCCGGCGTCAGCATGGCCCGGTGATTAGTTATTATATTTTCGCCGCAGCTGAAAACCCGCTCTGACGGAACGCTAGTAGCATGGAAGGCTAAATATTTCTTTGCCAGTTGAGAAAGTTTGGGGAGATTATGCTCATGACATTTCCACCATCGGAGAGGGTTTGCACTTATAATGGGGTAACTTATATATGCCGAAACCTCATCCAGTTTCTCCTGCTCTAAGGTTTGAACTATGTCATCTCGAATAAATGCCAATAATTTGCATTTTTTTCTTTTTAGGGCATTCATCATTCTGATCACATGTAGAAGTATTTGCATTCATTGCTTCCTCATCTTCTTTCAGCATCATTCTTTCCTCGGTCAACATACTCTCTTCCTCATTGAGGTATTTATTTTTAAACCTAGGATCCAAAAATGTTGCCAACATCAAGAAGTCGGCTTTTTCATACCACTTATTAAATGGCTTCCCCAATGCTTGACGCATTAAGTATTTTATGTTCTTGCACTCTTTTTTTAACATCAGTTCCTCTTCATAATTCACCAGCACCTCTTCTGTCATATCACTGGGCGGAAACTCTTTAGCGAAGATATTGGCCAGTCTTTCCTCCTCAATTTTTAGCTCTTCCTTCGTCAAACAAGTAGAGTATATAGAGCTAATGAGATCATGCTGCTGATCGTTGGGGAGCCTGTAGGTTATCGGTATGATACCTGACGCCGTCACGTACTCTTCACCGCACATTTCCTCTGTGATATCATGAAGAGGTATCAAGACTTCTAGAACTTTTTCTAGCAATTCCAATCCCTTGGGAGTAATTTTAATTCCTCTCTTTTGCTTTCTCCTAGGACTTTGTTGACAGGAGTTGCATTTTTTACAAAAAAGCATATTTGTTTAAAGTCTGACCACCACCTGGTGGGACAAACAGACGGAATTTCAATTTGCGGCATGTTTAGGACCTCTTGTGCAAACTTTAAATCGCGTTTAAATTTCCTGAATAATCGCAAAGCCCGAATTCCCCTTAGCTTCTCAAGTACATTCCTAATCGGTGTCAAGTTTAACAATGATTGGCAGCCTAAGTTCATAACGTACCCGAAACAAGAAACCTTTTCCACTTCCATGTTTTTCTAGGCTTTCTGAAAATTTGCTCCATTGTCTGAAACAAAACAAGTGACATTTCGATGCAGAGATATTCCTCACTCCTCCAAAGTTTCCGCAATTGCTATTTCCAAATTCAAAGCTGTGTGCTCCTTATCCAAGTGAGTGCACTCCAAAAAAAACTCTTCATTGTGAAGTCTTCACTTATTAGGTGAGCAGTTAGGGAAACATACGGGTCCATAGTGATACTCGTCCAGGAATCTGTGGTGAAACAAATATTCATGCGAGGCAGCAACTCGCCTTTAACTCTACCCTTTGTTTCCTCATACATATTCCTTATTAATTTCTCTGTGAGGTACTTCCGGGATGGCAACTTGTACGAGGGTATGTTAATTTCGCAAAATTTTTGGAAGCCACGCTTCTCAACTAAGTTGAAAAGTTGCATATCAACAGCTAAATAATATGCAAGAGCATTATTTCTTTGTTGCTGCCTCTTTGTGAAATTGATTGTTTCAAGAATATGATCTCTGAAATTAAAGTAACAACAATGTTAAATGTATTAAGCAACATTTGACTTAATGGAAGTTTCATCAGTTCGTGCATAATTTCAAGTGAAGTGAAGAAGTAAAATTCATGCTCCAAGAAAAGTATATTGCTTGTCAAGAAATCAAAAATCGTGGAATAGTTTAATCAAACCTGTTGCTTACCTTCATCATAAAACGTCTTTATTCTCAATGTCATGTGTCAGTCGGGAAAATAGCAGTTTAAGAGGGGGCCAAGATGTATTTTGATCAATAAAATTTCATTCACACCTAATATCAATACTTAATACGTGTCTTACATAAAGTGTATTTTGAGCAAGTGGACGACTGTTGAAAGTTGTAATTCAGATTCCATCATGGCTTTAGCGAGAGGGGATGTGATTTTGAGTGACTATTATAGAATAAAGTCGAACGTAAAATTGGGATAAGTAATTTACCTACAGCTGTAATTATTTTCAATTCATGAGGGTGTAATTATCGTATGAATCGATGCAGTAAATGTTAGTGTAACGTGTCCATGTTTGAGGTATCAATGTGCCATCACCATATTAGTCATCAATAATCAGATTGGTTTGACGCAGCTCTCCACTGAGTTCTTCTATTGACTAATCTCTTCATTTGTACGTATTTCTTCTCTTTCACATCCTTCATTACTTGTTCCAAATATCTCACACGAGGCCTTCCTTTGCCATTTTTCCCGTTCACTTGTCCTTCAACGATTGTCTTTATCAGGCCATTATGTCTCATGATGTGGCCGATTAGGTTGTCCCGTCTTCTTCTTAAGGTATTCAGAAGACTTCCCTCCCTCCACTCTTCTTAGGACTTCCTCGTTACTTACTCAGTCGATCCATTTTATCTTCATCATTCTTCTGTAACACCACATGTGGAATGCTTCCACCCTTTTCTTTTCCGCTACTGTCACTGCCCATGCCTCACTGCCATATAGAAACACGCTCCAGATGTACGTTCTGATGAATTGTTGCCTTACTTCTACGCTTGTATTTCCAGCGGTAAGTAGATTCTTCTTTTGATAGAATGCCCTCTTTGCCTGGGCTATTCTGTTATTACTTTCTTGCACCGTCCATCGTTGGTTACTCGGCTTCCAAGGTAACAGAACTCTTTCCCCACTTCCAGTGTTTGTTTTCCTAGTTAAACGTTGGTTTTGGCCTCTTCTCTCTTGCTTCACACCAGTATCTTAGCCTTCATTCCATTGATATTCAGATTATATCTGGCCAATGCCTTTCCCGTGGTTATTGCAATCATATTCAGATCCCTCTCTGTCTCTGCTATGAGTGCTATGTCGTCAGCGAATCGAAGCATGCTAATTTTTTTCTCCATGGGTATTCACCCCAGAGGCACTCTTTGATTTCATTGACGGCTCTCTTAATTTAAACATTAAAAATTGCAAGAAACAGTGCACCGTCTTGTCTCACTCCTTTCCTTATTCTTGCTTCTCCACAGCTGGGTCCAGATTTAATGACAGCTACTTGGTTTTTATATAAACCGTGGATAATTCTTCGATCATTGTAGGACACTCCAATTCCTTTCAGAATTCCAAGCATTGAATTCCAATCCACGTTGTCGAAAGCCTTCTCTAAATTAAAAAATTCAATGGACGTCGGTTTGTTTTTCATTTTCTTCTCTATGAGCAGCCTAACGGCCGGTATTGCTTCTCTTGTGCCCTTACTTTACTTGAATCTAAATTAATCTTCATCCAGGAATTCCTCTGCTTTTCGCTCCAATCTTCTGTAGATGCTCCTTGTCAATATCTTCGATGCATGTATTTCCAGTCTTATAGTCCTAATATTTTCGCACTTCTCATCTCTCTTCTTTTAGGGAATAGGAATGATGATGTTTTTCTCGAAGTCCCTGGGTATTTCTCCTGTTAGACATGTCGCAGATGGTTTTGCAAAGAACGGTTAGTGTCTTCTCTACTGCTTTTTTAATTACTTCTGCAGGAATGTCATCAATTCCAGAAGCCTTATTGATGCGAAGGTCCCTTACTGCTGCGTCAAATTCCGATCTTAATATTGATGCTCCCATATCATCTTCTTCGACTTCGCTTTCCTCTTCGATCACTGTCGTTCTGAGATTGTTTCCGTTGTATAACTCTTCCAGATATTATTTTCATCTCTTCACTTTGTCCTCATTTTCAATCAAAAGTTCTCCATTTTTGTCCCTTATGGCATTGCATCCTGCGCTCAGTTCCTTGAAGTGGTTCCTCACTATCCTATAGGCAGCTTCCACATTTCCAAGTGCAAGGTTGTTTTGTACATCTTCGCATAGGTTTTTCATCCACATTCTCTATCTTTTTTGGCTTTGCGACTTATTTCGTTCCTTATTCTTTTGTGAAAAAGCTACCCTTCTTCAGTTTTCTCATTCTTGTACTTTCTTCTTTCTTCAATTAGGTCTAAGAATTCTTTCGTGATCCATGGCTTCTTCTTACCATCTTTTCTTTTTCAAAGATCTTCCTTTGCGGCTTCCTGTAGTCCACATGTAATGTTCTCCCATTGCTATTCCACTGATTTCTCAGTCAGGTCTTCGCCTATGTTGTTCCCCACTGCTTTTTGAAATGCCTGCTGATGCTGAGCCTCCTTCAGTTTTTCTACTCGCCATGTGTTCTGCAATGTTCTCTTCAATTTCTTCATTTTTAGATGACATTTAATCATCAGTAATCACATTACCAAATAAAAATACCTAACACGTCAATGTGCCATTATGGAAAATTAAGTTTAAGAGTAGTAACTTAGGGGTTAAAGAAAGATTTTCTAACTACTCCCCGTCAACTTTAAAGGCAATGCTAAAGATTCCCTATGATGGTTTAATTTAATCTCCCCTTGGACATCACTTACATTAGTCAAAATTGCCACAGCTTTTGCCTTCAGAGGCCTGTGATTACTTAAACCACTACCTCCAGATATATTATAAGCAATATGCCAGTGACACTAGAAATATCTCTTACTTTATTCACAGAAGTGGTGAGGGTATACCAGTGATGCCCTAATTACGTTAATAGGCGTGATAGTTTTCCTTGTTTGCTCCAACCAGTGAAAAAATGACCACACGTTTGATTAGTTCTTGAACCTATGTGAAGCCTTCTACAGTAATATACGGTAAGCGTAAAAATAATAGGGTGCGAAATATTTGCACGTGAATATGACATTTAAGTTCTGAATAACTGCTACACTCAAGGCGAATTATGTCAAAGATAGGTTAGAAGTTAAGGTTACGCATACTCAGTCCCTTGTTTTCTTTTCTCCACCGTGTCCTATTGAGTCTGCGTTGAATTAAACACTAGTGATGTTTTTATGTTGTTCTCATAAAATTTAATGTCTTAATTTTCCATGTTACTATAGACATTTATTTTCATTATTTTACCAAGAGCAAAACTAACAGTAATGATTTCCTCAGTATGAAATCTAATTTTTGTTTATTTACGCAATTTCAGAATAACATATGTAACTTTTTATGCATAGAAATTTGGAAATGTATTTGCTAATTTTGCTGTCCGCAAACTGTGGTTGATATTGTTGAAAAATAAAGTTAATGACTAAATATTCTTTACTTTGAATAAAAATACTTAATGAAGTAGCTTTCCCTGAAGTAGTATAGCGCAGATCGTCCAAATAAGAGTATCTGCTCATGCTCTAAGTCCTGCAAGCCACCCCGATGGCGTGGCAGAAAGGAGACTTTACTGCATCGCGTGGCATCGATGGCGTGACATTTACTGCATCGATTCATACGATAATTACACCCTCATGAATTGAAAATAATTACAGCTGTAGGTAAATTACTTATCCCAATTTTACGTTCGACTTTATTCTATAATAGTCACTCAAAATCACATCCCCTCTCGCTAAAGCCATGATGGAATCTGAATTACAACTTTCAACAGTCGTCCACTTGCTCAAAATACACTTTATGTAAGACACGTATTAAGTATTGATATTAGGTGTGAATGAAATTTTATTGATCAAAATACATCTTGGCCCCCTCTTAAACTGCTATTTTCCCGACTGACACATGACATTGAGAATAAAGACGTTTTATGATGAAGGTAAGCAACAGGTTTGATTAAACTATTCCACGATTTTTGATTTCTTGACAAGCAATATACTTTTCTTGGAGCATGAATTTTACTTCTTCACTTCACTTGAAATTATGCACGCACTGATGGAACTTCCATTAAGTCAAATGTTGCTTAATACATTTAACATTGTTGTTACTTTAATTTCAGAGATCATATTCTTGAAACAATCAATTTCACAAAGAGGCAGCAACAAAGAAATAATGCTCTTGCATATTATTTAGCTGTTGATATGCAACTTTTCAACTTAGTTGAGAAGCGTGGCTTCCAAAAATTTTGCGAAATTAACATACCCTCGTACAAGTTGCCATCCCGGAAGTACCTCACAGAGAAATTAATAAGGAATATGTATGAGGAAACAAAGGGTAGAGTTAAAGGCGAGTTGCTGCCTCGCATGAATATTTGTTTCACCACAGATTCCTGGACGAGTATCACTATGGACCCGTATGTTTCCCTAACTGCTCACCTAATAAGTGAAGACTTCACAATGAAGAGTTTTTTTTGGAGTGCACTCACTTGGATAAGGAGCACACAGCTTTGAATTTGGAAATAGCAATTGCGGAAACTTTGGAGGAGTGAGGAATATCTCTGCATCGAAATGTCACTTGTTTTGTTTCAGACAATGGAGCAAATTTTCAGAAAGCCTAGAAAAACATGGAAGTGGAAAAGGTTTCTTGTTTCGGGTACGTTATGAACTTAGGCTGCCAATCATTGTTAAACTTGACACCGATTAGGAATGTACTTGAGAAGCTAAGGGGAATTCGGGCTTTGCGATTATTCAGGAAATTTAAACGCGATTTAAAGTTTGCACAAGAGGTCCTAAACATGCCGCACATTGAAATTCCGTCTGTTTGTCCCACCAGGTGGTGGTCAGACTTTAAACAAATATGCTTTTTTGTAAAATATGCAACTCCTGTCAACAAAGCCCTAGGAGAAAGCAAAAGAGAGGAATTAAAATTACTCCCAAGGGAATTGGAATTGCTAGAAAAAGTTCTAGAAGTCTTGATACCTCTTCATGATATCACAGAGGAAATGTGCGGTGAAGAGTACGTGACGGCGTCAGGTATCATACCGATAACCTACAGGCTCCCCAACGATCAGCAGCATGATCTCATTAGCTCTATATACTCTACTTGTTTGACGAAGGAAGAGCTAAAAATTGAGGAGGAAAGACTGGCCAATATCTTCGCTAAAGAGTTTCCGCCCAGTGATATGACAGAAGAGGTGCTGGTGAATTATGAAGAGGAACTGATGTTAAAAAAAGAGTGCAAGAACATAAAATACTTAATGCGTCAAGCATTGGGGAAGCCATTTAATAAGTGGTATGAAAAAGCCGACTTCTTGATGTTGGCAACATTTTTGGATCCTAGGTTTAAAAATAAATACCTCAATGAGGAAGAGAGTATGTTGACCGAGGAAAGAATGATGCTGAAAGAAGATGAGGAAGCAATGAATGCAAATACTTCTACATGTGATCAGAATGATGAATGCCCTAAAAAGAAAAAAATGCAAATTATTGGCATTTATTCGAGATGACATAGTTCAAACCTTAGAGCAGGAGAAACTGGATGAGGTTTCGGCATATATAAGTTACCCCATTATAAGTGCAAACCCTCTCCGATGGTGGAAATGTCATGAGCATAATCTCCCCAAACTTTCTCAACTGGCAAAGAAATATTTAGCCTTCCATGCTACTAGCGTTCCGTCAGAGCGGGTTTTCAGCTGCGGCGAAAATATAATAACTACTCACCGGGCCATGCTGACGCCGGAGCATGTCAAGCAACCTATTTTTCTGTCGATGAATTCTAAATATGTCTCCATTTAAACACTAGTGATGTTTTTATGTTGTTCTCATAAAATTTAATGTCTTAATTTTCCATGTTACTATAGACATTTATTTTCATTATTTTACCAAGAGCAAAACTAACAGTAATGATTACTGACAGTAAAGTCCTGCAAGCCACCCCGATGCCGTGGCAGAAAAGAGACTTTGGCCTTTCATGTGTATTTGAGAATTTCCAAGGCATAAGTCAAATGTTAGGTGGTCAAATGGCCACCGCTTGGCATTCATCCAACTCCCTCTAAAATCCCAATACTCAAGGCACAGCGGGTAGTGTTAACCATGTGAGTCGTGCGTACCTTAGCCGTCGAATGAACAGCTGTAGTCATCGAGGTGGGTACTCGGATACTCGCCTAGCCGAGGTTCTCGTATTCGGGAGTATTCAACCAGGTATTCAAGCATTCGATGAGGCGCTGAG
The DNA here is from genome assembly GCA_963573305.1 of Pyrrhosoma nymphula. Classification (NCBI taxonomy): domain Eukaryota; kingdom Metazoa; phylum Arthropoda; class Insecta; order Odonata; family Coenagrionidae; genus Pyrrhosoma; species Pyrrhosoma nymphula. Next base: position 146,026,527 of record OY754329.1, read on the forward strand.
GTTGTTGTCCTTGTATTCATTCGGGTACTCATCCACTCGTCGAGGTATTCAAGTACTCGTTTGGGTACTCATCTACTCATCGAGGTATTCATGTATTCATTCTGGTACTCATCTACTCATCGAGGTACTCATGTACTCATTCAGCTACTCATGTATTCATTCGGGTATTCATCTACTCATCGAGGTACTCATGTACTCATTCAGCTACTCATGCATTCGTCGAGTACCCATGTATTCATTCGGGTACTCAAATACCTATGAGTGAATACATTTGGCGCACTCCTAGGGTAGACGCAGATAGTCATGAGTGAATGTGAAGTGAGAACATTGATAAGATGTCACCAACCGTAAGAAAATGAGATGGCGCATGAAGTAATGAATGCGCGTAACAAATACAGTAAAGGTTTGTAAGCACAAGGCAACGTGGAATATAGTAAGTAATAGAAAGCCAGTTTCGCAAGTCCACCACCAAAAGGTACATAGGATTTTCTTCGCACTGCGCCTATCACGACTTAACACTGAGATGGGAGCTTACGGATGTACGAAACAAACGTATCTCCTGAAATTTTGTTCTAATTTTTTTGTAGAATGAAGAAACGCTAATGTTGAGTAGAGAGTCGATCAAGGTTTCCGGACAACTTAAATTTAGTTCTCATCAAACCAGATGACAATTACATTAGGATAACAATTCAAAGGAATTTTGAAGAGTTGGACTGAAATGGGAGATGAGATATTCGTTGACGATGGTAATAATGAAGGTGAAGGTAGCTTTCTTAGTTATTTTCTTAAGAGGTATTTTTATTTATTTAATTAGTAATTGAAATTAATTTTCATATTTTTTTCTTAGCTCTACACGCACGCAGCATTATATAATAATTCGTTGCAACTGCCAATCGTATAACAGTGCGTTTCAGTTTTCGATTTGAACGCGGACGGAAGTGGTCAAAGGGAAAGACGGAATAAATGTCTGTAAATGTGCATCACTTGGCTGTCACTGATCATTCCTTGGTTGAATTTAACATTTCTACCTCATATTTTTTATTCCGCTGATTGTACCGAGGTGAAAAGTAACGTTGCGAAAAAAACAAACATTGGAACTTTTAAATCCTTGGTTAACAGTGTTGACTGGTCTCCAATATATATAGAGACAAATGCTTCCACAGCCTTCGATTTGATGATGGATTTTTTGTGTACCAGTCTTGAATTATCGAAATATAAACTTTGTCCAAAAAGTTCATGTACGTTCCTGAAACCTTGGATGAGCGTAAACTTGCTAAAAATGATTGACAAAAGAAATTATCTCTTAAGGAAAACTAGGCGCTATCCTAATAATAACATCCTTCAAAAAGTACAGAAACAATCTAAGGAAAAAGTTAAGGTCTGCGTCAAACGAATACTATATGAACCAATTTGAAAAATTTCAAGGTAACGTTAGACATCAATGGAATTTGTTAAGGGAATTGACGGGAGAGAAAACTGCACGTCCACAAACTTTAGAATTGAAATCAAGTGGTAAAACAATAAAAAATTCATTTGACCTAGCTTCTGAATTTAATAATTACTTTATTAGTGTGCCTGATTCAAGTAAACCCCGTTTAAATACCAGTAAGCTTTTGAAAAACCTGTGCTACATAATCTTCCCTCGGTTCTTTTTTCTTAGAGCCAGTTTTACCCACTGATATTATTAATATAGTCAATTCGCTTCCACAAAGGAAATCTCCAGGTCCTGATGGGATAAATACTAAATTGCGAAAGGCTATAATCTCAGCTATTGCACCAGTTTTTGCTCATGTATGCAACCTGAGCCTGTTAAATGGAGAATTTCCCAATTCTCTCAAATAAGCTATTGTGATTCCGGTTCATAAAAAGGGTGATAAAACTGAAGTACGGAATTACAAGCCTATTTCACTGCTGTCAATTTTTTCAAAGATATTAGAGAAGCTTGTTAAATCTAGGTTGTTAAAATACTTGACCAGGTGTAGCTTTTTTAGCCAAAATCAGTTCGGCTTAATGTCTACTAAGGGCACGGAAGATGCGCTTGCTTTACACTTCAGTCAAGTATATTCTGCGATAAACTCACATAGGAAGGTAATTAGTTTATTTATTGACATTTCGAAAGCCTTTGCCACTTTGAACCACGATATCCTTTTAAGTAAATTGCATCATTTGGGTATACGCGGAGTAACACTAAAATTGTTTCAAAGCTATGCTAAGCTATTCAATATGACCGCTCTCAGTGTGTACGAGTGAATGACCATCTCAGTGAATACAAGAAGATTTTCTCTGGTGTACCTCAAGGTTCATTATTAGGACCAATTCTTTTCCTAATATATATTAATGACTTATGTCGCCACACATTCAAAGGCAAATTAACTGCTTTTGCGGATGACATAGCATTAAGCTATGCTTCCTTGGCATGTGAGCAGCTAGAAAGCGATGTAAATCTGGATTTGTGTATATTACGTAATTGGTTCGACTATAATGGACTAGAATTACGTGAAAAGACCAAATTTATATTCTACGATTTATGAAACAACTGTGAACATAATTGGAACTTAATTTATCACAATTCTGACTGTTCTAAAATATGTTGTTCCAGCCCGATTATTGAAAAGGTGTATAAATACCTTGGTGTACACGTAGACAAATACTTAAAATGGAAAAATCACCTCGAAGCTGTTGCTAAAGTTCTACAGTCTTATCCAAAACGTATTTTATTCGTAATAAATGTCCGATAGCCTTCCGCAAGGAGATTTATTGTGCCCTTGCGCAGTCCAAATTAATGTATGGGTTGATTTGCTGGGGAAGTGCTTATAAAAATGCTTTGTATCCTGTTGTTGTTTTACAAAAGAGGATTGTTCGAGTTCTATGTTTAAAAACCCGCTATGAGCACACATTTCCGCTATTCCAAAATTTGAACTTACTCCCAATAAAGCATTTGTTTTTATATAGAACACTGAGAATGTTTTATAACCGATCTGGTGATAGGCCAATATTGTTTGGAACTTATAACTGTGTACAACACCAGAGAAAATCATTTTATAAGGTATGCCAAACCTAACATCTCATTGTACAAAAGACCATTTGTGTATTTAGGTCCCAAAATGTATAACTTATTGCCATGCTATATACCCCTTGTTAATAGCTCTCATGTATTTCTTAAAATGATAACGAAATGGCTGTTGCAAAAAGAGGAAGTTTTTGGATTATCTTAAAAAAAAAGTTTTTCACTTTTGTGGAGAAATATATTTCATTTCATTTCAATAGGGGGGGTGAGAGGGAGGAGAAAAAGTGACGAACAGGTCCCCCCGGTGACATGGGCGAGCGCTGCAACCGATCCACTTCATTACGTAACAGGTAAAGAAATAAAACAAATGCCAATCGCTCATCGTAAAATTTCCGTTATTTCTTCTTACTAAATCAGCCATGAAACCTCCATTTTTTAAACTATGCTAACTCAACATTAAACCATTACATAAAACCTATTTTTACAAAAGTTTTATGGAATAGGAAAGTTCTATTCAATAAAACGTTTTGTAACACCAGGAAATCTGGAACCTGAAATGATCTGAAAACCATACTCGTGACGATAAACGTACCGGAAAATACCTGCGAAGCTCTGTGCGTCGAAATATTAAAAGAGGCGAACCCAAATAATAAAACTTGCATCTGTTTACTGAATGATTTATTGTATTGTTTCAACATCAAAGTACGATGTACATACTCCGCGTACATAAAGATGACGCTTCAACTTTGACACGCGTTGTACAATAAATTATTCAGTGAACAGAACCAAGTTTTAGTATTGCAGTTCATAAGGCTGTTCCACCGCACCTCAAGAAACATCATTGAATGCATTAGAAGAGTTTTTTAAAACATTTCCATTGCACTCAACTGTACTTAATTCCTTCATACCTTCAACAGAGAAGGAATATCAATATACGAAGCCCACCTGCACGGATCTCAACGACTAATCTCCTTCAATTCATTCTGGTTTACGTTAGTAGAAAAATTAAACTTAAAAACTCGGCTTTCTGCCAAAGTAAAAATATTGCTTCATTCTCAACAACTCATTCATCTTCTAGTTCTCGCATAAGAGCAGTCAAACAAAAAACTCAATTATACACTCAAGTATTTGTAACAACGTTTCAAATCTTCCGAGGAGTTGCGGTTGGCAGTAAACTTCCCGGCTGTATTTGGATAACTGATGTTTCTTCATCTCTCACTTTCAAAGAGCTGAAACGATTAAAACATCAAGGCTAATGACTATACCCTTAGTTGGTAACTTAACACCTAAGTAATATCAAACATGCCGAGTGCTTAAGTAGGGAATATTTATGGAAACCGAAGTTGTTATTGGACGAATGAAGAAGACATATTGGCGGGTGATATGCCTCGTCGCCGGCTTAAGAAGATGAATATGAACATACATACCATACGCTGCAACTTTGTTTTTCAATTTGAACACTCCCGTTAACAAACACTTTGGATTCATATCATGCGAGTTTCAGGGCGACACTGAGGATATTATTTTGACCCCCAACCAAATCTCTCGAACTGATAAGGAAGACAAAATGAGAGAGGCACTGCCCAACTGATAGGTGCAAATATTCCTTCAACAAGTAATGACTTCAACAAAAACAGAGCGACACACCAAGACACTCCATTAACATACAATTTTAATAATAATAGTAACTTTCATTTATCGATTGGAACAACAATTTACAACAAAAAAACTTTACATTACATATGAAAATGAAACTTTAGGCATTGCCTTTACATGGGATACCTAAAAATCGCAGTTACAGTTTACATTAAATAAGTCAATAAATAGACTGAGACCAATAAAGTAACATAGATAATACACACTTGATAAAGATAATAACTTTTATTAAACTCATCATGTCGTGCAAATAAGCTTTTAGTGAATGTTGCCCCTAATATTAACAAATAAACACATCTGGATTTTCATCAGTAAATAACCATCTTTAAAGTCTGCTAAAAATCTTATTAAACTATTTGTACCTCATATTGTTTGACAAACTATGAAGTAATTTGGGCCCTAAAGAGATAAATGAGCGCTCAAACAGAGTCAAACTGGTTTTGGGCAAAATAAACATTGTTGTAAATCTTAGTTTGTACACATTAGGTTTTGTTTCTACTTTAGGTTTACAGCCACTTCTGAGATAAAACAATTTTAAAGCCTTATAAATGTAGAGATGGCGTAATGGGAGAAACTGCAAATTAATCAATAAGTGGAAGGAAGATACAAATTGAAAATTTTCAGCAATTTTTAGTCTCACGATTCATTTTTGGATACACAACATTGGATTGAGAGAATTTTATAGGCATTTCCCAAGCAGGTTCAACCAATACTTAATTTAGTATGTACATACTAAAGCATAATAAATTCACTTTCATCATTTCCCTCTCCCAATTCCTTTTTTCTTATTTTTCCCTCTCTAATGGCTGATGTCCTGACACTTCATTCCAAACGCCCACGCGGCGGCTACCAGGGCAATGTGTAAATGTAGATGAAATAAGGGCTCAACTTCACCTTCCATTACTTCACTTTCTCGATGAGAACGATGCTTCTAAGTATAGGGAGGCTACGCTACGCAGAATGGTCGCATCCACCCCCCCCCCCCTCCCAAGCTTCAGTAACAATATCCTCCTCAGATTTAAAGAGCAACCTGCGCTGGTTACCGCAGCGAATGAACCGCAAGGGGTGAGTGGCCCATCAACACTGAAGAACTTGGCAGTTCGGCCGGAAACGAAACGGTAGCAGAGTCCTGATTGAAAGCAAGACTTTTCAATCTCTTTCGACACACAACGCTTCCTTCCCTACACGAATATGGGACCGTCCTGGGTACCCAGGTAGGCAATCTGCCGACTCGGTCGCGGGTTCGGATCCCGCCACGGGCTTTTATGCACTTTACCTTAGGATACGGTGCGATAAAACCGCCCCAGTTGAAGCCAATCTGCATATTACCCTGCGAACCGCCGCATGGGCGTGTGGCAGAGGGTATTAGGACACCAGCCGCACCACTAAGACAGATAAGACCCAAGACAGCAATTTTAATCGTCCTATGTACCCATAGTCGATTGTGAGAGAATTAAAATAAGCAAAACACTATAATTTCATTTTTTAACATAACTATTAGCATAAATTAACCGAGAAACTTACACTCTTGCGGTGAACGCCACGTGCATCACAAACATCACACTTTTAAGGGAACACATTGCTAAAGAACAGAACAGATTGCCTAAGTGTGGGTGCGATCTCTCAGACGCCAAGTGGCCCCCAGAGACCTCTCCCGCGGCGGGAACCTTGGGTGAGTAAAATATTGAGATTTCACCTCTTTATTATTCGGCGCGCAAGGGCGAGAAGTATCGCAGGTGTGAGCGAAAGCTGAGCAACTTAGTTCTGAGCACTAGTGCGGCTACACACCGCGAAGCCAGAACGGGTTACAGAACCGGGTGAAACGTAAGCATGCTAAACTAATACGTGATTCAGGAATAGACCTTCATAAATTTCCCTTTGTTTTTCGGCATCGACTTTAGATGGAGTTCCCTTTGGGCCTTAAGGCACTTCAATCTATTAGTCCATTGTGCCGCCCATCTGTCATTGGTAATTGCTCCTGGAGCCACATGGCCTTACCAAAGGCCAGAATGTTCCCAATGGGTAAATCCCTGACGTCCCTAAGTTTCGGACAGTGAGTAAGTACTCACGTACCGATTCTGAGTCCCAGAGGTGGTTAGACATTGGCACAAGATACAGGATGTGGTTAATCATCCTCATCGCAATCTCTACAACTGGTGTATCTTCAATCCCGTGTGTACAATCTCTACAACTGGTGTATCTTCAATCGTGTATCAATGGTGTGAAGGCGGTTCTTCACTCGATAGTGGCCGGTTAGCAGTCCTATCATTGCTATCATTTCGCTTCTATCTAATAATATAAGCTTTCTTGCATAACTGGGATTTGGTCCGTACATGAACCCTCCAGCTTGCTTTAGGCTTTGCGCTGATTTCCATATCTCAAGGAGTAGGGATGTAGCTCACCCTTGATCATTTTAAACATTGAGTAACATGGGGGAATATCTCTCGGGTTTTCCAAGGTTCTTCATTTCCTCCGTTATTCTGTGCGAAATCTAGCTTGGATTCCAAGATCCACGAGAATACGATGGACGGGTGGCACGTCGAAACGTTGTAGGACCTGACCAGGAGGTAATCCGAGAGATTTTCATCCAGAAGCTGGGAAATTCGCCGGGAAAGCACCAAATCATGTAGTAAGTTAACATTTTAATGGCAATATTCTACGTAATTTGCTCGGAATTCCGTAACAAAAAATACAATTTCATTATTGGAAACCAACACTTTCGTAACTGTCCTGTTTTAATCAATACAACTCAACTATAATGGATTACAAATCAATTTCCCCTTTTTTTTAAATTGGTCGAAATAGGGAATGGCTCAGGTAAAATGCGATACATTTGGTACTTTTTTGTAAATAATTGCTAACGCGTATACTGAGTTGAAAACGAGTTACTTCTGCGCTCGATCAAGACACACTGCTGAGCACGACCCCCTTCTCTCCCCTCTCCTCCCCCCCTCCCCCGCGACAGGAAAGAGAGCTTTTCACCCAGCGAGAGGAGGAGGCAGAGAACACCGAACAAAAACACCCACACGTGCCCACCGCCCGAAGGACGAATCGAAAAAAAAGCGATATCCACGCGCATGCCTGAATATAATTTCCCCCGTCGCCGCCGCTCAAGACCGCAAGAAGACGAATTTTTCCCTCCCGCCGCCGAGAAATTCGCGAAGGGGAACAACGCCCCATGCTACAGGGAAGAGGGGGTAATGGTGGGGACGGTTCACACAACGTCCGGGAAACCGCGAAAGGCGTGTGGGTGGGTGGCCGGGAGCGAGCCGAGACGAAGGAACGAGAGGAAGGGCCATTGGAGGGAAGCGGAAAGGTGGGTGTCATCGGCTGGTTTGTGATATGGGCAGGCGAGATAACTGAGGTATTTTGCATCATTGAGGACAGGTAGGGTAGGTTGGTAAGGGAAGGATTGTTAGGGGAAAGGGTGGAGAGAAACCAACCCTAGGTCGGCATAACCCTGCTATTAACGGAAGGCTCCTAGGGGACCACAGTTTTACGTCCCATTCGACGGACGAAGTACTGAAGTTGTTGAGTTTTCCCCATAGCGCAAACAAGTAAGAATCGGGAATCATCTGAAATTTAGAATTCATCGGGACGGCCCCTCGGAACGGGAAGCAAGAACTCAATCAACCTCAACAATTCGATCACCAAGAATACCGTCTCGCCCTAGCTCCCCCGTATTTTACGGTGGACTCCGGGCATTGAACATTAATTTTAAAAATTTCTCAACTCTTCAACCTGACCTCTCTGACACCTTTCCCTTCCGATTTAAGGTTAAGCAAAATTAATAGAATATTCTTCTCATTGATAACCTTTACTGCGATTTATAATTTCTGTTCGTATGCTCATCGATACTAATATCACAGAATATTGAAATGTAACTCAAAACTTCGCGATTTAAATGATAGTAGAATAGGTGATATTGTAGAATTTATATGGCACTTTTTGACATTCCCCATTAAACGGTAGTGATAACCATGCTTTTAAATTTATCTCCCGGCATTTCTTATCATTTGAACGTATTTCTAAAAAAAAATTAACTCCTACGACGCGACGTTGGCAACCCTAGCAGCAGCTAGGCAGAGATATGCGCAGATGTTCGTTGGTTGGATATTTCGGGGAGGCGACCGACAACTGAGGTCATTTACACCATTAAGGGTACTGGCGCTTATGACATCGGTTGTAGTTTTATTTTATTTGCAATTAGTCCATTACAATGTGGATAGGTTGGTAAGGGAATGATTATTTTGGGAATTGAGGAAGGGTGGAGAGAAACCCGGCGTCGACATAAGAATATTTTTGACTAAAGGCACCAAGGTTTAACGTCCCATCAGAAGGACGGAGAACAACACGTGAAGTACTCTCCATACGGCCTCCAAGTAGGTATCGCGATCCCACAGAACATTACTGTGCACAAGATAAGATCTACACTTCCGATCGGGGAGGGGGTTTACATTGTCATCGTGGTTTCGAAAAATGATATGAGATCAAGATATTTTCCAAACCTTTAGCATTATTTTAATAAACGACTAACCTCATTTACAGTACACTCTCCACACGCGTTATGCCATTCCTTATCTCTTTTCCTTCTTGAAAAACTTTCAATAAGTTTATGGGGAAAGGGTCGTTCCCCCTTATTCTAATACAGCTAATGCCGCTATCATTAATGGTGTCCTGCCAGTCAGGGTGCGTTGATAAGGGCCATGTATCCTTTTCCACTTTTGAAAGTAATTTTTCTTACAATAATTCTTCTTACAATTCCGCATGCATTTCAAATCTCTCCATCACATTTTTAAAAATCTCTGTCCCTCCTCACCCACGTTTACCCAGCATTCTATGTACCTACCAAAACGGCCTACGACCGGGCAACGGCCACCCACGATGGAAATACCGGTTCTCGCTCGACAACCGAAGTTAACTATCGTTGGTCTAGTCAGTCTAGTCTCAAATTTGGAGAGTCTAGGCTGTTATTTGTTGGGGTGCTTTGGCCCCTGTTTGCAAGAGGTAGACAGTATGTTCAAAATGATCTTAGCTGTCGAAGTACGTCGAACTGAAGTACTAACCACTAAAATTAACTGTTTCTGGGCGAGATTACGTGGAACATGTTTATTGTGTTGAAATAAAAAAGGATTTGGACTACTGGAAATAACTCACTTAAACTTGCCACACGACTAGTTTCGACGATTTACGTCATATTGAAGAGTGTCGAGTACCGATGTTAGGTGTTCTCGGGATTCAAACCGGGTTAGGTAAATGGCTGCTGTCAACGTTTCGATAGATAACTCTTCCATCGTCATCAGAGCACTGAAGAGTTATCTATCGAAACGTTGTTGGCAGCAGCCAATTACCTAACCCGGTGTGAATCCCGAGAATATCTAACATTTGTAATTCGCCGGGAAAACACCAGATCTTACACATGTCGAGTACTAAGTATAAATAAATTGAGGATAGTAGCATAGCTGTTTCCTTAATTTCAACATCAAGTACGACTACTACTACTACATTCTTCCGGTCTCATTGGTAGCTTTCGCAGGTTTTTATACCCCCGCTTCTTTTGCGGTTGTTTTTCTGCTGCTGGTTTTTAGTTAAGAATTAGCACCAAATCCTTTTTTTTCCCACATGGGATTTTATTTTTATTTTTGTAAATATTATACATAGAAGAATGCTTAATTTATAGCGCGTTAACTTTGTGACGAATAGGTTTATTAGTTATGAAAATTCAAGCCTTCCCTGATTGTAATTTTTTTGACAAAGTTAACACTACTGTGTTGTCGCGCGCATGCGAGCCCCGTGATTCTCACGGGAACTCGAACACGGACTCTGGGTCCTAGCCCTTGGCCGTCGAGAAACGAATAGTCATCCATAGGTATTGAGGGGAATATTATTCAATTCAAAATCAAGTACTTGAGAGGAAAATGATTTAATGTATTTAAAATATATTGAAGGCAAGAATAAAACGTTATACAAGAACCAACATGTGCGTCAGAATAGCCCAACAAGTATATTACCACGGCTCGGGAAGGAGAGAAGCTCTAGATATGGCACGGATGGATTGCGCTGCGTCTGCAAGTGCACGGGCCGCATGGCCCGCGCCTTGACTCCCGTTTCGGCTACATGACTGACCAACTGCTCCAATGCTTCTTTTGCGTATCTCTCCGCGCCATTATATAGGACTAGCCGAGACAAGAATGTTTTCGGCGAGGTGGCAATAGATTTGGGGAGGAGGGGAAACAGGAAGGTATTGACGTTAGGAAAAGTGAAAGGTCACACTCCCGCGATGGATAGTTTCACTTGGCTATTCTGAGCTGTTCTTAAAACTGTACAGAAATACACAAGGAAATACCAAACTAATGCATTTAATAAAAAACTGGAAAATAACAGTCACATTTAAAATATATAGAAACTCACCTACCGATTTCCAGGTCACAACAACTGATCTCAACTACGAACTCGGTAAAATTGGTAAATTTCTTTTTTATGCCTTAACTTAAATGTTTGTAATTTATGGTTCAAATGAATTGCTTGCATAATTTTCTCTCGTGCACCTAGGCCGAAGAGGGGACTATATGGAGTTTCAATCTCGCCCACATGAAGTCATTGGTATAACTTTCGTGCCAAGCATTTTAAGGTTTCTTTCTTTCGGTTGATCGTGCTTCCCCAGACATACACACAAACACACATAAACGCCTTCAAATCCATTGAGCCGTTAGCCGTGCGAATAAAATCCACGTCACGCACAATCGGATTCCGACACCCGATGTGTCGGCTCGCGGGAAAATTCGGACGGATCGACACGTGTCGCCAGATGGCAGGGCGGGCGCGGTGGGGTGCCCTCCACACGAGCAGATTGAGACGCGCGACGACGCACTGGCGGGTCAATGGGACACGACACACGCAAAACGAAAGCTGTTGACCAACTCGAAGGTTATACATGTAGGTGGACAAGAAAGGGCCAAACTCGCAAAGGCGCGTGCGGGTGGAATTTTTCGCCGCATTCATCCGACCCTTTCTCAACAAATCAGCGAGGAAATCACAAGTTCCATATTTGCGTGTTCACGGCTTGAGAATTACAGCGATATTTTTGCTTGATTTGAAAAATTAATTTTTCGAAAACTTGGGATGACGACCCTCAACCTATGGATAAACTTACAAGACTGTAAGCTTCATTCTAACAAGACTGATATAATTCCCCAGAAACCTAGCTCCAAGGCTAATGTGACGTTACGGCCACATAGCTAACGCATATTTTTTTTAACAAGTTGTATCTTACAACACCAAAAAATGGGAAGAAATTTGCCATGAAAAAAAAACTAGACCTGACCGGGATTCGAACCCCAATCTCCTAATTGACGGTAAGGCGATATTCGCCTTGAGTTGAGAGAGCATGGTGGTTTAATTGGTTAAAACCCCTGAATCCGAATACGAACACCGGTCAAGTCAAAAGATTATTCATGGGGAACTTCCCCATTAAAGGTTATATCTTTGCATCCATGCGCGTGCCAGGGTACCAAATCACTTATGTTAAATTCTACATTGTGAACCATGTTTCCAAGAAATAAAAACCACCTGAAAATAACAATGGAAAGAGAAATAAATTGAAAGAATTCTCAAGGAAGAGCGAGGGTGGAATACATAATTCAAATGATTAAGGATGCTAAAGTAAGAAGATGCGGGAGAAGGACGTGGTCAGCTGATATCAGAGTAGATTAGAGAGATCTTCTTTCTCGAATCCCCTTCTGCGGTTAGGCGTCGGGGTCCCTAAGCCACTTTCCAAATTTTTTCCTGTTTTGAGCGAGACGCTTCAACTCATTCAGGCTCTTTCTGCGCCTGACTGCCAATCTCTCCACATATTCTTCCCATTCCATCCTTGGTCGTCTTCTTCCTCGCCTTCCCTCCATCACCTCTCTTGGCTTCCTTTCCTCATTCATCTTAACCACATGTCCATACCATCTTAAAGTTTTTCTTTCCATCGACTCCACAATCGGATCTTGCTGGAATTGGGCTCTGATAGTTGTATTTCTCACTCGGATTAGAGAGATGGACCAAGCTAATCTTCGGATTGATGACGGCGGAGGTCTTATCAAGGAAGGGCACGGAATGATCGTGCTTCGACCATGTCGAGATTGTCACTTCACATTTTCGACTAAAATCAATTTTATTAATGCACTTGTTGAAATTTTTCGAGATTGTCATATCAAAATCTCGTCATAGTCAAGGATCGATAATCCCGAGTCCCTTCTGAATAAGGGATGATGACGGACATATTCCCGATTTCCAGGCATTCTCATTTCATTTAAAGAGGGAAAAAAGGGTAAATAAGTTCAAAGTCACGCTGTTGCCGATAATATGCGCTCGTGACGCAAATACAACGAATCATGCCACACATATGACCAATACGCGCCGATTAGGCGCCCACTAACAGATCGGCGGTGTCAGCGTGCAATAGAAAAAAGGCCGGCTGCGAGGCGCGGCCCGCCTCAACCTCGCCCCTAATCCGATAGAGGCGCGCGGTAGGCGAGCCACATAAGACGTTGGGGTAGGTCGGCTCCCTTTCCCGGGACCGCTTGCAGTCTCCTGCGAAGTTTTAGGGCCCCAGGAAATCACAACGCGAGTATTTCGGATCGCGGTGTCCCTAGAAATCTTCGCATTAAATGAACCCATGACATTCCGGTCCGCAACCTAGCACCGTATGAGAATGTTGTGGTGCCTTCAGTACTGGTTTCCAATCCAGATAGCCCGGGTTCCAATCCAGGAATTGGCGAAGATTAAAAAAAATTAAAATCCATATCCGTACTTGGTTCTATGAGGAGAGCACTTAAAGTGTAGCACCCTGGCCCTCGGATGGGACTGTTAAAGCTATGGTCCCCTTGGCGCCTTCCATTAAGAGTAGGATTATACCGACACCAGGTTTCTCTCCAAGATTCCTCCATTCCCCACATAATATTTCTCCCGCCAACCAACATCGGCGCAAATGCCGCTCGCCTCCCAAAGTAACCAACCACCTGAAGGGTCTACACATTGACGACAACGCAGCCAATATATTGTAATGAGCACGAAAAAAATTACGACACATTGATTACATTAAAGTAATTAAAGTATTTTTCCGCAAGAAACGGAGGTAACATGATACGAGTGGAAGTTGGGGTGGAAGGAAGTACGGATGGGATTAATGGAACGACCTCGCGCACATTTTGTAATCTTCGCAGTTCTAAGACATTCCTTGCTGAATCTTCAGCAGCAAACAGAACAGCGAATGGATACAACAAGGGATACCACGTTATGGAACGGTATTTACGCAAAGGAAACGTAATTGTATATTTAACTATAGATAGTCTTCGCGGAAAAAAGTATCCTTTTTTACGGTCGGGAAGTTACAAGGCGAATGACTGATCAAGTTTCAACGGATTCCATGACCTGGTACACCCGTCAGGTTTTGTTTGCGTAACTTATGAGTTCCCAATTCCGTCGAAACAACGTGGGATACAACTCCCCTCGTTCTACATCTACTTATGTAGTACCCTGCAATCCCCCGAGGGAGTGTGGCAGGGGTTACGTAGTTCACCACCCTGTCCTTAAGGGTTTTGTTCATTTTTCACGTTACACCGATATTCGATATAGTCATTCCTGATTATACTATGGCACTAAGAAATACGCTCCTAAAATACTAGGCTCGAATAACTTATATTTAAGAGTTTGCTCAAGAGACACGTGGGAACCGTTATTCTACAATTACAATCATTGATAGGGATGGAGTTAAACCCTACGCTATCGCGTAGTAAAACAGTGCTATGACCAATGCAGGTAAATAACTGGCATGGCTTCTTCACTTCACGCATCGAATAATCACCTTTGCCTCGATTCTACGTATACCTACAACATTAAAGAAAAAAGGAGGGAATAGAACAAAGGATTGGGAAGAGGGAAATGATGAAAATTAAAATGTGCGTTGAAAGTGTGTCTTGGGTGTCTTGGGTGTCTCGTTCTATTTTTTACTTTTGTTGCACTCGCTAATGGAGCGTGGGATTTTTAAACCCATCAACTCGGCAGTGAATCTCTCTTATTTTGTCGCTCATACGATTTCCAGAGAAATAGTTCCAGGACGAAATTATCTGAATTTTATCCATCCATCTTGGCCAAGCGTCTAGCCTCCGATTCTCAAGCGGCCCCCAGCCCAGTCCTTCCATCAGTTGTGTCACACTATTTGTTCGCTCGTACAATCGCACGCTTTCCTTCGTATTTTACATGTATTTCGCGAATCACATATTTCTGTGCAGACTCACAAATGCTCGCAGCTTACTTATTTAACAGACGTGGCCTTATTACAACGAAGTAACATCTCTCTTTTACTTGATCACCCGAGAGCGCGAGATTAATACAATACCCTCCGTGTCACCGGCGGCAGATTTACGTGTTTCGGGGCCCCGAGCGGTAGAAAAAAGTTCCTTTTTATCAGTATTTGATAAATTTATTCAGTTTATATCTTTACGCATACCGTTTGTTAGATCCACTAGAGGAGGTGCCCGTTGAATATCAACGGGAAGAATATTAACATTTACATTGATTGTAATAAGCCATTTATATCTTATTTAGTGCAAAGAATCATTGAGTTAATGGATATATACACGGAATCTCGACTTAAACAATGAGCATGATCTTTATGGGGACGATGACTCAAAAACGCTAAAATATTGCGAAAAATCTTTACGTTTGAGCAAAATTTCGGAATTTGGACCAGAATACAAAATTTGATTGAAGAAATAAGAATCTTTATTTTATTTTCTTTCTTTGGTACATTTCCCATTCCCTTTTTTGAAAACCACAATTTCTAATTTAATTTTGCAAATAAAAAAAGGTCTGCAGTCAAATGAAGATTCAGCTTCACGTGTATTTCTTGTGTGAATGTTACTGACATATATATATATATATATATATATATACACATACACACACAATCATCCATTCGAAAATCAGACGCTCAAAGGCGCGAATAAATTCATACAATCATAGGAAATGGAAAGGAATAGGAACACATAAAAGGACGAACACAGGGTTTGGTGGGGAAGATGAAAATGTGTCGAATCCAGACAAAAAATTTCACCTTACCCAGGATCCTGGTAAGGTGAAATTTTTTCTGTCTATATATATATATATATATATATATATATATATATATATATATATATATATATATATATATATATATATATATATATATATATATACACACACACACACACACACACACACACATCGGTGATTATTATGGTAGAAAACTGCACTTACATAATGAAAATTTTTATTTTACACGGTATTTAATGATGAACAATGGTGATAATAAAAAAACAGCAGTTTTATACTTCGAATATTTGCCTGATATAGTACGTAAATTAAATTACTCGTAGAAAAATAAAAATCACATGGTCAAATCACATGTATATAATCACATTCAAGTATTGTCAAAACAATCCGCCCACCGTAAAATCCGCCGCTGCGTGTCACCCTGAAACTTGTGTGATCTGAATTTTACAGGTAATAGCAGAGTGAATAGGACTGTTGGAATCTGTAATACGGAGTCGTAACTTATAACTACACCTAATGATAAAGGGCTTCATCAAACCACGACAATCCCGCGGGAAAACAGCGTGAAGGATAGTGCTACCTAATTTTAGGAGACGACCAACAGCTATAGTCATTTTCGCTATTAATGATATGTTAGAAAGTCAGATATTATTAAGGAAATGGAGAGAAACCCGGTGCCGGCATAAGCGTAATATTCAAAGAAAGACGCCAAGGGGTCAACAGTTTAATTAACGTCCCACCCGACGGACGGATGACTACACCTTGAAGTGCTCTCAACACGTCATCCCAAGAAGGGACCGGGGCCACGATTTAAAAATATCCGCAACCGCCGAGATTCGAACGCAGACCTCGGGATGGGAAGCCAGTACTCTTGCCACCACTCCAACTCGATCCCCACGTGAAGGATAATGTAAATAAAACTACAGGCATTGCTTCTTCATTCCGCGCATCGAATACCTAATCGTATTCTTTTTAGCGATCGCCAACCGCGGCGGCTTCCTCCCAGAGGCCGGGAGGAGACGTCGGTCGGAGCCGAGGAGATGAAGAGCGAGCGGTCGGACGTCGAGGGAAAAGAGAGTGGAGGTGGAGGAGTGGGGACTTTGAGAAGGGGAGAAGAGGAACGGAGGGAGAGAGGTGAGAGGGCGGAGGAAGGCGACCCACTACTCACCATTCGCTCACGTGGCACGTCCGGACACGGCGAAAACATTTTACGCGATTTTCCTCCTCCTCTCCGCGAGACTGACTTCATTCCCGCACCACCCACGCGCAAACAACCACACACACACACAAAACCCTACTAATGAATATATCTCTCCTCTCAATCGAATACAAATTGACACATGCGAGCGACCACGCTCAACGCAGACACACACACACACGAGCGCGCGGACGCAAAAACAAAAGACGAGCGCCGGACACGCACGCAAAACACGGCACGGATGAATAAAACAACCCGTCCCTCCACTGGCAGCGGAACACTTTAACCCTCAAGGTCCGCCACTCAGGCCGACTCGAAACGCTAAGCAAAATTTTCTTTCTCTCCTCGAAAAGTGAAACACTTAAACTCTCTCTCCGCTTCTTCTTGCGTTTTTTCTTTCATTTTCATCTCACATATTCCTCCCTTTTCAATTCTCTCCAGTCTACACTACCGACACACACAAACATAGCACCTCAGATATTCGTTAAACATAGCACTCCTACGCTTAAGGGTCGAGCGACTTCTCTCCTTCTCTTATCGATACACTTTGCAATTCGCTTCGCTTGTTCCCTAGTTGGTTATTCGGGGAAGGCGACCGACAACCGGGGTCATTCTAGCCATTCAGGACAGATGGATAAAAGATTAGAAAACAGAATGATTATATGAGAAATGGAGGACTTGCCACTTGAGGTGCCCTCGACATAGCACCCAAAGTTGTGATTGGGATTCCCATGAAAAATCCTCGCCACTGCCGTGCATTCGAACGCGGGCTATTCGGCATTGGAAGCCGGGATTGTACCAACAAGCAAACCCATCCTCGCTTCATTCCTTCCCGGTGTATGTTTTGTAACTTTTCTGCATCTCTTTCCTTTCTCATCTCCAGATCGCCCACAACAACACCTCCCATGAATAATTCTCTTCCTATCATACGAATCCTTACGAGGTTAAATGCACAACGCGAGAATAGGACGGAATCGAAAACAAATAAATAATAAGGGACATATAGAACGGAAAGTTGAAGGGACCGAATTACATTGGCACATACGTACACACACATTCGGGTTCGGAGACAGGTGAAGGACACACGTGACGTGATGAAGAGGAGAGGGGAGGGTATGGGTGTGAACAGGAGGAGGAGGTTGGGGGATGAGGTCGTCGACGTATTTTCTCCGCGAAAAAAAACAACGGCTTCAACAACGATGATTAACTGTGCGTTGCCCTCTCCGTGAACCGCGAATTTCCCATCGTGCCCGCCCTTCCTCAAGATCTCACGAACACTTCTCCACCACAAACACATTTCCCGAAATCGTCACCAATGACCCCCGCTATCCCCCCAACCATTGGGTCAGCCCCTCGCGAAGTGGAACGAATTGATAAAAACAAAATATGGGAGAGAAACAGAGAGTTGGTAGTATTAGTCGACGGCACGGACGAGTTTTCCGTTCACCGCCGCGGCAGCCACCCACCTCGAGATGGTCTCCATGACGCTGCTGGAGCCCATAAATGCCTCGCACGGGAATCGAAGGGGGCGGGAAGCTGGAGGCGGAGGCAGCAACGAGGGACACCCGGCCCCTGCCCCCTCCGCCCCTGCCGATTTCCTCCGGCGGCCCCCCACCTCTCCGGCCCTGGATGACCGCCCAGACGAAAACACACTAGCACAGCACACGGTGGAGTATATATTCGACACGCCCGTGAGTATATCCCACGATCTCCCACACACAAGAGACACAAAAATCACAAACACAATTCCGCGGGAGCACAGAAGGAAATCCAAGATTCGCTCACTGTTTACACTGGTCAGGGATCCTGACACCGACTGACTCCAATATTGTTGAGAGAGGGCGATGTTTTGGCCGGGGAAGTACTCCCGCCGGCCGGTAGAGGCGTATCGAGGACACTCGATGGCGGCGCCGCGGCTCGGCGGAGCAGCAAAATAGTTTCGGCGCCGATAAATATTCGCGAAAGCAGAGGGGAGGCGAGATGACGGCCAAGGAGGGGAATAAGCTGGGTGCCCCTCCAAGCTTTTTTTCGGTTAAAATTTTGGCGAAAAGATAAAGGCTTTTTCGTTATTGAGATAATGACTCTTTCGTTGTTGAGAATGCAGCTTTTTCCTTTTCATAACTTTGAAATAACGGTCATCAAAATAATCCGCTGAATTCAAGCCAATCAATACACAACATTTAATTTGGTTTATAACTATTAGGTCGACCCCATGCTTAGCAGTTCATGACTACATCACATATAACCATACCGGACTTACACTCGAAATTGTGCAATGATATATTATCTCGTCTTCGCACGAGAAAAAGTTCTATGAGATATTATGGAACCTAGTTATTCTTGTTATCGTGACGGTTTACTTTGACTAGCATGGAATTTAAATTGGGAATAAACATAAGTAACTTATTTATCACTAGCGAAATCAGTGTTCCACGTCTGCTTCAAAATACTCATATTACTGTTTTTCCTTAAGCAGCCTTTGATAAAAATAAAACTAAAACTAATATGTATAGTTGAAAGGCATTTACAAAGCCATCAGAGGGATTAAGATCTGACCAGATACGAGTAAAGATTTATTGGACAAGAGGGAGAAAACCATGACTAATTAAGGCCTCTGAATACCAAAGAGTTAAAAAGTTGTGGACAAAAATGTAATTCACATCCTACCAACTTATCGGCCAAAATTTTTCTAGCTAGGGATAAGATTTATAAAAAGATTGAAACGATGGAATTGGGTATAAGGTAGGTATAAAAATCACTGCAATACATGAAAAAAAGCCTCAAAAAATTCAACCACGCAAAAATGCTATAATTACAATCACAAGAAGATTGTTTTGGCTCAGGGATCTTTAATGAGAAAGCATCCACAAAGCTGAATACAAAATACAGACGCAGAAGCTAAATTAGAGCTCTATTTTATCTTTCAACGTTCTACATATACATCAGCATAATCATTAGCAAGCCATAGCAAATGCCTGTATCAGTGAATAGTGCAATAAAAAAGAAAGAGAAGAGGAAGAAGTTGGTTAGTTGGAGAGGCGACTGGGAAGCTGACGTGATTTTCGCCATCGGGGATAGGGGGGGTAAGTTGGTAAGGAGGGATTATGTGAGAGGAAGGGAGGAAGGGTAGAGAGAGAAAATAAAAGTCCGGAGTTTAACGTTCCATCCGACGGACGGAATACTACACATGCAAGTGCTCTCCACATTACACCCAAGATCGGGTCCCCACTGAAAAAGCTCTGTCACAGCCAGGTTTCCAACCCGGGCCCGGATGGGAAGACAGCACCATCCACCACCAAACAAACCTCGTATTTCCCACATGAGTTTCGCGAGTCCCCACAAAGACAAACAATAGCTTTAGCTACGCTTTCCCGTCGTGCATCATCACTTTTCTCCAGAATATATAGGGCTAGTGATAGAATAACAATATCCTCAGGGTCAGCCACGAGCTTGAACGATGAGAACATTTCAAGGGACTCTCAAAATAACTTTCTGCAAGTGATCAGAGATTCCGAAAAATTCCCACCTTTAAAAAAAAATAACATATCCAATCAAGCTTTACGCATTGAGAAATGACTGTTGCCTTCTTGTAACTATTTCTTTGAAGAGACGCTTCCATAACCGAAAAAATAAACATGTGGAGGGGAATATGAACCGAAACATTAACACTTCTACTCCGAACGTCACACCTTTCCGGAAAGGTTTTACCTACAATCGCCTGGTTGGGTTCTCGTAGAATCCCTGTCATACCAGTCGCAATAAAAGTAACCGCCAGAGAAAAGTCCAATTTAAGTAAAGATGCTGCAAGGCGATCACCTATTCCAGCATGTTATTTATCGTCCGTCTTATAATAAGTTCATATGAACGTTATTGGAGTAATTTAAATAATGAGAGAATTTACTGAAAAGGTACAACATAACGCGAGAGAAAGAGTCGTCGGAGGAATTGGGATTGAAACAAAGCCACCGAATATTAAATCCAATGTTAGAAACAACGGGGGAAAATGCAGGTGACCAATGCATCTCAGGGTTGAGCCCAGGACAAAAGAACTTGAGGAACCCAAAGAAATGCGATGAACTCTGCTTGCGACTATCGATCGCCGAAGTGAGAGAACGCGAGTTCGACTAAAGCGCATTTGAGGCGATTCATCTTTTATTAGCGTCGAGTTCCACGTCAACCCGAAACCACTGACATAGCGTTTCGAGCTGTAGTTTCCATCGTATTACAAAAATAAACGAACTAACACGACAATAGGAATGGCACTGAAATAAAAACCAAGCATAATACTAACATCGATATTTTTTTAATTGACGATATTGGCACTTTTAGAGCCTACCTAACATTATGCCCTTAACCTCCACAAAAATTCCTCTTCACAAAGGAAATCTATGTTTTTTCGTAAAAAGAACTTCAGTTTTAAATGGTTCGACAACTAATACCATTCATGATCACTTCGATTAAGAAGAATAAAAAGTTAAGAGGCAAGAAAAATTACCATAAATAAGTTATTTTATAGTGCAGTGAGAAGAATAAAATTGGATACCAATCATGGTGGCGGAGGTAAATAAAAGACGCAGTGGGCGGAGAGCACAATTTGTGTGACATTAATCGCAAGAGAATCGCTCCGTTTGAGCGCTTATCCTCACGACAACGGAGAAAGAAAATTCAAAGGCCCGAGGGACGTCGCCGCTGCAGGTATCGATCACGCGGGCCGGCGGGCAGCCAGCCAAGGAAAACGAAATTAATTCAACTAAAGGGACAAGCCCTGCCCTTCTATTTTGCCACGGGGAACGATCAACTTCAACAACTATTTTACCCTAAAATAACAACAGCCTCATTTTTTGCAGAAATAACACGTAGATCAAACTCAGAAAACAAATCAACAATATATTTCGACTAATGGATTTTGCGGGAATTTTCACATTTTAATAACACAAAATACAGAAATGAGAGGCATGAAAAATCAACACATTTGATTACTATTTACGTGCGAATGTCCCGGAAAATCATTTTTAAAAGGCTTTTTATAAGCACCATAAAATTACACGGTAGTTAAAAAACACTCCAAAATTATTAATTAATCTGTCACAGGTAAACTACTCCATGAAGATCATGGTTCCATTATTTATTTAATTAACACCTCAAAGAACCAGAAACGACACAACGGCTACGAAACACAATAAGAGCTATTTTTCGTTACAAGCAAAATAGAAAAAAAAATTGCTTGACATTCCTATGCTTTTAATAAATGTTTAAAATACTCCAAAAGGAAATTAAAAGAAGGATAGAATAGAAATAAATTCCCAAAAGAAGAAACAATCAGGGAGAACATATCCACCGAAACCTGATACAATAGTTAAACATGATGCAATATATTAGGCGCAAATTCTAAAGAAAAAAGCAGCAACGTGTATGTTATAGGAAAAAATATTCAGAAAAGTGATTGAGTGGATAAACCGGAGGGGGTGACAGGGTATTCAAGTTCCGCGGTTCGAACCCCATCGGCGGGTGCCTCTCAGCGCCCACTGCCGTCAAAGGAATAAAAAAATAACGAAATAACATATATAATAATAACTTATGAGGACGTTGAAGTGGACAGAGCGGCGGTAAGGGGAGATTGGACAAGTCCAAATATATCCATAAAAATAAAAACAGAAATACGCCAATATAATCATTATTGCAACGGCCGTGACAGCGATGGGATGAACCCCAAAAATTATAAAATTTGAAAGAAAATAACACACAAAAATTATGATAAGAGATACGGGATAGGCCACAACAGAAATCTCAAGACATAGGTGCATAACAATCAATCATTCATTCAGTAATCAAAGCATTACGGTAGAAGACTAGAAAGAGCGATATAAACAAAGCCGCCGAAAAGTTATCAAAAGTAAGGAAAAAAAGATTCGTAAATTATTAATTTCACGCCGTCAGGTTCTCAGATATATGCAAACACGGAGTAACCGTTGGCAGGCACATCAACCATGCGCGACGTGAAACATATCTACCTGAAGTAGGGAAACGTCGAATTGCAATATTTTTCGAGGCTGGCTTACATATAAATGTTCATGCCATGGTTCAAATCTTTGTATGTGCCTAAGGAAAAAAAATAAAAATACACAGAAGCATCCTTAGGCAGATTGGTCGAGGAAAAATAAATTGTGAACTTCGCCCAGAGAAAAAATGGATGCGGAAAAACGATGTAAAAAAGAAATAAGATGATAAAATCGCTAATTAGCGCGAGGTTGCCAAACACATCCTAACCACATATCTCCACTGGAGTGCGTCACAAAGGAAACGTTATTGACCTTCTAATCACGATGAATTCAATCCAAAAATTGGTTTGCTGCAGCTCTCCAATCAACTCTCCTTTCAACTAACCGTTTCATTCTTACACAAATCTTCACTTTGACGTCCTGATTAATTTTTATGGTGTATCAGTCTTCCTGTGTAATTATTTCCATTGATTTCTCATTTAATTAATAGTTTTCAAGAGGGTACTGTGTCGCAAGATGTTTGTATCTTCTTTTTCTCCTTTTCATCGCACATATATTCTCTCAAAATCATTATACTATTTATATCTTCAAAATCTTCTAATTATTTTAAATATTGACAATAGACAACGCTTATTACGGCTAATTTAGTATTTTAACACAACCTAGGGATTACAACCCATTACATACGGGATTGAAAAAACCTACCCAAGCGTGATACCATTCCCCCGCCACCATCACAGTGGACAACATCATTGAAAACGATTATTCATTTCCAGTTTTAAGCATATTACACGTCTTTGTAACATATCCACTCATCTATCAATTGAAAGATATCTTAAATCTACTTGCATACCCAACTAAATTAAGGATGCTAACAATTTTTTCTCAAATTAGCTACCTACTTTTCTACTTGAACGCTGGCATTCCCATTCAGTTCTCGGTTTTACAAATTCAAAAATAATATTCGTAATTTGCCTGTTTTCCCACACGTTTCTCACGGTTAAGCTGGTTTATACAAAAAAATAAAGCTAAGTTAAAGTAAGAGTACAGCGTGGCATTCCACGGACACGGGCGATACACGCGCTCATTGGAAACTTTTGGAAAACTCATTGCAAAATAAACGTGGGACCTGTGCCAGTGTACGGAAAAGTTTTACCCAAGGATTCGGATTTATCTTTGGAGCGATGATTAGTGGCCATTTGTTCCAGTATTTTTTTCATCCACTTGTCATAGGTTTGACTGCATCACAGAGAGAAACCCAGCATATGAGTGTACAAAATAAATCTAATATGTCCATGAGAGAAGCTCTCCAATCTTCTGAGTCAGTGAGAGGTTTTACTGTGGTATTTGGTTTCATTCACAATATATGTCAAGTATTCAGAAAAAATATTCACCTCATATTGTTTTAAATAACGGTAATTTTCATCATTTTACGCATAAATAGTAAAATTATTTTGAAATCGATGTCGCAAGATATGAAATTTACTGCTGTAGATACAATACATCTGGGGATATACTCGATCTCCGCAGGAGAAGAAAAATATTTTTTAAGGGTGTGGGGTGAAATCGAAAACCGCAGTCAGTCGACGCATGAAAATATAAAATGTATATGTGCTTCGCACCTAAAGGGTTAAATTTGAAACGATTTTTCAAAATATCAGTCAATTACGCCCGGTGTTTGGCAATGGTTAACTATTTGTCGACATTTACGAACAGATGACGTAACTTTTTGGCTATTTAATTTCGTGAACGTGTAAAAATCGCATTTGTTATTCGATGATAATATTTTAGATTTTAGTGCTGATTTCTGCGACTAACCAGCTTTAAGTAGACTACGCCTGGCTAAACCCGATCTCTCTCGGTGAAATGTCTTTACAACAAATTTGTTCAAACAGGTTTGAGTGTCGTAAGAAATGCAGAATTGGTAGGAAATGAAATTTTAAGAGTTTCCCTCAAAATATTTGAGTAAATGTAATCGATCGAAATGAAAAAAGACGCTTCTATTTTTTTTAAACAAGGAACCAAACATAGAGAATATACGATCAAAATGGCGCTCTCTGTTCTTGTAAACATTGCGGTTCTGGGTCGGTAGGAGCATATTTTGTCTCAGTTTCGGCAATTTACACAAAAAGTCAAAGAGTAACCCTAAAAATATAGCAAAAGGGTGAAACCAGAAGAGACCAGATTGTGGTGTTCATTGAAGCTGTAGATTGCCACAAGAATTAATAAATGTTGAGACTTCTTTTCTTTGGCTTCTTTTTTCCATAAAATGCATAAAATGACTAGTAGAGTTGAATCTAGTAATTACACTGTCAACTATGTATAAGCTTTCCAATCCAATGTTTTAGCTTGAACTTTCGATATTCCTCGCGTTAACAAATGAATGCGACACTTCCAGCGACAGCTGGTTGCAGATTCCACAACTGCGTATAATTTGCATAAATATCAGACGAAAGTGTTCCGCGCGTAACATGATTTCAAAATATTTTGAGGAATCTGCTAATTAGACAAAATTATTGACTTTGATTTTGACCGAGGGACATGGACTTCGCGCTCCGGGATGAGCAAAAGCAGGAGCCTTGCCGTCACCCACCCATCCATCACCACCGACAGACATAACGAGTGATAGAGTGATCGAGTGAGGCCATTTCGAACAATTGTACAGATTCCGAGCGGTGTAAATCACCCGCTGCGAGGGAGAGGGAGTTGGGACCCAAGAACACGTACCGACATCCCCCACGATCTTCGCACTCGCCTCTCGCCTTGGCTAGTTTCACCCACTTGATTGAATCAGGGATGAACGAGAGCTACGTGATTCCAAGTCTAGAGTAGAGACGAACCTATCCAATATTCTCTATCCATCCAATATCGTCTCTATAGATACATTCAAGGATGCCCGCAACTTGCCCCCTGCACGCAGCCTTGGCGACGGCGGATACTATGGCAGATAAAGCGTTTTTTAAGACACCTGGGATTTCCAATCGCCGCGATTGCATGTTAGTAGATTTTAAAAATCCTATTTTCACCATTTAGCGCTTAAAGAGATGGAGCAATGGGGCAAACGTTTGTTGGTAAAGTTAATGCTAATCATATCGGAAAGAAAAAAAATCGCACTCTTTGCTCAAAATCGACCTATTCCAACGGAGCAGTACTCGGTAATGGGGAGTGATACGAAAACCAATTAATGTACAGGCCAAGCAATCATCTCTCCATCTCTCCAAGCTCCTCCTTGGGATTCAGTCATTTCTCAAGAGAGTAGGTTTCATAGAATTTTTATTCAAAATCGCAATAAACGTGGAGGATGACATACGCATTCCTCGGCTGGCTGTGCCGTTTTCCCGCCAGAGCCCGGCAGTCCGCCCGAATTGCCTCCACTCCACCACCCCCATAGCTCCTCAGCGGAATCATTTTTGAATTTTGTCAGATTTCAGTCTGCATTTTCGAAAAGCATCCACTTAGCTTAACTTTTGCCATTCTGTCCAACCACCGACGCACTCCTGAAACTATACAACAGGACTCAAAGGTATTAGAACAAAAAAAATATTAACAAGAGGAAATTGAGCACGTTCGCAGAATTTTTAACTTTCTAAAGGCACTTTAAGTTACAAACGATTCCATGCCGCAGAATACTTCAATAGTTAACACTATTTAGTCACATTCCACTCTTTCTAAAAACAGTATCTTCTTCAAATGAAGTGGAATATTTTTAGACTCTTGAGAGGTATTCGCCAAGATGACATCCATTCATCGTGCTAGAACGACTTATAAGGTCACTGTAGCATTATATCATCTATCGATAAAAAATATGACGAATTCTAACAGCATATTCGACAGTTCCATCCTCTACAGGGACGCGACACCCGATAACATACGCGTATCAGTGATATTCGTCAAGATGAGCAGCCTCAGAAATTATATGGTTTCCAGGTAGTTTCCTTCGCGCCGGGAACTTTAAACTTTTTAATTCTGTTTTAGGCAGTTTGAGCGAATTACCACTACACGCCAAAAGGAATTAATTTTAACTCATTAAAAAGACAAGTATCTCACTTTTCGAATGATTAAAAAAATATCAGCCACTCATCGCAATATTTTTTGATATTTTCCAAAAAATAGAAGTCAATTTTCGTGGGGTATGCTAGAGAGAGACAATGTTAGGAAAATAAGGAGTACTGACGTACATATCACGTATGGAATGACATGGTGTGTAGTTCGTATGTTCCCTCAATTATTTTCAAAATACATTTTTTACTCACTACAATACTTCTAATGAGATCGCAAAAATCGCTTCGGTAGCGAAGACATTTTCAGAGTACAGCGTGAAACAATTCTTGGTTGAAGCCTTCGCGGGTCATTATAGCTGTATTGCTCTTGTTCTTCGGGTGCACCCTTACCCGCGTGCTAATTCAGGTGTGTTCTTGGACGAACACACCTGAATAAGTAAGGGTCTTAAGGGACACACTCCCATTTTTGCGTGCATACAATTTTCAATAAGTCTCGTCATTTGGGTTATTAGAGTGACAGAATCTCTGACACGATATACAACAAGTCAAATCGTTTGTCTATAAGATAGGGCTACTTCGGATAGACTCCTACTAGATAGTACTCAGACGCTCCACACAGATGGAGCAATTCTCTTCTCAAATTCCCGTCACCAAAGAAGCAGATAAGGCGGAAGCGAAAGGACGCAGGTCAGTTACAAACATTCTCGGAGAGTTACAAAGAAAAAAATGGGAATTTTTCAACGGCCGAGAAAACACAGATGCTCGCACACCATACGAGGATCACCAGCAAAATGAAGGCGGTTGTGCTGCCAAAAAATTAACAAAACTGACGAGTGAGTTTCTTTTTCTGTGTGTGTTTTTGCTTGTAACGCCTGTGACGTCTTATTGAATTTATATTTTCACCACGCCATCAACTGATTATTTATTGAAGAGTGAAACAGAAACAATCCGGTGAGAACGAAAAATGTCACGACCAAGATGAATGCACGCCTACGTCGTCTGAAGGAAGGTGGAGTTTAATCCTGAAAGCGATAAAAGCTAACGGTGAACCGTGAGGAGAGGCAATTTACGCATCGAGTGAGCGACGGGTGAAAGGGCGAGAAGGGAAATATCTCGAATGCCACATGGCCGCCCGTAGGAACAAAATAATAATACGCAACCGGGAGAAAAACCAGACCATTTGAACAATTGAAGTGGTGCCACCGTTAAATGACCAAAATGTCGTTCAATTCATATTATTACTACTTATTTAAAAAAAAACATGTTCTTTGTTTCATATGAATAATAAAACCCTTCTTATCCCCGCTACTTTTTTCCCAAATTAGACTTGAAATTATATAATGCGAGAATTAATGGATGAAGCATGGCGGAAAACAGTATTTTTACACCTAATATAAATGCCATTTTCGCATAAAACTGATCATAAGAAGCGAATTCCTCCATTGCATTTAATGGCGATCAAATGTAGGCACTTGCCAATTTTATTTCTTTCAGTTATTACTGTATTACCGCAATTATTGGAGTCAAAATACGTTACTTCAATGGAAATGGCCCTGCAGTCGACTCCTATGGTTAAAAAAATATTAAGATATATTAGTCGAAACGTCTGCATATTTGGTATCTTAATTTAGTTTTTGATAGTTATATACCATAGTTATATGTCTTCAGTAAAAGGAGTATTTCTGAAACAATACAAACAAAAAGGTAGAATTTAGTATTTCTTTTGACTCCCACAGTCGCGGTGGAACCTCCTCATTAAGATCGGAATAAATTGTATTGCCCTCATGTTGATTAAAGATGTGCATGAGGTATAGGCTGTCCAAAGCTTGCACGACTGTAGACTTTCAACTTCCACGCCATTTCAATATCAGGGAGTCCGTACGAGGAACTCAGTCGCATGGTGGCCTTAGAAACCCGTTTCCTAACCAATGAATCACGAATGACTGATACAATGTGCGAGGCGATAATATATAGTGATGACATCTTCCACTTGGCTACTATGTAACCATCACTTATGCACTAATGCCGCTATAAACTTTGCACTTTCTTGAGTTTTGAAACGCAAGCATGGTTTTTATATCTGGGGGAGAATACGCGGGAGGTCACAGAAATTAAAACACGCTAATTACTGACCGCATGAAAGGGAATCTGTAATATATGATCCTCAATGCACTATCCTCGAAGGAAGGAATGACGCGCCTGCTTCCTCCTTCGAAAGTCGCAGGTTCGATACCACAGACAGGTAATTTATATATTTACAAGGTTTATCCAGGGCCGATGAAATTAAGCGTTAGGGGGCTCCAGGACTTGGGTATAGAGTACATACACAGAGTTCAAAAGCGTCAATGGTGAAATAATATTTTGCGCAACCCGCCATGTTCTTAGTAAGATCCATACCGGGCAGTCGATAGTTCAGTAGTGGCGAACAGCGAGATATATGGCTTTTTAATGAGAAAACATAACTCGGAAGTAATGCTCAACGTGATCATTATGTCTCCTTTTGATGTTTTTGAGTGTAAGCCAAAGATTTATGGACTCACAACCAAGTTGAGTGCAGGAGAATGCGATACAACTGCCTAGGTATGAACAGACAAAACAGTTTCGCAATATTTCCTTCATAACCCTTCCTTCATCCTTCATTTCGCGTGAACAAGACAAACAATTACATTATATGTCGCCATTTAGAATTATCCGGTTTGCAGATCTTCTACCAATTTCTTTAATTCGGGATAACCTTCTTTTCTTGCCCATAGTTTACTGGTTTCATTCATGTCTGAATTAACAATTTACATAATTTTCCTTTTTTAGCATTTCCAAACATACTCCCTCACTCAGTGATTCACCCCAAGGTTGGTTTGGATACTTTACGGTAAGGCTCACCCGCGACTAAGCCACAGGCTTGTAAATTTCACACATTCAGGGTAGGGGGGCCAGTTCCTTTCCCTGGGCCACCTCGGACTCCGAGGATTTTTTTTCCAAAGGCTTCACCCGCATTTGAACCCGGGACCCTTCGATCAGTGGCAAAGCGCTCTACCCACTAGGCTACCACGCTCCTCTCCAAACATATAATTTCTCAAAAAAACACTATGGACACAAAAATTATTTCAAACTTTGCGCCGACGGAACTGGCTAGCAATATGGCGGATGCGCGCAACAATCATAATAAGCAACAACATACGTAGAAGCAACAAATCATTGCATGCAAACACGGGTCTTCTTGAGAGGGCGAACATGGCACAAAAATTCTTAAAAAGAGAAGGATTCGCAATGCAATTCTCGTCGACCAAGAATAAAGAAATGAACATAATAACTAACAAGTAGTGTCTGCGATACTAATGTTTGAGTTCAAAGCATGAAATGTATTCTTGTGACTTGCAATCTGCATGACTTGAATAAACGAAAGCGCCACCGTCGCCGTCAGCTTTAATTGCTTGCAAACTTGCAGTAGGCGCTGACTCGGCTCTCAATGGGAGTTTCTGTCGCTCCCGAAATTTTCTGGCACGTTCTGTGGATGACATTTCGGGCTCTTTGGATTCATAATTTCATGCTCTTTCATCATGTAACCTCTTTTTGTAAGCATCCGCTTAAATACTTAGGGAGAGAAATATTTAAACAATTTCTCTAAAATACACAAATGATTCAAAATTTCACAATTTTTCTCTCTCAATTTTTTTCCACATTTGTGGCTTCAGCTACTTCCGTGGTCCCATGGAACTCTTTCAAATTAACCCACTTGCGATCTCCTTGCACGATTTTACGTCGAGATACACTAATTTTATGCCATTAGCGACACGAGATTATAAACCTACAATTGGAAGCCGTCTTTTTTATCATATACCTATGTTTCAATTCGAAAATGGCCTATCACTTTACTCTTTCGACATATCTCTTTCAAATGGAATTTGACCCGTTGCGATATCTCCTACCTTCCGCGTTGCATAAAAAATTTGATACACATAATTTTGTTGCATCGCCTTCACCCATCCATACCAATTCAACGTCAATTCGGACTCAACTATTTCGTACTCGAAATTTTCTCGTACGCAATCTATTTTCCATCGATGCGATAAGTAGTTCATGAGGAGTTTCCATTTGCTCAAAGCAAAATTTCGGCATTAACTTGCCTATGAGTGTTTCTCATACTCTTCTAGCATCGACTCCTATCTTTTGACCGCACTTCAGGGGACGAAATGACCGTTCACTTAAAGTTACATTCACAAAATAGCATAGTAAGAATTTTCTGGGTAAGAGTTGTTGCTGGTACGTATTGTCGGTGTATGAGATGCTAGGTACGACATGTCCGGTAAGATATACTAGGGTCCGAATTGACGTGACACCTCCGTACTGTTTCACATAAAAAATACTCACAAATTGATGAACATTTTAAATATAAAAATTAAAAGTAATCGATGTAGTAAAGTCCACTTTATTTTAAATTTACAAATGTTTCGGATTTATTACTTAGCCATCTTCAGGTGCATTGTACTTGAAGATGGCTAAGTAAAAAAGCAGAAACACTTGAAAATTTATAATAAAGTGGACAGTACTATATTGATTACTTATCATTTTTGAAAATGCAATTCCACCACATCTCGCCGGACACTGTTGACTTCATTGAAAATAAAATTCGGAAGACAAAATACGACCGCTAAATACGAATGGTATCACTCGTTTTCATTCAAGTTAACACTTTAATCGCTGTATTTATCGACTATTTTAAGCCATCAAGCTCCGAGGGCTAACAGAACAAACCTAATTCCTAAATTCAAAATGACAGGGCTACAGAGAATTGAGGAAACAAAACGGTCCGAATAAGCTCAGGTAGGAGGGAAGGAGTACCGCAGAGCAGGTGCGACAGCGACGAAGAAGTGCAGAGCGCGAACGTCGCAATACATCGCCTGGAAAGGCGAGGAGAGGAATTACGCGCTCGCTCAAGGACTGCAGGAAGCGGGACAGACATTTCACTATCATTGCCCCGCGCGGAGATAAATGTAAGTGCCTGGACGTTCGCGTAAGAACCACCTAGACAAGGGAAAGAAAAAGCCAACGGGGAGAAGGACTTCAAAAGTTGATTGTAAAGAGTGCAACACATCAGGAATTTTCCCCCGCTACAGCAAAGAAGCACAGGAAAGCATCAATGCACACGTTTTTCTTGTTTCTCTGAGCCCCTGAGAATTTCTGTTCTAGCCTACGTATCGACGAAGGTCAGACTACGGCTAGAGAGGTGTCAAAACATTAACGACGCAAGACCAAGAAAACGACCAGCGCGTACATCCCGCGTCACGAACCAATTGCTGCCGTAAATAGTTGGCAGTCGCAAAAGGGCATTCATGTTTTTTTTTATAAATAAAGAGTGAGCCAATACTTTTCCATCATGGCTCTTTTTTAGTAACGGATCTCTTTAAAGTTAGCGGTTTCGATTAAATCATTTGAAAACATTGAAAAACAAACGAGCACCGGTTTAATAACCCACGTGCTTTCGACGTCACGAGATGAATAGACGCAAATGAGATGAGTAACTTAGGGGAATGGGTGAGCAGACAACTTTTTGAGGAAAACAGACGGATGAGAGGAAGGTAAACGGAAGTTTGCGAATCCCCAAGATTCCAATTGGAGGCGACTTAAGAGTCCGCCGATCATCTACGTCTAGGGTTTGCGGCACATCGCCTGACGTTGATCGGGATTGGCATAGGACTGTGTGAGTCAAAAACATTTAGAAATATGTACAATCTGTTTTATTTCACTCTCTCTCAGTGTTTCAACCCGAAGATTTTGATAAGTGAGAGTAGAGCTCACCCTGCACTAAGCCATTGGCGGGAGAAATTCACAAATTTAGGGTAGGGGGGCCAGTTCCTTTCCCTGGTCCACCTGCGATTTTCCACGAAGTTCTGACAATCAACAAGTCGCATCGCGAGGATTTTCGGAGGGGGTGTCCAGAGAGGCTTGGATTTGAAACCGGGACCCTCCGGTCGGTAGCACAGCGCTCTACCCACTAGGCCACCACGACCCCCTCTTTTTTATTTAGGTAGTTAACAACAGAGAAGAAATACAGTTTCAACTAATCAAATGCCCCAGCATCCGAAATGTTGAAAGATTTCTGCATACAAAATCAGATTATTCGACGGATACAACCGTGATTGTTTTCTCAGCAATGATCTATCAGCAGCTCTGCAATGCCGTTTCTGCACCTAGCCTTCAGTGACTACAATGATTTACTAAAAAAATTAAATCTAATGAGAGTAGATGCACTCATTTCATTACCATTTTATCTTTTGCTAAAATCTGCATCACGCATCAGTTTTATAACACTAAATTCAAAGATATTTTGCGCTGCTGACAATATTAATTTTACGAGACAGAAATAGAGAATGTCAGGCACGAGGCATGCGTGGGTCTAAGCATGGTTGGGGAAATAGTGGTATTATTAGGACCTATATAATAGCAAGAAGTGATTAAGCTTTCGGTATGGTTTTCGGAATAATAGTAATTTCTAATGGAAGAAGAGGAAGACAGGACACTCATGGCGTAAATTGATAAGAGGGCAGTGACCACCAAAATCATGAAAAATATGACGACAATGATTTAGCTCCTTCCAGCTTCTACTCATTCTACAATTTCAATCTAACAGTCGGTTTAACACAGGGAGGACTAGAGGCACTGTATTCAGGACCTCTAGGGAGGACTCGATTTTCATGACATCGGCCAGATAAACGATTAAAATCGATTTCGTAAAATAAGCGATTAAAATCGACATAGTAAAACTTGCTTTAGCTCGAGGGAAGATTATTTTGAAATTACGAAGACGAGAGACAAAAAATCTGGTTTTTTGCAGTTGATTGCACCAAAAAAGTACCTAAATATTTTTTGTAATCCTTCACAGTTATAAATGGCGAGAAACACTACGCGATCCAAAATTTATCCAATTAGTGAGAGAGAACATTCATCCGGCGCAGGAGCCTTGACTTAAGGGATTGACTACCGCACCACTTGGATGTAAGAGACTTCAATTAATCCCCAAGCTAATAACACCTTATGAGTTTTCATGGTAATAGCCTCACCTAGATAATAGCATTTGCAACAAACGGCCTGTGCAACACCTTTTCAGCAATGGACATAGATATTTCAATGAAAGTAGTTCGAGGAATTATTATATTTCACCATTTCTAGGCGTATAAATAAATAAGTGAGAATGTTACGTGTTTTGGTTAATAACGAGCAACAAGCGACAAAGCGATCGAGAACGGTACGCAATAATTGCTCTACAAGAGAGATGACAAAAATAACGCAGTTTTCTACATACTTAGTATCAATAATGGCTGCTAATCCTCGGGCATGTTTAAAGGAAACATACATTGACTTCTAGAAGTAAGCCAAGTTAACTTTTTTGTTTTATTCTTGCATCCTAAATGATATCTACTAATTACAGCAAAAATTGTATAAATACAAACATAGAACGGAATTTGAAAGGAGGGAGTACATTAAAGAAAACATACTTCATGTAGTTAGAAGTGCGATATTCCAAAGAGGAAAAATCAATTGCCTAGGCGAATGATTTTTCCTCTGAAGAATATCGCACTTATGTGCACTTGTGGTGGACTCCCTAAAGGTTAATACCGTGGCTAGTCCCGGTATTCTCAAAATTGGTACGTAGCTAGAATTTATTCGAGACAAGATAATCTTTAAGGGGATTGTAAACAACTTCGGAGGAGCAACAGTTTACAAAACCTATTTATGAGCTTAAGCTAAACAATTGAGGACGTATATATACTTTTCCCCGGAGTTTATCACGCGGCAATGATCATGAAATGGAAGGCGACAGCCGAGCCTTCTAGACGTCTGTGACAAGGCACATCCCTCACTTTTTTCCCAACTGCTTCCTCCCCTCAGATGCTCCCCACCCCCTCATATGGTAGTCATTTAGTCAGAGATGCCAGAAGGGCGAAGGTCTTCCAATGCGAAGGCATCCCTAGACAGGAAAACAAATCTAAATGATACAGGAACCTACGTCGATTTTTTCACACGAGATGTCTTAGATATACAATTGTGCAAACCCTTCTTATGCAATGAATTTTGAGGTATCTTTCCCTATAAGGCCCAGGGTTGACTGTTGAAGGGTACAGGCAGAGAGAAGGAGACGCTCACTTTTCCGATGTTACACCTTCCTACCTTTATATTTATTCTAGCTTATCAATGCCTGAGTGCCCAAACTCCTGAGTATCTAAACTTTTTCGCGTTCGAAATTCATTAGACATTTACAAAAATTAACGAGTGTTGTAGATTTGTAGTTGCCCATGGGTGACGGTTTGAAGTCACGAATGCAGCAAGAGCATTGGGACATAACCCGAAAAACATGGTTCCCCGACAGCGCAGTCTCGATTATCCGAGGTAATGTGAACTGAGGCAACCTCCAATAGTCAAAAACCGACATAAAACCGAGGGTTTACGTCGAACATAAATTTCAACAAGATTACGATATTACAATGCCGCATTGCATTTTGCGACTGAGTAAGGATATACTTTTGCTGTGAACTCATATGCAGGTAAATGAAAATCCAATCAATCTCCATATTCTGGTATTCCTTTGCATGAGCTGAACTGACTTGGTGCATCCCAAACATAAGTTATCTCTGTCCCTCGGATAATACGGAACATCATCAAATCGGAACAAAGATAATCGGGCTAAAATGTAATTACTTATGCTTACATGTCCGTGCCCGAATGTCAATTCGCAGCCCGAATAGCATAGGCCAGAAATCGGCATCAAAACTAAAAGATGACGGGGGCCATGCTCGAACCAATGGCCTTTAGCTGCCCCTCGAAAGGACCATACTCAGGTGTCCCACCATTCCGGGTACATCTGCTTGATATAAAACAGTACAATGAACCTACGTCGGGAGCTTAATGGCATGTCAAACCCGAGAATGGAGATTATAAGATCACAGAGTCAATAATGGGGTCAAATACAAAAATAAAAAGACAAATAAGAAAAAGAAGTAATTTCAAATTGCACGATCATCAAGAAGCATTAAAGTTAGGCAGATACGACAAGATCATAGGTGAATGAGTTAGCTCTCTTGCCATACCTAAAATAAATGACCAGTTTCTTTAGCATGCAGCAGAACGATATCCAGTTGAAGTAAAGGCACCGAGTTATTCTGGCTTCCCACGTTTCTTTCCGATTTACAATAGGGAACGTACGTTGAGGACGAGTATTAATCAATTAATAAACGTCGCACGGATACAGAATTGTTTCAAAAAGAACCCTTACGTGAAACTGACATAATTATTAAAAGCATACTGCACGCATCGAGAGTTCCCAAGTGATGATGAAGAGAAATAGGAAGAAGCGATTGACTTGGTCCACGAGTGAGAGACTGAAGGCAATGAAAGGTTTTCCACCCATCTTATCATCCGGTTTCATTAAGAATGCGATGATTAATAACACCTATACCGTCCATACGAATAAAATCCGAGGCAAATCCTCATCCCATGTAAGCAGATGTTTGAACCATTGGGATAGGAAGGACTAATAGGAGAGAAAATTTGGTATATTCATTCAGTAACACGTTTAAAAAAACGACACTAAGATAAGGAAAACATCATTTTTCCATTATAAATGAATAGCACAGATTGTTAATGGGCCCCAAAAATGTTTAGTTAATCCATTGACACTGGAAATCTGAAAGGAATTGCCCTAGGTTTATCATAAACCAATTGGGGTAAAAAACCAATCACTACTCTTTAAATTAGTGGAAAAGGAGGAGATTCTGGACTAATCACAAAGACTAAACAAGGAGTTATGCAAGTTTCCACGCTTTCACTCATTAGTTATTACGTTCTTCATTCCCCAAACACTATGTATTAATTTTATTTAATGAAAGGCGCATATGCAGTAGTAATATACCAAACTAGGATGAGGAGCATATCGATAAATTCGCAGTAAGATTAGCAGATTATAACTGATGAGATTTATAAATATTCACCAGCATACACTTTAAATAAAATTGAAAAAATAGACGCATTCATCGTACAACTAATTAAAGGAGCTATCTCTTGCGCTCGAATTATATATTTTTGGCATTTTGATATCATACAGTTTTAATGAACATGATAACAAGATAACTGTTATCCGATAAAATAAAAAGAGCCTAAAACTTCAGAACATGACAACAGCACAATCGCAAGGCAACGTCCCACCTCTAAATGATACATACTTTCATGAACTTCGAACATATAGTTTCGATACCCCGATTGACTTAAATCATTGCTTTAGTGCCTCGAGGATCACTTTGAGGAGGTCAATCGTCTGAGGGAAGTGCATCAAGTAAACGAGCGTAACCGAGTACATCTTAAGCTGACAGCTAAGACGGAAGACCGCTGGTTCAAATATTAACCCGTGGTAATTCCTCAAACACGTGGATGCTAGAAGGAAAATATCTGTTAAATTTCCCGGGCTGCTTCACGAAATGACTGTAGCAAACATTCGTCAGCCAAAATCGAGAAATACGTGCAGTACAAGTATTTCCATGCCCAATAAAGGAATCGTTCCTGTCTACTCAGGGAAAAAACTACCAGCGACTATACAAAGGGAACGATGATTACCAAGACATCAACGAATTGTCAATCGTGCATGGTAAATCTTTTTTTAGCCTAAATCCGTAATAAGTGACCACCAACGCAGCCAATAGAACAACTTTTAATTAAATACCCTAGAAAATGTTCGAGGAAAATTCAGTAACAAGACAAATATTAACAGCTCTCATCAGGACATTACTGAAATTAAGGCAGCGCAGCGAGACAGTAGATAGAGTGGGCAGCCACTGGAAAATTGCGTCGAGCACCAAAAAAATGGTATTTTTAAGCACATTAATTTAGCTAGCGTATCACACCACCAACTACGAAACAAATAAAAAACAAAATGGGCAACTCTGGAACATAGCCTAACCGTGGGAAATGGGTGAATGTGCTAAGGCACTTTTTTATTCAAGCCACAACGCTAATCTGTTTACACGATGAGAAGCGAAAATAAAAATCAAACATGAGAGGGCAGCAGGATAATATGTATCAGAGACCAGTACCTAACCACCAAAAAGGCAAGGCCAAGGTCTTACAACTTCGAAGATAGCGGGTCTGGCACGTCAGGACATACGCAATGGGTGAGAGGCTGAATTTATTCCGTGAGGATATAAGGGAAAATAATACACTTTATTAAATTTACAGGTCATGCCAAGGCCTAAAATATGATTCACCGATCTCAGGCATAGACTGGAATGCAAATGAGAAAACCTGCCGCCCCTGGTGTCGCGGAATGGGAGGGGGGAGGGAAAAAAGGGGTCATTGCCCGAGCCAACCACCGGCCAGATGACCGAACAAAGTTTA
The DNA here is from genome assembly GCA_963573305.1 of Pyrrhosoma nymphula. Lineage (NCBI taxonomy): Eukaryota > Metazoa > Arthropoda > Insecta > Odonata > Coenagrionidae > Pyrrhosoma > Pyrrhosoma nymphula. Next base: position 146,064,849 of record OY754329.1, read on the forward strand.
AGGGTTCTATATGAGACTCCCTGCGTGTAAATGCATTAAGATGCGTAGGTATAAGCTTTCCCTGAGCTACACTCGGTCTTCGGCAGGTAGGGATAATGAAAGACGGTGTGTGTGAACACACATTTTTCATTATGGCTAGTAAAAAAGTTAAGGATGATATCTTTTTTAAATGTATTATTTACAGCTGGGTTTTACTTATAGATATTTTGAGGGGGTTATACTGGCGTATTTTTAGGATGGTTGGCCAACATGAGTTCAGCATAAAATTACAAAGACAGGAGGAACTACTTTTACTGATCATTACCTCCGAACAGTGCCGGCCAAAGCTATTTTACATGTGAGAGCAAAATTTTATTTGGCCGCCCCTGAAAAAGAATTTTTTCACCCATTGTGATTTATTTAACCACGCGTTGACTAGAAGGAAGCTCAGTTGTTTCAGAATGATCCTCTAAACATTGTCGTTCGTGCAATTAGTGCAAGTGCAACCACTGTTCCTTTCCATGGGTCGGTAAGTCCGTATTGTTATTGTTAGTCCGTATGTCTCATAGTGCTCTTTGTTGGAGTTAGATATGAGTGTCTGTCACTTTTACGATCTCCTAAAGGTCATTTTGGATAAAAATACATGTTGGAAGTTTGTGACATTTTCCGATTTTCATACTTTCTGCATAAAGTTTGAGTAACGAAATGAAAAAAACCATAGGGATATACAAATAATGAGATTCTCAAGGAGCACAAAAGCCAATCTTTAAATACGTCTCGGTAGGAGAACATAAATTAAGGCAGGTCAAGCAGTTACGTGTTACGTGTTTGATGGTTATTTTGGAAAAGACTACGTAACACGAGGCATTCATCATGAACATGCTTCGTTCAGCATGTTGGTTTTAGCGAAGAGAGGCTGATGACTAGTATTCGAGTTCCTCATCTCATTTAATGATCCGTGAACTTATCCAAGCAGTTCATTCGACAACCGCTACATCTAATTCGGCCAGTGTGCTAAGGGAGGATGCTGCTAGTCCGTGTTCGCCTTCCCGATGACTCAACCCTTGGTTTGCTTTAGTTCCTTAAGACACTTCGGGAAAACTTCTCCTGAATACATGATTGGGTTCCCTGCAGGAAGCCCGATTCTGTAAGAACAAAACATTTTTTAAACCCGGCCGTATTGAGATAGTAACAACAGAGCCTTGACTACTCTTGGGGTCGGTTTTATAACGGCTGGTTAAGCATATTCTCCGCATGATAAAATATACATGGATAGGCTCTCCGTTGATAGAACTCACTTCCACTAACCGTAGTTCTGAAATACTAACAAAACCGGAAGCCTCATAATAAAATCATATTTACGCTAAGGCTGCATCATTTAATGGTTTACGTTAGCCAGACATTATAATAATAGCAGGGCCTGATTTATTTTGATTCATTAATCAGGATTGTTCAAGGTGGTAACGCCATAATTGTTAACTGTTGAGGATCGACGATTTCCGCTGGAGAGGAATTCCATCATAACCAACATTTATGGCGACCAGTTTGCACTGAACTCTGGCGAGGATGTCAGAATATCCACAACAGAGAATCCCCTAAAGAAATGCTTAGAAACTGAAACGAAAGAAACTACTTTCTGTGGTCATTCATGCTGATAAGACAAATTTTCAGCAAAGGGACAAAAGGCCTACCTGTGTAGTTTCCACTTAGGCGTTGAGTTGATCCCTGGGCTCAAGTTCAATAGATGTATATTTCCACACTTAAAATAACAAAATACATAACAAATAACAACATGAAACAAGTGTGGACCCCGCTTTAGGCTTTCACCTCATCAGGGACTGAATAAACGGATCATTAGAAATATTTCACTGTGTAACAGGTACGGGAGCGATTTGGCCGGACAGTCGCCCAAGGACGGTGGGAAACCCACAAAACCACCGTCAGGCCACAGAAACAACAAAAACAATAACGAAAATGAAAACAATAACAAATGAAATAAATAAATACATAAAATAGGACCTGTATAGATGTAAAAGTTCGTAGAATTTTGTGAATTTAGAATTTGCAGACTTCATCAGTTCACAGACTATGTAAATATGTATTTATGAATATACTATCTGTGCCCGGCATGCGTTGCAATGCCTCTTTTCCTTTCTAAGTAGGCACATATATACAAAGCAGACACATTTGCATGTTCAAAATAAATTATAGAAAATTATTTTTGTGAATTAAAATAGAGCTGAAAATTTTATTCGAGTGCTTTCGGATATTCAATATTTTTGGTCCTACCGCCATCTGCAAAAACAAATAAATGTTTCGGCTGTCCCACTCGCGAGCATGCAACATATAATTGACCGCGTGAAAAGCATGGATTTTCCACATTTAATCGACACACTTGAAGCGATTGACCTTGCACCTTGTTTATTGTCATTGAAAATGCAAGGCGAACGGGGAACTGTAGTCGTTTGAAATCAAATGGCATGTCGGTGGGAATGATGGGAATACGTGAAATAAACACATCTCCATTTGACTTGCCATTCAGAATGGTCGCTTCGATGACGTTTGGCAGCAGTTGTTTGACAGTGAGCCTGGTCCATTTCACAATCGTAGTGCATAAATATTACGCAAAAGTATTGGTGCACAGAGTTTGAGTGACAATTTGTGCGGTGGTACACCAGAAAGATCCTACGAATTTAAAATCTCAATTGGATAATTAAAAATCTCGTCCGCATTCATGACGCTGTCAATCGATTTGTAGGGGACAGACCTGCCCCAAACTTTTTCGTGGATGGCGTAGTTCATAGCATTGACGTCGGTGTTTTTTGCTGCAAAAACAGCACGTTCGCAAAGCCATTGGTGATGTTTGTAATTGGTACCAATATGTGGAAAAACTTTCTGAATCAATTGTTCAATCGATGGAACAATGACACAAAACTTCAATGGAATTGATATATATTTTGTTTCGGCATCAACGGGTACTTCTCCATTACCAATGTCCAATAGCTGTTTTGAAAATATGGGCGACACAATGCGCTGCAGATTTACGCGCATAATGGTCGTTAACGTTTCTGCACATGTCTCCAAAGATGCGACGCTTTGAGGTAAGCGTTGAGTTCATCAGCTGGTGTTGAATTTGGTATTACTGGTCTGTCCCACTCGTGAGCATGCAACATGCCACGTGAAAACCATAGATTTTTCCAGTATTAATCCACACACTTGAAGCGAATTGCTATGTTGATGGTCATTGAGAAGGCAAGGCGAACGGGGAACTCGAGTCGTTTGACTACAACTATCAAATTAGTCACTGAATCTAGCCTTTAAATGCTGCAAGAGTGAATATCCATTCACTCTTGCAGCAATGAAATAGCTATTAAATGGATATTCACACCTGGTTGCCAAGGATATTTCTTTTGTTGAAAAGAAAGAAAAATTGATGAATTTCGAAATAAAAACGCAATACTTGGACAAAAACGAAGCCTATAAGAAAATTTAATGAAATAATTAATTAACTTTTAAGCGCTCTATGATATAAATTTCCATTCAATATCAGGAGTGCAAGTAATTTAAAAAAGCAATTAAAGAAAAACCTTCAAGCCGTTCCATACAAAATGTATGATAAAATGAAATTTCTTGATATTTTTTTTCGTGAATTTTTCCGATGTTATAATAGTTATTCTGCTATTCAGGGCGAAGACAAATCCAAGAAATCAAAGATCATAAAAATCGGTCCAGCCGTCCTTGAGTTATAAATGGTGTAACCAACCCGACTTTGTTTTATATATAGAAAGATATTTTTGACTGGAGGTTATCAGTTCACCGGAATATTATCATTGAGCATCGTTCACTGTCACTGACACGTTTTCCTTCTTCTTCTTGGACCTCTTCTTCGGATGTAATGGTAATCCTGAAATGATGGCGAGTTGTATTGGAGTAGGAAACGTGGCCCTGATGTCGTGTTGCGGCAACGGGATATCTGGATAAAACAGGTGTCGGTGATATGCGACGAATCTGGGTGTGGAGTAGAGCTTTGTCGAGTTTGACTTCGGGACAGGCCCATCCGCGGAGTGGCAGGATTACACTCTTTGCGCCTGTGGTTCCACGCCTGGTTTAGGTGTACGTGAAAAATCTGTATACTGGCGGAAGCATGGCAAGCATTTTCCCTGATTACTTCCGTTCCAGGGTTCAACTACTTGGGCCAGTATCGAGGGTTACGGGTTACCAATAGGTAAGCAAGTCGAAAAAGTTGGAAACATTGGGCTATCTTAGGATACGCAAGTTTAAAAAAGTTGGAAACAAAGGGGTAACTAGGAGTACGTAAGTCGACAAAGATCGAAGACAAAAATCCCCCGAGTCCTCCATAGGGTGGCCTACTCTCCCGGATTCAACGGGTGACCCTCACGGAATCGGGCAAGGATTTCTAAAATTTCCCGCCTCCCGGGTTGAGACGTTTTCCCCCCGCTTTAAGTTAAAATAACAAGAAATATTTCTCCCGTAACAATATCTTGCTGCGAGTTATAATTGATGTTTGTATGTTACTTGCCACTCATATCACTGAATATGCAGATTTACCTTACACGAACTTGTCCATCCATCTTGTTACAAATGCAGTAATAAAATGATTAATAACTCGTGTTATAGCTAGTTCAACTGTGAGAAAACTCTACAATTTGAGCCTCTCATTTGAGAAAACGTGTTGAACGGAAGTCACAGTGGTGCTTCCAACGTAATCGCACGGAATTTCTTACTCTGGGAAATGCCTTCACCTGGAATCAACCCTTCAGTAGTTGGCAATACTAATAAAATATAACTTTTGACAAGTTCAGCGCAGAGAAACCACGGGTTCAGAGGTAACATCATTCTAGCAGGAAGGCAACGTGCTCAACCCCAACTCTTACCTGGGCAACTGTTTGGCGACGAGCGTCGATGTAGACGAGGGCGCGGCGGCGGAGCTGCCGGCCGAAGACGCCGGCGAAGTCGCCTCCTCGGCGGCGGTGGAGGACGAGGAAGCGGGGCCGCCCCCGGAGGCTGCGCCGGCGGAGGCGGGGGCGGAGGAGGACGAGGAGGACGCGGTGGAGGAGGAAGAGGAAGGGGGCTGGGCCGCGGCGGCCCCTTCGTCGCCCTCCTCCTCCTCGTCATCTTCCTCCACGTCCTCGTCGGACCTCGTCATTCCCTCCCGGCTGCACTCCTCATCCTCCCCGCCCCCTTCCGCAGCACCCACCGCCTCCTCCGCCCCCCTGCCACCGCCCCCATCCTCCGCCTCCGTCTTCTTCTTCGCGGCCCCTTCGACTACGGCCATCAGTCCTTTTGCACCTAAGAGAGAGAGAGAGATATTTATTAAGTAAGTTCCACCGTCTAAATGGATTACATATAATTTGTTTCCCTTTCTTGTTGCTTATAGAAATGAAACATGTCCCCTTTTTGATGTAAACATCAATTACCCTACCTTCCCACAGTAGTTTTCTTGGAAAATTGAATTCGAAAAATTACATGGCGCTCAATGCGAGAATGATTGAAACATAGGGGAGATTTTGTTTGAATAGAATATAAGTAAATACGCCTAGTTGCCAGATATTTTAGAATTCATATAACGTTTACTCTATATAATATGTATATACAGGGTGTCACAAAAAAGTGCACTGGTTATACATTTTCGGATTCTACACCTGAAATGGAACAAAAAATGTTCAATAAGTTTTTCTAACATTCCGCTTCGTTTAGCGTGTCTGTCTGCATGTGTTTTTTACAAAAAAATCATAGCTTAAGCATGGCTAAATATTTTGCTTTTAAAATTTGGTGGATGCTATAACGTTATGCACATCTCATTGGGGAAAAAATTAAAACTGTTATGATTTCCCGTTTCAAAATGGCGGCCGTTACAAATTTACAATGGTAAATTGTAAAAACCTGATAACTTTACGTAAACATTACCAGAAACAAAAAAATTGTAAATTTAATTGTGATTATAACGGTACCTGGATTTTTAAACTAGGTTGATATTTAACTGAATTTGTTTTGCTTTTATGTTTCAAAATGGCGGCCGTTCCAAATATTTAATGGCAAATTGTTAAAAACCTGTACACTTTTCGAAAGATTTGTTAGAACAAAAATAATTATAAATTTAATTGTGATTCAAACGGTACCAGAATTGTTAAGATCGGTTGAGATTTGACTGAATAACACCGTTTTCTCCTGTTAGAACGTAATGTTAACAAAGCACATCATAAGTTAGGAACGAAAAATTAAATTTATAATTATTTTTGTTCTAACAAATTTTTCGCAAATTGTACCATTTTTTAACAATTTGCCATTAAACATTTGGAACGGCCGCCATTTTGAAACGGGAAATTATAACAGTGTTAAGTTTTTTCCACAATGAGATGTTCATAAGGTTAAAACATCCACTAAATTTTAAAGCAAAATATTTATCCGTGCTTAAGCTATGATTTTTTTGTCGTCGCGACGTGCCGAATCACTTAGATGAAGCCATGGAAATTGATACGATTGACCAGAAACAGGCTCAATGGTATCGTTATACGTGAAGGATGGACGTTCACGGATGTCATAAAAGGGTCTACAACTACATTCGCTAATGTAATAGAAAAAGAGTGGAAATCGAATTTCTATGCTACAAGGAATTCAGAAGGCCATGGGAGAGACATGAGTAACAGAGGAAGATTTCCATAACTGAGAGAGTTACAAAATGCTGGTGAAAATTAAAAAAATACTAATAACATTCATCTGAACACTCTGATCACTAAAATAATTTACCACTTCCTGCTGTGACAAAAAAGTGTGTTCGAACATTTTGGGGTCACAGAACACCGCGGCAACTTCAGCAACGAGAAGACTTCCGTGACCAGGAGGTTAAGAGGAGCACGACTACCAAATATTATCGGAATTTGATGTCCGTCGACATCTGGCCGTCCCCTCGTGGCCTTCGGAAATTTATGTAATGCATCAATCGTTGATAATATGTACACAAATTGGCATAAAATTTTCTTTTTTTTTCTAAATGCATGAGCAGAACGCCTTTTCGAGAAAACTGAATCACAATTGTCGTAAGATAACAGTGATGGTGGATAGACACCGGTTGGTGGGAAAATAGAATTATTATGATACGAGGGACATTATAGGACAATGGACTCATTCAATAGATTGGGAGCGAGGGCATCTAAAAACATATTCAACACAAACAATAGCACGTGGAATTTTTTCATGGTTTACGTTTGGTTTTCATGGCTGTAAGTTATTCCTCAAGTAAGTCCTCACCTCTGCTTTTTCTGCACGACTGAACACTAAGCTGCCAAAATGTCATTTCTTTAACTCCAAATGGCCTAATCAGTACAACGGAAACAAAATGAGTCCGGTTTATAATCAAATTTCAAAGACCAGCTTGTGACATTTAAGCTTCTAATTTATCAGTTTCGTTTAAAACTTTTCTTACGGTTGCAAGGCAACTGAGCGCTGCAATTCCAACCATTCAGACGTATATATTTCCATTTAGAGCAGAATAAGATAGTCAATGTCGATAATAGACTCAAAATGAAAAGGAAACGTATTAATAAATTATTATCCCCACATCGGGAAACTGAGGCTTCCAACAAAAGGAGTCCGTTAGTACAAATATAATCATCACAAAAGAAATTTATATGGAGATTAAAATTTCTCGAAAACCAAAAGAGGATTTAATGCATGATGGTACAATTCCAATAGTTATGAATTTTTCTAATGTAAGTCTCCAACAGAAAATGGCAGAAACTGGCGAATATCACTAAAACTGCCAGCAACCTTAGGGCATTCACAACTTTCAATCCCCAAACGGCTTGTCGCTAGTTCGGGTATCACCGCGGATATTAAGTGAGGAAACGTAAACCCATGATACTCCGGTTTATATTTTTGGGATATTATCGGGACTAGGTCCACAGGCGGGAGCGATAAGCCACAGTGAGAAAGAATGCTAGGGTCCGCAATCCACGATAGGCGGCAGTAGTGAGAACATAGGCCACTCGCAAAATTCTCCTATTACTGATGCAGCGACTACAATTCCCTCCACTGACTCACATCGACAGCTGTCGATGGGTGCAAAGTTTGATTCGTCGGATAGGCATCCAACGAAATCTGTTCCATTCCAATGAAGGATTGTTTTTCTCATTGTTACCAGCCAAACAAAAAATAATTTCTCCGTTTAAGAAAGACCTTCAGTTATTACTATTAAATAGAGTAATAGCCTCAAGGTTAAGTTTTGTTTAACCCCTTCAATATCCAGTAAATCGTAAATATAAACGTAAAACTTTAAGATAATCATACAAAAAAGTCCGCGAACAAAACGTGCGTTATCCAGGCCGAAATGAACTCGACACTTACAATATTTATTTGTTAGTGGCATGGCGGGGGTGGTGTTCGCGCGAATCTTCATTATGCAACCAAGTGACCTGATATTATACCTCAATCATACGTACAATCGAAATACGCTAACATCACCTCTTCCACGATGATACTAATTAAGGGTCCCCAGTCCATAATGAAATGGATAATTGAAAAAACGTACACAGAATAGGAGCAATATTGATGAATTAATTTGGCCCACGGCCGAATGCATTTGAGCAGTAGACAGTCGAATTTTGTCTGACGGTAGTGTACGCTTGTGTACTCTGCTTTTGGGGTACACACTCCAATAAATGATCTAGTTTTACATTGGTAGATAACGTTAATTGGCAAAATTACCTAATATTCGATAATATTACTTTTTATTACAAAGTACTAATATTACCACTGGGGTAGCCAGGTAGTAAACGCGTCGACCTAAAAACCCCAAGGTTGAAGGTTCGAATACTCCCCGTAAGCATGAACAGTCATCGGTAGGGCGTTGCGTCTACTACTTAATTCTGTATTACTTATCTTTATAACTAATACTGCTTCATTTATATTACATTTTATGACACCTTAAGAAAGCAACTACATCCCTGGAAGCTCTCAAATGAACCAGTTCAATGCGACATAAATGACGGGAAAGCAATATCGTAACTCATTCATGCCGGCCAGGCGTAACCACTCTATATTCTCCGACGACTAAAGCCCGTATCGCACGATACTTGACTCAGCACAAGCTCGAGGATACTTGTAAGTATGATAGCTTTCTAGTAACGTGTGATATTGAACCAGCATGCGGGCCAGCAACCATAATGCCACACTCACTGAGCCATATTATATTCATAATTGATGCGGCACTAGTCCACCAGTACCCCAGTAGGATCTAGTAGCTGTCAACCAATCACGTTACCTTTTAGAGTCACCGTGCTATCCTCACATTTTGACATTATCGCCTCCTATTCTCCTCACCTCCTTCTGTCTATTAGAAATTTTATAGCCGTGATATCAACAATACGTGAAAATGTCCCGACAGTTTACCCGGTCGATTGCTGCCATAGATTGCTTAATTTAAAATTATAGTCGATATGGGCTACGATAAGAATGAAAATACCGGTTGCTCACTAGCACAAGTTCAATGATCATGTGAAAACTTCTAGAACGACTCAAATTATACTAGATTCCGTACTCAATACCAAGTGCCGGCTAGCATACTAAGGTGTAGGGCTGGATCAAATAAGGACTTAAGCGGACAAAAAGTAAGCGCCAAGCAGCGACAACAGGCATGTAATGGGATCACAAATGACCACCGGATGAAAACCACAGCACAATGCACTCCACCGGGAATCCCAAAAAATAGGCGATGGTAAAGGTTAGAGGATGCGGCCATCTGGGCCTAGACAAGCGGTTCCATTCCATAAAAAACACATCACGATCTCCTCATAATCGACCTCACTGACGCCTGTCGCATTAAAGCCTTCCAACCCAGCCCAGACCTTCACAATAGCTTATTCGAGACCTTTTGTTCCGCCTATGTTTGCATCTTTTATTCCGGGGTCCAGGTATTTGGGGGCCTCCGACACAGCTGTCAACGATGATGGACTTCTTTCTTCATATCCGTCCAACAAAAATAATCAATGAGAAAGGTTAAAAAAATAATAATAATGAACGTTGAATGTTAAAGTCTTTATGCTCTGCTCGGAGCAGTTTAGTGAATATCGAAACCGCCTAGCACGGCGCGACAGCGTCCAAATGCGTCGAGCAAGAGAAATTCTAGCATCACTTTCAAAGGAGAAAGGCACGACAAACAAAACTACATTGTGTATGGTAGAAGAAATGACAAACAGGACCATTAAGACATCCACCCTTCTACCCCCAGCCAGAGTGGAGTAGGTGATTTGGCCCCTAGCCAATCTGGGATCCGCTTCGACGGCTGGTAGAGAAGTTACAAAACCTTCAATTCGGTCTCTAAAAGAGTGAAAACTATAACTCAATTGAAAATTTCCGTCACTCCCGGGATGCGTACCGGGGCGCTCGGATGAGAAACCAGTATAAGGGCTTCCATAGCCACATTATCCCTCCATATTACATGCGTTTGTTCAAGATTTTTTCTCCTTTTGAAGGCCTCGTATTTATGATGAGCATGGCTCTCCATTCCTCTACTTCATCTCTGAACTCTCAGAGTATTTAAGTGGGTAAAAGAAGTACAAAACTAAATTGTAGCTCGAGCAGTAAAGCAAATAACGTCAATGCTCGAAGGCTAAATCATAAGCAGAAGAAGGGCTGAATTAACTCTTCGGGTCGCCATTTTTTCCATCCAACTTGAATGGTTTAGTAGTTTACTTAGTGGGATTTCCCAGAAATTGTCAATGAAATAAACTTTGTAAGATACTGATTCAGACCTAAGTTTTCGGAACTAAGTCGTAATTAATAAAAAACGATAGCAGTATTATCGACAAAAATGTAATACTCAGAATGGTTTCAGCAATTCATTGGCACTATCAACACCCTTGATGATGGCAATTCATTGCTGAAACCATGGCCAGAAATACGTTTTAGTGTGAATAATACTAAGCTATCTTTTTTATTAATTACCAAATAAACTTAGAATATTCAACACTTTTTACTAGCAACCCCGAATGGTAACCCTCGAGAATGACGCAAATGGCGCAAGAGCGTTGGAACCGGCCGTGATAGCTAATAAAGTGTGGAATATACTACGTTTGTTTCTTTAAAAATGACTTACTTCGGCGGCTAAAATACATTGATAAACGTATTTATCAAGTTTACGTGGTTCTGTTGGTCATCGCTCTTCTATTGCCTTCTCAATGTCTTTTTTCCCATTGAATTTATTTTTTTTACCTCTTTCCCTTCAGTGGAAAAAGTACTACGTAAAAAAACCATTTCCGCCACTTCAATTCTGTTTTTCTTTCGCAAATGTCATTAGACAACTTTCTCAACCATAAACCATTTTATACCCAATTATAGATCAGTGCATCATCACTTTCATTTTAATTTTTTGTTAACATAAAATAGTGGTTTAATTTTTGATTGGATGGATAGGGGGAGGAGTCACTGGAGAGGAGAAATTTACAGACCAAACTAAAGAGAATAATTCATATCACACGAGGTTGAGACTGATATATTTGAAAAGAGCATCGAAGGTGAAGAAAGGCTCCCATCCCAGTTCCTTAGGCAGCTGAGTGTGACATCCCCACATGAGTTTGACAGCGATGGAACCACCAAGTAGTGTGATTTCGTGAACATCTACTAAATCTTATGTCGAATATTTACGTAGAGTAATTAATGAAGGCTGCTAAGTTGCCTTCATGGAGCGGCACACAATCTTGCCAAACAAGGGACGATGGAAACACGGCGGTGTATACCTACTTTGAAGAACATAGTATGATATTACGCTAAGCGCTGACTGCAAGATTAATCCAAACGCAGCAGGAGACTGCCATTGTCACTCTTATCGAGATTGGCTCACAACCAACGAATGACACAATAACTATCAAGATGACGCGGAGGGAGACGGATAGACTTCCAAACAAACGCCACCAACTCAAGCCTACTCCGGTAGAAATAGAGCGAATGGAAAATTATAGGCATTAATAGAGTCCCACTAACCTGAAATATATCTAGAAAAATATTAATTTAGGGTCACGAAAGGCAATGATTACACGATCACTGAACAAAACTGAAGAAAAATCAATCTTTTAACCACATTTTGGCTTCGTGCCTCGAGAGTAGAAAAAAAAACAAAAATCCGTGGCCATAAATTAGGAGTCTTGGCATAAAAATATCTGCAGAGAAGACATTAAAAATGCCGACTTTACAGAGGAGCGATCCTCTTAAACTGGACTTAACAGCCTTCAAAAAGTAAGACAGCCTTGAATTATGACCAAAAAATGTTTTTTCCATGAGTTATCTCAAGTGTCAATTTCGAAGGGTAACTGCATACTCTCTTAAGGTTGGCGCCGCAAATGTAATCAGAAATTTGTCATCTTTCAAGACACGATCGCTAAAACATAAGTGAACGCAAACGCATGGGACACAAGTGAACGCAAACACCGTTGACAGAGATGCACGTTTCACGAGGACACAAGTTCTGGAACCATAACCAGTTCTTGGTGCACGGAGAAGAAGCTTTAGAGCATGTGAGAGAGAATGCAAGTCCACGCTGCAGGAATAGAGAAGAAATCCAGGAACGGATGGGGTTAGGAGAGGAAGGGAGAGCCAGTATAACCGATGGAATTGCCTCAAAGGGGGAAGTGAAAGAGGAATAGTAAATAAGAGTGGAAAGGAAAATTTATGAAATTAGGGCGAGTGGGAAGAATTACCACAGTCTACAGGGTGTTTCAAGAGGAAGTGGCAATACTTCTGGAGGAGGTTGGGGACGTGATTTTAAGCATTTTTTGTCCTATGAACATGGGGTCGCAACTCCTTAGTTACCGAGCTATGGCAACGCAAACATTTTGTCACAAGCTTTCTGCAGTTACCATGAAAACACCCAAAAGCAGTGGCATCCAGCAATATAAACAAATAAAAACTAGTCTAAATTGTACTTAAAGTTTGTATCTTTCTTTTTCTGCCAAAATTTACGCATGTTCCTCACATATTCTGAAGTGGTAACTGAAATTGTCAGTATTTTTCTTCTTCAAAAAATAATTTTTTAGAATAACTTTTTTATTTTGAGATATACGAAAGGGTTAATACAGTCATAAAAATTGGAAAATTTAATTTAATTTCCATAACTGGTAAAATTATTTTCATAACTTAATTTTTAGCGAAGATATGGCCTTTTAAACGGTACCGTTACATGAGCACATTTTTCGACGGCTCTCTTCCATGCATGGAACTGATATTGATTTACCGATAAAGACAATTACCTTCACCGATCTAAGCATGAGTACTTATTTTTAAACGTTGTGAACAGAATAACCAACCAATGAAACCCAAATTTAGGTGTTTTTGTGAACCAAATGAAGTAAACAATCAAGCGGCAACAAAGATCTCAAATGGAGATTATCTCCATGGATTAATTGTCGATCACGGGCGCTGAGTATCATTTTTAATGAAGCTTTTTTTAATTTTTAAGACCTTATAAGGATATTTAATTAATTGCATCATTAATTTTTGGATATGTTGTCAATGTAATGAGAGTGAAAATGGGAGCAAGTTTGAACAGGTTCATGGTATTTCGGTACGTTTTGGCGAGACCTTCACAATGACTCATGATTTTACTAGCCCTGAATATGAAGATACGCTTCACTTCCTTGCGTTTGAAAAGCTGTCGCCAAGTACCTACTATCGTTTTCGGCGCGAAAAATCCCGAGTAGACAAGTGATTTTTTGGGTTTTCAACACCATGGTGATACAGGCTCATTTCCCTGCGCTCGCATGTCTTACGAGCATTTGGTCCCCTAGAGCAGAACGAGAAGTGGGAAATCTCCGTAGTCATAGCGTAGTCCTATAGCAAGTTCAAGAAGAATAAGCATGTTTCTAAGGATTCACGGACAAAAGTATAAAGAATGTTGCTTAATGAAGGCATACAGCCATTTCATATGCGGCGATTCCAACTTCCTCCATGGAGACATATCTTGCCAGACAGCTGAATCGCTTCGTGAATGGTCGTATGGAAATGTCCATTTTTGCAGATACATCTCATTTATCGACGGAGCTCGGTTCCAAAGAGACGGTGGGAATACAGAATGTATTCTTATTTTGGTCAATAGAAAATCCCCGTGGCAATATCGAAAGTAGCTTTTAACAGTGGTTCTAAATAAACGTTTTATTTGGAATACTCAGGTTGCAGGTACTCTGTACAATTATTTTATGATGATGTCTAACAAAAGAGTTGTACCTTCCATTTTTTAAAACAGTTTGACTTTACTGAAAGGGAATGTGTCGCTAGGTACGAGACAGCAGATGTACCTACTGACAAAGTGAAAGTCATCGTTCCCTCGTCGTAGTCAACTAACAAAATGAAGGGTTACCTGGACGTTTTATTGGTCTTAGTTCTGTTTATAACTAGTCTAAGAGTTTTGCCGGCATAAAAACTTTAAGAGATTTACTACTACGGTTGAATTAAAGGCCTTGGGTACACCAGTAAAGTTTAAACATGCTATGCATATCTACTTTGCATACTGAACAGCACTAATCCCATAAAAGAAAACCGCAATAACCTAGATGAGCAACGCAAGGGGCAGACTATCAAATAAGAAATTACATCGATGTTGTTGGAGTACCTATGTTGTAACTTTATTACAAATGTACAATAGGTGACTCTCTAACATTTTTCCTTTTTTTCTAAACCCTTATTCCCCAACCAAATGTAAGGCATATGATACTAATTTTCATTTACTAATTCTAAAAACATTTTAATTGATTCTGATGTGATTCCTATTGTCTTAATCTCATATCACATCAATAGTTTACCTATGAATAAGACATGCAATTAATTAAATATCCTTATAAGATCTTATAAGTTGAAAAAGCTTCTTAAACAATGAATCTCAGCGCCAGTGATCGACAATTAATCCATGGAGATAATCTCCACTTGAGATCTTTGTTGCAGCTTGATTGTTTACTTCATTTGGTTCACAAAAACACCTAAATTTGGGTTTCATTGGTTGGTTATTCTGTTCACAACGTTTAAAAATGAGTACTCAAGCTTAGATCGGTGAAGGTAATTGTCTTTATCGGTAAATCAATATTAGTTCCATGCATGGAAGAGAGCCGTCGAAAAATGTTCTCATGTAACGGTACCGTTTAAAAGGCCATATCTTCGCTAAAAATTAAGTTATGAAAATAATTTTACCAGTTATGGAAATTAAATTGAATTTTCCAATTTTTATGACTCTATTAACCCTTTCGTATATCTCAAAATAAAAAAGTTATTCTAAAAAATTATTTTTTGAAGAAGAAAAATACTGACAATTTCAGTTACCACTTCAGAATATGTGAGGAACATGCGTAAATTTTGGCAGAAAAAGAAAGATACAAACTTTAAGTACAATTTAGACTAGTTTTTATTTGTTTATATTGCTGGATGCCACTGCTTTTGGGTGTTTTCATGGTAACTGCAGAAAGCTTGTGACAAAATGTTTGCGTTGCCATAGCTCGGTAACTAAGGAGTTGCGACCCCATGTTCATAGGACAAAAAATGCTTAAACTCACGTCCCCAACCTCCTCCAGAAGTATTGCGCTTTCCTCCTGAAACACCCTGTATAGAATTACTGTCTTCAGACTATTGACCGTATATACTTCAAACAATCGAATCTAATATATAAAAAAGAATGTTTGTTTGTTTGTCTGTTCATGTTCTATGCGCTTCAATGCCATTCATCCGATTGCGATGAAACTTTGGTGAGTTGTCGTGCCCGTGCCCTAAAAGGTTTCTGAATTATAAAAATGGCAAAATTTGGGGTTTTTTTTTACCCCAATATTGTTAACATTTACTCCCATAAGAAAAGCATTGAATTCGGAGCAGGTGCTTCTTTATTTGCTTTTTTAAATTACTAGCAATCGAGATATTGAATGGAAATTTTTATCAAAGAAATCATAAAAGAATGCACTATTTAATTTGTTCATTCAACTTTCTTACACGCTTCGTTTTTGTCCATTTATTGTGTTTTTATCTCTAAACTCATCAATTTTTCTTACTTTTCAACAATAGAAATTTCCTTGGCAACCAGGCGAGAATATCCATTTAATAGCGATTTCATAATTGGCTAATCACTCATGCAGCATTTAATTCTTGCTCAGTGACAGGCCAGGTTCAGTGATTAATTTGATAGTTGTAGTCAAACGACTATATTTCCCCGTTCACCTTGCCTTCTCAATTACCATCAACAAGGCAGAAGGTTGAAGAAGGAAAGAAGCACTTGAATACATTTATTCAACTTTAATTTAATAGACAAAAAATCATTGTCTTTCATTTACTTTGTACATGTAAATGTGTCTGCTTTGTATATGTGTGCCGACTTAGAAAGAAAAAGAGGCATTGCAACGCATACCGGGCCCACCTAGTATTTTATAAAGTGTATCGCTTCCATTTTCATTAAGTATATGCATGACGGCAAATGACGGCATTTATGTATGTTTATAAAAAGAGAGATACGATATAGATCATTTGTCCTCCGGGTTTAAAATTAAATTCAGCTCCAATATGAAATAAATTAAGACGTGGGAGAGCGAATACCTCATTCGAAACGGAATAAAACGCAGGGGACCCGAAGTCAAATGAAAATTTGGTGAGCTATCACGGAACAGGACTCGGGGCCAACCCATTCATTCACCTATCACTCATGTGAACCAAAACAACATTTCCTTCACCCCACTTGTCCCTCGCCATCCCCGGAACGATGCGAATGTTTGCGATGGATATTTAGCCGCAGCGATAGACTCCTTCGCATGTCCCCTGTGACATAAAGAAGGGGAAAATGTCAACGTTAAAACAGCTGCATCGACACACAAGTCGCTGCGAGCCAGTGTCGCAGGGGGTGCTGGGTCCAGATCCGTTAGAAGTGGAGAGAAAAAGAGCTACATCTAGTAGCTTCCCATACTACCCTCCGCGCTTCTGCAAGAGTGTGTGGCTAGGGGTGTTAGGACACCAGCCAGCACGAATAAGGGTGGGAACACGATAAAGGAATTGGGAGGACGGTGCGAAATGTGAGTTGTGTTTTGGTTGATCCATGCCACGCTATTTTTTGTTAACCCCGTGAACTGCGCGTGGAAAGCAAAGAAATTATTCCTGTACCTACCTATTTTACAGTGGACTATTTTGTTTAATCGCTTTTGTCAGTATTAAAATAATGCCATACGCGAAAAGCAAGAGATGAGTCGATTTGAGTTGTTTCGGCGTAAGATTGTTTTATTTCACTATATCTATCGTATTTGCAGAGTGGGGAAAATGAATTCCCGAGCGGCCATGTTTTACTCTATATTCCTCTAACATATCTCTTTTTTTCTCCTGGTGCAGTATTCAGCAAAAGATGCAGCACGAAACTAGGATTTTGTTGGCCTCTCTCTCAGATTCAAACTTGAACGGTTTAAAATTATCTAGGAACTTCTAAGTTGAAGAAGGGCTCAAATCACCGTTCCTTCAAGAGCCGAGTTCGACAGCCGTACATGAGTTCAACAGCGATGGTAGACCCAGATCATGGAGCAGTCTTACGGATGCAACTTGAGATCCCACCAACGGAGAAGTCATAGAAAATAACTTGGGAGCAAACCATAGTGATAAAATAATTTCTGTTTTCCACCGGTTCGCAATTTTTTTCCGACTAGTTCTGAAAGAAATGTCCAATAATTGCGTTTGATTCAACATGAAAGATGAATTAGTCATTCCCATTTATTTGAAGAATTATTTACAATCAGTAATTTATTTAATTATGAATATTAGCATTCAACACTTCTAAGAAATGAAGCCACAACAACAGCAAAGTTTATTATTGAGTACATTCTTTCATTTTCCCGAAGGAAAAGAGAACAACAGCATTCCAGAGTGCTTCATTTGGGAAATAAAGTAAAAGGTAGTTCAAGAAATACAAGTTTATGACAGGAAGCCAGAGCGGCTTCGAGAGAGAAGAACGAGTCAGGTGGTGAAACAGATCGGTGACGCCACTACAGTTCTCTTGGCACGAATGCAACTTTCCTAGCGAATGGGCGATAGTCGACATTTATCTAGCAGCTAATTCCAAAAAGTGTAATAAAAAGACGGAATCGGATAATCACAGTGCGTGAACATCGAATAGCTTCGACTGGAGAGGAAACCACGGAGGACAAAGAAAAGCAGCGCGTCAAACGAATGATTAGAAAATAACGCTATATGTTAGACGAACGCACGATTTACGCACAGGCATCTGTTAATGAGCGAAGAAATACCCTCTTTCAGTTGATCATTCTTCGTCCAAAGACCAAAAGATGCCTGGCGTGGTAAATTTCATGGCATACAAAAACGTGCACTGTATTTAAAAGGCCAAGAAAATCTTAGAAATTACATGAATACCAAACTTTTAGAGATGAAAAGCCTTAACATAATTCCGCTATATTTACTTAAGAGCAAGCAAACCGCCTTGCACCACAAAAGCATCATTCAGGTATTCTACCAGCTGATTGGTAGGTTCTTGGACAGTCCCCATTCTGCATCCCAACCTCATGGACATGGTCTCGCTTTCCCTCCTTAGGATGGCCCGCTATTAGACCCCTCTTCTATTCTTCATATCTACATCTACATACTACCCCGCAAGCCGCCTCAATAGGCGTGTGGCCGTGTTAGGACACCAGCCGTTTACATATAAAAAGGAAACGCTCTAATGAAATTACGCCTAGAGTTGATTATCTTATTCTCTTCTGAGGACTATACTATACTATATCTTCTACCTCCTCTTATTTCGTCCAGTATTCTTATCCTCTTCCTTCCTCTTCCACGCTTCCCCAGTGATCTCCCCTCTATCACTCTCTACAACATGCCCTCTCCTCTAAAAAATTCCTCCATCCATCTCTTCTACCTTCTCCGAACCTCTGGCACAAGCGCCCTCTCCTCTCCGACCATATCCAATACCTCCTCGTTCGTCTTCCTCGCCATCCAGCTCAGCTTCTCCATCCTTCTCCAAACCCATATCTCAAACGCCTCAAGCACATCTTCCCTTCGCCATGACCAAGTTTCCGACCTATATAGCGCCACGCTCCATATTAAAGTTTTCACCAGCCTCTTCTTTACGTCTCTTCTTACGTCTCCTCATCAATTCCCTTCTCTTCGAAAATGCTTCTTTAGCGAGCGCGATTCTGCATCTGATGTCCTTACCACTAAACTCAATCTCCTCCAAAATACTACCCAGATACGTAAACTGCTCGACCTGCTCTATCTTCTGCCCAACCACCATTATAATCAGCCCCGCCTTCTTACTTCTAGAAAACCTCATTACTTTCATTTTCTTGTGATTGATCCCATACTTTTCGCACTCCACCCCTAATGCATTCACCATTGACTGTAACCCCTTGGCAGACTGACTAACCAATGCTAGATCATATACAAATCTCACTGATTTAATCAGCTCCCCTCCTACCTTTATTCCTACCTCCTCCCCCCCCCCCCGTGCCTCCTTTACCATTTCTTCTTTGTACACGTTAAAAAGCAACGGCGATAGTGGGCACCCCTGCCGCACTCCCTGGCTACACTAACCTGCGCCGTCTGGTTCATATACAAATTCCGAATCAGACGCCTGTCCCTCTAATAGACCCCTAATTTCTTCAACACTCCCATTAATTTCGTCCATTCCACCCAATCAAACGCCTTCTCGAAATCTACGAAGCATGCAAAAACATCCTGCCCATAATCTAGGATTCTTTCTACTAGCGTCCTCATCACCACTATAGCGTCTCGCGTTCCTCTCCCTCTCCTAAACCCGAACTGGTCGTCACCCAGGTATTCATTTGCCTTCTTCTCTAGCCTTCTGTTTATAATTCTCAGAAATACTTTGGCCGCGTGGGATATTAAGCTTATTGTCCAATAGTCTTCGCAAGTTTTTGCCTTACTCTTCTTTGGTATAGGAATTAGTACAGTGTTTGCGAAGTCTTCCGGCCACACTCTATAAATCCAACGAATACGCGCCAAAAGTTTTCCTCTTCCGTTCTTCCCCATGCTCTTTAAAAACTCTGCAGGTATGTCATCTATTCCCACCGACTTATTCATTTTCATGTCTCGTAGAGCTCTTTCAATCTCGCTATCTAGGATACTTGGTCCGATGGCATCTCTGTCGATATCGTCTTCCCTTTCTATATCTAACCTAATGGGTCTTATTTCTTTACCATTTTTTTCGGTATTTTCTCTTACCTAGCTCTGAGTTTACACTCTTCCATTTCCTTCTCTCCCCCATCTTTCTTATCATCTCCTTCGTGATCCACGGTTTTCTAATTTTAGTTGCACTCACTACGCCTACCGTTGCTTTCGCCGCTTCTACAATTCCATTTTTCAAAATTCTCCATTCATCTTCCACTGATCTAACTCTATGATCCTCACCCATTATCTCATCCACCTTCTCTCGTTACTTCTTCTTCATTGCCCCAGTTAATGCCTCCGTATTCCACTTTCGTACCCTCCTTCCCATTCTTATCTTTTTCAGTTTAACCCGACATTTCATGGCTAATAAGTTGTGGTCTGTGTCTGCATCAGTTCCTGGATAGGTATGCGAGTTTTAACACTATTCATGTATCTGTGATGAACCATTATATAATCTATCTGGAACCTATCTGTGTCTCCCGGCTTCTTCCAAGTGTACCTACGTCGAGGATGATGTCTGAACCATGTGTTTGTAACCACTAGGTTATTTCTACGGCAAAACTCCACAGCTTTCTCGCCGCGGCCGTTTCTCCTTCCTAGCCCGTAATCGCCCACCTCCCGCCCATCTCTTCCTTCACCCACCACCGCGTTCAAATCCCCCATTACAACCAAATGCTAACTCCTAGGTATCCTACCAATTATTTCCTCTAGCTGATCGTATACCCCATCTACCCCCTCCTCTTTATGATTAGAGGTAGGCATAAAAACCTGGATTATAACTAATTTCGTTGGATCTGCCTTTAGTTCCACGACTATTATCCTATCACTCACCTGTTCTGCATGCACTACTTTTCTACCTAGTTTCCTATTCATTACGAATGCAACCCCGCGCTGACTTTCATTCCCTCCACTATAAATTACTCTATAGTCATCGCTCCAGTAGTCCCCGTCATCCTTCCATCTTACTTCACCCAGACCCATGATGTCTACACCCACCCTCTCCATTTCTTGCTTTATATTCTCTAGCTTCCCCGCCCTCAGCATAGTCCTAACATTCCACGTGCCTATTCTGATTGTTTCGTTCCTCTTCTTTATCTTCTTTTCCTCTGCTGCTACTACGTCTGAGCAAGGATTTCGTGTGATGACGACCGCAGGGGCCTTGCTCTCACCGCTGCCGGGCACGACGCCCGGCCCCCTGGGCCGAGTCTCGTAGTTTCCCGGATTCATTATCATTTGAGAACTGTCCATAATTTCAAGGTTTTTGTTTAATTTGAGATAGTATTCCGTGGCCTTACTCAGTAGTGTTTTTTACGTGACACCATCACCTCAGAGGTCGCCCCACTGGGGTCAGACGCCTTTTGCAGCCGCCTCACTGAGGTACAGACGCTGCGTGGACTACCATTGGTCTGTCTCCCAACCTCCGACCAATCTGGCATGGGTGACCTTACCAGGAGCATTGCTCCCGCCAGTGCAGCTCTAGGGGTCATCGTAGCATTCAGGCCCTTCCACCACAACAAGTTTGTAGTCCAAGAGAAAAGACAAAAGCATCAACTAGTAGATAATCATTTCCGTCAGTCGACAATCGCCTTCCGCTAAGTCATCTCAGAAACTAACTATGTCTAGTAGATATCTTCCAAGTCGCTATCAGAGAATAAAGAAATTGACATTGTTGAAACGGTATACTGCAAATTTATGTCATTTCAAGTGGTTAGTATATGAATATCTTTCCTTGCTCCAATTCGCTTATACCTGCAATGAAAGAGGCTAATAATTTGCCTGTAATGCAGTTTAGAGACCAAACTGATTCTCCGTCGGAATGGCCGGTAAAAGGATAGAATCGCGACTCGTCTAGAAGTATTTTCGTCATTCACCATAAAATAAAACACCTTACAGACTAAAAGAGATGAATATCGATGCTGGAGATAAACTCAAATGAAGTTACCTTGAAGCGCTAATTGCTATGAAAAGTTCAAGTTCTGATAAAAATTACACATGAATAATGAAAAAAAACTTATTTTCACCTCCGACGGTATCTGTAAAACAAGCCAACTTTCCAGATAGAAGCATCCTTTGCTTTCATCTCATTCGCTTGCCTCCTCCAGAGCTGCACTTGATGCTTAGACTTAGCAATCATGAGTGAAGAATAATTTGGGGCCATCACAGAGATCCTGCACATCGGCTAACGATGATGCAGGCCGATAATTTCATACACTTCCCTTAACAAGGATTCTCTAACTGCTGACGATAATTAAGCGACGAATCCGCTTGAGTTATCGGAAAATCCGAGAATCAATGATGCGAGCGGAAGTAGGCAATGGAAGACGGCGGCGCTCTAACCTGGAGAACAGATGCGAACTCGCGCAGAGGGGAACGGCGCTCGTGATTTGCAGTGAGGAAACACCCTTGAGGCAGTAATAAGGGGGAATCTCGAGCAGCAAACTCAATCAGGATACAGCATGACAAATGGAGAGGGATTCAAAGAAGTGTTATCGCGACTGTGAGAGTCAAAACAAAGGAGAAATTCCACAATTATTACCGAATAAAAATACTACTTTGGCCGAAAATCAGCCTCGTGTGTTGATAAGTAGAGGTCAGATACTAAAGATGCGTATTAGTCGACGAACATATATTTCTCAGCCCGAAGAGCCAACTGTAGCGCAATTTCTGCTTAAGTAACACCTTTTGACTTCAAATACTGAATTTATACGCTAATAACTCAACAGCTATTATTGATTTATGATCGAAAAGAAAATATTCCCTATACTTCCCCCTTTATTGCCTTTAACCCCATCTAGCTTTTCGTTAAAAATAATTTTTAAATAATGAGGGAAAGGAAAAATATCACATTTAGCGGACGAGATAAGATGCACTCAGGACACTTCGCTATAAGTAGCTTGAATATAAAGAAAATTATATTTGCTTATATAAAGTGGAACCAGCTAAAGGAATCGCGTAAGGGATTGAGAAGACCACAGCACATCGTTCGGAGAAAATTCAATTCTCCACTCTAATTTTCCTCCATTATGTAATCCAGAAAAAAAATAGTCGGGGAGGTTTCCCATGGTCTTCCAAAAGGAGAACGTGGGGAAAACAAATTCGAAACATTTGTGGCTATGCAATACAAAGACCTCAGGAATTATCAAGCGCATAGGAGTATGATTCTCGGAAGAACAAGTGAGAGGGATATGTTACTCCGTTCTAGTTAAGTCAAATCTCGAATACGCTGAGAGAAATTGGGACCCAGCACAGAAAGATTTAATACTCAAAATAAGCAAAATGACTCCATACCCTTCGTTAAAAATTACAGCGAGAGAACAGAGAGAGTGACACAGCTGATGGAACGATGGGAGACGATCGAGACTCGGAGACCACACGCTTGGATTATATTACTTGAAAATTTCAGATCACCCAAGTTTCAGGATGACACGGAAGATATTATTTCAAGTCCGCACTATATCTCTAAAACTGAAAGAAGCGACAATAAAAGAGAAATGCACTACCAAACTGATGCATGCAAAAATTCATTATTTTTTTCCACACATTAATGAGGGAATCACGCAGAAATAGGAAAATACGGGCTGCTAGTAAAAAATACTTTTTTAACAGAAAACAGCTCATTTTATGAAGAAAGATGCATTAGCATATTTATAGGAAATAAAATGGAAATGAAATGAAGGCGTACGTTTAGGTACAAAGAAACATTCACCCTAATTAATAAGCCTGCTACAATTATAACAGACAAGCTACGGCAGTTAGCTGATAATGTCGCTTTAGTCGGTTCTCCTAGTTTCACAAAGACATCACATAAAAATTACCTTCACCGACTAATCGGAAGCTTTGGAGCATTAATTAGCTACACTTCAATAGCTGAGGCGTTTTATCGATGAAGGGACTATACCTATTATAAAAGTGAAATAAAAAGAAAGGTTAGATTTCTAAATATTTCGAAACCAGTCAGTTACACTCCGCGAATAAGCGATCGAACCTTTTGAATCAAACGCCGCTCTACAGCAATCATTCGATAAGATATTTAGGTTAATTGATTCAGCAAAGTTCCCACATAATTTTCATTTGCACAAATAAAAAAATCACAAAACTAATGGGCCCAGAAATCCAAAAGCGGCGGATTCGGATGCAGCCATGGGAAAGGATTTAGTTCAAAAACACAAGACCAGTACGTCACTTTCATTATAAATTCAATATTTTCTGAGCTGTAGTAATAAAATTAACAACAGTCACTTAAATCAATAAGACCATCAAAAACACAAAATGCGATGAATAATAACAAAGTGTCGTGTTGAAATGAGTAAACTTTGTATATTCCTCACTTTTACCATCGCAAACCCGAGTAACCCCCTTCAGAATGACGCCAGAGAGTTGAAACCAGTCGGGGTAGCGATATTAAAAGTGAAGAATATACTAAGTTGATTAATTTTCACATGCATACGCATTTCCACCAAAGAGGCTTCATTGCCTTAATCAAGCCTTAGAACAGAATGTATTAATCTTTAAATATAAAATTAAAATTGGTTTGATACCTAAATATTTTGATGAAATTCTCATATCCGAGAAATTATTATACAATATATTAAATAGTGATTTCCACCTACCCATGTGAAAGACGGTATTATCACAGGGCTCACTGTTTCATAGTTCATTTTTACATAAATCAATAATCTCAGATTCGAAAGGTATGAACAATCTGGTTAGAATTTAAATGGACATTGAAAAGAATAGTGGCTAGCATACTAGTACTAAGAGTAAGTTATATTTTTCAGGAGTAAATTGTGTGTGTAATGAGGGAATAAGGAGTTTGTGGCAGTGAAAAGTGAACTGAAAGTGTCTACATGAATGTTTGTATATATTGGAATATTTTTTTGAAACATCAAATTGTAACTTTTGTTTTTATTTCTCTGTAATTTCAATAGCATATCTGACTATCTTTTGCTGAATAAACGCTATTATATGTAATTATATTATTATTCGATTTTCACTTTTCTCAGCTTTTAGGGCCGGAAACAGTCACTGATCCCAGTCTTGTTATGTGAAAGGGATTAGGTTTATTCTGTCCAAAGGAATCTTCTACCGACATGACACATATTTAATATGACCGACCGTTGCAATTCCAAGACTTCACATTTTATTTTCAAATATCCTATATTATTAACTAATTATTGGGGAACACAAAATTGGGGTGGCTGAAGAAACAAAGTAGTTTTACATTTATTGTCTTTAATTTATAAATAGGCTATTTACTTTTGATGGTGATTCTGTATACCTATTGATCTTATAGCCAACAGCTGCCTATTATATTTGCATATTTAGTTATTTTGTTTAGAAGAATTATGTAAGGCCTGTGTGCTTTTATAGACCTATCAGTTCTAGTAGCCTTATTCCAATTAATTTTATACTCTCTGCTTTCTAGTATATTTTGTGGATCATGGTTATAATAAGGCGTTTTTTCGGTGACCACGTTGTTGACCGCTTTGCCTGATGAACTATATTTGCTACAGTATCACTGTCAGTCAGGTCTATGTCTGAGTGTGTATAACCGTGGTTTGCTGACATCGAGCATTCTACCATTACGTGTTCTACTGTTTCAGATGCTATACAACACTTCCTGTTTTCTCTGTTTCTATTGCAAATCCGAAGGGCGTAAAACTGCACAAAAATCTCACAGTCCACCTCTGAACTGAATACCGCAGCCGGTGTGCGTTCATTGTGACGCCGCAACGGAAGGCGGCGACGCGCAGGGCAGGGCAGGTGTGGCCAGGGTAGGTCAGTAAATTTAGAGAGCCGCCCACGACAACCCAATTCCCATTCAAAAGCTAAGTTTCTCTCAGCTCGGAGAAAAAATAAGAGGAAGACGTGAAAAGAGGAGGAATTTGGAAGGGGACGCACCACAGGAAAAATGTGATCCGCCTTGACACGGAATCGATGCGATCTTTTCTTTTTCGCCCCGCAAAGAGGATCGCTCGCGTTCCGGAGGAGACGGGAATTCCCGGCGCAATGGGGAGGACCGGTGCCGGCGACTCGCCTTGACACGCGGGGACTTCTCCTTTCTTTCGTCGCCGTCGGGAGGGAAGAGGAGGGAAACCACCCACCGTCGCGCCGCGGAGTATCCGTCGCATTCGGTGGCATTGGACGCGTGACTGCCCTCACCGCAAGACGAAACTGCACGACGAAGTTAAGGTAGGTGGGTTCTATGATTTTGGGTGCGTCGACAATGTAGGTCACACGCACTTCACAATATCCGTCATTTAAAGGAACAACAAATATTCAATCGAAATTTATAACAAATATCTGAAATTCACTACATCATGAAGCCGTTCTGTTTAACATAAATAAAAAATGAAAAACAATTTTTTTAAAGTATGCCTTTCTAAAAAAATAAAATTTTATTACAAAATCTATAAAAAAAGAAATATCTTAACATCGAACTAAAAAGAAAAAAAAAATATTTTCTCAAGTGAATGAAAGTTAAGCCTAGTACTGGAAATAATTAAATTCAATTCAATGAAATTAGCCACACAATGATAAGACCACAACGAAAAGCACGGGGCGCTCTTTCATATTCGATATCAAAATAAATTCATTGAATATGAAGATTTTGGTATTATACGGAATAGAGAGCTTCAATATACAATTTCTAGAAAATCTTTAAATGAACTCAAGTTAAGGTACAAAATATAAATGAGGTCGCGCCCCATGCTTTTCGTTGTGGTCTTGTCATTGTGTGGCTGATTTCCTTGAATTGAATTAAATTATTTCCAGTAGGTACTAAACAAAGCTTTAATTCACTTGAGAAAATATTATATTTTTCTTTTTTAGTACGATGCTAACATATTTCTTTTTTTTAGATTTTTAACAAAATTTGATTTTCTATAGAAAAGCATGCTTAAAAAATTGTTTTTCATTTTTTATTTTTTACTGCTTAGTTTTAGTTAATAAAATGTAACAAAGGAAAAATAATACCTAAGAATAAAAAACTAGGACTAAAAATAACAACTAGGAATTAAAAAACTATAACTATTAACTAGAAAAAAACGCCAAGTAGCGAGTTAAAGAAAAGCATGTAAAAAGCTACAATGAAGTTCAGTTGATAAGACATGCAAGGATATAAATAAGGGGCATAGCGTAAACACAGAGCTAGGTAGGAACTCAGAAACAGGCTTACGGAGAAATTTCAAAAAGAGGGAAATTCAGACGCTAGGAAAAAGGAAAGTACAGTAAAAAAGGAAAGAAAAGTAAAGAAGAACTTAACGGCGGTAGTAAAAGGGAACTCAACGATAAGAGACGAGATAGATAAGTTGATCATTGAACCAAAAGAGACCTAGAAGAGGCGGATGGAATATGTCGAATAGCCTTGTGGTAAGGAAATAAGGCCCAGCACGTTAAATATAGAAAGGGAAGGCAACAACGACACAAATAGCATCGTACCAGGTATCCTTGATAGTGAAGACGAAAGCGTAATACGGAACATGAGAGGAATAAGGCGGTAGGAACATAATAATGACCCGCAGATTTTCTAAAGAGAATGGGGAAGAATGGAATAGATGAATAAGACTGCATAGGTAAGGGGAGCCGCTAGAGAATCGGAATGGACCACAATAGGACGGGTAGTGAGGCCCATTATCGCCATCACTTTTTGGCGTTGATAGAATTCGAAGTGCGAATGAAGGCAGGATGGAATAGGAAAGGATATGAAAAGAGGTATATTCTACTAACTACTTACTTCTACTACAAAAAACAAGGACGCTGATAAAGCCAGTGAGATTCGCAGATGACCAAGCATTAGCAGTCAGCTAATCAGCCAAGGGGTTGCAGTCAATGATTATTGCGCAAGGGGCACACAACAAGAAACGTAGGCATAGAACGCAGATAAATTATAAGAAATACAAGATAATG